>CM062289.1:402878553-404321053 GCA_031216915.1 Pictodentalium vernedei
ATAAAAAAATAGTTATTCAAGAGATGTTTTTGCAAGTGTCGTCTGCTGTTCGTGTTAGGTAAAGGGTTAAGTATTTTTCTGAATTTATTGTGTGTTGTGAAAGTACAGTGGAGGCCACTTAATTGGATATCTCTCAACTGAATAACCATGTTAACTGAATATAATTTCCCAGCACAAAACCATTTACCATACCTCCCCAAGTACAAATTTGACCTGTTAATTGAATATAGGTTATAGAGTAAACTTCTGTTAATTGAATAAAAAATCTTGTAACCTGTTGAGAAGTTACCCTGACTCTCCCCAGTTTTCCTTTGTTTATAGACCTATTTGGCCTCAGTACATCCAATACAGGCATTTAATCTATTATATCTTGTTTGACAAGATATAATAGAATAAATGCTAAGTTTATCTCTGGAATACAGGAAAGTGACAATCCCTGTTAATTGAATACTCCTGTTAATTGAATAATTTTCATTGGCAAAGTGACTATTCAATTAACAGGGTTTCACTGTATGGTGCCTTTTTTGTGGGGATCATGTTAACCACAAACGGTTGGTGTTATAAATGTGAGGCATAATAATAATAACTTAGGCTGTACTTGTGTAGAAGGAGATCCCCACCCCATGAGGGTAGATAGCATAGGATATCTCCCCCCTGGATATTTCTCCCCACCCAAATTTATTTTAATGTGATTCTGTAGTTTTTCATTCTTCAAACCTATTATTATATAGCTTTTCGCATTTGACACGAAACATCTTAAGCCTTGCATAAAAATCCCTCTGCAACACATGACAAGTTGGGTGAATGATACAGCTGAAACAGTTAAAGGGTTTTCTTGATCGATTAATCACATGGATTGACCTCCGTTAATCGATTAATCAGTTGTCCCGATAGATCACTGAATAGCCGCCGCACTGTTGATGATTTACAGTGTTAATTATGTCCCATTTTCTGGCTACTGAGACAGTGCAAACGTTCACATGCGTGAACAAGTACATCAGCATGCAATTTGCATGCTGCATTCCTATTCCGTATCACACAGGAATCTTAAAAATATGAAAGAGAAGCATCGTTCATGCGCCTAATATTTATCCATGTGGCATGTGCAGAAACAAAATAGCAGTTAATGTGCATAATCCGAGGTAAGTATATTACAGCAGACCTTCGATTTTTAGGAGCGCACAATCACCCTTGCAGCCTTGCACCCTCACCGCGCCCTAGGAAACATGCACAGTGTGATGTGCTCTGGAAACTGGAAAGGCTATGGTTAAAAAAAAATTACGTGTGTCTGCACTGTCTTCCAGTTCCAGACTGCTAGCCACTTTGAAGTTTTGTTGATGTGGGTGTGTGTTCAAAAAAAGATGACTCGCTTGCAGTGAGCATGTCCTATCACACTCAGTGAGCCTGCACACGGAATTAGTTTCAGTGGCAGCATTTGATCTTTTCCAGCGAAGTTGCAGACTTGCAGGTAAACCAAACAACTTAATAATTAATAATTAAATAGAGGGATAGCTCTTAACATTCTCTACAGTACCCATGTTACAACTGTTCTTTTGCCCCCCCCCCCCCCCCCCCCCCCCCCCCCCCCTACACAAAACACTTGTTTTCTTGTTCAACTCGATTTGATCTGCAGTTGAAATGGTGCAAATGGTGACCATATATTATATATCTGTCAATCTTATAGTGTATCTGCCCCATTCATATGACGTCACACTCGTATTTGTTAATGGAATTACTGGGACGTACGATACTTAACATTCAAATACCGATGATCACATGCAATGCTGTGACAATGCCAATATTGAGTTTTACTACAAAATGTAATCAAGATTATCAAAGGAAGGCCTGGTGTATGGTGCCCTGAAAGTGAGTATGGGCTTTAGTAGATGACACCTCTGGGAGGTGGCATCTACATCTACTGAAATCTCGCACTCAATGTCACGACTGAGGGAGAGAAATGGATGAAAATACGGAAACTGAAAGTGACAACGTTATCAGGATAAAACACATGCCGACTTCACTGAGGTTTTGACAACGTCATAGTAAGTACTGCATGCATTTGAAACTGACAACTCGCCGACGAGTGAAAATGGCATATGTCTACGTGAGTCAGGGGGTGGGGAGGGGTTGTTACAGTGTTAACACCTGTAATGCGGTGGTTCAAAGGTACTGGTTAATTGATCAAGGACTTTTTTGATCGATCACGATTTTGATCTAGGTTAATCGATTAACCGTTTCAGCTCTAGTGAATGGACAAAATCCCCATCAATTTTCTACGATAATATGGAAATCTCTAACCTATACATTGCAGCCCACTTAATTGGACATCTCTTAACTGAACAAACCTGTTAATTGATATAATTTCCTAACAAAAAAACATTTACCATACCTCCAGTACAAATTTGACATGTTAATTGAATGTAGGTTATACTGTAAACTCCTGTTAATTGAATAAACAATCTTGTAACTTGTTGAGATATTACCCTGACTCTCCCCAGTTCTCCTTTGTTTATAGACCTATTTGGCCTCAGTAGATTCAATACAGGCATTTAATCTAATATATCTTGTTTGACGGAGCTCTGTTAAACAAGATATAATAGAATAAATGCTAAGTTTATCTCTACAATACAGGAAAATGACACAATCCCTTTTAATTGAATACTCCAGTTAATTGAATGATTTTCATTAGCAAAGTGGCCATTCAATTAACAGGGTTCCACTGTATAACTAAAACAATATCTACTTCACACTGATGCTCTGCTTAATTATAAAGTAAATAGAGAGTAATTGCTTGACTGGACTTGTTACGTGAAATAATTCATGAGAGGTGAGGGACTTTGTACAAACACGAGTGTGTGAATGCGCAGGAGTGTTTTACAATATAGTCCCTCGCCTCGAATGAATTATTTCACGTAACCAGTCCAGTCAAGCTATTACTCTGTTTATTACTTTTTATTATTAACAATAATTATATTATTTAACCCTTTACCTAATGTAACGACCAGCACTATTCTCAAAACTTGCCAATTAATGTTCATTATTTTTTCATTTTTTGTCTCTAAAACATAGGTTATGACCCCTCATTGGAACGAGCTCGTCGATCTCATTCCAATGAGGGGTCATAACCTATGTTTTCGAGACAAAAAATGAAAATAATAGCTATTCAAGAATTTTTTTTGCAAGTGTCATCTGCTTTTCATATTAGGTAAAGGGTTAAAAATCAATGAAGTCCCCACTACATCCATGGCAAAGCGTCTTCGTTTGTGCGCACGGATACATGACACAACTGTGGATTGCACAATTCACTTGTAAAATTATCGTTTATAAGCAAACCCGGAAATCCCAGTAAATCACACTTTGGAAATTAATAAACAGTGATATTGACACAGGAATTTGTACAAATAGTTAACACAATTTATCCAGTGGTTAGTGTTATTGTTTTCAACAGTCGGGAGCATAAATGCTGAAATTAACATTTATAACAGTCTCCATAGACGTTTGCATTGCAAACAAAAAAGTTAGTTACGGCATCACCACCAAAAAATCTGACAGTAGTTTTTTCTGAAACTACAAGGCAAAACAATATTAGAGACAAGTGTTTGCAATTGGAAACACTAGAGCTGTAGGTTAATTGAAACCGAACCGAGGTTTTTAGTTTTTTTTAAAAAACCGAAACTGAAACCGTCGACATCCCGTAATCTAAGGTTTTTCTTTTTTTTTATTAAATACTCTCTTGCTGCAGAAATTTACAGAATGCAGCCATCCTAGTGTAGTGAGAGTACCCAGACACTGCCAATGGCAGTGTCTGGGTACTCTCACTACTCTGGGAAGGCTACATTCTGTGAATTTCCGACATTTCAGTTTAGTTGTGTTTGCAGCTTTCCTCAAGTTGCGTGTAGGTGTCAGACCTCGAAAAATGGCCAAGCACAATAAAAGTTCTGTATATTTAGGTAATTATTATATTGGCCTTCCTGATTCTTCATGTATTATAAAGCTTATGTCGGGCATTCATTGAGTTTCACTCAATTTCACTACCATTCAGTTATGATTCCGGACATAAGAATGAGTTTTATTGAATTTTACTTGGCCTCATGAACAAACTGAAAACCGAACCGAACCGAGCTTTTACTCCACCTGAAAAACCGAAACCGAACAAGAAATATAAAAACCTACCGCTCTAGGAAACACCTTCCACATTTTATTTCATAACCGTGTTACCAATGATATTAGCAAAATGTGAAAACACCTGACCTGCTTCTTTATGGAAGAATACTTGTTACGAGATGTTCCTGTATTGCCAAGAAATCTTACATTGTTTAGAAGAAGTTGGAAGGTTTTTTGAATTGGTGACAAGGAAGATAACCAAACACAGACATCATCATACCCACTCAATTTGGCCAAAAAAGTTTAAAAAATTGAGGGAAAAGTTGTAAGATTGACTTTTTCTAATTCACTGATCATTATTTAACCCTTTACCCAACGTAACGGCCAAAACCGGCCAGCGCTATTCTCAAAAATCGCCAATTAATTTTCATTATTTTTTTCATTTTTTGTCTCAAAAACATAGGTTATGACCCCTCATTGGAACGAGCTCGCCGAGCTCGTTCCAATGAGGGGTCATAACCTATGTTTTTGAGACAAAAAATGAAAAAAAATAAGTTATTCAAGAATTTTTTTTGCAAGTGTCGTCTGCTTTTCATGTTAGGTAAAGGGTTAACTGGTAAAGTGCTGAGTTTTTTCTGACAACAAATCAAAGCTCATCATATACTGCTCTATTACATTTAATTGGATAATGCCTTATAGGCACTATCCAATTAAATGTCAGAGAGCAAGGTATTGTATAAAAAATCTGATTCATATCAGGGACGATAAAGGCTTCCGCAGGCAGAATGTAGCTACAGACAGTTATTGCCTGTCACTTTTAGTAAAGCCCAAAATAGGGCTTCCAGCACTCCACCAGTTAATGGTATAGCATTGAATGATAAATTTAATTTCTTCCATTTTTTCGATATATTTTGACATTCCATGCTAAATTAGAAATGGACAATGTAAGAACCTTTCCAGCAATTTTTAAGCATTAAACTCACAAATTCCTGGAATCATACAATATTGTCTTATTACTAATTAACCATTTGCCTTACGAACTGGCTGCATCCACCCATTATTACAAAGTGCAACGCCACCGTTATCCCCTGCCAAGGCTTTCTAAGTTGAAAAAAGCGGAAAGGGGCCCATAACTAGAGAAAAAAAATGGACAAAACCTGTTACTTGTGAATATCCTTTCCTGCATGGTAGTCTATGGATAACATTGAACATAAATCAATAATAAAAATACTTTAAATGATCTCTGCTATGCTGATAGACTACCATGGAGGAAAGGATATTCACAGATGCAATAAATTCAAAGATTGTTGCTAACAGCAACAGTTTTTGATGGAAATGAAAAGAAAATCAATAGCTCCCATCTTTGTCACCCTGCATGAGCATACAAAGTTTCAAAACAACCTGATAATGAATGTGCCCTCTGAGGCATGCCAAAGGAAGATGTTAATTGCGCAGATGCACTAAGTAGAAGGTCATTACTTGTGGCAATGTTGTTTTTGTTTTTTTTTTTGGGGGGGGGGGGGGGGGTGGGGTGGGGTTATGGAAATTCATAAATACACCCTACAGAGAGTGCAAAAGGGATAAGTTGATGCACAAATGCAGTAAGTTCAAAGGCTGGTGATAACGACAATAATTTTTTATGGAAATGAAAAAAAGCAATAGCTCACATCTAGAGGTAACCTCGAACACACAAACCAAGTTTCAAAATGATCCAATGAAAAATGTGCCCAGAAGGGTATGTTAAAGGGAAATATTGAGGTCTGACTAAACTAAGTTCAAAGATCAGCAGCAACATTTTTTGACCGAAATAGAAAATCGACAGCTCCTATATATATGTCACCCCACACAAGCACACCAAGTTTGCAAGCGATCCAATCATAAATGTTCCCTGCAGGGTATGTCAAAGGGAAAGATTGATGCATAATTGCACTAAGTTTTTACTAAGTTCATTAAAGGCCATTGCCAGTGGCAACATTTTTTGATGGAAATCGAAAAAAAATTGATAGTTCACATCTAGAGGTAACACCAAACAAGTATACAAAGTTTCAAACCAATCTGATCATAAATGTGTCCTGTTGGGCATGACAAAGGAATATATTGAGGCCTAAGTAAACTAAGTTCAAAGATCGTTTCCAGCGCCCAGCGGCAACATTTTTAGACAGACGGAAATGGAAGAAAATCAATAGCTCCCATTTAGAGGTCACCCCAAACAGGCATGCCAGGTTTCAAAGCAATCCGATCGTAAATGTGCCCTGTAGGGTGTGCCAAAGGGAAATATTGAGGTCTGACTAAACTAAGTTCTAAGAACGTTGGCCGTGGCAACATTTTTTGACGAAAATGGAAGAAAATCGATAGCTCCCATCTAGAGGTCACCCCAAACAAGCATGCCATGTTTCAAAGCAATCCGATCATAAATGTGTCCTGTAGGGTGTGCCAAAGGGAAATATTGAGGTCTGCCTAAACTAAGTTCTAAGAACGTTGGCCATGGCAACATTTTTTGACAGAAATGGACGAAAATCGATAGCTCACATCTAGAGGTCACCCCAAACAAGCATGCCATGTTTCAAAGCAATCCGATCATAAATGTGTCCTGTAGGGTGTGCCAAAGGGAAATATTGAGGTCTGACTAAACTAAGTTCTAAGAACATTGGCCATGGCAACATTTTTGGATGGAAATGGAAGAAAATCGATAGCTCCCATCTAGAGGTCACCCCAAACAAGCATGCCATGTTTCAAAGCAATCCGATCATAAATGTGTCCTGTAGGGTGTGCCAAAGGGAAATATTGAGGTCTGACTAAACTAAGTTCTAAGAACGTTGGCCATGGCAACATTTTTGGATGGAAATGGAAGAAAATCGATAGCTCCCATCTAGAGGTCTCCCCAAACAAGCGTGCCAGGTGTCAAAGCAATCCGATAGTTAATGTGCCCTGTAGGGTGTGCCAAAGGGAAATATTGAGGTCTGACTGAACTAAGTTCTAAGAACGTTGGCAATGGCAACATTTTTTGATGGAAATGGAAGAAAATCGATAGCTCCCATCTAGAGGTCGCCCCAAACAAGCATTCCAGGTTTCAAAGCAATCCAATCATAAATGTGCCCTGTAGGGTGTGCTAAAGGGAAATATTGAGGTCTGACTAAACTAAGTTCTATGAACGTTGGCCGCGGCAACATGTTTTGACGGAAATTGAAGAAAATCGATAGCTCCCATCTAGAAGTCACACTAAACAAGCATACCAAGTTTCAAAGCGATCTGATCATAAATGCGACCTGTGAGGTGTGCCAAAGGAAATGGTGCACATACATATATACGTACGTATGTACGTACGTACGTACTAAAGTACGTACGTACGTACATACATACGTACGTACGTACGTACATACGTACGTACTAAAGTATGTATGTACACCGATGGACGAGAAGTGATGGCAATAGCTCAGCTTGACTTTGTCAAGTTGAGCTAATGAAATCATTCGGTTGAAGCATTTCCAAAAAAAGTCTGGAAAACTGAAGTGAGACTGACAGACTGACGGATGTACAGAGTGAAAACCTATAGGCCCCCCAGCGATTTCAGTGGGGGACTAATAACACTCACTACATACTAAAATTTATCTAATTCAAGTACAGTACGTGGAGAGTGTATTATCATTAAATCACCCACAGAGTGGAGATTCCACCTGAGCAATAACTGCAAATTTGTTTCAGAGCATAACCATCACAAGCAAAGTTTAAGCCAATTGACCTCCGGGTTAAACCCGGAGGTCCATTGGCTGAAACTTTGCTTGTGTTTTTTGTCCATATACACAGAATTTGAAACTGATACTCTGGGTGATAATCCACTCTGCGGGTGTTTTAGTTACAATCCACTCTCCACGTACTGTAGGTGTCTTAATATAAATATTTATTTACCTGATAGAACACTGAACAAAATATTCTTTATGGTAAGGTGTCAAAATTCAATTAAAAAAATTGACGATTTTTATCATTGACGATAGCAACTTACCTGTCCCAGTGTATCCAGCAACCTTGTTATATATGAATACCATTAATAGCATCAACACAACCACTATTCTCATATGGAGTTGATGTGCATTCATTTGTATCTACAGTAATAAATACACATTTTATTACAACAAATATCAAACAGATACAGTATATATTAATACAGAATTAAACATGCACATTAATGCCATTAGTACATCTGATATGGAACTTATAAACCTTAATTTATATCTACAACAATAAATTTAGAATTATAGAACAAATAACACACAGATACATTGTATATTTTGGTACAAAGTTACATAGCCATAAGCACCATCAGTATATGTACATCAACATTTTGATATGGATTTGATGAACATTCATTTATTTATTGGTATTTAAGGTCACATTTCCATGACCACAACATGGGACATAAAATCAACTTTATTCTAGAGCTGTAGGTTAACCGAAACCTAACCAAGGTTTTTAGTTTTTTTTAAAAACCGAAACCGAAACCATCGACATCCCGTAATCTAAGGTTTTTCGGGTTTTTTTATTAAATACTCTCTTGCTGAAGAAATTTACAGAATTTACTGGCAGTGTCTGGGTACTCTCACTACTCTGGGAAGGCTACATTCTGTGAATTTCCGACATTTCAGTTTAGTTGCGTTTGCAGCTTTCCTCAAGTTGCGTGTAGGTGTCAGACCTCGAAAATGGCGAAGCACAATAAAAGTTCTGTATATTTAGGTAATTATTATATTGGCCTTCCTGATTCTTCATGTATTATAGCTTATTTCAGGCATTCATTGAGTTTCACTCAATTTCACTGCCATTCAGTTATGACTCCGGACATAAGAATGAGTTTTATTGAATTTTATTTGGCCTCATGAACAAACCGAACCAAACCAAGGTTTTACTCCACCTGAAAAACCAAAACCGAAACCGAACAAGAAATTTAAAAACCTACAGCTCTAGTTTATTCAATCGTTTATATCCATGTTGCCCATTTTAGAGGACTTCCACCCCAAGCATTAGTGACTGGGTCCTATTTTAGCAGTAAACAGAACTTTCTCGCTGCAGTTAACAAGCACTGCTTCATTTATATCTATAATAAACAAATATCTAGAACAAATTAATATCAAACAGATAAAGTATATATTGGTATAGTGGAACCCACTTAATTGGATATCTCTTAATTGAATAACCCTGTTAATTGAATATAACTTCCAAACACAAAACCATATATAATATGTTCAGTACAAATTTGACCTGTTAATTGCATACATGTTATAGAGTAAACTCCTGTTAAGCCTTTACCCAACGCAGACGATATCAAAATTTATTATTTTAATTAAAGAACCTCAGTGAACACACTCACATACCCCACGCGCCCCGATATTTCAAGCTCTAATCATTTTTTAAAAATAAACATAGATTCTAGGAATACTGCAGAAAACAGTGTTCTGTAGTTTCAATAGTATTGAAAGAATTCAAGCAGAGAAAAAGCCCGGAAAACTGTAATTTTGATGAACTTTTCAAAGTCTATGGGGCCGTAATTTTGGTAAAAATCAGTGGAGCGGAACAAAACCCAAACTTGTTCTACAGGCCACCATGTTAGACTAACATATCAAAAATCAGCTCAATATCTGGAAGCATGTGAGAAAAAAGTCCGGAAAACTGTAATTTTGATGAACTTTTCAAAGTTCAAGGGCCGTAATTTTGGTAAAAATCAGTGGAGCGGAACAAAATGCAAACTTGATCTGTAGGCCACCATGTCAGACTAACATACCAAACATCAGCTCAATATCTGGAAGCGTGTAGAAAAAAAGTCTGGAAAACTGTAATTTTAATGCATTTTTCAGAGTCCAAGGGTCGTAATTTCGGTAAAAATCAGTGGAGCGGAACAAAATGCAAACTGGTTCTGTAGGCCACCATGTTAGACTAACATACCAAAAATCATCTCAATATCTTTGAAGCGTGTACGAAAAAAGTCTGCAAAACTGTAATTTTGATGAACTTTTCAAAGTTCAAGGGCCGTAATTTCGGTAAAAATCAGTGGAGCGGTACAAAATGCAAACTTGATCTGTAGGCCACTATGTTAGACTAACATACCCAAAAACAGCTCAATATCTGGAAGCGTGTACAAAAAAAGTCCGGAAAACTGTAATTTTGATGAACTTTTCAAAGTTCAAGGGCCGTAATTTAGGTAAAAATCATTGGAGCGGAACAAAATGCAAACTTGATCTGTAGGCCACCATGTTAGACTCACATACCAAAAATCAGCTCAATATCTGGAAGCGTGTAGAAAAAAAGTCCGGAAAACAAGTACGACTGACTGACGGACTGACGGAGGGAGCAGTCAAAAACATTATACCCCAGCAACTTCGTTGCGTGGGGTATAAATATCATTTTTTCGAATATTAAGAATTTTTTCAACAAAACCATATCATGTGACCCCTCATTGGAATGAGCTCGTTCCAGCGAGGGGTCACATGATATAGTTTTGTTGAAATGTTTTGAAAAATAATATTTTTTCAACTGCTGAATTTTCATATTAACCCTTTACCTAACGAATCGCCCGCATCCGCCCGCGCAATATGCAAATTGAGCAGTTAAAAAAATTAAATTTTTCAAAATATTTTAACAAAACCATATCATGTGACCCCTCATTGGAACGAGCTCACTGCACTCGTTCCAATGAGGGGTCACATAATGTGGTTTTGTCAAAAAATTTTGAAAAATTAAAAAAAATTATATTTAAAATAATAAATTTTGATATCATCTCCGTTGGGTAAAGGGTTAAGTGGGCAGACGCGGCCGATTTGTTGGGTAATGGGTTAATAGCATAAAAAATCTTGTAACATACTGGTATGACAACATATATAAATTTTATAGTAAATTTTGTTTCTTAACACACCTTACCTACCACAATTGTTTACTATTGGCTTGGCACACAGCGAAAAGGCCTTCTCGGAAATACTCTTATTTACTGTCTTGTTCAAGGAATAACTTGAGCAAGAATTAAGGAAGGGCGCAAAAAGCACCGAAACAGAATCGATACTGGGCTGAGTGCGGCCGCTGCTCGAGCAGTAGAGGTTGCTAATACTGTCCTACATTTATCACATGCTCAACACAATGTGATAAAACCCTCAGTGCCAATATTCTTCCACCATGAAGATATGTGATTAGCGGCGAGGAGTAACAGCAACTACAGTATGTGGAGAATGTATTATCATTAAATCACCCGCAGAGTGGAGATTCCACCTGAGCAATAATTAAAAATTTGTTGCAGAGCATAACCATCACAAGCAAAGTTTCAGCCAGTGGACCTCCGGGTTAAACCCGGAGGTCCATTGGCTGAAACTTTGCTTGTGTTTTTTGTCCATATGCACAGAATTTGAAACTGATACTCTGGGTGATACTCCACTCCACGGGTGTTTTAGTTACAATCCACTCTCCACGTACAGTAGCCACAAAATTCTTCTTTCTTTACGAAGGCCTGCACATGGACAGACATGAGTAATGTAGCATAAGTATTCGTTGTATGATTTGTTTTGAATAATGTGGCAGAAGAGTTAGCTCAAGGCAGCAGTCAAACTCTTAAATGAATCTGACCCTCTTATGGTCTGGAACCTGTCAAGTCCTCAATAGTCTATCACCTATTTTTAGATTCAATCGGATGGAATTTTTAAAGAATATAACTCATAACGAACCAAGATAAACTTTGGGCTCCCATAGGGGACTTAAATATTAACCCAGGGACTCGAGCTGAACAAACTTGAATCTGACCTCTGAGATGCTGTATACCAAATATGAAAGGATTCTGACTGGTGGATCTGAAGAAGACATTTAAAGAATATTCCTCTGATTGCACTATGTTAAAATTCGGTCTCCAATAGAGAGCCCAAATATATACCCAAGGAACCCAATTTGAACAAACTTGAATCTGCCCCCCCCCCCCAACCCAAGAGATGTTTGATACCAAATATCAAAAGATTTTTACTGGTAGACCTGAAGAAGAAGATTTTTAAAGAATATTCCTCATAATGCACCAAGTTAAAATCTGCCATACAGAGCCCATATATTAACCCAGAGACTCGATTTGAACAAACTTGAATCTGACCCTCCTAGAGGTGATATATACCAAATATCAAAAGATTCTGACTGGTGGATCTGAAGAAGATTTTTTTTTTAAATTCCTCATACTGCACTAAGTTAAAATTTGGGTTCCAATAGAGAACTCAAATATTAACCCAGTGACTCGAATTGAACAACCTAATCCGATTCTCCTAGAGATGTTGTATACCAAATATCAAAAGATTCCAACTGATGGTTATGGAGAAGATTTTAAAAATTTTTGAAATACATTTAAGGTTGCTATCCGAGTTATGCCCTTTGTGGAGGCCCCTGTGGGCATGGCATCTTTATTTGAACAAACTTGAATTGGCATATGATAAGGAACAAGCACACCTACTTTGGTGCAATTCAGTCCAGTAGTTTGTGAGAAGTCAATAATGTAAAATTTACGCCGGATGATGATGGACAGATAATGGATGGACGATGGGCGGAAAGTGATAAGTAAAGCTCCTCTTCAGCTTCGCACAGGTGAGCTAAAAATGGAGCACCAAAGAATTTCTGTTTTTGTCCAAGCCTGAAAATAATTTTCATTGCGCTGCCAGACAAAATGTCAGACACCAAATAAATCATGTCTGTCATTTAAGAATGAGATCTGACATATTACAAAATGGAGTTTAAATATTCGAAATCAGTCACGATTAGCCATTGTGCATAAGTATGTGACCTTAAACACCAATAAATAATAAATAAATAGAATTCGAAATAATGTGTTCAGGGTGAACATGTACCTTCATCTTAAAACTGCTCAGAATTCATCCAACCATACCTTGTTTGGCAGGGCTCAATGAGCCCTGCCAAACAAGGTATGATTGGTTTCATTCTGAAGTGGAACTGAATTACCCTTCATACATAATTTAGATACATGTATGGCTATATCAAATCATATTCCTTCACTTGCTGTTAATACTGATGAGCTGCACGGTCACTTTTTTCACACTTCCCAACTTGCCAGGACCAGAAATCACAATAATCATTAATTTTAGGCTTGCTAGTTATGTACATTATTTCCTGCATGCATGATGTTCTGATCACTGAACTTCCTTGATAATTTTGGCATCAGACATTTTGACTGATGATTTTAAACCTCAGTCTGACATTGGCCTTTTTGCATCTGACGCTGTCCTTGTCTGACCACTTATTTTCTGGTATGTATATGTCTGTGAGTATACTGATATTAACATTATATATCATTGGTAATCAGCCTGCAAAAAGCACAAAAAGTGTATGAAAAGGCAGCCCTTACAGGGTTCCCCCATTTGGAATTCAAAAAAAATCTATTCATGGCCATTTCACGACAATTTTCCATGTTTTTCCAGACCTAAAGCTGTGAAATTCAGGGATTTTCAAAGTCGGTAAATCATCTAAATAATTATGATGGATAAAAATATGCACATAAGGCCACACAAAGTAGACCTTCTGTTTCCCAGGCCATTATTTGTAAAATTACATGCGGGCGAACGTTTTTTTATTTTATTTTTTATTTCAGTAATTACTTCTTTGCCATCAAAAGTTCATGTTCTTGGTTCAAGTTTTAGGCCTCATAATCTATAGGATAGCATGTGTGGTGGTGTATTTCATCCCTTGAGTGCAAGAAGGCTTTGCAATGCTAAAGCATTGCAAAGCCTTCTTGCACTCAAGGGACACATTCATCAATTTTTTTAACTTAGGTAAAATATCAGACATAAACCATTTAATTTTTATTTTTTTTTAAGTTTAAATTGGTTATAAAAAGAGAGCATGCGGCAGCCAAAAGGACCATGCAGGAGGGCCTGAGAAACAGATTTTTTATTTTTTTAGGCCTAATGCACATTTTGCTGAAAGTCAAGGCTTCTCAAGGCTCTCCCTGAGAATTTAAAGCACTTTTCAGGCCTTGAATGACCATTTGCCAGATTCAAGATTATTCCCAAAACCATACCATAATAGCATCAGATTCCTTAAGGAATCTTGGTGTTAGCCGTCTGATTTGGCAAAAAGCTTAAAAGGGGCCTCATAAAATATATACTTATTGCTTATAAAGAAAACAATAAATTAGAGGGATGTCATTTGTGTGCAAAGCACACTATAGTATATCCCCACATTCGCATTTGTGATTATTGTCGGGGGCCGAATCAAAAATCCAAAACCTTTATGCACATCTACAGACGCTATTGTTTAACATGAACACACTTTTAGTATTTCGAATTGAAACCCCTAGGAGTTTTTCTCTGGAAACCATTCCTCTAACGACAAAAATGGTGCCCCTTGCACCCCTCGGGGCCAAATCAAAAATCCAAAACCTTTATGCACATCTACAGACCCTATTGATTAACATGAACACACTTTCAGTGTTTCGAATTGAAACCCCTAGGAGTTTTTCTCTAGAAACCATTCCTCTAACGACAAAAATGGTGCCCCTTGCACACCTCTGGGCCGAATCAAAAATCCAAAACCTTTATGCACATCTACAGACCCTATGAATGAACATGAACACACGTTCAATGTTTCAAATTGAAACCCCAGGAGTATTTCGCCGGAAACCATTCCTCTAATGACAAAAGTGGTGCCCCTTATGCCCCCGAGGGCCGAATCAAAAATCCAAAACCTTTATGCACATCTACAGACCCTATGAATGAACATGAACACACTTTCAATGTTTTGAATTGAAACCCCTAGGAGTTTTTTGCCGGAAACCATTCCTCTAATGACAAAAGTGGTGCCCCTTACGCCCCCGAGGTCCGAATCAAAAATCCAAAACCTTTATGCACATCTACAGACCCTATGAATGAACATGAACACACTTTCAATGTTTTGAATTGAAACCCCTATGAGTTTTTTGCCGGAAACCATTCCTCTAACGACAAAAGTGGTGCCCCTTATGCCCCCGAGGGCCGAATCAAAAATCCAAAACCTTTATGCACATCTACAGACCCTATGAATGAATATGAACACACTTTCAATGTTTCGAATTGAAACCCTAGGAGTTTTTCGCTGGAAACCATTCCTCTAACGACAAAAGTGGTGCCCCTTACGCCCCCGAGGGCCGGATCAAACATCCAAAACCTTTATGCACATCTACAGACCCTATGAATGAACATGAACACACTTTCAATGTTTCGAATTGAAACCCTAGGAGTTTTTCGCCGGAAACCATTCCTCTAACGACAAAAGTGGTGCCCCTTATGCCCCTGAGGGCCGAATCAAAAATCCGAAACTTTTATGCACATCTACAGACCCTATGAAAGAACATGAACACACTTTCAAGGTTTCGAATTGAAACCCCTAGGAGTTTTTCTCTGGAAACCATTCCACTAACGACAAAAGTGGTGCCCCTAACGCCCCCGAATCAAAAATCCAAAACCTTTATGCACATCTACAGACCCTATGAATGAACATGAACACACTTTCAATGTTTCGAATTGAAACCCCTAGGAGTTTTTCATCGGAAACCATTCCTCTTAACGACAAAAGTGGTACCCTTTACGCCCCCGAGGGCTGAATCAAAAATCCAAAACCTTTATGCACATCTACAGACTCTATGAATGAACATGAACACACTTTCAATCTTTTGAATTGAAACCCCTAGGAGTTTTTCGCCGGAAACCATTCCCGGACGTACGGACGGATGGACGGACGAAGACAACCAATATATCCCCGCATTTTTTCAAATGCAGGGATAATAAATATAGCTGTGGCTAATTGTGACCTCAACAAAGGTTTGATGTCATATTTAGCCAATCATTTATATCCATAATGACTATTTTAGAGGATTTCCACTTGTGGCATTGGTCCCATTTTACCAGTAAAACAGAATTTGTTTCGCTACACTTCCCGGGGGAATAAATACATAAAAACATTCAATACATTTCCTGGATCATACAGGTATATATCTAGTTATTTAACTAAAGCTACAGAATACAGTTGAACCCTATTAAGTGAATAGCCACTTCCTGGAAAAATTATTCAATTGACAGCGGTATTCAATTAACAGGGATTGGTCACTTTCCTGTATTCTTGAAATTTATTTATTTATTTTATTTTATTGGTGTTTAAGGTCACATACTTATGCACAATGGCTAATCGTGACCGTGACAGTTTTACGGGTGGAGGAAGCTGGAGTACCCGGAGAGAACCACCGAGCAACGACGAGCAGCTGTCAGCTCTCCAACATCGTAACACTGAACTCTGCACCGCAGCACAGGCAGGGTTAGATTGGTTGAAGACATGCGCACCATCGACGTGCAGTACGCCTCAGTACACAGCGTCATCGTGCCCCATGTAGGCAATCGAGGTGAAGTGTCTTGCCCAAGGACACAACGCGGTTGCCGCATGTGGGATTCGAACCAAGGACCTCTCGGCTTGCAGCCTGCACCTCTACCAACTGAGCCACCGCGCCCCCTATTCTTGAAATTAACTGAGCATTTATTCTATTATATCTTGTTTGACAGAGCTCATAGAGCTCTATCAAACAAGATATAATAGAATAAATGCCTGTTTCAGATGTACTGAGGCTAAATAGGTCTATAACATGTGAAATTTGGTTATTATTAGGGCAATTTCTCCATCTATTACAAATTTTTTTTCCGTTAACCGGAGTTTACTCTATAACCTACATGCAATTAACAGATCAAATATTCAAATTTGTACTGAAGGTATAGTAAATGGTTTTGTGTTTGGAAGTTATAGTCAATTAACATGGTTATTCAAATAAGAGATATCCAGTTAGGTGGGTTCCACTATAGTATGTAGATGTAACAAAAAGCTTACTTGTCTCACTGTTGGTTCCAGTGAATCCAGCCTGACAGGAATTGACAGCATCAGCAGGGACCGATCAGGACTATTTAAAATACGCTCTAGCCTCGGAGCCTATTTTTTTAATTCATGCGCCAGATTTCAATTTACGGAGTCACACTGCTGTTTGTAACACACACTGCAAGTATGTAATAGCTCTCATCATTTTCATTTAGTACACTATAGCAAACATTAATCTTCACTGTGGTTTCTGATCAAGTCTTGGCTGCCTATTTAGGCAGCCAAGACTTGATCAGAAACCACAGTGAAGATTAATGCTTGGTAATTAAGACTTGAAGAATTAACTTAAGTACTCTTAGCGGGGGAGGAATTCGTCACATACAGGTGAATTGTGCACTTGGTGATACCTTCTTGAAATTTGGCACACTGTTAGTGTAGGCTATGAGGTTCTCAAAAACGATCGGCTACAAGTTGACACCGACCGGTGGCGACCAGTAGCGGCACAATCCAAAATGGCCGCCAGCGGCTGAAGGGAACCTCCTTTTCGACGGTCTACCGACTATACATCCGATTGTAAGGGCGCGAAAGTGAACTCTGATCCACGCACGTGTTGGAAACAGACGTGGGAGATGATGTAGAATAAAACGAGATTCTCTATACGGACGCATCAATTTCTTGGAACTTGAAAAGAGCGTTGTTTCTCCGGGATCAGCGTCATTCAGGCAAACCTGAATGACGCTGATCCCGGAGAAACAACGCTCTTTATGAAGCAGTCTCTTTGCCATACAATCTCTTGTTTGGCGTAATTCCGCAAGCAATTCTGATTTGTCTGTCGAAATTAATTCGAGAACGCGATTGTTCACAAAAATCATTCACAGAATGAGTGAGAATCCTCTTCGTGTACGGACTAGTACTGACTGGGAACGTTGTTGCTTTTGCCAGCAAGACAGTTCCAAGAAATTGATGCGTCCGTATAGAGAATCTCGTTTTCATGACGCCTATAAAGCTATTGAGGAAGACATAACGCGCTTCCTAGATAATGGCGTTGAGCTTCCATATAATTTGACCATTGATTGTTTGATGAGAGAGAGTGATGAGTGTATGTCGATGTCACTGTTGACGAATAAGGCAATATATCATAAGACATGCCGTGACAGTATTCGGACTCACATCGTACAGCGCGTGCTACACAAGCGAGAGCGAAATGAGGCAGTGGCATCCTGCTCCACGCTGAGTCCTAAAAGAACACGGACAAGTTTTGAATCTGGCTGTGACAGGAAACTGCCCCAGTGTGTTTATTGTCACAAACGCGAAGGTGACAGCAGTGAGCCTATTTGCAGATCAATGTCTGATAACAATAAACTCAAAATTATGGCAAAGGAAGCCGAGAACTGGGTTGTTTTTTCTCGGGTCAATGCAGCATTTGATTCCGCTGCTAGTGATCTTTACTATCACAAAACCTGTTATTGTAAGCTTGCCAATGAAGCACGAGCGGCTAAATCTAAAAAGTCGAAGAACGCCGAACATTCCGCGTCAGGCCTGCCCTATGACCCTCTCGTTATGGCAGAGCTCATAACATTTGTTGAACACAACGATTCCGCGATGAAGCTTGTCGATCTCAAGAATCTGTACAGTCGGAGGTTGAAGCAAGTCGGTTCTGATTGGCTTAGTGAAGAAATACATTCCACTCGATTCAAAGAACATTTGTTGCAGAAATTGGGCGATGGCTGGGACGCCTTCACACAGGGTAGAGATGTGTTTATTTCAAGTAGGTTTCGAGTTGGCTCCTTGTTGTCCGAATCTTTAACTCGTATAGTGTCTGAGGAAGAGGCAAAAAAGATAGTTGATGTGGGTCTTCTTCTGCGTAAACACATACTCATATCTCAAGCTCCTTTCACGGGATCATTTTCATCTTATTGCTTGAGCGAGCCTGTACCCAACTCACTCCTGACTCTTCTTAGAGTTCTACTTGAGGGCACATGTAGTATACAGAACTTAGGCGATGATGAGACTGTTAATGCCAAGACTCGAGTGGCTTGTACTATTTCACAGATGTTGATCAGCAATTCAGCGAAACGCTCCGAACATGCACAAAATGTTCACCAGAGACGTGACAGAGAAACTCCAATGCCTCTTTATGTGGGTTTGAAGTTGCATGCCCATGATCGTATGAAAAATCTTATCAGAGATTTTCATCAAATGGGACTCTCTGTCTCTTATGATCGCGTAATGGATGTTCGCAGGAGTTTCGCGAGAGCTGTTTCACTGCGGTTCAAGAACGAAGGTGTTGTAGTCCCAGCTAACTGCAAACGTAATGTTTTCTCGATAGGAACCACTGATAACATTGATGTATCTGGTAGATCTGATATGCATGGTACGTCCATCACACTCATTGGTCAACTGAGCAGGGACAATGTGGGTACTGATCCCCCACCACTGAGTTTAGATGTTCCAGAAGACACACAAATTGAACTCCCAGACGACTATGCATTTGTTCCTTTCGTTGAAGACTTTGGTGGGGACATCAGGCTTGAATCTCCAGATGAATGTAATGTACGGCCCAATGAATATGCAGATTTGAACGTGGGAGAGAATGACTGGTTGTCTCATGTGTCACAGATCAGCAATAAAGGGAAGGTTGATGGCAGCTGGCAGCTTGATGAAGTCCCTGTGACCTTTTCAGGCTTCTTTTCAAAACATGAAGATCAAGACAATGTCAAACCTCGTGCAGTTATTGGGGTATTCCCTGTTTTCAGTGAGCAGAAAGCGGACTCACTCAGTATGCAGAAGCATGCTATGTATGTGGTCAGGGAAGCTACTGCTTTCGTAAACCCCGGCCAGATACCTGTCATTGAAGGTGACTGTCCGTTGTATGCCAGGCAGAAAAAATGTCAATGGCTGTTCCCAGAGGAGATAGGTGAGGATCGAATGGTGTGTATGATTGGATTCCTGCATCTTGAAATGTGCACCCAAGAAGCTGGTGGTAAGCTTATGGGTGGTTCTGGTTGGGAGCGAATGTTTCACCTCGCAAAGATATTCACACCCGGTGTAGCATCATCCCTACTTGGTGGGAAACATGTCAAGAGGACGCGACAGGCATATCTTCTCACTCTAGCTTGGCTTGAGATCCTCAGAAAGAATGCTTATGAGATTTACTGTCAGCAGACTGGGCCCCATGAGTCATTTGAAATGTGGGAACAGAGGATTCTTTCACAATCTCCAACTGCGCGCTATTGGGGTGAAATCGTTCGGAACTTTCTCTTGACAAGCTGTCAATTCGTTCGGAACCAACGAATCGGTAACTGGCCTGGTACACTGTGTTCTATCGATGAGTTGTGCAGTTACTTTTTTGCCCTAGGACATACAAATTATTGTCGGTGGGTCCCCGTATTTCTGAGAGACATGTCTCAGCTACCCAGGCGGCATCCTTCAATCCACAACAAATTCATGGAAGGCCATTTTGTGGTCCAGCGTAGTGAGAGGAAGTTCAGTATGATGGGTTTAGATCAGAGCCAAGAACATAGTATCCAACTACTCAAAGAAGACAGTGGTCCAAAAGGTCTCTATGGCCAGGCTGAAGAGAAAGTCGTTATTGAGCTTTCAAGGTCAGAAGTTCTGCGTGTTATAGATGAGTATGAATATGCAAGTTTCCACACAACATCATCAGATAACACGGAACACCCGGAAAGTTCGGTATCAGAGCAGAAAAAATTTCTGAATCAATTGAAATCTCTCCTCGATCTGGTGAATCAGGGACTCATTATCAACCCTTATGATGAAACTAGTGGTCAGCTGGTGACATTAGATACTGGTGAATATATGGACCCCGAAGTTAGTAAGAGTTTACGGTCATTACCCGAAAGGGGCAAGCATTTATATTCCACTTTCTTGAAGGAAAGGCTTGTGGAATGCACCGTACCCCTGAATGATGTTATTCCCAAGGCAAATATATATACCTTCCTTAACCCACCCCCAGCCAACCTGGACAAAGGCCGAGACAAACTCATGTCAAGTAAAGCAACTGCCGCAATAGTTACCCAGATGTTCGTTTCACTGCAAGCCCGGCCTGATTCAAACATGGATGAGTTTTTCATGCACGAGAATGCACGTGATCCGCCAGCATTATCCGATAGAGGTAAGCTACGGAGTGGGACAAAATCTCAAATTCTCAATTGTTTACCAGCTATTCCTGCACAAGGGAAGAATTCAGCAGCTAGACAAGCTTCAGTTGTCATCTTGGATATGCCTGCTGTAGTCCATGTAATCAAACCACAGAAAGCGGATCTGTTTGGAGAATATGCTCGATTGCAATTATTGCCATACATCGAATCTCTGATTAACACGAACACCACAAGGGTTGATGCGATCTATGACTGTTACCCCGAAGGCAGTTTGAAGAATCAGACGCGAGCAAAACGCCTCGGTGAGACAGCAGTTAGGTTGATACGGGTGTCCGAGAACGTCCCTTTACCTAAAGGGAAGAATTGGCAGGCATTCTTGAAAGTTAGTGAGAATAAAGACGAATTTTTCAAGTTCCTGTCTGCTGAACTGCTGAAATTAACATCAACATCCGAGTACCAGTTGTTAACGACATCAGGAGAATATGTACTATGCAATAAGGATGTTAGCTTATGTGACATATCTCCATCGAACCACGAGGAAGCAGACACGCGCATGATGCTTCATCTCAACCATGCAGTCTCACAAGGTCACAAAATAGCTTTTCTTCGCACGGTTGATTCTGATGTCGTCATTCTGTCTTTGCACCATTTCGCAACATTCCGTGACCTTGGACTCAGTGAGCTGTGGATTGGGTTTGGAATTGGAAAGGCATATAAAGATATGCCAATTCATGAGATAGCTTCACAACTTGGACCTGATTACTGTAAGGCCCTGACTTTCTTCCACGCCTTCACAGGTTGTGATGTAACATCCAGCATGCTCGGCATTGGGAAGAAGACAGGATGGAATGCATGGATGAATTTTCCCGCATCAACTGAAATGATGATAGAATTGACTGAGAATCCGCAAGTCTTTTCAGAGGATTCCCCTCATATGCAGCATATCGAAAAACTCACCATACAGATGTACAGTAACAGTTGTGTCAGTACACGTGTCAATGATGCGAGACGGCATATGTTCACACATGGCCTTAAGTCTATGGAAAACATCCCGCCCACCAAAGCAGCTCTGTATCAACATGTAAAAAGGGTAATTCTTGTGTCATCTTTCATTTGGCATCGTGCTCTGCAGAAACACTTATGTGTGCCAGACCCATCACAGTACGGATGGGAGTGGAATCCACGTCTCAATATTCTGGTCCCATTTTGGACTCACCTAGGAGACGCAAGTGCTGCATGTGCACTGATGCTCCACTGTAGTTGTGCCAAGGCCTGCAAGGGCAATTGCAAATGCTTGAAAGCTGGATTAAGGTGCACACCTTTGTGTAAGTGTGAAGGTGGCTGTTGTAACAATATTGAGTAGTATACTGTCATGTTAGGACCAGTCATCTCCTATTCTGGTATTTTTTTTTCCATTTTCGGCCAGTTAACACATGTCATGTTTCTAGTTGAGTTGATTTTGCTAACAAATGTTCATCCCATGTGGCTTGCTACATTGTCCGGGGTATAGGAATACAGTTTTAGATTTCGGAAAATAGTCTGTTATTTACTGCACAAGACGGTGTTAATTCATGCATAGCATGATACAATATCCCCAACTATTTTGCCTCTGTACAACAGTTGATACCTTCGTTCACCCGTGTGTTCATCTATGGTATCCTTGTCTTTCTCTGGCCATAGGCCACATGTGACTAGTCAGTTCCTACTCCATAGCAAATCAACTTGGAAATCCTTCATCTTGTAGCGCACTCATGTCTCAATGAATCCATACCTGAGTTGATCTAATAAATCTAACGTAAGGTATCAAATTGCCATACCGGATCATATTTCGATAAGTTATTCGCTAAAACATTTCGACCACTCATCGACATCAAAGGTCATGTTTTGGCTCCCAGTGGTGGCTATATCTCTATATCCCTGGTAAAGTAGCATACCATGAGGGATGGGCATTAAGTGTCGGCAACATTAATCCTGACTTGGAACACACCACATCTTAACTGGCCGAAAATGAAGAATACTACTTGTAGTCAAAAAATATTCCTGTACCTCGAATGACTGCAAACATACACTCACCCCTTCTAGTCCCATTTTGCCAATGTTCTATACTGGCAAGATAACATTGTATAATTAACAACGGGAACTAATGCATCCCGAGTTCATTCCAGCACTGCCCTTGCTGGCAGACGTGTCGCTATGGTGTTGAGATTGAACCAGAACTCCTCTAGAAATTTGATAGTTTTATTTTCTTAGAAAATAAATCTATCGAAAATGCCGGAAGTTGAGAATAGACTGTCACTTTAATTGGATTATCAAATGTCCAAGTATCCCCACTGCTGCATACTATCGAGTACCCTTGTTCATGTGTTGACAGGAATCTCTCATACCATGTTCATTTGACCATTGCATTCCCGAGAAACATTCAACACTAATTTATCTACGGACGGACGATCATACTGACAGTCAGACACACAGACGCACACATCGACGGAAATTCTGATCCCATTATCCATTAATCTTCCCCCCAACTTGTTCCAAGGGCTTCACTCCATCATTCACATCAATTACAGCACATGTATGGTGTTAGGTTTGGAGCTTCAGTTGTGCGATCGGCGAAAATAGCTTTTTTTCGATCCGCTTGGCGGCCATTTTGGATTTCGCTGCTAGTGGTGGCTAGAGGATGGTGCCAACTTGTAGCCGATCGATTTTGAAATCTCTGATGCCTACCCTTACATCATGCCAAATTTCAGGAAGGTATCACCAAGTGCACAATTCTAGCGAATTCCTCCCCCGCTATCTACAACAATGATAAATGATAATCATATATACAATACATGTAAGAGTGTCTCTCTCGATTATCCATCGAAAGAATATCAAAATATGATCTGAGAAGTTACACGCCACCTGAGAAGCCTATTTCTGAGATTTAAGAGCCAGGTCCTGATGTTTCAGAACCAAATACGCACTGGTGCATGCGCAGGTCGGTCCCTGCATCAGTACATGTTCCACTATTTGGACAAGGATTACTAGCACACTCGTTAATTTCTAAAAAAAACCCCCAAAAAACCAAACAAATTATGTCACTTAATTGGTAGAGTACTCAATAGAGCTGGATGGTATAACCAGTGGCGTAGATAAAGGGGGGACGGGGGGGGGGGGGGGGGGGGGGGGCAGAGGCCCCTCCTCCAGAAGTTTTGTCGGAAATTTTTTTGGACCATTTTTAGGCGGATTTATGCCTAATAACATTAAAATGCTGACTTTGGGGACAAAAACGTGTCATTTTGGGTAAATTTTGGGTAAAAAAGACCAATTTTCAGTACATTTGCAGTAAACAACAGATTCTTTCTGTTTGTTTGGGTTTTTGTTGTTGTTACACTGTCGGAAAATTTTCGGTCTGTCGGAAAATTTTGGGCATGCCCCTCCACCAGTGAAGCTATCTACGCCCCTGGGTATACCATGTATCCGGTACAGTATCATGTTAATACCGATTTACCATACTGAGGAAAATGCAAAATAACAATATTTAGGAATTGAAAAATATCCTGCCAAAAGCTGAAAAGAACAAAAAACCCACCCAAACAGAACATTAACCCAAAATGGCTGAGAAGATACCATGGATTATTTATTCACAGACATTCACCACTGTTATTTGATGACTGGTGGAGAGTGCCTGTGTTATTTTCAACATATTGACCAATTATACATTCATTATGCATAAAATCTGAAGGCTTTAATATCAGTTTTAATGACTGGTTTTAATGACTGGTGGAGAGTTCCTGTGTTATTTTCAACATATTGACCAATTATACATTCATTATGCATTAAATCTTCAGGCTTTATCAGCTATCACTAGTCTAAAGTTGAATATGATCTCTTTGAGTCTCTGACAACTAAACAAACGATGAACTTCAATCTGACAATATACCCAAACTAGCCTTAGGGATTGGTAAAGATGTCAGTATGTTGTCGATACCGAACATCAAACTGATACCACGGTAAATTGTCGTAAAATACTGATACCGATACCAAACTTCAATTATTAATACCACCCAGCTCTAGTGCTAAATTATTTTTGGTTGATAAAAATCTGTTCAAATGATTTTGCCTTGTTACAATTTATAAGGCACTTTACCATAAATTGGGATGGGGCAAATTCCACTTCAAAGATAATATGAAGCACATTCACAGAATATGAAGCCTCCAACTTTTCAGAACCTACAATTCAAAACAAATATGGCCTTCCACCACTCCACTAGTTAATTTACTTATTGGTGTTTAAGGTCACTTTTGTACAGCTATGGCTAAGTGTGACAGCAACAGAAGGTATAAAGTCAAGCTTAGCCAGCCGTTTACACCTATGCTGCCCATTTTAGAGTAGGGCTGTCACGATTTTTCATTTTAGGAATCGATTAATCGTCGCAAATAATCGATTAATCATACCTAGATGACCCCCCACCCCCTCTCCTTCTCTTTGAAGTCGATAAAAATGAAGTTCAAGTCAGCTGACCTACCTCAAGTAAACAACGAAGACGATCAACTTTTAGGGACATTCAAAGCTTTGATGTTCTGAACTTTTGAACCGTCAGTTTCATAATCAAGACCGGTCGGCAGTTGCGAACTTTGCAACTGCCGACCGGTCTTGATTATTACACTGACGGGTCAAAAATTCAGAACATCAAAGCTCTGATGAATGTACATGGAAGACAAATGCTTCCAACGGCTTCTTGGGGTTTAACATCGATGTTCTTAACTCTTTACCTTTAGAAACAAAAGTATTACCCGCGATGAGTACAGGCAAGCTATTCGACAGGGTCAGAATATTGACTGGACTTGTGCTGAATGTGCTGAACAAAATAATGTGGAAACAGGGGAGATGCACCCAACTTCAAAATAGTTAATTCCCCAGTTGATTCAACAGATACAATACCAACAGCAGACAGTACTCGAATGGACACAACTACTACGCATCAAAGTGTCAGAACAAATAACGACTGTGCGGGTTATCATAATCGCCTCAATAGACATGCTAACATAAACACACCGTTTTATCTTTTAGTTGAAATACTTCACAAAGAGTGTTTGTTGGTCAATATAAACAAACGTTAAAGTGATATCAGAAAATAAACTTAAAAGAGAGCAGAGAAAGAGATACAGAAATTTGCAGGAAACATTTTTTGATGCATGGGAGAATTATACAAATAAAGAAATAAGTACCAGGCAGCTTTCAAGACTTTGTGCGGCTTTGAATGGACCAAGCGAATAAATATGTGTGACAGTGTACTTGTTGGGATTGTATTATGTAGTGTTTGTTGAAAAAAAAGTTGTAAAATGACCACTATAAACTATGTTTAATACTTTTCCTACATAAATAACACAAGGTTCTGGCATTATTTTTTCAAAAGCTCTAAAATAATGTCAGAACCTGGCGTTAACGATGAAGAGAAAATAGGACACTTGAAGTTAAAACTAGAAGTCGTGTCACGAACTGTGCGCTTATCTAGGCTTAATTGTGCATAAGAACTGCCATATCGAATGGCATCCAAAGCAAGGCAGGTTCTCTTGGTTACTCATAGCAAACACAGACAATGTTTCTGCCAACTGACCTCAGGGTTACCTGGAGGTCCATTGGCTGAAACATTGCTTGTGCACAGGCCATATGTGCAGAATTTGATAGCCTTACTATGCTCATAACGCGCAGATCAAAGTCCTATTTGTGCGCATTTCATGACAGGACTTCTAGTTTTAACTGTAGTTTATATAGTGGTCATCCTACAACTTGTTACTGTATTAGTTATTCCAACTGTTTTACTATTTTCGGAGCTACATTGTGTTATTTATATCTTTACCTTTTTAGTGTGGGTTCATGTAATAAACATACTGTACGTGGAGAGTGGATTGTAACTAAAACACCCATGGAGTGGAGTATCACCCAGAGTATCAGTTTCAAATTCTGTACATATGGACAAAAATCACAAGTAAAGTTTCAGCCAATGGACCTCCAGGTTTAACCCGGAGGTCCACTGGCTGAAACTTTGCTTGTGATGGTTATGCTCTGCAACAAATTTGCAATTATTGCTCGGGTGGAATCTCCACTCTGGGGGTGATTTAATGATAATACAGTGTACACTCTCCATGTACTGTACATAGAATGTGGACCAGTCTTCTCTTTTTCTCTTACCCTAAACCAAATCACAAATTTACCAAAGTGGGTCAAAATCACGTCGGCGAATTTGAGCCTTTCTATTCAGACAAAAAAGTGTTCAATTCACCGAAGTGGGTCGAAATCACTCTGGATATAGGGCTGCAATGATACGCCTCACTCATGATATGATATATATCACATTTTTTTCATGATACGTTGCATGCACTACATTGTGAGTGAATTATCAGTAATAAAAGGCCCACAAACTGAGTCCAACTTTTATTTGACCAGTAAGATCTAATTCCCTTTTTAGTGCTTGAGAAAGACAAATGAGTTTCAGCCAATGGACCTCTGGGAGTCTGGGTTCAACTCAGAGGTGAGAGGTCTGTTGCCTCAAACTATGCTTATAATTTACACAGAGTTGATATTTTACTGAAATACAATTGAACAATTCGAAAAGCACAAAATAGACTTGTTGGGCCTGAAAATGCAACTTCTTACTACATCATGCCGACCTGGAAGTGTATCGTTTTGTATCACGATACACATGAAACGATACGATACATGTATCATGAACAAATGTATCGCGATGCATTGAAATTGCATTGAATCGTTACAGCCCTATCTGGGTCAAAATCTCAATGCCAATTTGACCCATTTTATGCAGACTAAAAAGTGGGTCGAAATCACTTTGGTCGAAATCAACGTGGGTCGAAATCATCGACTAACTACTGAGTGATCCGAGGTAACTTTACACGAAAACAATTGTTTTCCAGAATCGAATGTGCTAAATGGGCATCTTCATCCGCCAAATAAGCTACCATTTATTTTAAATCATAAGAGAATCATTGTCCATCGTCACTTTTGTGTTTTTTTAAGGGCCTATATAAGTAATGAAATTTTGTTTATTTTTAAAATTCTCACCTCTGATATTCCTTCAATTCAAATTAAATATACACAAAATGTACATGAATTGAATTGAATTGAATTGAATTTTTATTGGAGCTCGTAACCAACAATAACGTTACATTTTGCTCAAAATGATGAAAAAGAAATAATATTAAATTACAATTCTGCTGCATTAATAACAATTATGAAATAAAGGTGAAAAACAGTGAAAATGAGCCATGATACATGAGATTAATGTGTTTTATCAGGGAAAATGATTTGATTCAGAGTGGAAAATTGAGGAAAAATGGTATTGGAGAAGCAGAGAAGACCAAGTTAAGCTGATACCGGATCAAAAATTTAACTGATAGAGTGGAACCCTATCAGTTGCATAATTACTTTGCCACTGAAAATTACTGATATGACATGAGTATCCTATTAACAAAAATGTGATTAATTTGCTGTGTTCTAAGTGGTAAACTAAGCATTTATTCCATTATATCCTCCCTGTCAGAGCTCACAGAGCCTCATCAAACAAGGTACAATGAATCAAATGACTTTACTGAATGTACAGAGGCCAAACTGGTTAATAAGAAGAGGAATTTGGTGATTGACGATGAAGTAATTGGCCTAAATGCAATTAACAGGTCAGATTTGTACTAAGGTATGGTAAATGGTCAGATGGCTGGAAATTATATTCAGTTAACAAGGATATTCAATTGAGAGATGTCCAAACAGGTGGGTTCCACTGTACTCCCCTAACTTAGGGATATAATGGAATAGAGTAGAACCCTGGCAATGGAACAGTCACCATGTCATTGAGAAAATATTCACCCGTCCAGAATGATCAATTAACAGGCACTTGGTTACTTTCCAACATTTCTGTGCCAACCAAACATCCATTTCCTTTCATCCCAACTGACAAAACATATGGAGCTCTGTCCAACAAGATGCAATGCATCAAATGGTTGTACTAGTTTACTGAGGGTAAACATGACTTCAAACGAGGCAATTTGGTGATATTCAGTTGAAATTCATAAGTAGTTTGGGGCATGCAAACGCTTGTGTATGATTAGATACTCAATTTGGATACTTAATGTGTAAGGACTATCAGCACAACGGGTCAACAAAAAAAAAAAACAAAAAAAAACTTGTACGGAACCCATTTTTGGGTTACGCAAACTTTTTATTTTATCAGGACAGTGCTATGTTAAATAGTATGGTGTTTGGGATTCACACTCAACCAACAGAGCCATTTAATTAATTGATATATTGTCAGGTGGGCTGCACTGTATACAATCAGTATGAAGAACTTCAGCTATTGTGCATATAAGTGAGTTTTCAGAATGTTAAATGGAGCAGCAGTGTCGTATGAGTGTGATCTCCAGTGCTGATGAATTCTTTTATAACAATATCTATGTTAATGTGAATGAGGTACTCACTTTATGAACTGATGAGGCTATGATGAAAATTCATGAAATAGATGAGGTGATGAAACAATGAACATGTATTCTGCATCTGCAGCATCTGAAAAGTATGTAAATGATGAAAGTTAACATTTCTTTCTTTTTTAAATATATAGAGATTTGGATATACTGATTTTCAGTTGGAATACATTTATATTATATTATTATTATTTGCCGATAACTTAAAATATAAAAATCACCTTAACTGGTTGATCACCAGAAGCAATTACCATGTCTCCATTGAAAGGTGCTATAGTAACATTAATGGCTTTCATGTTACGCATTAGCTTGTTAATTGCTCAACAGTGTAAATAAAGTTTACATGAAATTGCTCTGCCACAATTCATTGGACAGTGCCAACTGGAACTATCCAATAAAATGTTTTAAAACAACTATTTTGAGCAAGGTTTTTATAATCTCAAGTTCTTTTTGTTGGTGACATGGTATTTTTGAACAAGAACACAGTTACACTCATGCTATAGATGACCATTTACAATTAATTTAACACACTAGTGACCCTACCAAATATTCTAACTTAAAATTGACCTCTATCCTTCAAAATTGTATCAATATATTCAGTGACTGTTTTGCATATGTCAGCCTCCTCACAACTCAGCACTAGTTTTAGTTTTTCATAGAAGGAAAAGTGTTTGAAATGCCATATAGTATCCTTCAGGTTTTCAAACAATCTTTTCCTTGCTGAGTTATATTTTTTACAAAGTAAAAAGACATGGGCCTCATCCTCATGAAAATGAAGGTTGGGTTGTATAGAATACGAAACACATATGACATGTAGGCCAAATCAACTCATACTATACAGTCGACTGCAGGCACCACTGGTTCCTGGAAGTCTGCTGCCGTATTCGCACCAGAAGTGATAATTTAATAATATTTCAAGAAAACAACTTGTGGCCAAATGTGCTTTACATATCCAAGAACATAGCTAGGGGATCAAAATTCTTCAAGACAAGGCGACAGAGCTGCATGGGGGAAAATTCCAAAGCCTTTGTTTTTGTTTTCGTATGAGTATACTTTCGATTTCCGGCCGACGTCATCGGACGGAAAAAGTATGTAAAAACAACGCCGTCTAAAATTAAATAATGAAAAAGATTGCCTTCGTACAGTATACTGTTGTTATTAGATAGAGATTGCACAGTTGCCATATTCAATGCAAGGTATGATGATACCTGTTGAAGTTTCTCAGAATTACGATTTTGTATTTCGATCGAAATTCGTGGGTGATTTGTGCATGTCTGTCGAGCATGGAAACCCTCTTCAATAAAAAATGCAGGCAGTGTTGTCCTTTTCCAAAATGCAGTCCTGTCGCTGCACTCGAAAGTGTTATGAATGCCTAGCTTTGTTATTGAATATCTGAAGCACATTCGACCACAAGTTGTTTTCGTGAAATGTTATTAAATTATCAGTTCTGGTGCGAATACGATAGCAGACTTCCAGGAACCAGTGGTGCCTGCTGTCAACTCTATGAGTTGATTACATATAATAATAATAATAATAATAACATTTCAGCCGGCCGCTGATTTGTCGCGGTTCTGGTATGAGAAGGCCTTGGTTACCCATGTTCTACCAACTGCCCCCCTATTCCCGCGCTTCTTCTCTCCTCCCAACACTCGGAGACGAACTGCTTGATGACATCCCTTGCCCCATTCTTCCCAATCTCTCCGATTAGTATATTAACCCTCTCCTTTGAGTCGCCCCTAACCACATGTCCTTCATTCTCCCATCCCACTTCTCCATTATACTCCCCGTGAATCTTGTTCTTTTAGACTGGTATTTTGGGCATTCTATAAGAAAGTGTTCCAGGGTCTCCACCACGCCCACGTTACACATCTGGCACTCCTTTTCACTGTTTTCCCAATTTTTCCCCTCAGCCCCAGGGACCGCGACCTCAGCTTGAACAACAGTGACCCCCAAAGGTGCCATCAAGGTACTCTTCAAAACCAGGCTTCTCTTTATCACGCAGGCCACCCAAAGATCTCTTTGATTTGACCCCCCTCGCCAATTACGGTTACAATCCTCCATGACCCTTTCTCTGACGATCTTTTTGCCCTGGTTTACCCCAACGTCAAGGTCCGAGATCTCCATTGAGTAGTTTTCTTCTTCTCCCTCACTTGGACCATCCACCCCGTCTTGATATTTGAGTTGAAAGTTCTCAGGAACATTACTTTACCACATCGGCTAACGGGGAGATTTACCAAATAATTAAGATAACCGAGTTTCAATATGTCTATCCTGTCCTTGATCCTCATCCACCCAAGCTCACCCCTGATTGCTTCTAGCGCTGCGGCATTACTCGAGCCTGTTATCCATCGGCCTGCATCGTTCTGCAGGATTTCCAAGCTCTTAACAGATGTCTGGCTTAGGGGTACAACTTTCGTACCGTATGTTATACTTGGCAGACCCACCATTTCCCAAATGGTTTTCCCCACGATTTTCAAACCTTATTGAAACTGTTTCTCCCTATAAGCTTCATTTGGTTAAGGATTCGCTTCCCCTTCAGAATCAATTTATTTGTGTGGTTTCGGTAGATGCCTCTTCCTGTGATGTTTATATTTACCCCCAGGTACTCATAGTCACTAGTCTCTCCTACACTAAGAAGTCTACTGCTACCTTCCGGAATGCAGAACTCCCCCACTCTCCACCTTCGAGTGGGGTCCACTTTGCGGCCCACGGGTATAACTTTGCTCTTGCTTTCATTAAGTTCGAGTCTCCATTTGCTCCCATATTTCCCAACAATTCCCAGCATCTTCGCTAACCCCTCTTCGCTTTCTGACACTAGCACCATATCGTCTGCAAATAATAGCCCTGGGATCTTCAAATCACCAACTGCACCCCCTCGTCGCTATGCAGGAGTTCATCTCCTAAACCTTTGATGTACAATGCAAAAAGAAAGGATACACCCCTGTTTTAGGCCTATCTCCATAGGCACACGTTTTGTTGTAATGTTACCCAGGCTAAGTTCACTCTGTACATCTTTATATAATGCTTTCATAATCCCAACAATCTCGCCCCCAAGCCCAGAGCCTCCAGCTTGCACCACATACCCTCCCTCCCTCCATACTCTATCGTATGCCTTTTTAACATCCAAAAAGGCCATGAACATCTTTTTCTTTTTTGCTTTCGCGGTTTCTATCATTTGGGATAGCGTGAAAAGATGGTCAGTGACTCTCCTTCCCTTCCTGAAGCCATTCTGGATTTCTCCCAAAAAACCCTTCTCTTCAATCACCTCCTTTAATCTCCCATACAGGACTTTACAAAAGACTTTTCCAATGTTGCTGCTGACAGAGATCCCTCGATAGTTATCCAAGACGTCTTTTTCCCCCTTTTTGTGAATAAATGTCACTTTATTTTCCCTCCACTCCTTTGGGACCTCTTGTTTTTCTATGGCTAAATTGAATAGGGCAGTTAGGCTTTCCAAGAGTTCCTCTCCCCCTTTTTTGATAAACTCGTTAGGAATTTCGTCCACCCCTCCCGCTTTTCCATTCCTCAATTTTGAGATCACCCTTCGGGCCTCCTCAGTTTTGATCTCGCTGCACACGAAGTCCGATAGATTTTCCTCGACCTGGTTCGGACACTCTGGTGGGTTCCCCGTGCCCCATCGCTTATCGTTTACCTTTTCCCAGTGCTTGACTAGTTCTAATGCGATTTGATCTCGCTCTTCTGTAACTCTGCCATCCTCTTTAATGCTCTGTGGGTTATTCCCTTTGTTACGTTTGTTCACCCATTTCAAAAATACGCTCGAACTCGACCCCCCCCCCCCCCCCCCCCTGTCGTTCTTATCGTCCTAATAAGACTGCTATTTCGCACTCTTCGGTTGTCGTCTTTAATCTTGTTTACTTTATTTCGTGCTTGTTGGTATTCTTCCTTTGCTACCATGGCCTCATTGCTTTCCACCCCCTTCAGTTTTCTACTTCTCCTGTATGCAGCACATTTAGCTTTTCTAACCTTTATGGACCTTTTCAGGTGTTCGTTCACTCTGTACCCAAGTTCCCGTGTTGGCACCCTAATCTTTCCCACACTTTCCTTCCTTGCCTCCACTAGGCTCGCAACTATGGCGTCGGCCATCTTCTGGACACTACCCCCCTTGTGTACCGCTGCAAGCTTTGGTTTCAGTTTTTCTTCGAACTTCGCCCAGTCGGCATCCTTTTTGAGTTCCCAAACCTCCTTGAAGCTTTCTTTCCTTTTCTTTAGGTTTTTGGCCCTCATCGTCACTGTAATCAAGTTGTGATCACTATCCAACTCAATTTTGTCCTCATCATCCGCTTCTACCCTTATCACCTCCCTCCATAAATTCATATCTGTGAGAATGTAGTCAATTATTGATTTTCTGTCGTTTCTCTCCCAGGTCCATTTCCCCTTACAACTAGCGTCCCTGTTCAGAATCTTCAGACCGAGCTCATTTGTGAAGTTCAACAGCTTCCTTCCATTCCTGTTGACTTTCTTGTCCCCACCCCCTATGCCTTCTTCCTTATCACCTATGTGTCCGTTAAAGTCGCCCATCAGAATTATACCGAGCCCCATGTTTTCTAGTTCAGTAATATTGGACCTTGGTGTTGAGTATATCGAGTCATTCCACCCGGGTTTACTTCCCTCCACCGCACAATACACAATCCCAAGGGCAATACTTTTGTTTCCCAGACTGATCTTTACCCATCCAATTTCTTTTGACACCTCAGCCGAGGTGATGATATCTTCCAGATCTGTGATCAGCGACGGTTTTAAATCCTCTTTAATGTACATGCCTACCCCCCCCCCCCACCTATTTCTGGCCTTCCGTTCGTCCTACACCTATCCACACACACCCGCTTACTTGGTCTACCCGTTCCTCGTGTCTTACCCACGTCTCGCTTAAGCCCATGACATCAAACTCCTCTGCCTCGATCAATGTAGCAATTTCACTTACTTTCCGGTGGAGACCCTGGATGTTGCTATAACCTACTTTCAGGGTACCGAGGTTCATTGGCTTCCGCCTACTGGGCCCATTGTTTTCTGGCGCTAGTCTTGGTAAAGTTATTCTGTCCCCCTCACTCTTGTTCACCCCACCTATGTCCACTCTAGTTATACTTGCCTCTGACTTCCCACCCCGCTTCTCTCCAAAAAAGGCTCTGCTACCCGTAGAATTTTATCCCCCAATACCCGTTTCCCCACCCTGCTAAGATGCAGCCCGTCACACCCGTACATGCTCCCATTGCCCCAAAACGTGTCCCAATGGTCGATAAAGGGAATTCCCAGATCAGCACAGTAGTCCTCTAACTCTTCATTTAGCGCCAAAATCATTGAGTTCCGTTCGTCCCCACCTCCAAGGACAGGAAGGACCCCGGATACGACTACCCTTGCATTCCTACTTAGCAGTTTGCCGACTAAGCCTCTATACGACTCCACCAAACTTACTGACCTTCTCTCCCTGATATTGTTGGTCCCCACATGGACCACCACTACCGGTTCCGGTCCTGACCCTGCCACAATACCATCTACCCGGTCCCTGAGATCCTCCACCTTTGCCCCCGGAAAGCACAAGACTGTTCGATTGGAACTATCAGGACCACAAACTACATTGTCAATCCCACGTACAATGCTGCTCCCCGCTACAACTAATTTTCTTCTTCTGGCCCCAGTTCCTATATCATCTGCACCTCCTCTCGTTTTGCAAGCTCCTGGTCCCCTCTTTCTCTTTTGATCGCCCTCCTTACCCCGACTGGCCTATCATCATCAACAACCATCTCACCCCCACACTTCCCCCTTCACTCTCGTCCCCATGGGTATCAGAGTCTAAAACACTAAACCTGTTTTCTAAACACTGCCTAGCAACCTTGGCAGCCTTACGCCGACTCTGGCTTCCGGGCTCGACGCAGCCCTGGCCTGACGCTATCTTCCGAATTTTCCTACTAGACCCCCCCCCCCTCCCCTCCTCAGTCACACCCCCACATCAAGCATATGCGATTCGTGTTCTATACATCCTAGTTCAGCGATCCGAACGTAGTGGCTACCCCTCTAGGTTCAGATTCTTCCCATTCAATTCTATAGAAAAAGTTCCCATCAAGTTTTTATGAGAACTCAAAACTTAAAATTAGGAATATATATCACGCTTTCGCCCTTATTACCGGCTGCAATCGATAGTACACGTATTTCCTTACATTTGGGCAGTGTTTATTGATCCGAACTATGTTTTATCCTTTAATTACCATCATTTGAAGACTCGCGAGGTGTCAACGGAAATTTCGAAATCGGCCATGTTTTTGTATAATTATAAAATATAAAACAGTAAAAACAATAACCCGGTAATGGCGCCGAAACAAATAGACCTTTTCATAAATGAGAAATCGGAAATTCGATCGCCGAAGGCGCGCAGGGTCGGTGTGGGGGCAAGCCCCTTTCGGTCCTCTCTTGTTGTATAATTATAGTTTACAACTGCTTTTTGGACCATTTCTGCGCGTGTTAAAGGAGGAGAAGTGTGTAGGAGAGGCTTCTCTTTCCTTGATGCTTTTTGTCTTCAAACAAGTATAGTCTGCCACTTGTAACATTGCAAATATAAGCCTCCATTGACAAGTATTGTCTGTCTCCGGCACATAAACCGAGATTCAACCCATCTGAGAAAAGCAGACCTTGACAAGGTACCACCAATATGATGAACATTTCTAGTTCTGGTAACAGGCCTGCTTTTTCCTATTTTGTCGGGACTCAGTTTAAACAATATTTATTCAATAATTGATAAATGCATACATTTCACAGCAATAGTTAAGTGACAAAAAAAATATGAACAACAAAAATACAGTATTATAATGAAACAACTGAAGACAGAGAAATTTGTAATTAAAAATAACTATTCAGAATACTTTTTCCCATCAATGGGAGTTAGACAAGGAGAAAATCTTTCTCCTATACTTTTTTCAATTTATCTAAGTGACCTTGAGAAGTTCTTGTCTAATAACAATATTAATGGCCTATCTAATATAGAGTCAAATGTAGTTGAAGAAACATCGTTGTTCATAAGACTACTGATTCTGTTGTACGCAGATGATACCGTGCTTTTGGCAGAATCTAGAAATGATATGCAGATGATGCTAGATCAATTTTCTGATTATTGCAATCATTGGAAATTAAAGATAAACCCACTTAAATCTAAAATAATGGTGTTCAGGGGTCGACGTCCTCCCCGGTGTTTCATGTTACAGGGGGAAAAACTAGAGTTTGTCAACGACTATAAATACCTTGGTCTTATCATTTCGAAATCAGGATCGTTCCTTAAAGCCAAGAAAGAATTAATTGCAAAAGCTACGAGGGCTATGTACTCTCTGATTCATAAAATAAGACATTTTTCACTCCTGTTTATTACCCAACTAGACCTTTTCCAGAAATTGGTTCAACCAGTTCTTCTGTATGGGTGTGAAATATGGGGTTTTCAAAATATCGATCAAGTAGAACGATTTCATCAGAAATTTCTAAAATTTATCATGAAATTGAAGCCATGCACCTCCTCGACATTCGTGCATGGCGAGCTCGGAACGCTTCCGATTCAAGTTGAAATTGCATGCCGAATGATAGCATATTGGTGCAGAATGGTAAACGGGAGCAGCAGTAAAAACAATTTCACTCTATATAACTTCCTCCTTGTACTTAAGTCAAGAAAAATACATTGTAATCAATGGCTTAATCATGTAGAAAATACATTAAATCGCTGTGGTTTATCTTATATTTGGAATGACCAGAACTGTAGCAATCCAGTACTAGTAGTTGAGAAGGTAAGGAGTGTTCTGATCGATCAGTTTAGACAGGAGTGGTGGTCGACTGTTAACCTATCGACTATCTACACCAGCTATCGTTTGCTTGAACACAATTTTGAAATGAAATTCTATTTGTCAAATTTACCATTGTCCGATAGTGTCACTCTCATAAAATTTATAACATCTAATCACCATCTGCCTGTTGAGTCGGGCCGATGGAGAAATACCCCGAGGGAAGAACGTAATTGTAGATTATGCACCCAGAATAGAATTGGAGATGAGTACCATTATATAATGGAATGCCCAAAATTTAGAAAAGAAAGACAAAAGTATTTACCTATGTTCACTCATGTTCGCCCTTCAGCATATAAATATAGACAACTTTTCTCAAGTAGAGAAACTGTAGTTCTCCAAAAAATTTGTAAATTCATTAGGATAATCACCAGAGTAATGAAATAATGCCCTTGAGTTTGTGTGCTTATACCTACAGGTGTATCTGGGGGTGTGTAATGCGGGCGTGAGAGGCAATGAATTCAAATTTGCCTCTCGCGTCGGGATTGTACGCTCCTACATGCAGTGTTTGTGTGTTTTCTCGTGGTATGTGTATGCGAGAACAAAGTCGCTACCTGGGTTCCGTGTTGCTCTAGGCGACATCCTTTCGGAATGTCGCTCGGGACAATACGGAGCTCGGGTGACGAAACGTGTATATCCATGCATTTTATATAACTACTCATCAGTCCATGCCCTGTCATCATTTCCCAACTGTGGGGCCCTCCTGAGCAGCCTTACTTTCGATTTCGTCCCAAAGGCAGCTCTATAGTGTTTCTTGTTAATATTAGAAAATGTTATTGAAAAGAAACTGAAGCAGAGGGGGTACTCCCACATTCTCGTTCTACGCATGTATGCGTTTCATATTTTTACATGCACGCATTCGCACACATTTTTGTGGGAATGTGTGTATTAGCTTGTGTGATATATATATTTTTGTATGTGTGTGTGTATAATGCATAACACATAATACATATTTTTTAGAATATTGAGAACACGTAACCCCAAAGGTATCATCTGAAATGAGGACAGGTCCCTGGATAACCTTAGTCAAGTTTTTGTCCACAAATATTTTATAACATACTGACCACTGTATATATATAAACATGCTTGTATTTTATGTACCTCTTGTACCAAAGTTTTGGTTTTAGAGTGAATAAAATTGAATTGAATTGAGTTACTGTTTAAAGGAGGGATTTGACAGAAAGTTTAAAGCTTATATGTAAGTCGTCTCCCGAGCAGTTTATAAGATTAATCCTTTAGATGGTACAATATAGCGGAGAAGCTCGTATGTCGTCGCTTGGAGGCCGAGACCCTTCCCATTTTATATAAGTTGAACTTAATTGCTGCGATCGTAGATCAAGTGGCCATTAAGTTAAGCGACACACCAGAAAGGTTGACACACTCACAACCCACCACACAATATATCTCTCTCACACGCGAGACTTGAGTGCGCTTCAGGAACGTTTACAAAATAATGGGCAAGAAGGCGGGACGCAGGACCAATGCTCGCCTTCCTGAAGGTGGTTGACCACCTCTAGGGGTGGAGTGAAGGATGTGCAGAAGCCATCTCGGTTATCGTTTCCGTAGCGATGATTGCGGAAAGAGGGAAAGAAGCAAAAATCAGACTGAAGAAGAAGAGTGTTTGTGTAATGTGAGTGTCTACTAGGTCTTGTCGCGTCTTTGGGCAAGTAGAGTCTGCCACTCGTTTTTAAGTTTGTTCCCCACAACTACAGTGACTTTTATGCGGGGGTCTTGTTATCCGGGACCTATCCGAAGATTGTAGGATAAAATACCCTCGGACAAAATACCCTTAGGACATAATACCCTAAAAAAAATACCCTTAGGACATAATATCCTCAATGGGTAGGACAAAATACCCTCGGACAAAATACCCTCATATTTGTTTCATGTTCTGTGCTATCTGCCATTTATATTGTGCTTCATATTCAATTGCCATCTGCCATTGGTATTGTGCTTCATATCTATTTAGTTTAACCCTTTACCTAACCTGAAAAGCAGACGACACTTGCAAAAATAATTCTTGAATAACTAATTTTTTGTCTCAAAAACATAGGTTATGACCCCTCGTTGGAACGAGCTCGATGAGCTCGTTCCAACGAGGGGTCATAACCTATGTTTTTGAGACAAAAAATGAAAAAGCAGTGAAAATTAATTGGCTATTTTTGAGAATAACGCTGGCCGGTTTTGGCCGTTACGTTAGGTAAAGGGTTAATAAAAAAAATTAAAAATATTGGTACTTGTCTTGTTATTTCAAACAAAACACCGGCTAGTGCCTTAGATGCAATTACCCCCCCCCCCCCCCCCCCCCAACACCAAAAATCCAACTTTGTATACATTTGGTCTGAGGGTATTTTGTCCGAGGGTATTTTGTCCTACCCATTGAGGGTATTATGTCCTAAGGGTATTTTTTTGAGGGTATTTTGTCCTAAGGGTATTTTGTCCGAGCGTATTTTGTCCGGATACCTATCCGAAGGGTTTTGTTCGTGAAGCTTTTGCCCGGATATCTGTAAAAACAAACGTAATTTGGATTCCGCAATCAAATTCAGATTAAAATCAACTTCAATGAGTCACGCCGATATTTACAACAAAGGAACTCTTTCGGTGCGGAATAAATATAAGTGTTCAATTTAGCGGTGAACAGTTATTTTCTACGCGTGCTTTTGTAGAGCGACACATGGCGTTAGAATAACTGTACACTTCGAGGGTTTCCGTTTCATCGGCGAACAATGTTTTGTCCTTTAAAACCGATGTACCGTTCTGTTGATGAATGATGGAGACGACGGGCCCATTGTTACTGTTTTTTGAAGTGAATAAATTAATGGAAAATCAATACGTTCCGACGCACGTGAAATCTTAACACATGTCGCTCTACTCGCGCGTTTATCAAATGGTTATTGTTTCTGCACGTGTGGCGCACGAGCCAGCTGCCGAATATGATAAGATGAATAAAAAATTTAACATCTGCTTTTGTTGTCCTTTGTTTACAGTTATCCGCTTTTATACTTCATGTGTCCATTGACAAAAATTCATTATGAGTGTTTCTTTGAAATACCGCAGTCTTCTGTCGAACTGTGGTTTGTAACGGGAAGCGCAAAGACGTGCATGGGATCACCGCATTGATAATATTATTTATTTTTTATTTTCTTTCGTTTTTCTTCCCCCAAAACAAATCCCACTACGAAAGAGCATTAGGGCCAGTCGTGGAAAACAATTTTTGAATCTACAACTCGTTATAACGACATTACAACTCGTTATAACGACTTCATAACTCGTTATAACGACTTCACAACTCGTTATAACGACTTCAACAACTCGTTATAACGACTTGTCATCTCGTTATAACGACTTCACAACTTGTTATAACGACTTAACGACTCGTTATAACGACCTGTCATCTCGTTATAACGACTTCACAACTCGTTATACCGACTTGTCATCTCGTTATAACTTCACAACTCGTTATAACGACTTTACAACTCGTTATACCGACTTCACAACTCGTTATAACGACTTATTGGAGGATAAAAGTTGCCTGATTTATCCAGTTGGTGGGAAATGAACTGAGCTTGTAAGTGCAAATAAAATGTTAAAGTGTATAGTTTTTAACTCTTTACTCAACGCAGGCGATATCAAAATTTATTATTTTAAATATATATTTTTTTTAATTTTTCAAAAAAAAATTAACAAAACCATATCATGTGACCCCTCTTTGGAACGAGCTCGTTCCAAAGAGGGGTCACATGATATGGTTTTGTTGAAATTTTTCGAAAAACAATATATTTTCTGCTGCTGAATTTGCATATTACGCGGGCGGATGCGGGCGATTCGCTGGGTAAAGAGTTAAAGATATAACATTTTGGTGATAATTGTTTTCTGAAGTGTGTGAGAACATACAAATTTGGGTGGGGTTAGGGTGTGTGTGGGGTTAAAAGTTATCAGCTACCCAACAGAAGTACACAGATGTAAGGTTTCTACAACAGATATCCTCCAACAATACCAGGTCATAGGTATCCTCAATTTAGTATCCTCAAAAGGTATCCTCAACTGATACGTTGCCATGTCATAGGTATCCTCAAATACTGAAATGAGTCGAAGAGTCGTTCGAGGAGTCACTCGATCGAGCAATTGCTCGATAGCTCATTTGCTCGATGAGATTCGAGTCATTCGAGCAATATGAGGCGTCACTCGATCGAGCAATTGCTCTAAGGCTCATTTGCTCGATGGGCTTAGAGTCGTTCGAGCAATGACTTTTCAGTAACTGCTCGATAGCTTATAAGGGATATTTGGGATAGGTATGTCTTGTGGTACAGGTAATAGTATCCTCAGATAAGTATCCTATAAAAGGTATCTTCGATAGGTATCCTCAAATAATACAATACCGGGCCATAGGTATCCTCAAATACTGAAACGAGTCGTTCGAGGGGTCACTCGAACGAGCAATTGCTCGTTGGCTCATTTGCCCGATAGGATTCGAGTCGTTCGAGCAATATGAGGAGTCACTCGATCGAGCTGTTGCTCTAAGGCTCATTTGCTCGATGGGATTCGAGTCATTCGAGCAATGACTTTTCAGTAACTGCTCGATAGCTTATTGGCTTTGGAAATGCTTTTGATATACAGAAGGGAGATAACTGCATTATGGGAAATCAAGCACTGGTAATTATAAGACTTGGACGAGAGACCCAGAGATAGTTTGGACTGGATAGAATGTTAGTGATAGAGAAACATTTGCAATAGGCATTAAAAATGGGATTCTGGAAAAAATAAGGCCCTGTACTCCTATTCAATAGAACATACCCCTGTACCCCTTGGTACTATAGCATAACGTGTTTTTTTATATGCCCAAAATGGGGCTTCACATGTCCGTTTGGGTGGTTTAGTGGAGATTTTGGTGGTCTGTAGGGGTGGTCGGGTCTATTTGTGTAATTCTACGAAATAAACGAGGATTTGAGGAAAATCCGAACCAGAAAACTACTCTAGTTCAACAGAACACACCCCCAGGGGACCCCTTGGTACTATAGCACTACGTGCTACTATTATAAGCCAAAAGAATGGCGGTCCTAAATAGGGTTATGAAAGAATTCGAAATAATACAACTTGTCGGGTTGATTGTGGTAATTCTGCGAATCGGGAAAGCACTCCTATTCAATCGAACATACCCTCCGAACATACCCCGTCTTATTGCAGAAAAATTAGGTAACATAGCAACCACGTGCTACCATAGAAACCAAGATGGCGGCCTCCAGTATACAAAATGGACGATCGAAACACGTATCACCCTAACAACACGCGCTGCGCGTGCGCACTCACACCACGTATCACTATGGAGATGACGTCACAGCATGGCTGCTCACGCGAGTTACCATGACAACACAACATGGCGCCACTGGGTCACCTGACTATGACGTCACATGAGACCCCCGATGAGATCCCCCAAATATGACCCGTCCGGGTACATGACATACTACTTACGTTATCTGTCCTATTTTGGGTGGGTTATATTGTATTAATCTTTTACCTAGAAGAAAAACGCCATTCATTTTTTTTTATATTTTCACTTTTTGCTCCCAAAACATAGGTTATGACCCCTCATTGGAACGAGCTCGTTCCAATGAGGGGCTCATAACCTATGTTTTGGAAGCAAAAAATGAAATTTCTTAGTTGTACGAGGATGTTTTTTTCCAAGTTCCGTCTGCAACTCAAGTTAGGTGTTGGGTTAAAAAGTCATACTGAGTGGCTAATTTGTGCGTGTGTGTGTCATATGATAAATAGAATATGAAATGAGTGTTTTCTCATATAATATTTATGAAACTCGTCCGAATTTTTCGTTTGGGCTCGCCAAAACGGAAAATTCTTAGACTCGTTTCATAAATATTATATGAGAAAAACACTCATTTCATATCCTCTATTTATTACCATATTATCAAGTTAGTGGCCCAATGATACCAATAATATGAACTGATTTCCAAAAGATATTTGACTATTAACTAACTTTCAATTGGTAACATCAATTAATTTACCCTCTACAATTGGGTTTGTTCATTCTCTTCTCTCGCTGTTTTTTTAAACACAATATCGAAACCTTCATAAACAGTGTAACATAATCTCATTCTGATTCTCATTCCAAAAACATCTTATTTTGATAAACGCCGTAATATTTTGATAAACGCCGTAATTTTTTACGTTTTACGTTCAACTGTATTCGATCACCATACTTGAACTTGATGTGTGTGTGTGGGGGGGGGGGGGGGGGGTTGTGGAGGGCGGGGGGGGGGGGGTCGATGGGTTTTGTCCGTCTTTGTCACTTTTCTTGAGTGGTGTTTTTTTGTCCTGTGTGGTTTTGTCTTGATGCATTTTTGTCAATATAATTAAAAAATAAAGAAATTACAGTTATGTGTTGCCTTCCATCGCACACGCACTCGCACCAATTTACTGTTTATTGTAATCTGTGAAATGTATTGAAAGAGAGGTTGTTGAAGGCAACAATGCCTGTCCGTCAAACCCTATTTCTGTTTTGAGAAATAAAATTATGTTTTTATAAAAAAAAAGACGTGGAACATTTTGCCCTGGAAGTAGGAATGAATATTTTTTTATTTATTTTTATTTTTTCATCGAATTTTTTTGGTACAAAGAATAACTACGACAGATAAAATGACCGTATCTGGAAGGTAAGGAAAATAGTACAATTTATGGAAAAAAACAACAGACATGTTCATTAATCTAATGTTAGTTGATGAGTGGGAATTTTCATTTTAATTTGTTCATTCGGGAAAAATAAACGATGTTGGAAGTGACCATTTTTTTCAAATTGAAACCAAATTGAATAACGGCAGAATGAACTGAATACTTTCAAGGTGTATGTATAATAATATAATAACACATTGGCCAGCCGCTGATTTGTCGCGGTTCTCGGACGAGAAGGCCTTGGTTACTCCTGTACTCCCAACTGCCTCCCTATTCCCACGCTTCTCCTCTCCTCCCAACACTCGGAAACGAACTGCTGGATGACATCCCTTGCCCCATTCTTCCCAACCTCTCCGATTAGCATATTAACCCTCGGCAGAATGAACTGAATACTTTCAAGGTGTATGTATGTGTGTACGTGTGCTCTATCTATCTCGTGGGTTCAGTTCACTACTTACAAACTCAGACGTTTTAATTCTTTTATTATTTCAATATGTGGGTTTTTCTTAATACTAGTTTTTCAAGCCATACCAGTTTGTATCAGATTTGGTTGTACAATAAAGTATTATTTTTATTATTATTATTAATATTATTATTATTATTATTATTATTATTATTATTATTATTATTATTATTATTATTTATTATTATTATTATTATTATTATTATTATTTTGTATCAGATTTGGTTGTACAATAAAGTATTATTATTATTTTTATTATTATTATTAATATTATTATTATTATTATTATTATTATTATTATTATTATTATTATTATTATTATTATTATTATCATTATTACTATTATTATTATCATATTAAAGTGAACAAAGATTTTAAACCATACAGTACGTGGAGAGTGGATTGTAACTAAATCACCTGCGGAGTGGGGTTATCACCCAAGCTATAACTTTCAAATTGTGTACACATCGACAACAAACACATGCAATGTTTCAGCCAATGGACCTCCGGGTTTAACCCGGAGGTCCATTAGCTGAAACTTGTCTTGTGCTTGTTATGCTTTGCAGTATATTTGCAATTATTGCTTGGGTGGAATCTCCACACTGCGGGTGACTTAGTGATAATACACTCTCCACGTACTGTATATATGAATCCATCAAAAATATGCAATAATCTCTGAGAACAAGAATAAGTGATTTAAGAATGTTGCAAGAAGCAAAAATGATTTTCAAGAAGTTATTTTTCTTCAAGTAATGCTGTTACAATGAGAAAACGTAAGTTTCAATAATTCATCTCTACTTCCATCAATGCTGTCTATTCCATGCCAAAAGAAATCTGAAATTCTCCCCCCCCCCCCCCATGCCTCCCCAAAGACTAAAATGGGCAACACAAGTAAATGTTTTAATATCATGTATTTGGGAAATTGAGAAAATTGAAGTAAATGGGTTGAGAAATTGAAGTAAAATGTTATATGTATTGAGCTGTGCTAAAATGTTATAAACCAATATTTTTTATATGTTTTACATATAAATATTTTTTTTATTAAATAAAGTCAATAGTTGGTCTAAGAGGAAATGGCCTTTTGGGAATTGGCCTCGTGGGAGTTGGTCTGAAGGGAATTGGTCTAGTGGGAAGACACCACTATATGTTTTGCATATAAATAATTTTTTTTTTAAAATAAAATATGTATTGAGCTGTGCTAAAATGTTATAAACCAATATTTTTTATGTTTTGCATATAAATATTTTTTTTATTAAATAAAGTCAATAGTTGGTCTAAGGGGAATTGGTCTTTTGGGAATTGGCCTCGTGGGAGTTGGTCTGAAGGGAATTGGTGTAGTGGGAAGACACCGTTTGGGTAGCTTTTGATACAACCTGCTACCAATACACTCTGCCTGTCTTATCTACAGGAATCACGTGGTTAAAACTATCCGTTGGTGAATAATTTATGGTTTGAAAATAAAAATCAAATAAATCGATTTAAATAAAAAAAATCTGCTTTAAATAAAAAAAATCGATTTTTAATTTTTTTTTTTTTAAAATCATAAAAATCACCAACCCTGTCCCGAGGGCATTTTATCCAGAGGGCATTTTATCCAAGGCGTTTTATCCTAAGGGTCTTTTGTCTAACATTGCAACAAATGATATTTATCTAATATTTATCCTTTATTGTTTATTTATACATCCTTGTTTCTATATGAAACTCCACTGCAAATCTGTGGATTGTAGAAAAAAGGAATAAACCACTCAACACCAACAAAAACTAACATAATTTTGCTCTACACATGTTTTTCACTGCATGTCTCTGTTGACGAGGTTAAAAATTCAAGGACCACATATACGCACGACGTGTGTTAATGTATTCATAACAAGTATCTCTCTGTTTTGCGCTGCATTTCGCAGTTGCGCAATATTCTTTCTTCACTCATCGTGAGTGCAAGTAGAGTTTAACCCTTTACCTAACGAATCGTCCGCACCCGTCCGCGTGATATGCAAATTGAGCAGTTGAAAAAAATAATTTTTTCAAAATATATCAACAAAACCATATCATGTGACCCCCTCAATGGAACGAGCTCATTGAGCACGTTTCAATGAGGGGTCACATGATATGGTTTTGTTGAAATTTTTTGAAAAATTAAAAAAAAATGGTATTTAAAATAATAAATTTTGATATCGTCTGCGTTGGGTAAAGGGTTAATATATTCCCGGTTTTCTATAATAACGGGAACAGGAATGAAATTACACTCAGAACCGGGAACCGGGAAATGTCCTGGATAATGTTCTGTAAATATACGTGAGTAACAAGACGCTTTTATTTTCGTGAAAATGAACATATTTTACTTACGATACGCCATCTAAATACGGAAAAGTTATTTTCATTAGAACAGTGTGAAAACCCAAATTCGCTTTCAACTGGTCGTCAATTTAAGAATCGCTAGTTTTATCACCACTACTTCCTGGCTTCAGCTCCCCCTTCACTGCCGACGACAGTCTCCTCTGCTTGACGCCGAGGATACTGGTGACGGCAGTGAAAAAGGAGTTGGTGTTGAAGGAAGTAATGATACGAGTGATTCTGAAAATGAAGACGAGTTTGAAATTTGAAGCGAGAGAAGGTCTTACTGTTGAAGAACTTGAAGACAGGACTCCTCTGGACCTGATAGAGAGCTACAGTGATTTGTCACTGTTGAAGAGAGGACTCCTCTGGACCTGATAGAGAGCTACAGTGATTTGTTGCTGTTGAAGAGAGGACACCTCTGGACCTGATAAGAGAGCTACAGTGATTTGTTGCTGTTGAAGAGAGAAGTTCTCTGGAACTGATCGAGAGCTACAGTGATTTGTTGCTGTTGAAGAGAGGACTCCTCTGGACCTGACAGAGAGCTACAGTGATTTGTTGCTTTTGAAGAGATGAGTTCTCTGGGACTGATAGAGAGCTACAGTGATTTGTTACTGTTGAAGAGAGGAGTTCTCTGGAACTGATCGAGAGCTACAGTGATTTGTTGCTGTTGAAGAGAGAAGTTCTCTGGGACTGATAGAGAGCTACAGTGATTTGTTGCTGTTGAAGAGATGAGTTCTCTGGAACGGATCGAGAGCTACAGTGATTTGTTGCGGTTGAAGAGAGAAGTTCTCTGGGACTGATAGAGAGCTACATTGATTTGTCACTGTTGAAGAGAGGAGTCCTCTAGACCTGATAGAGAGCTACAGTGATTTGTTACTGATGAAGAGAGGAGTCCTCTGGAACTGATAGAGAGCTACAGTGATTTGTTGCTGTTGAAGAGAGGACTCCTCTGGAACTGATAGAGAGCTACATTGATTTGTCACTGTTGAATAGAGGACTCCCCTGGAACTGATCGAGAGCTACAGTGATTTGTTGCTGTTGAAGAGAGGAGTTCTCTGGAACTGATAGAGAGCTACAGTGATTTGTTACTGTTGAAGAGAGGAGTCCTCTGGAACTGATAGAGAACTACAGTGATTTGTTGCTGTTGGAGAGAGGACTCCCCTGGAACTGATAGAGAGCTACAGTGATTTCTTACTGTTGAAGAGAGGACTCCTCTGGAACTGATAGAGAGCTACAGTGATTTCTTACTGTTGAAGAGAGGACTCCTCTGGAACTGATAGAGAGCTACAGTGATTTGTTGCTGTTGAAGAGAGAAGTTCTCTGGAACTGATCGAGTGCTGCAGTGATTTGTTGCTGTTGAAGAGAGGAGTCCTCTGGAACTGATAGAGAGCTACAGTGATTTGTTGCTGTTGAAGATATGAGTTCTCTGGAACCGATCGAGAGCTACAATGATTTGTTGCTGTTGAAGAGAGGAGTCCTGCGGAACTGTTAAAGAGGTACAGTGATTTGTTACTGTTGAAGAGAGGAGTCCTCTGGAACTGATCGAAGCTGCAGTGATTTGTTGCTGTTGAAGAGAGGAGTCCTCTGGAACTGATAGAGAGCTACAGTGATTTGTTACTGTTAACGAGAGGAGTCCTCTGGAACTGATCGAGAGCTACAGTGATTTGTCACTGTTGAAGAGAGGACTCCTCTGGAACTGATCGAGAGCTACAGTGATTTGTTACTGTTGAAGAGAGGACTCCTCTGAAACTGATCGAGAGCTACAGTGATTTGTTTTTGTTGAAGAGATGCGTTCTCTGGAACTGATCGAGAGCTACAGTGATTTGTTGCTGTTGAAGAGAGGAGTTCTCTGGAACTGATAGAGAGCTACAGTGATTTGTTGCTGTTGAAGAGACGAGTTCTCTGGAACTGATCGAGAGCTACAGTGATTTGTTGCTGTTGAAGAGAGAAGTTCTCTGGAACTGATAGAGAGCTACAGTGATTTGTTGCTGTTGAAGATAGGAGTTCTCTGGGACTGATAGAGAGCTACAGTGATTTGTTGCTGTTGAAGAGAGGAGTCCTGTGGAACTGATAGAGAGGTACAGTTATTTGTTACTGTTGAAGAGAGGAGTCCTCTAGAACTGATCGAGACTGCAGTGATTTGTTGCTGTTGAAGAGAGGAGTCCTGTGGAACTGATAGAGAGGTACAGTGATTTGTTACTGTTGAAAAGAGGAGTCCTCTGGAACTGATCGATGCTGCAGTGATTTGTTGCTGTTGAAGAGAGGAGTCCTCTGGAACTGATAGAGATCTACAGTGATTTGTTACTGTTAACGAGAGGAGTTCTCTGGAACTGATCGAGAGCTACAGTGATTTGTTACTGTTGAAGAGAGGACTTCTCTGGGACTGATCGAGAGCTACGGTGATTTGTTGCCGTTGAAGAGAGGACTCCTCTGGAACTGATAGGGCCACAGTGATTTGTTGCTATTGAAGAGAGGACTCATCTGGAACTGATCGAGAGCTACAGTGATTTGTTACTGTTGAATAGAGGACTCCTCTGGAACTGATCGAGAGCTACAGTGATTTGTTGCTGTTGAAGAGAGGAATTCTCTAGAACTGATAAAGAGCTACAGTGATTTGTTACTGTTGAAGAGAGGAGTCCTCTGGAACTGATAGAGAGCTAAAGTGATTTGTTACTGTTGAAGAGAGGAGTTCTCTGGAATTGATAGAAAGCTACAGTAATCTGTTACTGCTGAAGAGAGGAGTCCTCTGGAACTGACAGAGAGCTACAGTGATTTGTTACTGTTGAAGAGAGGAGTCCTCTGGAACTGATAGAGAGCTACAGTGATTTGTTGCTGTTGAAGAGAGGACTCCTCTGGAACTGATCGAGAGCTACAGTGATTTGTTGCTGTTGAAGAGAGGACTCATCTGGAACTGATCGAGAGCTACAGTGATTTGTTACTGTTGAATAGAGGACTCCCCTGGAACTGATCGAGAGCTATAATGATTTGTTGCTGTTGAAGAGAGGAGTTCTCCGGAACTGATAGAGAGCTACAGTGATTTGTTACTGTTGAAGAGAGGAGTCCTCTGGAACTGACAGAGAGCTACAGTGATTTGTTACCGTTGAAGAGAGGAGTCCTCTGGAAATGATAGAGAGCTACAGTGATTTGTTACTGTTGAAGAAAGGTGTTCTCTGGAACTGATAGAGAGCTACAGAGATTTGTTGAAAAAGCTTCTCCAGGAAAGCAGGATTGTAAAATGTTTAGGCGTGGAAGGGCTGACGAAATCTTATAAAGTTACGTTGGGCAGTTTTTCAATTTAAAAAAACTTCAGTTCAACACGCAGACAGTGCGATGCGTGATTCCCGGTTCTGTGCTATAGATTTCCCGGGTACCGTGACTGGCTTTCGGAACCGGGAACCCGGGAATTAACGTTTCTGGGATTAAACCGCAAGTACAAATTTACACGGAGCAGTTTGTTAGTATAACTGTCCGAACCAAGACTTTGTATATATTATTATATGATAGTCTGTGAATTATCGCAAATTGCCTAAAAGACATTTCTCGATATCTATCGACTCGATAGATATCAAGAAATATTCCCCGGCAGCTTCCTTTATGACGTCACGCTTCGGCGAGCTCGTTCCAATGAGGGGTCATAACCTATGTTTTTGAGACAAAAAATTTAAAAAATTAGTTGTTCAAGAATTTTGTTTGCAAGTGTCGTCTGCTTTTCATGTTAGGTAAAGGGTTAATTACAACAGTTTTTTTATAATAGGTTTGAGACAAAACTCTTACATTATTAAGTATTATAAGTTTATAACAATTATAAGTTCAGTAGAATTGAATTACTCCCCTTTTTAAAAATTATTTACTTCATTACTAACAGATTACTAATCCGTGCGAACAGATTAAAAACTAAATTGACCACGTTACCTCTGTTCATATGCTGGAGCCCGGGAGGTGAAATGGCCAATTTATTTTTTAATCCGGGCTGACGTGAGGCTGAACTTAGCAAGTGTAAACCGATTAGTTATCATTTCATTGTGTTTAGCCTTGCATTCCTGGTTACAAGAAGTTTCTTACACAGGACCCGTAATGTGCTCCGCTGGATATTATCTGCCCCCTCTTTCTATGCGCTGCCCCCTGCGTGCTATAACACACAGAAAGGTGTAGCATAGAATTTGTACCTAAATGCATAACAATACTTTCTCGCCTATTGTCATGTCCGTGTATCGCGCTGACACCTTCCGCTTGTCCATTCGATTTGCGAGTGGATTTTCTCACCAGCTACGAATTTTATGCTATCCCTTTCTGTATGTTATAACGTGTAGGGACAGCGTATGGAATACGGGAGCGGGGAATATCCAGAGGAGGGAGTTACGGGCCCCTATGCAAAAACATGGACTCACGGAGGAGATATGTCCAACCACAACTTTAAAGCTTCAGAACACGACTTTGTTTGGAAAAAAGAAAGAAGAACACAAGTCGGCTAGTGTATGCTACTTCCAGGACAGGGGGAGAACTTATGTCGGTACTTATATTAGAGGCGGCCCCATGGTCCTTTTACAGAGGACTCTCGTGAGATTCTGAGCCAGCTAAAGAAATTTCAACAATTATCGCCGGCGTGCGCACGCAACACCTCGTATCAGCATTACGGTGACGTCACATGATAGCAGGTTACCAGTACTACCAGGAGGTATAATGATTAATCACGTGAAGAATTCCACAAAATGAGTTCCACCACTGGTAGGACTCCCGCCCAGCCCCCCACCCCCCAATAATGACTGATCGGCCTGAACATAACTATCAATCAATCCTTTTTCCAATCAATCATGGATTGATATTCCGTTCGCACGATTTACTAATCCGTTCGCATGGATTAGTAATTCATGCGCACGGATTACAAAAAAATTGACCGTGTCACCTCTCGCACTGATTACTAATCTGTTCGCACGGGTTAGTATTTCGTGAGCACGGATTACAAAAAAAATTGACCATGTCACCTCTGGAGCTCCATAGTTTAGTGAAAAAATAATCTCAAATTACAGTACGTGGAGATTGTATTATCATTAAATCACCCGCAGAGTGGAGATTCCACCCGAGCAATAATTGCAAATTTGTTGCAGAGCATAACAATCACAAGCAGAGTTTCAGCCAATGGACCTCCGGGTTAAACCCGGAGGTCCATTGGCTGCAACTTTGCTTGTGATTTTTGTCCATATGTACAGAATTTGAAACTGATACTCTGGGTGATACTCCACTCCGCGGGTGTTTTAGTTACAATCCACTCTCCACGTTCTGCAGTAGCGATTTGATCGGAAATTTTTTAACCGCATTTACTAAGATCGTTCTGAGGTAGATTTTATTGAACTCTGTTCATAAATTTTATGATGGAAGAAATACAAAATAGCACATCAAAGTTTATTCTATTCAAGCAATCAGTTAATTCCTTTCACTAATTTTAACAATGACCTTGACCTTCAAAAGAAGGTAAACTTTAATCAATAAAATATGAAATCGAACAAAATTATGCATGATATATTAGCCACATAGAAAAAAAGAATAGACGAAGAGCTTTAAAAAAATAATATATCATAACTAGGGCTGTCACGATTTTTGAATTTTATGAATCGATTAATCGTCGCAAATAATCGATTAATCGTACCTCGATGACCCCCCCCCCCCCCAACACACACACCCTTCTCACTATCTTTGAAGTCGTTAAAAATGAAGTTCAAGTCAGTTGACCAACCTCAAGTAAACAACGAAGACGATCCTCTTTTAGGTACATTCAAAGCTTTGATGTTCTGAACTTTTGAACCGTCAGTGTAATAATCAAGACCGGTCGGCAGTTGCGAGCTTTGAATGTACCTAAAAGACAAATGCTTCTAATGGCTTCTTGAGGTTTAACGTCAATGTTCTTAACCATTTACCTTTAGAAAAAAAGTTTCTTCATCAAATGTTCTTTTAATTATTAAACGTCTAAAACGGGGTAAAATTTACCAATTATTCCACAACGAAAAATACTAATCGATTTTGCCGTGAGCGCTCAACAATCGATTAGTCTATTAATCGTGGCAGCCCTAATCATAACGTCGGCTGAGTGCTATAATGTTCTATGTCCCATAGGGGACACAGAACATTCTAGCACTCCGGCGACTATAAATTTACCTAAACTGAAGGGTCAAATTTTCTAAACTGAGGGGGTTATGTCAGCCCCTGTAAATTAAATTGAGAGGGTTAAAGTTTTAAACTGAGGGGATTATGTCAGCCTCTGAAAAATAACTTGAGGAGATTAACTCCAAAGGGGATTATTTTCAAACGAGTTTCATCCTTAGTGGATTATGTCAGCCTCCGAAAACTAAACTGAAGGCATTTGATCGTAAGGGTTTTTTTTTCAAGGGGACTTCATCCTAAGGGTATTTTGTCGGAGGGATTTTACCTTACAATCTGAGACGATAGAATCCACGGTGCCAGTATTAATATGGTTCTGAAAATCTCCCTACGAATACAGAATGGATTCGCCCATTTGGTCGAGTGCAGTACTGTATGAGACGATAAAAACTACGGTGCCAGTGTGGAAAGGGTTAGGAAAACCACCCCACGAATGAAGAATGGATTCGCCCATTTGATGGAATACAGTATTGTGTGGGACGTTAGAAACTACGGTGCCGGGATTGAAAGGGTTAGGAAAATCAACCCACGAATGAAGAATGGATTCGCCATTTGGAAGAATACAGTATTGTATGAGACGATAGAAACTACTGGGCCGACGTTGAAAGGGTTAGGAAATCCACCCCACGAATGAAGAATGGATTCGCCCATTTGATGGAATACAGCATTGTGTGGGACGATAGAACCCAGGGTGTCATGGTTGAAAGGGTTCGGAGATAACTTCAAGAATGAAAAACAAATTTAAAATTCGATACATTTACAACATGTAAACATGAAACTCGATTATCAAAACCAGGAGGTAATTCGATTATCGATACGGTTTATTCTGGGTAATTTTAATCGAACTTAACAATGTTGATTACGTGATTTTATGACATGACAGCTGTTTTGAGGATCATGTGATCGTTGTTTGAAGAGAAGTAAGCTTGTCTTCTTGTGATGTTAATTACCTTATCAGTGTATTCGATTAATTAAAGTACAAGATGACACCAAGAAGGGTAATTAGACCGTAGTTGAGAAAATGTTTTCCATATCGTGTCAAACTGTAAGCAATGTGACATGGGAGTAATATACTCATCACGTCGTAAAACATGACATACGACAACCCACATGCTTGCAGGACTGAAGTTTTAATGCAGCAGAACTACATATTGTCGCCTGAGTGCTAGAATGTTCTATGTCCCCTTTGGGACATAGAACATTCTAGCAGTCAGGCGACGATATGGCCCGCCAACAAGTTAAAAATCGGTTTCTCGGGCCCTCTCGCATAGTCCTTGTGGCTGCCATAATTTATGCTCTCTTTTTATAACCAATGCAAACTTTTAAAAAGAATTAAATGGTTTATGTCTGAAATTTTACCTACGAAAAAAAATGATACATTTGCCCCTTGAGTGAAACAAGGCTTTGCAATACTTTAACATTGCAAAGGGGAGCGCCGTGGCTCAGTTGGTAGAGGTGTAGGCTGCAAGCCGAGAGGTCCTCGGTTCGAATCCCACCTGCGGCAACCGCGTTGTGTCCTTGGGCAAGACGCTTCATCTCCATTGCCCGCGTGGGGGCACGATGACGCCGTGTACTAAGGCGTACTGCACGTCGATGGTACGCATGTCTTCAACCAATCTAACCCTGTCTGCGCTGCAGTGCGGAGTTACGATGTTGGGGAGCTGGCAGCTGCTCGTCGTTGCTCGGTGGTTCTCTCCGGGTACTCCGGCTTCCTCCACCCGTAAAACTGTCACGGTCATGATTAGCCATTGTGCATAAATATGTGACCTTAAACATCAATAAATAAATAAATAAATATAAATAACATTGCAAAGCCACCTTACACTTAAGGGACGAAACATACCACTATCCATGCTGTTCTGTAGATTATAAGACCTAAAACATAAAACAAACCAAGTACATGAACGTTTGATGGCAATAAATAATTACAAAAATGAAACATAAATAAAAAATAAAAGAAAAAAAAAAAAACTCCGCCCGTCCACATCACCACATGCAATTTTACAAAAAAATGCCTGAGAAACAGAAGATCTACTTTGCGGGCCCTATCGGCTATATAGTGGATCAAATAACACACCTGCTCGAGAAGCGGCCAGAGGGGAATTCGGATGGATGCCGGCTAAAGATAGATTAGATACAGGAAAATTATGCTACCCGAATTACCCGGCAAACCTCCGAAGGGGTACAGACAAAATTCACCTCGTCAAAATCGCACCCCCCCCCCGTCAAAATCCCTCCCAACTTTCTATTAATGTAGACAAAATCCCTCTCTTCAAATTTTTGTTTGTTTTTGATCATATAATTCTGTTGTTTTAGTAAAAGACATGAATTTTTGATTAGGTGTTTTCCTGAATACAACTTCTCCTTACCCAGTCAACCTGGTGAAAAAATCCAAGAATTTGGACTTACAAATCTGTATTGTAGTAGTGACAATATCAAACAATTTGTGGGTATGATTGATGGCTTAGCTTTTTTTGCCAGTGGATGAAGTTAACATGGGTTTAGCTTATCTGCGTGTTAATGGAATTGTACAAATATGGAAATCATTGGAACCAGTTCAATGAGCTCGTTCCATTACCATTCATATTACTGTGTTTTCACTAGCTTGGACGTTAGATTTTTTTCTGGCTTATTGATTGATTTTATCTTCGGTTGGTTTGATCTTGAAAAACAGCCACATCAGAGATGGCTGTACTAGGGTGTATGACAAAAGATCCCCAGGACAAAAGATACTTGGACAAAAGATCCCCAGAAAAAGCGCCCTAGGACAAAAGATCCCCAGGGGTAGGACAAAAGATCCCTGGACAGAAGATCCCCCAAAAGAGCACTGGAACAAAAGATCCCCGGACAAAAGATCCCCAGAAAAAGATCCCCGGACCAAAGATCCCCAGGGGCAGGACAGAAGATCCCCCAAAAGCTCCCCAAGACAATAGATCCCCAAACAAAAGATCCCCAGAAAAAGTTCCCGGACAAAAGATCTCCAGGGGTAGGACAAAAGATACCTGGACAGAAGATCCCCCAAAAGCGCCCTGGGACAAAAGATTCCCTAAAAGCACCCTGGGACAAAAGGTCCCCTGATTTCTTATTGATGGTCACATTAAACTTGTTTTTTATGCGCTTATATTTTACTTTGTGATTAAAATGTAAAAAAAAAATGAAAATTTGGAAGTAATAAATTATAATTTTCATTTTTTAATACATTTTTCCAAAGTACAGACTTGCACAAATACGGTTCTCAACTGACTCACCAAGTCGAATTTTCGGTTTTTACAAATTTGATATTTTAGATTTATGGTTTTGTCTCTGAGAAAGGTTAATTTCTTCTATAAATATAGAACCCAAGAGAAAGAAAACCACCATACAAATATGGATATCGTTGGAACTGGCTCAGTGAACCATTTCCAATGATATCCATTTTTATATTGTTTTATTGAGATTTTTGAAAATTTTATCTAGCATTTGAAGGAAACCATACAAATATGGATATCACTGGAACTGGTTCACTGAAAAAACATTAAAGTTGGTTCAAAGAAAAAATGTTGGTTTTAATGCATATATCTTTTTTTTGCCGGGGATCTTTTTGTGAGGGTTTTTTTTGTACTACACTCGAAAATGTTTTCGACCTGGGGATCTTTTGTCGTGGGGAGCTTTTTAGCACGGGACCTTTTGTCTTACCCTAAAAAGACCTGGGGGTCTTTTGTCCAAGCGAGCTTTATCTGGGGATCTTTTGTCCTACGGAGCCTTTGTCCTACACCCTAGATAAGTATTCCAGGGCATGATGATATATTAAAAAAAAAAAACACCGATTATGTTACGAAAATTACTTTAACCACGACTAAAAATACCTTTTTTCCAGGTACTGCCCTCTCCATCATTATATCAGTACTGGTAATACTCCCCCGTCATTATATCAGTACTGGTACTGCTGTCCTCGTCATTATATCAGTACTGGTACTGCTGTCCTCGTCACTATATTAGTGCGATACTGTTCTCTCCGTCATTATATCAGTACCGTTACTGTTCTCCCCGTCATTGTATCAGAACTGGTACTGCTTTCTCCGTCATTATATCAGTGCTGGTAATGCTCTCCCCGCCATTATATCACTGATGATACTGTTCTCCCCGTATTATATCAGTGATGGCATTGCTCTCTCCTCGTCATTATATCAGTGCTGGTAATGCTCTCCCCGTCATTATATCAGTGCTGATACTGCTCTCTCCGTCATTATATCAATACCGGTATTGCTCTCCCTTCGTCATTATATCAGTGCTGGTATTGCTCTCTCCGTCATTATATCAGTGCTGATACTGCTCTCTCCGTCCTTATATCAGTACCGGTATTGCTCTCCCTTCGTCATTATATCAGTGCTGATACTGCTCTCTCCGTCCTTATATCAGTGCCGTTATTGCTCTCTGCGTCATTATACCAGTGCTGATACTGCTCTCTCCGTCGTTATATCAGTGCCGGTATTGCTCTCTCTGTCATTATATAAGTGCTGATACTGCTCTGCCCGTCATTATATTAGTACTGGTACTGCTCTCCCTGTCATTATATCACTGCCGGTACTGCTCTCCCCGCCATTATATCACTGCTGGTATTGCTCACCCTGACACTATACGAGTGCTGGTAGGGCACCTCCGTCATTATATCAGTATTGGTCCTGCTATCTCGATCATTATATAAGTACTGATACTGCTGCCCCCGTCAGTATATCAGTACTAGTACTGCTCACACCATCATTATATCAGTACTGGTACTGCTCTCCTCCTCATTATATAAGTAACGGTTCTATTCTCCCCGTCATTATATCAGTACTGGTACTACTCTCACCGTCATTATATCAGTGCCGACATTACATCGGTGCTGGTACTGCTGTCCGTGCCATTATATAAGTAATGGCACTGCTCTCCCCGCCGGTATATCAGTAGTGGTACTGCTCAAACCATCATTATATCAGTACTGGTACTGCTCTCCTCCTCATTATATAAGTAATGGTACTGCTCTCCCCGTCATTATATCAGTACTGGTACTGCTCTCACCGTCATTATATCAGTACGGTCATTATATCAGTGTGGTACTGCTCTCCGCGTCATTATATAAGTAATGGTACTGCTCTCACCGTCATTTCATCAGTACCGTTATTATATCAGTGCTGGTACTGCTCTCCTTGTCATTATATAAGTAATGGTATTGCTCTCCCCGCCATTATATCACTACTGGTACTGCCCTCTCCGTCATTATATCAGTACTGGTACTGCTCTCATCGTCATTATATCGGTACTAGTACTGCTCTCCCCGTCATTATAACGGTACTGGTACTCCTGTCACCGTCATTATATCAGTACCGCCATTGTATCAGTGGTGGTACTGTTCTCCGTGTCATTTTATAAGTAATGTTACTGCTCTTCTCGTCAGTATATCAGTACAGGTAGTACTCTCCCCATCGTTATATCAGTACCGGTACTGTTCTCGCCGTTATTATATCAGTACTGGTATAGTACTCTCACCGCCATATATCAGTACTGGTACCGTTCTCACCGTCATCATATGAGTACTGGTAGTGCTTTCCCCGTCGTTATATCATTACTAGTACTGCTCTCATCATCGTTATATTGGTACCGTCATTATACTACTAGTACTGGTACTGCTCTCCGTATCTTTATATCAATACTGATACTGTTGTCGTCTTATTATATCATTGCTTTATGTTCCCCTTCATTTTATCAGTGCCGGTACTTCTGTCCTACTGATTATATCAGTACTGGTACTGCTCTCCCCGTCATTATATCACTGCTGGTATTGATCGCCCTATCATTATGGCAGTGCTGGTACTGCTAGCCCCGTCATTACATCAGTGCTGGTACTACTACCCCCGTCATTACATCAGTGCTGGTACTGCTCTCCCGGTCATTATATTAGTGCTGATACTGTTCTCCCCGTCATTATATCAGTGATCGTATTGCTCGCCCCGTCATTATATCAGTGCTGATACTCCTCTCCCCGTCATTATATCAGTGATTGCATTGCTCTCCCCTCGTAATTATATCAGTGCTGGTATTGCTCTCCCCGTCATTATATCAGTGCTGGTATTGCTTTCTCCGTCATTATATCAGTGCTGATACTGCTCTCTCGATCGTTATATCAGAGCCGTTATTGCTCTCTCTGTCATTATATCAGTGCAGATACTGCTCAACCCGTCATTTTATCAGTATTGGTACTGCTCTCCCGTCATTATATCACTGCCAATATTGCTCATCCTGTCATTATATGAGTGCTGGTAGTGCAATCCTCGTCATTATATCGGTGCTCGTGTTGCTCTCCTGGTGATTGTATCAGTGCTGGTATTGCTCCCCTTATCATTATATCAGTGCTGATAATGCTCTCTCTGCCACTATATCAGTGCTGGTGTTGTTCTCCTTATCATTATATCAGTGTTGGTACAGCTCTATCCATCATTATATCAGTACTGGTACTGCTCTCCTCGTCATTATATCAGTAGTGGTACTGCTCTCCCCGCCATTATATCAGTACTGATAATGCTCTCCCCGTCATTATGTCAGTACTGGTACTATTCTCCCATCATTGTATCAGTATTGGTAATTGGTAATGCATCATATACACCATACCCATTTTCCTCTCCCCACCCACCCACCCCTCACTTATATACAATTGTTGAATTTTGTCGCCATTTTGTTGTCGCGGCTCTTTCACGTTGCGGCAAAATGACGAGCGGCATAACGCCGCACTGTAAAAAATGTGCGACGTAATGTGGTATCTCGGGGTTAAATTACGGACTGGATGAAATGTTTTCGCCATAAACGTTCATGAAAAATCTGTCGGAGGTCACGTCCATGTAGAATTAACTCTTTGAACACGAGCGGCCACTTTTCCGTTCAGGAGCATGATACATCATAACGTCATTAAATAGGATGGCTGTTCAGTAAATGTGTGGGGTAGACCAATCAATATTTTGGTCTACCCCAAATAATGAATATGGACTCTTCTAATTGCTGCAATTGAACTGGCATGGAAGATACCACTATAGATTTCAAAGGGTTAACCCTTTACCTAACATGAAAAGCAGACGACACTTGCAAACAAAATTCTTGAATAACTATTTTTTTTCATTTTTTGTCTCAAAAACATAGGTTATGACCCCTCATTGGAACGAGCTCGACGAGCTCGTTCCGATGAGGGGTCAGAACCTATGTTTTTGAGGCACAAAAACGAAAAAATAATGAAAGTTAATTAGCCATTTTTGAGAATAGCGCTGGCCGGTTTTTGCAGTTACGTTAGGTAAATGGTTAATAGATCTGAACTTCAGAATTCTGGCCGCTGAGAGTGCATTCTCGAGATAGAGCTATGCGGGATATGCGTTGGTTGAAAGATAGTTAGGCACAGCTCGCGGTGAAGTCTGTTGTGAAAAGGCTCAGATGACAAGCAACAGTTCAATAATATATGAAACAGTACAAATAATGATACTAATTCTTTGGCCTTTCGCTGTTTTGTCAAGGTCCTCTAACGAGGGGGCTTACATTAACTCAGTCGAAGTCAGTTCCCAACTGGGCTATTCCTCCCCACCCTCCCTCCTAATCTCCCAGCATTTAGTCAAAAAGTGTTTCATAATTCCCCCCATCGGTGCTTTCTCGATCTCCCTAACTATAAAATTGACCCTTTCCCTCATGTCATTCCCCATCCACTTATCCTTAAGGTTTTCATCCCATTTTTCCACTAGTATTCTTAGGAGTCTTGTTCTACTAGGCAAATATTTGGGACATTCTAAAATGAAACGTTCCAGGGTCTTCCTTTCACCTAAGTTACACATTTCGCAGACTCTTTCCTCGCACCCCCACCCCCTCTCCTCAACTCCACTGACTTCGATCTCACTTTGAACAACAAAGTCCCTCCATATTATTTATTCAGTTATTTAATGGTGTTTACGGTCACATACTTATGCACAATGGCTAATCGTGACCACGGCAGTTTTACGGATGGAGGAAGCCGGAGTACCCGGAGAGAACCACCGAGCATCGACGAGCAACTGTCAGCTCCTCAACATACTAACTCTGTTCAAGCTCCGCTCAAGCAGGGTTACAGTGGTTGAAGATATGTGCACCGTCGAAAAGCAGTGCGCGTTAGTACACGGCGTTAGCGTGCCCTCACGTAGGCAACCGGGATAAAGTGCCTTGCCCAAAGACACAACGCGGGTTGGTCCGAACGGGGATCAAACTTGGGACCTCTAGCATAGAAGTCCAACAGTCTACCACTGAGCCATCGCACTCCCCAGACCCTCCATAAGATATCCACATAGGAACTCCGCAAAAGCTGGGGTGTCTTTTTGTACAAACCGTCTAGAGGAATGTAGGAAAGAATGGCATAGGAAAATATAGCACGTGAAAAAATGGCACACTTTTTGACAGCATAGGAAAAAATGGCACGCATGGGGGGAAAAAATGGCACAGGAAAAAATGGCACACTTCCCTAATCACGTAGAAAAAAATGGCACAATTGGTAGGAAAAAATGGTACATGCCATTTAAATATGAAAACATAAAATTAACAACTTTTTTTATTTCTGTAAGAAAGAGGTGAAACAATAGCACAAATGTTATCCATCATCAAAGCACATGTTTTTGTGGGTTTTAAAACAAAGCACTAACACATATTTGCTAATTTACCTCAAATCAGAAATTTACATATTTACAAGTTTTGGGTAGTTTTCAAGAAATGATGGCAGGAGTTGGAATTACAAACAAAAATGGTACAGTGGAACCCTGTTAATTAAATAGCCACTTTGCCATCGAAAAATATTCAATTAACAGGAGTATTCAATTAACAGGGACTGTGTCACTTTCCTGTATTCTGGAGATAAACTTAGCATTTATTCTATTATATCTTGTTCGACAGAGCTCCATGAGCTCTGTCAAACAAGATATAATAGATTAAATGCCTGTATTGGATGTACTGAGGCCAAATAGGTAAAAAAAAACAAACGAAAACTGGGGAGAGTCAGTGTAATTTCTCGACAGGTTACAAGATTTTTTATTCAATTAACAGGAGTTTACTCTATAACCTATATTCAATTACTAATAAATAACAGTAATTGTGTTGCACAATACTTTAAGCTTCCATACAAGCCAACTCAAACACTAAGCTTAAGGTACCACCACATGGCAGTGTTTATAAAACAATATTTATTATTATTAAAAGAATACCGGGGAACAAATACTGATACTGCTTTCATACCAAATTTCATATTACACTTTTCTTTGAAAAAAAACCCCAAATAAATAATGATAAAGTGTGCCATTTCTTTCCAGTGCCATTTTTCCGCCGCCCCCCCCCCCCCCCCCCCCTCAAAAAACAGCATTTTTGGTGTGCCATTTTTTCCTCGGTATAGAAGTGTGCCTTTTTTTCTGTGCCATTTCTTCCGCTCCCCTCAAAAAACAGCATTTTTGGTGTGCCATTTTTTCCTAGGTATAGAAGTGTGCCATTTTTTCCGCTCCCCTCAAAAAACAGCATTTTTGGTGTGCCATTTTTTCCTAGGTAACTGTAGAAGTGTGCCATTTTTTCCGCCCCCAGCAAAAAACAGCATTTTTGGTGTGCCATTTTTTCCTAGTAAGTCAAAAAAGTGTGCGATTTTTTCCCGTACCATTTTTTTCAGGGCACCGTCTAGAGAGATCTTGGTCTTAATTCCAGCTCGCCTGTTTCTATTGCGATTCACGAGCACCCTTTCCCTCATAAGGTTACTCCTCTGCTGCAGTACCCTTTCTAGATCTTCAGTCTCTATGTAGTAATTCTCCATAGGTATCACAGAACTAAATATTTTCCCATACGCGACCATTATAACGTTAAGGCGGAAAAAAATATGATCGCATCACTTTAATTTTGGCATTCAAATATCTCTGTCAAGTATAGCCCTTCAGACAACTTTTTCTGATCTGAAAACAGGGGTCATGCAACAAATAAGAGAGAAAAAACTGACACAAAGGGAAGTACCGATCACGTGCACATATTTTTTAGGGAATTCCCTACAAAACACACAAGTAAATTGTATTTTTTAGGTCCAAAAGTCCTCAAATCAGCCTCTTTTTTATCAGGAATATTCAACAATAATGCAAGATGTCAATAGAATGTTTCAAACGTTTATTGAAACAATGGATTTTCCCAAGGCTGTTTATTTTTAGAGATTGCATCATTTCCGAGTGCAACATTTTAAGGCGGTTCACTCTAATTTCAATATTTAGTTCCGCGATACCCATAAGCTCCCTTTCTTTCCTTAGCCAACCTGTATGTATGTAGATCCACACATGGTTATGTACGTCGTTTTACACCATCTGTTGTCTGGGTGGTTTACTAGATAATTGATATTAACAAAGGTATGTAAATCTTTTTAGAAGCGGCAAGATAAAACGACTTAATAACTGTACATTGTTGTATGTCATTAGCATTCACTAATTATTGTTTTTTGTTGAGTTGGACAATAATCCAATCACTAATACGTGTGGCCTTCCCTCAGAGACATTCTGTGGTGAAAATTATACAAAGGGGATTAAGGCTAAGCCCCTTGTCGGATTGATGGGAAAGTAAATTTCTTTCAAGTATAGGCTTTTATACTAATTTCCCTCAGCTTTATATCCAATTATAGTTTTAGGTTATGCGTGAATTGTCACCTATAGCGAAAACACGTACGACAATGCGTGGAATATTATCAGACCAGGTGATAATTTGGAGCAATACCATCCTTCAAAAACAGTTTAGGAATAACCATACCACTATCTGTTCATAAATTATGTAAGAATTCTTCGTTTTTTGGCAAGAATACTTTTTGTCTAGATCCCAGTAATTGACCTTTCTGAGAAAATGCTAGACAAACTAGGGTAATGGTGGAATCTAAGGAATACATGGACTTACAGTGCGTGGAGAGTGTATTATCATTAAATCACCCGCAGAGAGAGTGGAGATTCCACCCGAGAAATAATTGCAAATTTGTTGCAGAGCATAACCATCACAAGCAAAGTTTCAGCCAATGGACCTCCGGGTTAAACCCGGAGGTCCATTGGCTGAAACTTTGCTTGTGTTTTTTGTCCATATGAACAGAATTTGAAACTGATACTCTGGGTGATACTCAACCCCGCGGGTGTTTTAGTTACAACCCACTCTCCACGCACTGTAGGAACAGGGGTCATATGGGGTACATGCACCCAGTTTTCTCCAAAGAGAGAGAGAGACTGAGAGAGTTTAGGCCTGCATTATGTCAGGCACGTAGCCAGGATATCAAAGTAAGAGAGGCAAGAATAATATCTGGGGGGGGGGGGGGGGGGGGGGGGGGCTAGTTCAGCGATCTGAACGTAGCGGCTACCCCCTAAAAGGGGGGGGGGGATCCGCTTCGTTCGGACCGCTGAACTAGGAGGCGTACAGAATAGGATGTGCAGTGTCATCCGAGCCACGAAGCGGCGAGTACAAGAGGGGGAGACCCCCTCTTACTGGAGGTGCCCCCGGGAAAAATTGAAATTCGAGACAGAAAAACGCTGTTTCCTTGACTCTGAGTCCGTTTGTGTCCATAATTTATAAGTTGTGAAAGGTATCAATAATTAGGGGAGAGGGTGACTAAAGTTTGGGGGCGCATGTGCCCCCTCAGCCGCCCCCCCCCCCATCCCCTGGCTACGCCACTGATTATGCTTACCAATCCGTCACTGTAATCTTATTGTGAATTAGTTTAAACAGTATTTATTGAAAAAAAACCGTAACAGATAAATTGCAAACATTAATGTGGATTCGGCAGTAAGCTGAAAGCTTATACAAAGCCGTTTCCACCAACACAAGATCACAAAGATTCGTCGATGACAATAGCAGGTATGAGTATCAAGTACAAACAGTTTTTATCTGCATTATACAAGCGTTTGAAAAAAGACAGTAACTAATCTTGTATAGAAACAGTCAGGGATGGGTTGAGCTGCAAGAAAAGTTGGAAAGTGCGAGGTGGATGCATTCATTGCGTAGAGTTATTTATTTGTGTCTAATGTCACTCACCTATGCGAAATGACTACGCGTGTGAATTTGCAATAAGAGAGAGATATTTTTTACTCTTAACATGTACCCAAAGATTCCATCCCTCACTACAAAGATCGAAATGCCTGTTACGTCCCTGAAAGAAAGTTTCAAGTACAAAAAAGAACACGGGAAGAATAATGGAATTGTTTTTGCTCGTCTAAGATAGATAATGATTTTTTGATACGAATTCCCCCCCCCCCCCCCCAAAACAAGTTGATGTAACTGATTTGGAAGGAAAAAATTGACCATTCCAGGGTTTCGTTTTTTAATGCATTATTGATACCCAAATAATGAATTGTAGGGGAAATATATTGATATAGGCTCCAGTCTGTTCATCCAGACCCAATCAACCTTTAACCCTCGAGTGGCCCCTTTTCCGCCCAGAAACATGATACGTCATAACGTCATTAAATAGGATGGTTACTCAGTAAATATGTGGGGTAGGCCAATCAATATTTCCAACGTGCAGCCCCGAGGCTGCACGTTGAAAATATTGATTGGTCTACCCCCAAAAATGAATATATACTCTTCTATTTGCTGCCATTGAACTAGCATGGGCGATACCACCAGGGTTCAGAGGGTTAAAGCAAATAAAATGTACAATACGTTTGTGGTGGTGACCTGTGGTCCGAAAGTGCATTGAATTGAATGGTTTCGCGCGCCGAACGCGCGCAGGGACGGTTTGGGAAGCAAGACCCTTTCGACCCTCTCTGACAGTTTAGCGCCGTTTGTGCCGTTTGTTTTTCTTTTTGGGTGGAGGTGGCTGGGAAGGAGAGACTGTAGTGGTTGTAGGTGTAGTTGGACTGTTGGTGATGATGGGCTGACTATGGTGGAATGGTCAAGTAATAATAATAACACTTCGGCCGGCCGCTGATTTGTCGCGGTTCTCATATGAGAAGGCCTTGGTTACCCATGTTCTACCAACTGCCTCCCTATTCCCGCGCTTCTTCTCTCCTCCCAACACTCGGAGACGAACTGCTTGATGACATCCCTTGCCTCATTCTTCCCAATCTCTTCGATTAGTATATTAACCCTCTCCTTTGAGTCGCCCCCTAACCACATGTCCTTCATTCTGCCATCCCACTTCCCCATTATACTCCCCGTGAATCTTGTTCTTTTAGACTGGTATTTTGGGCATTCTATAAGAAAGTGTTCCAGGGTCTCCACCACGCCCAAGTTACACATCTGGCACTCCTTTCCACTGTTTTTTCCCAATTTTTCCCCTCAGCTCCAGGGACCGCGACCTCAGCTTGAACAACAGTGACCCCCCAAAGGTGCCATCAAGGTACTCTTCAAAACCAGGCTTCTCTTTAACACGCAGGCCACCCAAAGATCTCTTTGATTTGACCCCCTTCTCGCCAATTACGGTTACAATCCTCCATGACCCTTTCTCTGACGATCTTTTTGCCCTGGTTTGCCCCAACGTCAAGGTCCGAAATCTCCAATGAGTAGTTTTCTGGTGTAGTTGGACTGTTGGTGATGGAGGACTGACTATGGTGGAATGGTCGAGTCCTGGCTGCTTCAGGAATGCTGTGGTTGGTGTGCTGTTCCAGGAGTGCCATCGTATTCTTGGTGTAATCAGCTGCCTCTTTCCGTGTATTCCTGATTTCACCCGTGCATTATTAATAAAACATCGTTTTGTCTTTCTGGTGGCTTGCAGAAAGCTTGAGATTAATTCATTTTACAAGCCGTCGTTTTGGCATTAATCTTTTTATTCCAATTGGATATTGTTTAAACTGTGTTTGTTTTCATTACATGTTACACTGCGACCTGTCAATACATTATTTTCTATAGCACAAGACAACTTAATTAAATTAAATTACTTACAAGCTTGGACAACAATTATCGAATTGACATGATAATCGGTTGTCTCAAGCTGATGCAAAATCGATTATCGAAACAATGTTCAGGAAATAAATTCTATCTTCATCTCTTCATATAATTAAGAGCTGACACTAATATTTGTAACTAATGCTAAGGTATACCAGATTTCAGAGTTTTTAGTGTAATAAAATGAGTCATCGAAGAATGTGATAATCTCTTCAGAATAATCATTTCCGTGCCAGAAAATCGGATAGAAAAATAAACCTCTAAATGAAAGACGTTTTAATGTCTATATATCCATTTTATTTTAGTTTAACCCTCTGCACTCTGAAGTCAAAATACTTAAGTTTTCAGCAGCAAATGTTTCCCACGATGCAACTGCGAATTTAAAAAATTATATCTTGTTTGACAGAGCTCAATGAGCTCTGTCAAACAAGATATAATTTGTTAAATTTTTTTATGCTGCTCGTGCAATATGGAGTCACTGACAAAAAATTTGAAATACTACCAGAGTGCTAGGAGTTAAACAGTATGTTTTCAATGAAAATCATTTCTCGACCAACCCAAGTATTTGTGCCGAGTATAAATGTTACATGTATTGCTGTTGTTATAAAGCTATATTTTTTGTATGTTATGAATATACTGAAAGCAAAGTTAGTAGATGTGGGGGAGGGGGGGGGGGGGGGGTGGCGGTTAATACAAAAACACTCTAAAATCAATTGCAATAAAAATCAAGTGGGTTGGGTGAAAATGATCTCAACCTAGTTGATTTGGATTAATTCACTGGTTGTATGGCGGGGAAGTGGGATGGGAGAATGAAGGACATGTGGTTGGTGGATACAAAGGAGTTAATATGCTTATTGGAGAGATTGGGAAGAATTGGGTACGATATCTCATCAAGCAGTTCGTCTCAGAGTGATAGCAGGAGAGAAGAGGCGTAGGAATAGGGAGGCACACGGCAGTTTTTTTTTTCATAGGTGTTTCATTTTGAGTTTTTTTTCCATTTGAGTTTTTTCTGTTACTTTTTTTCCCGTCCCACCTTATACTACAACCGCCTTCCCACCACTAGGGACGCGGTCAGGCCAAATGAAGTGAGGACAAATTAACTTCTCATGCCAGTTTGTGCACTCTTTGAAGGGTTATGTACCCAGAAAATAGAGAAATGACAATAGCAAAATTAACCAAGAAATGTCATACATGAACCAATGTTTGGGAATTCAGGCCTGATTGTATATAAAGTTGACGTTTTCAGGAAAAGTGTGTGTGTGTGTGGGGGGGGGGGGGGGGGGGGCGGTGGGGGGGGGGGGGGGGTAAAACTAGTTCCCAATCGCCCTGTGGCTACGCCGTTACTCACCACAAGGCTTTAACCCTTCGAATTCGTAAGACCGATTTTTCGGTCCAAGACATAATTTCATCCCATTTTTATCTTATTATAAGAGATATATACACGGGGAATTGATGATAAAATAATAACTGCAGCCTGCAGCCACATGGCTGCAGACTACAGTTATTATTTTATCCTCCCTGTATATTGATATTGGACAGCACCCATCTCACTGTGTGTGTACACAAAGGCGATACCATTCCAGGAAACAGGAGTTCAAAGGGTTAATGTTGAAGTGGAAGAAATAGACCGAACAGACCAAGAACAGAACGCATTGGCTTCTGGCCAAATGCAACATAATTTATTTACATTTGTAGATAATAGCGTTAAATACTCCCTGTATTTTGAAATATTTCCATATTCTGTAATTATAAAACTGATCATGTAATCATCAAGCATGTCAGTGGAAAAAGCGCGTGCATGTTTGGGGGAGGGTAGAGGGTGCCCCGACATGCCCCCATAGGGTTCGTGTCCTCTGCTTTCAGATATTTTAGATGTGGGGGATCCGCGGCTCCATTATCTTTTATGAGGTGGCGAGGAAGTATTTATTTATTTATTTATTTAATTTATTTATTTATTTATTTATTTATTTATTTATTTATTTATTTATTTATTTATTTATTTATTCGTGGGGGGTTTAACAACACTTTCGACAGCCAAGGTCACCTCGTGTCGGACAGTTTTAAGGGTGGAGGAAGCCGGACTATCCGGAGAGAACCACAGAGCAACTGTTAGGCTCCCCAACATGCTAACAGCATTCAAGCAGGGTTAACATTGGTTGAAGACAAGCGAACCATTGACGTGCAGTACGCCTCAGTACACAACGCCACAGTGCCCCCAAGTGGGCAATGGGGATGAAATGGGCGAGGAAGTAGTACGAAATGTCAAGAATTTCTTTTTAGTTTTATGGAAAATACATGTATCTAATTTCAACGGGAAAATGAGATTGAAACATGAAGATTTCTCTGACTCCTCTTTGAAGTGTCTCGATTTTAGTATATCCCCCCCCCCCCCATTGATCCTTTTTATTTCCTTTTATTCAGCGCCGAAATGAAATACAATGTATAATATTTATAAACGCTCCGTCTGGAAATATTTTCGACATTGAGGTCCATTAACGGGGGTGGGGGGGGGGGGCAAATTGGGCGATAGTGGAAAGAAAGATAAAATGACTTCGATCGAGCTTGTTGTTCTATACATATTTACATTTGCGCACAATCTAGTTTGTCATCACAATGTTTTAGAAATAGAATACTGTTACCCTTTGAACTCTAGCGGCCGCTTTTCCGGCCAGAAACGTCATAACGTCATTAAACAGGATGGCTGCTCGGTAAGTGTGCGGGGAAGACCAATCATTATTTCCAACGTGCAGCCCCCAAGGCTGCACGTTGCAAATATTGATTGGTCTACTCCAAATAATGAATATGGACACTTCCAAGTGCTTCCATTGAGCTGGCATGGAAGATACCACTAGAGTTCAAAAGGTTAAACTAAATGTGGAGCGCTACTCCTCAGAACCTGCCGTTCACAAATTAAAAAATATCCCCGCACAAGTGAACTCTCTGCATGCTGATGTCGAAATACCAAAATGTTCCCATAATGCAACTAGGAATTTAACACACCCAGCCTTGTTTGACAGAGCTCGATGACCTCTGTCAAACAAGACTGAACTGGATAAACTCCGAGTTGTATTATGTGTAAAATTTCCGCCTCCTCATTTAGAATATTTTCCTAATTTGTGAACCTCACCAGAGGGTGAATAGCGCTCCCCCAGTCTGCCCTTTGTCAGCGTGTAGAGAGTTGACGAAGCAAATCAATATAACCATCACTGCGTCACAAAAACTCGGCCATGTCCAGAATCATTCAATTCATTTGGAAATTTTATTTTATCGCCCCATCAATGAGAGCGTTCCAATGAATGCCAGAGGTTCTGTTTTTGGTGCCAAATATTGACAAGAAAATAAAATTTAAATAGCAATTTTGCGAACAGCGCTGTCCAGTTCTGACCGGTACGTAAGGTGATGGGTTAATGGACATACCCTTAAGTTTGGGATTTAATTTATTTGCCAATGGTAATTGCATTTAGCGTGAACGACCGAGCGTGTGGGTGAAAAAAAAATCGGGCAGAACCCGACAGAACTCCCCATGTAATACCAGAATTCTTAGTGGATTGGTTGGGGGAAGCCACAAACTCTTTTCAATCAAATTGAAGCTAAACAGTTTTTCTGAGGAAAATAGTAGTTCTAAAATTTCTTGTCGGTTCGACAAGTTTGAAAAGGTTTTATTCTGCAAAACCTAAAAATAATTTAAAATACAGAGTTTTGTGTGTCATCAAATATTTGTCTGTTCACGCTGCGTGTTTGAACAATTCACAAAAAAATCCATAATCTTCAAAAACTGACGTGCGCGTGAGATGTTCAGTCTAGTTTTCAAATTTCAGGTTTCGCGTGAGTAATTCTCATGAATGACAAGAAGACCGAACTTCTTAATCGAATGAATAATTTCGGAGAAAGCCGTCATTTCATTGGTCAATCTATTTATGATTGGCAGCAAACTCCAGCAAGATACAGCTTGAATGGGCAGGTGCTCGAGGTATGTTGTCATACGTTGCCTATAAATACACATCGTGCGTGATGTAGAAAAGTCATTCGCGTTTAATATCTGCACTGTTGGATGTATTACTGAAAACTTCAGCTTATTGAATATAATTAATTGTTCAGAGTTTGTGGAATTTGTTAAATTCATCACCCAGAAAGGTAAAGTATGTTGTGATTTACATTACATAAATTTCAGTTTTAATTTTTATGTGTAGTAAATACATGAAAATGGAGGCGGAGACAAAAATATCCATCTCAGAATGACTGTCATATCTTGCAGGAATGAACAACGGGGTTTAAATTTATTTCCCGAGATCAATTTGTTTGAATTATAAATTTACTTGCAGTATTGTTATTACAAAGTGAATAGAGAATTTCCACCAGAGAGTGACTCAGTTTGGAATTCTCTGTTCGCTTTCCTGTGGAGATGGGCGGTATTGGAATTTTTAAGTATCGGTTTCTGTATTTTTAAGGGGGTATACCCCAGCATCAGTTCGGTATTCGGTATCTGACTTGACTTGAGATTTCATCGCCTGAGTGCTGGAATGGTCTGTGCCCCCTAGGGGACTATATATTATCTCCCCTAGGGGGCATAGAACGTTCTTGCAGTGGGACGATTTGTTGATAGTACCCAAGGGGAATTCACATCAGGAAAATACCGAATAAGTTGATCTTACATGTATATCATTCTACCACAGCTCCACGAATACAGGAGAAGTCGGCCCCAAACGAAGTCGCCCCCCCCCCCCCCCAAGAGAAGTCTGACGCTACTCTTATAGGGAGCGATATTTTTTCTCAGCATTTTAGTTCATCAAATGGCCGAGAGCAGGTCCCAAGACCATTGGAAGTAGTCCTGTAGTTTGTGGGGCCGACTTCTCCCAAATTGTTGGGGCCGACTTCCCCCTAATCATAAGAATAATTATTAAAAATTGAATTAATGAAGCACCGGGTACAACGCGGGGCTTCTTCTGGATTACGACCAGTCCACGGCAGCTGTCCCGTACGTTGACAGTTGCTCGGTGGTTATATCGGATATCCGGGTACTCCGGCTTCGTCCACCCGTAAAACACGATGTGACCCTTATTGTCGAAAGTGTCGTTAAACCGCAATAAATATATAAATAAATAAATTAATGAATAAATGATAACGTTTTCCTCAATTTACATGCAGGCAATCCTTTTAAAGGGGAACTTTCGAACATTGTTTCTGCTGAGACAGCAAGCTGGCAATACTGATAAACGTAACGTTTAATAACCACTAGATTGGTTTGATATACGGATTATTATTATTATTTATTTATTTTTTAAAGAAATCTCTACAGTTAAAACAAGAAGTCCTGTCACGAACTGTGCGCTTGTCTAGACTTAAATGCGCGTAGGAATTGCGCGCAATTGCCATATCGAATGGCATCCAAAGCACGGCACGTTCCCCTGGTTACTCATTGCAAACACAGACAAAATTTAAGGACGATGAGGTACACATCGTTCACTTAACAAGCACTATTCACACGTTCGAATTTTGCGTGAAAATAACCAATAAGAGTATTTGGGATACAATGTTTCAGCGTTTATTTTTCGATATACAGTGCATGGAGAGTGTATTATCATTAAATCACCCGCAGAGTGGAGATTCCACCCGAGCAATAATTGCAAATTTGTTGCAGAGCATAACCATCACAAGCAAAGTTTCAGCCAATGGACCTCCGGGTTAAACCCGGAGGTCCATTGGCTGAAACTTTGCTTGTGTTTTTTGTCCATATGCACAGAATTTGAAACTGATACTCTGGATGATACTCCACTCAGCGGGTGTTTTAGTTACAATCCACTCTCCACGTACTGTAGGTCTATTTCTATCGTGTTGTGCAGAGTTTCGACCAGATCGCCTCCCAGTCGCGAGCGGCGACCCTGTAGAAATTCTCTCTCCGTTTTTATAATATATTAACAGCCATAGGTGGTGAAAACGGGTGCGTCGATTTACCACCACATAGAACTACATAGAAGCACATAGAAGCACAAAGAAGCACATAGAACTATATAGATAAGATTTGGAGACAAATTACTAAAGACTGCTGCAAAAGAACAGAGAGAAGTAGTTTTGTTTTGTCCGATCCAGTGGTGGATTAATCGAAAAATTGGACTCGGGGAAACTTCGGATCGACGGACCAACTTTAAAGCTCATTTTCGGCTATCGACCGGTGCATTAGTTTTTATGATTCATACAGACAATCGAATCCTCCCCCCCCCCAAAAAAAAAAAAAAAATTAACCCTTTACCCAAAGTCGATAGAAGACGACACTTGAAAGATAAATTCTAAAATAGTTTATTTGTTGAAGTCGCCCTTTTAAATATAGCTTATGACCTCTCAACGAGAGGTCATAAGCTATGTTTTTAAGACAAACAGTTAAATCAGATTCAAGATCTGGTGTTCTCTATGGGGGATGTGGCCGTACTAGCACGGAACAGTCTGATCTAACGCTGGGTTGGGTGGAGGGGGGGGGCTTATCAGGTAAAAAGGCGACAGGAGACAGCATACATGTATTGGGTAAAGGATTAACTTTGGTGGTGGTGAAGGGCAGGGGGGGGGGGGGTGGGTGGGAGGGATTCAATTGTCTGTATGAATCATAAAAACTAAAAATCAGAAAAAATGAGCTTTAAAGTTGGTCCGTCGATCCGACGTTTCTCCGAGTCAACTTTTTCGATTAATCAACCACTGGATCGGACCAAATAACCCGTCATTTTGGAGCATTCTTTAGTAATTTGTCTCCAAATCCTATCTATATTGTCCTATGCGATTCTATGTACTTCTATGTGCTTCTTTGTGCTTCTATGTGCTTCTTTGTGCTTCTATGTGCTTCTATGTAGTTCTATGTGGTAAATCGACGCACCGGTGAAAACAAAGCATGCAAGTAAGAAACCTAAAATCAATAACTCTAATCTAAAGTTTAATGCTCGCCATCTGTGTCCTGATTGGTAATTAAATAATTACTGAGGCTTCTAAAATTCTCCCAAGGGAAAACTGAATCAGTTTCAGAAATTTATTCCGTATTCAAATATTTGTTAATTCTCGGCAATTACTTAGATCGGCAAATAAAGAGGTGAATATATTATCATTTGGGTTCATCGTGTCTCGCATTACAATAAATATTTGAATGATAAAAAACATAAATCCAAGATATTCCTTTATGTCAGTATTTACTACTTAAGGGCTCTAAGGCGAAAAAATAATTCAACAAGATTCAACAGTTTGAAGTTCTTTCAAAAAGAGTCCGTATATTTAAAAAAAAAATCGTTCCAAGCGAAATACCTTTAATAGTGTAAAGGTCGTTTATCAAAGCTGTGTACTTTGATCCAAACAATTCATGCACCGACAAGATGAAACGTGATTTTATTTGTTCTACATTCATATTGTCGATTGACAGACCGAACACCCAGTTTAGAGCCCTCATCTCACACGGAAAACAAACTTGGTTTTAAGCTGACAGGTTCAGACTTGACTTTCGAGCTTCTTGAACGAAGGTAAGATTTATATTGTCATAACATTACACTACACATTACACTGTATCATTAGCCATTTTGTCAACGGGATTCAATTGTTAAGGCATTGGACTCAATCGAACGAAAGGTCCATGGTTCAAATCCCCGACAGGGGTAACTGCGTTGTGCCTTTGGGCAAGGCACGTAATCTCGATTGCCCACGTGTGTGCACGGTGGCGCCGTATACTAAGTCGTACTGCACGTCGATGGTGCACTTGTCTTCAACCATTGCTAACCCTGCTTGTGTGGAGTTAGTACGTTGGAGTGTTGAAAAGACGTCATCATCGCATGTTCTTGCAGTTTGTTTGAAGGCGTTATACAGCATGTAGTTCAGTCTATCGTACAGTTGAAACTAGAAGTCCTGTCATGAAATGCGCACAAATAGCACGTCGATCTGCGCGTTAATCTACACGTTATGACCATAGTAAGGCTATCAAATTCTGTACATATGGCCTGTGCACAAGCTATGTTTCAGCCAATGGACCGCCGGGTAACCCGGAGGTCCATTGTTAGAAACATTGCCTGTGTTTCCTACGCGCAATTAAACCTAGATAAGCGCACAGTTAGTGACAGGACTTCTGGTTTTAACTGTATATTCCTCAGCCGGGGTCATTATCACCATACTAGGGAGGGGGAGGGAAGACCAATATGTGGTGTTAATAAAAATGATTTGCTTCATCAAAAAGTGAAGTATCGCTTATCAACAAAATTGGAAGTTGTTCACTCGGAATTATGATATTACAGTACGTGTGGAGTATCACTAAATCACCCGCGGAGTGGGAATTCCACCCAAGCAACAATTGCAAATTTGTTGCCAAGCGTAACCAGCACAAGCAAAGATCCAACCAATGAACCTCCGGGTTAAACCCGGAGGTCCATTGGCTGAAAACATTGCTTGTGTTTTTTGTCCATTATACAAAATTTGAAAGTAATACTTTGGGTGATAACTCCACTCCGCGGGCGATTTTGTTACAATCCACTCTCCACGAGCTGTACAGTACGGCCGCTGTGGACTGGTCACTTTCCATGGGTGGCAATATTTCTACGGACGCAATAATATTAGATTCCAAACACTAATTATAGGAATAATCATCAAAACTTTTCCTGGTGATTTTTATTACCTGTCTGTCATGATTAGCCATTCTGCAAAAATATGTGACCTTAAACACCAATAAATAAATAAATAAATTGATAAAACGCATGCGTGGACATTACTGCCCACGTGTGGATTACCACCACTCCACGACGACTGTACTGGATTTGACAGGTCACATCTTTTCAGATAAAATACAGTTTAGTCGCCGTAGACTGGTCGTAATCCACGCATGGGCAGTGATGTCCACGCATTCGTTTACCAGGTAATAAAAATCATCATCAGCAAAATTTTAAATAATGGTGTACCCTGTGATTCATTAATTAAATTTTTGATGATTATTCCTATAATTAGTGTTTGAAATCTGATATTATTGCGTTCGTGGAAATATTGCCCACCCGTGGAAAGAACTAGTCCACGGAGGCTGAACACTACATATGAGATATTTTCAGATCATCAGATGCACGTAAGCCGAAACAATCAACGACCATCGGATTAATCACGACAGTGATATTGCCCCCCCCCCCCCCCCCCAATATATACATGAAAATACAACACACAAAAAGGCATATGCAGGGTTCATACAATCTTGAAAAATCCTTGAATTTGACACTTTGCCTTGAAAAGTCCTTGAAATGTGATTTTGCATTGAAAAGTACTGGAAAAATGACTGTTAACGTTGAGAAGTCCTTGAATTTTGATAAAACTTATCAAGACTTGGCCAACGTACATGTACAGTACGTGGAGAGTGTATTATCATTAAATCACCCACAGAGTGGAGATTCCACCCGAGCAATAATTGCAAATTTGTTGCAGAGCAAAACCATCACAAGCAAAGTTTCAGCCAATGGACCTCCGGGTTAAACCCGGAGGTCCATTGGCTGAAACTTTGCTTGTGTTTTTTGTCCATATGTACAGAATTTGAAACTGATACTCTGGGTGATACTCCACTCCGCGGGTGTTTTAGTTACAATCCACTCTCCACGTACTGTAAGTGGCTTGTCTAGCACTGAGTCAAGAAGCGCAAAACGATAAATATAAAGCCATGCGTTCTGTTTGCGAAAAAGATGCTGATAATTTGACTGTTGATATATACTGATACAGCCCTAAATAAAAACAGCTTGCCTAATGAAATTGGACGTTGCCCAATTTCATTAGGCAAACTGTTTTTATTTTTTATTTTTTTTTTTGTTTCAATATTGTCATTGAGTCCTTGAACACGGCCTTGAATTTAGATCCTGCCTTGCTGTATGAACCCTGATATAGAACTCAGCTTTACATAAGTTACCAAGGACATGGCGAGTTTTCTGTCCAAATAAGACAAATGTCTGGCATCGAGAAATGTTCAGAAGTTTGGACTGTAAAAGCCCTGCATCTCCGCCATGTCCTCAGTTACTCCTCCCCCACCCCCGTATGTTCAATAGTACGAAATAATGCCTATCAAAGGGCCCAGACCTTGCGAAACAATTCATACCAAGCCAGCCGAGGCCCGAAATTCTTCCAGTCCTGCTCTTTGGTACACATGATTCTCTCTACGACCATACAGTATGTGGAGAGTGGATTGTAACTACAACACCCGCGGAGTGGAGTATCACCCAGAGTATCAGTTTCAAATTCTGTACATATGGACAAAAAACACAAGCAAAGTTTCAGGCAATGGACCTCCGGGTTTAACCCGGAGGTCCATTGGCTGAAACTTTGCTTGTGATGGTTATGCTCTGCAACAAATTTGCAATTATTGCTCGGGTGGAATCTCCACTCTGTGGGTGATTTAATGATAATACACTTTCCACATACTGTACATCACTCAACGTAAAACTGTCGTCTCTAACAGGAAACGATTTGTGGAGCTACATGTAATAACATCAAGATGTTTTTTTAATAATATCAATGGAAAAATATAGCTTTTTTTGTTAGCATTCAGCTATCCGAATGTCATGGCTGTCCCCCTCGCTGCTGTAGTTGGGCATCCACGACACTGGGATTGCTCAACTAGTTAACATCGCCTTCATTTCGTTAGCAACTGTGTTTATGAAATTATTCTCGCCTCGACATCACTCCAATACAGAGATCGTGTTTTAAAATGAGTTCGACCATGAAACTGGTAAAAAGATATAATATATATATACACCCACATGTGTAGTGTATACATGGTCCATTAACTCATCAAATAACAAATCGTATGTATACATATGGTCAACAATAAATGTCGTATGTCAGGTCGTTTTTTAACCTTAATTGAAACGAGCTCTTTCATTTCCTTCCAATATGTCATCATTTTCTGGTTCATCAAAATAGAATTTTCGTGTCCTAATGCAATAAATATTAATACATACGTTGATATTTCGTTTGAGGCGAACGGTTAATATATGAATGACTCTGTTTGATATTTTGGTTTGTTTGCAGTTCGTCATGTAGACTGTACGTTCCAACTTTATAATAATTGGCCAATTTATATGTATGTGTTTATCACAGTATTGCGTCTGTGGTCACGAGTTCAGCTGAAACTGAGAATTAGCAGGGCTAACAACAATTCGACGTGAATCCGAGAATCCATTCACGCAAAGATTCGCGCAACGATGTAGATTCTCGCTGCACCTCTGCTAGGATTAGCGTGAAAAGAATTGAGTCATTTTAAACCCTTTGCCTAACATAACAGATGCGAATTAACCAATACAAGGCTAACAATGCCTGAAATATCCGGACACTTTAACAATAAAATCGTACAAATATGGCTGTCATTGGAACCGGCTCGCTGAGTAGAGCTGTAGGTTTTTAAGTTTCTTGTTCGGTTTCGGTTTTTCAGGTTGAGTAAAACCTCGGTTCGGTTCGGTCTTCGGTTTGTTCATGAGGCCAAATAAAATTCAATAAAACTCATTCTATATGTCTGGAATCATAACTGAATGGCAGTGAAATTGAATGAAAATCAATGAATGCCCGAAATAAGCTATAATACATGAAGAATCAGGAAGGCCAATATAATATTTACCTAAATATACAGAACTTTTATTGTGCTTGGCCATTTTTGAGGAAAGCTGCGAACACAACTAAGCTGAAATGTCGGAAATTCACAGAATGTAGCCATTCCAGAGTAGTGAGAGAGTACCCAGACACTGCCATCGGCAGTGTCTGGATACTCTCACTACTCTGGGATGGCTACATTCTGTGAATTTCTGCAGCAAGAGAGTATTTTAATAAAAACGAAAAACCTTAGATTGCCGGATGTCGACGGTTTCGGTTTCGTTTTTCAAAAAAAAACAAAAAACCTCGGTTCGGTTTCGGTTAACCTACAGCTCTATCGCTGAGCCGGTTCCAATGGTATCCATCCATATTTGTAAGGTTTTATTGATAAATATTGTTTATTTTTTTTAAATTATTAAATTTTGTTTATATGTTATAAAGTTTTTTAAAAAGCTGTGTTAAAAGTGCTAACATGCCTTATAGGTAGTATACAACAGGGGATCGGTGGCCGAATGGGGATCCCCTGTGACACACATAGCAGGTATAGATTCTCGCAACCATTTTCGCAAGAATCCAAATAGATTCTATACCCAGTTTAGATGAAAAATAGGCCCTGGAGAATTAGGCAAGTAGGGTGGAAGATGACACTTATTAGTAGATGGAAACACAAAGCAAGCACGAAATTGACTGGATTGGTAAAAAAAAGTATACATGTACAGTACGCGGAGAGTGTGTATTATCATTAAATCACCCGCAGAGTGGAGATTCCACCCGAGCAATAATTGCAAATTTGTTGCAGAGCATAACCATCACAAGCAAAGTTTCAGCCAATGGACCTCCGGGTTAAACCCGGAGGTCCATTGGCTGAAACTTTGCTTGTGTTTTTTGTCCATATGCACAGAATTTGAAACTGATACTCTGGGTGATACTCCACTCTGCGGGTGTTTTAGTTACAATCCACTCTCCACGTACTGTAGAAGAAAAATATGGCCCGTAATTGTTCCGTTTCTTCATTTTACTATACATTCCAATGTTTTTTTCAGATTTATATAACGTTTTTAACGAAGATAATTATTGAAAACTCATCACTACAGAATCACCATGGATACAACGTTTTTTGTACTGAGCTTTCTTGTAGGACTTTTTTACATTGTCAATGCACGTCATCACAGATGTCACTCGGACCATTATCGCAATCCGCTAACCAAGAAGTGTACTAAATGTTCGCCATGTCCCGTGAATCAGATAATCCGTAGACCATGTCACGGTCATCGGGACACCGTCTGCGGCTTCTTTGAAGAATTCGACAAGTTCCATCAAGCTTTTATTAAGGTATCAAAGAATGAAAAAAAGATAGCGGTAGAGGACGAAACGACGACTGCTCCAACGACCACCGAGCCACAAAACCAAGACAACTTCTTTACGCTCGAGACATTGGAAAATGAAGGTTACTGGAAAACCTTGTCTATGGCATTGATTGGAATGTTGTGTGTTGTGAGTGTAATGTTTGTGGCATTTTTTCTGGTTACTTGCAAGATTAAAAAGAGGCAACAAATCCAGGAGAAAGAATTTTACTATGGAACAGGTGAGGTCTACTAAATCTTACAGTAACATTGAGAGTGGATTTCCACTAAAATACTCAAGCAGTGGATTTTCTTCGATCCAGGCAATAAGCAGCCACAAAATCAAAATTCTGAAATTACTTAATACTTGGTTGGCCCTCTTCTCATGTAAGAAGATCTCTCTGTTGTTCCGAACCGGAAACTTCCGTGAGATTGAAATAATCCGTTATTTATTATTATTTCGTATGTTGTTTATTTTTCAATTACTGACCGATTTAAGCGGTCTGGCCCTAGTTATAACCCCCTGTGGCACGCAAACTTGATTTTCTTCCACCAAAATACCCCCAAAACACAAGCAAAAGACTAGAAACTACTTCCGGGTTCAATCCGGAAGTCTTATCGACAGGACTTATCCACTGCGGATGGTTATCGTCCCTTGAGTGCAACAAGGTGCCATCTGCAATGCTCTTAGCATTGCAGATGGCACCTTTTTGCACTCGAGGGACGTTATGCGCTTCCGCGGAATATTAACCATCGCCCGAGTGTTGTTACTTAACTTATTTCCAATGGCTTTCTCGAGAGACGAGAATAAACTTGCAATTTATTATTCCAATTTATTGATATTTAACGTCACATGTTACGACGGCACAGTGGCTATAATAATCGTGATGACAAAATGGAGATACAATCAAGTCCAGCCAAGTGTTTTTTACCGATGCGTTTAGAAAAAATTAGAATATACACAAGGATTATGAGTAACTTGCAAAAAGTAATTTGCGAAATGTTTTAATAATTTTACACTCTTTCAACCTGAACTCACATCTATCTACAAATGTTACTACTAATCTTTAATGATGATGATAATAATAAGAAGTAATTTACCAATTCTATTTGTCCACCACTGGACAGGATTAAAAAACCGAAAAAATATTTACTGGGGAGACCCTGGAAGAAAATCCTTAGGGAGTATTTTTCAGGGTGTTTTTTTTTTATCTTGATTTATGTTTTTATCTAACCTACATTTAAAACTAGAAGTCCTGTCACGAACTGTGCGCTTATCTAGGCTTAATTGCGCGTAGGAATTACGCGCAATTGCCATATCGAATGGCTTTCAAACCACGGCAGGTTCTCCTGGTTACGCAAAGCAAACACAGGCAATGTTTCTGCCAATGGACCTCCGGGTTACCCGGGGGTCCATTGGCTGAAACATTCATTGCTTATGCACACGCCATATGTACAGATTTTGATAGCCTTACTATGGTCATAACGCGTAGATTAACGCGCAGATCGACGTGCTATTTGTGCGCAGTTCATGACAGGACTTCTAGTTTTAACTGTAACCGCAGGTTTTTTATGTCTCTAAATTTACTGGGCAGACCCTGGAAGAAAATTCTTTGGGAGTATTTTTCAGGGTTTTTTTTTATCTTGATTTATGTTTTTATCTAACCAAACCGCAGGTTTTTTATTTCTCTAAATTTGCATGAACAGTGTTTTTCAGACCATATTTATTCATGTAAATTCAAAGAACTTAAAAATGCCACCGAATTCGGCAATTAGTTTATTATATGGCACATAAAGACTTTGAAACCTTTCCCTCTAATGGCCTCTATGCAAACAATGATTTTAGTTTATTTTGTAAGATGTAATCACACCATCGTCTTTTATTTTTCTTCATTGATAACACAAATTCTGACTTTGACCCGTTGAAAACTTTCACAGAGAGAGCTCCAGGTATCACTGCTGAAGAGTGGTATATAAATGAAGAAGAAATAAGATACAACTGTGGTCACCTTTATGCAAGCGGCTGGTAGTGCAGTTGTACGGATGAGATGGACACACCATCACGTACACCGGCTTCCGACTGCTTAAGATCTCGTTTTTAATTTTTTAAATTTATGTCACGTCCGAGTTGTTTTTAATATTTATTTCACGTCCGAGTTGTTTTTAATATCTATTTCCGAGTTGTTTTTAATATTTATTTCACGTCCGAGTTGTTTTTAATATTTATTTCACGCCCGAGTTACATGTATACATTTAGAAGCGCATCGGCTTCTGCCTTCTCAACTGGTTGAGGGCTACATGTATATTATTATTTTTGGTGGTCTGGATTTGTTATTCAAAATGGGTTTTATTACAAATCATTGGAGAGTGCCCATAGGCACTCTCCAATAATTTGTAATAGAACAAATTTTTATAAACAAAATATTTGCGTTTGACTGATATGAAACATGAGCAAGTAAAACAGGCTTTTGCTCTGGTATCCTCATATTTTGAAAGCCCTGTCAGTGAGTTCTAGCATTCAACCAGTTAACCCTTTACCTAACCTGAAAAGCAGACGACACTTGCAAAAATAATTCTTGAATAACTAATTTTTTTCATTTTTTGTCTCAAAAACATAGGTTATGACCCCTCGTTGGAACAAGCTCGACGAGCTCGTTCCAACGAGGGGTCATGACCTATGTTTTTGAGACAAAAAATGAAAAAAAATATGAAAATTAATTGGCGATTTTTGAGAATAGCGCTGGTCGGTTTTGGCCGTTACGTTAGGTAAAGGGTTAAGATTGAGTTTGTATGATTATTTCAAGTCAGAGCAGCATGTATGCTGAAGAGATAAAACTTTATCACCTCTGAAATAAGTATGTGTGTGTATACTCCGTTCTGTACTCTCTGACGTTAATCGATCTCTCACAGCGGTATATATTGATATTACCCGGCAACTCATTACGAAAATGGATTGGAACCAGACGGATTCATACTGTTTACCCATTAGTTTAAATTAATAAATAGACGAATGATGACACCAGAATACAGAACTTCCAACAAAGCAAGATGAGGGTTCTGATGAACATATAATACGGCGGAGTAATTATAAACATTCTTTGATTGATTCTACCCCCTTACGTGGAACCCATTAAGAGACAATAATGACTTCCAGCTAGTGCCAACCATCGCCTCTCTGTCGATAATTATAAAAGTTAACAAGTGGCACATGTATCATCAACTGTCCCTACCTTTTTGTGACGTAACTTGTTATTGAGGATGATCTGGTGGTAGAACGCTGTTCTACCCAATGAGTGGGCATCCATTTATACTCACTCTTACTTGCTAGTTGCATGAGTAGTAGTAACTCAAACCTTCTATATAACCAACAAGGAAATATGCAGCCGGTGGAAATGAAATCTGACTAAGTGTGTTCGTTCTCAATTCTATGTAGTTCAGATATCCTAACGCCCTGGCTCCCCAACTTCGGGGCAACCACGACGTTCGGGGATACCTGAAGACTATGATTGCAAATTTAATATCAGGATAGTCAAGGATTTGTTCCTCACCGGCAAGTTGCAAGTAAACGCGTTCATTGCTGTGTCTAATGAGTGGCTGGGTACCAAATCAGAGTTTTAGGGTGATTTTGGTACTCCACCACTCATCAAACACTGCTCCCCACTTCAGTTTTTATTGTGCCCTCAAATTGCTTTGATTTTTTAGACTTCTCGTCGAATGGCATCTGCCAAAAAACTTCATGACACGACACTAAAACTCTTGAACTACGCACCAGCCTCAAACAGTCGTCGTGGCTTCTATCGTCACTACATGTGTGTCACGAGTAACGAAATGTCGCAAATGTCGCCAAATCACTTGCGGCGGTAAATTCCCACCCAGACATGAAGTTTGAAAAAAAACTTAATAAGAATAAGCTTCGGCTTATGGATGGAATTTCGGATAGAACCCATGGGTCATGATGTCCATTACCTCAAACTTTGCTTCTACTTCTTCTTGTATGTTTGACAGTATAGTCGCCGTGGACTGGTGGTAATGCACGTATGGGCAGTGCATGTGTTTACCAGGTAATAAAAATCGTCAGCAGCAAATTTTAATTAACGAAGCGCCGGCAGGGGTGTAGCCCGATTTTTTTTTTTTTTTTTTTTTTTTTGGGGGGGGGGGGGGTAGCCCACAATGCAACTCAAGGATGAGAAGGTCTGGCAACTAAAAAGACTGAAATCTTGGCTAGAGCCCAAGCCGTGGCCAAAAGTCAATTTGGAGGAGATTATGGGAGAGGGTGACACCAAGCCTTGACCAAAGGTCAAGTTGGAGGAGATTATGGGAGGGGGGTGATCCTCTCCCATAATCTCCTCCAACTTGACCTTTGGCCATCGGTGATGGTCCCGTGGGGGGGGGGGGGGGGTTCTTCAATATTTGATATTAGAAGAATGCTGACTGAAAGTGAATCAAATTCAGTGTAAACATGTATTTGTATTTGATTTGACCTTTGGGGTTCGTGTGTGTGTGTGTGGGGGGGGGGGGGATCATGCGACCTCCATGACCCTCCCTGGCTACACCCTTGGCCGGGTTGTATCCAGTGCTTTATCAATTAAATTTTGTATGATTATTCCTATAATTAAAGTGTTATCTAGTGTTATTGCGTCCGTAGAAATACTGCCCACCTGTGTGGAAAGAGACCCCACGGCGACCGTATTGTAATATTTTTGTTAGAGTCAATTACATAATTAATACCCTGGACCCTTTCCCGATGTTTAATGACTAAAATCCCCCGGAGCGCCTCCACGTATTTTATAAATGACGTGAATTGTGAATGAACTTTTAGTTTAAACTTAGTAACACGTGATGGAAAGTTTATTTCTATATATGGATAAACTCATTCAATCGAACTGTGTACCTAATCCATCAAATACACCTCACTTGTTTACCAGAGGTATCCCTCCCAAATTACAACACTACTCGTTTTAGAAATGCGTGATGTTATGTTAGCCTAGCACATACATACAAAAGTTCTTTTCGTCTGAAACGAATAAAAAATAAAGGCAGGTATTCACAGACCCAAGAACATGAAATACATGTAGGCGCTCATTTATAGTACGTGGAGAGTGTATTATCACTAAATCACCAGCAGAGTGGACATTCCACCCAAGCAATAATTGCAGATTTGTTGCAAAGCATAACAAACACAAGCAAAGTTTCAGCCAATGGACCTCCGGGTTAAACCCGGAGGTCCATTGACTGAAACATTGCTTGTTTTTTGTCGATATATGTACAAAATTTGAAAGTTATAGTTTGGGTGATAGCTCCAGTCCGCGGGTGATTTAGTTACATACAATCCACTCTCCACGTACTGTATACATGTATGGTACAGTTGACGTGGACTGGTCGTCATCCATGCGTGGACAGTGACGTCCACGCATTCGTATACTAGGTAATAAAAATATTCATCAGCCAGATGTGTTAGAGTTTGCAATCTAACATTATTGCGACCGCGGATTACCACTAATGTTCCCAGAGTGATGTGTCTACTAATACATAAAAAAGTATCAGGAAGAGTGTATGGATATCACAAGAAGTAAAAGTTTCAGTCGATGGTCTGTCCTCCAGTCCGGTTAAAACTGGAGGTTCATTGCAGGTCCGCTGTGGATTATAAAACTGGAGGTCCATTACAGGTCCGCTTGGATTAAAACTGGAGGTCCATCAAGGTCCTTCTGGGTTAAAACTAGAGGTCCATCACAGTTCTGCTGTGGGTTAAAACTGGAGGCCCATCACAGGTCTGCCACGGGTTAAAACTGAAGGTCCATCACAGGTCCTTCTGGGTTAAAACTGGAGGTCCATCACAGGTCTGCCACTGGTTAAAACTGGAGGTCCATCACAGGCCTGTTTCGGAATAAAACTGGAGGTCCAAACGTCGAAACGTTGCTTGCTTGTGCTCTGTGTTGACTGGTGAAAGTCCACTGGAGCTCTTGGTTAAAGGATGTGATATATCCACCCACAGAGGGGTTATTAGTGACTCTGTGATGTTGATAATTTTTGTGTGGTGGTGTGAGTGGTTGGGGGAGATTATGGAGACTGAAAAAATTCCGGACAAAACCAACGAAGCAAAGCAATGGGCGCGGCGATGCTTTTATACAGCCACTTCCTCTGTTGAGGAATGGGTCAATTTTATAGTTCAAGAAGTCGCCATTAGGGGGTGGGGAGGTGGGGGGAGGAAACAGTTTTTGATTGAATGCTGGTAGATCAGGAGGGAGAGTGGGGAGGAATATCCCGGTGGGGCACTGGGTTAATAATGTACAGTACGTGGAGAGTTTATTTTCATCATTAAATCACCCGCAGAGTGGAGATTCCACCGAGCAATAATTGCAAATTTGTTGCAGAGCATAACAATCACAAGCAAAGTTTCAGCCAATGGACCTCCGGGTTAAACCCGGGGGTCCATTGGCTGAAACTTTGCTTGTGTTTTTTTGTCCATATGTACAGAATTTGAAACTGATACTCTGATTGATACTCCACTCCGTGGGTGTTTTATTTACAATCCACTCTCCACGTTCTGTAGGCCTCCTCGTTAGAGGACCGCGACAGATCAGCGGGAGGCGGAAGATTTATTATTACTATAAGTTTGACTGTCATTCTTTCAAAACGACATCAATAATAATTATGCAAAAATGTCAGCCTAACTAAGTCCGCTGTTGTATTGGATTTGCAAGATGTCAAGGTTGTGTGCTAAATGAAAACCACATATTCTTGTCAATATGGCACTAGAAATGATAAATTGCTTTGACATGTATATTATATATACCAAGAGAATGTAGAAGCTGAAAAAATGTTCCCACACTTTTTTCTCACGAATTACATCTCGTGAACTTCGTCAATCATGAAGCTTATTTCGAAAATTTCACAATCAAATTTTGCATTTTCAGCCGTGTTTCATCTCACAACACTTTCAGTTGGTTTTCTCATAATCAAATGTTTTTCAAATGTTTCCTTGCGTGTGTTGAATGATTTTGTCAACACTCGATGTACGTAAACAAATTTATGCGTGGAAATGATGTTTGATTGGAAAAATGTACACTAGGCCAGAAGAAAATACGATAGTTCTTGAACTGATGAAACCAGTACTGCATGGAGCCGATACTGTAAAACTTGTATTGTATTTTCTAGAATTACATTTTATTTCAGTTAATATAACTGACCAAAATGAATCATTAGTATTTTAAAAGGTATGGCAATTTGCCAACTGGCAAATTGCCATATCTTTGAAAATGCTAATTGTTCATTTTAACCCATTTTAAAGTCATTAGAAAATACAATTGTAAAAGTTTTATAGTATACCCCTGGTCTTCATAAAAACACGCCATCTATCAAAAGGTATTTTGGGCTGCGTAATGCGCTTGTCTTTTGAGTAGGGCGGTTTTAGGGATTTCCAATTCGGCTCCGGTTTTGCGATTAACCGGACAAAAGCAAACCGCAAGATCGAGCGAACAAAAGCGGCCGAACGGTTTTACTCATTGTACTTTACCGATCAACTGGGGGGGGGGGGGGGGGGGGGGTAGGTAGAGGTGTAGGCTGCAAGCCGAGAAGTCCTCGGTTCGAATCCCACTTGCGGCAATCGAGTTGTGTCCTTGGGCAAGATACTTCACCCCCATTGCCCACGTTGGGGCACGGTGACGTTGTGCACTAAGGCGTAGTGCACGTCGATGGTGCTCTGTCTTCAACCATGCTCACCCTGCTTGTGTGGTTAGTATGTCGGGGAGCTGACAGTTGTTCGCCGTTGCTCGGTGGTTCTCTCCAGCTTCCTCCACCCGTAAAACTGTCGAGGTCATGATTAGCCATTGTGCAGAAATATGTGACCTTAAACAACAATAAATAAATAAATAAATAAATAAATAAATTTAAATAAATAAATTTATTTACATAAATAAATAAATAAATAAATAAATAAATAAATAAATAAATAAATAAATAAAATACTGATCAAACTATCTTACTGGGAGAGAACTGGACTCTAATGGCATCTATGGAGTATCGTCACTAACTTAGTCAGTATTGAAAAGGGTCGAATACGTCGTGTCCTCATTGTAACATTTTCCACCTGTGTGACTCGTCCTCGCCAACAAGGGAGAAAATGTGACAATGAAAACACACCATAGGTAGGGCTGTCACGATTTTTGATTTTAGGAATCGATTAATCGTCGTAAATAATCGATTATAATCGTTAAAAATGAAGTTCAAGTCAGTTGACCTGCCTCAAGTAAACAACGAAGACGATCCTCTTTTAGGTACATTCAAATGTCTGATGTTCTGAACTTTTGAACCGTCAGTGTAATAATCAAGACCGGTCGTCAGTTGCGAACTTCGCAAGTTCGCAACTGACGACCGGTCTTGATTACACTGACGGTTCAAAAATTTTAGAACATCAAAGCTTTGAATGTTCCTAAAAGGCAAATGCTTCTAACGGCTTCTTGAGATTTAACGTCGACGTTCTTGACCCTTTACCTTAAGAAACAATAGTTTTTTTTCCATTTTTTTAAAATTATTAAACGTCTAAAACGGGGTAAAATTTACCGATTGTTCGACAACGAAAAATACTAATCGATTTTGGCGTGATCGATCAGCAATCGATTAATCGAATAATCGTGACAGCCCAGGTTTGATTAACTTTATTTACTCTGTTACCATTATTTATATTTTTTATAACTTAATCGACTTAACAACTGATCCCATAGAATCCTCTAAGAATTATTAAAAGTGGAGTTACACTGAACCCAATGGAGGTTCGTACAGACAGGGCTTTTTGTGATGAGTGGTGTCGTCCAAACTGTTGTGGATTTTTTTTTCAAGTTAAGGAGTCTGAAGTGTTATTTACCATCGTATGTTCTTAGCACGAAAGAACTAAACCGAGAGCGAGTTTATTTCATCAAACCGAAGCCGAATCTGTAAAATTTAGAACCTTCCAGCTTTAGATTCTGTGAAAAAGAGAAAAAAACACCCCGAGGGCCAACCAGCTAATTTCAACATATGCCCGACCGGGTTAAACAAGGAGATCCATTGGTTGTTTGTTGCATCTTTGCATACATTTTGCATGCTGTTTGGGAGAATTGAAAATTTGCAAGTTACATATGCATGTACAATAATATTCTGTCACCGTGGACTGGTCGTAATTCACGCGTGGGCGGTGAATGCCGGTGATGTCCACGCATGCGTTTACCAGGTAATAAAAATGATCAGCAAAATTTTAATTAATGAAGCACCGGGTTACCCGGTGCTTCATTAATTAAATTTTTGCTGATTATTTCTATAATTAGTGTTTGGAATCTTACATTATTGCATCCGTGGAAATATTGCCCACCCATGGAAAGTGGCAACTCCACGCTGGCCGCACTGTACCTTGGATGGACCACAACATACCTTGTATATAGGTAAATGCGAAGCCAATCTCTCCCTTTGGTCCGTAATATGCAATCCGAATATTTTTCTTAACGTTCCGGAACAAGAACTCTTCTTGTGTCTCATTGTGTGATAGTACAGTACGTGGAGAGTGTATTATCACTAAGTCACCCGCAGAGTGGACATTCCACCCAAGCAATAATTGTAAATTTACTGCAAAGCATAACAAGCACAAGAAAAGTTTCAGCCAATGGACCTCCGGGTTAAACCCGGAGGTCCATTGGCTGAAACATTGCTTGTATTTGTTGTCGATGTGTACACAATTTGAAAGTTATAGCTTGGGTGATAACCCCACTCCGCGTGTGATTTAGTTACAATCCACTCTTCACGTACTGTACATATTAGTGAAACAGTAAAACTAAATAAAATAAAATATTTTTTCAATATTTTTCAGATGGCCTTCCAAGTGAATATGCAGGACTCTTTTCTACAAGAACGCCAATCTATGAACCATCTTCGACAGAAGAGAGATATGTGGAGTTTCCAATACACACAACATTGTCAAACATTTCTCAGGTCTACCGACCCACAACAGAGGACGTTGACCAGCCACGACGTACATCATCACAAGAATACATTGCATTTGAGCCTTCAAATTAATTATAGTAGTTGAGAGACAAATTGTTTTACCGAATCCAGATCTGTGATATAATTAATATAATAAATATTGATCTAAATTAATATTATTGAGAAGGACAGACAACTCTCATGCATTTTTAGTCTTAATAGCCGCAGTTGCAGACACCTGTACAGCAATGTTGCAATGCAAGTTGAATTGTAAAGCATCTTGTCAAAGATGACAGCACGCTTTTGTAGTATACTATTCATCGACATTTTTGCACATAATGAATTCTTAGCCCATTGGGCGCCTCTTATCTAGTCCTTGTGATTGTCTTTGGATCTTTACACCAGAGAAATTGCACATTTTATGGCAAAACTTTTTCTTCGATGCAAGAAAAGTGTTCAGCGAATAAGGAAGGAGGTTTCATCCAAACACTATGAGACTATGATCTAAACAGCGAGAGAACCACCCACATCAGTGACAGACTTGATGGTTTCACAAAAATATGTGGCATAATTTGAGGATGCTGCAGAATAGCAAATGGTATGTATATGAGGCCGACTCAACATCGGTTTTTAATCAAACGAATTGGCCATATAGAGCCCAGCAACGCTTCGAATGAGTCGCGCTGATTGGAAAATTGTCGAGATGTATACAGTTAAAACTAGAAGTCCTGCCACGAAATGCGCACACATAGCACGTCGATCTACGCGTTAATCTACGCGTTATGACCATGGTAAGGCTATCAAATTCTGAACATATGGCCTGTGCACAAGCAATGTTTCAGCCAATGGACCTCCGGGTAACCCGGAGGTCCATTGGCAGAAACATTGCCTGTGTTTGATATGAGTAACCAGGAGAACCTGCCGTGCTTTGGATGCCCTTCGATATGGCAATTGTGCGCAATTCCTATGCGCAATTAAGCCTAGATAAGCGCACAGTTCGTGACAGGACTTCCAGTTTTAACTGTACCCCGCCCCGAACTCGTCGAGTGCCAGATCTTTGAAAATGCTGATGGTTCATTTTAACCCATTTAAAGTCATAACTAGAAAATACAATTATAAAAGTTTTATAGTATTGGCCCCAGGTCTCCTGTACAAGAATAGGTCAAGGAAAGTCCGCTTTCGAAATATGCTCCTTATGATCGACTTACCCAAATAGACAAATCGCCATTGAGTACAACATTTGGGCGAAGATTGGTAATATTTACGGGTGTGAGAAGGTGGAATATTTACAATCTGACGAGTTTTGAGATGTGAGATAAAGTTCGTCAACAATGTTCGGTGAACTAGTGTAGTAGTAGTTAGTAGACCTGTCATGATTAATTGAGAAGTCGACTAATCGCCAGAAACACCCACAATCGAATACAATTTAGAAGTCGATGAATATGGGTTTTCATCACCCCTACATTGATGAATTATTAGTTATTACAGCCTTCCCCCCCCCCCCCCCCCCCATCGTGGTCGTAAAAAGTGTTAGAAGCTGTAGTAAAGGTATATCAAAATACATTGTGATTGATATGGGAAAGAAGTGTCTAGAACACACAGTACAGATCTGGCGTTCAAGAAAGTAGAGGCAGGCCTAGTATTCTTAAAAAAATGCAGGATAGCTCCTCTCCCATGGCCCAGGGGAGCGATAAGCCCTCCTCAAGCTTCCAAAAGCTAAATGTGGCAAAATGAAGTTTTACTAATCATGAATTCTGCCAAGTGGGCTTTGTACATTTTATTTGGTGTTGCTAACAAGGTAGTCTCTTTGAGACGGCTACATTGCCCCTCCCACACCCCCGGGCCTCAGCAAGGCCCGGAGGTGTGGGAGGGGCATTGTGGCCATCTAACAGAGATCACTAACATAGCCGAGATCTGAAAAGGTGTGGCTATTAGGAATATGCTGTTATGGTAATCATTATTTCCTAAGGCCAGATGGGCTAGTTTTCGCCCTCCTTAATTTTTTTTTAAGGCGAGCAGTAGGCGAGCGAATAAATCGCTCCCCTGAAAATGCCAGGCCTGTTATAGGAGTACTAATAATTGCCCTTCTCAGTTTGCCAAGGAGTGCAATTGTCTTATTAAATCTCCATGCAGCTATGATTAAACTGTTGAGCCCACCTCATGTTCATACCTGAGTCTTGACTCAGGTTTTGGGCTGAGATTGTCAGGATTCTGAATTTTTCTTCAGAGAGCAGTAGGCATGCTGCACGCCTAAAGATTGTCCGGACCGAGAAACTTATGACCAAAAATATTGTTTTCTGGATAGTCGTTTCCATAGGTCACTGCGTTACCCAACGCAGACGATATCAAAATTTATTATTTTAAATATCATTTTTTTTAATTTTTCAAAAATTTCAACAAAACCATATCAAGTGACCCCTCGTTGGAACGAGCTCGACGAGCTCGTTCCAACGAGGGGTCACATGATATGGTTTTGTTGAAATTTTTGGAAAAATAATATTTTTTCAACTGCTGAATTTGCATATCACGCGGCTGATGCGGGCGATTCGTTGGGTAAAGGGATATTCTTCACAAGTCGATCATGGAATTTCCTAGTCGTGTTAGTCCTAGTAGTAATGCAGATTCTGATTTTAGAATATAATATCATTGAATAACTGAGTTGTGTCCAATAACACAAGTTTTTTTTTTTGTTTTATTTTTATTGTCCATGTTTTCAACGATTTAAAAAGCCATGGGGATATGTGGCCATTGTTACACAAATTGGTTGTATTTTGACAAGTAAATTGATAAGTCTATTGCCTGCTTTCATTGCATAAATTTCAGACAAGGTGTTTGGTGGTATATAAATAATATCAGGGATTATCAAGTCTTTAATATTGATATGAGGTGTGAATTTGTTGTCTTGAGTCCATGGGCTTGATCTGTGGAAACCTTTTATTCAGTATATGGTTCTTTAATTCCAAAATATAGAAAGTATTCAAAAGGTATTCAAAATGTATTCATGAATACAGTCTGAATACATGTGAATACTTGATAAAATGTATTCGAATACGACTGCGGCTGAATACGAATACTGAATACGAATACCCCAACCCTGGTGCAGAACGTATGGTTCAAAACAAATTTGAAGGTCTTGTTCTCTTCGGGTAATATATGCTCTCAATGGTTCAGGAATTTATAATTTGATTGTTGGCTATTCAGGTTCCTACGGGACATGCTCCTTATTGGGTGACCGACTATCATCACTCGGGCTTGTACACTACGTTACCATCATATAGGTTGACCACAATTCATGCGTAATACCAAGGCATCCAGATTGAACCATGATCATCCAAACATGTGCCCATTGGCTAAATATTGTGTGCGTTCCAAGTGCATGGCGTACTGTTGACGATTTACTGACCAGAACATTGGGAAAAATACATTACAAGTCAAAATAAGTTGTACCATAACCGCAATAAACTAAGTATACGACTGCTCGTGCACTGATAAGACCAGAATCTGACATCATTTTCTGGAAAGCTCTCAGTGAGAGCTTTCCAGAAAGTGATGTCAGCTTCTGGTCTTATCAGTGTAGGAAAAGATACATAGTTTACAGTGGTTATCCTACAACTTATTTTTTGACCTGTGCTGTAGAATCAAAGAATGACTTTTTGAAAAATCTCTTTACTCGATGTAGTAAAAAGCTATGGGCCGTTATGGTTTCCTTCTGCTACATAAAACTGGAGGTATGTTTTCGTCGTCATGTGCAAAGAAACCACTCACTATCAACAAATAAAAAAATTGATAAATCATTTGTCGGGCTGTACTTGTCCAATAGCTGACATTATTCTTTCAAAGACCCCCGTAATGGCATGAATCTGTTACACGTGTTTCCTCGTTTGGTGATATGCAAGTCCAGTCCAAGAAATTAGCCACGCCGATTGGCAGGCAATTTGCTACAGTTTTTATACGACATTCAGGTTGCTAATAGTCATGGCTAATTTCGGTAATTGTAAACTATTTTTGAATTGGCTCGTAGAGCACAGGTTATTGGTAATTAATTCAAATCAAATCAAATTCTTTATTGTACTGTTACACCATTAAGGTCAAATGTACATATCATAAAATAAAATACAAAATATAAACTATAAAAAAAATATAATGACACTCGAAACACAAGTCAATATTCAATAAGAAAGGTTTAAACAATAAGTAGAATGCGGTAACTTCAGAGTTAAACCACGACTTATATTACATGTGTGGAATATTGGTTTTATGTAACAGAGCTGTCGATGAGGGGCTGCAAGACTCCTTTTTTCTCAGCCCCCTGGTAAATAAAATGAGCTACGCTTTTTATGGACTCTGTGTTTTATGGACTCTAATTAATGTACGTAAACGTGCCATATGTAGAGGGTATGGAATTCGTATTTTGGTGGTACGAAATTCGTATTTTGGTCATACTGTATTTATGAAACGAGTCTAAGAATTTTCCCGCAGAAAATTCTTAGACTCCTTTCATAGAGTATGACCGAAACACGAATGTCATATTCTGTATTGCGTCCGTGGAAATATTGCTCAACCGTGAAAATGACCAGTCAACAGCGGCCATACTGTAGGAATCTAGGCAATTCAGTCTTAATATATATTGCTTGATTTTTGTAACAAATCACGGTCTTTTAAAATAAATGCAGATACAATATTTGATTATAAGCTGATATCAGGCACTTTTACCGTATTGTGTTTTCATCTCACTAATAGGGTTTTTTTTTTTGCTTTATTTTCAGGCCCATCATTGTCTGTTATGGTTTTATTATCACATGGAATTGGATTTAATTGACTCGGAGAAACAGCAACACCGGAACTACGTGCAGTCGTACACTGGAATGAGGAGCCTCGCCTGTTCACACACAAACTTTTCCATCCATACATTTTTTGTACTGATTGAAAGAGCAAACTTTCTATGAGAGATAAATTAGTCTTTGATTTCTTTTGTAGAGAAAGCATAATTTCAGAGAACTGTAGTGCTTTAAAGCGCACTTTGGCATCCATTCACCATAAACAGCCGATAACAGTTAGTCCACCTATATACACTCTTGTCAGCAAGCCCAGAAATAAGCAGACCGTCATCTAGAGAATGGGGTCACCAGAGGGTGAATTTGGTGATACTACTACCCTTGGTAAGCTATTTGGGCTTTCAAGTAACTGCATATCATCATCCAGTGCTATGCACAGACATCCCAGTTCAATTATTTTCAGTTTTCATCCCCGAAAACATAGCTTATGACCACTCGGTGGAACGAGCTCATCGAGCTCGTTCAAACGAGGCGTCAGAAGCTATAGTTTGAGTCAAAAGACGAAACTTGACAGTTCTTTGGGGGACATTTCGCAAGAATCGTCTTTTAGTCGTGTCAAATGAATGGGTAAGCAATCCGAGCTGCATCTGTTGAAGCCATTCTGCTATAAATGAGTTCTGCCGATATGACGCGATTATTGCAGTAAATAGACGCTTCTAATTCCCTCTCATCCTCGTCATTCTTTAGCGCTCGCCTGCTGAAGGTGCTCTATTTGGTGCCGTTCTCTCCGGCCTCTACTGCCATCAAGGAACTCCATAGGTGTTCTGGTTGTTTGCGCGATGAACTTATCGCTGATTGTAACTTGTAACTGACCTTTGTTTGTGTCGTGCACAAATTTGTCTTGGTTTTGGAGTGTGTTTAACCCTTTACCCAACGTAACGTCCAAAAGGGCAAAAATTCCCAATTAATTTTCATTATTTTTTCATTTTTTTGTCTCAAAAACATAGTATGCTCCCTCGTTGGAACGAGTTCGTCGAACTCGTTCCAACAAGGGGTCAGTCCATATGTTTTTGAAGCAAAAAATGTAGAAAAAAAATAAATTAGTTATTCAAGAATTTTCTACGCAAGTGTCGTCTGCTTTACCTGTTACCGAGAAACCACACCGTATTCCCAAACCTAAAACAAACGTACTCTTTCACCCGTAAGCGGTATTGATTAAAGGGTTAATGACGTCGCCGGTATCACAGTGACATGCTCATAAACAACCAAATGTACGAATCCTTCACCAGGGATAATGTATTTGTACAAAAAGATTATTTATTTTTTAAATTATTTGTTATTTTTCTGAACATTTGTATATATACACATGGAAGTTATTTTTTGATTAAAATCATATTAAAAATATAGTTTGTGCTTTGTTTTCTTTTGGGGAATTTTTTTGCCTTCTTTTTTATTTATTATATCGCAGTGCAAGAAACAGCTAGACTTTCGTTCTCACAAATCTCACGTGCGTAGCAATTTGAATGAAATAAGAAAATTAAATGCTGCTACGAAATTGATATATTTTGCGCTCTCTTGTTGGAACCGGTCGCGATCAGCTTGTTGCGCTCTCTTGTTGGAACCGGTCGCGATCAGCTTGCGACACATTTACAGTACAACCGCCCTGGACTGGTAAAGGTACAGTCCCATATAGGCTAGTCCCGGGACTATAGCCCAGGATTATCCCGGATTGCCGTCCGGGATGATCCGGCGATACTTTTACGCCCCGGATGCGTATTGTTGCCCACAATGCGTTATAAAAACCCAACAAGCCGGTGTCGATACGGACCACCCCGGACAGTCCAGGACCATCCAGGAGGAGTCACGGATCGACCCGGCAGAGTTAGGGATGAATAGGGATCATTACGGACAGGACACGGATCATCCTGGACTCCACCGTGTTGGCAACGGAGTTGTCCTGGACGGTCCGTAACTTGAACGGGATGATCCGGCGTGATCCTGCATGTCATTTATTGTCCCGGACTACCTCGTTTCGATACGGTTCACGCCGGCTCATCCCGTTCAAGTCACGGATCGTCCAGGACGACCCCGTTGCCAACACGGCGGAGTCCAGGATGGTCAAGGACCACCTCGGATTAAATCTTCGTCCCGGAGGTTTTTGACAGTCAAAAATATCCGGGACGACATGCCGGATACCCAAGGACCACCCCGGATGGCCAAGGACAACTCCGGACTATCCAGGACCACTACGGCGTCGTCAAGGATCAGGCCCCGGATAATCCCGGGCTGGTCCGGGGTGATCCGGGGCCTATATGGGACTGTACCTTAATTAATTCCACGTGTGGGCAATATTTCCACGGACGCAACAATATTAGATTAGCAACACCAATTATTGGAATAATCATCAAAAATTTAATTAATGAAGCACCGGGTACAACCCGGTGCTTCATAAATTAAAATTTTGCTGATACTGATTTTTATTACCTGGTAATCGCAAGCGTGGACATCACTGCCCACGCGTGGATTACGACCAGTCCACGGCGACTGTAATGTATGCATGAGTAGAAACACCACTGTGGAGACAGACATTGGTGGTAATTCACATTACAGGTTCGAGATTTCACGAATAATTAATATAATGGGAGTGAAGAGCAACAGACGAAAATAGGACATGTGATGAACTGTTTTTGTATTTCATTTCTTTTTCGACAGGTGACAGCTTGCAGTGATAAGGCAAGAAAGCGCACTGAGGATTACGATCGTTTCGCGACTAGGTCGCGATCCAGTCTTAATCCCCTGTCCGCTATTGTTGTGACAGTATACTGGAATTCACAACCTCTTCTTGATTGGTAAATTAACCGATGTGTGAAAGGATGTGTGTAATTCGAGAGCATTGTGGGCCAAGAAGCCCATAATTAAATAATGACAGCCCAGCATCAAAATTGGACCCGTAATTATATTTCTGACGCAATGGATGCTTGCGTCAACACTTTTAGCTCACCTGACTGAAAGGCAGGGGGAGCTTAAGTGACCACTTTCTGGCCGAACCTTACATTATCGACTTCTCCTCATAAACAAACCATTGGGCCGAATTAAACCAAATTTTATATCCATATTTCTTTATCATATGCCAATTCAAGTTTGTTCAAATAAAGTTGCCACACCCACAGGGGGCACCACAATGGGTATTACTCTGATAGCACCCATAAATTGTTTTCCAAAATTGAAAACAACTTCTCCAGAACTATCAGTTAGAATCTTTTGATATTTGGTTTACAACATCTCGAGGAGGGAGGGGGGGGGGGGGGGTATTGCTGGTTCAAGTTTGTTCAAATCGAGTCCCCTGGGTTAACAACATTTGAGATCTTGGAGCCCAAAGGTTAACTTAATGCAATATGAGGGAATTTCTTTAAAAATTTTATTCGCCAGAAACATCAATTAGTGCAATATGAGAAAATTTCTTAAAAATCTTTCTCTTCAGATTCACCAGTCAGAATCCTTTCGTATTTTGTATGTGACATCACCTCTAGGGGTGTCAGATCCAAGTTTGTTCAAATCGAGTCCCTGGCTTCATATGTGGGACCTCTATGGGAGCCCAAAGTTTAACTTAGTGCATTATTATTATTTCAAAAACTGCACGGACGAGGAGAATATTGTATTTTGGTATGCAGCTTCCTTAGGCCCAGTGGAATCAGATGGACCAAAAAATTGCTCTCTGTTTTGTCACGGTGTGCCGAAAGGGGATACCCATTTTAACACTGTGGCAATGGGAAAATGCTGAGTCATCATCGTTCTTGTGCGCCATCAACTAATTTGAAACATGTCTTCTTCTTTAAAACCAGTGGGCCAAACAAATCCATTCATTTATTACACAGACCATCTTTGGAGTATACTCTTTCTATTTTGTTCCAGTGAAGCTGCTGCCATCTTCGGGCTGGTGGAGTTTACTCTTTGGATTTTTACCCAAAAAGTTACTATGCCCCTTGGGGTGGGGGCGGGGGGGGGGGGGGTTAATGCTCCATAAGCCTAAAATGCTTTCAAAATCCTCTTCGCATAAGCCACTAGCAATAAAGCTCAGATTTCTGGTATGGAACTTATTTCAGTGATGCGGATTCACAATGTTTAAAAAAAAATCAGTAGGTCAAAATTTGGGCTCCCAAATTTGGGCTCCACTCAAAATTTCCTTTTCCAGAACCAATGCAAGGGAAGCTGATAGGTCCGTATTTGGGTTCTCTCTATGGAAGCATATCCATTTTGGGCTATGCCCAAAATTTATGTTTCAAGAACCGGTGGGCCGATTTGAACCAAATTTGGCATGTAGTATAAGTGGGTCCTAAGTAATTGATTGATGCCCGAAAAAGAAAATTTTCACAGCCTCGTGGGAACCTCGGGGGTAAAAATAGAAAAAAAAATTAAAACGCCCAAACAACACGGAACATAGAACTGTTATTTGGTATGAAGCATCCTTAGGGCCAATAGAATGGAATCGTAAAAGCATATTTGCAAAAAATGAAAAAACTTTTTTTCTTCAGAACCACTGATCAGAATCCTTTGATAATTGGTATGGGGGAGGGGGGGGGGGGGGGGGGGTCAGGTACAAGTGTGTTCAAAATAAGTTTAATATTTGGGCTCCTGCAAATTGAGTTCCTGGGTTAATATTAACTTAGTGCAACATTGGGAATAATCTTTAAAATCTTTTTCTTCAGATCATCCAGTCACAATACTTTCATATCTGGTATACAACATCTCTGGTGGGGGTGGGGGAGGGGGTGGGTGGTGGTCAGATTCAAGTTTGTTCAAATCGAGTACCTGGATCAACATTAATTTTAACTTAGTGCAATATGAGAAATAATCTTTAAAAGTCTTCTTCAGATTCAAGTCAGATTCTTTCGATATTTGGTATGAGGGAATTTCTTTAAAAATCCTCTTTTTCACATCCACCAGGCAGAATATTTTCATATTTGGTAATCAGATTCAAGTTTGGTCAAATCGGGCCCATGGGTTAATATTTGGGCTCTTTATAGCGACCCATAATTTTTAACTGGGTGCAATGTGAGAAAATGTCCTGAAAAATCTTCTTCGGATCCACTAGTCACAGAATCTTTTCATATTTGGTGTGTGACATCTCTAGGGATGTCAGATTCAAGTTTGTTCAAATCGAGTTCCTAGATTAATATTTGGGCTCCGTATACCGGTCACTTACTGACACACTCGTCTCTTTTGACAACTTGAGCCAGGTGATCGTTTTAGGCTCACTTGAGCCTCTGGTTATTAATTACATTTATGGTTGACTCGTTATGCGAATGAGTAGCTATGGGTGGGTGGGGGGGGGGGGGGTAAACCTGATTTGCCCTGACTGTGGTGAAGCAGTGCTTGTCTACTGTGGGCAACAACTTCTGCTTTTACTGGTAAAATAGACCCCGGTAACCAACGCTGGGGTGAAAGTCCTATCAAGTGGGCAGTACTCGACTCCATATATCTATGTTGTAACCACGATATAGTCATAGATGCTACTATGATCCTAATTAACCCTTTGAACCCTAGTGGTATCTTCCATGTCAGTTCAATGGCAGCAATTGGAAGAGTCCACGTTTATTACTTGTGGTTAGACCAATTAATATTTTCAACGTGCAGCCTCATGACTGCACGTTGAAAATATTGATTGGTCTACACCACACATTTACCTTGTAGCCACCTCCTTAATGACATTATGACGTAGCTTGTAACCCGTCCGGAAAAGGCCTCTGACAAACCTTGTAGCCACCCCCTTAATGACATTATGACGTAGCTTGTGACCCGTCCGGAAAAGGCCTCTGGGGTTCAAAAGATTAAAACAAATAATGATCGTTTAGTTCTCACTACAGACGAACAGACCGTTATATGGAGAGAGAAATATGCAATATGTAAATACCAAGATGTCGAATCGCGTTACTGTTCTCGGGATCTAGATTGAAATATTTTATAATGAGAGATGCGTATTTATTTATTTACTGGTGTTTGAGGTCACATATTTCAGCACAATGGCAAACCGTGACCGCAACATGGGTATAAAGTCACATTCAGCCAATCGTTCATGTCCATGTTGCCCATTTTGAGGACTTTCACCCCAAACATTGATAAACCGGTCCTATTTTACCAATAAAATCGGGCTTATCACAGTAAACAAGCACTGCTTCACTTGCCTGGTTTCCTGCGCGGGGAATGAGAGATACGTAGAATACAACTTATGAAAATATTGCATAAAACTAATCTCACGTGGGACCAATACTAGAAAAAATTTACAATTGTATTTTCTAGAATTGTATTTTCTAGATATGACTTTCAATGGGTTAAAATGGCGGGCAAATTGCCATATCCTTAAAAACGCTAATGATTCATTATAGACAAGTTACATAAATGGGTAGAAAATATAATTCAAGAAAATACAATTGTAAAAGCCCCACCCTTCTCGAGTCAAAACTTTCCAACTACGAGTTTAACCCTTTACGCATACGATATCAAATTTTGTTATTTCAACGTTTTGTTCTTTAATTTTTCAAAAATATTCAACAAAGCTATATCGAGTAACTCCCACATTGGGGCGAGCTCGTTCTAATGAGGGGTCGCATGTACAGAAATTGTTTGAACTGAATTTGTAAATTCCGCTGCCGATTCATTAAGTAAGGGGTTAAGATGTAGAAGAGTTAATAGTGAATCTTAGAACGATTGGAAATTGGAATAGAGAGGATTTCTTGTATTAAAAATCGGTGTTCGTTTAGATAGAAAAAAGAAGAATATTATGCGACAAGTCAGAGCAGCGATAGAGCGATATTTCCCTTAGTCATGGGCTTTATTTAGATATGTTCAATCTAACGTAAGAGCACATTGTTAGGTTTAACATACACGTTGATTATTTTAGTTAAAGGCTGCAAAGTAAAAGATGGAGATCAATAAAGCGAAAGTCGGCTCATTCTTGAAAGTGCTGGGCGAAGAGATAATTACGTGGGCACCACTAAAAAATAAAATGTGTGAACAAGTCAATCTCTTATACGTCTAACGAAGGACCTCTTCATCCGTAAGTGTCAGATTAAATGCACGATTTGTCAAACACTTTGCTTCAATAGAACCTTGTTTCATCGACCACATGCATGCTGCTCCACAGAAGGCAGAAAAAATAATTTCCATGAATTATATTTTGACGAAATCACCATTTCAGAAGCTGTTTTCGTATGGCGGTAGTTTAACGTGTCTAGTAGATCATGTACCCGACCGTCCCCTATTGGCAGGACCCCGGGCAGGACCCCCAAAATGACGTGATGTCACGTGACCCAGTGGCGCCATGTTTTGTTGTCATGGTAACCCGCGTGAGCGGCCATCTTGTGACGTCATCCCCATAGTGATACGTGGTGTTAGTGCGCATGCGCAGCTCGTGTTGTTTGGGTGATAATGGTTCCGTCGGCTATTTTGTATACTGGATGCCGCCATCTTGGTTTCTATGGTAGCACGTGGTTGCTATGTTACCCAAAGGCTTTTAATAGGATAGGCGTATATTCGGAGGGTATGTTCCTTTCTACGGGAGTAAATCTAATTACCTCAAACAACCCGACAATGTCTCCAAATCACCAAAATCAACCCTAAACTACCGAAACGGACTTTTATTCCCACATTTATCGGCTTAGTGCGTAGTGCTATAGTACCGAGGGACCTTGGGGTGAGTTTGATTGAACTAGAGTAGTTTTCTGGCTTGGATTGTCCCCAGAATCCATATTTACTTCGTATAATTACCACAAACAACCCGATAATTGTTTACTAGGCTTAGATTCCCCACAAATCCTTTTTAGCATCACCGTACTTTAGCTTATAATTGTAGCACGTAGTGCTATATGGCGTGTTTGATTGAATCGGAGTATACTCCAGAGGAGTAGAAGAACCTATCGATTGGAACAGTTTTGTTACCATATTTAGATTTTCTGGTTTGTTCACAGGCTAGTTCTAAACCTATTCCAAGTACTCTTGTTCTTGTTTTCCAATCAGTTCACTTTACTGCAGGTAACTAACCAATCAGATTGATTAATTTCCCATAATCAGTATGCAGAGCTATCTCCCTTGTGTATAACAAAAACCTATATCATTCCCAAAGCCAATAAGCTATCGAGCAGTTACTGAGTCATTGCTCGAACGACTCGAAACCCATCGAGTAATTTAGCTTTAGAACAATCGCTCGGCCGAGTGACTCCACATACTACTCGAACGACTCGAAAAGTCCATCGAGCAAATGAACTATCGAGTAATTGCTCGTTCGAGTGACTCGCACATACGACTATCCGACTCACTTCAGAAAAAGGGGTGCCAAACGCCAAACGTTTTTCAAAAAGGGGATTCCGAAAGTAGGATACCTAGAAACGGGTGATTTTCCCTAATAAGCTTAAGAGCCAAGAGAGTAATTGCTCCATGAGCAATTGCTCGAACGACTCGAATCCCAGCGAGCAAATGAGCTTTAGAGCAATTGCACGATCGAGTGGCTCCACATACTACTCGAAGGCCATCGAGTAAATGAGTTAAAGAGCTACTGCTCGTTCAAGTGACTCGCACATATTGCTCTTCGACTCATTTGGTATTTGAGGATACCTATGGCCTGGCATTGTATAATCCGAGTTCCTTAACCCTGTGAACTCTCGTGGTATCTTCTATGCCAGTTGGATGGCAGAAATTAGAAGAGTCCATATTCATTATTTGGGATGGGCCAATTACTATTTTCAACGTGCAGCCTCGGGCTGCACGTTGAAAATATTGATTGGTCTATCCCACATTTTTACTGAACAGCCATCGTATTTAATGACGTTATGACGTATCAGGTTCCTGGCCGGAAAAGCGACCGCTAAGTTCAAAGGGTGAAACAAATACTTGGAGTGATTAAATTCACGAGTACCCTGGCAATCAGAGGAAAGTTAGGAGAATTTCCTCCGGGCATCTACATAATCAGGCAGGTAATAAAATATTCTGGATGCATTTGTTGAACTTATCAGATTGTTCAATTGTCATTGTCTTATGGACGCAATGCACTCGCATTCGAACTTGGCCGTGGGGGTGAAAAATGTCCTCCGTAGTTTAGGTTTCGACCATGTCTGGATTACGAGAACTACCTTGGACTCGACTAAACTAATTTGCGCACTCGACAAGAAGCTTAAAGAGATATACACGAATTGGTGGGAACGTAAAATCTCAGAATCTCCCAAACTAAACTTTTACTCCACTATCAAACAGTCTTTCGTTTGAAGACTATTTGAATCTCAAGATGGATAAGGCAGTCAAAAACAGTTTTGTACGACTGCGCATCAGTGCTCATCGTCTGTGTATAGAAGTGGGGAGATATAAAAGGCCCCCGGTCCCGTGACAGGACAGGTGGTGCCCGACTTGTCCCATGGAAGTAGATGATAAAATTCAATTCTTCCTGTATTGTCCACTATATCGTAACGAACGAGAATGGCTTAAAACCCAGCTGGAGCCTGTACTTTACGAGTCTTTCCAGCGGAAAAAACCGAAATCATTACTGACTCTTTTGGGGATGTTTGACAGCGATATTACTCCACTGATGATGCGGTTTTCACATGATGCCTATCAGCGGAGGTGTGGTGTTGCCGATTCCCCATAGCTGCCATTGTTATCTATACCATAACACAGTCCTCAAAATTAGTTTTAAAAACAAGCATAAGGAAAAATTGCGAATGCATATGCTTGCCAATATATGTACGCTTGGGCGCGTGTATGCAGCCATGGAATTCCGACGCAAGCGATTTTTTGCTTGCCTTAACTGCTCACACAATTTAATCCGGTGTAAGAGGAATGGAAGTCCGTAGGAACGTTAGTCCCTCTGGACAATTATTCCGCGGAATTATAGTCCAAGGTCTAACATTTCTAGGAATAGTAGTCCGGCGGACTACTATTCCTAGAAATCTTAGACCTAGGACTATAATTCCGCGGAATAATAGTCCAGAGGGACTAATTTTCCTACGGACTTCCATTCCTGTCACACCGGCATAAGCCTTTTTTTGCTCACCTTCTTTCGGCTATTTTCGACGGTGACGGACCATGAAACGTGTGTACAGAATATGCTGGGTATATGTGTGTGTCGGCCACTACATGTACCAGTCCCCCTGAACTTCTTGATCGATCTGACCACACTGGGGTGGAGGGGAGAGTAAAAAAATGAATACAGGTTCATTCATTAACATTTTATTAATTTATTTAAAATTGATTGGCTTGAATGCACTCGAAGGAGAAATTACCCAACCCGGTATTAACTAAGTCTTTAGAAGATCTTTGTGAAGCAAAAAAGTGAAAAAGATTTCAGGAGAGCAATTTGCTCGCCTAAGTAGGTTCCAGGTGAGCGATTTATTGCCACCCTGGATTTTTCAGAAATCCAAGCCTGTGTATGTGCGATTGTTCAATGTCTGAGTGTCACTGTTATTTTTTCGTCTTTTATCTGTTAATGGTTATCTTTCACTTTTATCTGTTTTAAACTGTCATGTCCCAGTGTTAAGGAACTTTCGACAATAAAGATTATTATTATTATTATAACGAATCAATGTTTCCAATCTACATCCCAGAGGATGGAGATCGAAACATTATTTAACTCTTAAAACCCCGGAGTCGAGTTTTCTTGCCTGTGATGCAGTGCTCAAAATAACTTTTTTTCTTTGCGTAGCAAAATGCTACAAATTTCCAAAAAATGAATAGCATTTTGTAAAAATTACATAGCTATTCTTGTATACCAGAGTTATGTTATGCTGTTTTGTATTGAATTCTTCTAAGTAGATAGAATAGTTTCCCTCCATTTCTGGGCATTTCCAAATGATCTGCAACACATGAAACATTTACTACGTTTTTTTCAACTGAACTGCCTTTTAGGGTTGCATGGACTTGGATATTTTCAAATAGTGTCTTGGTTGTTCAGTAGAGTTCTCAAAATGGAAGTGAGATTTTTAATTTGATGGGCTTGAAGTTAGTTTTAATGTACATTTTATGCAAAATGTTGTAAAAACGGGAAGAATTTAAACCAATAGAATTCATCTTACATATGAAGTTGCTAATGATGCTTGATGGAGAGTTAATCTGAGTTATGCCTGGAATGTTCCACAATCAGAAGTAAAGCATCGGTGAACTAGTTTTCAAATTTGTTTGCAAATTTTCATTTACATTTTGCGATACAAGATAATCAACTGCAGCCTAATAGGCTGCAGTTGATTATCTTGTATCGCAAAATGCTATACATAATTGAACATTGTGTAGCTTTTTTGCAAGTTTTGCATAGCAAAAAGCGACGCGACACCGCTTATTTTGAGCCCTTCTGTGATGTAATACGGCAGGTAATCCGGCTGTGATGGTTCGTCTATCTTTGGGCTGGGGGAGAATTAAACACTGAGCATGTGCTTCTAGTCAAGTGTCGTCTGCCTAAGTAGGCAGACGATACTTGACTAGAAGCACCTGCTACATTGTAAGTTTTTCGCGGTATGTCATGTTCAATAAATTCATTCTGATTCCCCGGCTTCTAAGAGTTAATATTCTTTTGACTCATGATTCGCACTTAGCTGCTGACAAGTGGTTGGAGTTGAAATCCACTCTCACCCTTTCGGGCTCGTTTATGGATACACTGAGTGTAGCATATTTCTGTGAAGAACACCAACCCAGCGATTATTAATCGTGCACCAGTGCAGTCAGTCGTCTTTTGGATTCTCGCCATTACAAACCCCCACCTACCAGTAGGAGTGTAATATCCAGGTGAACAAATATTTGTGGAATGTTATGCTCATTTCTAGAAAACATGTGAAACTCAATATAGATGTTATGCAAAAAAAAACCAAAATCACACAAGAAGAAACAAAGTTTGTATCGCACCAGAGAATTGTTATTGGAGTTTTACGGTAGTTTTCGGGTGCGCGGTGACTAAGTGGTTATTGCACTGAATATCAAACCGAAAGGTCCGCGGTTCAATCCCCGCCAGTGGTTACTGCGTTGGGCAAAGCATTTCACCACGATTGCCCATGTGGGGGGCACGGTGGCGCTGTGTACTAAGGTGTACTGCGCGTCGATGCCATCCTTGCTTGTGTCGAGTTTGTGCGTCGGGGAGTCTGACAGTTGCTCGCCGCCGCACGATGTTTCTCTCCGGGTTCTCCGGCTTCCTCCACCCGTACAACATCCCGGCACGAGGTGACCCTGGCTGCCGAAAGTGTCGATAAACCTCAATAAATAAATGAATGAATAACAAGGTAGTCTTCATCATCTGGGGTCTACCACAGCATAAAGTTGAATTCATGTTTAGATTATCGTGTATATTTTTATAACACACTCCAGACGAGTTGCACTACAGGCGTTGGTTAGGTAAACATGTCCGACAGCAGTGAAGAAGGATATTTCTGACCAAGCGCTTATGAATCAAGGCCAGGGAAACTCACCACTCTTCTAGAGAAATGTCAACATCACAGTACAGTCGCCGTACACAGGTCGTAATCCATGTGTGGGCAGTGATGTCCACATGTGCGTTTACCAGGAAAAAAACCCATCATTAGCAAAATTTTAATTAATGAAGCACCGGGTTGTACCCGGTGCTTCATTAAATAAGTTTTTGGTGATTATTCCTATGATTAGTGTTTGGAATCTAATATTATTTCAACCGTGGAAATATTTCCCGCCCGTGGAAAGTGACCAGTCTACGGCGCCGTACTGAATATACATTCAAGCAGGGCTTATATCTCGACGAGAATACGAGAATCGATTCACGCAAAGATTCGCGCAAAGAAACCAGCGAGAATCCATATATAGATTCTCGCCACACCTCTGCTAGGATTCGCGTGAAAACAGTTGAGTCAATTAACCCTTTATCTAACATGGCGACAGCAAATTAACCAATACAAGGCTAACATGACCTGAAATATCCCGGCACTTTGTCAATAAAATTGTACAAATATGACTATCATTGGCACCGGCTCAGCGAGTCGGTTCCAATGACATCCACCATATTTCAAATATTTGTAAAGTTTTATTGGCAAATATTGTTTATTGTTTTAAAAATTCAGTTAATGTTTTAAAAATTAAAAAGCTGTCTTGGGCAATATGTTAATATGTGTTATAGTATACAAAAGGGGTTCAACTATGGTGGCCGCCTGGTATCATGGGACACTCATAGCAGGTTTAGATTCTCGCTAGCATTCTCGTGTGAATCCAAATGTATTCTTCCAAATTTAGATGAAATATTAGCTCTGTTCATGTCTGATATCCCTGGAACTGTTTCATACATTCAAATCCTGATACACACTAAAAACTAAAGTGTTAAAACTGACACTTTCAAGGTGTTAAACCCATTCTAACTCTTAGGGTTTGATTTTAACACTCAAAGTGCAATGCTCTAAGCACTTAGACATTACAATCGTCAGACATCTGAAACTGGAATGGATGGTACTTCCTATGTGTCTAGCATTGGTGGTTCTTCCAGAATCGTCCATAATTTGATTTGCGCTTGGTGGGTACAAAAGTAAGACACAACGCAGATGACGCGGATCAGGCTCGAGAGTTCGAGCCTGATCCGCGTCATCTGCGTTGTTTCCTTTTAAGTGTCACGACATTACACTTGTCAAGTGGTATTATTGTAACACCTGTCAAGTTCTGGGATATCTGCACTTGAACAAAGTGATAGTTCAGCACTTAGTAAGTGTTAAATACAGCACTTCAAGTGTAGTTTTTAACACTTTAGTTTTTAGAGTGTATATCTCGTGTCGGGGCGCGGTGGCTCAGTTGGTAGAGGTGCAGGCTGCAAGCCGAGAGGTCCTCGGTTCGAATCCCACCTGCGGCAACCGCGTTGTGTCCTTGGGCAAGACACTTCATCCCGATTGCCTACATGGGGGCACGATGACGCTGTGTACTGAGGCGTACTGCACGTCGATGGTGCGCATGTCTTCAACCAATCTAACCCTGCCTGTGCTGCGGTGCAGAGTTCAGAGTTACGATGTTGGAGAGCTGACAGCTGCTCGTCGTTGCTCGGTGGTTCTCTCCGGGTACTCCGGCTTCCTCCACCCGTAAAACTGTCACGGTCACGATTAGCCATTGTGCATAAGTATGTGACCTTAAAACGCCAATAAATAAATAAATAAATAGTATATCTCGTGTCATTTTGTTACGGTTATTCCTCCGCTTTGTGGATACTGGAGCCTTCAAAAAGTTATCAGTGATCCAATGGGCATAAAAATTTAATTTGTTTCCTTGGGCAATACTCTGGGCATACAACCATGGAGAATACATTGAGGGTATCTAGTGTTTTGGAGTGGATATCGAAAATTATCCCAGGAGTGACAGAGTTAAATGTTTATTTATGTTGTGAAATAGGGTAAGTGAAAACGTCCGCGTTGCAGCGCTCCAGATTGGAATGGGTATTCCGGAGCAGGCCAAAGTGGTAACGGAGTTTACCGGAAGAAAACGGAGTCAACTTCGGCGAGAAGCTGCAACAGCGAAAACAGTCATCTATCTCGGTCACAAGAGAGATAATTTTCGGTATCCACTCAAAAACACTAGATTTTCTTTTTATTATACCCTTTTTATAAGAATCTGATAATTCCACTCGTTTCAACCTTGAATTGATGCATGAAAGTAAACAGCGCATTGAATCATTATAATTATTATTATTTATTGGTGTTTAAGGTCACATATTTCTGCACAGTGGCTAATCATGACCACGACAGTTTTACGGGTGGAGGAAACCGGAGAGAACCACCGAGCAACGGCGAGCAACTATCAGCTCCCCAACATACTAACTCCACACAAGCAGTTTTAGCATTGGTTGAAGACAGGTGCACCACCGACGTGCAGTACGCCTTAGTACATAGCGTCACCGTGCCCCCACGTGGGCAATGGGGGTGAAGTGTCTTGCCCAAGGACACAACGCGGTTGCCGCAGGTGGGATTCGAACCGAGGACCTCTCGGCTTGCAGCCTGCACCTCTACCAACTGAGCTACCCCCCCCCCCCCCCCCCCCCCCCCCCCCATTGAATCATTGAAAAGCGGAAGTGATTTGATTGATACTCGGAATAGAAAGCGTCTTGCAATCTTATTCAGCGGGCGGGTTTCTAGTCCAAACATGGGCTGAAAGTCCGTAATATAAGCTTTTGGTTTGGTACGTCCTTTGAAAGGACGTACCAAACCAAAAACTTATATTACACACTTTCAGGCCATGTTTGGACGAGCGGGTTTCATGCATCAATTCAAGGTGAATTCGTGTTGAATTATTGCTGGAAATGATCGGTATCCACTCAAAAACACTAGATTTACTTTTCATTATACGTTTTAGAACAAATTGATCATTTCCAGTGATAATTTGACTTGTATTCACCTTGAAGTGATGCTTTGAAAGCCGCCATTTTGATCGATGCCGTGAAAGTAAACATTTCTTCATCTTCACAGTGGGGGATACGATTTCTATCTTTCCGCAATTTCTTCGATAATCTATCGTTTACCGTATAATAAATAATCGTAAACCGGTGCGAGGTGAAGTGAAGAGGGGATAAAATATTTTTCTGCTGAGTTAATCTACAGTTCATTCCTACTGGTACTGTTCTATATGATAAATGGTGTGAACGCACATTTTTATACCCAGAAGGCATCTGGAATTTATTGCACCGAAGTGTCATATTTTACCGAGATCTCTCATTACCAAAATACCGCCCAGTAATCGTTAATTGTATCTAATTATTGCAATCTCGTTGTACTCATTGTTCAATTATCTTCAATGACAGATGACAATTTATCTATCGTGACAATGAATGAACACTGTGACATTCAATACTGGTCAGGATAATGAACGTAACCCAAGCATTCCATTGACGCCATTTTCTTTCCTGTTCTGTTACCAGTCAAAGCCAAATCAACTTTCATGTTATTTTTTCTGTTAATACGTAACACAGGCCGTACTCAAAAGTCATCATTCCACACATTACTCAATGTATCACTCACCTAACTGACAGTTTTCAGCAAACAAACTGTCAACGACTTATTTACGATACGCGCGGGGTGGTTTGCGTGTCGACTACCTCATGGGAGGATATATCCCTTTTAACTATTTTTTGCAAGCCCAGAACAGATTTAAGCCCTAAGCCTTTTCGATGTTCGTGGATTACCGGGTAGTCTGTTCTGTTATCCTTGAAGGAGTGAATCGCAATTTTGCTTTTTCCGGAGCGTTCGTCTTAGTTTATATGGATACAGTAGCGTAGTCAAGAAGGGGATTGAGGGGGTAAGCACCCCCTTTCCACGACCCCCACTTTTCTGAAAGATGTCAACAATATATAAATTTATTCCTGGAATCCTTAAAGGTGTTTCATGTTTTCTCACCATGATATTTCTTGCACCATTTTACAATAGTTATTCCCCTTTGCTTTCTGGGTACGGAAGCCTTCAAAAATATTCAGGATGCTCAAAATGGCTTGATAAGTTTGAAAATAAACATGGACTTTCGTCACATATGAGGATGCATTCTGTTAACCCTTTACCTAACACGAAAAGCAGACGACACACTCAAATAAAATTCTTGAATAACTATTTTTGACTGTTTGCGTCAAAACCATAGCTTATGACCCCTCATTGGAACGAGCTCGTTCCAATGAGAGGTCATAAGCTACGGTTTTGAGACAAAAAATGATGTTTTTTGTGAATAGCGCTGACCGGTTATGGCCGTTACGTTGGGTAAAGGGTTAACCCAGAACAGGTAAAGTGAAGCGGGAGACAAAATATTTTTCTGCTGCAATTACAGCCCCCCCCCCCCCCCCAAACACACACACAAAATTTAGCATGGCGACGCCCCTGTTAAAGGTGCGCTTGTTATGTGACGAAATCAATCCGAGTTAAGGAGTGGTGGCCGAGTGGATAAGTGCGCTGGTCTCTCATGCGTGAGGTCCCGGGATCGATGCCCGGTCGGGGAAAGTTCTCGAGGGGTCCGAACACTCTCTGGATCAATTGTGGGGTAGATGCTGTCACAGCGTACCGTCCTATCGGACGAGCACGTAAAGTGGCTGTCCTCTGTGCGGAGAGAGACACACTCCGTGCAGGCTAAAGATCCCATTCGAAAAGAGCAAGGCCACGAAGTTGCCGCTTCGAAGGTCATCCCACACACCTGCGCCATTGGGCCAAGGAGAGACGTTAATATAAGTTGCAAAACTTGTTCGCCAATCCTTGTAAAACAAAAAGATTAAATAATAAAAAAAATCCGAGTTAAGAACACTTCGAACGTTGAGACTTGCCGATCACAAGACTCAAATGGAGCCTGCAACTGGGGATCTAGTTATGTTCATAACAAACGTAAAATAACTTTGACGATAACCAATTCACTAAGAACAGGAAATAATTCTACAATTTTTAGGACGCAAGGTATATGTAAGCGTATGCTTCGGCAACTATGGAGACAGTATATCCCAAATTTTATGCGCTAACCTTGCTCCGATATGAACGAACCATTGCATCTAATCGGCAAGTGTGTGCACTTGTCGAACCAGATACAAGATCTAGACTCTAGTTAGAATGCGTGCACCTGTAGTGAGTCTCCTTAATTGCACTAATCTTGTATATCGAGTATGAACGCCATACTAGAATAGTTTGTCGAAAAATATAACTGTTTTGATCTAAGTTACATTACGTATTGGCCAATCCTTCACTAGTCCTGTCGGAGTTTCTTCGCTAGCCCTGGGATATTCTAAACTTATCATAAAACTTTTGTGAAGTTTCCTCTCGTTTCAGTTTATTACCCCCTTCAATGGAAGTGATTTTTGTTTTAAACGTTTTTCATCGTCAAAGGTAATAAACCGAAACATTTGGAAACCTTGATGCGTTCTTTGTACTTTTGATTTTATATACTGTGGACAGCACAAAGGTTGAGACAGATTTTAATGCACGTGTTTCCAAAAAGTGTATATATTAATTATAATGGTACGCTGTCAGGGGAGATAAAATTGTCACCACAGATTTAGATGTACATCGTCTCTTGAGTTCCAATGTGTTCTATGTGCCGACTGGCACATAGAACACATTGGAACTCAGGGGACGACATGTTTTCGGAAAATGTATATTAATTTTTTTTCATGGCTGCAAAAGCTACAATGTGGTTTACCATCTCCAGTTTGTTAGTTATGAAATTCGTGTGTTTCGTACAGTCGCTGTGGACTGGTCGTAATCTACGCATGGGCAGTGATGTCCACGCATGCGTTTACCAGGTAATAAAAATTATTATCAGCAAAATTTCAAATATTGAAGCACCGGATTGTATCCGGTGTTTCATTAATAAACCTTTTTGATGATTATTCCTATAATTAGTGTTTGGAATCTAATATTATTGCGTCCGTGCAAATATTGCCCATCCGTGGAAAGTGACCAGTCCACGGCGGCCGTACTGTAGGACAACAACAATAGTATATAATTTTAAGTTTCATATACACACCACTAATTCGTTTATATGACAAATAAACTGAAACTGACAAAAGATCCCCCATACAAACGATCCCCGGACAATTGGTCACCAGAATATGATCCCTCTGATAAAGGTTTATCAAGAAGTTAAGAGAAGGTAAGACAAAATGTCTTTGTTTGTGTAAATATAACTTGGGATAAATTTTTATATATTCTCATGTCTTACACAAAAATGGGTTTCGAGTAACCAATATTGTGAAGTTCATAAACGACTGGATACGGGAAGGCTTAATGAGGCTGTGCCAATTGGTCTCAAGAATAGTGGCGATAATTTGCGAACATGGCAGTTCTAAAATAGGGTAGTTTAGCGTTACGCCAATTATTAAAGATACGCTGCTGCGGTCATCGAAAATTCTAAAAGCCATATTTAACCGATCTGCGTAGTTCAAATCAAAGGAAAGTTTAGATGTTCATACTTTTCTGTAAATTGATAGACTCCAGAAGCGCACAGAAGATTAGCAAATCGTATAAATCATCTAATGCAAGTTAATACCAGAAAACAACAAAATTATATCACAAAGCACCCGTAACTGTCACCCCTTACGGTCAGGAAATTTTCAGGGCGGGTTGGGAGAGAAAATGTGAGCGGAAAATGCACCAGAGGGGCCCTGGTTACAGCTGGCCGACCATGGCTCGGCCTGGTGTGAGAAAAATTTGAAATTGGACCTTAAAAGAAGCCATTTTCTCACTTCTGAGAGCTTAATTCCTGCTTAAAGAAACCCTTAAAATACGACTTTTTCTTCTGCTAAAATACCAAATTTAGAAATATCAAAATTTTATTTCAATTATTTCTGATTCAAGCAGTGAAAACTATTTTATTTATTTATTTATTTTTTTATTTATTTATTTATTTATTTATTTATTTATTTATTTATTTATTTATTTATTGGTGTTTAAGGTCACATATTTCTGCACAATGGCTAATCATAACCACAACATGGAGATACAGTCAAGTTTAGTCAATCGTTTATACCCATTTTGCCTATTTTAGAAGACGTAAATCCCCTGAGTCCTATTTTACAAGTAAAACAGAGCTTGTTCACCACAGTAAACAAGCACTGCTTCGCTTCCCGGGGTAACCTCGGGGGGAAAACTATTTTTAAGTTATCTTAAACAGAGAAGTTTGGAACTGCGCAGGGTGTGCTAAACTGGTGTTTGGTAACTTTGGTCATACCCGTGTGCAACATCAGCGAGACAACAATTTGCATGGGTATATATCACTAACAGAAGGTTAACGTGATTTGCAATATCTCTTATTCATAATTATATCACTATCTGTGATCGTAAACAGACATAAATATATTATTGTGAGAACGAATATCGCTAAGCGGCGAAAAAACAAACGCACCTGTTTCTTCTTCCACGCTTTAATAGCTCTTGCAAATTACACGTCACGTGTCGATCTAGTAATAGCTCTTGCAAATTACACGTCACGTGTCGATCTAGCCCACAGGTATAAATGGTATATGTCCTTTCCCAGCTTTCTAGTGTTCATATTAATATTTATTGATGTTTAAGGTCACATATTTATGCACAATGGCTAATCATGACCGTGACAGTTTTACGGATGGAGGAAGCCGGAGTACCCGAAGAGAACCCCCGAGCAGCTGCCAGCTCCCCAACATCGTAACTCCGCACTGCAGCACAGGCAGGGTTAGATTGGTTGAAGACATGCGCACCATCGACGTGCAGTACGCCTTAGTACACGGCGTCATCATCGTGCCCCCACATGGGCAATGGGGGTGAAATGTCTTGCCCAAGGACACAACGCGGTTGCCGCAGGTGGGATTCGAACCGAGGACCTCTCGGCTTGCAGCCTGCACCTCTACCTACTGAGCCACCGCGCCCCTTTCTAAACGCACATTTGTGATCTCTAGCGACGCCACTGCGACAAACTAGTCTCACATTTTAACCCTTTGAACCCCAGCGGCCGCTTTTCCGGCCAGGAACATGATACGTCATAACGTCATTAAATAGGATGGCTGTTCAGTAAATGTGTGGGGAAGACCAATCAATATTTTCAACGTGCAGCCCTAAGGCTGCACGTTGAAAATATTGATTGGCCTACCCCAAATAATGAATATGGACTGTTCTAGCTGCTGCCATTGAACTGGCATGGAAGATACCACTAGAGTTCAGTGGCGTAGATAGCTTTTCGCTGGAGGAGGGGCAAGCCCAAAATTTTCCGACAGACCGAAAATTTTCCGACAGTGTAACAACAACAAAAATTCAAACAAACAGAAAGAATCTGTTGTTTACTGCAAATGTTCTGAAAATTGGTCTTTTTTACCCAAAATGGCATGTTTTTATCCCCAAAGCCAGCATTTTAATGTTATTAGGCATAAATTCGCCTAAAAATGGTCCCAAAAAATTTCCGACAAAACTTCTGGAGGGGGGGGGGGGGGGGGGGGGGGGGCCGCCGCCCCCCCCCCCCTTTTATCTACTCCACTACTAGAGTTCAAAGGGTTTTAAGGCATAACTTCATAAATAGATCGATCAAGCAAGCAGTCAGTTCTCTGCAATAAATATATCGCTAACAGAGAATTTTGGAAGATTTTTTTAGGTCTTGCCAGTTAGAGCCTCTCATTTGACAGCAAAATAGTATTAGTGCTTGAGGCACTGTAACGTTGATGTCCTACCGTCCTATACGAGAATGCATTGGAGCCCCAAATAAGGTGAAATTAGTACAAGTTGATAAAATATGGGCCCATGTTGTCTGTCATAAGTTGAATTTATGCTAGATTTCCTGGAAATTCCTGGTCGTTTTAAGGGCTTGATATAGGTATACAGGGTGGGTGGGTGGCAGGGGCAGGGAATCCCATATAACTGTCAGAGGGGGGCACCGGGAGATTTCCCGGTAAACCATATGACCATTCCGCCTCCGGAAATGTCTAAACTCAAAACTTTAAACGAAATCCAGTTTAAAGTGTATGAATCAAGCTGGGTATTTCCGATGTAAAAAAAAACAATTATTACTAAAATTAATTCCTTCAAAACTGTATATATTTGAGGAAAAGACCTAGGACAGACACTCCCTCGTGCCCCAAAGAGTTCTGTCTGTGGATAGAATTGAATCACGGAGGGTTCATGAGTGCTATCAATAAGTGTAAAATAGCCACGAGTGTTGCAAAACGACCCTACAGGGGTTAATCAAGCTCGAGATAAGAGCTACAGCTCATGTAAGGAAAAGTGTTATAGGGATTTATTTGGTAGATCAGTGCACTCAAGTTTTATTAACGGAATTTTATCAGTACAAAAAATTACATGGAATTATATAAACTGGCGACCGGAGTACGAGAATTTTTTTTTATTACGACAAGTAAATGTACTATAGAAATCTCGTACCGACTGACACCAGCCATTCTTATCAAGCTCGATATTGCATACACTGTAGTTATAAATAGTAACAGTTGGATTTTTGCCGATTTGAAACCGAGTTGGAATTTTGGAAATAAAGAAGACAACAGCATCACCAGAAAAAAACTCTAAAATCCCAAGAGATGGAATTTCCAACTACTCATGACTTACCCTCCGAATTTCCAACCATAGGAAATTTTGGTCAGGATTGGGGTGTGACCCCCCCCCCCCCCCGCCCCTGTCGCCACGTCCCTGATCAAGGCCCAAAGTTGGTTAAAGGACATGGGGAAATGCGCCGTCATCCCATCTCTTAAAGTCGCCCGTCTAAAAATTGCTATCGGGGGATCATGTTTCTAAAACACAGAAAATTCCATGGATTCATTATTAGCTGAAATGAATTATAATAATAAATTGCAATAAATAACGCCGTAAACATTTTCCTCCCTTCATTTTAAGCCGAAACATTATTTCTTTAACATGGACGTGACGACCGTTACTTATTCCCAGTTCCTTATTCGACATTCGTTATCAACCGATTATATCGGTTGATAACGAATGTCGAACAAGGAACTTGGAATAAGTAACGATTGTCACGTCCCCTTCATTAACAGCTATCTGTGAGAGTTCCAAGTGAAATGGGGTCAAGGTTTGTGAATTATGAACAGAAAAAAATATGTAACACAATTGTTTTGTTCAGCATCCCTGTTTTTTATCGTCATGGAAATCGACTTTCGATAAAGTTATCTCCCTTGAAATAAAATTATTAGACGCGCGATGAAAGTCCAATGAAGAAGTAAGTAATCGCTGAGAAAACATGACATCAGTACAAAATAAAACCAAGTTTCCTGTTGTTACCTTTAGTAATTGAAAACAACAGACAGCTCCCATACCCATAGTGTTAAATTTATTGACAGCTTTTGGAAATCAAGGGGATCCAACTTACCCGTAAATCTCTGCCAACATACCCGTAAATCTCTAACAATGACGATAATTGTTAGTAATGGTGATATTGTCGTTCGACGACAGAATGAATTTTCTGTCGGCGTTGCAACATTAAGAGAGACGTGCGACCAGAATCTCATATAGCATGCCTTAAGTCTGATTTCTACATACTTTTCTGTTCAAGACCTCTTTCTTTCAACAATGGAAACCAGACTCTCATAGCCCGATCCTAATAAGGACCCCGGTTGTTACCCCTCCTCCAACTTCGTTGGCTCAGTTCTTTGAACTTTATGGTATGCCTGCCCCAGACCATGTTAGAACCGCTTTCAGAAGCTTCCAATTATCCATACGGGCGATCCAGAAACGAGGTGTGCACTAGCCCCCCTCCCCCTCCCGGCCCCTCCACCATGCCCATGACAGGGACAGAGGACATCCGTTGCATTTAATGTGGATTTGATAGCGCCCATATCATCAGCTAAAACGTTATGGTCTACAATCTTCGGCTTAGCGCAGTGATTACGATGCTAGTTCCCGGTCGATCCAACTTTAAATTCTTGATATAAAATTGATGAAGAGAAAATTACTGCGACATTGATTCGTTTAACTAAATAAGCCAACGTGATCTTTGGACCTCGGTACTAGAGACAGAGATATAGATTTATTCCAAATCCAACGCCCCCAATTGAGACAGGTTGCTACATGATAATACAATTATCACCGGGTAAAAGTCTATGACATTTTATTTTTCTGAAAAACCCTTAACCCTTTACCCAACGCAGACGATATCAAAATTTATTATTTTAAGTACCATTTTTTAAAATTTTCAAAAAATTTCAACAAAACCATATCATGTAACCCCTCGTTGGAACGAGCTCGTTCCAACGAGGGGTCACATGATATGGTTTTGTTGAAATTTTTTGAAAAATAATATTTTTTTCAACTGCTGAATTTGCATATTATGCAGGCGGATACGTGCGATTCGTTGGGTAAAGGGTTATTTATTTATTTATTATTTATTGGTGTTTATGGTCACATATTTCTGCACAATGGCTAACCATAACCGTGACAGTTTTACGGGTGGAGGAAGCCGGTGTACCCGGAGAGAACCACCGAGCAACGGCGAGCAACTGTCAGCTCCCCAACATTCCAACTCCACACAAGCAGGGTTATCATTGGTTGAAGACAGGTGCACCATCGACGTGCAGTACGCCTTAGTACACAACGTCACCGTGCCCCCACGTGGGCAATGGAGGTGAAGTGTCTTGCCCAAGGACACAACGCGGTTGCCGCAGGTGGGATTCGAACCGAGGACCTCTCGGCCTGCAGCCTGCACCTCTACCAACTGAGCCACCGCCCCCCCCCCCCCCCCAGGGTAAAGGGTTAACGGTTTCAGAACATTTTCTCCTGCATGTGTAACTCGATACGTCAATCAGGTATTCGAATTAGTTTATCCACCATGCAGGTACAACATAGTAAGTGATTACCGAATTCAATCTAATTTTCATTTTCTTATAATAACAATCAGTTATTAGTCGTTTCAAGGTTCGTCCAGTTTGTTCTAAAACATATCTGCTTTTGTTGTACATTTTAACCCTTTCAAACCGAAAGAACGCTTTACCGTCCAGGGACATGATACGCCAAAATTTCATAAAGTAAGATATCTGCTCAGCGAATGCGTGCGGTGGACGATTTTCAGGTAACAAGACAAAACCCCGACAACCCAGGACAACCAGACAATTATCAAATTAAAATATTCTGTCCCTCCATCCAGGTTAACCTCCCAAGTCGGCTTCCTCTCCCCTGTCTATCTCAACCTTCCAGCGTCCTCGATCAGACCTACACTCTAAAATCGGTTGGGTTAAAAATCAACCCAAATCGACTGGGTTGAGTGAATATGAACCCAAATTGGGTTCATATTCACTCAACCCAGTCGATTTGGGTTAATTTTTAACCCAACCGATTTAGAGTGTAGCAGATTCGATCGTACCTTTATCTACCCACTAATAAAAAATACTGTATACGCGGCCTGGAAATCTATCTTGATCCTGGAGGGTAAATTTCGTGTTCTGATACGTTGTTGGAATCGGGAATCTTGTCTTCCTGGGTCGAGTTTATGCATGTTTTATTGACTTACAGCGTATATCAAACTCGCTAGACTTATGTCTGTCACGTAATCTTGGTTGTAATCAATTTTACCAGCTCATTTATTTTTATGGCCTATATTTAAAGAAACCAGAAATTGAAACTCCACAAGAGGTTGTGTAATCAAACCGAGTAAACATAATATAAGTTGATATTATCAATGTACAATAGTGGCCAAAACTAATATCATATTTGAACTGTGATAGGCATAACCCTATACAGTTCAGTCGCTGTTGACTGGTCGTGAGACACGCGAGGCCAGTGATGTTCACGCATGCGTTTACCAGGTAATAAGAATCATCATGAGAAAATTTTAATTAATGAAGCACCGGTGTAACAGGAATGGAAGTCCGTATGAAAATTAGTCCCTCTGGACTATTATTCTGCGGAATTATAGTCCTAGGTCTAACATTTCTAGGAATAGTAGTCCGCCGGACTACTATTCCTAGAAATGTTAGACCTAGGACTATAACTCCGCGGAATAATAGTCCAGAGGGACTAACGTTCCTACGGACTTCCATTCCTTTTACACCGGGTTGTACCCGGTGTTTCACTAATTAAATTTCTGATGAATATTCCTATAATTAGTGTTTGGAATCTAATATTATTGTGTCCGTGGAAATATTGCCCACCTGTGGAAAGTGACCAGTCTACGCCGGCCGTTCTGTACCTACCGTAACATTAAAACAGACCAGTGCTCTCCATACTCAAATATTATTGGGTTTTTTTTTTCAATTCCCGCCCCACAATCGTGGTCATAGGCAATGTTCAGTCAGTTTCTTATTTCATTTATTAATTTTTAAATTTTTTATTTATTTATTTATTTTTTTTGCAAGTGTCTTCAACTATTCGTGTTAGTCAAAGGGTTAATACACGACTAGAGGCAAGCACTGATGAGAGAATCCCGGAGTAAGATTTCGTTCTTGGGAGAAAGTCAAAAAGCTCACCGTGTGGCTGATTGCTAAAAAATTATGTTATGCTCACACCAATAAGTACGTTGCGTTTCGTGCCCTGCGAAGCTTCAAAATTCGATTCGAAATCGTCCTGATGAAACGATTCAGTTCGAGTAGAATTGATCCGCAAAATTTTGAATCGTCGAGAACTACTCGAAATCCTAAGAAGTGTCTCCTCTTGAACGTGTCCTTTTTATCAACGGGTCTTTTGCATGTAAAGACCTGATGGTGCATACAGATGAAGAGTTTAAGGAGATTCCGCTTTCAAAACTTCTTTGTTTGAGTTCTGGATTTTTTTTCAAAAACCTACCAAATGTCTCCTCATGGACTCTCTTCCATAATCAGGTTTCATGTTCAGGAGATTTGGTGAAAGAAGAAAAGTTCAAGGAGGTTCCGCTTCCGAAACTGCTTCGACTCCTTTTCAGAATATTCCACTTTTTTTTATTGTTTTGCCCAGTTGACGAATGCATTGACTTTCAATACTCGAGTTTGTTTGTGTGTTTGGTAAGCGGGGTTTAACGGCTCTGTTTTACAGCCAGGATCACATCGTGTCGAACAGTTTTGTGGGTTGTGGAAGTTGGAGTAACCGGAGAGAGCTACCTAACAACTGCGAGTTACTGTCAGACTCTCTAACTTTCTAACCCTGCACAGGCAGAGTTAGCAGAGTTTGAAGGAAAGCGCACCATGGACGTGCAGTGCGCATTAGTACACAACAACCACAGTGCCCCACGTGGGCAATCGGGATTAAGTGTCTTGCTCAAGGAAACAACGCAGTTACCGAATGTCAGGATCGAACTGTCGACTTTTGGTTTAACCCTTTACCTAACCTGAAAAGCAGACGACACTTGCAAAATAAATTCTTGAATAACTAATTTTTTTCATTTTTTTGTCTCAAAAACATAGGTTATGACCCCTCGTTGGAACGAGCTCGACGAGCTCGTTCAAACGAGGGGTCATAACCTATGTTTTTGAGACAAAAAATGAAAAAAATAATGAAAATTAATTGGCCGTTTTTGAGAATAGCGCTGGCCGGTTTTGGCCGTTACATTGGGTAAAGGGTTAAAGCCCTATGCTCTAATCACTGCGCCACCGCCATCCTACCATACTTGAGTGGAAGCTGATAATAGTGACGGTTGTAAGAAGGTGTACTATCCTCTACTTGAAAAGCACTACAATACGGCCGCCGTGACTGGCCACTTTGCACGGGTGGGCAGTATCTCCACGGACTCAACAATATTACATTCCAAACAATATAATTATAGGGATAATCATAAAAAATTAAAGATTAAATTAATGAAGCACCGGGTACAACCCGGTGCTTCATTAATTAAAATTTTGCTGGTGATTATTTTTATTACCTGGTGAACACATGTGTTAGTGTGGGTGTCGAGACCTTAGTCCTCGGATGGGTGACCGTCTGAGTGATCGATTCGGACTCCCGCGTTGTGTCTTTGGGCAAGGTACTTAACCCCGATTGTCCGCATGGGGGCACGATGACGCCGTGTACTAAGGCGTACTGCAAGTCGATGGTGCGCATGTCTTCAACCAATCTAACCCTGCCTGTGCTCCAGTGCGGAGTTACGATGTTAGGGAGCTGGCAGCTGCTCATCGTTCTCTCCGGGTACTCCGGCTTCCTCCACCCCTAAAACTGTCACGGTCATGATTAGCCATTGTGCATAAGTATGTGACCTTAACTCACAAATAAATGAATATAATATAGCATGCCGGATATGGGTTTTTTTTGTTCCTCTAAGGTGCGTACATATTTTTGTGTAACAATTTGAGGAGGAACACGTGGAAGGTATGTCGTGAGACTTTTTGTTGTAGAGCCATCCGGTGTGGTATCGGCGTAATATGGTTCCGCAGATTTGTGGTTGTGCCACAATACTTTAGAATATGTTCGGTGTTACCTTTGTGTGCAACGTCTTACGTTTGTTTGTCAAGCGTGTAATGTTCCCAGCTGTCTGATTTTTTATGACGCGATGCCATCTTTGTCAAAGAATGATACAAGTCTTTCACCTTATAAAGCGGAATAGAAACGATCGGGAATCACATTCGCACCTCTGACTCACATTCTCACCTCTGACTCCAGAGTGTGAACACCTTGATTAGCCATCATGGAAACACTGGAATTACCAGCAAGACTCATAAAGACCATTTAAGCTCTGGGCGTCTCTTGTCCCATCATCTGGTCTGTCCAGGAGATAGGCAAGAGCGTCCACCTGATCTTGGAGTTCATAGTATAGAAGACATCACACCTCCTCCCTCAGGTAGAGGTAGTACCTTTCGTGAGAGGAACACCTCTCACACTGGTCCGCACGTGAAGGAGTATGGAGGCCCTGAAAAGAGACCGAAGAGAAAAAAAGAGCCCCTCTACCAAGCGGAGGAATGCCCGACGCCTGGAGGCCTTTTTGGAAAAGAAGAGAGAGAAGGGTGAGGAAAGGAAAGAGCAAGAGGCGGTCGCCACTTCCCCTCCCACGCCCACAGCCATACCCAACCAACTTCCGGCTCCCCAGCTAGAACTGTTGGATGCGGACAGTCCTGTGTAGACTGAGATGGAATTGGAAGTTGCCCTCTCGCCACTTCCCGATTCCCGCTCGCCTCTTCCTTCAGCACCAAAAACCCTGGACCTGGACACTATACGAGAAGAGGCCGCATAGCGCAGAATCACAAGGGAACGTCAGGATGAAGAAATAAGGCAGAAATTTGAAGAATTAAACCAGCAAATCGAAATACATCTGGCAGCACAACAGGCACAAACACAACAACAGCCATCACCAGAAACATCCCCTAACGCAGCAAAGGACCAGACCATTCCAAGCAGGTCAGTCGGCAAGCAGCCCACAAACAACACACACTGCCACTGTCGCAGCCTCTCCATCAAAACCACCTCCTCTAAAAAAAAGGCAGAAACGACATAAGCGCCGCTGAATACCCGGACACTCTCCTCCTTTACCACACTCAGATAAGTGTAAACTCATATATAGTTAAAGAGGGTCGAAAGGGGCAGGGGTGGGATTTCTCGACAGGGGGGCTGACCTCTCCGACAGGGGGGGGGGGGGGGGGGGGCTATAACATTTGACCTCCCAAACGAAGGAAAATGAGTGAAAATTGGTAAATTGGAGAACCAAAATAGAAGACCAAAATAGAAGCAAATTGAGTATGTTTGTTGATTATTTAACCCTTTACCTAACCTGAAAAGCAGACGACACTTGCAAAAATAATTCTTGAATAACTAATTTTTGTTCATATTTTTGTCTCAAAAACATAGTTATGAACCATCGTTGGAAACGAGCTCGACGAGCTCGTTCCAACGAGGGGTCATAACCTATGTTTTTGAGACAAAAAATGAAAAAAATAATGAAAATTAATTGGTGATTTTTGAGAATAGCGCTGGCCGGTTTTGGCCGTTACCTTAGGTAAAGGGTTAAAGTAAACATATAATAAGGTCGGGAAATATTTCATCTATAAAGCCAGTTTGACGAACGACATTAAGGAATTTCGTGAGAATCACTGTTCTCTATCAAAGTCCCAGTGCTGCACGGGTTCGAGACTGACAAGACGAGATATCTATACATTCGATTGTCGGAAATTTCTCGTGAAGTCGGGTTTACGAGACTCTCCGACGAACTTACTAAAAATCTCCGACGGGGGGCTGGACGTCTCCGACGGGGGGGGGGGGGGGGGAGTCTGTAGCTCCCCCCCCCCCCTCCTTGGCGCCACCACTGGAAAGGGGCTTACCACACACCGTCCCTGCGCGCTGTCGGCGCGCAAAAAACATTTAGTTTTTGTTTTTTGGGGAATCAATCAGAATACTTGCAGACGGCCACATTCACCGTGTTAATGCCTGTTCTACAAGGAGACATGTATCTGTATGGCATATATTGCACATAATTCCAGGCCGCCCGATAGATGTCAGTAGGACAGCGAAGGACACTAAACACAATGCATTCTCCTGTCAAATATTTTGACGTGTGTATCATTGTACATCACTCTACACTCGACCTTTTATAGAAAAAATGATATTTTATGAGTGCAGAGTTTCACTGATCGACATATTACATATTGTAGGCGGACAACTGCATGAAACTAACACCTCCATTTCTGTGTATAGTTGAACACCAAATATTCGAAAAGTCAAAAACATATTCGGATATTCGACAGCATTTCGTCGTGTGAGAACCATATAAGGTTTTATCTTCCACCCGAAGGGTTAGGGTCGGGGGGGGGGGGGGTTCCACCGGAAGATAGAACCTTATGGTTCTCTCGCGACGATTTGCTATTCGAGCGAAAATTCAAATATTCGAATATTTGGGGACCGAACACTATCATGGCGTGCACATACGTGGTTTACGACCAATCCACGACGTCTGTACACTGCAAAAAATATAGGTTCTCTTTAGAACCAAAACTGGTTCTAATCTTGTCCCTGAGATGGAACCAGTTCGGTTTAAACAGTATTTATTTCAAATCAAATAAATTTATAAAGATTAACATTAAATATTAACAGAATTAAACATAAATTGAGGGGGGGGGGGGGGGGGGTTCAGCCGTAAGTTTAGAGCTTATACGAGGTTGTCTCAAATCATTATTAAGCAAAGGAGATATGAACAGTTGGCATATCGAACCAGTTTTGGTTCTATACAGAACCAAAACTGGTTCGATATGCCAACTATTCATATCTCCTTTGCTTCAAAATGTTTGGCGACTGCGTTGAATAAGCTCCAAGTTTACTGCTGAATCTACTTCAGTTCGTGTAATATTCTGTTAAAATTGAATGCTAATCTTGGTAAATTTATTTGATTTGAAATAAATACTGTTTAAACAGAACTGGTTCCATCTCAGGGACAAGATTAGAACCAGTTTTGGTTCTAAAGAGAACCTATATTTTTTGCAGTGTACTGTAGGATTCGACCCAAAATTTGAGACTGACAGGACCTTAGTTGCATTGTTCAGCGGATGATGATTTGAGATTTCTAATTCATCCAAATTTACTTACTTATTGACATCTAAACACACTTTCGGTATCTATGGCTATATCGTAACACAAGAATAAAGTCAAGTTTAGCAAATCGTTTATACATAATATGATGTTCACTTTAGGGGACTTCCTACCCTGGTGTTGGTTAACGCGGGAATCTTCTGTCACGTCTTAAGATTAAAGAGTCCGTGCACCCCTCCTGCTTATTCACAATAAGATTGCAATAATGGGTTTGTAAATGTAATGTAGGTCGAATCTCTCTCTCTCCCTCTCCCCCTCCCCATCCCCCCCCCCCTCTCTCTCTCTCTCTCACTAATTTTTTTCCGGAAAAGGTTTGGCGGAACACGTATCTCCAGATCTCACTCAACCACCCCAACCCGGCTCGTATGTTCCTGACAGAGTATTTCTACTTGTACTTGTTAATCCTCCGTTTTTGGTTGTTGTTGTTCTTCTTCTTGAGGGGGGAGTGGGGTGTTTGTATTTCATTTTATTTTCTTTTAAACAAAACCAAAAAAATCAATAAACGGTCATTGCCTTTTTTTTTCTTACCACTGTCAACAACTTCAGGATCTCAAATACATGGACGAGTAAAATGTTGTATGATGCAATAAACACCTGTAAGTGACGGGTAAATACGAAAATCTAGAGTTTTAGATGGATTTTGTGAACTAATTACCATGTCTTAACAAAATATAGCAGCCGTATAGACAATATTTCCTTAGTGTTAAATTATCGATTACTCGCAAAAACTCTCGTGATAATACAATACCAGATCCTTTGATACAGTATTCTGTTGTGTGGGAGGTCATTTTACAACCCAGATGTTGAACAAACAGATCGTGACCAAGTACGCGTGTCTTACGTAAAACCAATTTAAAAACCTAATCCTGCATTACGATCCCTAACAATAGACTGCACTTATCAATTAGCTACAAAATTTGTGACATGCTGATAATGATCCGCCAACTGTTTATTGCAACCTGTCCATATTTATATGGGACAAAAGGGTACCAGCGATATTGCTTGTGGTTATGCAAGGGTTTTAGGGACTTGTCATTTTTATGATGTTTGCCAGTACTACCTCTTCGAGTTGGGTTTATGCAATATGACATTCTGTTAAGATAAATACTTACCATAGATTAACACGTTAGCGTATCACATGGTCGAATTCACCCTCTCCAACACAATATCCCAAATTACTCGTTTAATTTCTTCCTCGAGCCTGCAGAAAATGGATAAACAGAAAGTGAAATACTTTGAAAGATGATATTTTTTTTTTTTGGGGGGGGGGGGGGGGGGGATAAAAGTGACAAGTACAAGAGTTAAGCTGTCAAATTTTGAATACCTGCATTTTTCTGAACCATTTACCTAACATGAAAAGCAAACTACACTTGTAATCAAAATTATTAAATAACTATTTTTTTTCATTGCTTGCTTCAAAAACATAGCTTATGACCCCTCATTGGAACGAGCTCCACGAGCTCGTTCCAATGAGGGGTCCTAAGCAACGTTTTTGAGGCCAAAAATGAAAATTGAATGGTGATTTTTGTGAATAGCGCTGTTTTTGGTCGTTACGTTGGATAAAGGGTTAAGGGAGATTTCATTCCGAAATAATAACATTTATATCCTAACATCATCTGCCCCCACCCTCCCCACCCATCCCCAAATAATTTTCCAGACGGGACACTTTCGTCTGGATTGGAGTCTTGGATGCCAATTGGCCGTTGATATTATTGGTCATTTTCCACGGGTGGGCAATATTTCCACAGATGCAATAATATTAGATTCCAAACACTAATTATAGGAATAATCATCAAAAAAATAATTAATGAAGCACCGGGTACAACCCGATACATCGTTAATTAAAATTTCCCGATGATGATTTTTTTCTCCTGGTAGACGCATGCGCGGACATGACTACCTGTGCGTGGATTACGACCAGTCCTCAGATACTGTACTGTACGAAACTAGATTTGATATTTGGTCTAATGTCACACACCTATACATAGTCGCTTGACACTGACACGTCATTCGGTGGGGTGTGTGTGTTGGGGGGGGGGGGGGGGGGGGGGCTAGTTCGATCATTTTGGAGTGTGATAAATGTTTATAAAACAAGAAGTCCAAGCGACTTTTGTCCGGGTAGGAAGAGAGAGACTCCTCAATTCTTTACAACACACAACTAACAGAGTAAAAGACAAAAACTTGCAAAAAATATCCAAGAACTCAATTTTCTGCAGAATTGCCGTTCCACTCCTTCCCAAGAATTTGGAATAATATAGATCCTCTAACTCAGCAATATAGTAGACCCAAGTTCAAAAAATCATTAACGCATAAAATTTTAAGTACTTATTCCAGCCCAAACTTCAAGTGCGACAACCCAGCCTGTCCCGATTGTATCAGCCATCAAAACTCTCTGGTATCTCATCCTCCTCCCAGCATATGACCTATTGATCCCATCTAACCGCATGATTCATAAACAAACTATTAAATATTCCTGTCTTTGAAAAGAACTTTTGTTACACTGATGCCAAACCGAGTTGATATAAAAAAGTTTATGGGAATGGCAGGAAGACAGCCTTTCAGGCTATGCTATTTCCATGCTGTGTACTAGGTTATGTTCTTGTAGATTGTAATGTTATGTTGTTAATGTACTAGTATACTGCAGAATAAAGATATATTATTATTATATATTCCTTACAACACACAACTAACAGAGTAAAGGACAAAACTTGCAAAAAATATTGAACAAAACAAAAGCATTTCAATGTTTCGCATCAGAAACCTAGCTTATGACCATAAGTGCTTTCCCCAAAGACACAATGCAGTTACCACTGCTCGGGGAGCCCGAACTTCAAACCATAAGGTCCACGGTTCGACCCCCGCCAGGGGGAACTGCGTTGTGCCTTTGGGCAAGGCACTTTATCCCGATTGCCCACGTGGGGACATGGTGGCGCTGTGTACTAAGTCCTACTGCACGTCGATGTGCACCTTTCTTCAACAAAATGCTAACCCTGCTTGTGTGGAGTTAGGCCGTTGGAGACTGACAGTTGCTCGACGTTGATCAGTAGTTCTCTCCGGGTACGCCGGCTTCCTCCACCCGTAAAAATATCCAACACGGGATGCCTCTGGCTGTCGAAAGTGTCGTTGAACCCAAATTAATTAATTAATTAATTAATTAATTAATTAATTAATTAATTAATTAATTAATTAATAGTAACCGCTGCTCAGTATCAAACCGCCGACCTTCCGATTTAAAGTTCAATGCTCTGACGACTGAGCTATCATTTTTAACAGAATATATTTTGGAAAGGGTTAGGTTACAACAAATAGGGCTCGTATACAATTTAGCACCTATTGTGCATGACGGTTTAATCACTCGACGTGAATTTTCACAGCTCCCCACAATGTAAACATCAGCGTTATCAAATGTCTGTACACTTATATTCCATGTCGAATCACGTTTAATGACAGATAGAATGATTTATCATGGTTTATATCAGACGATAAGATCTTGTTGAATAAATTGTACTTATTGCTTTTAAGATGACTGCGATAACATTCATGCATTATTATAATCATAAATGAGGTGGAGGGATAGGTATCAACATGTGTTGGTAATTGGGTTCCATGTGGTTGTGGTTAGGATCATTTTCCCACTCAGTCAATGACCACAATGTTTTGACCAATGAATTTCACTTCACTCTGTTCAAATGGGGTTCATGACAGTTCGACCAAATTCAAGTTGTCAAAATGATAGGACGCCCAAACGGCTTTCGCCCAACTAATTTTCGCCTGCGACGACACTTCGTCAGTGCGACAATTCGTTTGAACGACATTTCGTCAAACGACAGGACGTATACGGTATACAGACTTTAGGCTAGTTTAGACATATAGAATAAACGTATAGTGTTTTCAAGTGAAAAAGTTATTCTACTCGTAGGATTAAGAATGAAACCGACGAGCCTCTGGCGAGTCGGTTTCATTCTTAATTCTACAAGTAAAATAACTTTTTTTTACTTGAAAACACTTTCCGTTTATTTTGTTTATCCCATAAATGTTATACAGGGCAGTCGCGGCAAAATCGTGCTGTTACTCGCTACAAAACACAGCTAGAAGTGAGGAGCACATTGGTCCAATTTGATCGACCAGCAAAATTGGCAAAAATAAACAAGGTGCAGTAATACATTTCTGTCTGAAAATAATTCCCCTACAAACTTGAGCTAAACTTGCAAAAATACTTTATTATATGAGCCGTGGGTGGTGTTTTCTACTGGCATTGTGTAATACTTTTAAAAAGATTTTAAAAAATCAACAATCGAACTATTAATTATGCTAGACAAATGTGGTAGAGGCCAGAGGTCAACAAGTCCGTCGCTACTAGGGGAATAAACTCTTTCAGTGTTACACCTATGGGGAAAATTTATCACCCTTCGAGGTGAATAAAGCAAAAATTTATTCAAGGCCTTTATTGCTCAAATAAAAAGGCCATTTATGGGATAAATAATTGAAATGAAGGAATTACGGTAAAGAATGCGAAGTGTATTTTGAACTCCCGTCACCATTTATCCGGGCTTTGGACCGGCTTGTCCGCGACGAGGCGGGTTTAAAAAATTTTTTTGTATTTGTCTGGCGAGCCGTCATGCACCGGTTTAAATAGTGTGGCACCAAAGCCTCTTACGTATTCGCGTTAGTCAAACATACTGCCTACTTTCTATACATCACATTAAGTACCCGGATGGTGTCACACTTATTTTGAGGATGGAATGGTGATGTCTCTCTCTCTCTCTTTTATTAGGGGTTAACGAGAGGTACATTTATTCATACACTCTAAAACTGACCCAAGGTACTCTGTGATAATAAATGTGGTACTCAACTTGTCCTCTGTGGGGTACCAAAATTATGGTACTCCAGGAAACCAAAACATTGTTGGTACTCCAAGAAAGCAAACTGTAATGGTACTTGGAGAAACCAAAGCTGTCTGGTTCTCTAGAAAACCAAAAGTTTGGTACTTCATTGTGGTTCTCCAAAGAACTCAACTCAAGTACCTATTGTGCTCAAGAAACCAAAAGTTTGATACTTAGCCCCCCCCCCCCCACCCCTTACACAACATATACATGGGAGGGGTAGGCTCAAATATTGCTCCAAAAGGGGGATCCAAAGAACTCAACTCAAGTACCTATTGTGCTCAAGAAACCAAAAGTTTGGTAATTAGTTAGTCACCCCTCCCCAACCTATTCATGTACACCGCATACACATGGGAGAGGTAGGCTAAAATATTGCTCCATTGAGGGATCCAAAGAACTGGACTGAAGTATGAAAACCTGCAGACGTACCAGCCTCTCTCATGGGCCAGGATACATTTATTGTGTAAATAACACCAAATCATGTCGCTATGAAAACAAGAGGCCTCAGGGGGCCTGAGGGCGCTCACCTGACATGGTAGCCTACATATCAACCCAGAGAATTGATTTCCACAAGTTGCATCTGCTCCTCTTAAGAAAAGCTGAAACCAAATATCCAAATATTCTGACCAGTGGATCTAAAAAAAGATTTTTAAAGAATATTCCTCATATTGAACTAAGTCATAATTCGGGCTCCCACAGGGAGCCCATAAATGAACCCAGGGACTTGGCTTTAACAAACCTGAATCTCACACCCCTAAGGATTCTGCACATCAAATATCAAAACATTCCGACTGCTGGATCTGAAGAAGAAGATTTTTAAAGAAAATTCCTCATTTTGAACAAAGTTACAATTCGAGCTCCCACAATCAGCCCAAATATGGACCTAGGGACATGGCTTGAACAAACTTGAATCTTACCCCCCTAAGGATGCTGCATAAAAAATATCAAAAGCATTCATCTGCTGGATTTGAAGATTTTTAAAGAAAATTCCTCATTTTGAACTAAGTTGTCCTTCAGGCTCCCATAGTGAGCCCAAATATGAACCAAGGGACTTGGCTTGAACAAACTTGAATCTCAGCCCCATAAGGTTGCTCCATGCCAAATATCAAAACGTTCCAACTGCTGAATCTGAAGAAGAAGATTTTTAAAGAAAAATTCCTCATATTGACTAAGTTATAATTTGGGCTCCCACAGGGAGCCCAAATATGGACCCATGGCCTTGGCTTTAACACACTTGAATCCCCCCTCCCCTCCAAGGATGCTACTCACCACATATCAAACCATTCCGACTGCTGGATCTGAAGAAGAAGATTTTTTAAGAAAATTCCTCATTTCGAACAAAGTTACAATTCAAGCTCCCACAGTGAGCCCAAATATGGACCTAGGGACATGGCTTGAACAAACTTGAATCTCACCCCCCTAAGGATGCTGCATACCAAATATCACAAGACTCTGCCTGCTGGATCTTGAGAAGAAGATTTTCAAAGAAATTTGCCTGAAATGCACTAAGTTCGAATTTGGGCTTCTATAGTGAGCCCAAATATGAATCCAGGTGGCCGATTTGAACAAACTGGAATCAGATCCACCCCACAATGTTGCATACCAAATATCAAAAGATTCTGCCTGCAGGATCTGGAGAAGAAGATTTTTGAAGAAATTTGCCTGAAATGCACTAAGTTCGAATTCGAGCTTCTATAGTGAGCCCAAATATGAATCTAGGGAGCCGATTTGAACAAAATAGAATCAGATCCACCCCACAATGTTGCATACCAAATATCAAAAGATTCTGCCTGCTGGATCTGGGGAAGAGGATTTTTTAAGAAATTTGCCTGAAAATCACTAAGTTCAAATTTGGGCTCCTATACTGAGCCCAAATATAAACCCAGGGAGCCGATTTGAACAAACTTGAATCAGATGCACCCCACAATGTTGCATACCCAATATGAAAAGATTCTGCCTGCTGGATCTTGAGAAGAAGATTTTCAAAGAAATTTGCCTGAAATGCACTAAGTTCAAATTTGGGCTCCTATACTGAGCCCAAATATAAACCCAAGGGGCCGATTTGAACAAACTTGAATCAGATCCACCCCACAATGTTGTATACTAAATATCAAAAGATTCTGCCAGCTGGATCTGGAGAAGAAGATTTTCAAAGAAATTTTGCCTGAAATGCAGTAAGTTCAAATTTGGGCTCCTATACTGAGCCCAAATATAAACCCAAGGGGCCGATTTGAACAAACTTGAATCAGATCCACCCCACAATGTTGCATACCAAATATCAAAAGATTCTGCCTGCTGGATCTAGAGAAGAAGATTTTCAAAGAAATTTGCCTGAAATGCATTAAGTTCGAAATGTGTTTTGCCAATCAGCAGCCAAGGCAGCCATATTAGATGGGCGACAGAGATTTCGAACACAATTCTTCGAGTGTTCCACCCAATGATCAAGCCCACCAAAATTTTATTGAAATTGGCCCATTGGTTTTGAAGGAGATGATTGTTGACGTGAGAATAAGAGTTTTTAATGTTTTTGCATTACCTTCAGTGTTAAAAAGTGCCGAGTCAGCACTTTTTCAGAGTCCCGAAAAAGTACCTTAGAAAAAGACCGTTAGCGATTTTTTTCTACCATTCCTTTCCATTGGTCATAAGCAAGCTGCACAGTAAATAAAAAGTGTCTGAGCCGTGCAGTTTTGGAGATATGAGCGATTTTAATTTTTTCTATTTTTAGCTCCTGAGGTTCCCACGGGGATATGGGAAAAATTTTTTCAGCATAAATTAGATACTTATGACCCAATAAGTCCCCCCCCCAAAAATTTGGTTCAAATCGATCTCTTGATTCAAAAAATAGAAATTTAGGGGTGGAGCGTCAGCCAATCAGAAGCTGTGGCAGCCATGTTGGATGGCGGGCGGACAAACCAAACACAATTCTGAGAGAGGACCACCCACTGGTTATCCCTAACAAATTTTATTCAAATTGATCCAGCGGTTCTGAAGAAGAAGATTTTAATGTGTTTTGCCAATCAGCAGCCAAGGCAGCCATATTAGATGGGCGACGGAGATTTCGAACATAATTCTTCGAGTGTTCCACCTAATGATCAATCCCACAAAATTTTATTAAAATTGGCCTCGTGGTTTGGGAGGAGATGATTGTTGACGCGAGAATAAGAGTTTTTAATGTTTTTGCATTACCTTCAGTGTTAAAAAGTGCCGAGTCAGCACTTTTTCAGAGTCCCAAGAAAGTACCTTAGAAAAAAACCGTTAGCGATTTTTTTCTACCATTCCTTTCCATTGCTCATAAGCAAGCTGCACAGCAAATAAAAAGTTTCTGAGCCGTACAGTTTTGGAGATATGAGCAATTTTAATTTTTTCTATTTTTAGCTCCTGAGGTTCCCATGGGGCTACGTGAAAATTTTTTTCGGCATAAATTAGATTCTTATGACCCAATAAGTCCTCAAAAAAAATTTGGTTCAAATCGATCTCTTGATTCAAAAAATAGAAATTTAGGGGTGGAGCGTCAGCCAATCAGAAGCTGTGGCAGCCATGTTGGATGGCGGGCGGACAAACCAAACACAATTCTGAGAGAGGACCACCCACTGGCTATCCTCAACAAATTTTATTCAAATTGATCCAGCGGTTCTGAAGAAGAAGATTTTAATGTGTTTTGCCAATCAGCAGCCAAGGCAGCCATATTAGATGGACGACGGAGATTTCGAACACAATTCTTCGAGTGTTCCACCTAATGATCAATCCCACAAAATTTTATTAAAATTGGCCTAGTGGTTTGGGAGGAGATGATTGTTGACACGAGAAAAAGATTTTTTAATGTTTTTCCATTACCTTCAGTGTTAAAAAGTGCCGAGTCAGCACTTTTTCAGAGTCCCGAAAAAGTACCTTAGAAAAAAAACGTTAGCGATTTTTTTCTACCATTCCTTTCCATTGGTCATAAGCAAGCTGCACAGCAAATAAAAAGTTTCTGAGCCGTGCAGTTTTGGAGATATGAGCAATTTTAATTTTTTCTATTTTTAGCTCCTGAGGTTCCCATGGGGCTACGTGAAAATTTTTTTCGCCATAAATTAGATACTTATGACCCAATAAGTCCACAAAAAAAATTTGGTTCAAATCGATCTCTTGATTCAAAAAATAGAAATTTAGGGGTGGAGCGTCAGCCAATCAGAAGCTGTGGCAGCCATGTTGGATGGCGGGCGGACAAACCGAATATAATTCTGAGAGAGGACCACCCTCTGGTTATCCCCAGCAAATTTTATTCAAATTGATCCAGCGGTTCTGAAGAAGAAGATTTTAATGTGTTTTTGCCAATCAGCAGCCAAGGCAGCCATATTAGATGGGCGACGGAGATTTCGAACACAATTCTTCGAGTGTTCCACCCAATGATTAATCCCACAAAATTTTATTAAAATTGGCCTAGTGGTTTGGGAGGAGATGATTGTTGACGCCCAACGACAACGGACGACGGACGACGGACAACGGACGACGACGACGGACGAAAGTGATCAGTAAAGCTCATCCTGAGCTTTGCTCAGGTGAGCTAAAAATGAAAGAAAAATTGAGTTATGCAGTTCCTTTAATAAAAACCTTCAACAGGTATTAAGGACATACATTGCAACTCACATAAATCAAATACAGTTTGCAGCATGTCATCCAACCCGCTCCCTATGAGCCATTCAGACACGTTTTCAAGCACCCAGGCTTTGACTGAAACCTCCATTGTGGATACAGACGACGCGCGGTTTGGTGGCCAAGGTGCTCACGCGCAGGACATGCAGGGGACGTAACTCCTGTTTATCGATAGTCAGGTATTCTACAACCATCCATTATGCGCGAAATATAGGGGAGGCTATCCATATTCGGTGTTTTAGGTATCTCATATACTGGTGGTATCCTACATTACCAAAATGTATCGTTTTTCGAGAGTGCTCTGGTTTTGTGAATAACCTTTCCTCCTGGAAGTCGTCATCAAATGTTTCCGACACTCTTATATCGCCCTTTAGTGGAACAAAGCGCCATCTGCAATGCTAAAGGATTGCAGATGGAGCTTTGTTCCGCTCAAGGCACGATATTAGGAATGCGGTACGGGCCCCAAATACATAAAATGCTTTGTTATATTGGTCATTTCTTCATAAAATTTGATGTTAATCACCCACCTCACACGACTAGAGACGAAGAATTTTTTTTTTAAATTTTCTCGAGTAACAGAAATATTTCTCTTTTTTTTACCTAAAAAAACATAACTTATGTCCTCCTTTGGAACGAGCTCTAGGCGTTCGTTACAATGAAGGGAGGTACAAAGCTATGTTTTGATGTCAAAAAATTGATTGGATAATAAGGTATGATGGCGATTTTCGTGAACAGCGCTGGCTGAATATGGTCTTCACTATAGTTATTGTTTTTTTTTTTTGGTTTTTTTATTTGGGTTTAACGACACATTAACAGCCAGGGTCATATCATGTCGGTGACAGTTTTAGTACCCGGAGAGAACCACCGAGCAACGACGAGCAGCTGTCAGCTCCCCAACATCGTATCTCTGAACTCTGCACCACGGCACAGGCAGGGTCAGATTGGTTGAAGACATGTGCACCATTGACGTGCAGTACGACTTAGTACACAGCGTCATCGTGCCCCCACGCGGGCAATGGAGATGAAGTGTCTTGCCCAAGGACACAACACGGTTGCCGCAGGTGGGATTCGAACCGAGGACCTCTCGGATTGCAGCCTGCACCTCTACCTACTGAGCCACCACGCCCCTCCGGCATAGTCAACGTTGCTTTCAAATCGACTTTCTTGGCGCCCGTGTTATGATGAAATGAAAATCTCCCCCCCCCCCCCCCCCCCGCACCCATCCTCGAAGGCATTGGCCATTTCTGAACGAAATCTGGGGACAGGTCACAAATGACTGCACCTTTTTGAACGTTAGGCTAGATTTCAAGCTGACTATGACGCATGATGTTATGGGGGTGGGGGTGGGGGTGGGGGGATGTTGTCTTTCATTTGTCAATAGACCATTCTTTCCGCTAACAATGACTTTTGGCCATCTTAAACATAAAAAACATGGGGTGCTTAATTAAGTTCCAGGTGTATATTTAACTAGTAGTGCTAAATTATTTTTAGTCATCAAAATTTGTTCACAAGTCTTTGCCTTGTTACAATTTATGGGAGAGTGCCTATAGGCACTCCCCCATAAATTGTAACAAGGAAAGACCATACAGACCAAATAATTCAGATTGAAAGATAATATGAAGGATACTCATAAGTTTGAAGCCTCTGAGTTGCAGTACCTACACTTTAGAGAAAAGCCCAAATATGGGCTTCCAGCACTCAACTAGTTAACTGCTGAGCAAAACATACCCATATAATAATCAATGAAAAGTAGTCCTACTGCACCCCAGCACACATGATTGACTATAAATCAACTAACATACTATAAAGTCAGTTAGGTTAAAAATCAACCCAAAGCAACTGGGCTGAAAGAATATGAACCCAGTTGGGTTCATATTCACTCTACCCACTTGATTGGGTTCATATTCACTCGACTCACTTGATTTGGGTTGATTTTAACCCAACCGAATTTAGAGTGCATTGATTCAAGGATTCAGGGCCGTCGAGGGGGGGCGGGGTGGTACCCCGGGGCCTGGCGGTCCGGGGGGCCTGCGAGCACGAAGCTGCGCAACCCGAGACAGCTAGTTTGCGAGTTTTTTTCAATGCCCAGTGTGTGTGAATCGACAGGCGGGCCGCCCCCCCCCCCCCCCCTGAATTCACTAGTAAGCACACATTCCTTTCAAGAACTGTCTGAGTTATTAGATATATCTTGGGTCGATCCGCCCACAATATGCTGTTCTGTAAATCGGTTATATAGACGTCCTTCTTACCATTCTCTTGTGTAACCCAATCTAGTCTTTGAGAGGCAACTGAGTCATAATAGATATCGGTCGGGGGAAGGGTGAATATTTTCCTGGGTCTTTGGTAAGTTGGGTTTGAAACAAGGGGACCCAGGTGGTACCATCTAACTGATCTCCCCCGGGGTCCGTATTTTCTCTCGGCGGCACTGGTTGAAGGATTATAAAGGGAAGTTACATAAAATTAACCCCAGTTCTTACAAGAACGAAACGAATCGCTTTCAAGCACGTTTCTGTGGACAAGGGGGGGGGGGGGAGGTGGGCGTCATGACGATCGTCACGATCGTGTAACCCGGTTGTCCATGAGACGACAGTTTGACCGTACACACGTGATCTTCATAATAATCCCGAATAAATAACCTCACAATGATTTGGTAGTTATCTAAATTGCTATATTTTGTTCACACCAAGAACCTACAGATACAGGACGGAGAAATCACAACCCTTCTCAATTCAACACAAATATGTCAACTCCACGACCACAGAGGATGAGGAGACCTCCTTGTAAACTGACTCATAGTTGTTTTGATTCTAGACGAATGTTTCTTCTCAACTCAGGGTTTATTCGCATCAACTGGACAAGCAGATTAGTTCAGTCGCGGTCTGGGTTATGTTTGGTAGATAACATAATCGGATAATGCTTTCCACCTTGTTGATAAGAACCGCGATTTAATTAGTAAGTCGTGCATATCAGAACTTAAAGCACGGAGTTGATTGAAGGTAGTCCCGGGAAAGATAACAGAATCCCATTCAAGCTCCCAAGATTAAAATCAGTTAGTATGTAGTTTTCTACAGCTGCCGCAATAAATGTGACATCTTACCTCTTCTTAAAGGAAATTATTTCCACATTTCAAAATTTCTGTAAGAAAGCTTTAAGCTATTTTCCAGGCACATACATAAATTGACAAATTGATTAAAGCAATTAACAGATAGATAAATAAATAAAAATAGAATGTTCGCATTTGTAAGGATGAATTAGAAGCTTACCCGGCTTTTTTCAAAGATGGCAAGACAGACAGATCAGTACAGCCGCCGTGGACTGGTCGTAATCCACGCGTGGGCAGTGATGTCCACGCATGTGTTCACCACGTAATCCTAGGGCTGTCACGTCTAATCGAATAATCGATTGTCGATCGTTCACGCCGAAATCGATTAGTATTTTTCGTTGTCGAAGAATCGGTAAATTTTACCCCATTTTAGACGTTTAATAATTAAAAAAAAAATTGGATAAAAAACTATTGTTTCTGAAGGTAAAAGGTCACGAACGTCGACGTTAAACCTCAGGAAGCCATTAGAAGCATTTGTCTTTTAGGTACGTTCAAAGCTTTGATGTTCTGAACTTTTGAACCGTCAGTGTAATAATCAAGACCGGTCGGCAGTTGCGAAGTTCGCAACTGCCGACCGGTCTTGATTATTACACTGACGGTTCAAAAGTTCAGAACATCAAAGCTTTGAATGTATCTAAAAGATGATCGTCTTCGTTGTTTACTTGAGGTAGGTCAACTGACTTCAACTTCATTTTTAACGACTTCAAAGAAAGGGAGAGGGAGGGTCATCTTGGTACGATTAATCGATTACTATCGAGTATTTGCGACGATTAATCGCCTCCCAAATTAAAAAATCGTGACAGCCCTAGGTAATACATCATCAGCAAAATTTTAATTAATGAAACACCGGTTGTACCCGGTGCTTCATCAATTAAATTTTTTATGATTATTCCTATAATTAGTGTTTCTAATCTAATATTATTGCCCACCCGCGGAAAGTGACCAGTCCACGTCGGCCCTACTGTACATAATTATAGCTTTAGTCAGAAATTTTCTGTCCAGTTTCAGCCGTAGAACACTTCCTGGTGGAATTCCTGCTTGATACAGGCAACACGGGAAATAACATTAAACCAGATGCATATTCACGGATCTCCCATTGAGATTCCTGTGACAAAGCTGAGACCACAGACCCTTATAGCTTCAGTGAACAGTACATCGTCCCCTGAATGCAACAAGGTGCCATCTGCAATGCTTTAGCACTGCGGATGACGTCTTGTTCCACCCAATGGACGATATAGATTGCACATGGCTGTTCCTGGATCAATACAGGCAGCCTTTTCTGGAAATAGTTGCATTTAGAGCTGTAGGTTTTTAAATTTCTTGTTCGGTTTCGGTTTTGCTTTTTCAGGTGGAGTAAAACCTCGGTTCGGTTCGGTTTTCGGTTTGTTCATGAGGCCAAGTAAAATTCAATAAAACTCATTCTTATGTCCGGAATCATAACTGAATGGTAGTGAAATTGAGTGAAACTAAATGAATGCCCGAAGTAAGCTTTATAATACACGAAGAATCAGGAAGGCCAATATAATAATTACCTAAATATACAGAAGTTTTATTGTGTTTGGCCATTTTTCGAGGTCTGACACCTGCACGCAACTTGAGGAAAGCTGCAAACACAACTAAACTGAAATGTCGGAAATTCACGGAATGTAGCCTTCCCAGAGTAGTGAGAGTACCCAGACACTGCCATTGGCAGTGTCTGGGTACACTCACTACTCTGGGATGGCTACATTCTGTAAATTTCTGCAACAAGAGAGTATTTAATAAAAAAAAACGAAAAACATTAGATTACGGGATGTCGACGGTTTCGGTTTTTTAAAAAAAAAAATAAAAACCTCGGGTCGGTTTCGGTTAACCTACAGCTCTAGTTGCATTCTTTGTCTGGACTGCGAAGATATGGGAGTGATGGATCAGGGATGGTGATAAGACCATAGTTTACACAATATTTTATTTCAATGAAAAAAAACCCCATCCCATGTTATATGTAAACATCATGTCCAAAAAGAAAGAAGATGAAACAAAAGGAAAACTAAAATAATAGAAAATAAAATAACAAAGAGAACAACTTGTAAGTTAGGGATTCGACTGTAAGCTTGGGATTTTTGTGAGTTGTCTCCCATGACCTTCATGAGATACCTGACGTCAACAGCAACTCGACACTCCTCTCTCGCATTTGTTTTTTCTAACTGTGGATGAATAACTTAAAGGAATCACATATGTACGACATACGGAATCGTCTCACTCCTAGTTGTCCACATCGCATAACGCATGGTTCTTTAAGGGAGTATCCAATGCGTATCCACTCTCTTCCACTTCTTCCCTCCTGCCCTCATCTTCCCCCCATTCTTCATATGGTGTAGGGGAAATCACTTTCCCAAAACTGGTCCAGTGAAACAGCAAGACAGCGTAATCTGCTGATGAGGCCGCACACTGACATGTTTGGCCGACCATGGCATTAATTTCTCCGCAGTTTAGTCTGTTCCACAAAGGTTTACGCCTCGGCGAGCTCGGCCAAGGAGTCTACAATCACCATATTATTTATTTATTTATTTATTTATTTATTTATTTATTTATTGTGTTTAAGGTCACATATTTCTGCATAATGACTAATCATGATCGCAACATGTTTAGTCAAGTTCAGTCAACCGTTTATATCCATGATTCCCATTTCAGAGGACTTCCACTCAAAGCATTTGTGGGCGAGTCCGATTTTATCAGTAAAATAGAGCACGTTTACCACATCAAATAAACACTACTTCACTTCACATGATGGTTCCAACAGGGAAATCACCATAACTGCACACCATTATCAGCAATATAGTGATAACATCCAAGACTAGACAGGTACTCCGGTTTCCAACAGCCGTAAAGCTGTCATCGACGCGATATGACCTTGGCTGTTAGTGTCGTTAAACCTTAATAAATAAATAACTCCGCATGCACTCTAAAATCGGTTGGGTTAAAAATTAATCCAAATCAGCTGGATTGAGTGAATATTCACACAACCCTGTTGATTTGGGTTAATTTTTAACCCAACTGATTTTAGAGCGTGGATTAGGTTTCCTCAATAATTATACATAAAATAGCACTTGGCCAAATGGACCTATATATCACCCAGACCATCAGAATTGTCTGTTAATGTGCACCTTTTCAAGGGGGAGGGCTGTCGAACGTTTTCATTGTAAGGACAATATTGCATCCGTATCATTACTTCAAAAAGAAAAACTAAAAAAAGAACAGAAAAAAACCCTGCAGTTTCAGTAATAAAGTTCCCTAAATTTTTATTACACATGTAACTTTTTTTCTGTTTTACAGTCAAATCAACAATACTGTCTGTATACAGTTCCCAATATGGATCAGTCCATCCCTTCACCCCGGAGCTCCAGACAAAAAGGATGGACCGATGAAGAAGAGCATCAAATTGCATTGACGAAGCTTTCGATGTATAAAGGGTATACGGACACCCCACCCCCTTCCCGGACATACCCCCCCCCCCCCCCCAGTTGTAAACTGATGACTTTTACAAAATCCAATTTCAAGGTGGACATACCCCCCCCCCCCCCCCCGCCGCGCCCCAGTCAGAATTCAACAGTGGACAGAATCACCCCAAACTATCGTACTAGGACAGAAGCCCCCACCATCATTCAAGATATGACAGAAAAAGATATTAAGATTCAATAAAAACTTTATTCAACATAAGATACCAAGGGGCTCCTGACCAACATTCATATAAAGCGTATATTTATGGAATAGCCAAGCGTAATAGTCAACAGATAGGTTTCAGTCGTGGGACAGTTTCTCGTGCCCTCCATAGCCTCGTGTCCCCAAAGTGGACGATGAACTGGTCCCCAAGGAAACCAGCTGCATGTTAGAATTGTGCTTTTCACGAAGGCACGTCTTGGCAATGCAGTTGAAATGTTTTATCCGTCGGGACTTAATCTAGTAGGGACAAATCAGGTTAACCCCCGCCCCCATCCCACCACACCCCACCCCACAATCGGTCGTCTTCGTGACGTCGCTATATGTGTCTAGTTCATGCCTGTTCTCACAACGGACGTGACATCCGTCACTTATTCCCAATTTCTTATTCGTCATTCGTTATCAGCCGAATTTCTAACAAGGAACTGGGAACAAGTAACGATTGTCACGTGCCCGTTCTCGCAACGATTTGTAGCCAGCAGCTATCGTTGAGGTGTAGTCCAGTTGGCCAACCGCAAAGATTTTGGGCATGCAGCGACGAGTTCGACCAGATTTACTTCGACTGTTGGGTGGGCAGGGGTGTGGAGGAGTGAGGAGCTTTCGTTGGGGATCGCATTTGAACGGTGACCGCACCGAAAGAGTTCAACAAATCTGATTCGACTTTTCAGGGATTAAGAAAGTAGAAAAGATTTGGTGGAAGATTTGACAGGTCGGACTTGTTAACGCCACATAACCTATGACTCACGATGGAGTTCATTTCAGCCGGAGGGGTGGGCAAGGATGGGCGTCATAACTTACAGCACAAATACTATATGAACAATAATCTTGTTGGTTAAAGTGTTAATTCGTTTTTTTCAACTTTCAATAAATCTATAAAAACCGCCCTGTGATGAACCCTTCACCCAACGTAACGGCCAAAAACGGCCAGCGCTATTCACAAAAATCGCCAATTAATTTTCATTATTGTTTTCATTTTTTGTTTCAAAAACATAGGTTATGATCCCTCTTTGGAACGAGCTCGTCGAGCTCGTTCCAAAGAGGGGTCATAACCTATGTTTTTGAGACAAAAAATGAAAAAATTAGTTTTTCAAAAATTTTGTTTGCAAGTGTCGTCTGCTTTTCATGTTAGGTAAAGGGTTTAAAATAAAATCTAACAAGGTGTTATTTATCATCGCCAGCTATTACTACTTATAGCTTGTGTCCGCCCACAATGATAGATGGCGCTCATCGATCACGTAAAGGGGACAGTCAACATCCGCAGGACCGGTTCATCTCATCTATACAATTGGTTTGGTTAAAGCCCATAAAACTACTTTTCCCAAACTGACTTGTCAACAAAAAACAAAAACATATCAACAAAACATTGCCCAAAGAACAAAAATATTAACGTCGGGTCACTCGAATCGAGTACTCAATGGCCACCTGCACAGACAACGAAAGTATATACATTATCATAACCATGTGCATGTCCTGTAATTTGTATCAAATTCGAGGTCGTGTTTACAATCAGATCGCAACGAGCCCGTCCGATTGTAAACACGGCCGAGAATCTGATACAAATTTCAGGACATGTATTTGGTCATGATAATACATTTATCTGACAATCCCGTTACATAAAGACTTTTCCCCCCGTTTTTCAGTTTAAATTGGGTTGGAATTGGTCAAAATTTTGAATTTCATATTTTAATGAGTAATAACAATGAATATAATGATATTATGTGATAGTGGGGTGTTTTCCGGAAGTTGAATTTGTCTGATACGGAATCAGAATGAGTCGTCTATATGATACGGAATCGGAACACATTATGCGATACATACTGTCTCTAGTGGTTTTCAGGCCAAAATCTATATGATCGTTAGATAAATATCTGAAACGGTTGAGGTGACCTGTCAGAGGGATGCAACCCGGTACCAAGCGAAAGTAGTCGAAGGTGAGATTGATTTTGTTACATCTATAAACACAGACAATGGGTGCTGTAACATGGAGTCAATGGGTATGATGGTAGCAGGGTGTGGGGTGGGTGGGTGGGTGGGGTGGGATAGTTTTGGTAATCTGAGATGGCAATCATCCTTGAGTCTATGAAGAAAGCAACTTCCCGATGCCGGGCTTTTGCTTGTAGAAGGTTCTCCATGGGGGTGCGAGGGGTGTTCATAATTTAATTGAGCCCTTTTTACCAGGCACACACACACATGCATTTCTTATTAAAAAAATAAAGTTCTTTTTGTTTCAAAACTATAGGAACTTTATTCTAGAATCGCGCAACTCGCGAACGAAAGCTACAATTTTCGAAATTTGACAACGCAGTTTGATAATTTCCACACAATTGTCACACATATACATTATCGAATGGGTCAGTACGGGGATACAAACCTCCGAAGATTCAAATGAATTCCATTATATATTCGTTTACGGCCCAAACATACAATTAAATAGCGAAATAATATTAGCAGCGAAACAAACGATTTTTCATACCCGGACGCGTTCTCATGAATATTGTACCCCGGTATGGATCATTCTCTTCGAAACGAGATATGGATCATCTTCTCAAGGAATAAAATGAACGCCTAGGAAAATGTGACTTCAACAATGAAAAAGCGATACATTTTTCCACAATGATTTCTTTCCGGGTCGTTTTGTGGATGTTGTGCCTCTGCGAATCGATATTTAAATTTAGCCTGATTAGTTTTATTCGCCCAGTATGAAAAGAAAACTGATATAGTAGTGTGCTAGAAATAGAAAACGTGTGGTGCCTGGGTGTAGTGCCTGGTCAGTTCTGTGGATGCAAACTACACGAAATAGGGGTGCGGCATTCGTCCAATCAGGAGCCTAGAAAGTCACGTGAGATATAATATAATACAATAAGAGTTGAATGAGCAGGTTCTGATCCGATATTAATTTGATTGTGTTCTGGAATATTCCACTTGTTTGATTGACTCGCCCAAACATACGAGTTGGCGTTAACCCTTTACCCAAACGAATCGCCCGCATCCGCCCACGTAATATGTAAATTCAGCAGTTGAAAAAATATTATTTTTCAAAAAATTTCAACAAAACCATATCATGTGACCCCTCGTTGGAACGATCTCGTCGAGCTCGTTCCAACGAGGGGTCACATGATATGGTTTTGTTGATTTTTTTTGAAAAATTTGAGAAAATGATATTTAAAATAATAAATTTTGATGTCGTCTGCGTTGAGTAAAGGGTTAAAGAGTTGGATATTTACCATTTCAAGAGCCATGAGATTCGAGTCAATATTCGAATTCATTCAAACTTGGTTCGATTCGAGATTTAATTCGACACGAAATCTTGAGATTCGCATGACCCGACCCATGATAAAAGTGAAATTTACGAAACGAGTTCAGTAAGTTATATGTGAACCGAGCCAGACCTGGGGCTAATACTCTGAAATTTTTACAATTGTATTTTCTAGAATTGTATTTTCTAGCTTTGACTTTAAATGAGTTGAAATGAACCATTAACATTTTCAAAGATGTGGCAATTTGCCAGTCGGCAAATTGCCATATCTTTTAAATGCTAATGATTCATTTTAGTCGGTTATATTATAGTTAGAAAATACAGTTCTAGAAAATACAATTGTAAAAGTTTTATAGTATTAGCTCCTAAATTACTGGACTGTAAACAGGAGAAAAATTGAAGATTAATTTTATGACTATTTATTTATTTATTTATTGGTGTTTAAGGTCACATATTTCTGCACAATGGCTAATCATGACCATGGCAGTTTTTCAGGAAGCCGGAGTACCCGGAGAGAACCACCGAGCAACGGCGAGCAACTTTCAGCTCTCCAACATACAACTCCACACAAGCAGGGTTAGCATTGGTTGAAGACAAGTGCACCATCGGCGTGCAGTACGCCTTAGTACACTGCGCCACCGTGCCCCCACGTGGGCAATGGGGGTGAAGTGTCTTGGCCAAGGACACAACGCGGTTGCCGCAGGTGGGATTCGAGCCGAGGACCTCTCGGCTTGCAGCCTGCACCTCTGCCTACTGAGCCACCGCGCCCCCAATTTTATGACTAAATAATACATAAAATTGGGGGCGCGGTGGCTCAGTAGGTAGAGATGCAGGCTTCAAGCCGAGACGTCCTCGGTTCGAATCTTATGACTAAATAATACTTTATTGTCTTTCATTCCCGTACATGGGTATGTGACAGCTAACAATGTGAATATATGTACAACAATAAAAACAAACAGACAAAATACTATCACACTATAAAACTTTTAAAATGGGAACCGGTACCAGCCAAATCTTGAGACTTTTTTTTATTTTATTTTATTTTTTTAACTATTTGCAGTTGTCTGGGCATTTTTGGAACGAATTATGGACATACCGCATGACTTTAGGTGTTATGTCAGAATCAAAAGATCCGATTAACGCCTTTTCTAGATCCTTGTGACTCATGCCATTAACGCCGGGTAGAACAGAGTTAATTTCCTGTATGAGTGCTTCCCTGTCACCAGAGTGGAGAGTAGGGAGAGCAAAAACAGAAAATGGAACTCGTCCTGTACCTTCTTATTGCAAAACGGGCAAAATCTTTCTTCGGGTGGAATAGGTGGTCTGGTATGCCTGCCAGTCTCAAACGCTAATCTATGCGCGCTTATCCTTAGTTTCGTAAAGGCGTGTCTGATATCACTGTCCTTTTCCGCCAAAAGATATTCTTCCATTGTAAAAGAATCCTTCACCGTTCTATAAAAAGCGAATTTAGAGGAATTTTGAAAATTCGACTTGATCCGAAATCTCATAAAAGATACCTAGACCACTGGGGCGAAGCGTGACCGTGAAAATTTGGTTGATTGCGCCGGTGTCCGATTGATTGCCCTTTCTCTTCGACATCGAATTGTGATAAGTGCACGATTTATCGTTAATTTCTCTAAATATCAATAAATTGGGAATCCAGGAATATACGCATAGGTTGTGCGAATGTATCCTGAACACGTACATATATTTTTTATACTTAGATACCCGAGTATTGCCTGCTAGTGACTTCATATTCAATCCATCAGCGGGTCGTTTTCGTCAAATGTTGACAAAAATGGCTCGTACGCCTCAAACACTTTAACTACCTAATTTCTTTTTACCCTGCATGTAGATAAGGTGTAGAAGATCTTATAACCTGAACTACAGCAAACAATTTGCTAAATTAGTTGAGAAAACACGCGAAAACAGAGTGTCCGGTCATTTTGTTGATTGCATGTAGTGACCGGTTGATTGCGGTTCTTAATCATGCCGATGTCCGGTTGATTGTTTTACTTGTGTCCGGTTGATTGACAAATACACTTAGTTCATGTCGGTAATTTTAATCCCATAAACACTTTTTATCACATAATCACACCATTATACAGTGTGTTAAAGCCATGTAATATTTTTTTATAATACACTAGTGTAATAAAGGTAAAAGCTTCCAAATCAAATGCAAATGGAACGTGAGCATGTGATTGAATCACATGCTGACATTCCATTTAAAGACTTTTTACAGGATTGACTGTACATGTATTACTACCCTGTGGTTAAGAGATAGAACTGCACGTTTGAATGAGTTAACAATTAGCTACTTGCATATTACAAAGTTGTCGTTCTTCATTACGTGTACGCTCCATTTAAAACCCATGCCCTGCGTGAGAAAATGTTCAATTTCCAAGTGGAAAAGATGCAATTTCCTTGCATCTGAGCCATTTGTACAATGATATTAACTCAGGGTTAGATTGTATAGCCGGTAAAATATAGTTGGTGTCCCCCTCTAGAGAAGTTTGGGAGGCATGCACACCGCCCCCATGATCTGCGCCCATGGGGGTATCCTATCACTTGAGGGGCCGAGCCCTGAATTCAGGGCTCGGCCCCTCAAATGATAGGATGCCCCCATGGGCGCAGATCATGTGGGCGGGGGGCATGCCTCCCAAACTGAATAGGACAGCTTGTAGGGTCATTGGAACAAAAATAATGGTGGGGGTGCATGATATCACCTGAGGGACTGAGTCCCGGATAGGAGGACAGCTTGATAGGGGTGACCTCGTCCCGGAGTGTAGGGATACGGGCATGAGAAACCGCCAAAAATGGCCAACTATTTAATGTTTTTCATGGTCATGAAGGCGATTGTGTAGTGATGAGCAATACAGCTAAAACTAGAAGTCCTGTCATGAATTGCGCGCAAATAGCACGTCGATCCGTGCGCTTTGTTGCGTAGTATGGCTATCAAATTCTGTAATATGGCTTGAGCACAAGCACTGTTTCATCCAATGGACCTCCGGGTAACCCGGAGGCCCATTGGCTGAACCAGTGCTTGTGCTTGCTATGGATAGGCAGGATAATCTACCGTGGCTTGGTTGCCATTCGATATGGAAATTGCGCGAAATTCCTACGCGCAATTAAGGCTAGATAAGCGCACACTTCATGACAGGACTTCTAGTTTTAACTGAATATGTCTATAAGCAGCCAGAATCCCCGCCAACGAGAAGGCCGAAGCAAGTGATTTGTTTGTTTTTAGTAGTTTACATCGGAAAAATTACAATATTGGATTTTGTAAAAAATAGAATCCAATATTGTTCCCCTGACAAAAAAGCCACTGTCTTTGGATTTGGTGGCCATCTTAGATTTCGAAAAAATCCTAAAACGACTTGGCATCCTCAAAAACTCCTAAAGCAACCTCATGATCATCAACATCGCGCAAAAGGCAGCTGAGCTATTGGGAAATAGTGTACTCTGGGTGGTAGCCATTTTAGTCACGTGATCAACAGGGCGATATCGTCTACAACACCCTGATAACACAGTGTAAGAACATTTTCAATCCTTTAGCTCTCCAGTTCATCTTGTAGCGTACAAAATTCTGGACCTTGAGTGGGAAAGTCATTAAATTCTATCAGTGAAGAAACTCCAGGCTCAAATCCCACAGATCAACCGTACCATGGCGACGACTTTCCTGGTAGTTTGGGGCAGTGCGTATGTCTCACTGTGAGAAATATATTCAAGTAAAACAAGTCCCGAGTTGCGCTAACCTTCATTAGCAAATCAAAATAAACTTGCATACATTTTGCTGATAGTAATTTATTGTGTAGTTACATCATGACCATGATTACCTGCGCGTCATAGACAGTAATTCACTTTGCATTATATTGCCGTTGATGCTACAGACAAATATGCAAATGTACTTTTATAATTTGGCATGTTTTTTGATGATAAATAGTTCGATAGACAGTTATCATTATACCTAAAGATGCAATCAACCGTACACCACGAATTTATCAAATACCAATCAACCGGACACCACTTAAGCAATCAACCGGTAACTACATGCAATCAACAAAATAACCGGACACTCTGTTTTCGCGTGTTTTCTCAACTAATTTAGAAAATTGTTTGCTGTAGTTCAAGTTATAAGATCTTCTACACATTATCTACATGCAGGGTAAAAAGAAATTCGATAGTTAAAGTGTTTGAGGCGTACGAGCCATTTTTGTCAACATTTGACGAAAACGACCCGCTGATGGATTGAATATGAAGTCACTAGCAGGCAATACTCGGGTATCTAAGTACAAAAAATATATGTACGTGTTCAGGATGCATTCACACAACCTATGCGTATATTCCTGGGTTCCCAATTTATTGATATTTTGAGAAATCTACGATAAATCGTACACTTACCACAATTCGATGTCGAAGAGAAAGGGCAATCAACCGGACACCGGCGCAATCAACCAAATTTTCACGGTCACGCTTCCCCCCCAGTGTAGACGGTTACAAACAGGGCGCCCTCACTGTTTGACAGATAGGCAAGCAGACGGATCTCAAAGGCTATATTATTTATGCTCACATATTTTAAGTATGTCGTTCCAAAAGAATCAGAAACATATGCAACGTGTTTTGTTGTGTTGCAAAATCTTTTGACAAGTGATTGGTAACCGTTAGAATGTGAGCGATGAAGGATGTGGATTTTTGTAACAGACATCACATTTTTCTAACCTTATCTTGAAATCTGAACACTCAGTTCTGTGTTGCTGATGTATCAGTACATTTTTTTCAGTTTTCTATAAAGTGTTTAGCAATATGATACGTAGGTTTCATTTCTTATCGCGCCAAAGAGATACGCTCAGAGATATTAGTTTATTTATCTAGCTGAAGTTAAAATGGAAACGAGAATATTTTAAGCTTCGGGGAATCAATGAATCACTGTAAGTTGATCGAAATCTTCACCCTCCTCCGCCCTCATTTCCGTTAGATGCGAGATACTGGTTCATTGAATAAACTGTGTTGATGAGAGACGATAATAAACGGCATCGTCCGTACACCACGTGGAGAGTGAACTACCACAAAATCACCGCAAAGTGGAGATTCCACCCAAGCAATAATTGCAAATTTGTTGCAAAGCATCACAAGCACAAGCAAATTTCCATCCAATAGACCTCCGGGTTAAACAGACAGACAGAATTTGAAAGTGATTCTTTATTGATAACCCCACTCCACGGAGGATTTAGTTACAATCCACTCTCCACTGTAGATAGTAGAAGTTAGGGATCCCATCCTATATTTTTTTCGAAGGTGCCAAAACAGAAATTACGAAAAGACGTAAAAGGACTGTAAAAAACTAAAAATGGAGCAAAGTTTTAATCCTTTACCTAACACGAAAGGCAGACGACACTTGCAAACAAAATTCTTGAATAACCAATTTTTTTTTTTTCATTTTTTTGTCTCAAAAACATAGCTTATGACCCTTCATTGGAACGAAGTCATCATTCCACACATTACTCAATGTATCACCCACCTAACCGACAGTTTTCAGCAAACAAACTGTTAACGACTTATTTGCGACACGCGGGTGGTTTGCGTGTCGACTACCTCATGGGAGGATATATCCCTTTTAACTATTTTTTGCAAGCCCAGAACAGATTTAAGTCCCAAGCCTTTTCGATGTTCGTGGATTACCGGGTAGTCTGTTCTGTTACCCTTGAAGGAGTGAATCGCAATTTTGCTTTTTCCGGAGCGTTCGTCTTAGTTTATATGGATACAGTAGCGTAGTCAAGAAGGGGATTGAGGGGGTAAGTACGCCCTCTCCACGACCCCCACTTTTCTGAAAGATGTCAACAATATATAAATTTATTCCTGGAATGCTTAAAGGTGTTTCATGTTTTCTCACCATGATATTTCTTGCACCATTTTACAATAGTTATTCCCCTTTGCTTTCTGGGTACGTAAGCCTTCAAAAATACTCAGGATGCTCAAAATGGCTTGATAAGTTTAAAAAAAAAACATGGACTTTCGTCACATATGGGGATGCATTCTGTTAACCCCTTACCTAACACGAAAAGCAGACGACACATTCAAATAAAATTCTTGAAAAACTATTTTTGACTGTTTGCGTCAAAACCATAGCTTATGACCCCTTATTGGAACAAGCTCGACGAGCTCGTTCCAATGAGGGGCCATAAGTTATGTTTCGGAGACAAAAAATGAAAAAAATGATGCAAATTGAATGGTAATGTTTGTGAATAACGCTGGCCGGTTTTGGCCGTTAGGTTAGGTAAAGGGTTGAACAACACACAAACAATATGACCAGAGACTTACACGTGTCACTCTCAATAGCAAACGTCCTTATGTTCAACCGACTCCAAACACAAACGAGATACTCCAACTGCACGGGCACCCACGGGGATTTATCCAGGGAGGGACAAACACAATAAATGGAACACCGTAGACCAGGGTTTTTGCGTAGATGGGTTTTTTTTTTAAATTTTGATATTGAAGCTGATTGGTCAATAACAATTACTGGCATAATAAAGTAACTTGGTGTGCCAAATGTTCACCACGAGTGGAGAAGTGGTGTTAACCGCGAGCCTTCACTTCACCACGAGTGGTGAACATTTGGAACACCAAGCTACTTTGGGTATATTTTATTTATACCATGATCGTCAGATTATTAAGAGTCGCTATTATTTTTTCTCGATTTTACTGAGCAGCAGCCGCACATACATGCGAATTTGTTTTTGTTTACATGAGAATCGGTGGGCGGTACTTCCGCTGTCAATTTTATCACCGAAACGAAATAGAAAAAGAAACAGGGCCTTTTTCATTTTAATAACATAATAACATACTATTTCGAGTTATGGATGCTTTATTAACATGAGACAATGCAATGTTTGTTAAATTTTGGTATTTTACGGGGTAAACTCATTTAAAAACGTAATAAATAATTGCCACTTTCATTTCACTCTTAGCGAGGCGACGTGCGATAAATTTAGACAAGTTCGCATTCAGGTCGACGTCACCAAAGGTCAACTTGGATGTATTTCCACTGTAGGTGTAAATTTTAACTACTGAAATCCCATTGCTGGCGTGTTCACCACAGTTGGTGTGTAAAGCTAAAATTTATGTCATAGGCTTTTCATATATTATAGAATAGGTAATCATGGTATAAATAACAGTACTTAAATGCTTGTCAATATTTTATTTATGAGAATCCATTGTCAAATTATATACCATGATGTAATAAATGTTCTTTGAATTTCTCATATGTTTAAAGGTTTCCTCCCCATACAAGGGATCGTTAATATATGTTTTCTACCCCCACTGCATGTGTAACATACGTCTGTCCAGGGTGAGATAGCAGGGAGAGACAGATGTATCCCACCCCACCCACGTGACGTTATACATTTATATCGTTATTATGACGCGATGCATAGTATTTGGCTACCAACTAATTCATATTGACGTCATCAGAATACAGTGTGTTCAAAGTTTGATGCTCTAAAACTCTTTAACTCCCAAGATGCCACCGTTCCTAATTGATTTCGTGGTATATACCTATGGTATATACATAACTTTTGCATGCTCTTTCCGATGGTGTCATTAGTTTTTCAAAACAACGAATACCAAATGAGTTGATTATATCAGCACGTGACCGCCTATTACCTCTGGCTAACGTAACCGCTCTATGGTGGGGGGGGGGGGGGAAATAATCCCTGATGGGTACGGGTGTGGGATGGGAAAATCTCACCCTCGGGACAAGATATTTGGTCGAGACACTCGGCAAGCCTCGTGTCTGGCCCAAATATCTTGCCCTCGGGTGAGATTTTCCCATTCCACACCCGTACCCATCAGGGATTATAATAATCCCTTCATCTTCCTATTTTGTTAAGTAAACGGTTTTATTGAGTATCATTTTATTTTCATTATTTCAAATACTCGAGTATTGATAATTTTCGCTACTTACTACCCGTAGCTCCTTACAAAATAGGTACCAAGACTGACAGAAAAAAACAATTTTTATCTAAGGACGGTATCATAGTTTTTAATAGCTCATGTAAAAGCGTGTCTTGAGAAAGAATTCGTTTGATCCAGGATATGTACAAATAATTTATAAATAATGCTATGTCAGTGGTTGGATATGCTTACCAGGGGTACCCCGGCTGACAGACCCCGGATGTATCGTCATGCCGCATTGCATTATGGATCGCACGTGGTTGTCATGGTAACCCATGGTTGCGGACATGTTGTGACGTCATTGCCATTGCGATAGGTGATGAGAGCGCTCTTGTTGTTAGGAGAACATGTGTTTCCGTTGTCCATTTTGTTTACAAGAAACTGCTATCGTTGTTCCCATGGTTGTTCATGATTGCTACGTGACCTGATGACCTACAGTAGGGCCACGAGGCCTCTAAAAGCTACACTCGATTGAATAGGAGTAAGTCTAATTACCCAAATAAACCCGACAACTATTAATTTAGCTCGAATTTTCCCCCAAATTCTCGGTTACTTCCTAGAATTACCCAAATGGGCCCGACAAGTGCCCAAAACTACAGAAAAGATACCCATAACCGAACCTTATAAGTTTATTGTGATGAATTGACAGTAACATGGTCTGGGTTAGCGGCTCGGGGCTTATGTTCAAACGAGACGCGAAGAGTGGAGGTTGAACATACGCTCCGATCCGCAGACCTCAGACCATGTTACCGTCTATTTATCACAACAACGTATATGGTCTAACACGACCCTACCCACAGCCCAAAACCTACATCGTGAAACACGAGATGCTTATTCACTGAACTTGTGATCGTTAAAAATTGCCTTGTCTCGTGTACCCCAGGACAGCAGTGGACAAATAATCAATAAATCAGATAAACTCATTCCATCTTAGTTCAAATTGTAAATTTGTTTGTAATTTAAACAACACTTCATTCGGAACAGTGTCTGCTACACGTGTGAAAAATCCAGAAAAATGAAGCGGCTTGCAAGTCACTCCGTTGATGAAACAATTACGAAACGGGCGACATCATTTCAAATATTTCGCGTTGTGACGTCAGACGGTAACATTTGCTACTAGAGCCGTAAACATAATAATCACAACAAACGTATAGACAATACATTGATACATTTTGATACGAAATGATAGTATTAACCGTTATCGTAGTATGTCATATATAGAATTAGCCGTTACCGGCAACCACGTCACGACTGCTGATGGAGCTTCAGCTCGCGTCGTTTAAAGAAAAGCAGGATCATATTACAGATGATGTTACACAGCCTGGGCTCATTATTTTTCTTCAAAAATATGAATTTTTCCTCTGCGTTCATCACAGAGAAGTTCTGATTTTCAAGCTCTAATATGTGAAAAACGTTATTCCGGATAAACCCATATTGTGCACATTACATCACGAAATGCTGTTCAGTTTCTACCGCTCCCGAGTCACATGATCTGCAAAATCTTTCGTCTACGGGAGTCGAAGGCTGCACATGTCTGCCCCTTTCGATCATTGGCCAATGATTACGGATACGTAATCGAGTAAACATAATTTTTGCTTCGGGCAATGCGGTGTTTGTCAAGTACGTTTCTAGAGTGTAAGCTTTCTTCAATTGTCTATACGTTCTCAGTTTATTTAATCCCTTTTTCTTATTATCATCATGAATATCATTATAAAAGGCGTTTTGTAGTTTCTCTTTAACTTTATTAAAGTCATGTGGATGGAGTAGTGGGTTGTTATTAACAAGAACTTCCCGATATTTCAGTCACATAGAATCTGGCTGTAAATATTTTTCGGCTTCTAACCGAGCATCCAGTAATAATTTAGATGACGGAGATTGAAACAATTTTGACATACATTTTACAAGTTGCATCTTTGCGTCAATATATAATGGATATTGTCCAAGTTCATCTCTAACTGCGTGATTGGATGATTTACTGTTTACGCCAAGTGTAGAATGATGCAGTCATTTTGGATCATCAGAACCAAAATGGGATTTTAAAAAGCTCAAATTGATGTCATTTCACGCCGAGTCATACCATTATCCACACATAAATGCGATAAACGCAGCTTTGGAGATCGTAAACTGGCACAATGGTAATTACGGGAACCAGAAAATTGCGTGTGGAATTGCCTTTTGAGGTTAAGTACTATAACTCCAGAGATATGCTAAATAACTTTGAAATGTTAATGGGAAGTGATAACTCAGGTTATATAATTGTTTTTCTGGATGATATTAACGGTCGTCGGACCCAGTGGAATTCATCTGACCTTTTGGATCAACCCGACGGCTTTATCATTGAAAGGTGAAAGGGAATTCGTACACTATAATAATAATAATAATCTTTATTGTCTTCCATCCCACAACATTGGAATATGACAGAGATATATAGAGGATATTCACTGCGTCGCTCGTGAAGATCCTCATATTTCTTTGTAGCCACTCACGAGATATTTTCGGTATTCATCAAATTTTCGTGAATTTTCTTTTTATTTAATGCTCTACGACTACAAACTCTCCAATTTGTGGCCTTTATTTGCCATTAAGGCGCAAAATTTATGTGCCGAACCGGCGTCCATACAAAAATTACAACAACCAAACTCCAACCATTGGAATGTGTGAATATCCGCACAAAAAGTAGTCCCGTCTTATTTCTCCCCTAACTTTACGATTTACCAAGGCTGGCGAATTGAAATAATCGCAATGTGTTTCGAAGAAATAGAACAATAACAAAAAACACCACTTTCTTATTTTCAATAACAAGACACGTCATTTTATTTTTTTTGAACTCAATGCACTGAAGACGTGTGAAGTTGAACTGAAGAAATTTGAAAGTGATTTCGGCTTTTCGCTAGAAGGTGAATGAGAAAGTCAAACTTTGAAACCGCTGATTTAATGAATTGATTTAGTCACTGTCACTATCAATTATTCGAATTCGTTTGTATTTGGGACTCTGGAATTCATTACTGATGTGCTGACTCGTTTAAAGTACATGTGATTCGTCATCCGAACCTACGATGAAATATCGATTTCTAAATATCATTTTGATATTTCGTTTTGCCGACCGACAGGGGAATATGACTTAATTTTTCAGCGTGAATTGATGCCTGAGCATTAAATAAAAATGAATATATATATAAATATATATAGGACACACATACAGCACAGGGTAATACACATGATATTAAACACAAACATTTAACTTCATCACACTTATATATTTATTGGTGTTTAAGGTCACATATTTCTGCACAATGGCTAATCATGACCGTGACAGTTTTACGGGTGGAGGAAGCCTGAGTATCCGGAGAGAACCACCGAGCAACGGCGAGCAACTGTCGGCTCCTCAACATACCAACTCCACACAAGCAGGGTTAGCAATGCTAGAAGACAGGTGCACCATCAACGTGCAGTACGCCTTAGTACACAACGCCACCGTGCCCCCACGTGGGCAATGGGGTTGAAGTGTCTTGCCCAAGGACACAACGCGGTTGCTGCAGGTGGGATTCGAACCGAGGATCTCTCGGCTTGCAGCCAGCACCTCTACCTACTGAGCCACCGCGCCCCACCACATTTATATACAAAGGTTGAGTGAGTTTTCATTTAGCTTTTTACTCAAACCCTATGACATATATACAAAAAGACGGCTTGTTGCAGTGATGATTTACGTACATGTAACATGATCTGCAGATGACAGGCGTATATGTGTATGTATTTTTATTTTTTAAGATTTCATTCTTCCACCACACGTCCAGTGGCCCATCATTGGAGCGAGCTCAGCGAGCACTGAAGACAGTAAGAAAACAGAAGACACTTCGTCCCCTGAGTTCCAATGTGTTCTATGTGCCAGTTGGCACATAGAACACATTGGAACTCAGGGGACGACTTGTCTTCTGTTTTCTTACTCTGTTCAGTGCTGGTGGCACGAAAATGGGATGGGGAGTAGGAAGAGGGCAAGGGGTGGGGGCAGTTGTCTTCCAAGGATTTTTCGATGGCATAAAAAACTAAAATTTTTGAAACCTCCCCATCGATTGTATAACTTCCTTGTGTGGTGATTATCGATCAAGCCCGGTCATTATACCTGACTACACCCCACCCCTCCTCCCCAATGGAGTTAGCACCCATAGAATACACTAGAAACGAATACTAGACAGTTTCTCAGTTACTGTTCTCGGAAAGTAAAGTATTTTCCACTTGTGTACTTCTGGCGAAAAGGGCAGGCTGTATTTTTACCATATTTTAACAGTAAAGATTTACAGTGTTGTTTTCAATGATATTCTTTTATTCGGGGATCTCCTGTGAATCTACGGCCATTACCTCGGACATAAAATTATTGTTATTTGGAGGTGATCTTGGCTAAAATTTTGTTTTTTAGTTTTTGTACTAATTTTTTGTGACTTTGCAGTTTACTTGAAACTGTAAAAAGTCTCGCATGTAAGACCAATATGCGATTAGAAAATATTATTTATTTATTTATTTATTTATTTATGTTTAAGGTCACATACTTATACACAATGGTTATTCGTGTCTGTGACAGTTTTACGGGTGGAGGAAGGCGGAGTACCCGTAGAGAACCCCCGAGCAGCGACAAACGAGCAACTGTCAGCTCCTCATTTTACGGGTGGAGGAAGCCGGAGTACCCGGAGAGAACCACCGAGCATCGACAAACGAGCAACTGTCAGCTCCTCAACATTCTAACTCTGTTGAAGCTCCGCCCAAGCAGGGTTACAGCAGTTGAAGACATGTGCACCATCGACGTGCATTACGCCTTTGTACACGGTGTCATCGTGCCCCCATGTAGGCAACCGGGATAAAGTGCCTTGACCAAGGACACAACGCGGGTCGTCCCAGACGGGGATCGAACTCGGGACCTTTATCATATAAGTCCAACAGTCTACCGCTGAGCCACTTCGCTCCCTTAGAAAATATTAAGAGGGAACGTGATCGGGTCCTAGTCTTAATCGGCAACTGTTAAAGCAGCGAAGATGTTTTACGACATAAATAACCATTACGGAGATTTTGTGACTTGCTCAGACAGTTCTAATGATAATAAAACAGCAAATAAATAAACGTTTTGCCTTTAGAAGGGATTTATATTTTTATTATTGTCAGCTCAGACGATCGTCAAGTTTTAAAATTTTACTTCAGGCAAAGAATTTTGTTCCAAACATTCATTTCTAGACATCATATTTCTGAATTTATGACAATAAACTCAATTGACACCACTGGAAACTGTATTGTTTATTCCGGATGAAGGAGAAATAAAAATGGGTAATAAACTCAATGGCACCTTGGGACTGTGGCGTAGGGAAGGGGGGTCGTTAGAGGGTGTGGTATCCAACAAGTTTTTTCAATCGGGACATTTACGCCTGGATTCGGGTCTTGGGTAACGATTCGCCTCACGAGGCTGGATTTGATATTTGTACTTATTTATGTCAAACACGTATAGTCGGTGATACAAACGGACGACTGTGGTGCGACCCAGCCTGATTAATTTTGGGACACGGTACGTGTTAACCCTTCACAAAACGCACAGGATACAGGATATCAAAATTTCTTACTTTATGGATCATATACTATTTTTTCAAATTTTCCAAAAAACTTCAACAAAACCATATCATGTGCCCCCTCATTGGAACGAGCTCGATGAGCTCGTTCCAATGAGAGGACACATGATATGGTTTTGTTGAAATTGTTTGAAAACTATATTTTTCTAAACTGTTTACTTTATAAACTTCGCGTGCTGATGCGACCGTTCCGTTGGGAAGCGGGTTAATTATATAAGAAGCCGCGTCATTTAATAACTAAAAAAAAATTCCAATAAGTCTTGAGTTTTTTTTAACTTAATCCCGACTGACTGTTATTTCAACTGCATCATCAGAGGCATGCCTTCAACTAACAACACCCCGCGTTCTCCCTGCTTTGGAGTGTTTGTTTCGAGACAAATAAGCGAATTGTGTGTGGAATTGTTCAAAAGATCATTGCCAACTTAATCTTCAATCCATGGTGGGCCGTGGTATCAACTTCGTACTGCCACTCATACATTTGTGTCACCTGCTTGGTCACCTATATGTTGTCTGTCAGAGATGAGTGGATATATAAAGGCGGTTGACGTCTTTCTTCTTCCCAAATGTTGTGTTGGAAAATTTGAGTCAAAAGAAATAATATATATATTGTATAGTAGATACCACGAAAGATTCTCAGGCAACATTTTTCAAATCAGTGAGAGGTATTCTAACTATTTGTTATTTTTTGTAGTATAAAAAACTTGAGATATAGCATGTATTTTGTACTATAATAAACTCTGGATGTACCATGTATTTTGTAGTATAACAAACTTGTGATATAGCATTATTTTGTAGTATAACAAACTTGAGATATAGCATGTATTTTGTAGTATAATAAACTTGAGATATAGCATGTATTTTGTAGTATAATAAACTTGAGATATAGCATGTATTGTGTAGTATTATAAACTTGAGATATAGCATGTATTTTGTAGATAATAAACTTGAGATATAGCATGTATTGTGTAGTATTATAAACTTGAGATATAGCATGTATTTTGTAGATAATAAACTTGAGATATAGCATGTATTTTGTAGTATAACAAACTTGAGATATAGGATGTATTTTGTAGTATAATAAACTTGAGATATAGCATGTATTTTGTAGTATAACAAACTTGAGATATAGCATGTATTTTGTAGTATAATAAATTTGAGATATAGCATGTATTTTGTAGCATTATAAACTTAAGATATAGCATGTATTTTGTAGTATAATAAACTTGAGATATAGCATGTATTTTGTAGTATTATAAATTTGAGATATAGCATGTAATTTGTAGGATAACAAACTTGAGAGACAGCATGTATTTTGCAGTATAATAAACTTGAGATAGAGCATGTATTTTGAAGTATAATAAACGTGAGATATATCTAGTTTTTAGTAGTATAACAAACGTGAGATATAGCATGTATTTTGTAGTATAACAAACTTGGGATATAGCATGTATTTTGTAGTATAATAAACTTGAGATATAGCATGTACTTTGTAGTATAATAAACTTGAGATATAGCATGTATTTTGCAGTATAACAAACTTAAGATATAGCACGTATTTTGTAGTATAACAAACTTGAGATACAGCATGTATTTTGTAGTATAATAAACTTGAGATATAGCATGTATTTTGTAGTATAATAAACGTAAGATACAGCACGTATTTTGTAGTATAACACACTTGAGATATAGCATGTATTTTGGTAGTATAACAAACTTGAGATATAGCATGTAATTTATAGGATAACACACTTCAGATATAGCATGTATTTTGTAGTATTATAAACTTGAGATATAGTATGTATTTTGTAGTATTATAAACTTGAGATATAGCATGTATTTTGTAGTATAACAAACTTGAGATATAGCATGTATTTTGTAGTATAATAAACTTGAGATAGAGCATGTATTTTGAAGTATAATAAACGTGAGATATAGCACGTTTTTAGTAGTATAACAAACGTGAGATATAGCATGTATTTTGTAGTATAACAAACTTGAGATATAGCATGTATTTTGTAGTATAACAAACTTGAGATATAGCATGTATTTTGTAGTATTATAAACTTGAAATATAGCATGTATTTTGTAGTATAATAAACTTGAGATATAGCATGTATTTTGTAGTATTATAAACTTGAGATATAGTATGTATTTTGTAGTATAGTAAACTTGAGATATAGCATGTACTTTGTAATATAATAAACTTGAGATATAGCATGTATTTTTCAGTATAACAAACTTAAGATATAGCATGTATTTTGTAGTATAACAAACTGGAGATACAGCATGTATTTTGTAACATAACAAACTTGAGATATCGCATGTATTTTGTAGTATAATAAACTTGAGATATAGCATGTATTTTGTAGTATAATAAACGGAAGATATAGCACGTATTTTGTAGTATAACACACTTGAGATATAGCATGTATTTTTGTAGTATAACAAACTTGAGATATAACATGCAATTTGTAGGATAACAAACTTCAGATATAGCATGTATTTTGTAGTATTATAGCATGTATTTTGTAGTATTATAAACTTGAGATATAGCATGTATTTTGTGGTATAACAAACTTGAGATATAGCATGTATTTTGTAGTAAAATAAACTTGAGATATAACATGTATTTTGTAGTATAATAAACTTGAGATATAGCATTATTTTGTAGTATTATAATCTTGAGATATAGCATGTAATTTGTAGGATAACAAACTTGAGAGACAGCATGTATTTTGCAGTATAATAAACTTGAGATAGAGCATGTATTTTGTAGTATTATAAACTTGAGATATAGTATGTAATTTGTAGGATAACAAACTTGAGAGACAGCATGTATTTTGTAGTATAATAAACGTGAGATATAGTGTGTATTTTTAATTTTTTGTAGTATAGTAAGCGATATGAGATATAGAATTCATTTGTCTAATTCTTAACCAACACCGTTTTATATCACCATAGTCAATATCGTATCCGCTTAACGTGCAGCTTGTCCTCGTATATTCTCCCTCGTGAACTCGCCCCAACTTGGGGTTAGTTGACATGGGAGAAAATGTGAGGGCTCATGCGTTAATCAGAGAAAAGTTGCTCGTAACGTGGGTAGGGCAATCAACCTGTTCAATCACAGAATGTCATTCGTTCTATTTCCGAAAACTGTGGTTTTCAGTCCTATTCATGTTTAACCCTTTACCCAACGTAACGGTCAAAACCGGCCAGCGCTATTCTCAAACATAAATCTCCAATTAATTTTCATTATATTTTCATTTTTGTCTCAAAAATATATGTTATGACCACTCGTTGGAACGAGCTCGTTCCAATGAGGGGGTCATAACCTATGTTTTTGAGACAAAAATGAAAAAAATTAGTTATTCAAGATTTTTTTGCCAGTGTCGTCTGCGTTTCATGTTAGGTAAAGGGTTAAAAATGAGATCTTTTCTGCAAAACACAGATTCTGACAAAAACGACCGATGTAACTCATTATATGGAGCGTGACGAAGCCCCAGATTGAAATCAGTAATTTTGTTTCGACTAACTGGGGGAACGTTTTTTAAAGAAACCTACGAATGAATCGGATCATTGGTCTCACCAATATAATAATTTAGCTAATGCCATTCGAATATTTTTGTATTTCTTGGTTTGAAGGTAATAAAAGATTTGGATTTAACAGCGCCGATGACTGAAAGCAGTAGAGGTGTCAAAAACGAGACAACAGCCATATTGTGCGCCCTCCAAAACAAGGTTTTGCGATACACCCCTGCCTCTTGGTTACACCTTTTACCTTTTTGCCAAAACAAGTTCGGCAAATCAAGGCGAATTGGTAGTTTGTTTACAATTAACCCATTTGGAGCCAAAATCGGCCCAAATCATCGACACTATACACAAAACCTACAAATTCTGTTTTTGTTATCTGAAATAAGAGTTATTAACAATTTATCTAACGTTACGGCGGTTTTGTCAACTGTCATCTGCTATTCGAGGAAGGTAAAGGTTTAATCTGCCTTCGGTTTTGTTCGCTCTGCTCATTTCATCTTGGTTATAGTGGTGGATTCAGATGAAGGGGAACCCGTTACACGCTAGCCTCTGTCCCTCCCCAAATGATTCTGAGCAGCAAGTCTCATTTTCACGGTACTTGGGGTTCTCACTCACTGACAAGACATAGAGCACTGGTCTTTGACATGGGTGTTTCAACACACGAACCTTCCATCTTCTGCATGGGGTTTAGTGGTTCAGGACCCTCTGCCGAGTTCAACTCCCACAACTTGCAGTGGCAGCGCCAGAGTTACAGAAGTGATGGGGTACAGGTGGGTATTGCCCGCCGCGCGTAAGTCCCGAAGCTGAGAAAATTTTTAAAACTTATGTTGTAATTGGTGTTCTCTGGAGCATTCTCAGACAATTAAATTAAAACAGTTTTATCCTTTTGAAACTTACTGGTTAGGTCTTTCAGTTATAGAAAACGTCGTACATGGCGACATTTTAACGGAAGAACGCTGTTGTAAAGTGCGAGCACAAAGCAACAACTGAAACTTGAAAGTAGGCTGCATTCCAAACGGATGCGTTGCACGCTCTCGATTCTAGTATTCCTGGAATACTCTTAAGCGGTATGTTTCAGGCCGTTTGAACGCGGCACGCATTGTTGCAATTTGGGACCTTGACTCTTGTTTGTTGTTTGCAGCTAATGTGTGTGTGTGTGGGGGGGGGGGGGGGGGGGGCACACACAAACATAATTTAAAAACTTCTCTGATTTAATGCACTTGGGAATATGGAATTAAGCATACCCACCATTACACCACAACGTTCAATACAAAAATTAAAATGATAGTATTTTTTTTACTACGCTTGGCGAAAAAAGTGGAGGGGTAAGTACCACCCCCTCCATACCCCCCTCCCCCTCATGGCGCCGCTACTGCCCACAAGACCCACCTACGCTCTACAATCACTAATCTTCGTCATAAACTATATTTTTATAAATTCATAGCTTTGAGTAAATAAATTACATGTGTCATCTGGAAGTTTTTGAAGGTTGAAGGTTAGGCCATTCAGCAGATTCGATCTCATGTGTTTCAATAAATGATGAAATAGTTCTTATCTGTTAGCTTCTTACATCCGTAGAATCCATGTACTTAGTGGCATGGCGGTATGATAAACGTGTTTGACATGAAATGATGAAAGTAAACATTTGCAGCCGACCAAATCGATGCAATGCCTTTCAGTGTTATTATCGTTCTTGCAGAAATCCCACGTGGGGGCACAGTTTGTTTACATTTGCGGTCACTGCTATTCGTACACCAGCTGTTGTCATGCCTGATATGGTCCAAGCAAGACATTGATTGATGCCGGCGTTCCCTGTTATTTTTCTCTTCTCAATAACGATGCATGAAACATCATTTGCAAACCGACATCAGTTTTCTTAGAATTTACGTAAGTTTCAGCCAGTTTCCCGATCTGAGAGTGTGCTTCAAAAATAATCTCTCTCTCTCTCTCTCTCTCTCTCTCTTTCTATCTCTCTCTTTCTCTCTCTCTCTCTCTCTCTCTCCGGCTCTTACCCTGACCCTACACGCACGTTTCGAATGGTGTATTAATTTGTTCATTATTACCTGAAAATCAAAGGGTATGTCATCAGTGCAGAGTAGTGGATGATGAAAAGCACTTCCTACTGCACTGTAGTTTATTGGAGAGAGAATGAGAGCAGCTACTAATCAAATTAGGCGTGGGCGTTCACCAAAACAATGACGACGAAGAGAAGTTAAAGCTTTTATTGGGGTGCGATGACACATGATGAGTCCATAAAGAGCGTAGCCCGGTTTATTTATCATGGCTCCGAGAAAAGAGGAGTCTGGCAGCCCCTCATCGACAGCTATGTTACATAAAATCGATATTCAACTCATGTATTAAAAATATACTATATTTTTCTTATTGTTAAACAACATTGGTTATTGGATATTTCATGTAACATTATATTTTATTTTATGATCTGTACATTTGATCTGATGGTGTAACAGTATAATGATGAATTTGATTGATTGATTATTAAACTCTGATTCCATTACCCCTTTTTACTGCCACGCCCACTTTAGCCATATATGGAGGACCTCTATGTACTCCTGTATGCGAGAAGGTTTAATAAGATTTATGATACACTTGAAACTCTATCATCTCATTAATTGTTGGAAAGGGCTCTCTGAGCCCTTTCCAGCAATTAATCAGATGGTAGGTTTGATCTGCGCATACAAGAACGTACACATAATTATCATGAAGTAGGTGACAATAGTCGTTTTCGGCAGCGTAAGTGTTAATATCTAACTCAATAAAAGTCATTGGAGGCGCGGTGGTGTCGCGGTAACCGGTTCTCGTCAGATCTCCGACGTTAAGCAACGTCGATCGCGGTTAGTAGTTGGATGGGTGACCATTTCAGCGACTGATTCGCGCTCCCGCGGTTGTGTCCTTGGGCAAGCACTTAACCCCGATTGCCTACATGGGGGCACGATGACGATGTGTACTAAGGCGTACTGCACGTCGAAGGTGCGCATGTCTTCAACCAATCTAACCCTGCCTGTGCCGCGGTGCAGATTTCAGAGTTACGATGTCGGAGAGCTGACACGCTGCTCGTCGTTGCTCGGTGGTTCTCTCTGGGTACTCCGGCTTCCTCCGCCCGTAAAACTGTCACCGACATGATATGACCCTGGCTGTTAATGTGTCGTTAAACCCTAATAAAAAAATAAAAAATAAAAGAAATAAGTCATTTTCAAATATTGGAACAAATCGTCTCTTGTGTATAACAAGGCGTCGCCTGCAATGCTAAAACATTGCAGATGGCTACTTGTTGCATTTGTGAACGAAATAGCCTAGTTTGTGACTTGACAACAACGGCGACGATAGTGACAACATCACCGACAACCACAGCATCAATAACAATAGAATAGCAATCAGTGGCGACTGATGGGTATTGGGATCCTCCTCTCGAGTTGTGGAAAATATGATCCCGGAAGTTCCAGAGTATCAGACCCACCTTGGTTCGGCCCGATGGGAGAAAATTTTGATTTTCAGGTATGAAAAACACCAAATCCTTGACTCGAGAGATCGAATATAAAACACATTGTCGAGAAGTGACCAGTGGTGGCGCCGGGGGGGGGGGGGGGGGGGCTCTAGCCGTCGGAGAGGTCCAGTTAAGCCCCTCCCCCCCCCCCTCCTCGGAGATTTTTAGCCAGTCCGTCGGAGAATCTCGTAAACTCGACTTCACGAGAAATTTCCGACAATCGAATGTAGATATCTCGTCTTGTCTGTCTCGAACCCGTGCAGCACTGGAACTTTGATAGAGAATAGTGATTCTCACGAAATTCCTTAATGTCGTTCGTCAAACTGTCTTTATAGATGAAATATTTCCCGACCTTATTATAATATGTTTACTTTAACCCTTTACCTAAGGTAACGGCCAAAACCGGCCAGCGCTATTCTCAAAAATCGCCAATTAATTTTCATTATTTTTTTCATTTTTTGTCTCAAAAACATAGGTTATGACCCCTCGTTGGAACGAGCTCGTCGAGCTCGTTCCAACGAGGGGTCATAACCTATGTTTTTGAGACAAAAAACGAAAAAAAATTAGTTATTCAAGAAATATATTTGCAAGTGTCGTCTGCTTTTCAGGTTACATGTAGGTAAAGGGTTAAATAATCAACAAACATACTAAATTTGCTTCTATTTTGGTTCTCCAATTTACCAATTTTCACTCATTTTCCTTCGTTTGGGAGATCAAATGTTATAGCCCTCCTGTCGGAGAGGTCAGCCCCCTGTCGAGAAATCCCTGGCGCCACCCCTGGAAGGGACCCTACCAACTTACAGTGACAGGGACTATTCTAGATTGGTAAGAGAAGAAAAATACGACACACGATTGAAAATAGAACATATTGTACAAAACAGAGCCCAACTCTAGAGTCGCAATCACAAATTTACAAAGAAAAAAACTTCGTATTTCATCCGAAATACTATTAAATGATTTATAAAGAATGCGTGATTCACTGCAGACTAGAACCATTAAACGTTTCGCTGTCACACACGAGTGTATACTCTAGAAAATAAGGGCAATAAGATGGCACAGCCAACAGATGCTCCCCGAACGCCAAGGGTGGATATACCACTCCCCCATCGCCCCACCACCTCTCCACTACCAAGCAGGAGTTTCTAGTAAGTTTTCTTTGCTGATATTGAATTAATAAATATCTTATCTCCATTAAACCACAGCACCAATACAGCAGGCCATGGTAGACTAATGCTACTGCTTTATGAAAAACTATATTTTAGTGGTTAACCCTTTGAACCCTAGCGGTCGTTTTTCCGGCCAGCAACACGGTCATAACGTCATTATATAGGATGTTTGTTCAGTGAATGTGTGGGGTAGACCAATCAATATTTTCAACGTGCAGCCGCGGGGCTGCACGTTGAAAATATTGATTGGTCTACCCCAAATAATGAATATGGACTCTTCTAATTGCTGCTATTGAACTGGCATGGAAGATACCACTAGAGTTCAAAGGGTAAAAAAGTCGGAAAAGGGGCCATAACTAAGGTAAAAATCAAACTTGCCTTGTATATTGTCTACAGTAAGTTATATTCCAAGTTTGATTGAAATCTGACACCTATAACTCACGTTACCATCCGGAAACCAATATCAACCAACATGTCTTCTAAGTAAGAAAAGGGCTATAAGTCTGCCAAAATTTATCAGACCAAGCCCACTATCACCCCAAATCTGTATCATCTGATTATAAACCTATGTGTATACAATTTTGTTTCATTTCGTTTAGTCAAACTGAAGTTATCGCCTGGAAGCCAATATCAACATGTCTTCTAAGTCGGAAAAGGGCCATAACTCTGTCAAAAACTATCGGACAAAGCCCACTAGCAATCCCAACCTGTATTATATGATTATAAACCTGTGTATAAAATTTTGTTGCATTTCGTTTAGTCAAACTGAAGTTACCATCTAGAAACAAATATCAGCATGTCTTCTGAGTCAGAAAAGGGCCATAACTCTGCCAAAATTTATCGGACAAAGCCTACTATCAATCCCATCCTGTATTATGTGATTATAAAGCTGTGTATAAAATTTTGTTTTATTTCGTTCAGCCAAACTAAAGTTGTCGTCCGGAAACCATTTCTTGCGGACGGACGGACAGATAAACAGATGAACAGACGGACAGGGCGGCGACTATATGCTCCCAGTTTTGTTTCGGGAGTATGAATATTCCGTTAAAATATGGCAACAAGACTAGCAACCAGCTTCATGACGGTAATTTTACCTTAAATATTACCGTAAAAATCTCATATTTATTACAGAAATGGCGTTCTTTTTTTTATTGACTGAGGTGAGAAACCAAGGAATTAAAGATTACTCTCGCTCAATTTCACCAGAAGGATGCTGAGTAGCCATAAACAATAATAGCCTAATTAATATCTATAACTTGTAGAGGTGAGCATGACTACAGGCTGAACATATTAATTAGTCTACGATAACCCATTCGACCCTAACGTCCTGAATGGAATCATCTTAACGTTACTTTATACAGCCAAATGGGAGAGTCTGTGTTCCATTTGGGTACTTTCAAGTGTAATGTAATCCCTGCATATCTGTAGTCAGTGGTAGACTGTTGGACTTCTATGCTAGAGGTCCCGAGTTCGATCCCCGTCCGGGACAACCCGCGTGGTGTCCTTGGGTTGCCTACATGGGGGCACGATGACGCCGTGTACTATGGCGTACTGCTCGTCGATGGTGTACATGTCTTCAACCGCTGTAACCCTGCTTGATCGGAGCTTGAACAGAGTTAGATTGTTGAGGAGCTGACAGTTTCTCGTCGATGCTGGGTGGTTCTCTCCGGGTACTCCGGCTTTCTCCACCCGTAAAACTGTCACGGTCACGATTAGTCATTGTGCATAAGTATGTGACCTTGAACACCAATAAATAAATAAATAAATAAATAAGTAAATAAATAAATAAATAAATCACAATACACATATCCATCAAAGGGTATATTATTACCTTCAAGAATTTGTTCAGTGCTAAATGACGAAAGTGGCAAACAGTGAAATATGTATCGTGGATGTATTGGTGGCGATCAAGAGATAACGGCTGGACAAAATGCAATAAATCAAACGTCAGTGTTGACGTCAGACAGTTGAATGTGTTGTGTTATTCATCAACATGATTCTTTATTGTTAAACGTGCTGATAGACACTTGCCTATTAAAGATGGTTAGGAATATTGGTTTCACTTCAAGTATGCAAACCATTCCTTGTGCCTCTTTGAAAACACCGAGACTGATGCAAAAAGGAGGAAACATTTATAACAATGAGAAACCAGAACACAGTTACATTCTCTTCTCAACGAATTTGTTTTTTAACCCTTTCGGAACGTCATGCATATATTTTTGCATAAAAGAAATTGGACGTTCTTGATTGCATCAAATAGAAAATACATATTTGAGAGCAATGCTTAGTAATTGTTTCAGAAAACGTGACGATCGTTGCTTATTCCCAGTTCCTTAAAAGGAACTGGGAATAGGCAACGGTTGTCACGTCCATATAATTTCATCAAACGCAGGGGCGGCGAAACGATTTTCAAAGTGGATGCTGGGTCGGGCGATGGATGGGCGTCGGTATGAAAATTTTAAATTCCAGGGTCCCAAAACCACCATTTCGATGCATCTGCATGGATATTTTGAGATTTTTCAGGAGATGTATTTGAAAGATTTCACACTTTGAGAGCCGTTAAAAAACGGCGGTAAAGCATACAGGTGAGGTCTATTGATCAGCTTTGGTCGTAACGACCAAAGCTGATCAATAGACCTCACCTGTATGCTTTGCCAGACGTTTACAGCAATTATACTGTTTGTGGATTATCTTGTCTGGGGGTGGATTTGGTACTTGTAAGTCAGTAAGATTACGATCTACTTCAGTTAACCGATTCTTTAATGGACTGTATACATTTTAACGTTTGCTGCCACTTACTGCAAAAATGATCCAAAATCCATCGAAACTGAACCAGTACGAGAGAAACATAGCTGGCGAAAATGTGTGTGTGTGTGGAGGGTGGGGCTCTAGATCCGCCCCTTGTTTCACCAGTCATTTGTTGTGTTAAAATATATGCATACAAAAAAACATGGCCCGGCAAAGAAAGTGGAGGGGCTGAAGCCCCCCCCCCAGTCCCCCAACCCTTTTCCACGGCGCCTGAAATGGCCCTAGGGGGCCGTAGATTTAATTTATTATTCAGCCTCCCTAAAACTACAAGGTAAACTTAACTCAATACAAGTTGAACAACAATCATTTACCTGCTGACAACATTGCGTAACACCATATCTTTCAGGGTGCTGTGATAGTTAAGGATGTTAAAAGCACCACCCCATACACCACAAATCCACGAAATATGACATGCACGACTGGCTTGGGGTGGTAGGTGGCAGTGTCGGCTGTCTGAGTTCTGATTTCTAGGCCGACTAGCAACCACTGTCAGTCAGCCTTGCAGATGTAAGTCGGAGGCGGGATAGACAATGGACCTTTTCAGTTAATGCTGTACCGAGAGTCTCTTTTGCAATGAGGGTTGGAAACTGGAAGGTTAGGATATAGCACTGTGGCACGGGTGAAATCTTCAAATTTGACTTGATTCAGAACAGAAAAAATATGGAAGTCAAGCCAGATTTGGCAAAATAAAATGAACTGCTGGTTATGGACTACCGCCTCCAATACAACATCAACTTCCATAAAAATTAACATTTTTGCTTTGGAAAGACCGCGCACGCACCCTCTGAAATGTTCCTAATTTATTGAAGTGCATCCATGTGGACACAACTGGGCATGCAGTTTACTTATTTTCCAGTAAACTGCCTAATCACATAACCTCTCAAAACTGACAGAAATCCCCTTTAGTTTGGTCTGTGGAAGACTATTTTTCTCGTTTGTGAATACAGTGTACGTCACTTGAAGAAATCGTCCATGTTGTGTAACAGAAATGTAACTAATCATTCAAATATGCATAATAAAGAAAATATCAAAGCTGTTTTCTTTGCTGGAATCTTGTTTATTTTTCTCCATACATTTTATAAATATTTCCTTTTCATCAAAATATGAGTTCATCAGTTAATGGGGAGAAATGAGAAAGAGTTAACATAGGGTACTGCGAATATTCGAGATTCGATTCGATATCGATACCATACGTATGCTTCGAGATCGATCCCGAATCAGTCTCAGGATTCAATTTTTTCGAATCTCTCGTACTAACTTCAATTTGTTACATTTCCAACAAAAATAGGATACAACTGTTATTAGAAAATTCATTCATGGAGGCTCAATTCCTATTTATTTGAGTAATTGACAATGTTTAATTGTTAGGTAAGGTGTGAATTTGGCCCCAAAAATTATCCATAGTTTTGGTTTTTAAAGGCCTAACTTGTTACTATTCACGTTCTTAAGAACGTGAATAGTAACAAGTTAGGCCTTCAAAAACTAAAACTATGGACAATAGGCCTAGCTGTTTCAGCGACGGTGCAAAAGAGAATATTTAGTTATTGGTGTTTGAGGTGTTCACTCCGTCGCGTAAGGGTCATCACAGTGTTCTGTAACTTTCGTTTGATGCAATATAAAATAACTTGTCTTTTAAGATTCGATTCGGGATTCGATTCGATGTCGATATCAGAGACACGATTCGATTCGAGATTCGATTCGAAAAGAAATTTGTGATTCGCAGATCCCTAAGTTAACAATTCCAATATATCTCATTTACCATCAACATATTGTCTGCTGCTATTTTATGTAGGGGGTTAAAGTTTTTCGAAGGCAAACGCCGGTTGGACGACCAGCCCGGAAGGTTGTTGTAATGTGTGAGGCACACACCCACATATTACGAGACAGAGACATACAGGCAAACATACAGACGCACTGTAAACTAGACAGACAGGCAGACAGTAGAAGCGTCATGGGAAAACTGAAGATAGATTAGTCTATAACTGTATAATCTTTACAACCCTGAGATTAGAATCTATGCCAGAATTTATTGTCATTTAAACTTTTAAAGATAAGACGAGACGTGCGAGTTGAGAGATTCTCACTGAATTCCAGGCATGGGAATCTAATGTCCTGGCGACACGATAATGGGAAATAAATCATCTCTACTTTGCTAAAGTAAAAATGCTGCTGCAATTATTTCATTCTTATCAAGTTGGAACACTGGAAAGCTATCATTTCTGACATGTTACAAAATGTGTTAGTATTCTTAATAAACAATTTGGCAAACCCCGTGAAGAAAAGTCTTTTTAATGGCCGTGTAATATCAGTTGTTTCGCCACATAAATTGGGAACCCATCGCTCTGCAAACAGCCGTGTTTCGACAAATAGTGCCCTGAGTTCCAATGTGTTCTATGTGCCTTCTGGCACATAGAACACATTGGAACTCAGGGCACGAAATGCACAGGCGAGCTGCTCTTCTTTTGTAATTGCTCGTAGGTTTTAAATCGTAAAATAACTAGATCGAACGGGGAGCGCGGTGGCTCAGTTGGTAGAGAAGCAGGCTGCAAGCCGAGAGGTCCTCCGTTCGAATCCCATAGGGGAGTGCTGTGGCTCAGTGGTGGACTGTTAGACTTTTATGGTAGAGGTCCCGAGTTCGATCCCCATCCGGGAGGACCCGCGGCGTGTCCTTGAGCAAGGCACTTTATCCCGGTTGTCTCAATAGGGGCACGATGACGCCGTGTACTCAGGTGTACTGCACGTCGATGGTGCACATGTCTTCAACTGGGCTGTAACCCTGCTTGAGCGGTGCTTGAACAGAGTTAGAATGTTGAGCAGCTGACAGTCGCTCGTCGATGCTCGGTAGTTCTCTCCGGGTAATCCAGCTTCCTCCACCCGTAAAACAGTCACGGTCACGATTAGCCATTGTGCATAAGTATGTGTCCTTAAACACCAATAAATAAATAAATAAATAAATAAATAAATAAATAAATAATAACATTGGTACATAACAATGACATAAAGCGCACAAAGTGATAATAGACAAATAACACAGGACAAGATTTAGGGACAGGAGATCGCATCCATATACGATTAGACTCGTATAAATATGGAGACCCCCACCCCCCCCCCCCCCCCCCCCCCCACCATGAGAGCGATAGACTTGGTACACACTAACCATAGTGCTGTTTTATTTTAATATTCAATGGACACAATGGCATGGGAGGCATTACGTTAAATGTAAACACACATGGTAAATTCTATATGCACAGTACTCGCCACATTTTATCGAGTCTACACCGCAGGAATATGATTTCTGATTGCTGAATATTTTGTTACTTGTAAAAAGTTTTGATAACAACGCCATGTGTTATACGGTATCATTTTATTTACATCATTCTACTCCGATTCACTGCACAATTAGGTTTATAAAAATATTTCACGCGCTGAAATATGATAAGAGATCCGGTGAGATCCGAGCAAGAATTGCAATAGTAAATCGTTCCCTAAGTCACTGCATAAAGCTGGCTTTGGGAATCGACAGTCAACCTCATAAGATGGAGCCCGTTTCACAATGCATACGAGGCGAACTATCTACAGATACAGTAGAATCCTCTTAATTGAATATCCATTTTGCCAGTGAAAATTATTCAGTTTAACAGGAGTATGCAATTAACAGGGATTTGGTCAGTTTCCTATGTTCTGGAGGTAAACTGAGCATTTATTCTATTATATCTTGTTTGACAGAGCTCATAGAGCTCTGTCAAACAAGATATGATAAAATAAATGCCTGTATTGGGTGTAGTGAGGCTAAAAAGCTTGATAAATAAGGGGAATTTGGTGCGTGTCACAGTAATTTTTTCGACATATTACAAAAATTTATATACAATTAACAGGAGTTTACTCTACACCCCATATGCAATTAACAGATCAAATTTGTACTGAATATATGGTAAATGGTTTTGTGTTTGAAAATTATATTCAATTAACAGGGATATACAATTAAGAGATATCCAATTAAGTGGGCTCCACTGTATTGGGGAGGAGGCATGTTTTTGCCAGGCCGTGACATGAAGTTGCCCGACTGTTGTTGTGTACATATGCTCTACCCTAGAGTACGCTATTCAAGGCAAAGCATAATTGCAGCAATGGGTAAATCCATAGTGAAACATGCTGCTGAAATAAAACGCAGAATAACCAGCTGTCAAAACAAAAAGAGTAAATTCACAGAACGACACGCGCGTGTGAATGGGTAAATAGATATGGCACCAGTGCCAGCACGGATGCGGCCTCTCGTTTTACCCTTTCGCGTTGGCACTCGTGCCATATCGATTAAAACATTCAAACGCGCGTGTCGTTCTGTGTTTATTACACGCCTTCACGTCTATAAAAAAAAACAATTATTAGAGTGACACTCTGCAATTCATTTGACAGCTATCAACAAAAAGAACACATTTTATCGCCAACCAAATTGGCACATAGAACACGTTGGAACTCAGAGAACGAATTTTAGCGCTGGCGATTTAAATTGTAATTCCGCTGCACGATTTGTAGAAAATTACTCCAATGAAATTTCGCTTCTATTTAAGTAGTATATCATGCACCCGGACGGCCCCCATCAGCAGGACCCCGGTAATGGCGTCATGTCACGTGACCCAGTGGCGCGATGTGTTGTCATGGTAGTCCGCGCGAGCGGTCATCTTGTGACCTCATCCCCATAGTGATACGTGGTGTTAGTGCGCATGCACAGCGCGTGTTGTTTGGGTGATACGTATCGTTTCCGTCGTCCATTTTGTATACTGCAGGCCGCCATCTCGGTTTCTATGGTAACACATGGTTGTTGTGTTACCCAAAGGCCTACAACAAGACGGGAGTACGTTTGGAGGGTGAGTTCAACTGAATAAGAGTATCCCGTTTCCTAGAATTACCACAAACAACCCGACAAACCCTCCAAATCACCAAAAACGACTTTATTTACTTCGGATTCCCCCAGAATCTTTTTTAGGACCGCCATACCATGGATTTTAATAGTAGCATGTAGCGCTATAGTATCGGGGGCCACATGTAAGCTCTATTGAACTAGAGTAGTTTTTCTGGTTCGTATTCCCCCAGAATCCTCGTTTACTTCGTAGAATTACCATAAACAACCTGATAATTGTTTACTTGACTCTGATTTCAATTGAATCCTCGATTTCTGCCTATGCATGTACAAGCTATATTATGATTTCTTTGTTCTATTTATTCTGACTTCCCTAAACATGTTTATGTTCTAGTGTACACATTACAGGTAGCACATAGGCACATGCTGGATGTGCCAATATGTGCTTGTATGAAAAGGCACAAGGTGACAATGTGAATTAAACCGGAGAACCACAACGGTGCAGCGGCGAATCGCGCATTTTCGATTCCACTCGAATCTCGAACAGAATGGGGTCTTTTAGTCAAATCGAATCTCGAATCGAATTCTGGGCGTCTTGAAGATGATCGATAAGGGGTGGGGGGGGGGGGGGGTCTACATACCTCATTGTTCCGGCTCCAGTCCATACTAATAAAATATTCCATCTACATCATTAAGGCATGCCTTCCTGGAAGGCAGGCCTTGATGATGTAGTTGGAACATTACCCAAGAACGGATGCGAGACTTGTCAGCATTAAGCTTTGCACAGGACTTGCCCCTAGCAGCAGCTCATCAACACTGTTTGGAAACTTTAACTTTGTTTTCAAGAGTGGTGGAAACTAGTGAGATTGGAATTAGCATGGGAGGTGGCATTGGCCAGATGCTATTAATGTTAATATAGATGAAATTACATTCTGTCTTCATTTTCAACATTATTTACGTACAAATTCCATCTCAACTATACGTTTTATGAGACGACGACAATGACTAATACCAAGCTACAGTTAAAACTAGAAGTCCTGTCATGAAATGCGCACAAATAGCACGTCGATCTGCGCGTTAATCTACGCGTTATGACCATAGTAAGGCTATCAAATTATGTACATATGGCCTGTGCACAAGCAATGTTTCAGCCAATGGACCTCCGGGTAACCCGGAGGTCCACTGGCAGAAACATTGCCCGTGTTTGATATGCGTAACCAAGAGAACCTGCCGTGCTTTGAAAGCCATTCGATATGGCAATTGCGCGTAATTCCTACGCACAATTAAGCCTAGATACGCGCACAGTTCGTGACAGGACTTCTAGTTTTAAACTGTTTGGTTACCGTAGATTCGAAAGGAAACGAATCGGGCAGCTGATTTCGAATCGAATCAAATCGAATATCCACATAAGATTCGAATCGAATCCAAGGCCCTAGTTGGAGGCATGTTCACCATCGACGAGCAGTACGTTTTAGTACACTGCGTCATCATGCTCCTCTTTGGGCGGTTGGGCAGTTTGGTGTGTAACTCAAGGACACAATGTAGATGGCGAGGTCCAAGAGCGAACTTACGACCTTTCGTTCTGAAGGTATAGATTTGACCTTCTTGATGATTATTAAAAAGGTCTAGATATTGTTTTAAATCTTGATATCTTGATTATCTCCTCTCTTCGGACTCCTCAGAGGTGCGGATCTGGGGGGCTTTCTTGATGTGAAGAAAGTACGCGTCTATCTTTGGATAGGCTAAGTAAAGGGGCTCATGTGGATAGGTGTAGAGCGAAATGAAGATCAGGAAATGGGTGGGGTAGGTACATTAAAGAGAATTCAAAACATTCTTTGATCACAGACCTGGCAGGTGTCATTAACTCAGGTGAGGTATCTAAAGAAATTGGATTAATCTTAAAAACAAAAGTGTTGACCTTGGGATTGTGTCCTGTGCAGTGGAGGCAAGCAAACCCGAGTGGAATGACTCAATATACCCAACACTTAGGTCCAATACCACAGAATCAGGAAATAGGGGGCTCGGCAGAATTTTTATGAGAGACTTCAGTGGACACATAGGTGACAAGGAAGAAGGTATACATGGCGGGGATAAGAAAGTCAACAGGAATGGAAGGAAGCTGTTTGATATCATAAATGAGCTTGGTCTGAAGATTTTGAACAGGGATGCGAGGTGTAATGAGAAATGAACATGGAGAGGAAAGATAGAAGAACAATAACAAGTATATTCTCACAGATATCGGTTTTCTGGAGGGAGGTGATAGAGGTAGAAGAGGATGATGAGGGTAAAGTGGATTTGGACAGTGAACACAACTTGATTGCAGTTATGATCAGGGGCAAAAACCCAACAAAAAGCAAATAAAAGAGATTTGGGAAGTCAGAAAGGATGCTGACTGAAAGCAGTCTGAAGAAGAAAAAAAAACGAAGTGAATATGATCGATAAGGGGTGGGGGAGGTCTACATACCTCATTGTTCCGAGTGTGACGGCTCTGATACTGATAAAATATTCCAACTACATCATTAAGGCATGCCTTCCTCGAAGGCAGGCCTTGATGATGTAGTTGGAACATTACCCAGGAACGGATGCGCGACTTGTCAGCACTAAGCTTTGCACAGGACTTACCCCTAGCAACAGCTCACCAACACTATTTGGAAACTTTAACTTTGTTTTCAAGAGTGGCGGAAACTAGTGAGATTGGAATTAGCCTGGAGGTGGCGTGGGCCAGATGCTATTAGTGTTAATATAGATGAAATTACATTGCTTGTGAATGTACACAGGGAGGCTAAATGTTCAGGAAATCGCAGATGCGGTAGTAGCCAGCTTCACGATGGCAGGGAAGGAAAAGTTAGGTCGCTAACACGAGAACTTGGGTACAGAGGGATTGACGTTTTAAAAACAAAAAAGCTGTTAAGGGCAGAACTTCCTGTCCAGCGAAATAAAAAATAAAAGAGGTTCAGTGGTCTCGACATTAACCCTCTACCCAACGCAGACGATATTAAAATTTATTATTTTAAATACAATTTTTTCAAATTTTTGAAAAACATTTCGACAAAACCATATCATGTGACTCCCCATTGGAACGAGCTCGACGAGCTCGTTCCAATGAGGGGTCACATGATATGGTTTTGTTGAAATATTTCGAAAAATAATATTTTTTCAAGTGCTGAATTAGCATATTACGCGGACGGATGCGGCAGATTCGTTAGGTAAAGGGTTAAGCAACGGAACAGTTGGAGGGACGGATGAAATTCCTAATGAGTTCCTAAAAAATGGAGCGGGAAACTATGTAAAAGCCTGGTGGCCCTAATCAACTTAGCCGTAGAAAAAAGGGGATCCAAAATAGTGGAGAGAAAGCAAGGTCAAATTTCTATACAAGATTTGGGACAATTAGGTATTGGATAATTATCGGCGATATCTTTCAGTAGCAACATTGGAAAAGTAGATTCTACCTACTAGTATAAATGCATGACGCAATTCATGGGGTGATTGCGTGATCAATCGATAAGAGTCATCCCTGACGTCATTAATCGATACTGTACCACGTGGTACCCTTTACGTCGTAAATAGATATTGGTGACGACACTGTACCACGTGGTACCCTTTACGTCGTAAATAGATATTGGTGACAAAATGTTATCGATCGCTTCCCGTGACAGGGTGGGGGGGGGGGGGGGGGGGGGGGGGGGCTGTGACGTCACTTACGTCGGCCAAGACGCACACTTTCATCATTGATGGTATTACTGAAAGCCTCGAACAGAGATTCCAGTAAAATCCCTGAAAATCTTATACAGTTATCAAATGAATATAGATATGGGGAAGTCATTTGGGTTCTCCGTGCTGCTATTGTCTCGACCATAAGATAAAACAAACCCACATTGAATTGAAGAAAAAACATTCGCAGCGGTATATTATTGGAATCGGCTGAAATCGTCGATTCCACTGGCATTTCACTCACGGTGATATATCACGTGTTTGGGAAGGTCGTCAACAATAATCGATAATCAGAATCGAGAGCTATTACTAGAAACCTTTAACCCTTTCAGTCCGGTGTGCATAACTCTTTTTTCCTGTAGAAATTGATAGTGGACGAGCAGACGATATAAGAAGGAGAAAATCGGAAGCGAGGCTCAGTAATAATTTAATCCAACAGCTCGACAGAGCTGTTGGATTAAATCATTACTGAACCTCCCAACAAATCAGAATGGTTTCGCCCATTTTGCCGTTGACAGTATTGACTGGGACGATACCTTCCATGGTACCAGTGTTGAAAGGGTTAAAGCCGGTATTGTTTTTGAAAAACTAAACTGAGATGAAAGCATGGGAAATTGTTTGAAGAGAGCATACTATCGTCACTTGAGTGCAACAAGGCGCCACCTACAATGATTGCAGACGGCGCCTTCTTGCACTAAAGGGATGCAATGTTGGTCACGTCGGTAAATGAGAACTTTTTTCTATGGTGTAGAATTTTCATACATAACATTGGACAGTGTATGATTTTTCTGACCGTGTATTGTGACAGCGATGGAACTGTCCAAAACCACTACTCTTTCCCACTTTTGCGCTCTGCTTACAAGAATGTCACGTTTTAATGTCTGCTGGACGGTTGTTGAACTAACAGCTCTAAATTATGTCTGACAGATATCTGCATACAAAAGGTTAATATACCGTATCTCATCTTTCATCGTCCACGCCCACCAAAGAGACTCTTATTAATGAAATGTTAGTCCCTCCTCGCAAACAAGCTTATCACGTTTAACCTGAACGTGAGCAGAACAGATGCGGAACACATGTATTGGCATTGCGAAACAGTGGTGTTGACTTTGAAGAGACGTATTTAGAGAAAATTGAAACGTGTTTAGATTATGAAGTTTCCCATGAGGTATCACCTCTTAAACTAAGAAACTACTAAACGATTTTTCATAAGGGATATTTGCATGATGTCTTTAGAATTACACGTGTTTAGTTTATAAAGAGATATCATTAACACATAAAAACCTATTTTTTTCTTGGAAATCAATACCATTCGAGACCAAAGTTGGTGTATTGACTACGATTAACAGTGCATCGAAAGAGGATTCTAGTAAAACTCTGTGGAGTCAGTTACGGGAGGAAGTGGCAGTAAGGAGTGGGTGGGCCCTCGCACATTCTTTCGCTTGAAATAGCTTTTATTTTTGTACCAATTCCTCAAGCGATGTTTTATCAAATTTGATACATAGAGACAAAAATTTTAATAAGGCCTAAAAAAAAGTTAAAAATCGGTTTCACAGGTCCGCCCGCCTGGTCCTTTTGGCTGCCGCATACTCTCTTTTTACAATCAATGCAAACTTTAAAAAAAAAAAAAATTGTTTATGTCTGATAATGCACCACCACCCATGCTCTTCTGTTTAAAATGAGGCTTAAAATATAAAATAAACCAAGAACATGAACTTTTGATGGCAAAAAAATAATTACAAAAATAAAAAACCGCCCGAACACATGCAATGTTACAAAAAGGTAGGGTTGCAACGATTCATCGCGATTTCGATGCATCGCAATACATTTGTACACGATACGCATATCGTATCGTTTCATGTGTATCACGATACAAACGATACACTTCCAGAAGGTTGGCATGATGTAGTCAGAAGTTGCATTTTCAGGCCCAACAAGTCTATTTTGTGCTTTTCCAACTTATAATTCCACCACAGCAGTCTGAAATTCTATCAGTATAGCTATAATTCACTTCACTTTCAACGTGATATATACGTTCCCAACGTCATCCCCTTCAGAAGGGGATTACGTTGGGAACGTAAATATCACGTTGAAAGTGAACTATAGCTGTACTGATAGAATTTCAGACTCCCGTGATTCCACTTGTTTATTTATATTTCAGTAAAATATCAAATCTGTCTAAATTATAAGCATAGGTTGAGGCAACAGACCTCTCACCTCTGAGTTGAACCAGAGACTCCCAGGGGTCCATTGGCTGAAACTTGCTTGTCTTCCTCAAGCACTAAAAAGAAACTGGATGTTACTGGCCAAATGAAAGTTGGACTCTGTGCAGTTTGTGAGCCTTTTATTACTGATAATTCACTCTCAATGTACTGCATGTAATGTATCGTGAAAAAATCAAATCGTGAAAAAATATCGCGATACATATTGTATCGCGAGTGAGACGTATCGTTGCAGCCCTACAAAAAGGGCTGAGAAAGAGAAGATCTACTTTGTGGGGCCTAACTAAAAAAATTCTACTTTGGATTTCAAACCTTTGCTTACGACCTCTCATTGGTACGAGCTCACTGAGCTCGGTGCTATGGTGGGGCCAAAAGCGATGTTGTGGCGACAACAATTTATTTTAGAAATAATAGAATTTGAATGGTGATTTTTATGCTTGGTGCTGTCAGTTTTTTTCAGTTAATTCGGGTACAGGATAAACTCGGTGTACCATTTCCCTCCCTCCTCCTCATGCAGTCCCGCATGCAGTGTGAATAGTTTTTTGACTGGGCCTGACTGCTTTGCATGTCTACCGTATACAGTGTAGCACTCGTTTAAAAGAGAAGCAGAAAAATATAGTATTCTGCAGTGCGAAATACAACTGCAGTATTTTAACGCATATCTTTTTGTGTAGATGTTCCATGCGTCCGATGCAGCGATCATATTTTCGTACTCAAACTCAAGTACGGAATGTCGTTCCGGCTTGGGTGTCAGGACGAAGAGAGAATCTATCTTCTCCAGAGCACAAAATATACGAGAACGTGCAGTCCATTCGAGTGAAGATTGCGTGAAACAAAACTAACGCGCATCCTCGACCGGATAAAGAAAACCACCTGACATTCAAATCTGAAGATAGCAAATCGGCAAACTGTATTTTTGCAAAACAGTCTTGGACGTAACATAATTCCAACTCTCATCAAAAAGACATCTGAATAAGATCGAGCCGGTGTAGCTCAGGGCATGCTGGAGTTTCTTCTATTCAATATAGTGTTTGTTTGTTTGTTTGTTAGGTTCTAACGACACTTTCAACAGCCAGGTCACATCCTGTCGGACACCTTTACGGGTGGAGCCGGACTACACTGAGAGATTCCCCGAGCAGCGGCGAACAACTGTCAGACTCTCCAACTCACTAAGTCTGCACAAACAGCATCACCATCGAAGTGTAGTACGCCTTGGTATGAAAACAGGATCATCATCGAAGTGTAGTACGCATTTGTATGAAAACAGGATCACCATCTAAGTATAGTACACCGTAGTATGAAACAGGGTCACTGTCGAAGTATAGTGCACCTTAGTATGAAAACTGGATCACCATTGAAGTGTAGTACGCCTTAGTTTGAATACAGGATCACCATCGAATTGCAGTACGCCTTAGTATGAAAACAGGATCACCATCGAAGTATAGTGCACCTTAGTATGAAAACAGGATCACACCGAAGTGTAGTACGCCTTAGTATGAATACAGGATCAACATCGAAGTGTAGTACGCCTTAGTTTGAATACAGGATCATCATCGAAGTATAGTGTGTCTTAGTATAAAAAAAGATCACCATAGAAATGTAGAACGCCTTACTTTGAAAACAGGATCATCATCGAAGTATAGTACGCCTTAGTATGAAAACAGGATCACTGCCGTAGTGTAGTACACCTTAGTATGAAAACAGGGCCATCATCGAAGTATACTGCACCTCAGTATGAAAACAGGATAACCATCGAAATGTAGAGCGCCTTACTTTGAAAAAAGGATCACCATCGAAGTGTAGTACCCCTTGGTATGAAAATAGAATCACTATTGAAGTGTAGCATGGTTTAGTATGAAAACAGGATCACCATCGAAGTGTAGTATGCATTAGTATGAAAACAGTACACATCGCCACAATGACCACACATGAGTAATTGGGATACAGTGTCTTGCCCAACGACACAGTGCAGTTACCGCTGGTCAGAAACAATCTGTAGACCTTTCGGCTTAAAGTTCAATACTCTAACCATTGAGTCACGGCTCTCCTATTTGAACTAATGAAATGTTATTATATGACACACTGTTAGGGAGGTCTTTCAGTTCCCTTTCCAGCGAAGTGTCACATTAAGTGTCGCATTAATAGAAATTTGTCGGCCTTAGTTATGGCACACACAGGGGCACCGGAAGCATTCGAGGGCAAGAGGGTCAGGAGTATCAAAAAGTTGGGATCTGCGAAACACAAATGTTTTTGCGAATCGAATCTCGAATTGAATCGTGTCTGATATCGATATCGAATCGAATCCCGAATCGAATCTTAAAAGACAAGTTATTTCATATTGCACCAAACAGAAGTTACGGAACACTGTGATGGCCATTACCCGACTGAGTGAACACCTTAAACACCAATAAATAAATATTCTCTGCAGCACAGACGCTGAAACAGAAGTTTTAGTTTTTGAAGGCTTAGCTTGTTACTATTCACGTTCTTAAGAACGTGAATAGTAACATGTTAAGCCTTCAATAAACAGCTGCGCCATGAGCACATGATACGCCCGTTGTTAATTAAAAGAAAGAAGCACACAATATGAGTCTACATGTGTACCTAACCCATATTTTTTTAAAATCGTGAAAATCTCTCAAAGCGTTCTCAAGTTATCGTATGTGTAAATAAAAAATCAACAATTTTCTAAGTAATAAAGTCCCATAACTCTGGAATGACTACTCGAACGGCGACACGAAACGAACGGGAGCTTCACTCCATCGATATACACCACCTACCCAAAAATCACGAAAATCTCTCAGAGCGTTCTCGAGTTATCGTACGACGTGTAAAAAATCAACAATTTTCTAAGTAATAAAGTCCCATAACTCTGGAATGACTAATCGAACGGCGACACTAAACGAAAGGGAGCTTCCCTCCATCGATATACACCATCTACCCAAAAATCACGAAAATCTCTCAAAGCGTTCTTGAGTTATCGTACGACGAGTGACCGGACGGACAGACGGACAGCGGTATACCATAATACGACCCGTTTTTTTTCAAAACGGGCGTATAAAAACTAAAACTATGGTCAAGGTTCTGCTCAAAATTCACTACTCACCAACAATTAAACATTTTGTCAATTTCTCAATTAAATAGGAATTGAGCCTACATGAATGAATTTTCTAATGATAATTTTATACAGTATTTGTTGGAAATGTATCAAATTGAAGTTAGTACGAGAGATTCGAAAAAATCGAATCGTGAGACTGATTCGAGATCGATTTCCAAGCGGACGTATAGTATCGATATCGAACCGACACTCGAATATTTGCAGGACCCTATCAAAAAGGGCACCCGACTCTGGGTATGAGTTAAAACCAGGAGTTTTCAAATAAAGTAAATTGTAATGCGACTCTCAATATGCCCGCCTAGCCACGGGATAAAGGGGCAGCTACCCCGCCCACTTCCCATGCCTTTTGGCACACACAACAACGTTGTCTCTTCAAATATATATCATATTAATGAATCAGCTTGCATGGTTAGTGTCAATTGTGTGTGTCACTGGCTTCGTTTTTTACATATATTATGTCGTCTCCTTTAGTTTAAAGGGAACCTTTCGTTGTGAAATCATGCAATGCTACTAGACCAGGCCTTGGGGTCCTCATTACAATGGTCAGAAGGTCAACGAAACGTACGGTTAGTCATATCGGATTAAAGTTACCTATCGGTAGGTTACAGTACGAATTTTAGACTTGCTCTCCTCAAGAGTTGGGCAGAAAATTATCTATAATTTCCTTTGTTTTAGCACAGGCAACTCTCATCCTCTGTTCGTACTGCTGTGGAAGTGGAATCAACGGGGAGACATCAGAGTATCAGAAGACAAATTAGATAAATTGAAGCTTGCACTCGTACCAGCCTTAAGAAGTTCTCTCACTCCGTCATTTGACTCATTTCAAAGCCCAGTTGAAGTTCTCTGACGTTCCATTACAGATACAGATAGAGAAGAAACTTCTACCTAGCGAATGGCGGTATTGGAATTTTAGGTTCGGTATCGGTTCGGGTATTTTTAAGGGGGTATACCTCGGTATCGGTTCGGCATTCGGTATCTGACTTGATTGCGATTTGCTGATAGTACCAAAGGGGAATTCACATTAGGAAAGTACAGAATAAGTTGTTCTTGTATCATTCTACTACAGCTAAATGCCACTACCAATGAGCTCAACAATGACATTTTTTTTACGAAAATCATATCCATGACTTGTTCTATACATACCTTTGAAGGCTTATTCCAGGCGTTTGCAATCTCAGAGCATGTGCCCTGATCATGCCATTATTATGCTAGTAATTTTGTTTATCCAATCAAATGAAGTTACTAAGAGACATAGACTCCGCAATATTAGGTTCAGGATGGCTGAAAAGCACCCAATATTAATTTAATATTAGGTGCCCGTCAGCCATTTTGTTTTATCATTATATCCACACGCCTCAGCTTTTAATTTACACGTACGTACATGCTGCAGCGCAGTCGTACATAAAACCCACCATATAAAACAGACCCGTCGCATAAACATTGCATTCGATTGAATGAAACTGTTATAATAAAATGCCAAACCAGCCCAAAACATTGGCGGGTGTAGAACAAGTCACGAGTGATTTATTAGAATGCGGAAGCAAAATTATTCCCCTTGTTGCATATGTAAACATCGTCTGCTTTGTTTACATTTTTCGAGAAGTGCGCATCATTTAACTATTCGTTGAGTTAACGTCCCCAATGATATTTTAGCATGCCGTGCATAATAAATACGTTACAGGGCGTTTAGTTGGCAGATACAGTGTCATAATTATACGGCTCAGAGAAAATATTAGGTTCGGCTTCACCTCACCCTATATTGTTTTCTCTGAGCCGTATATGACACTGCATCTGCTGCCAACTAAACGCCCTGTAACTTGTATTGTCCTGCTGACAATAGACAAAGCACCTGGGCAGTGATTTATAGTCCAGTCTTGGTTGCCTACAGGCAGCCAAGACTTGACTAGAAATCACTTCTAAGCAACTGGACATATACAGGTTATAGTCTTGTGGGAATTGGAGACAATTGGTAGAGTGCTGGAAGCCCATATTTTGGCTTTACTCTGAAGTGCAGGCGCCACAACTTAAAGGCTTCATATTTTGTGGATATGCTTCATATTATTTTTGAATTGAAATTATTTAGTCTGTGAGTATTAGCCTTGTTACAATTTATGGGAGAGTGCCATGGCACTCTCCCATAAACTGTAACAAGGCAAAAAGACATGGACAAACTTGGATAACCAAAAATAATTTAGCACTCTACCAGTTAAGGTAACAATAAATGAAAAGAAATTCAGTCACGACTTTCATAAAAATGAACACTTCAGCTGGTATCAAGCCACAAAGAGGCCTTAGTCCTATATATATTGAATGTAGAGAAATTTTAAAATCCAGACGGTTTCGGTGTTCAATGATTGGTTCGATTCGGTTCGGTTTTTCGGTATCTCCATGATATCGGTATCTGTTCATTTTTTCGGTATATCTCAACTTCTATCCCATATAAGTTACAGGATGCAACAAGGTTCTAGTTGAGCTGAACGTTTGCATGTGTTTTTCTTTGTCCCTTTTACCATAAATTGAAAAAGAAATCGTGAGGCGGAGAATTTCACGATTAATCGATTAATTCTTTCAGTTCTGTACCCAACGCAATGACAGAAAAAAAAAACAACAACAAGAAACCATTCAGGGCTATTCGGAAAACATGCTAATCAAATGTAACTATTTTTCTTTTTTTTATTACATGCCCATGCAGTCTCTCTTATGCAATACGGCGTGCAATACGGCTGTGCAATACGGAATTCCGTATTGCACACCAACCTGTTCCAACCGGGACTTTTTTATGCAATGCGACTGCATAAAGTGCATGGTGTTTACCACCGTTGATAGAAAAGAAAATTAGGTCAGTAGGTGCTTGGGTCATGTAATAAATACAAAACCACATGTATGTTTCAATGAGTCGTTTTGTATTCAATTCATCAGATGTGCGTAGAAAGAAAACGTCTCGACCTTCGGTCTCGACATTTTCATCCTACGCACATCTGACTCATTGAATACAAAACGACTCATTGAAACATACATGTAGTTTTGTCTATATATCAAAAACAAAGCTTATGAAGTTATCATGAACCCCTTATTTGAAGAAGCTGGTTGAGTTCAATCAAAATCTACCTCCTGATCCATCAGCTACATATTTATTTGTTGATTCCTTAAGATTGCAAGTGTTAAAATATTAGTTAGTCGCACCTCCTGTCCTGGGCTCCAATGAGCTTCGGCCTTGAATCTTCCTCATAATGTGGGATGGCATCCCCCTCTTCCCCAATGACTTCAAAGCTAGCTCCACCCCTACAATTTCTTTTCTTTTTCACATGCAACAGGCCAATTCAAACAAATCTGAAAATTGTTTTCTAATGAAACAAGAAGCATCCAAGGGGCCTTAATCGCTCACCTGATAAAATTAAAGAAGGATTTAGGTCACATTCGGAATCTATATGTTAATATAGTTAATCTAAGTCAGCTATCGGAGTGGAGGGGGGGGGGGGGGGGTGAGAATAGAATGTTAGGTGAATTTTTTGTGTGTAAAATCACTCAAACCCCTTCAAAATACATTTTGAAGCAAAGAGAAAAAAATCGCCCAGTGGACTGTTTCCAACTCAACGGCGTGAAAGTTCTCTTTTATTTGGCATAAAACCACTCGTTCCAACGAGAGGTCATAACCTATGTTTTTGAGACAAAAAATGAAAATAATTAGTTATTCAAGAATTTTGTTTGCAAGTGTCGTCTGCTTTTCAGGTTAGGTAAAGGGTTAAGATCACATTCAGAATCTACATGTTAATATACTTAATCTAATTTAGCTGGGAGAGTCGGGATCGGGGAAGAAGGGTACGTTGGATGATTTTGTTTTTCGCACGCAATCACTCAAACCCCTTCAAAAAACATTCTGAAGCACAAAGAAAAAATGATCAAGTGTAAACTCTCGAACTTCCCACCTCTCAGTCAGTGTACCCTCTCCAACTCCTCACCGTTCACTCAGTAAGATGAAAGTTCTTTTTCTTGGGCATAAAATCACACAAGATCTTCCAAGTCTTCTTTTCAAGCAAAAACATAATTTTGCCCAAGCCCCCCCCCCCCCCCCTCACGAGGAGGGGGGTATCTAGAGAGCAAGCATTAATCTTTTGTAGTCACACTTATATTTACCTAAAACTTACCGCAATCAGATCTGTCACACGTGGGCACAATTCATTTAAACAAATAGTAAATTTTCTATCGGGTTCTCTGTTAAATCCCCCCCCCCCCGGTGTCCACCAAAATCAGTCAAGCAGTGGCGGCGCCATGGGGGGGGGGGGGGGTATGAGGGTTATGGGGGGGGGGGTACTTACCCCTCCACTTTTTTCGCCAAGCATAGTAAAAAAATACTATCATTTTAATTTGTGTATTGAACGTTGCGGTGGAATGGTGGGTATAGTTAAAGCCATATTCCCAAGTGCACTAAATCAGAGAAGTTTTTAAATTATGTTTGTGCGTGCCCCCCCCCCCCCCCCAACACACACACACACACACATTAGCTGCAAACAACAAACAAGAGTCGAGGTCCCTAATTGCAACAAGGCGTGCCGCGTTCAAACGGTCTGAACCATACCACTTAAGAGTATTCGAGGAACGCTAGAATCGAGAGCGTGCAACGCATCCGTTTGGAATGCAGCCTACTTTCATTTTCGATCTGAGTGTCGTTTGGTGCTTTGTGCTCGCACTTTACAACAGCGTTCTTCCGTTAAAATGTCACCATGTACGACGTTTTCTATAACTGAAAGACCTAACCAGTAAGTTTCAAAGGGATAAAAACTGTTTTAATTTAATTGTCTGAGAATGCTCCAGAGAACATCATTTACAACGTAAGTTTTAAAAAATTTCTTAACTTCGAGAGGGGTGTCTTACGCGCGGCGGGCAATACCCAACTGTACCCCCTCACTTCTGTAACTGTGGCGCCGCCACTGCAGTCAAGCATAACACTTTGAACAAACTTTAATCTAGGAATCATAGTAATGCTACACCAAATATCAAAAGAATCCGCCTGGCCGGGGGTTAGGGGTCTGAAGAAGAAACTTTTTGAATAATATTCCTCATACTGCACTGAGTTAAAATTCGCTATCCGAATTGATTTGAACAAACTTGAATCTCCCCACACTAAGGATATCTATCAATACCAAGTAAAAAATAAAAGTGTCAATGACACTGTAGCTCAACTTGTCAAGACATGTACATGTATAGTATGTGACACAGCAATGACAAACATCTAGGTAATGACCTGATAACAAAGGAACATATAAAGTATTGTAACGGCCTGTACATAAATACTGACCGTAGCCTGTAACAAATGTATAGGTAAAGCATTGTAAAGGTGGGTGACAGTCAGATGCTAAACTAGAAAAGAAACCTTTGAGCCCCAGAGTGGGTCTGACTGAACCTCAAAATATTTGTTCTCATAGCACAGTGATAACAAGGGCACCCCAAAACACACTCATTCCTACACACTCATTCCTGTTCCACGGTGAAAACAAAGGCACCCAAGAAGTTTCGTGAAGATCATAAATACGAGCTGTATAGAAGTTGTGACAAAAAACTGATTGGACCTAATTTCGGTACAAAATGGCCACTGGCAGCCATTTTGAATTTTGGACCGCACTCAGAAACACTCGTTCTCATCCCAAGGTGATAACAAAGGTACCCAAGAAGTTTCGTGAAGATCGATTGATAAATACAGCCTCTAGCCCGAGCCGTATTGACATGTGCACTTACAGTGTATAAGTAGCACTGAATAAATCAAAGTTCATCTAATTTGAATAATTTCTGCACGAGATAAAAACCCCTACTATATGTGATGTATTCCATGTTACTAAACATTCATACACAAATTTATTCAAATCAGAACTTTCATACAGAGGTTCTGTACAAAAGACTGATTGCACAAATTTTGGTACAAAATGGCTGCTGGTGGCCATCTTGAATTTCGGACCACACCCAAAAACACTCGTTCTCATTCCACGGTGATAACAAAGGTACTCAAGAAGTTTCATAAAGATCGGTTCATAAATACGGCCTCTAGCCTGAGCCGTATAGAAGTTGTGTACAAAAAACTGATTAGACCTAATTTCGGTACAAAATGGCCACTGGCAGCCATCTTGAATTTCGGACCGCACCCCAAAACATTCGTTCTCGTCCCAAGGTGATAACAAAGGTACCCAAGACGTTTCGTGAAGATCGGTTCATAAATACAGCCTCTAGCCCGAGCCGTATTGACATGTGTACTTACTGTGTGTAAGTAGCACTGAAAAAATCAAAGTTCATCTAATTTGCATAATTTCTGCACGAGAAAAAAAACCCGTATTATATGTGATGTATCCCATGGTACTAAACATTCACACAAAAAATTATTCAAATCAGCGCTTTCATATGGAAGTTCTCAGCAAAAAAAAAAAAACGATTTCTGCATCGTCGGTACAAAATGGTGGCTGGCTGCCATCTTGAATTTCGGACAGAACCCCAAAAACCCTCGTTCTCGTCCCACGGTCATGTGGAAGTTCTGCGCAAAAATCTGATTGCCTCTAATTTTGAACAAAATGGCTGCCAGCGGCCATCTTGAATTTCGGACCGCACCCCAAAACACTCGTTCTCGTCCCACGATGATACCAAAGGTACCCAAGAAGTTTCGTAAAGATCGGTTCATAAATGCGGCCTCTAGCCCGAGCCGTATTGGCATTTGCACTGACAGTGCTGAAAGTAACACTAAATACATCAAAGTTAGTCTAATTTGCATAATTTACGTACGAGAAAAAAACCCGTATTATATGTGATGTATCCCATGGTACTAAACATTCATACAAAACATTATTCAAATCAGCGCTTTCATATGGAAGTTCTGTGCAAAAAAACGATTTCTGCATCGTCGGTACAAAATGGTGGCTGGCTGCCATCTTGAATTTCGGACCGAACCCCAAAAAACACTCGTTCTCGTCCCACGGTCATAACAAAGGTACCCAAGAAGTTTCGTAAAGATCGGTTCATAAATACGGCCTCTATCCCGAGCCGTAATGAATTGTTGACGGACAGACGGACAGACGGACGACTGGCCATGGCATAAGCTCAAATTTGGTTCGCCAAAGTTGAGCTAAAAAACTGACTTGTGAATGTGAAGAAGAAACTTTTTAAATAATGGTTCTTTGCACTTTGTTAAAATTTGGGATCCCATAGGAAGCCCAAATATGACCCAAGGAACTTGATTTGAACAAACCAGAATCAGAACCTCCTAAGGTTGCTGTGTATCAAATATCAAAAGATTCCGACCGGGAGAGCTGAAGAAGATTTTTAAAGAAATTTTGCCATAGCGCACAAAATTAAAATTTAGTTTGCCATAGAGAGCCCAAATATGAATGCAGGGCTTGATTTGTATAAGCTGGAATCTGACCCTCTAAGGACACTGCAAACCAAATATAAGAATATTCTGACTGCTGGATCTGAAGTAGAATAGTTTTAACGAATGTTCCCGATATTGCACTAAGTTCGAATTGGGACTCCCATAGAGAGCCTAAAAAGACCCTTGGGACTTGATTTGAACAAACTTGAATCTGAATTTCCTAGGGGGTGTTGCATATCAAATATCAAAATATTCTGACTGGTAGAACTGAAGAAGAAGATTTTAAAATAATATTCCTCATTCTGCACTCATTTAAAGTTTGTGTCCCCACAGGGAGCCCAAATATGACCCCAGGGACTTGATGTTAACAAATTTGAATCTGACCCTCATAAAGATGCACTCTACCAATCATCAAAAGATTCTGAGCCATGGAAATTAAGATTAAAAAAAAATGTCATATTTGATTGAGTTAATATTCGGGTCCCCATAGGGAGCCCAGATATGAACCCAGGGATTTGACTTGAACAAACTCGAATACTCCCTCCCCTCCCCTCCCCCCCCCCCCCCAACCTACACAAAGAATACTCTATACCAAATATCAAAACATTCTGACTGATGGATTCGAAGAAGAAGATTTTTAAAGACTATTCTTCATATTACACGAAGTTTAAGTTTGGGCTCTCACAGGGAGCCAAATATGACTCCAGGAACTTGCTTTGAACAAACTGCAAGCTGACACCAACACCCCCACCCCCTCCCCCCCACCCCAAAGATGCAGTATACAAATATCAAGAGATTTTAACTGTTAGATCTTAAGAAGATTTTTAAATAAATTTCCTCATATTGTACAAAGTTAAAATTCGGGTTCCCAAATGGATGATACCAAGTATCAAAGGAATCTGGTTGGTAGTTCTGGAGAAGATTTTTAAATTTACAAAAAAAAATTGTGGGGTGCTAACAGAATTATGCCCCCTATGGTGTCCTCTGTGGGTGTGGTAACTTTATGTGAACAAACTTGAATTGATAGATGATTAAAAAAATGTATATCAAATTTGGTTCAATTTGGCCTATTGGTTTATGAGAAGTCGACAATGTAAAGTTCACACCGGACGGACGAGCGGACGGATGGAAATTGATCACTTAGGCTCCCCTTGAGCTTCGATCAGGTGAGCTAAAAAGGCTGGAAACAGCTGAAAATTCCCAGACATGTTTACTTCGAGCTGTACAATGTTGAAAAACTCGTCAAACTCCTGCTGGATACTTGTGCCTTATAAACCCGTTTATTTCTAACACAAACTCACACATAACGCCGCAATCGATCTTCACATCGGTGGCGGCGCCCAGGGTTGGGGTATTTGGCGCCCCACTCCTTTGGCCTCGCACTCCCTCCATACAAACAAACCTGCTTCCTCCTTAAAGGAAGATCCTGTCCCACCCTTACACCATAAACAACAATCTGGTGGCGCCCTACCCCCACTCTCACCTCTACCCTCTCCCACAACATGCAGTTTGTTTTGTTCATTGGTGTTCAAGATCACGTCCAGCATTAGTGGCTATATCTTGAAGGCCACACAAGTATAAGCTGAAATTCAAGGAATTCATTTATAACTGTACAGCTCACTTTAGAGGACTCTACACATACAGTATAGCCGCCGTGGACTGGTCACTTTCCACGGGTGGACAATATTTCCACTGACGCAATAATATTAGATTCCAAACACTAATTATAGGAATAATCATCAAAATTTCAATTAATGAAGCACCGGGTACAGCCCGGTGCTTCATTAATTAAAACTTTCTGGATGATGATTTTTATTAACTGTTAAGCGCATGCGTGGACATCTCTGCCCACGCGTGTATTCGGTCCAATCCAAAGCGATCTTGACCGGGGAGAGAGTGGGGGCGAGACTAACCCCGGAACTTTGGAGAGCCCGGACTTGGCACAGGAGTCCAGGATTCTTGGGTCAGGCCTGAGTCCCCAAAGTTCTGACTCTTGTGCCAGGCTTGGGCCCCCGATACCCGAGCGAGAATCAGCAAGATAGGTTGTCCGTCGTATTGGAGTACTAGTTGCCACTCGTGTAAAGAAGAAATGGAAGTACCCCTTGAAGATGCTCAATCTGTTAGTAGACTGTTACCTCTTTACTTGTGCACAAGGCTCTGTGCTACGCGGGTTTCCTAAATATTCCTACAATAGCAGTCGATCGAAAACTATAACTCTAGGTCACTGGATGCTGACCGATGAACTTGCAAATTGGAAACATGCTGCTAAAAAACTTCATCTTGACGGCCAAAGAGTAACGTGATTTTTCACCCTAAAAGCTGCCTGAAGTCTCCATTTAAATCATGACTTCGACATTTTCTTGGGGGAGACGCCCCCCCCCCCTCCCTCTCTCTCTCTCACACTCTCTCCAACCCCTCTATCATAGCTCGTGCCGTCGGCACTCGCTGAAGATGTCTTTGGCATCTGCATCAGTATCCCTACACGTTCGAAGGGTGGTCGTCACGGAATTAACCCTGAGGCCCGAATTTCCTCTCCCGACCCTGACGACGACTGTACTGCAGGCTTTTGTTGCCGAATGTTTTTTACCAGTAAAACAGAACTTGTTTTCCAAACTGCGATAGAGAAGTTCTAACTTTCTGATATAAGAGGACTCCGTGACCACGGTAAGCAAGCACTACTCCAGTTCCCGGGGTCCCAACGGTGAGACACAGAACAGGACCACCATGCCGTAAACACCCTCGTCTTCACACATACAAACACACAAACGAGTTTTGAGTTCTTTCATTGCACCAAAAACCGTTGTGTCCGTCATAACTTCTGATAAATATCGTCGCCTGAATGCTAGAATGTTCTTTGTCCCCTATGGGAGTACTCTGTCCTTTATGGGAGTACTATGTCCTCTATGGGAGTACTATGTCCTCTATGGGAGTACTCTGTCCCCTATGTGACATAGAACATTCTAGCACTCAGGCGACGATATGTCGTGAAACATTTCTTGGTAATTTTCTCGTACTATGAAGTGTGAGGGGAAAATATTTTTCTCTTTCCACTTCATTCCACTCGTGCATGGTTAAAGGTATGTACCCCAAAAGATAAATTTTCAGAGTCATCACTGGGGGAACTATAACTTTTTTATGTCAATTGCAGAACAATAAGTACATTTTGACGATTACATACGCAGAAACTTTAAACTTTAAACAAGACGTCGCCTGAGTGCTGCTAGAATGTTTTATGTCCCCTGTGGGACATAGAACATTCTTGCACTCAGCCGACGAAGAGGCTCTAAGGGACCTTATTTATTTATTTATTTATTTATTTATTTATTTATTTATTGGAATTTAACGACACTTTCGACAGCCAGGGTCACCTCGTGTTGGACAGTTTTACGGGTGGAGGAAACCGGAATACCCGGAGAGAACCACCGAGCAACGGCGAGCAACTCTCAGATTCCCCAACGTACTAACTCCACACGAGCAGGGTTAGCATTGGTTGAAGACAGGTGCACCATCGACGTGTAGTACGCCTTAGTACACAACACCACCATGCCCCTACGTGGGCAGTCAGGATTAAGTGCCTTGAGCTCAACCGCAGTTACTCCTGGCGGGAATCGAAACGTGGACCTCTCGGTTTGAAGGTCAATTCCGTAACCACTGAGCCACCGCGCTTCCCTAGGGGGGGGGGGGGGGAGGCTAATTGCTCACCTAATAAATTTGTTTGAAGAAGTATTTGAGGTCACATTCAACATCTACATATTAATCTAGTTAATATAATGTTGATAGAGGAGTGGGGGTTCGGGTTGTTGGGTGAATTGGGTTTTTTGGTGTAAAATGATTGAATTTCATCACACTAAGGATGCCAAATACCAAATATCAAAGGATTCTACCTGGTGAATCTGAAGAAGAAGATTTGTTAAAGAATTTTCCTCATTGATTTAAACAAACTTGAATCCGATCCTTAAAAGGATGCTACATACCAAGTATCAAAAGATGGTGACTGAGGAACTGAACAAGGTTTTTTTAAGAGTATTCTGATATTACGCTAAATTGAATTTCGGGCTCTCACAGTGAGTCCAAATAAGACATGATTTGAACAAGCCTGAATCTGACACAGAGGCGGCGGAATCGGGGGGGGGGGGGGGGGCACAGGGGCAAGTGTCCCTCCATATTTTTTTCACAGACATGTTTCGCGGTTGCACAATGAGTTAAAATGAGTGCATGCAATCCAAACAGTATTTAGCCAAAGAATCCCACCTTCGGACGCTTCGATCCGTTTCTTCTACTTCAACCATCTTCCAACCCGAAGGTATCCTTCGGGTTGGAAGATGGTTGGAGAAGAAACGGACAGGACAGTGACCACACCGCGTCATGTTCATCTAAACGAGAGAATATAGTGTGTCAAGTTAACTATATTTGAATTTGGACAAACTTGAATTGATATTTGATAAGGAACAGGAATATCAAATTCCGTTCAATTCAGTCCAGTAATTTATCACATGACTCGTCCATTTTGTTCACTTTAAAACATTTGATATTTTGTTTTCATATTAATCAGTGATAAATAAAGCCTTCCGTCAATTTCATTGGTCAATTTCAAAACTAGACAATTTGATTGGCAGAACAAAATACAACTGGGCCATATTTTCATAATTTGCATAATTAGAGTTGGGAGCTTCCATTGGTCAATTTCAAAACTGGACAATTTGATTGGCTAAACAAAATACAACTGGGTCACATTTGCATAATTTCAGTAGGGAGAATTTACGTTGTCTGTCCTATTTAGGGTGGGTTATATTGTATTAATCTTTTTACCTACAAGAAAAACGCCATTCATTTTTTTTTTTATATTTTCACTTTTTGCTTCCGAAACATAGGTTATGACCCCTCATTGGAACTAGCGTGTCGCGGTCGTTCCAATGAGGGGACATAACCTATGTTTTGGAAGCAAAAAATGAAAAATTTTAGTTATACGAGGATGTTTTTTCCAAGTGCCGTCTGTAACTCAAGTTAGGTGATGGGTTAAAAAGTCATACTAAGTGGCTAATTTGTGCGTGTGTGTGTCATATGATAAATAGAATATGAGATGAGTGTTTTTCTCATATAATATTTATGAAACTCGTCCGAATTTTCCGTTTGGGCTCGCCAAAACGGAAAATTCTTAGACTCGTTTTTATGAGAAAAACACTCATTCCATATCCTCTACTTATGAAACATCGATAACGTAATGTTGACGTCGGGCTGGTGACAGCCGGAAGACGGACGGAAAGTGATTACTAAAGCTCCCATTGAGTTTCAGTAAGATGTGCTAAATATGTTCCAAGAAATATCAGGGCGAGAGAAGATGAACAACGCAACTGCAGTGAATTCAGACATGAATGTGTATAAAATGGACATTTTATGGGGAAACTAGGGGAACAAGCCCCCCCCCCCCCCCCCATCCCCTCTCAGCCATGCCACTGCTCTTTCTTGTTCTTGTTTTAACCCCTTTACCTAACGTAACGGCCAAAACCGGCCAGCGCTATTCTCAAAAATCGCCAATTAATTTTCATTATTTGTTTTCATTTTTTGTCTCAAAAACCTAGGTTATGACCCCTCGTTGGAACGAGCTCGTTCCAACGAGGGGCCACAACCTGTGTTTTTGAGACAAAAAATGAAAAAATTTAGTTATTCAAGAATTATTTTTGCAAGTGTCGTCTGCTTTTCAGGTTAGGTAAAGGGTTAATCTCATTGCAGTAGTGAAAAAGTTTATCTTTCCAAACGTGTGAAAATGTCGGAAATATAAAAACTTCACGCAATCAATTCCAACCAATTTTTTGACCATCTGTTCTCTCACGTCAGGTAGAATTGGCAAGCTTGTCTAATCACGTAGAGAAATGTACAAATTCTGATTGAAACAACAAAATATATGAAAATATAATCACCTTTAAAGATATACCGTCATGTCGTAATATCTAGAAAAACATTGTTTTGTAAATTAGAGATATGTTAATATCGTCAAGTTTTTGGTATTCATATCAAGATGTAAATGCCAAACAAGCTTTATGAGTGCAATACATTAAAATTGGTTTCCAAGAAACCTTTTTATAATCCTAAAAATAATATGCTTTGCATTCATTCACAGAATTCATTTCTGATCAGTGGCGGGCACAGGGACGAGGCGAGAGGAGTGGAGGAGTCACCTCTACCCCCAATCCTGGCCAAAATTTCCTATAGTTGAAAATTTGGAGGGCAAGTCATGAGAAGTTGGAAATTCCATCTATCTGGATTTTAGAGCTTCTTTGGTGATGCTGATGTCTCCGTTACTTCCCAAAATTCTAACTCGATTTCAAATCGGCAAAAATTCCAACTGTTACTATTTTACAACTACAGTGTACGCAATATCGAGCTTCATAAGTATGCATAATGTCAATCGGTACAAGATTTCTATAGGACGTTTACTTATCGTAATAAAAAAATCCTCGAAATTCACTTCAAGAAAATCTCATCATCTAAAATCGTTATCCTGAGTTAATTCCATCATTCACAGTTACAAAATGAAATTGATCATTCCTGTAAAAGATCTGATTTAATGTTAGTGCAGTGTGAATTGCTCAAAGTTCTCAGCTTGAGCATTATGTTTAGCACATATTCAATTCCCAGAAGGATACCAAATAATAATAACCTGATAATTCTATCATAAATGTGTTGGCATTTAAGTTACTAGAATCAATTTTATGCCCCCTTTCATGGATTCACTTTCAAACGTTTTCTCGATAGTGAATTTCCAGCTAGGGGAGGGACTGGGAGGGGGATTTCCCCCTCTCGGTCCCTCCTCTAGTTGAAAATTCACGACAATACCCCCCCCCCCCCCCCCCCCCCCAATCGGAATCCTCTAGCCACGTCCATGGGCGGACAGGGTCAAAAAACGTCGCCGGGAAACATACCAAGGGGGTCCCTGACCCAGACAAAATTTAGATTTTTCGAACCGAAAGAACATTGCTTTCTTGCATCTGAGCGAGGTGGGGGGGGGGGGGGGTGGCTCAGTTGGTCGAGGTGCAGGCTGAGAGCCGAGAGGTCCTCGGTTCGAATCCCACCTGCGGCAACCGCATGGACAAGACACTTCACCCCCATTGCCCACGTGGGGGCACGGTGACGCTGTGTACTAAATCGTTCTGCACGTCGATGGTGCACATGTCTTCAACCAATGCTAACCCTGCTTGTGTGGAGTTAGTATGTTGGGGAGCTGACAGTTGCTCGCCGTTGCTCGGTGGTTGTCTCCAGCTTCCTCCGCCCGTAAAACTGTCGTGGTCATAATTAGCCATTGAGCTGAAATATGTGACCTTGAACACCAATAAATAAAAAAATAATATATTTTATCTGAGCAATCAATGGCAGTTCACATAGAGGGAATTTTCGATGGCATTTTTTGTATCATCACTGTCGCTCATTTGGCAAAAATGGTTGCACCAAAGGGGACCTGGGCTCATCCGGCCGACCATAGCTCGGCTCAGTGGGAGAAAGTTTTGATTTTTCGAACCGAAAGAACGCCGTCTCCTTGAATCTGACCGACGGACAGACTACACTGCAAAAAATATAGGTTCTCTTCAGAACAAAAACTGGTTCTAATCTTGTCCCTGAGATGGAACCAGTTCTATTTAAACAGTATTTATTTCAAATCAAATAAATTTACCAAGATTAGCATTCAATTTTAACAGAATATTACATGAACTGAAGTAGATTCAGCAGTAAACTTGGAGCTTATTCAACGCAGTCGCCAAACATTTTGAAACAAAGGAGATAGGAACAGTTGGCATATCGAACCAGTTTTGGTTCTGTATAGAACCAAAACTGGTTCGATATGCCAACTGTTCATATTTCTTTTGCTAAATAATGATTTGAGACAACATCGTATAAGCTCTAAACTTACGGCTGAAACCCCCCTCAATTTATGTTTAATTCTGTTAATATTTAATGTTAATCTTTATAAATTTATTTGATTTGAAATAAATACTGTTTAAACAGAACTGGTTCCATCTCAGGGACAAGATTAGAACCAGTTTTGGTTCTAAAGGGAAACTATATTTTTTTGCAGTGACTCTGTCAAGACTTCTTGGTTTTTTCTGGAGTTTTTTTTCGGGGGGGGGGGGGGGTCGGAAACCGGGACTTGGTCGTTACTGAGAGAAAGAGATTCACGGCGCGTCTTCAGCCTTGATACAAGGAGTGTCACATGAATCCGTGCATGAAAGTATGCCTCACCGTATTGAACCCGCACGTTTCGTTTTTGTTGGGGTGATTCTTATCCTGAAGGGGGTCATTGACTTTTCCCCAAAAAGCATAAATCAACAGGGTTTCATTGAAAACAAGAATTTTAATACATATAAAAACAAGAGGTCTCAATGGGCCTTAATCGCTCACCTGCCAAAGTGGTTCAAAGAAGTATTTGGGGTCACATTCAGTTAGACATGGTTCACCAACACCACAAAGGAATGAAGTCATGAAAAACACTAAGGAATGGATTTGAACAAACCTGAACCTAACATGCTCCCCCCATGCCATCCCCACCCATGGAGAGCCCAAATATTAAGCCAGGGACTCAAAATGAACAAACTGGAAACTGATCCCCCTTGAGATGTTATATACCAAATATGAAGAATTCTGACAGTATTTATTTCAAATCAAATAAATTTATAAAGATTAACATTCAATATTAACAGAATTAAACATAAATTGAGGGGGTTTCCGCCGTAAGTTTAGAGCTCATACATATTATTTATTTATTGGTGTTTAAGGTCACATACTTATGCACAATGGCTAATCGTGACCGTGACAGTTTTACGGGTGGAGGAAGCCGGAGTACCCGGAGAGAACCACCGAGCAACGACGAGCAGCTGTCAGTTCTCCAACATCGTAACTCTGAACTGTGCACCGCAGCACAAGCAGGGTTAGATTGGTTGAAGACATGCGCACCATCGACGTGCAGTACGCCTCAGTACACAGCGTCATCGTGCCCCCATGTAGGCAATCGGGGTGAAGTGTCTTGCCCAAGGACACAACGCGTTTGCCGCAGGTGGGATTCGAACCGAGGACCTCTCGGCTTGCAGCCTGCACCTCTACCAACTGAGCCACCGCGCACCCCTAGAGCTCATACGAGGTTGTCTCAAATCATTATTAAGCAAAGGAGATATGAACAGTTGGCATATCGAACCAGTTTTGGTTCTATACAGAACCAAAACTGGTTCGACATGCCAACTGTTCATATCTCCTTTGTTTCAAAATGTTTGGCGACTGCGTTGAATAAGCTCCAAGTTCACCTCTGAATCAACTTCAGTTCATGTAATATTCTGTTAAAATTGAATGCTAATCTTGGTAAATTTATTTGATTTGAAATAAATACTGTTTAAACAGAGCTGGCTCCATCTCAGGGACAAGATTAGAACCAGTTTTGGTTCTAAAGAGAACCTATATTTTTTGCAGTGTACTACTCAGAGTTTGATAAGCACCAAGTACATCCAACTACCTGTTTTACGTTTCAGTTGAAATATTGTAATGAAAAGTGTAAAAACTTTTTATTTAATTATATCTTTAATGATTTAAGTACAGAAATTAAGATTTTATTTGTGTTTGATTTTATGTTTTAGCTTTTGAAAACGATAACCATGGAAAATGGATATTTTTGGTAAAAAAGGAAATTTTTAATATGCCAAAAGACTGACGGAGCGAACTGGTATGGCTTCAATATCGAGTTTGAGACCCATTAATTAATTAATTACAGCTTGACACCGCCTTCTCATGCTCATAATCAGGTTCCTGGTGGTCCTTTGTGGGATGTTGTTCCATTCTTGGACCAGCATGACACCAAGCTCCTGGGCACTTCTTGGCTGGACTGGACGGGCTGAAATTGCAAGCTGCAACTCATTCCAGACATGTTCGATTAGATTGAGGTCAGGGGATCTTGCTGGCCAGTCCATACGCTCAATCCCCTCCCTCTGTCGGTACTCTCCGACAGCATGGGCAACATGAGGACGGGCATTATCGCCCATCAGAATGAATCTATCTCCCACTGTACCTGCATACAAGCTGACGTGGACATCCAGGATCTCATCAATAAACCGCTGTGCAGTCCATGTACCACGTTCTAGGACACAGAGCTTTGTACGTCCATCCCAGCTGATGCCGCCCCAGACCATGATTGACCCTCCACCATAGCGGTCATGCTCAGAAATGCTGGCTGCACGGAATCGCCCTCCTGGTCTTCTCCATACCATAGAACGCCTATCTGTGTGGTCTAGGCAGTACCTTGACTCATCTGCAAAAAGGACAGGTCGCCAATCTTCTCTGGTCCATCCAACGTGGTCCATGGCCCATTCATATCGTGCCTGGCGGTGGTTCTGGGACAGCATAATGCGAATACATGGTCTTCTCGATCGGAGACCACCTTCGTGTAACCTTGCCCGGATAGTCTGTGGTTTTGTTAAAAAATTTTGGAAAATAATATTTTTTCAACTGCTGAATCTGCATGTTACGGGGGCGGATGCGGCCGATTCGTTGGGTAAACTGTTAAAACTCACTGTCGAATACTCCCTTTGTTTTAGCTTGTATGTTAATTTTCCAAACCCCCTCCAAAATAATAACTTTGCATTATTAGAACAATAACTATGCTTTATTAGAACACAAACAATAACTGTTTGTTATAGAACAATAACTGGGAATTAATAGAACATCATGATTGTCTACCTGAACAGTCAGCCAATCCCAACTTGGATCTCCTATCATCTTGGACCACTCAAACCACGGTCCAGAGGAGGCCCCCACCGACAACATTCAGGACGGCATACCATCGGCAGCGTTTATTGAATCACTCGATCAAGGCGCTATAGATATCTACGGCGAGCTAAAATTAGACTTAATCGGGACTATCAGCCAATTTAATGAATATGTTAAAGAATACTGCAAGACCATCAAAAAGGCAATACTTGAAGAATTGACAGACCAAGAAATCAAAAGATCAGAGACCCAGACTTATACAGCCACATGAAACACATACACGCCGGCCCAACAAAGAAGAAAACAAGGGAGAAAACAAACGCCGCTAGCTGAGTACCGCAGCTTCTTTGAAACTTTGCCACGTCCAGACAAAACAAAAGTATTAAACAGTTAAACAGGGTCGAAGGGGGGGGGGGGGGGTTGCCCCACACCGTCCCTGAGTGCGTTCGGCGGGCGAAACCATTGATCCAGACCTGAACAGACCAGTGGCGGCGCCATGAGGGTGGGGGGGGGGGGGGTATGGAGGGTACTTACCCCTCCACTTTTTCGCCAAGCGTAGTTAAAAAATACTATCATTTTAATTTTTGGATTGAACGTTGCGGTGTAATGGTGGGTATGCTTAATTCCATATTCCCAAGTGCACTAAATCAGAGAAGTTTTTAAATTATGTTTGTGTGCCCCCCCCCCCCCCCCCCCCCCACCCACCCACACACACACATTAGCTGCAAACAATAAACAAGAGTCGAGGGCCCAAACTGCAACAAGGCGTGCAGCGTTCAAACGGTCTGAAACATACCGCTCAAGAGTATTCGAGGAATGCTAGAATCGAGAGCGTTCAACGCATCCGTTTGGAATGCAGCCGCTGCATTCCAAACGGATGCGTTGTACGCTCTCGATTCTAGGCTTATTTCATTTTCGATCTGAGTGTCGTTTGGTGCTTTGTGCTCGCACTTTACAAAAGCGTTCTTCCGTTAAAATGTCACCATGTACGACGTTTTCTCTAACTGAAAGACCTAACCAGTAAGTTTCAAAAAGATAAAACTGTTTTAATTTCATTGTCTGAGAATGCTCTAGAGAACACCATTTACAACGTAAGTTTTAAAGATTTTCTTAACTTCGGGATGGGACATCCCTCCCGAAACCCACCCCGGTTCTGGGTGTTCGGTCAGATAATGCCCTCTAGCATTATCTGACCGAACACCCAGAGCCTCGTCTACTGTCTTTCACAGAAAGACAAGTTGTGGCATATTTGGGTACACGAGATGCACAGATTTAAACGAAGTTGAATAATACGATTACGTGGTATGGGAAAAACAAAAAATACCATGAACGCCACCACGTATCCAGGCTTGCAGATATATAAATAATGAACACTGTAGCTCGCTGTTATTTTCGGTTTTCTCAAAAAGAATGATATTTTCCTGCATTCATTCTGACTTGTTGATCTTTGGCAGAAAATCGGACTCATCCCAGTTAGTGGCGTACAAAGCTTTTGTGGTGACTGACCAGGACAATATTTCCGACACAAACTAAAATGATGGCTTCCTCGTTAGAGGACCGCGGCAAATCAGCGGAAAGCCAAATAATTATTATTGTATACATGCATCAGTTATCACCACCAGTTTCAGTTTTATCTGTACCAAGAAAAACAGATCAAAACAAGAGCTGGACTTTCGTCCAGTGCATACCCCCACATGGTGTACCTCCTAGTGTGGGCATACCTATGACCAACAAATATCATTTATGACTAGACTTTATGATTCTGGAGAATCATGGCTCTTCCCGATGAGATTCCACGATTTTCATGACCCCACAGTGTCTGATGAATTGTTTTTAACTGTCTCACTGAAGTTCCTTCATTGATGTTATGAGAAAGGTGAAGATAGTAGTCTCAAATGACACAGTTTGATAAAAAATTGTTTAGGTAAAAACCATCATTAACGGTGGAGTGGGTTAATGTCAATATCGTCGTCCAACAAGTCAATGACCGACAAAAGGAGTTATGTTTGTTTGACACATACCCACTGAGTGCTGTGTCAATTTAAAAATGGTCAATTTTATCTCAAATGTATCCAAAATATTGATGTCTGGCAGCTTGTAGAGGGTTAACAAGTGCCAACAGGAATATTTATTCATGCAACTTGTAATGTCAAACCAAGAACTGTGAATGGCCATTTTTTCTTTAAAATCTACAAGATGTTTTCAGAGAAATCCAGAGAGAACACAAGAACAGCCCATTTTCTCCAAATGTCTATGCTTGGCAGCCTATGAAGGGTTAACAAATGCTTACCGAAACATTTTGTTCATGCAACTTGTAATGTCACTTGAAGACCTAAGAATAGTCAATTGTTCTTGAATTTTTTTTTTGAGAAATCCACAGAAAACTGGAATTTTAAGCTTTTAAGGGGTATATCTCCTTAACCAGTCCAAAATGGGTTAAGACCTCGATTTTTGAATACATTTACTACTTACAAAAATGTTTCCCTGCCAGTTTTGCATCCGGTAAAAGAAGTTATGTTTCTCTGTTGCATTCCCATTTGATGTTGTTGTTGTTCGAAAAACAGACTATTTTTTCAAAATTTTGACATTGAGCAGTTCATGGAGGGTTAACAAATGCTTACCGGAATAATTTATCCAATCAACTGGTAATGTGACACCATGACCTATCAATGGCCATTTTCTCTTGAAAACCTCACCAGATGTTTGTAAAGAAATCCAGGGAAAACATAAATTTTTAAGCCTTTGATGGGGATCACTATTGACAACAACAAAATGGGTTAACGCTTGTTTTTTTGAATACCCTTACTACTTACAAAAATGTTTCCATATAGATTGTGCGCTCGATAAAAGAAGGCACTTTTCTTTGTGGCGTACCCATTGGGTGCTGTTGGCATCCAAAAACAGCCCATTTTATCACAATTTTGACTTTTAGCAGCCCGTGGAGGGTTAACAAATACTCACCGCAGTATTTTGTCCACGCAACTTCTATTGTCACCCCAAGGCCTGGGAATGACAATTTTTTCTTGAAAATCTGCAAGACTCGTTTAGAGAAATCCACGGAAAACACAAATTTTTTAGCTTTATGGGGGTATTGCTGTTTAACCAGCTCAAAATGGGTTAACGCTTGGTTTTCTGAACACCCTTATTACTGACAAAAATGATCCTCGGTGAATTCCACTCCCAATAAAGGAAGTTATGTTTATCTCTCGTGTATTGTTTGGGTGCAGTGGGGGCCTGAAACCGGCCTATTTCATCAAAATTTTGATGTTTGGCAGCCTGTGGAGGGTTACCATATGCATCGCCTGATATGTCGTGTGTATCAAAGGGTGTGGCACAGACAGGTCTAGCAATGACGAATGTATAAAAAAAATCTACAAGACGTGTTTGGAGAAAGTGCCGATAAACCCCAATTTTGGCAGTTTTTTGCCAATTCTGACGAAATAAGGGTTAAATCGAAAATTCCGCTAACGGTAATTTTTAGATTTTGTACCCCTCTATGCGTGTGCAAAATTTCGTGAAAATCGGTTCGAAAATGGCTTCTGAATCGTACGGACAAAATGTGTGGAAAAAAAAAAAAAAAAAAAAAAAAAAAAAATAATAATCCGTAGAAAAACAATAGTCTTTTCCGGAGGGAAAAGCCTAAATATTCTTATACGGACTGACGGGGGGGATGCACAGATGGACAGACGCAATCCAGTATACCCCCTTCCATTTTCTTCGAAAGTTTTCAATAATTTCCAACAATTTCTAAGTCAAAAGGTATGGTAAATTGTTTGGTGTTTGGAAGTTTAATGCAATGACGCAGAAGCCTTTGTCATAGGCAAACTGCATGCCATATTTCATTGAAATCCGATGACCCCAATTCAGTATGCCCCCCCCCCCACCCCCACCCATTTTCTTCGAAAGTTTTCAACAATTTCCAAGTCAAAAGGTATGGTAAATTGTTTGATGTTTGGAAGTTTTATGCAATGAGGCAGAAGCCTTTGTCATGGGCAAACTGCATGCCATATTTCACAAAAATCCGATAACCCATACCTCTGATACAGGCTGAACAGACAAATAATGTCTATTTCTTACAATTTCTGAGTCACAAAAGGGGGATAACTCGAAAAAGGAGAATGTGAGAAATATCACTGAATCCTTTTTTAAAGCTTATACCATAAGCAGTGTTCATGGCAAATTTCATTGCAATAGAACATTCGATACCCGAGATACAGGCTGAACAGACAAATTTTGGCTCGGACGGACACAATTTCAAAGTGAACAAATAATAAAAAAAAAAAAAAATAATAATACAAAAAATAACTAGAGCAGCTAAACCCCCCCCCCCCCCCCACCCCCAAACTCTCTCACCCTGCATCCACATCTGGTTCCAATAGGGACATGTCATGTCATTCACGCCAACAATCGTCGATTGTTTCTGCATGGCAATTGCACATTAAAAGATATGTAATTCAAAATGAACTTCATTATTTTAATATAACAACAAACAACAATGTTTCACGAATAATATTAAAACGTAATAAAACATCCACTATTTTAGTACAGTTAAAACTAGAAGTCCTATCACGAACTGTGCACTTATCTAGGCTTAATTGCGCATAGGAATTACGCGCAATTGCCACATCGAATGGCTTTCAAAGCACGGCAGGTTCTCCTGGTTACGCAAAGCAAACACAGGCAATGTTTCTGCCAATGGACCTCCGGGTTACCCGGAGGTCCATTGGCTGAAACATTGCTTGTGCACAGGCCACATGTACAGAATTTGATAGCCTTACAATGGTCATGACGCGTAGATTAACGGGCAGATCGACGTGCTATTTGTGCGCATTTCATGACAGGACTTCTAGTTTTAACTGTATATCAGAGTTCCTGCACATGAATGAGCAAAATGAATTCTAAGAGATTCCAGGTCCTTAGGGGGTATACATTACGGTCGCAGTGGACTAGCCATTTTCCACGGGTGATCAATATTTCCACGGACGCACAAGTACCAGATCCCCAAAACTAATTGTAGGACGAATAATCGAATATTTAATTAACGAAGCACCGGGTACAACCAGGGAAGTGGCGACGGGGAGTGGCGGAGGTATCCCCCTCCCCAGCTAGGAGTATTTTTTCAGTAGTTGGATATTTCGAGGTCAAAAATCAAATAGTTGGAAATTCAATAAATTAACATTGTTCATGAAAAATATTAAAATTCCAACTTAATGATGAGAAATTTTGATCCTTTATTTCCAACTGGAGTTTCAAATTTCCTACTCTAAAAATGACATTTCGACTCTGACATCAATCCGGTAAATTTTCTGACCCAGACACATTATAAATGATGCTTTTTCCGTTTCAGAACAAGTGAAAATTTTCAGAAGGGTTCATAAGCATGCATATATATATATATATATCATAACTTTAATCCTTTACCTAACGCAGACGATTTCAAAATTCATTATTTTAAATGTCATTTTTTAAATTTTTAAAAAAAATTTCAACAAAACCATATCATGTGACCCCTCTTTGGAACGAGCTCGACGAGCTCGTTCCAAAGAGGGGTCACATGATATGGTTTTGTTGAAATTTTTCGAAAAATAATATTTTTTTCAGCAGCTGTATTTGCATATTACGCGGGCGGATGCGGGCGATTCATTGGTTAAAGGGTTAAAAGATATCTAAATTTTATAGTAAATTTCCTTTCTTATTATACATACCACAATTGTTTGCTACAGGCTTGCACTACAGTGGAAGTCCCTAACTCGGATAAAATACTCTCTATTTTTGTCTTTCCCAAGCAAGTTGGGAAAGAAAAGTGGTGCAAAAGCACCAATAAAAATAAGCCAAAACTGGGTCGAGTGCAACCGGCGCAGACCCAGTACGGGACGCTCTCTCCCAAGTACAACTCCACGACTTCCGTTGCCAGTGCGTATATACCGTCTCTAAAGACTCATTCTTTTTGAATCCGTAAACGTTAGAGTTATGTGATCAGCGGGGAGGAAAGATTCTTTACCCGTAAAAAAGACGGGAGGGCCTCCATGTAAACAATTGTGGTAGGTATAATAAGAAAGGAAATTTACTATAAAATTTAGATTTCTTATCAACCTACTCACAATTGTTTACTACAGTCTGAATAGACAAAAGGCTGGAGGGAATCGCATAACCAACCCCCACATAACCCTAGTGCACTGGAAGCGTGAAGTAGAAGGAAGAGGTCCCGAGGCTTATCAACCATAATGTCGCAATCATTGGTAAAGGACAATGAAAAGAGACATATGAGCCTGTGTGACACACAGACAGAAAAAGGGCAGTAACAGCACAAGGCTGAAACTGACCTTCAAGAAGCCTAATGGCTATGGCAGACAACAGCCTGCGCAGAAGAAAGAGGACCCAGGGCAAAAAGGTCCTCCGACTGCTCCTGCAACTGGCGCAAATAAAAGGTGGAGAAAGTAGAATCATTTCTCCAGTAGGCTGCCTGCATAACATCCGACAACTTGACGGAGTTAGAATAAGCCCAAGAGGTAGACAGTGCCCGCACCTCGTGGGCAGAAATACGATTGGTAATACAATCGCCATCTGCTAAACGACTATAAGCCGTACGAATAGCAAGACAAATCCATCGAGAAATGGATTGAGGAGAGATCTTCTGTCGACCCGGAATGAGAGACAGAAAAAACCGTTTTCTGCCTTTCCGTATGAAGCGTGTCCGATCAAGATAAATGCGAATAGCACGGACCGGACAGAGCAAAGGGCGAGTACCCTCAACAGAGGGAAGAGCCCTGATACAGATAGGAGGAGGAGTAGTATCTGGTAACTGATTCTTAGCCAAAAAGGAGCAATCAGTGGTAAAAGTAACACTGTTGGGAGAGCTCCTAAAAAAGGCCGGGTCAACCGAGAGGGCGTGAAGCTCACTAACCCGTCTGGCCGAAGCAAATGCCACCAGAAAAGCCGTCTTATATGTGAGAAAATGCATATCCACCTGGGATAAAGGTTCCAACGGCGCCCCCCCCCCCCCCCCCCCCCCAATCAAAGCAGCACCCACGAAAGATTCCATCGTGGAGTAAGCTGCAAAGTCCAAGGCCTTTTCAAAGGAAAGTGCCGAACAAGCTTGGAGAGGTAAGGATTAGTGCCGATACGACGATTCCCCACATAAAAAAAGTCTCTGAAAGCATAGACCTGTAACCCTTGATGGTAACAGGCTGGAGACCCCGAGAATCAAACAGATATACCAGAAACACCGCAATCTGTGAAATCGAAGGATTGGCATAATCAACAGAGTGATCAGCACACCATCGACAGAAGACCTTCCATTTAGCTGCATAAGCTAAACCAGTGGAGTGCCTCCTTGAAGAAGAAATGCACTCCACTGCTCGTCTCGAAAAACCTCTACGGAGGAGACAGGACCTGACAAAAGATATGCGTGAAGGCACAATGAAGTCGGGTCGACGTAAAACCTCCTCGGGCGACCTTGACAAAGAAGGTCGCGACGTAGCGGGAGACGTGCCGGAACCGCCGCCATCAGCGAGCGGAGCTGATTGATCCACACCCGCTGAGGCGACAGGGGAGCGATCAGAATGATTCGACAACTGCAGGTTCCAATTTTGGCGAGAACCTGAGGAAGAATCGGAACCGGCGGGAAGGCGTAGCCGACTAGACCGTTCCAATCGAGTGACAGAGCGTCCACGGCAAAAGCCAGAGGATCTGGACACGGGGACACGAAAGTGTCCACCCGATGGTTCCAACGAGTCGCAAAGAGGTCGATGTGGGGACGTCCCCAGAGATCGCAAAGCGACTGGAACACTGCCCTGTGAAGCATCCACTCGGTGGAAATAACCCTGCCCTGTCGGGACAGGGAGTCGGCTAGGATGTTCAGACGACCGGGAATGTGACGAACAACCACTCCGGCGTGAACATCCTGAGCGAGCAGTAGAAGATCCCGAGCTAACTCGTACATCGGAAGCGAGTGCGTGCCGCCCTGGTTCCGAATGTAAGCAACCACTGTCGAATTGTCGGATAGTAGAAGGACCTGGCGATTCGACAGGTGAGGGATCCACTGCCTGAAACTCAGAAGAAGAGCAAGAAGCTCCTTCTGGTTGATGTGTAGAGCTGCTTGATCCTGGTCCCACATCCCGTGTAGGGAAAGACCGAGAGGATCCAACGTCGCACCCCATCCGAGATCGCTGGCATCTGCCGTCAGAACGCGATCGGACGTGGGTAAGTCCAGCGGAACACCCTCCGTAATCCACTGAACATCTGTCCAGGGAAGAAGGTGAGGATACAGAGAGTCCGGAAACGGAAGCACCTGATCCAGAGAATCTACATTCGGCCTCCAACGACCGAGCAGAAAGTGTTGGAGAGGTCTGACACGCAGCCGACCTAGAGAAATGAGATCCGTCACCGAACCGCAGAGACCGATCAGCCGGAGAAAACTCCGAGCGGTCGCGGACCTGGACTGGGACAGAGTCAGAGCAAAAGCTGAGAGAATCACAGCCTTGGCCTGGGGAACAGCCACCAAATTGAATTTGGTTTGGAAAGACATCCCCAGATGACAAAACGACTGAGAAGGGACCAGGTCCGACTTCTCCTCGTTGACTCTGAATCCTAGCGACGTGAGCAAGCTCAACAGAGTGGCGACATCCTATTCCAGTAAGGCAGCATTGGAATGCCTCTGGAGGATATCGTCCAGATATGCCGAAGTAGTCACCCTGGACTGTGTGCGATGGAACGCTATCACATGCGACATCAGTCTGGTGAACGCCCAAGGAGCCAGGTTGAGGCCGAAAGGCATGGCCTTGAACTGGTAAACTCGCCCCAGAAAAGCGAACCTGAGATACTTCCGTGACGCCCGATGCATCGGAACGTGGAAGTAAGCGTCTCGCAGGTCGATGCTGGCTGCGAAATCTCCCTGGTGAATTGATTGGCGGACCGACCTGAAAGTCTCCATGCTGAACTTGGGAGCAATGACAGACTGGTTCAGGATACTCAGATCGATAACCGGTCGGAGTCGGCCGTCCTTCTTCGGCACCAAGAACAGGCGGGAATAGAAACCCACTGACTGAACATTCTTGACGACCTCGATCGCCCCCTTTGCCAGGAGATTGGCAATCTCTGTGGACAAAAGTTCCCGACGTAAAACGTCTGAAGGAACTGTGGTTGGAAGAGGCACCCTTGACAGAGTGGGGTGCCGTCGGAAGGATATGCGCAGCCCGGACCGAACAACATCTAACACCCATGGATCGGATGTGATGGTGGTCCAATGGTCTGCGAACTCTGCTATCCTTCCTCCAACCTGGGACGAGTCGAGGTGAGGACCTTCATTTCGAGCCCCGGCGAGGCCCGCGAGAGGAGAAACCACCTCCTCTGCTAAATGAAGAATCCTGAGACTTCCCTCGATTCTGCCGACCCCTACCTTTACCCCGTGAGTAAGAAGTAGAGGCGGCGGCAGAAGGACCAGCCTTTTGCTTCACAGAGGAAGCAGAAGGGTACTTGTTAGGCTTGGAACGGCCCTTGCCTCCCCGAGAAGGCTGATCAAGCTGACGAAACAGCAGCTGATCTTTGGAATGACGAAGGACGTCATCCCGGACCGTCGACACGGAACCATGGAAAAGTTGCGGACCTGCCAAAGAAGCAGATCGAAGATTAGCACGCTGCTCCTCGGGAAGGGATCGTCCTGTGTCCAGCACAGCGTCCCTTCGAACTAATTCCAAATTAGCCGTGTTACAGGCATGCGTGTGAGTAAGGTGCATAAGCGCCTTGGACAGCAAACGCAAAGGAGCCTGTACCTCGTCAAACTTATCTGGAGGCAGATAAGCAGCCAAAGCTGAGACGACGTGATCTGAGAGAGAAAGCATGCCAAGCATCTCTCTAGATAAGCCCAACGTGGACTCCAGAGTCGTCATTGGAATGACGGCAGACTTGGGCTTGGAAAGCCCGAGGGAAGTGGAGTCCTGATCCAGAACCGTCAAAGCCTGGCAGACTGACGGATTGGCGGAATCGTAGGAACGATAACGCACAGGAGGCAAAAAGGTGTCAACCCTGGTGAAGAACGAAATCTTCAAAGCCTTGGAATTCAGCTTGGCATCCAATGCTGAAAAAGCTTCAACCACCTGTATCGACTGGCACGGTCGAAGGCGCCCAGAAGCAGGTTGCTCCTTCGGCTGTTGGCGCGCGACCGATGATCGCGGCCAGGCTGACACTGTCGGCTGGTTAGCAGGTTTGAGCTCAGGCAGAAACCCAAACACAAAGTCAAGAGCCGCCCCCAAGTCCGAAGACTGCTGGCCCTCGACCTCAAGCATGTCGGACTCCTCCCCAGAGTCAGAAGACACATAGCCCATCGTGGGCAAACCAGCCGACGCCTCCCATGGTGTCGGGACACCAGAGGAATCGGAAACCGGCCTGTTTCCAATCCCGGGAGGCGGCGCCATAGGAGGCGCCTGGAAACCACCCATAGCCTCGCTGGAAGCAACATGAAGGCTCTTAGAAAGAACCTGAGTGAGTAAGGAGAGGGCCTCCCTAAGCTCACTGCCTGTACCGACCGGTTCGACAGGGGAGCGAACCGGCAAAGTGGCTTCACCTCTGACCCTCTTAACCAGCGAAGGGTCACGATCCTCCAAAACACCCGACGCGGGACGACGGGCGGCAGCCGAAACATCTGAAGGCAGACGTGTATAGGGGTACGATGCACCCCGAGGATCAATATTGCGAGAACTCATGAGAGTCACCGCGGACCTCTGCGGGGCAGAAGGTCCAGGCTGCACAAAAGGCGTTGGTCCCCCAAAACTGGTCGTGTGACCAGAGTGAGTAGACGGAAACGCCACGGAGTTCATAGTGTTTCCACTACGAACATCCGAATCCAAAGACACAACTGTGGTGCTCGACGGCGAAGAGACCACAGCGATGGGCTCGGCCGGCAGCCCCTTCCGACTTCGCCGAGTTGAAGTCAGGGAAGGCTGAGGCCGATATCCCACGTCTACAGTATCGGACAGTCCTGCAGTCCTCTGCAGCGAAAAGCCGAGGCCGGCTGAAACAGATAACGAAGCAGACGGGCCAGCAGCAGTAGTAGATACGTCGAGAGTCGTTGAGGCTGGTGAAATAGTGGAGAGAGCACACCGGCTCGGCTCCGAAGGAGGAGTCACAACCCTAGTGACAGCCTCAGATGTCGACTGGAGGGGGACCGTAGTCCCGGAACCAGGCATCTCTACACCAGATCACTCAACGGCTCCCGCAGTATCCACCACAGGAAAAGACTGCACATCCCCCACGGAGGAGGAATAACTCTCACCAGACAAAGTCGGCTCGGGAGGCCCCGAACGACTACGTTCTCCTTTCCCGCGGGAGCGGGAGGCACGGCCACGAGAACGAACGACACGGTTTACTGACGCCCAGAAGGTGGAAGACCATGTTCCACAGACACCACACGGCCGCTCGGCCGAACACCCATTACAGGAGGAACATGCTTTGGCAGCAGACATTGCCCACAAGGAATTGTCCTGGGCATGATAGAGGTGAGAGGAGCAGAGAAGGTGAGATGAGAAAACAGAACACCCCCAAAGAAGAGAGAAAGGTGACAGAAACAAAGACCCCAGACGGTCGACCGGGAACCACCCAACAGGAGGACTACTCTCAAAAGAAAGAAGAAACACTGTAGGAGTGGTACCCCGCTGACACCTAACTCTAACACAATTAGAAAATTTTGCAAAAAAAAGCATAAACAATAATTGTGAAAAATCTAAGTCCGAACCGCGTGGCACGCGAAATTCGCGCGCGACTCGAGAGAGAGCAAATAAATATACATTATGGACATATAATAGAAAAGAGAATATAAAACACTGTTCCTGAGAATACAAAGGATACACTGTGGTATAATGAATCAGGAATCATCAAACATCGAGCTGGTGGAACACTGATAAGCGTGCAAAAACATCTCGACACGAAGCGGATTTTAAAAAGAATGAGTCTTTAGAGACGGTATATGCGCACTGGCAACGGAAGTCGTGGAGTTGTACTTGGGAGAGAGCGTCCCGTACTGGGTCTGCGCCGGTTGCACTCGACCCAGTTTTGGCTTATTTTTATTGGTGCTTTTGCACCACTTTTCTTTCCCAACTTGCTTGGGAAAGACAAAAATAGAGAGTATTTTATCCGAGTTAGGGACTTCCACTGTAGTGCAAGCCTGTAGTAAACAATTGTGAGTAGGTTGATAAGAAATCACCCAGCGCTGCAGTGCAACCACCTATCGAAACTACTCACAGTTGGAATTTATACTGGTGCCCCCCCCCCCCAGCTGAAACCCTCAAGCCACATCCATGAAAACCTGGTGCTTCATTAATGAAATTTTGCTCAGGATAATTTTTATTAACTGGTAAACGCATGGATGGACATCACTGCCCACGCGTTGATTACGACCAGACCACGGCGACTGTACTGTATTTTTAAGGGACTCGATGTGCAAGACATGACAAATTCAATGATCTTCAATAATATATGGGAGGCAAAAACAAATGGTCAAGTTTTTTTTTTCAAATTAGTGGGTGGCTTTCAGAGAAAATATTGACATTCGAGCAACCAACCAACAGACATGATGATGGGAGGCCATCCCTCTCCCCGGCATCCCCACTAACTTCGAACCTTTACAACCCAACTGGGCGGTAGGATTAAATTATTACTAATCCAACCGAACCATTTTGATTTTCATTTTTTGTTGGGTTTTCCGCAAAAACTCTTCTTCCCGAGTTGAAAATGGCTCGCGCACACAAATCAGAAAAGTCACAAGAAATAACTTCATTTGAAGCCTCAATTTTAAACGGGTGAGTGATGTTTTCGTCCCACCACCCCCAAAATGACTTCTCGCGTCCTTGTCTCTGGAATATTATGTTCAATGTCAGAAATATTCGAAGTGAGCCTTATTATGGCTTCGTGAATCGTCAGGTGCAAATCTGTATATAAAATGGCTAATTAACAATAATCTCTCACAAAATATCACCCGTGTGTTTTTTGTTCCCAACCTGTGTATTTCCACTTCGAGAAAGACTGTCACTAAACACGGAATCTACACAAGAGTCTGGACTGTCGTTTCCTCCGGTGCTTCGGGGAAAAAAGGAACTTCCAGCGCTATCATCGTCGCGTTCATGTCGCGTTTGGCGACTGTCAATTCCTGTCAACCATCCTGTTGCTTTCAGTCGTTCTCGTGATGATGAAACGGGTTCCTCCCCGAAGGTAAGTCTGTGTGAAGGGGTTACCGCGGTATCCACCATTAGCCGATCGTGGGACTGTTGTATATCCATTTCCAAATAGTCTGAAAAGAAGTGCACACAATTAAAAATAAAGGCAAAGTATATTCTTGGGAAGGAGGATAGAACTGGGCTGCCTCGAGTGGTCCGGTTAATGAAAAACGGTCAAAAACGGTTACCTACCTAACCAATTAGAAAAACAGTCAACAGTTTTCCGAAATATCGGTAGTGATCGTCACTCCACGGTTAAAACGTAGTAAATATGCCGCTTCTCCTTTCGGATGGATTACACCTCGAAGCCGTGTTGAAAATATTGAGAAATAATCGACCTTGGCGTTCAAGACTTCGTTAATAATCAGCAAGTTCCGCGAGTAATCGCAGAAACTATTCCGTAGCATGTAAACAACGAACGTTGTCAAGTACTCGACAACGTTCGTTTAAAGACACACTTCGGAATAGTTTCTGAGAATGCTGCCTTCCAATCTCTGTAGTTTTGATCCCATATTCGGTGAAGTAATGGCCACGGAGGTCGGAGGGGCGCGGCGCGGTGGCGTCGCGGTAACCGGTTCTCGTCAGATCACCGAAGTTAAGCAACGTCGAGTGCGGTTAGTAGTTGGATGGGTGACCATTTTATCGACTGATTCGTGCTCCCGCGTCGTAATAAGTCAACCATTAATTTCATCCTGAATTAGAGTGAAAGTTTAATTTATTTTATTTCTCTTTTTTGAGCACAAATAACTTACAATTACAAAATTATTTATTACACATTTCTATGCAAATGTGAAATTACTAAGTTATACAAAAACATCGTTAGAGCCATCCACGACCAGAGCATAGGATGCACAAATTGTGCAGTGATCAATTCTTATTTTTTCCCTGGACCGATTGAGCAAGAAGTTCTGCCTGGAATCCAGGCAGAACATCTTGCTCAACCGGCCCATACTGGCTTAAAGGGGTTTGTAAAAAAAACAAACAAACAGAAAAACACGGGTGCAACAACAGTTTATTGCATTGACTGGTTTGAAAGCATTCCACGAATAGCACACACGATTTACTTAGCATTTGTTTCTGAAGCAAAACAATGAAAAATAGTTCAGGAGAGCAATTTGCTCGACCAAGTAAGTAGATCCCAGAAGACCTATGTTTTGCCACACTGGATTTTTCAAAGAACCCAAGCCTGCCGGGGGTATCACTGCACGAAACCGGAGAGGATGTCTTTTAAAACATCAGAAGAAACACACTTCTAAAGTTGGCACATTTTTATATGTTGAGACAAACACATTTGTGTCACATCCTCCATCATACAAAATCACATGAAGCAAGAATTAATTTTACGAAACTGAGAATTAGCAGTCACAATCTCGCTATAGAGAGAGGACGACACATGCAGCCCCCATACCACTGAGTGAAAGATTATGTCGCGTTTGCTCAACGGGAGATGTTGAAAGTGAAAAACACTTCCTCGTTGTCTGTCCAGCATACGAATCAGAGAGAAAGCAACTGTTTGATATTGTATCGAATGCCCGGCCGGAGTTCTATGCCTTGAACAGCTTAGACAAATTTCAAGTGATCATGAAAAATGACAATCCCTCAACATGTGCTGCCGTCTGTAACATAATCCAGTTGTTCTTTATAAAGCGTAACTTTTTAATCAGTAATTAGAATATCCATGAACATGAATACATGAATCCATGAATACAATATCATTTTAAGCTCAGGGTTCAATTCATAGGCAAGCATTCAGTCCTGACTAAGAGCATAATTATCAAGCTACATATGTTTACATGTTGTGGAGGCATATTTTCACGCAGATAGTATTGTGTTCTCTGTAAATATTTGTATTTGTATATATTTCTTGAAATTTCCGTTTCATTTCCAACACTCTTCACATTTGTATGAAGGTACAAAGATTGTATTGTAATTTCAGTTACAAATTTATTCATATCTTACTTGTGTGCAATCTGCCTCATCGAAGGTGTTTTTTGCAATAAATCTAATCTAATCTAATCTAAAAATCCTCCAGAGTTCAAGTTGCACGGAAGAGAGTGATCAACTTGAAAGTTCATACACAACACAACTGTGTCAACCACTTTTGTTACAGCTCACCACACATTTGTTACAACATTTACCCACTTTTGTTACAGCTCACCACTTTTGTTATAAAATCAACCACTTTTGTTACAAAATGAGCTCACCACTTTTGTTCCAAACATCGCCCATTTTTGAACAAAAAAAAAACTCGCTCACCACTTTTGCTACAACAATTGCCCATTATCGCTACAATTTTTGTCAGTGTGAAACATGAAGTAATCTGCAAGTACTTGGACGTGACGTTCAGTCCTGATTATCAAAATCTAAACCTGTTGCGTATATGTCCGATACTAACATCATACACATGTGTGCAGGAGTTCTAAAGTTGACAATTTTCGGAAAATTCTGGCATTTTGGGCAATGGGACTGCTGTTTCTTTCCCGAGCCTTTGGACACAGCCTTCTTGGATGAGGTGTCTTTTTTACTTTATACAGTAATCTCCTGAATGTCTCGCCATTTCTCTTCTTTTTTATCGAAAGAATTGACTTAGTTGAGAAGGGCCTTTTGACAATACTCTTTAACCCGTCCCCACAGTATTTTAGAAGGGTGCGATGGCCCATTGGATAGCGTTTCGGCCTTGTGATTTAGAGGTCATGAGTTCGAGTCTCGCTATAGAATCACGCGTGTTCTGACCTTGAGCAAGATGCATAACCTCACATGCTCGAGCGGGATCATGGTGGCACAGTGTACTAAGGAGTATAACACGTCGATGGTACACACGCCTTCTGTCGGGTTAGTAAGTTGTAGAGTCTCACAGTTACTCGCCGCTGTTCGGTGGTTCTCTCCGTGGACTCCAGCTTCCTCCACTTGTCTAAAATGTCGTTAAACCCAAATAAATAAATAAATAAACAAATAACAGTTTTTTAGAAATGAAGTAAAAGTTTGAAAAATCTGAAAAGAAATCATTAACATGACAATAAAACTATGAATGTCATTGGAATGAGATCACTGAGCCTGTTCAGTGGCGGCGCCAGAGTTACTGAAGTGAGGGGGTACAGTTGGGTATTGCCCGCCGCGTCACAAAGTAGATTTTGTTTCAACCATTTTGTGTAAAATTGCATGTGGCCAGTCAGTTTTTTATTTTATTTTTTTTTTGTAAATATTCCTTTGCCATCAAAAGTTCATGCTCTTTGCTTGTTTTATGGTTTAGGCCTCATAATCTACAGAATAGCATGGGTGGCGGTGTATTTCGTCCCCTGAGTACAAGAAGGCTTTGCAATACTAAAATTTATCAATTTTAATAACTCATGTAAAATATCAGACATAAACCATTTAATTTTAATTTTTTTAAGTTCGCACTGGGTATGAAAAAAAACATCATGCGTCAGTGAAAAAGACCATGCTGGAGGGCCTGAGAAAGAGATTTTTAACTGTTTTAGGCCTTGTGGGTAATTTCTCGCCAGTAAAAACATCGACGTTTTTAGACAGTTGACGCTATTATGAAGAGTAAATAAACCCATCGTTCATCACATAATGCATTCTGTACCAAAAACAAACCTTTGTTAGTACATCAGATGACAGTGTTGTCGAAACAAATCACAATCTATGCTCAAAGGCACATCCTGTTTTTGACAACTTCAACGGAAATGCGTTATTTTAATGTCCTGAAAGTTTAATGCACCGAAAGTTCGTCGGTGTAAACTGTTTATTATCCCGCGTGTCCTTTTTGTACACGCGGGATAATAACAGCCACAGGGGGCGCGGTGGCTCAGTAGGTAGAGGTGCGAGCTGCAAGTCGAGAGGTCCTCGATTCGAATCCCACCTGCGGCAACCGCGTTGTGTCCTTGGGCAAGACACTTCACCCCCATTGCCTATGTGGGGGCACGGTGACGCTGTGCACTAAGGCGTACTGCACGTCGATGGTGCGCCTGTCTTCAACCAATGCTAGCCCTGCTTGTGTGGCGTTAGTATGTTGGGGAGCTGACAGTTGCTCGCCGTTGCTCGGTGGTTCTCTCCGGGTACTCCGGCTTCCTCCACCCGTAAAACTGTCGTGGTCATGGTTAGCCATTGTGCAGAAATATGTGACCTTAAACACTAATAAATAAATAAATAAATAGATAAATAAATATTACAGCCACATCAGGGATAAACCGATTGGAATGTTTGGTATATATACAGAACCGCACACACGTTTGAATTGGTTAAGAATTATCGCACTCGATTTCTTTGGCCCAGGATATCACTCGAGCCGGCTCGAGTGATATCCTGGGCCAAAGAAATCGAGGGCGATAATTCTTAACCAATTCAAACGTATGTGTGGTTCTGTATTTATCACACACCTCCCATGTAACAACCAATCTACACGAATATTGAATTAAAAGCACTTTTCCACTGGATAATTGTTGCGTTTCCTTCGTTGCCAACGAGACACCACTGTTAGGTGACGGGACACCAACCCTAATTTGCTTTTTAATTTTGACGGCATTCAGTTGGTCGAAACCAATTGACGCTGATCGTTGTCACGGTCAGGGTGATCAAACTTCAAATATTGACTAAACTGCAGGGAATAACACAACAAAAACTTTTTAAATGGCTAATAAGTTTAGTACACTCTATCAGTATACAGTACGTGGAGAGTGTATTATCACCAAATCACCCGTGGAGTGGCGATTCCACCCAAGCAATAATTGCATATTTGTTGCAAACCATAACAAGCATAAGCAAAAGTTCCAGTCAATGGACCTCCGGGTTAAACCCGGAGGTCCATTGGCTGAAATATTGCTTGTGTTTTTTTGTCCATATGAGCAGAAATTGAAAGTGATACTTTGGGTGATACCTCCACTCTATGGGTGATTTTGTTACAATCCACTCTCCACGTACTGTATGACCATTTGTGGATCGTATTTGTCCAGGAACAAGCAGTCAGAATGTTATTTTTATTTTGTACATTTTTGACTCGAATCTGATTGCTTAAATATCCCGAGTAAACAAATCTAAATGAGGAACTTGACATGCAGTACGCCTCAGCACACATCGACGTGCAGTACGCTTAAGAACGCATCGACGTGCAATACCCTTCAGTACACATCGGCGTGCCGTACGTCTCAGTACACATCGACGTGCAGTACGCCTCAGTACACATCGACGTGCAGTACGCATCAATACACATCGGCACCATGCTCTCATGTTTGCAACCGGAATTAATTATCTTGCTTAGGGACACAATGCAAAATTTTACTGCTTGTCGCAGTTGAATCGACGACGTTTCGGTTTAAAGACAAATGATCTAATCACTTTGCCACCGCTCTCCCAAAACACGGGGAAGTAAGAAAACTAGCTATGGCCTAACAAAGTAGATCTGTTTCTCAGTACACATCGACGTGCAGGTAGTACGCTTCAGTACACATCGACGTGCAGTACGCATCAGTACACATCGCCGTGCAGTACGCCTAAGTACACATCGACGTGTAGTACGCCTCAGTACACATCGACGTGCAGTACGCCTCAGTGCACATCGACGTGTAGTATGCCTCAGTACACATCGACTTGCAGTACGCCTCAGTACACATCGACGTGCAGTGCGCCTCAGCACACATCAACGTGTAGTACGCCTCAGCACACATCGACGTGAAGTACGCCCCAGCATACATCGACGTGCGGTACGCCTCAGTACACATCGACGTTCAGTACGCCTCAGCACACATTGACGTGTAGTACGCCTAAGTGCACATGGACGTGTAGTACGCCTCAGTACACATCGACCTGCAGTACGCCTCAATACACATCGACGTGCAGTACGCCTCAGTACACATCGACGTGCAGTACGCCTCAGTACACATCGACGTGCAGTACGCCTCAGCACACATCGTAATATTTCACCTCGCTTCAAAGGTCGGGTTTAACGACACATTAACAGCCAGGGTGATATAATGTCGATGACAGTTTTACGGGTGGAGGAAGCCGGAGTACCCGGAGGGAACCACAGAGAAACGACGAGCAGCTGTCAGCTCTCCAACATCGTAAAGTTGAACTCTGCACTGCGGAACAGGCAGGGTTAGATTGGTTGAAGCCATGCGCACTATCGACGTGCAGTACGCCTTAGTACACAGCGTCATCGTGCCCCCATGTAGGCAATCGGGGTGAAGTGCCTTGCCCAAGGACACAACACGGGAGCGCGAATCAGTCGCTGAAATGGTCACCTATCCAACTACTAACCGCGCTTGACGTTGCTTAACTTCGGTGATCTGACGAGAACCGATTACCACGACGCCACCGCGCCCCTATACAATGATTAAACTTGAATTAAGTGAGTGAAGCTGATATGATTAAAGAAAAACATCATCTTCTGCGGTCTGTTTACAGGGCTAAAATTTCGACGGGAATCCGAAAATCGATTCTCGCAATGATTCGCGCAACAAAACCAGCGAGAATCCATGTATATTCTTGCTGCACCTCTGCTGGGATTCGCGTGAAAAGAATTGAGTCAAAGTAACCCTCTACCTAGCATAACTTCACCAAATTAACCAATGCAGGGCTAATCTGGCCTGAAACATCCTGACACTTTGTCAATAAAATTGTACCAATATGCCTGTCATTGGAACCGGTGTAAAAGGAATGGAAGTCCGTAGGAACGTTAGTCCCTCTGGACTATTATTCCGTGGAATTATAGTCCTAGGTCTAACATTTCTAGGAATAGTAGTCCGCCGGACTACTATTCCTAGAAATGTTAGACCTAGGACTATAATTCCGCGGAATAATAGTCCAGAGGGACTAACGTTCCTACGGACTTCCATTCCTGTCACACCGGCTCAGTGAGCCGGTTCCAATAACATCATATTTGTAAGGTTTTACTGGTAAATATTGGTTATTTAAAAAAAAAATTCAGTTTATGTTTTAAAAATTAAAAAAGCTGTGTTGAGTAAAGGGTTAACATGTGTTAACAGTATACAACAGGAGTTCAACCATGATGGCCTCATGGGATCTTGGGGCACTCGTAGCAGGTAGGGATTCTCGTAACAATTTTAGCGAAAATCCTACTGGATTCTCCCAAATTTAGATGAAATATTATCTTTGGTTTACATTCTTTCTTGACACTGTTTTGTTTCGAAGCATTTCAGTCGCATCATAACGTCACTCATATGAGTAACAACCAATCAGATGCGTTCTTACATAACGTTCTTACACGTGGACCGGATTCCACACGTAGTGTATCTAGCACATTTCTCAGTGTCTGCATTGTATCGGGTAACTTTGTCTGGGTAACAGAATTTACATCCATAGATGCAATACTGTCCTCAGCAATGATTCTTGATGCATAACTCTATTGAATTGTTAATCAAAACAAGCTGTGGCTGCAGCAGCCATGACTCAACTTGTGTAAAATTAAAGGCAATACTCGGCTGTTTATAAGATTTAAATCTATCGTAAGCTCCAACGTCGTACTAGCTCAAATCTGAAGATACCAACAAATCCCCGCCCTCAACTCCCCCTTTGCCAGCATCCGTGAAAAGATATATCAGCTAGGGGGGGCCACCAAAAATTTACAAGACGTGACGTGGAGGTGGGTGGGTCTCGTGAGTGCGCCAAAAATGTGCATTTCCAACCTGTGCAATTTTTTGAATTTTTTAAAAATATATCAATATATCAGCTAATATATACCATCATTTGTGTTTCAAACCTTAAACAAGAGGTTGTGCATCACACTCTTAACATGAATACAACATCAGGAGGCTTTATATGTGAGAATATTGGGCTTAAACTGGGAAAATGTCATACGTTAGTAGGGGGTGGGTGTTTTCTTCGAAATGTAGAAAATGTGCAGACAAATTTTGGGCAAATTCTCTCTGATGCACTAAATTCAACCCAAGTTATTCATTTATTAATAGAATTTGTATGGATAGAAGAGGAAAGTAGCAAACACCTGAGAATACTGACAGAACAATTCAAATGAAAATTTGTTCCCGAATATGTACACCTGCTCTGGCCAAGCCTGATAATGAACAGATTGTCATTTGTAGATTGGGGCCCACAGCAGCCCACAGAAGTTTAAATTGGTGGTACCAGTTTAAGAACATTATGAAACCTCCCTAAAGACAGCTGTGCCTACTAAGTTTATAAGTTTATTTTGGATTTTAATGGGAGAGTGGGGGTGGGTGTCTGAGAATGGTAGTAGAAAATTTGCACGTAGGGGTGGGTGAGTGTAAAAAGGAGCTGAATAAAAAATAGGACGTCACGACTTGCAAATTTTTAGTGCCCCCCCCCCCCCCCCCCTGTATCAGCTGTGAAAAAAAGATTGTCTCGCTGACATATTTCACATACTATATTTAATTACGCCGTGGGGCCCGGTGGCTCGATGGTAGACTGTTGGACTTATATATGCTAGAGGTCCCGAGTTCGATCCCCGTCTGGGACGACCCGCGTTGTGTCCATGGGCAAGACACTTTATCCAAGTTGCCTACACGGGGGCACGATGACGCCGTATACTAAGGCGTACTGTACATCGATGGTGCATATGTCTTCAACCGCTGTAACCCTGCTTGAGCGGAGCTTGAACAGAGTTAGAATGTTGAGGAGCTGACAGTTGCTCGTCGATGCTCGGTGATTCCCTCCTGGTACTCCGGATCCCTCCACCCGTAAAACTGTCATGGTCACGATTAGCCATTGCAGGCCTGTCGATTTGAGGCGAACGGCCGTTTGGGTCGCGCAGAGGTTACCTAAAATGCAAAACACCCAAACGAAAAACGGGTTGCGCGAAATTGTTACCGGGTCACGCAAAATTTTTGACAAGCTGAATGATCTAGTACGAATGAATGGTGGAATGATGTTGATCATTAGCCAATCATCAGCTGCACAGGTGTTTGTATCTGCCTGAAGTATAGCTGCTCTATTGGCCAGTTATTGGCCAACAGAGCAGCTATACTTCAGACAGATGCAAACACCTATGCTGATGATTGGTTGACGCTCAACATCATTGTAAATTGTTGATCATCTTAAGATGCAGCACATGTACAAAATCAGGAAATGGCAATAATTTGATGTCTCTCCACAAATAGTGGTTAAGGATGCCATACCCTTCTGCAGCATACTAGCCCATGCCAAGATTAGGCTATAATTGCAACTAATTTGTATCTGAATTACTGCAACACAGCATCATTGTTGTTCCCAAAGGCTCATCTCTATTCATCAGGATATTGCCCATAGGAGCAAGAACTTGGCTTTGAGACATCAGTTCACGTATCAGCATAGCTGCGATACATATATGTTTAGGTTACCTAATGGGTTACCTGAATCGAGGACAGAGGAACGAATGATAAAGTTACATACAAAGCTCAGACCAGGTGAACGACAAATGGGTTACGCACAATTCTGAAAATAGCAGGCCTGCCATTGTGCATAAGTATGTGACCTTAAACACCATTAAATAAATTAATTAATTACGCATTTTGGTTGTAAAATAGTCTCAGAAACTTATTCAAAACATAACTGATCATTTCTTTCAGAAATTCAGATTTTATTGACGTGTTAACAATGTTGTGGATTGTGGGACGAGGGTTAAAGCATATATTTTAGTCTGTCACGCGAAACTAATACCATATATTCAGTTTTCACACGCTAACTTTTTCTCATCAATCGCTGCGATATATTTTTACAAGTTGCACTTTTTCACATCACGTATGTTTATAAAACGAATGATGAATAGGTCTAATTTAAACATATTTAACGAAAAGCGGAATTCATTCCACAATTATCGTCTTAACCCTTCACCTAACACAATGAGCAGACGCCACTTGCATGCTAAATTTTTGAATAACGAAATTGTTTCATTTTTTGCCTCAAAAACATGGCTTATGATCCCCTCATTGGAACGAGCTCTACGAGCTCGTTCCAATGAGGGATCATAAGATGTATTTTTGAGATAAAAAATGAAAAAATAATGAAAAGTGAATGGTGATTTTTGTGAATGGCGCTGGCCGGTTTTCTCCGTTGTGTTGGGTAAATGGCCAACATCATTGGTAACTTACTAGTGTACACTAAATTATTATTATTTATTGATGTTTAAGGTCACATATTTATGCATAATGGCTAATCATGACCGTGACAGTTTTACGGGTGCAGGAAGCCGGAGTACCCGGAGAGAACCACCAAGCAACGACGAGCAGCTGCCAGCTCCCCAACATCGTAACTTCGCACTGTAGCACAGACAGGGTTAAATTGGTTGAAGACAAGTGCACCATCGACGTGCAGTACGCCTTAGTACACAGCGTCACCGTGCCCCCATGTGGGCAATGAGGGTGACATGTCTTGCCCAAGGACACAACGCGGTTGCCGCAGGTAGGAATCGAACCGAGGACCTCTCGGCTTGCAGCCTGCACCTCTACCTACTGAGCCACCGCGCCCCGTGTACACTAAAAAACACTGCTTTGACCATCGCAATGTGGGAGGTTTTATTTAAAAAATAATCTGGCAAAATGATGCAAAAATTGTTAGGAAACTTTGGGAAAGTATTTGTACATGACGATAAGAAATGCGGCGGCGAATCCAGCACTTTGGGTTTAGGGCACAGCATTTCGATCAATGGTTGCAAAGTTTAGGAGGCGAGTGTATCCATCTCGTCGTCGGAAGCGAATTTATAACTACTCACAGAACGGGAGACTCGCGCTAGAGCTAGAGCTAGAGCTGTATGCATGAGGTACGTACGGTATTGGCCGCGAATACTCCGTGACATGAATTATCTCTGCTCAAACCATGTAGTTCTACTCGCAGCTGAGGCCAACGCGCGAGGCGAGCCATTCCCCACTCTTAATATTTCGGCAGCCATCACAGTGCTAACGGTATGTCATGGTAGTTCCTGTGGAGAATTTCGCCTCCATGACCTTGTTAGTCCGGCGTCCTACTTTTGGTCCTGTGATCAACACAGGTTGAGACGTTAAAATGCATTGATTCATCGATCTGCACAGAACAATCAAATGAAAGTGTCAATGACGCTGTAGCTGAGCTTGTGTAAGACATGTACATGTATAGTATGTGACACAGCAATGACACACATCTAGGTAATGACCTGATAACAAAAGTACATATAAAGTATTGTAACGGTCTGTACATAAATGCTGACCGTAGCCTGTAACAAATGTATAGGTAAAGTATTGTAAAGGTGGGCGACAGTTAGATGCTAAACTAGAAAAGAAACCTTGAGTCCCAGAGTGGGTCTGACTGAACCCAAAAATATTTATTCTCACAGCACAGTGATAACAAAGGCACCCCAAAACACTGGTTCCCGTCCCAAGGTGATAACAAAGGTACCCAAGAAGTTTCGTGAAGATCAGTTCATAAATACCGACTCTAGCCCGAGCCGTATTGACATGTGCACTTACTGTGTATAAGTTGCACTGAATAAATCAAAGTTCATCTAATTTGCATAATTTCTGCACGAGAAAAAAAAACTGTATTATATGTGATGTATTCCATGTTACTAAACATTCCTACAAAAATGTATTCAAATCAGAATTTTCATACAGAAGTTCTGTACAAAAAACTGATTGCACTAATTTTGGTACAAAATGGCTGCTGGCGGCCATCTTGAATTTCGGACCGCACCCAAAAACACTCGTTCTCGTCCCACGGTGATAACAAAGGTACCCAAGAGGTTTCGTGAAGATCGGTTCATAAATACGGCCTCTAACCTGAGCCGTATAGAAGTTGTGTACAAAAAAACTGATTGGACCTAATTTCGGTACAAAATGGCCACTGGCAGCCATCTTGATTTTGGACCTCACCCAGAAACACTCGTTCTCGGCCCAAGGTGATAACAAAGGTACCTAAGAAGTTTCGTGAAGATCGGTTCATAAATACAGCCCCTAGCCCGAGCCGTATTGATATGTATACTTACTGTGTGTAAGTAGCACTGAAAAAATCAAAGTTCATCTAATTTGCAGAATTTCTGCACGAGAAAAAAAACCGTATTATATGTGATGCATTCCATCTTATTAAACATTCAGACAAAAATTTATTCGAAATTTCGAATCAGAACTTTCATTCAGAAGTTCTGCACAAAAAAACTGATTGCACTAACTAAAGTACAAAATGGCTGCTGGCGGCCATCTTGAATTTCGGACCGCACCGAAACACACTCGTTCTCGTCCCACGGAGATAACAAAGGTACTCAAGAAGTTTCATAAAGATCGGTTCATAAATACGGCCTCTAGCCCGTGTCGTATTGAATTGTTGACGGACAGACGGACGACGGTCCATGGCATAACCTCAAATTTTGAGCTAAAAATGTTACTTAGTGTGATTTCTCGACTCTTCCAATCGTGCCAAGCAATTGTGGCAAAAACATCTGATCTGACATCAAATCGACTCCCTCATTTTTATGATACATATAGCATGCTGAAAAGTTCAAAATATAATTTGAAAAAGTGTCCAAGGGATTGCATAAAATATAACGAGGCCAAACCCACACCTATTTCATCCTTTTGTAAAATCTCAAAGACAAGACCGATTACTTCACAGTTATCATTAACGCGAGTTATTTGACGATGTTTTTACCCCCCCCCCCCCCCCACCCCATAAAATACCGGTATATATTTATTTATTGGTGTTTAAAGTCGGTTTCAGCACCTATATGGCAATATCATGCAGGCCTGGCAATAGAGCGATTAATTCGCTCGCCTGATGCTCGCCTTAAAAAAATTGAGGAGGGCGAAAAATAGCTCTCCTAGCCTTAGAAAATAATGATTACCACGGCAACCTATTCCTAAAACCCAAAAGTTTTCAGATCTCTGCTGTTAGTGGTCTCTGCAATATGGCCACACTGCCTCTCCCTCACCTCCGGGCCTTACCAAGGCCCGGAGGTGTGGGAGGGGCAGTGTAGCCGTCTCACAGAGATTACCTGGTTCCTGCTTAGCAGCACCAAATAAAATAAAAGCCCACAAGGCAGAATTGATTAATGGTACAACTTCGTTTTGCCACGTTTAGCTTTTGTAAGCTCGGGAGGAGCTAATTGCTCCCCTACGCCATGCGAGGAGAGCGATTTTTAACCCTCCCGCATTTGTAAGAATGCCAGGCCTGATCATGACTACAACATACGTATGAAGTCAAGTTTATCCAATCGTTTGCCCACTTTAGATAATTTCCAATCCAGGCGTTGCTTCCGGGTCTTATTTTTGCAACAGAACTCATTTACCCAGTCAACAAGCACTGGTTCACTTCCAGGGGATCCCATGGGGTCGCAAAAATACTAAGGTGTATGATTTAATTAAAACGTATCGCACCGGTACTCCAATTGATCAGGCTGCAGGGCTCGATTTAGCTGGATTTGATAGCTTTTTGCAATTCAGTTTTCCAATTTTGCTATTCAATAAATATCTGTCCAAAGTTAATTTTCACCAATAGCTAATCAGTTTTCCCAAATGAATATTAAATTGCAATTCAATATTTTCAGATTAAATCGAGCCCTGTCAGGATCTCCCCCCCCCCCCCCCCCCACCACCCAACAACCCTAATCGGGTTCGACAGACCTCCACTTTTAAGACCAACTCTGGGTGTAACATTTAGTCCAAGTATAAAATCTTATCTTGTCAGAAAGTACATGATAACGAGCAAGGTATCCGAGATTTTAATCCACGCTAAACTGTGCAGACTGGGAAAATTATTGAAGAGGGCTGCCACCCCCTTAACCCTCCAGACGATGCCCCTGATTTTGATGCTCTCCTTCTTTTATTGTACAATATGGAGGCCGTGGACTGGTCACTTTTCACGGGTGGGCAAAATTTCCACAGACACAATAAAATTAGATCAGAATTATATTTATTTATTTATTGGTGTTTTAGGTCACACACGTATGCACAATGGCTAATCATGACCGTGACAGTTTTACGGGTGGAGGAAGCTGGAGTGACCGGAGAGAGAGAACGACCGAGCAACGGCGAGCAGCTGTCAGCTCCCCAACATCGTAACTTCGCACTGCAGCACAGGCAGGGTTAGAGTGGTTGAAGACATGCGCACCATCGACGTGTAGTACGCCTTAGCATTCGGCGTCATCGTGCCCCCATGTGGACAATCGAGGTGAAGAGCCTTACCCAAGGACACAACGCGGGAATCCGAATCGATCGCTCACCCATCCAAGGACTAACCGGGCTCAATGTTGCTTAACTTGATCTGACGAGAATCGGTTACCCCAACGCCAACACCCCCCCCCCCCCTCCCAATTATTTGAATAATCATCATAAATTTAATTAATGAAGCACCGGGTACAACCCTGTGCTTTATTACTTAAAATTTTGCTGATGATAATTGTATTACCTGGTGAACGCTTGCGTGGACATCACAGACCACGCGTGGGTTATGACCACACCACGGTGACTGCACTGTATGTATTCCTGGTCTTAGTTGGTCAATTTACAAACTTCTCACGTTATTGCTGTGACACGAAGCACAACAGAACAGCTGGGGTTTACACACATTTTTTGACAAAACAGAGAGACAGCAATATGCATAACTGAGATAATTTCTGAGTACGACACGCCAAGAAAGTCCCATTTTGAAAATTCACAGACGCCAGGGAATATAACATTTCAGAGTTGCAGACCAATAATTCGGTAAATATCGCATAAACCTCGTGGGAAGATCACGAGTTATGCCGTAATGATGAAACTAATTTGATTTTCGAGTATTGTATGTCGTAGTCGGTATGCGGAAATACAATGTCACAGCTCAGCGTGGCGTCCAATTGAATGCAGGTAGATTCTCATGTTCACCCACCAGGCACCATATAATGCGATAACCGAGTCTTATTTTCCCTGGCAAGGCTTTGAAAAATTGCCACTCGATGCATCCATTTCTAAACCACGGTCCCAACCATTACCACCTAAGCATTGGAAGATTAGGTCTCAATAAGAACGCGTTAACCCTTTACCTAACATGAAAAGCAGACGACACTAATCTTGTAAACAAAATTCTTGAATAAGTATTTTTTTTTCAATTTTTGTCTCAAAAACATAAGTTATGACCCCTCGTTCCAACGAGGGGTCATAACCTATGTTTTTGAGATAAAAAATGAAAAAATAATGAAAATTAATTAGCGATTTTTGAGAATAGCGCTGGCCGGTTTTGGCTGTTAAGTTGGGTAAAGGGGTAAAATACCATTATTAAAGGCTTTATGCAGGCAACCTTTTGTTTTCCTCATATTGAAATGGGCAGCGAAGAATGAAAAACTTCAGTCCACATGCAATGATCTCAACTGAACCATATTAGCAATTTAGTTCCAGCGTGCGCTTGTTTTAATTATCTTTATCAAATCCCTTCAACATAGTAATATTCATCGCGCATTCTATTTTCACAAAATGTTTGTATTTTGATACCTGAAATGCGATCAGTGGACCAAATTAATACCATATTTGTAATTACCTTCTCCTGAACTGAAATATGTCCCATCTACTTGAGTAGTATTTTTTCTAGCTAGTATATGGTTTTAATTTAAACGAAACATGTGAACACTAAAATTATCAATGACATGGCAACTCACCTTTTTTTATTTCTTTCTTTAATTTTTTTTAACCCTACACGGCCAAATCAACTTTGGCCTATGGACAGAAAGAACTAGGGCTGTTACTATTTTTTAATTTAGGAATCGATTAATCGTCGCAAATAATCGATTATAATCGATTAATCGTACATAGATGACCCCGTCCCCACATTTCCCTCTCTTTAAGTTGTTAAAAATGAAGTTCAAGTCAGTTGACCTTCCTCAAGTAAACAACGAAGACGATCCTCTTTTAGGTACATTCAAAGGTTTGATGTTCTGAACTTTTGAACCGTCAGAACATCAAGCCAAGTTCGCAACTGCCGACCAGTCTTGATTATTACACTGACGGTTCAAAGGTTCAGAACATCAAACCTTTGAATGTTCCTAAAATGCAAATGCTTCTAACGGCTTCTTGAGATTTAACGTCGACGTTCTTGACCCTTTACCTTAAGAAACAATAGTTTTTTAATTTTTTTTTAATTATTAAACGTCTAAAACGGGGTAAAATTTATCGATCCTTCGACAACGAAAAATACTAATCGATTTCGGCGTGATCGATCAGCAATCGATTAATCGAATAATCGTGACAGCCCTAGAAAGATCTCCAGTTTAATTTTTATATTTTCTCCCATAACCTACCTAGTGAGCAACGCGTCTCCTGAGTGAGACTGTCAGCGGTTTCAACTCTCATAAATACAACTGTATTAACCCATAACTGCCCTGAACTGACGTTCGTTTTTCAGAGCTTAAATTTCATCTAAATTTGTGAGAATCCATTTTTTTTAATGCTCAGGCATCAATTCACGCTGAAAAATTAAGTCATATTCCCCTGTCGGTCGGCAAAACGAAATATCAAAATGATATTTAGAAATCGATATTTCATCGTAGGTTCGGATGACGAATCACATGTACTTTAAACGAGTCAGCACATCAGTAATGAATTCCAGAGTCCCAAATACAAACGAATTCGAATAATTGATAGTGACAGTGACTAAATCAATTCATTAAATCAGCGGTTTCAAAGTTTGACTTTCTCATTCACCTTCCAGCGAAAAGCCCAAATCACTTTCAAATTTCTTCAGTTCAACTTCACACGTCTTCAGTGCATTTAGTCCAATAATATTAGCCTTCGTCTGTGCTCCGAATTTATTATTTTTTGATTTTTAATATGTCACACCGTCGAAGTCTAATCTGATCTTTCGTTTTTCCAGCAGCAAAGTTCAGCGAGAGACTCTCGCTGAACGGTTGGACCTCGATTAAAGATCAAATTTCCCCACCTGGTTCCTACTTCCGATTGACAGTTGTGTAAAACACATTTTTCTTCATTCTGGTGGTAATTTTCTTGCAAATAAATCGATATTTTGAATTATTTAGGCGTCATTTGCTCTGCAATTTTTTCAACTCGAAACAAACTGTTGAACTGGAAGATGGGTTGATAGGAAAACGCGGAGTGAAAAACGGAATACCGATAATGTAGTCAAACGACGCGGCAGTCGTTGCAATACATCTCGATTTGTTCGAAACCGCTGAGGTCCGTTCCCGGAAATGGGATACGATTTTTAACAATTTTCCAACCGCTGTAACATTACCGCTTGAAAAAATGTTTTTATTTAATTATTGGTATTTAATACGTAATTCGACAGTAAGTATAGGAAATTTATACATCTAATATGAATGTGAAGGCATATTATTCTTGTCGAATGTGGGAACATGTATGGAGAATGAGTATTCATCATATTAGTGTTATGTCGCCTAATTTCGTACTTTGCTGCTGGAAAAACGAAAGATCAGATTAGACTTCGACGGTGCGACATATTAAAAATCAAAAAATAATAAATTCGGAGCACAGACGAAGGCTAATATTATTGGACTACAGTGCATTGAGTTAAAAAAAAATAAAATGACGTGTCTTGTTATTGAAAATAAGAAAGTGGTGTTTTTTGTTATTGTTCTATTTCTTCGAAACACATTGCGATTATTTCAATTCGCCAGCCTTGGTAAATCGTAAAGTTAGGGGAGAAATAAGACGGGACTACTTTTTGTGCGGATATTCACACATTCCAATGGTTGGAGTTTGGTTGTTGTAATTTTTGTATGGACGCCGGTTCGGCACATAAATTTTGCGCCTTAATGGCAAATAAAGGCCACAAATTGGAGAGTTTGTAGTCGTAGAGCATTAAATAAAAAGAAAATTCACGAAAATTTGATGTGCGTCGCTCGTGAAGATCCTCATATTTCTTTGTAGCCACTCACGAGATATTTTCGGTATTCATCAAATTTTCGTGAATATCCTCTATGTATTCTTGCGAACAAGTTTGCGAGAATCCATACCAGACAAGAGTGAACCCACGAACCTATGAGGTCACCATGGTTGAACCCTTGTTGTATACTAATAACACGTGTTAACCCTTTACCCAACCCTGCTTTTTAATTTTTAAAACATCAGCTGAGTTTTTAAAAACTTGAGGCTCTAAAGAGCCTGTAATCGCTCACCTGGAACTATATTTAAAATGTGATTTCCCATCGGCTTTCGATGGTAACTATGAGCTGCAATTGTGACCATGTTTGCAACATTACACCAGCATTACATGAGGATCATTGGTAGAAGGCATTCCGGTCCTCAATCATGTGAAGTTTCAAAACATTTGACTTTGAAGTTTCAGAGGGGAAGATTTTTTCAAAACCCATCAATCAGAATCCATGAAATTGGGCAAATGTCTCTGGTGGCCATATTTTCCAACCAACTGGAACAAAAAGAGGATCGTTTGTAGAGGGCCTCCTATAGAGACCATTCCTGCGAAGTTTGGTTCACGTCGGCTCAGTAGTTCCAGAGAAGAGGATGAAAATGTGATTTCCCATAGGGTTTCTATAGTAACCATAAGCCGCAATTGTAGCCATGTTTGCAAAACGATCAACATTGAAGGAGGATTGTTGTTAGAGGGTGTCCCAGTCATCAAGCATGCAAAGTTTCAAAACATTTGGCCCTGTGGTTTCAGAAGATTTTTCAAAATCAAAAAATGCTTCTGGCAGCCATGTTTTTCGATGCACGGTAACAAAATGATCTTCCATAGACTATCCCTGCCAGGTTTGGTCCACATCAGCTCAGTAGTTCCAGAGAAGAAGATGAAAATGCGATTTCCTATAGAGTTTCTATAGTAACTATAAGCCGCAAATGCGGCCGTGTTTATAAACCGATCAACACTAAATGAGGATCGTTGGTAGAGGGGGTCCCAGTCATCATTTATGTAAAGTATCAAAACATTTGGCCTGGCAGTTTCAGAGGAGAAGATTTTTGAAAATCCACCAACCCGGCGGCCACTTTTTCAACCCACGGGAAGAAAATGAGGATCGTTTGTTGAAGACCTCCCATAGACCATTCCTGCCAAGTTTGGTTCTCGTCGGCTCAGTAGTTCCAGAGAAGAAGATGAAAATGTGATTTCCCGTAGGGTTTCTATATTAACTATAAGCTGCAGTTGAAGTCATGTTTGCAGCCCGATCAACATTAAATGAGGATCGTTGGTAGAGAGGGTCCCAGTCACCAACCATGCAAAATTTCAAAACATTTGGCCCTGTGGTTTCACATGAGATGTTTGTTTTCAAAATCCACCAATCAGAACCAAAGAATGCCTCTGGCGGCCATGTCTTCAAACCCATGCGAACAAAATGAGGATCGTTTGTAGAGGACCTCCCATAGACTATCCCTGCCAGGTTTTTAGTTCACGTCGGCTCAGTAGTTCTAGAGAAGAAGATGAAAATGTGATTTCTCATAGGGTTTCTATAGTAACTGTAACCCGATCAACATTAAATGAGGATCGTTGGTAGAGGGGGTCCCAGTCATCATTTATGTGAAGTTTCAAAACATTTGGCCTGGCAGTTTGAGGAGATGTTTGAAAATCCACCAACCAAAACCAGAGAATGCATCTGGAAGCCTTGTTTTTCATCCGGAGGTAACAAAATGAGGATCGTTTGCAGAGAACCTCTCATAGATCATTCCTGCCAAGTTTGGTTCACACCGGCTCAGGCCGCTCAGCGGTTACAGAGAAGAAGATAAAAATGTGAAAAGTTTACCGACGCCGGACGACGGCGGACACCCAATTGATGTGAAAAGCTCACATGGCAATATTTCCTAATAAAATCTTGCAAATATGGATGTCATTGGAACCGGCTCAATGAGCCGGTTCCAATGACAGCCATATTTGTACAATTTTATTGACAAAGTGTCATATATTTCAGGTCATGTTAGCCCCGTATTGGTTACTTTGCTGCCGCTATATTATACGTAAAGGGTTAAATGTAACTCAATTCGTTTCACACGAATCCTAACAGAGCATTCTCGCTGATTTTGCTGCCCGAATCTTCGATACTCGTCGAAATATATAAGCCCTGTTTTTTCTACAATTGTTCTGAGTTTATCCAGTAATTTTGAAAGAAGGTATGATATTTTAGGGTTGTTAGTATCACACTAAAACACTATTATCCATTTTTGGCATTACTGATGACTAAACTCGGAACCAGGCTCTTTGGGTTAGCTGCTGCGGGTCACAGTTATCTGAAACTGTATTAGCTAAAGGGGGGGGGGGGGGGGGGGGCGGTGGCTCAGTAGGTAGAGGTACAGGCTGCAAGCCGAGAGGTCCTAGGTCCTAGGCTACCGCGTTGTGTCCTTGGGCATGTCACTTCACCCCCATTGCCCATGTGGGGGCACGATGACGCCGTGTCCTAAGGCGTACTGCACGCCGATGGTACGCATGTCTTCAACCAATCTAACCCTGCCTGTGCTGCAGTGCGGAGTTACGATGTTGGGGAGCTGGCAGCTGCTCGTCGTTGCTCGGTGGTTCTCTCCGGGTACTCCGGCTTCCTCCACCCGTAAAACTGTCACGGTCATGATTAGCCATTGTGCATAAATATGTGACCTTAAACATCAATAAATGAATAAATAAATATTAGCTAAAGGGGTAATCAGTCATAGTTGTCCAGACTCAAGAGACAGTTGTCACAACTTGATGTTTCATATGCGACTACAACAGTTAAATTGTTAAATGAACTGATATACGACTGATGATCTGCCGGTCTTTAATCTCTCAAAGAGATGTCATCATCACTATATTTAGAACAATGCGAGTGAGGTTTACCCAAGATAGCGATGGCGATATTATGCAAACACTCAGGTTTTAGTTCTCATATGATACCATTAAAACCACACCCACTAAACATGAAGATTATATCTACATACATTTGAAAGTTAACTCCACACAAAAAGAAAAATATGTAAATTAAAATTTTACCTACACAAACAGCAACCTAAAACTTATGAGTTATTGCATTCACTCCTACCATTCAATTTCGGTTTTAAAATGCATTTTTCTGATCCTAACATTTTTATCTCGCAACTATATGGATTAATAGCCAAATACTTAGATAGACGCAGAAGTCAGTTATCGCGTGAGACGATAAATGTGCTGCACCCGAACCGGGGCCATTTAGTGGACGTTGTGGTGTAAAGTAATTGTCATTCAACCGGTGAACGATCGTTTAGGTGGGGCCCAGGCGCGAGCCATATATCTATATGGGGGGAGGGGGTGCGTAGACATATATCTATACGGTAAGGGGGGCAGGCGTGTAGCCAGATATCTATATTGGGGGGGGGGGGGGGGGGGCACAAAGGGTATTTGGGGTTCAAAAATATTTGTGTTGTTGGCATATTACGAAATTTGAAGTCTTGAGTTGGGGAATGGTGTGGAGCTGGTGTCCCTATCGCGTTACTGAGGACGAGAGACATATTTTTTTTTTTAAATGTTTCCCAGGAAGGGCGCGCTCTGGGCCTCCCCCTGGAACATTTTTGAAAAATATGCCCCAAATGGCACAATTCGGAGACATTTTGAGGCTCGAACAGCTGTGCTCAACAACAGTGTTCTTTACCCCTTTACCCAAGGTAACGACCTAAGCTGGCCAGCGCGACACACAGAAATCATCATTCAGTTTTCATTATTTTTTTCATTTTGTCTCAAAAGTATAGCATATGACCCCTCATTGGAACGAGCTCGTTCCAATGAGGGGTCATAAGCTATGTTTTTGATGCAAAAATGAAAAAGAAAAGTTATTCAATAATTTTGTTTCCGATTGTCGTTTTCCTTTCGTGTTAGGTAAAGGATTAGTTTTATATAGCATTGATAAGAGTTTAATGATTTAATATTTGAGTTCTTTGTGTTATATTGTGTTTGCTTAACCCTTCACCGTGCCTGAGATTTTTCTCACTTGAAGTCTTATTAATAGACATTAACCCCCTCTACACTGATGTCGAAATATCTAAAGTTCAGGGTGCAAATATTTCCCATAATGCAACTAGAAATTTAATCAATTCAATCTAGTTTGACAGAGCTCAATGAGCTCTGTCAAACAAGATTGAATTGGTTAAATTCCCAGTTGCATTATGGGGAAAATGGCTACTTCAAATCTGGATATTTTGACATCAGTGTGCAGGAGGGTTAAGAGTTTATTAGTTTCATAGATTCAATATTTTATTGTTTTTCACTGGAAGATTGAGGTAATATTTTCATCTGAGAGTCGTTTTACAAGGATTGGCGAACATTATGCAACTTATATTAACGCCGCGTAGGGGTGTGGGATGACCTTCATAGCGGCAACTTCGTGGCCAAGCTCTTCTCGAATACTACGAAGGGATCTTTAGCCTGCACGGAGTGTGTCTCTCTCCGCACATAGGACAGCCATTTTACGTGCCTACCCGATTGGACTGTGCGCTGTGACAGCATCAACCCCACAATTGCTGCTGACAGAGAGTGTTCGGACACCTCGAGAACTTTCCCCGACCGGGGATCGATCCCGGGACCTCTGGCATGAGAGACCAGTGCACTTATCCATTCGGCCACCACTCCCATGAGGTTTTTAATTACTGTTCGAAATTCAATATGGTTGACTGAGTCCGTGGAAATATTGCCCACCCGTGGAAAGTGACCAGTCCACGGTCCCTGTACTGTACTGAGGTACACAAATCAGTATAGAAGGTCTTTTCGCAAACCACGCGTCTAAAAATCGATGATGCGCCCAGTAACGAGACTGAGTTGTCGATAAGATCAACCAGTGTCGACTTGCAGAACTAAGACCCTCTATATATATAGCCATGTCCTTGGGTAGTACAGTACAGTGCAGTGGGATAGACACTATGTTTAGAAAGTTGAGGACTCGTTACAGGTATTCAGGTGAAAACGTTGGTTTTTCAAGAAATGCACGGCTTCTCATTAACACGGCCGAAGATATTTCGCATTTAAATTACCTCCCCTTTTCACAATACTCACAATGTATACAGTTTCTGAAAGCTCTAAATATGGCCTTTTCTGGAGACAACTGCACACAATGAAAATCTTATAATATCACTCAAATACACTCAGCTGAACGACACAGTTGATGGCTAAACAAATGGCTCAAAATGGTCACAATTTTCTCATTTTGGGGATAAATTTCCAATTTTCGTGCATCGATAGTGATAAAACTATGTTACAGGAATTCCTCACTCCTCCGCTGAGGAATTTACAGCATAAGATGATCATTCTGACAAATAAAAAACATGGGTTTCTTATTCATTTTTCAGAAGGCTTTCTCAAAGCAAATTTACACAATAATTGTTCCATTTGTAACCTGAAAATTGTCAGGTCCCAAACAGGTCTGGATAAGTCATTGAACACTCCTGTGTGACCTTGACCCCTAACTGAAATGCACTTGACAGTACACAGTTTGAATCAAAACCATCAACAGATTAGATTAGCCATATCGCCATTAATGAAACTTATTTACTAAATCCACACCACAACAAAATAAAACTATGGCTTAAAATAGCCATTTGGCCGAGGATATTCAATAACCTCGGATATGACCTTTTAATGGGAAACGAGACCTTAAATTATTTCTAGACAAGACCTCGAATCTAATACAAATTCCCAGACATCAGAGCTGTAGGTTAACCGAAACCGAACCGAGGTTTTTAGTTTTTTAAAAAACCGAAACCGAAACTGTCGACATCCTGTAATCTAAGGTTTTTCGTTTTTTTTATTAAATACTCTCTTGCTGCAGAAATTTACAGAATGTAGCCATCCCAGAGTAGTGAGAGTACCCAGACACTGCCAATGCCAATGGCAGTGTCTGGGTACTCTAACTACTCTGCGAAGGTTACATTCTGTGAATTTCCGACATTTCAGTTTAGTTGTGTTTGCAGCTTTCCTCGAGTTGCGTGTAGGTGTCAGACCTCGAAAAATGGCCAAGCACAATAAAAGTTCTGTATATTTAGGTAATTATTATATTGGCCTTCCTGATTCTTCATGTATTATATAGCTTATTTCGGGCATTCATTGAGTTTCGCTCAATTTCACTACCATTCAGTTATGATTCCGGACATAAGAATGAGTTTTATTGAATTGTACTTGGCCTCATGAACAAACCGAAAACTGAACCGAACCGAGGTTTTACTCCACCTGAAAAACCAAAACCGAAACCGAACAAGAAATTTAAAAACCTACAGCTCTACCAGACATTCGCCTGATGCGTTAAGGGTCACCTTTATGTACATCAACTAAAACAGTTATGTTATACCTGTTCCGGGAACAAGGTTCTGTTTTTGTTGTTTTCGCCTCCCGTATAGAATAAATAATACTAGTCCAATAATAAGGAAGATCAAAACAGTGATAAGACCAATCATAACCAGAGAAATTCCCTTCCATGAGTTATTCTGCAGCCACGAGTCTTTAATGGTGTTTCTCGTCACAGTTACTGCACGAGTTCCTTCGTTATAATCCGTGCTCTCAGATGAATAGTTCATAATTTTATTTCCTCTGTCACCATGCAACCTTATTTTTCCAACATTCTGTTTGAAATTATCAAACTCGTGGAAGTGTCCACAAATAGTATCAGTGAACTGGGAACATGGCCGTCTGATGATATGATCCAATGGACATGATGCACACTGCTTGCAATCATTAGTGGTATTATCAAAAAAATATTCATCACCACACACATGATGTACTAATGTTCCGTCGTCTGCTACTGATTGTGGCGCGAACAGTCCCGACGTAATCATCATCCAGAAGGAACTGAATTTCATCCTCACCATTTTGAAAATGCTAAATCTACAAGATACAAGCAAAGATGAAAACGTTAAACACTGTCAACAAAATCAGGCGTAAACAATCGTCAGAGGGAAGTGTGTGTATGCGTGTGTGTGTGTGTGGGGGGGGGGGGGGGGGGGTGTCAGCGGCCTATCTACGGAAAACGGCGCCTAAGGTATACATATTAGGGCTGTCACGATTTTTGAATTTTATGAATCGATTAATCGTCGCAAATAATCGCTAATAATCGATTAATCGTACCTCGATGCCCCCCCCCCCTTCTTCCTATCTTTGAAGTCATTAAAAATGAAGTTCAAGTCAGTTGACCAAGCCCAAGTAAACAACGAAGACGATCCTCTTTTAGGTACATTCAAAGCTTTGATGTTCTGAACTTTTGAACCGTCAGTGTAATAATCAAGACCGGTCGGCAGTTGCGAACTTCGCAACTGCGGACCGGTCTTGATTATTACACTGACGGTTCAAAAGTTCAGAACATCAAAGCTTTGAACGTACCTAAAAGACAAATGCTTCTAATGGCTTCTTGAGGTTTAACGTCAATGTTCTTAACCCTTTATCTTTAGAAAAAAAGTTTCTTCACCAAATGTTCTTTTAATTATTAAACGTCTAAAACGGGGTAAAATTTACCAATTATTCGACAACGAAAAATACTAATCGATTTTGCCGTGAGCGATCAACAATCGATTAATCTATTAATCGCGACAACCCTAATATTATTTATTTATTTATTTATTGGTGTTTAAGGTCACATATTTCTGCACAATGGCTAATCATGACCACGACAGTTTTACGGGTGGAGGAAGCCGGAGTACCCGGAGAGAACCACCGAGCAACGGCGAGCAACTGTCATCTCCCCAACATACTAACTCCACACAAGCAGGGTTAGCATTGGTTGGAGACAGGTGCACCATCGACGTGCAGTACGCTTTAGTAAACATCGTCACCGTGCCCCCACGTGGGCAATGGGGGTGAAGTGTCTTGCCCGAGGACACAACGCGGTTACCGCAGGTGGGATTCGAACCGAGGACCTCTCAGCTTGCAGCATGCACCTCTACCAACTGAGCCACCGCGCCCCCTCGACAACCCTAATACATATATGAATAGAACTGCATGCGGTTTCCATCTTAAAAGAATTTGTACCAAAATAAATCGGTATAACTAACGCTCGATCTCGCTTCAGTGAGATCGTGAGTTAGTTGTTGATATTTATATACGCTGAAATTTCATTGAGACGTAAAAACATGACTGGAGTAGTAAAAACACTAAACAGAGAATGTGGAAAAGCAACATAACTTCCCTATATATATATATAGTTTTCGCAGGAGAATGGTCTTACTGTCAACTTCGACTCAACTGGTCCTGGGGCTGAACAGTGGTACTATGTGGTATGTTGTTCCCAGCACTGTACTTTTAACTAAAAATTTATTTGAGTGGATTAACAATCCGGCCATCCTAGTGCTTCTCCCACATGATAATCAAAGACAGATCATACATCTGAAGAAAATTCTTTTTTAACTACTCGAGCATGGTTTGTCTGACTTTCATAGAAACTGCAAGGTGGCGCCCCCTTCAAGTGGCGCATAAGGTACGTGCCATACCTCAGGTACGCTACTGGACTCGAAGTTTCTGTACTATTAATCTGTGTATCTTCTACAAAAATAAAGCAAAGTTATGGCTCTGTTTACATGTATGTCCGGGATAAACACCAGAAGTGGTCAAACTTTCGCGTTCAAATTTGGCACCTGAGATGGGTCCCGATAGCGTCCGATGTCAAGTTAACTCTGAAACAACCGATATGTAATACCACATTCTCAAAGATATCGAGCTGAAAATTTGAAAGTAGAGATATTTTTGCGGGAGTAACATGGGCAGTAGTACTGAAATGGTTAACCGGGTAACCGGTTTGAAACCGGTTACCTACCTAATCGATTTAAAAACAAGAGGCCCTACGGGGCCCGAAGTGCTCATCTTGTACAGAACACAATTTAAACAGAGTCCAAGAATGAGTCTACATTCAGCAAGCCATCTCCATAGGCTACACTGTCAATCCTTGAGTCCCTCAGGAGTGACAGAAATAATCTAGGCATCATGCCTTTTCTCCAGTTGATCATAAGTAAAATGTAGAGCTCCCCTATGAAGCCCCTTGATACAACCTATGTGGATTAATCTTAGTACCTCTAGAGGGTACTGAATACAAAATTTTTTAATTCTTCAGCAAAGTGGCCAATTCCGGCTCCCATAGAGAGCCCAAATATTAACCCAGGCTCTTGATTTGAACACAGTTAAATCTGACTTCCCTAGAGATGTTGTGTACCGAATATGAAAGCATTCTGACCGGTGGATCTGAAGAAGAGAAACTGTAAAGAAATTCTTCGAATTGCACTAAGTTCAAATTTGGGCTACCATAGCGAGCCCAAATATTAACCTATGGATCCGATTTGAACAAACTTGAATCTGACCCCCCTAGAGATGTTGTATACCAAATGTGAAAGCATTCTGACAAGTGAATCTGAAGAAGAAGATTTTTGAAGAAATTCCCTCATATTGTACTAAGTTAAATTTCATGTTCCCATATGGAGCCCAAATATTTACCTAGGCACTCGAATTGAACAACCTGGAATCTGACCCCCCTAGAGATGCTGTATACCAAATATAAAAGCATTCCGACTGGTGGATCTGAAGAAGAAGATTTTTAAAGAAATTTTCTCATATTGCACTAAGTAAACATTTGGGCTACCATAGTGAGCCCAAATATACACCTAAGGATCTGATTTGAACAAACTTGAATCTGACCCCCCATAGAGATGTTGCATACCAAATATCAAAGCATTCTGACTGATGGATCTGAAGAAGAAGATTTTTTTAAAATTACCCTCCATATTGAACAAAGATAAAATTTGGGCTTCCATAGGAAGCCCAAATATTACCCTAGGGACTTGGTTTGAACAATCTAGAATCTGACCCTCATAACAATGATGTATACCAAATATTAAAAGATTCTGACTGGTGGTTCTGAAGAAGAAGATTTTTAAAGAATATTCCCCATATTACCCTATGTTAAAACTTCGGGCTCCTGTAGAGAGCCCAAATATGAACCAATGAGCTTTATTTCAACAAACTTTTATCTGACCTCCCTATGAATGCTGTATACCAAATATCAAAAGATTCTGATGATTATTTCTGGAGAAAAGATTTTTTTAAAATTTTTGCAAATATGCTGACTCAGCATTTTTTCGATGCCCATTACAGAACACCCTAACATAACCGATGGCAATTTTTTTTTACCATTCAATTCTACTGGTCATAAGGATACTTCATACCAAATAAAAACTCTCTGTTCCGTGGGGTTTGGGAAATATGGGCGTTTGAAAATATTTCTATTTTTAGCTCCCAGGGTTCCCATGGGGATGCGGGAATTTTTTTTTTTTGCATGGGTCAAGTACTTATGACCCAATACTACCACAAACCAAATTTGGTTCACACCGGACCATCGGTTCAGAAAATAGAAATTTTGGGCGGGGCCAAAAATCTTACCCCTCCTATTACAAAGCCAAATATTACTTCACGAACTTCGTTTGAACAAACTTGATTCTACACCTCATATGGAAGCTCCATAGCATATATCAAGTCATTGTACACACTGGTTCTTGAGAAGAGGATTTTAAAAATATTTTGGAGCATTTTCCCCCACTCCCTCCCTATGGGGCTGGGCATGCTGAGTTGAACAAAAATGAAATGCCCCTTTGGGACCATCACTCACACAAACGTTCACTTGAATTGGCCCAGTGGCTTTGGAGGAGAAGACCAAAACATGGTGTTGACGGACGACGGACGACGGACGGGAAGCGATGAGATTAGCTCAGCTTGACTTTGTCTAGATGAGCTAAAAAACGTCAACCGGTTATCCAAAATATCGATAGTGATCGTCATTCCATGGTTAAAATGTAATAAATCTGCCGCTTCTCCTTTGGGATAAATTACACCTCGAAGCAGCGCTGTATATATTGAGAAATAATCGACTTTGGCTTCACGACTTCGTTGATGATCGGCAATTTCCGTGAGGACTGAATAACCGCAGAAACTCTTCCGTAATATGTATTTAAACGAACGTTGTCGAGTACTCGACAACGTTCGTTTGTATACACACTACGGATTACGGAATAGTTTTTGAGAATACTGCTTTCCAATTCCTATAGTTTTTATCCCAGATTCGGTGAAATAATGGCTACGGATTCCCTTAGCTTTCCACAATAGTTTTGGGCCCAAAATAACATCAGTTTATTTTCAGAACTTGTTCCCATGTAATATGGGGTAAAGTAATAAATATCATACAAAACATGTATAAAGTTAAAAGCATGCTGGAGGTGGTGTATCCACACAAGATAACACCATCATCAACTTCGGTGGATCGTTCCATCGCCCCTCTCTCCCCTCCCCCCCCCCCCCCTCTCCACTATTGTCCATCATTTGGGATCAATGCCCAAGTTTATGTAGCAGAACACAATAGTACACAGGCCTGGCATTCTTTAGGAGTGCAGGAGTGCTGCACGCCTACTGGCCGCCTAGTAAAAATTAAGGAGGGCAATTTTTTGCACCCTTTGATTTTCTGGAAAGCCAGACCTGTTTAGGACTGCCTTTAAAATCTATTATCATTAATTTTGTCAATGTTGCATTGAATCGCAATAATTCATGAATCATGACCCATTCTGTGTCGCGTTTGGATACATTTTGAGGGTAGAAGACAGTCACATAAGAATTGAATGCAACATTTTGAATAATGAGAAGATGTGTGTGCCAATTTTTCCACTATGTTGCTGAATGTAGTATCATTTTTCAGTCACAATATTAATACCTTGAAGTGACTATAACCAAAATAGCATACAAGTTTTTGCATTGAAAATTTCAGGTGCAACTGCACTCCCAAGCAATCTGAGGAGGGCAACTGTTTTGCACTACTTGATTTTCTAGATTGCCAGGCCTGTGTACATACTCGTGGTGTGCCCATGATTTTTCAGATATAGACATTTATACAGTTTGCAATGTGTGTTCTCGAGAACGAACTAAATGTAGCATTCACCCGAGTTGCTTCTCTCCTTGCAGGGTGCGCTTTCAAAAGTGGTAATGGGCGAAATAAACCCTTACCTCGAAAAGGCCAAAACTGGAAAAGGAGGTCACTGTTCTTGTTGTCTACAAGGGGAGAACATCGGAAATGCTAGACGTTTCTAAATATATGTTGCTCGTTTAGGAATATTCCTTTGTCATCATCTTGGTACATACGGGGCAACTATTTATTTATTTATTTATTGGTGTTTAAGGTCACATATTTCTGCACAATGGCGAATCATGACCTCGACAGTTTTACGGGTGGAGGAAGCGGGAGTACCCGGAGAGAACCACCGGGCAACGGCGAGCAACTGTCAGCTCCCCAACATACTAACTCCACACAAGCAGGGTTAGCATTGGTCGAAGACAGGTGCACCATCGACGTGCAGTACGCCTTAGTACACAGCGTCACCATGCCCCCACGTGGGCAATGGGGGGTGAAGTGTCTTGCCCAAGGACACAACGCGATTGCCGAATGAGGGATTCGAACCGAGGACCTCTACCTACTGAGCCACCGCGCCCCCAAGGGGCAACTTGTTCTCAATCAATTAAACACTATATATACATATGAGATGAGTATTTTTCTAAAAAACATATTGCGGTGAGAAGGTAAAATCTGCGATTTCACGAAATCCCTGATTCACTCAGATTTTATGAAATCCCTGTTTCACTCAGAGATTTCATGAAATCCCAAAAATCTTCTGGGATTTCGTGAAATCACTGAAATATCTGGCCCGAAGTTTCACGATTTCACTAAATCACTGAAACAGGGAAATAACGTAACGCATTTGATAGGGATTTCGTGTCTTTTTAATCATAACATACTAGAGGTGCCGCAATTAATCGATTAGTCGAATAATCGTTGATAACATGAGTAATCGATTAGAGTTTTGTGTAGTCGAATAATTGCCCATCTTATGTTTTGTTACCGAGGGCTTTGTCGACCAGAACGTTGTGCTTTATTTGAAAGAGTGGTATACTTTATCACTTCTAAACTATCTATATCTGCGTGTTGGGAAATAGGAGACGAAGTATTAGATATGATTTGTCATGTGGATTTAGGAGAACTAAATTTGCAGAATTCACACTAAGGCAGGGAAGAAATTCTGAGAATTTCTTCCCTGCCTTAGTATGTGTTCCACATTGAGGACAACAAATAACTTTTTAAAGGGAGTCTGTTGATAGGAGTTGTATAATATATAGAGCTGTGGGTAAACCGAAACCGAGCCGAGGTTTTTAGTTTTTTTTAAAAAACCGAAACCGAATCCGTTGACATCCCGTAATCTAAGGTTTTGTTTTTTTTATTACTAAATACTCTCTTGCTGCAGAAATTTAGAATGTAGCCATCCCAGAGTAGTGAGGGTACCCAGACACTGCCAATTGCAGTGTCTGGGTACTCTCACTACTCTGGGAAGGCTACATTCTGTGAATTTCCGACATTTCAGTTTAGTTGTGTTTGCAGCTTTCCTCAAGTTGCGTGTAGGTGTCAGACCTCGAAAAATGGCCAAGCACAATAAAAGTTCTGTATATTTAGGTAATTATTATATTGGCCTTCCTGATTCTTCATGTATTATATAGCTTATTTCGGGCATTCATTGAGTTTCACTCAATTTCACTACCATTCAGTTATGATTCCGGACAAAAGAATGAGTTTTATTGAATTTTACTTAGTCTCATGAACAAACCGAAAACCGAACCGAACCGAGGTTTTACTCCACCTGAAAAACCAAAACCGAAACCGAACAAGAAATTTAAAAACCTACAGCTCTAATAATATAAGGCAATCTGGTTCCTTAGAAACGATATTTATTTATTAACTTATTTATTTATTGCTGTTTAAGGTTAGAAGTATCTAAATATTTAGTAACTAACTAAATAAGGGGATATTTCGTAGGTAGTTTCAAGAAAAATCCCCATATGGTATATGATACGATTAATCGATTGAATGTCGATTATTGATGATTGATTATCGATTATTAAAACAAATAATCGCGGCAACTCTATAACATACATTCGATCAGAAAGAGATATATGATAGGTAGCATCGCCAGCATGCATGGTTGGTTAGAATAATCGTTCGATCCAGCCGCGGCCAACACGGAGGATACGCTAATTGTGTAGTGACCATTGTTTTTCTTATTTGATACCCTGTATTCCCTAGTAATAGATATGATCAGGAATGGATGGTCTAAACTGACATTGAACGGTGCTACGGGATAACTATTATTATTTATTGTTGTTTAAGGTCACATATTTGTGCACAATGGCTAATCATGACCGTGACAGTTTTACGGGTGGAGGAAGCCGGAGTACCCGGAGAGAACCACCGAGCAACGACGAGCAGCTGCCAGCTCCCCAACATCGTAACTCCGCACTGCAGCACAGGCAGGGTTAGATTGGTTGAAGATATGCGTACCATCGACGTGCAGTACCCTTAGTACACGGCGTCATCGTACCCCAGTAACCCCACGCGGGCAATGGAGATGATGTGTCTTGCCCAAGGACACCACGCGGTAGCCGCAGGTGGGATTCGAACCGAGGACCTCTCGGCTTGCAGCCTGCACCTCTACCTACTGAGCCACCGCGCTCCCTACGGGATAACTTTGCAATGTCGGGAAGTAAAGGGTTTTTTGTAGTTTCTAGGGTAACTTATTGCGCCGAATCCCAATCTGAATGATCCCACTCTGCAAATCTTGGGCAACTCGAGATATTCAAGATAGCGTCCAAAATGGCCAGAAAAAACTCACTATTTTCATAAATCCGTTTATAGATCATAATGAAACTTACACAAGGTGTGAGCCACATCCAGTCAATAGGCGGTGTGTCGTATACAAAATTCATTACTGACTCACCAATCGTCGCCTGAGTGCTAGAATGTCCTATGTCCCCTATGGGACATAGGGCATTCTAGCACTAAGGCGACGCAATGTCAAGATCGCAGATAAATATCAGCACGTGGAAAGAACATGTACATCAACTTCTTCGTGTCGGTGACATAACTGTTTAATGGGAAGCGATACCAGAAACTAATATACCATATGTACCATGACTGGACGTTGTGACGTGTACAAAATTCACAGCCGACCAATCAAGGTCAAGGTAACAGATAGAGGTCAAAACATGGAATGAGCATGCACAAATATTTCCAGTCCAGCCCAAAAGATTTTAGTGGAAGTAGATGGGGGCGCGGTGGCGTTGCGGTAACCGGTTCTCGTCAGATCACAGAATTTGAGCAACGTCGTGTCCAGTTAGTCCTCGGATGGTTGACTATCTCAGCGATCGATTGAGACTCCCGCGTTGTGTCCTTGGGAAAGGCATGTAACCCCGATTGTCCACATCCCCGAGACCCCCTACTACATTAGTTACGACCTAGTCCAAACATGGCCTGAAAGTCCGTAATATAATTTTGGGGTCTGGTACGTCCTGTACCAAACCCAAAAATTATATTAAGGACTTTCAGACCATGTTTGCAGTAGTTACGACCCTGAACACTGCAGTTGGTAGGTTTGTACTTTTCACCCGAGGTTTTCTGAGACTGGCATTACAGTTTACAGTCATGTGTTATGACACTCACTTTTCGGTTTCCGGTGTCAGATGGTAGTTAATTTATGACGGTTAAATCAGTGGGGGCACCAAAAATTTGCAAAGTGACGTGGAGGTGGTGGGTCTCTGGAGTGCGCCAAAAATGTGCATTTCCAACTTGTGCAATTTTTTTAATTTTTTAAAAATATATCAATATATCAGCTAATATATACTATCATTTGTGTTTCAAACCTTAAAGATGATGTTGTACATCACACTCTTAACATAAATACAACATCAGGAGGCTTTATATGTGAGAATATTGGGCTTAATCTAGGAAAATGTCATACGTTAGTTGGGGGTGGGTGTCTTGTTCGAAATGTAGAAAATGTGCATACAATATTTTGGGAAAATTCTCTCTGATGCACTAAATTCAACCCAAGTTATTTATTATTACTTGATTGATTTATTTATTTATTGGTGTTTAACGACACTTTAACAACCAGGGTCATATCGTGTCGGTGACAGGTTTACGGGTGGAGGAAGCCAGAGTACCCGGAGATAACCACCTAACAACGACGAGCAGCTGTCAGGTAACATCATAACCCACGACTGTACTGCACACTGCACAGCGGTACTGCGTACTACACAGCAGAGACGGGATTAGATTGGCTAAAGACATGTGCACCTCAGCACACAGCGTCATCGTACCCCCACGCGGGCAATTCGGGTAAGTATATTTGTGATTTTAATGGGAGAGTTGGGGTGGGTGTCGGAGAACGGTAGTAGAAAATTTGCACTTAGTGGGTGGGTGGGTGTGTGGGTGTAAAAAAGAGCCGAATAAAAAATAGGACGTCACGTCTTGCAAATTTTTAGTGCCCCCCCCCCCCCCCCCTCCCCCCTGGTTAAATTACAAAAATACAGTGGTAGATTTATATATAAACCGTTAAAAACACTATTCTGCGCACGTCGAAATGACCTTACTGCATGCATGTCAGTGTATGGCCATGTGTCTTACACAAATTAAATACGACACAATCCGGGGAGGACATCGGCGTGATTTTTATATTTGTTTATATCAACAGTTACGCGAAAATGTGAACACTTGGTTGAAATTCATTAAATTTATACTCACTTTCAATGAAATGAATGAAATCTCCCTTCAATCAAATCCTGTCGTTTCTTTTTCACACAAATGTCATCCTCGTGGTCTCCAACTCGGACATGTTTTGACATGTTCACTTTACCAAGGATGATTCTACTTTCGTATTCTTTACATCCATCCAATCAATTAGGAGACAATTAAGTGTTTCTATTTTCAGTAACTGATGTCATATCTAGACTCGAATTTCCTTTCGCATTCCTTTTGATGCTTTGGACTGCGGTTTTGTTACAATTTACGAACGAAAGTTTGATCTACTGACACAGCAAACATTTATTAAATCCCATATACTATTTATAAAAGTCATTCATCTTTAAGCAGGTATGCGTCTCGTGACCTCACACGCACTTTCAAAGTGCTTAAAACGTCTTACAGGTATTGTTTAATGTAACAAGGGAAGTTAGGTCATAACCTTCTTCCACAGGCGTCTGGGGACCTGATCTAGAGCGATAAATAGCACCTAGAAGGTCTAAAATCACCCAACATCAAAATACCCCTCCTGTATTATAAATATATATATATATATATATAATACAGGAGGGGTATTTTGATGTTGGGTGATTTTAGACCTTCTAGGTGCTATTTATCGCTCTAGATCAGGTCCCCAGACGTCTGTGCTTTCTTCATTTTTTTTCAACTGAATTCTGCCGAACATGAGAAAATCCTCTTTCTTCCGTCCGCTCATCCGTCCGTTCTGGGCATGTATCAACTCCACGCAACACTCACTTTCTGAATCAGAATGATTTAATATTTATTGTCCACAGGCTAGGGTCAGGGACGGGGAGAGGGTGGGGGCGGAACTTTGGGTGGGGGTCCGAGCTAGGCCCAGGAGTCCATTAGAGCTGTAGGTTTTTAAATTTCTTGTTTGGTTTCGGTTTTGGTTTTTCAGGCGGAGTAAAACCTCGGTTGGCTTCGGTTTTCGGTTTGTTCACGAGGCCAAGTAAAATTCAATAAAACTCATTCTTATGTCCGGAATCATAACTGAATGGTATTGCAATTGAGTGAAACTCAATGAATGCCCGAAATAAGCTTTATAATACATGAAGAATCAGGAAGGCCAATATAATAATTACCTAAATATACAGAACTTTTATTGTGCTTGGCCATTTTTCGAGGTCAGACACGTACACGAAACTTGAGGAAAGCTGCAAACACAACTAAACTGAAATGTCGGAAATTCACAGAATGTAGCCTTCCCAGAGTAGTGTGAGTACCCAGACACTGCCATTGGCAGTGTCTGGGTACTCTCACTACTCTGGGATGGCTACATTCTGTAAATTTCATTGGCAGTGTCTGGGTACTCTCACTACTCTGGGATGGCTACATTCTGTAAATTTCTGCAGCAAGAGAGTATTTAATAAAAAAAAACCCCGAAAAACCTTAGATTACGGGATGTCGACGGGTTCGGTTTTTAAAAAAAACTAAAAACCTCGGTTTGGTTTCGGTTAACCTACAGCTCTAGAGTCCATGGTTCTTGGGTCAGGACTGTGTCCACCAAAGTTCTGACTCCAGTACTAGCAGTTTAGAAGGGGGTGTATCGCGAATGAAGCTCTGCACTTGACCAACGGTTGAAATTTTGGACTGCGTGATTCTCGAAGTGATAGCTTTATTAAACCTTTACCCAACGTAACGGCCAAAACCGGCCAGCGCTATTCTCAAAAATCACCAATTAATTTTCTTTATTTTTTTCATTTTTTGTCTCAAAAACATAGGTTATGACCCCTCTTTGGAACGAGCTCGACGAGCTCGTTCCAATGAGGGGTCATAACCTATGTTTTTGAGACAAAAAATGAAAAAAAATAGTTATTCAAGAATTTTGTTTGCAAGTGTCGTCTTGCTTTTCAGGTTAGGTAACGGTTTAAATCAACTTGACGTAATAATTACTTTCAGAATTGTGCAGTCCAAAAGCTGTAACTCTAGGTCACTGGATACTCACTGATGAACTTGGAAATTTTAATCATGCTGCTAAAAACGTCATTTTGACGACCAAAATATAACGCGATCTTTCATCCCAAAAGCTGCCAGAAGTCTCCATTTAATAACTGATTTTAAAATTATCTTGGGGATGGGAGGGGGTAACCGGATTTGTCCCGGATTTGGAGGCTAAAAACTTACAACTAAAATTCCAACTACGCCGCGGAGGCATTCGTTCTTTGAGAGCACGTACCTGGAATATTAGTCAAACGGAATTATAGACATTCAGACACTCAAGACTTCTTCGAAATTTTTTTTGTGGATAAATTAAATCTACCTGCTGTGGTTATGATACAACATTCTATTACCACGTAGACGCAACATCGTATTTATTTATTGCGGTTTAACGACACTTTCGACAGCCAGGGTCACCTCGTGTCGGACAGTTTTATAAGTGGAAGAAGCCAGAGTACCCGGGAAGAACCACCAAACAACGGTAAGCAGCTGTCCAACTCCCCAACGTACTAACTTCACACAAGAAGGGTTAATATTGGCTGAAGATAAGTGCATCATCGACGTGTAGTACGCCTTACTACACAGCGCAACCGTGTATCCACACGGACAATCGGGATTAAGTGCTTTGCCCAAGGACACAACGCAGTTGCCCCTGGCGGCGATCGAACCATGGTCCTTTCGGTATGAAGTCCAATGCCGTAACCACCGAGCCACCGCTTCCTCGGTCATCTTACTCAATTAACACGCACCATACCTGTACTCCAAATTGGCAAAGCCAAGCCCCCCCTCCCCCCACCCCCCCCCCCAACACACCCCAACTCGGGTGCTATAGGCATCCATTTGTATGATAGACTGTATGTGGCGTCAGACCAAGTATCAAACCTAATTTCGCCAATAGCGAATCGACACACTCTAGAATCGGTTGGGTTAAAAAGCAACCCAAAACAGCTGGTTTGAGATATGAACCCAACTGGGTTCATTTTCACTCAACCCCGCTAATTTGGGTTGATTTTTAACCCAACTAACTTTAGAGCGTATCTTAGCCTTTAATTCCGATGAAAATGTCCCGAATGGAAACAATATTGGGGTCACATCTTCTGGCCCTTCCACCCCCACCCCTTAGCGTCGCCCTTGAACACACAGACTGAAACCTCTGTTGTCTGATGAGATACATCGCTTGCAGATGACTGTCGGAAACCAGTGGCAAAACTATAAGGGTTGGAAATTTTGAGGTTACTTGGAATAAAATGTTCGAAATATTGATATAATTTCGGGAATATATTTTTTGCATTCCATAGATTTTACCATTGACAATAATAATATCGTGGGAAGACGTCCGTGAGACTGAGGAGTTATTGTGGTCGTTTATGAATTATCAACATATGTATGAAAATAGTTACGTGGTGTGTTTAATTGCCTGTGGAGTTAAAACATCATGAATTTGCGTGTGAGGAATTTTGTGAAAGTTCGAATGTAATGGTGTATCCTTGGTGGTCGAATAACTTTATAATGTATGAATATTTTAATTGTTTGCCTGTTTGAAGAATGTTACATTCATAATCACAAACTGATATAATATGGTTACAAACGTATGACAAAGTTAACCCTTTTTCTAACGTAACTAATGAAAGGTCATAACCTATTTTTTGTTGCAACAACTCCAAATTTTTTATTTAAAAATGTTGTCACATGTCTCGTCTTCTCTTCGTGTTAGTGCAAGGGTTAAATGGTAGCGCGGTCATTTCAACAGTGGACTTTAAACCGAGAGGTCGACGGTTCGGACCGTCATCCGCCATTTTCGCTGTATCCTTGCATAAGACAGTTAATCCTGACTGCCCACGTGGGGTCACGATGGCGTTGTGTACTGAGGCGTACAAAACGTAAAATATTGAAGAACCTTTTTTTTCCTTTTTTGCGTCAAAACATAGCTTATGGCCCCTCATTGGAACGAGCTCGTCCCAATAAAAACTATTTTTTACAGTTGTCAGTAAGTTCCGATGATATTGCGCCTTTAGACATCCCCATATCGACAATTTTCAAAATTAAGGGTGCAGAGCTGACGAGGCAGGGGGTGGATGATTACACAATATCCATATTTCTCCAAGTAAGGGTGGGGATATCTTAACTTCCTAAGTCAGTGTTGACGTTGAGAGGTGGAACGTGACCATCATAAAAGTTCCCACAAACTGCTACGAAATATAATATAATTACTTGTTTAACGTGAAGCGGTTATCGACTGCCGTCATTTTGAAAAATCAAGGACAAAAGGGGAGATAACTATTGGCTGTCAGCCGAAAATTGATTTTAACTGCATACATTTTATATGCAGCATCCATGTTAACGTTTAAAATCTATGAAAGTAGTATGTCAGGTACGTTTGAGGACCCATCAGCCGGACTCCGGTGCCGGACCCCAGAAGTGACGTCATGTCACGTGGCGCCATGTTGTGTTGTCATGGTAACCCGCGTGAGCGGCCATCTTGTGACGTCATCTCCATCGTGATACGTGGTGTGAGTGCGCATGTGCAGCGCGTGTTCTTAGGATGATACGTGTTTCCGTCGTCCATTTGTATACTGGAGGCCGCAATCTTGGTTTCTATGGTAGCACGTGATTGCTATGATACCTAAAGACCCACAACAAGAGAGGGTTATGTTCGGAGGGTATGTTCGATTGAATCGGAGAAAATCTAATTACCACAAACAACCCGACAAGTTGTATTATTTCGAATTCTTTCAGAATTTTCTGCTTCTATCTATCTATGTAATAGTTTTCGTCTATCTGTCCATGTTCTTTTGTTCCGGAGTATACTCCAGTAGCGTAGAAGAGCCTATCAACAGGAAGAACTTTCCTTATTGTTACTATATTTAGCAATTTCTGGTCTATTCTTGTTAGTTCTGGCCCTATTCCGAATACTCTTGTTTTTTCATTTATCTAGATCATTTATATAAATTACTGGTAACCAATCAGATTGCTTGATTTCCCATAATCTGTATGCAGAGTTATCTCCCCTTATTACAACGGAGTCGTATCCGATTCTCATCACCTCTATATCCAATGGCCATATCCCCAGGCACCCGAATTTCGGCACCATTTGAGCGTTTAGCATTTCGAATTACATACCCTAGGAGACTTTCGCCGGAAACGGTTTAAGAAAACACGAAAGTGGCAATGGTGGCAAGCCACGTGGCACCTGAAAAATCCGAAATCTTCGTGCACATCTACAGACCCTACTGCAACATTTGAGTATGATTTTACCATTTCGAAATACATACCCTGAGAGCCTTTTGCAGGAAAGGGTCTAAGAAAACACGAAAGTGGCAATGGTGGCACAGCCACGTGGCACCCGAAATCCGAAACCTTCCTGTGCATCTACAGACCACATTGCAACATTAAAGCATAGTTTTAGCGTTTCGAATTACATATCCTAGGAGCCTTTTGCCAGAAACGGTCTAAGAAAACACGAAAGTGGCAACGGCACAGCCACCTGGCAGCTGAAAAATCCGAAACCTTCGTGCGCATGTACAGACCCCACTGCAACATTTGAGCATGGTTTTAGCGTTTGGAATTACATACTCTAGGAGCCTTTCACCAGAAAGGGTATAAGAAAACACGAAAGTGGCAACGGTGGCACAGCCACGTGGCAGCTGAAAAATCCGAAACCTTCGTGCACATCTACAAACCCCACTGCAACATTTGAGCATGGTTTTAGCGTTTCGAATTACATACTCCAGGAGCCTTTCGCTGGAAACGGTCTAAGAAAACACGAAAGTGGCAACGGTGGCACAGCCACGTGGCACCCCAAAAATCCGAAACCTTCGTGCGCATCTACAGACCCTACTGCAACATTTGAGCATGGTTTTAGCATTTCGAATTACATACTCTAGGAACCTTTCGCCGGAAACTGTCTAAGAAAACACGAAAGTGGCAACGGTGGCGCAGCCACGTGGCAGCTGAAAAATCCGAAACCTTCGTGCGCATCTACAGACCCTACTGCAACATCTGAGCAAGCTTTTAGCATTTCGAATTACATACTCTAGGAGCCTTTCGCCGGAAACGGTCTAAGAAAACATGAAAGTGGCAACGATGGCGCAGCATAGTGACAGCTAAAAAATCCGAAACCTTCGTGCGCATCTACAGACCCCACTGCAAGATTTGAGCATGGTTTTAGCATTTCGAATTACATACCCTAGGAGCCTTTCGCTGGAAACGGTCTAAGAAAACACGAAAGTGGCAACAGTGGTACAGCCACATGACACCCAAAAAATCTGAAACCTTCCTGCGCATCTACAGACCCTACTGCAACATATGAGCATGCTTTTAGCATTTCGAATTACATACTCGAGGAGCCTTTCGTCAGAAACGGTCTAAGAAAACATGAAAGTGGCAACAGCGGCACAGCCATGTGGCACCTGAAAAATCCGAAACCTTCGTGCGCATCTACAGATCCTACTGCAACATTTGAGCATGGTTTTAGCGTTTCGAATTACATACCCTAGGAGCCTTTCGCCGAAAACGGTCTAAGAAAACACGAAAGTGGCAACGGTGGCACCCAAAAATTCCGAAACTTCCGTGCGCATCTACAGACCCTACTGCAACATTTGAGCATGGTTTTAGCATTTCGAATTACATACCCTAGGAACCTCTCGCCGGAAACTGTCTAAGAAAACACGAAAGTGGCAACGGTGGCGCAGCCACGTGGCAGTTGAAAAATCCGAAACCTTCGTGCGCATCTACAGACCCCACTGCAACATTTGAGCATGGTTTTAGCGTTTCGAATTACATACCCTAGGAACCTTTAGCCGGAAACGGTCTAAGAAAACACGAAAGTGGCAACAGTGGCACAGCCACGTGGCACCCAAAAGATCCGAAACCTTCGTGCGCATCTATAGACCCTACTGCAACATTTGAGCATGGTTTTAGCATATCGAATTACATACCCTAGGAGCCTTTCGCCGGAAACTGTCTAAGAAAACACAAAAGTGGCAACTGTGGCACAGCCACATGGTACCTGCAAAATCCGAAACCTTCGTGCGCATCTACAGACCCTAATGCAATATCTGAGCATGGTTTTAGCGTTTCGAATTACATACCCTAGGAGCCTTTCGCCGGAAACGGTCTAAGAAAACATGAAAGTGGCAACGGTGGCACAGCCACATGGCACCTGAAAAATCTGAAACCTTCGTGCACATCTACAGATCATTTAGCAACACCCTAGTGCAGTTATAGAACTCTGAATTACATAGGTTGGGATTATTCGAAAGAAAAGTGAAATATTAGCGCATTTTTCAAGTGGCTCCACAGAAGCCACCTGGTGGCGCAAGACTTTAAAAGTGGTATTTTTGGATTGCACAGACCCTATTGAACAACTGTAGAAAGTTACAACGTTTCGAATTACAAAACCGGACGTACGGACGTACGGAAGTACGGACATACGGACGGAGATCACGACAATATCCCTGCATTTTTTAAAATGCGGGGATAATAATGGGGAAAAATTGCGATTCACGATTTTATTAGGCAGGTTGTGAAGGGATTTTTTTTTTTTTGGTCAAATAAATCTGTGAAAGTTGGCACTTCGACATTTGCTTTGTCCCAGAGACGTTTCACCTACGAGGCGTTTCGTCCTGTGTCATAATTTTCACGTTTCACTGAAAAAAACAAACATTCAAACCCCACTTCATTTATGACCCAACACCCCTACGGTGAATAACCAATATATTTGCGAAATTTTGCGTGGTCCACCAGGCGTTTGGGTGGGGGTCGAATTACCACAAACAACCTCTCGGGGAGAAATAAAAAGAAAAAAAAAAACAACAGCCCGCCCGCATGCTTTTTGGAAAAAATGGCCTGAGAAACAGACCATCAACTTTGTATGGCCTAAGAGAGAAATATCGATGGCCTTAGGCAAAACTTTTCAAAGACATTTTCAAGCAATTTTCAAGACCTTCATCTGAACATATTTTAATTATTCGTGAGTTTGTCCATGTACAATACCAGTTACCAAATTAAAAGTAAAACTTTCACTTAACTCTGATCACTGGGAAGAGAACATTCTTATGGTTTCAGTGGACCTGACTATCCTTACTTATTCCCAGTTCCTTATTCGACATTCATTCTCAATGGATTTTAAGGGTTGATAACGAATGTCGAGTGTCGAACTGCAAATAAGTAACAGTTGTCACGTCCCCAAGGGTTCGAGGACTTAAGAAGTTCGGGAATGTTGAAGTGCAGACGTGTTTACTTGTAGAAACTTGGTTCTAACGAATAGCTTTCCAGTGTTTGAAAAATTACTGAGGCGGTTCCCCATTGTTCAGAGATGGCAAGCAGGGCGGGTGAGGGCCAGACTAGTAATACCGGGGCCTAGGGTTCGGAGAGCCAGTGCACCCACAGTTCAGTTGCACATTGAATTGGAATAAAAACCGCCAATCGTTCGAAGGGGAAATTTGCTGGCCTCATTAAGAGGATCACTCTCTTATCCCCATAATTTTCTTTAATTCTGCGAGTGGTTCGCGGAAAATTCCCCGGGTGTGTCCGTCTAGTTCCCGTTTCCACCCTCTTATAATCTCACTGTAGGCGTGTGGAGACTACATGTCGTACCCTGTGAGTATCAAACCGTCATCTGTAATGTTAACCCTTTACCAAACATGAAAAGCAGACGACACTTGCAAACAAAATTCTTGAATAACTTTTTCTTTTCTTTTTTGTCTCAAAAACATAGGTTATGATCCCTCATTGGAACGAGCTCGATGAGCTCGTTCCAAAGAGGGGTCATAAGCTATGTTTTTCAGACAAGAAATGAAAAATATAATGAAAATTAATTGGCGATTTTTGTGAATAGCGCTCGCCGGTTTTGGCCGTTGCGTTGGGTAAGGGTTAAAGAAATGCAGCTGGTGCGTAGTTGCACTCAAGGAGTAATAATATAATCGACACCATGAGATGAACTTTATCAAACGGCTTGGGCAGCATAATAAAATTCACCCCTGGGTCAAAAATCTCTCTCGTCAACCCCGAGAGAGACACGAGATGAGAGAAAGGTTTTCTATCAGTTGATGTCTGAAGCTGCTGTTTCAAGTAGAAGAAACACACGGAACATTTCTGTTGTGTTGATCCTTCATTATTGCGATCAAAGAGAAGGCGACGTGGGGTGGGGGGGGGGGGGTCAGTGGCGGCGCAATGGAGGGGTATGTGGGGGTACTTACCCCTCCACTTTTTTTCGCCAAGCGTAGTAAAACAGAACTATCATTTTAATTTCTGTTGTTTTGAACGTTGTGGTGTAATGGTCGGTATGCTTAATCCCATATTCCCAAGTGCACTAAATCAGAGAAGTTTTGAAATTATATCCCCCCCCCCCCCCCCCCCCCCCACGCACACACACACACCCGTCCCCGCACACACACGCTAGCTACAAACAACAAACAAGAGTCGAGGGTCCAAACTGCAACAAGGCATGCCGCGTTTAAACGGACTGAAACATAGTGCTTAAGAGTATTCGACGAATGCTAGAATCGAGAGCGTGCAAGGCATCCGTTTGGAATTCATCCTACAGCAATTTTAAAAAAATAAATAAAATTTAATATTTTAGAAAAATTCGCAAAGGTATAACTCAGTGAAATCATGCAAATATGAATGAATATCATTGGAACCGGCTTGTTCAGCCGGTTCCAATGATATCCATATTCGCATGATTTTGTTGCAAAACAGTTAAAAATGTTCTCAACTTAGGGACAGGACCCCCCGAAACCCACCCCAACTCGGCGCTGCACAATCCCCAACTGCACCCCCTCACTTTTGTAAGTCTGGCGCCGTCACGAGGGGTGGGGGGGTCACCCCGAGCGATATCTCAGCAAAATGTGTTACGATATATCAATAAAGCCATATATATGTATATGAAACCAGCAACCAAAAATACTTGAAGCTGCATGGGAATAGGGCGACACACTAAAGGTTAGCTCCGGGCAGCAGTCTGTGTTTGTCCGCCACTGATCCAACAATTCACGTCCCTTAGTAATATATATATATAGCTTCGGGAAATGTTTTATGCTGAAATAATTATCCAACATGACACAGCATAATACGAAACAAATTTATCAAAATGCATCATGTCGAATTATACGGTTGATTAAAGGACGGAGAGATTTGTCACACGAATGTTTTTAGATGAAATGAAAGTAACTGGCGTTAAACTGGAGAGACACAAAGAAAAATGCCCGGAGTTAAAAATTGGAACATGTGGAGTATTAATAAATATAATTAGTGCGAGTCAATGGGGAAAAGATTTCCAGCCTTTAAATCCTAATATTGATTGTCATTCTCGATGACGTGTCCTTTTGTGATCACAAATTATATTAGCTATTTTAAACTGCAACAAAACCGAATCCCTTGACATTGTTCAGTCAACTGATCAACCCTTTACCTGACATGAAAAGCAGACGACACTTGCAAAAAAAAATTCTTGAATAACTATTATTTTCATTTTTTGTCTAAAAAATATAGGTTATGACCCCTCATTGGAACGAGCTCGACGAGCTCGTTCCAATGAGGGGTCATAACCTATGTTTTAAAGACAAAAAATGAAAAAATAATGAAAATTAATTGGCGATTTTTGAAAATAGCGTTGGCCGGTTTTGGCCGTTACGTTTGGTAAAGGGTTAAGGAACAACGTTCAGCGAGACCATTCAAGTAGTACCGTAACTAACTACAGAGACTGGTTGGGGTAGGGTCCGACGATACAGAGGCGTCACGAAGATGACAAATTGGGGATGTGGGTTGTAAACCTGAATTTTCCCGACTGTCATAGTTCAAGTCCCAACCGACTAATATTCCAACCACATCATTCGTTAAAGGCATGAATACAAGTCAGTCGAGGTTACAGTTTAAAAAAAAACTCGAGGCCTCATAGACATTTATCATTGAATATTCAATTAACACATACAGTACCGCTACTTCAGACTGGTTATGTTGACCCTAACAGCCCGAATCGGGTGCTACAGCCCCCGCCCCCTCCATTTGTATGACCGAATGTGTGTGTGACACACTCCCAGATATCAAATCTAGTCGCTTTACATAACGAATCGGCCGCATAACCCACGTAATATGTTTCAAAAAAAATTTCAACAAAACCATATCACGTGACCCCTCATTGGAACGATCTCCTCGAGCTCGTTCCAATGAGGGATCGCGTGATATGTTTTTTTTTTAATTTTTATTTTAAAAATTTCAAAAACAACTTATCATAATAAATTATGATATCCTGTGCGTTTGGTGAAGGATTAAGACAATACATGAATTCTAGCAAGAGAGAATTGACTTTCTTAGACTGGAAAAATTATTGGGGGCGTCACACCAAGCAATCCTGCGGATGAGATGAAGCTGTCCATTTTGCTTTAGTTAACATACCAATGCTTTTGGAAAACGCCCTCAGGCAAAGAGCCAACTCGCCAAAATTAGCCCTTTCAACTTTGCAATTGCCGTAAAAAATTCTTGGGTATGGTCCAACTCAAATATTAGCAAACTAAAGCAGCTATCCGTGACAATTGTATGTCCATACGGAAGTTTATGAACAAGCAATCTGTACCGATCGTTTAGTAATGCTGAATAATATCTGGACTTTTCACGTGGCTATTTAGAACCTCTTCGGAACTACTACGTTCATCTGTTACAATTGAGATAAGCTTGCCGCTTGGGTAGAGTCAAATCGGAACACAGTACTGTGTTCAAATATGCAAACGATTGGGTGGGAATGACATCTCACTCAGGCGCTTAGTCAAGATTTGTACTGGGGAGGTGCACAAAGTGGCTATAATTGATGATCATCGTCTCCGCCCGGGCGCCCATGGTTCTAACCAGTGGCGAAAACTTCTAAAAAATGAGTATCAAAAATGAACCTCTGTGATAGCATCTAGGAAAATATTATGGGAAATTTAGCATCTAAAATATAAATACTTTAGCACTATTGTTTGTGAGATATTACATACAAAATAGATCGAAATAGTTACATTTTGTAATAATTATTACATTTTTCAACGTTTTTCCCGTCCATGAAGTTGCACGTTGTAATAATTGTTACATTATGTAACGCTTCTTCCGTCCATGTTGTTGCATTTTGTAATAATTATTACATCTTGCAACGTTTTTCCTGTCCATGCAGTTGCACTTTGTAATAATTATTACATTTTACAACTTTTATTACAAAATGGGTTGTAACAGTGCTATCACAAAGACACATCTGGGGAGTCATAACATTGGTGAAACAGGTCAGAGAATGGAGTGGATAGGGAGACTATGGAAGAATCCGAACCAGCAAAAGTGCTCAGTCACAATGGAACACATCCCCAGAACACTACCTCTTCCTATTAGAAGCTTTTCGCGACCGAAAACACTACGCGCTACTCTCATAAAAAAAGACTTCGTGTAGAATCCTAGCGAACTAAACTATTATCGGTTGTTTGTGGTAATTAGATATATTCCTGTTCAATCGAACCCTTCGAACACACCTCCCTTCTAAATGAGAGTTTTGTGTCACATAGTTACCACGTGCCATCAGAGAAACCAAGAAGTATCACTATGATAATGACACGACAACATGGTCGCTCAGGCGGGCTACCATGACAACCAAGCATGACGTAACTGGGCCACGTGACTACACCACCGCATGAGATCCCTCAATGAGACCCTCATCCTCACATGAAAAGGCATGAAGACCACATTACATACCACTAATATGTATCGTCGCCTGAGTGTTAGAATGTCCTACGTCCCATAGAGGATACAGGAGATTCTAGCACTCAGGCGACGGTATGTAATTCTGTTACAATATGATCAAACCAGTAGGCCTGCACGGTATATCGATAAACCGATATATACCGGTATTCAAACCAATATCGATTGAATACCGGTGTAATTACAAAAATATCGGTTTATCGTCATTATTTATTTACCCACAATTTAATTTTCAAGATGTGTTGAGTTTTGAACTGTAGCTCCGAATGAATAATATTATCGCTTTACCCAAGGAATAGTCCGCATGTGCCCACGTAATATACAATAGTTGAAAAAATAATTTTCAAAAATTTCAACAAAGCTATATCATGTGACCCCTCATTGGAACGAGCTCGTTGAGCTCGTTCCAATGAAAGGTCACACAATATTGTTTTGTAGAAATTTTTGGAAAAATCTGATAAACTAATATTCAAAATAATAAATTTTGATATTGTCTGTGCTGGGTAAAGGTTTTTCGAACCGCAATCATCAATGCATGCTGATTCCTTCTGACTGTGATGCCTCAAGTCTCGATTGTGGTACTTATGTTCAGATATCGGAATAGTTTTCGATATACCGGTGTACCGAGGTATTTTTTGAATACCGATACCGGTATTCTGTTTTGAATATCGTGCAGCACTAACTCACGGTGGCTGTAGCTGTCTATCATCAACTGTTATTTTCATTTTCTTTGTAATATCGATTTTATCATAAAATACTTGCTAGGGGGGAATAGAAAACGGGGTTATTCATTAATCTCATGATAACGGTATATCCTTGTACAACACATTGATAAGGTACTCGACGCGTGCCAGCTGTTGATCGGATTGTTATCATAACACAAAGAGGATTTAAAAGCCACATGTCTTGACAATTACAGAAACATACTTAAAGTATTTACAATAAAACATAATCGCTTCTCTTTAGATTTGTAAAATTATTTATTTCCTGTGGGCAAGCTAAGATCGGAAGTGCATAACAAATAGCTTCCAAACTCTATTTGGTTTCTCTGGATGTTTCTGACCCTGTTCTTTGTGTTCATTGGCGTGATATTGCTATCGCCATTGTTTAAGTCGCATGCCCGCTGAACAGCTGTCATTCTCTCGCGACCCGCATCCAAGGCAAACAAACATCTGCTCTATGGTGCACGCGATAGCGGAACCTCTGGCCTGCAATAACCCTTTCATCACAGCAAGCTCACTGGCGTACATTCTTAAGGTAAAGGAGGTGGAAGCTCAATGAAGTTGGAGGGTATAAACTACCAAGTCGCACCCCTTTCGGCTCACATTAGAAATGGATCTACAACAAGGCCATTGCACTAATCCTCATGGAGTGTGGTGGGATTATTAAAAGTTTGCGAAGGTATGTGTGCGTCTGGTGTGTGTAGGTTTGTGTGTAAAGGGGAGTGTTATCAACGACAATCACGTGTGTGTGTGTGTGTGTGTGTGGGGGGGGGGGGGGGGATCTTATCCCCGATTGTAGTAATGACATGTACGCACGTGACAACCGTTACTTATTCCCAGTTTCTTGTTAAACATTCGTTATCAACCGGTCTAATCCAATGGGGACCGATACACGATGTTTTTGAAAAAAGAAATGTTTCCATATGTGGTATATGTGTGCGGTTTCACACACTCTATAGACGTCTTGTCGACACCATTTAAAATACAAACCGAGTGGGGGATGGGGGCTGTCACGGGTTGGCCGTAGCATACCTATAGATTTTCTATAGCACACTCCCCAAAGTATTTAAATCTTATAGTAGAAAATGTAATAATTACCCGTGCTAGTATGTCGTTTTTAGTGTACACGCAACTTCTGGTCATAGTTTGGTCTATTTCTTCTAATTCAGCCAGCTTTCAATCGGAAAGCCAGTATTTAAACCCATTACAAGCACTATCGAACCGTCAATATCTGTGGAAAGATTGGAGAGGGGGACAGTACGTGGAGAGTGGATTGTAACTAAATCACCCACAGAGTGAAGTTATCACCCAAACTATAACTTTCAAATTTTATACATATGGACAAAAAACACAAGCAATGTTTCAGCCAATGGACCTCCGGGTTTAACCCGGAGGTCCATTGGTTGAAACTTTGCCTGTGCTTGTTATGCTTTGCAACAAATTTGCAATTATTGCTTGGGTGGAATCTCCACTCTGCGGGTGATTTGGTGATAATACACTCTTCACGTACTGTACGGCGAGCTCTTCAGACGCTTCTACCCTGCCACATCAAAACATTTATTTAAAAGACTCGTTTCGTTTGGCCGAGCAGCACGTCTAACGTACAGTATAGTCGCCGTGGATTGGTTGTCATCATTTCACCAGGTTATAAAAAAATCATTATCAACAAAATTTTAATTAGTGAAGCACCGGGTTGTAACCGGTGCTTCATTAATTAAATTTTTGATGACTATTCCTATATTTAGTGTTCCTAATCTAATATTATAGCGTCCGTGGAAATATTGCCCACCCGTGGAAAGTGACCAGTCCACAGCGGTTGTACTGTACCTGCATCATTGAATGGGCACACACCAAACCGAAAGATCTCAATTTCCCTGGAAAAATACAATTCTAATCGGAAGGGGGTTAACAAATTGGTCTACTTTAGGTGTTGGGTCGGGTTTTTTTTAAACTCAACTCGAAGTCTGAAGAAACGGTAGTGCATATGAAATGGGGACGTATTCATTTAGAATATTCTCAGTGTCAAAACGCTGTCTAATCCACACGCAAACGCGCACAGATTCACGGCTAATTAAACTTCTCCCCCCCCCCCCCACTCTCCCTCCCTCCCCTTCTCTCTCTCTCTCGTGGCATCAGACTTCCTTGAAAGTTCAACTGCCTTTGTTTATGTATTAATACTTAACAGTACCTTCAACAGTCGGGGTTACATGATGTCTGACCGTTGTACGGGTACGGGTACAGGACGCTGGAGTACCCGGAGAGAACCACCGAGCAGCGGCAAGCAACTGCCAGACTCTCCAGCTTACTACAGTACAGTCGCCGTGGACTGGTTGCAATCAACGCGTGGGTAGTGATGTCCACACATGCGTTCACCAAGTAATAAAAAGCAGCAGCAGCAAAATTTTAATTAATGTGCCCGGTGCTTCATTAATTAAATTTTTGATATTTATTCCTGTAATTAGTGTTTGTAATCTAATATGACTGCGTCCGTGGAAATATTGCCCCACGCGTGGAACGTGATCAGTACACGGAGGTTATACTGTAACTTTGCATGAGTAGAGTTAGCAGTGGTTAAAAGCAAGTGCCCGAAAGACGTGCAGAACGCCTAAGTACATAGCACCAAAGTGTCCACACACGGGTAATCGGGCTTAAGTATCTCGCCCAAGGACAAAACACAGTTATCCCTGACCTTTCGGTTAAATGTCCTATGCTCTAACCACTAAGCCACCCGGCCCCTATCGTCTGCGTTATCCATGATGTAATTCTGATATTTTTACTAGTAAACTAACTCTTCACCCAACGTAACGCTATTCCTAAAAATTACCATTCAATTTTCATTATTCTTTTCCATTTTTTTTTTTGTCTCAAAAACATAGCTTATGACCCCTCATTGGAACGAGCTCAGCGAGCTCGTTCCAATGAGGGGTCATAAGCTATGTTTTTGATGCGAAACAAAATAGTTATTCAATAACTTTGCAAGTGTCGTCTGCTTTTCATCTTAGGTAAAGGGTTAAAAGAACGATGATGGAACACACCAAACCTTTGGCTCCGAATATTAAAAGTTGAAGGACTTAACCCAGCTATGTCCCCACCCCACTCATCCGGAATGAACAAAAGAAAAACATGTGATCACGCAAACATCAAAGTTGAAAACAGATCTCTGTAATTTGGTAGCTGCAGGCGAAAGGTTAAAAATAATCGCCCTCTGTTATCAAATAATTGCAGGCTGTTATTACAAGGTATGGAACGGTTGAAACACCAGTTGTCTATTGTGGACATTGTTTCGCCCTGTTGTGTATGGTGTGTACTTATCAAACCATAACTCAATGACTTTATATAAATCAAGCAGTTTTGGCTGTAATAATCAGATATGTTGCGTTAGCACACCACACGCGCCGCGAACAATACAGTCTGCGGAAAAAACTCTTTGTCAATTCATTCATTTTAATTGAAATATTTCATATTATTTTACGGTTTTGTTGGAATCCTGCGTTAACTGGAGTATTTTCTACCATTCATTCATCTTCGGGTCGACGCGTTGATACAGGAAACGGCAGCTGCATTCTGTTTGATTCCTAAACAAATGAAACAATGTAAAGTGTGTCCTAATAACACGGATAGGATAATAAATATTAAAGACGTTTTCTGTTGCCTTGGTAAATATCTCAATATTAATATGTTTATATTTATTTCTTCCTCTTCGCCCATCCGTCATTGGCTTTTGCAACACCACATTCAGTCCTCCTCCCAGAGATGTGGCTATAGGTGTCCGATTGGGGAGGGGGGGGGTGTAGGGTAGTGAATTTCTAGCTGGGGGAGGGACCGAAGTTGGAAATTCAATACCGAGAATTTTTTTTGAAAATGAAGCCATGAAAGGGGGCATAAATTGATTCTAGTAACTGTTATGCCAACACATTTATAATAGAATTATCAGGTTGTTATTATTATTTGGTATTATTCTGGGAATTGAATATGTGCTAAACAAATGCACACGCTGAGAACTTTTAGCTAGCAATTCACACTCCCCTAACATTAAATCAGATCTTATGCAGGAATGATCAATTTTCGATGTTTCATCATTTTGTAACATTTTGTAACTGCGAATGATGGAATTAACTCAGGATAACGATTTTACATGATGCGATTTTCCAGAAGTGCATTTCGAGGTTTTTTTTATTACGATAAGTAAACGTACTACAGAAATCTCGTACCGATTGGCCTAATGCATACTTATGAAGCTCGATATTGCGTACACTGAACCGGTAGTTGTAAATAGTAACAGTTGGAATTTTTGCCGAGTTGGAATTTTGGGAAGTAAAGGAGACATCGGCATCACCAAAGAAGCTCTAAAATCCAGATAAATGGAATTTCCAACTACTCGTGACTTGCCCTCCGAATTTCCAACTATAGGAAATTTTCGCCAGGACACCCCCTGTCGCCACGTCCCTGCCTCCTCCTACACGTCTGAACGACTAATCAATGATTCCCAGTCAAGTTTTGACTTGGGAGCCAAGTCTTACTAAAATCCAGTTGACAAGAAACTCGGGATCTGCTGGAGCTAAATAATTTGTTTTATTGCTTCCATTCCATCACACCTTTCATGAATGCAATTTTTGTCACTCCTATTTTTAAAACTGCCGTTTTCGTAGCTAACGTTTTTGTCACTGACGAGATCGTCCCAACAAGGAATCACTAGCTGTGTTTTTGAGACAGAAAATGAAACACTTCAAAAATTTGGAACGAGGATTTTGATGAATAACGTTGGCCGGTTGGCGTTGTTAAGTTTGGATAAAGGGTTAATATATTTCTGTGGGTCCATCTCCCACCAGGTCGAACAATTGTGGGATCATTGGAAATTTGTGCACATACTTTCACCGAACTTTCGTAATCCTAGACTCAGAAGTATTTGAAATAATCATTATTGTAACTACCAGTGGCGGCGCCAGAGTTACAGAAGTGAGGGGTACAGTTGGGTATTGCCCGCCGCGCGTAAGTTTGAAAAAAAAAAAAATTTTGGAGAAAATTTTTAAAACTTACGTTGTAAATGGTGTTCTCTGGAGCATTCTCGGACAATTAAATTAAAACATTTTTATCCTTTTGAAACTTATTGTTAGGTCTCTAAGTTATAGAAAACGTCGTACATGGTGACATTTTAACGGAAGAACGCTGTTGTAAAGTGCAGGAATCAGATCGCATCTTTCAATTATCAGAATGAGGCCATTGAGGTGTATCGAACATGTAAATACCCGGAAGTAGATAAAATTGATTTTGAATATCTATCTAAAACGCCTAAAGGTGATATTCTCTCTCCGACAAAAAATTCACTTGGTGAACTGATTTCCAAGACAGTTACGAAACTCCTCCAGCCATTGAGTCGGCCGACAGCCCTACCAGAGAGTGAAGTTTGGGAAGTACGTGCACAAAGGCTCAACAAAATTGACAGTTCAATAGGGGTAATGGGTATACCAGACAGCAACCTATATAATAAACTCCAAGCGAAGTACATAAAACATACACTACTGGGTTTCTGGGTGTAACTAAATATTCCAGCACATTGGAAAGAGGCCAAAACATTTTAGAGTGTGATAAAAAAAATTCAACCAATTTTAGAGTGTGATAATTCCAATTTCCGGCGATCTGACCTCGTCTACGAGACGGAGTGCGGCGGAAACTCGTCAACGAGACGGAATGCGGCGGAAACTCGTCAACGAGACGGAATACGGTGATCTGGCGATCTGACCTCGTCTACGAGACGGAATGCGCCGGAAACTCGTCAACGAGACGGAATACGGTGATCCGGCGATCTGACCTCGTCTACGACAGGGAATGCGGCGGAAACTTGTCAACGAGACGGAATACGGTGATCCGGCGATCTGACCTCGTCTACGAGACGGAATACGATGGAAACTCGTCAACGAGACGGAATGCGGTGGAAACTCGTCAACGAGACGGAATACGGTGATCCGGCGATCTAATCTTGTCAACTTGACGGAATACGACAAACCAGATCACTTTACTGTCATATTATATCCTACAAGGATAGCCTACAGTTGCTGTTATTTCACCTTGTGTTATATTTACGCATTTCCTTTTGTTGATATCTAAAATATGCATGAATGTTATGAACAATTTTACTGGTTTACAACACATTAAATAAATAAACACGTAAATAAATAAGCAATGTTCCTTTGAATCGATAAGCAGGATCAAACTGTGAAGATCTATCGTGTTACGGGGCAAGGGGAACAACTCTAAAATGTTTTTTAATGCCTTCTTGTGCAGAAACATTGTATTTTATTCCAAACATTTAAGACAAAACTGAATTTCGTTTAGGAAAGAAAACCCTCTGCTAATGTTGAGAAGAAATGCAAGCTAGTGCATCAATTGTTTCATTTTTCCCGTTTAAACCTATTCATTAGTTAAATAAGGAACGGGATACCATTCATTCGTGTGCATTTTTTTCAGGTTTGAAAGTAGGGACGTAGCTACGGAGCCCCCCAGGTGTGGAGAGGGGGGGGGGGGGCATTGAAGGGGTGCACCCCTTTAAGTATCTATCTCTAGTTGGAATTCTCATAGATCTATACTCCTCCGCCCCCCCCCCCCACCCCCCCACCATCACCACCACAAACACACACACTGAAAACCTCCTAGCTACGTCCCTGCTTGAAAGGCCATTGTACCATATTTAACTTGGCAAAATGTTTTGGTACAACAAAACGAAAATTTAAAAGATATAAATTTTATTACACACCTGTTCTATGTTATTCCCATCAACCGCAACAATAAACCATGCGGAAAATAAAAATCTGTTCCGGAGATATGTGCTTAACGGAGATCGTTGACGGACTACTTTTAAATAGAAGCGAAATGTTTCTGGAATTTTCTACAAATCGTGCAACGCAATTACAATTTTAATCGCTAGCGATAGCGGAAAATCGTCTCCAGAGTTCAAATGTGTTCTATGTGCCAGTAGGCACATAGAACACATATGAACTCAGATGACGAAATAGTAACATGCATGGGTTTGCCTCGCAAATTGGTTGGCGATACAATGTGTTCTTTTTGTTGATACTTGGCAAATGAATTGCCTTGTGTCCTTCTAACATTTGTCTTTTATAGACGCGAAGGCGTGTAATAAACACAGAATGACACGTGTGTGTGAATGGGCTAATCGATATGGGACTTGTGCCATCGCGGAAGGATAAAATTCGAGGCCTGTGGCCTCTAGCTCTATCCTTTCGCGCTGGAACTCGTGCCAAATCGATTAATCCATTCACAAACGCCTGTCGTTCTGTGTTTGTACTGGCACGGGGGAAAATGGCAGGGTGGAGATGGGGGTAGTGGCCGTTTAATTGCGCATTTTGTCGAAAATCGTTATATTTTTCAACCCATAAGCTGACACTGGGCAGTTGATTAGGAAAATGCCTTGTAGGATTAACTGGCCTAGTGTTAGCAACCCATATTTGAGCTTTTGTAAATAATACAGATTTCAGTGGCATAGCCATGGAGAGGGCTGGGGCTGGGGAAACTTGGACCCAGGTCTGTTTGGGTAATTAGATTTTCTCTTACACACAGGAACGTAGACTGAGAACACACTCCTGTCCTGTTGTGGGCCAGTAGATCCATAGAAAGAACAGATGACATATCATACGCGCTTGATGAACGTTAACGTTCTTTCGCGCCTCAACATGTCTCCAAATGGCGCCATTTTCAAATACAAATCACCCTCGGAGATATTTTTGAAAAATATCCTAATCCTTTCCCTTCCAAAGCGAAAGGGACACACCTTCACACACGCCCCAACTCAAGATTTAGAAATTCATGTTGTGCATGCGGCATAAAATTACCTACGCCCCCCCCCCCCCCCCCCCCCACTTCCCCAACACAGAGACCTGGTTACGCGCCAGGTAGGTATCACGGTAACGTTTTCTTAGAATCAAGGTTTCAGATGGAGCTACAGGCAAAACAAATTTTTTTATCCCATAAATGGCTGTTAATTCGAACAATAAAAGCCTTGGATAAATGTTTGCTTTTTTCACCAAGTAAGGTGATAAATTTTCCCCATAGGTTCAACACTGAAAGAATTTATTCCTATGGTAGAGATGGACTTGTTGACCTCTGGCCTCTACCGTATTCGTGCAGTATTATTAACAGTTCAATTGTTGTTTTCCTTAAACCTTTTCGAAAGTTTTACACAACGCCAGTAGAAAACACTACACATTGTTCATTTAATAAGGTATTTTTACAAGTTTAGCTCAGGTTTGTAATAACGAGGATCCCTCGTACTTGGGTGAGTTTGCCGATGAGAGAAACAGCAACGATGGTGGAGCACCAAGATTCAAGCTGAGCCCAATTCTTGATGGTTCAGTAGTAGCGCTGTATCCCACGTTGGATAGAAAGAACAGGGCAGCCATGATTGAAAAAACATTCAAGTATTTGACCACCTTTAAATCGCCAGTACAGGTATGATAAAGCACATAGGGATGCATGTTTTGTTGGGAACGGGTCAACTCGCCACTGGGTCAACTCGCCACCGGGTCAAGTCGCCACCGGGTCAAGTCGCCACCAAAAAAAAATAATACAAGGCAGGTTTCTGACGCAACATGAGTTTATTCATGATCCAAAACAAATAACAAAACAGAACATTTAGCACATGGAAAATACTTTTATATATTAAGCACCTAATCGGATTTTTTCAATAATTGGACGAATATTTTATACTTTGAGCACTGTAAGTATTATTGGTCAATCGATACGACTTATTGGCGGGCCGAGATATTTGTACTCAAAGTATGAAATATTCGTCCAATATTTGAAAAAATGGAAACAAACGATGGTAATCAACAGTAAGATAATGAGTATCAAACGTAACATTGAGCACCTGAAAAATATATTATACATTGACAGGGTTCCCACTGATATAAGGTAATCAAATTCAAGCACTATTTAAGGACCTTTCAGGGACATTCATCTGAAGTTACCACTCCATGAACATCAAAGAATTACTGCCACGAGGACCTGATTCTTGGAAAACCCTAAATGAATTTCAGCCCCGAGGACCTGATTCCTGGAAAACCCTAAAGAATTTCCGCCACGAGGACCCGATTCCTGGGAAACCCCAAACAAGGTACATAAATAATTCGTCCCCTGAGTGCAGAAAGGCGCCATCTGCAATGCTATATCATTGCAGATGGCACCTTATTGCACTCAAGGGACAATACTGAAAGCAAAGAGATGCTGTTCCAGACTAATTTTTTGGTAAGTGATCCCAGTGTCACACTTCCGATGCGTTCAACCATCACAGCTGTCACAAGAGACGGCATGTTGCCTTTCCCCAACTTCTTGGTTGCATTTAATGCAAAGATACATTTTGTTGGATTGTGAAGATGTGAATGAATGAATGAAAGGTTTTAACGTGTCGAAGGCGTGCAGGGACGATGTGGGATTTACAAATGCCTTGCGACCCGGTTAACCTTATTTTATTTCACTTGGATCACACAGGCCTAGCTTTCCTATTGCCTCAAATGGGGTCTGAGGGGGTATATTTAAGGATATTTGGTCGGATTAATTGTTTTGATTGATAGCGGCATTTATTAAGGTGTGGGAGATCTGAGTTTTGAATAGCCTAGATGCCGACCTGCTGACGTCTTGACAGATGTTTGCCAGGTCGGCATTTAGGTGATTCTAAAGGACTTCATGTAGGCTTCCCGCGATGGGGGAGCAGAGGGGGTATGGGGAGGAGGCATTTGCGGGTTTAGTTAGATCAACCCTCTTTAGTTCCGCGCTTGCTTTTACTTTTTTATAATGGGGGCACCCTCTGTAATTAGCGGTGTTCTCCCCATCACAATTTGGGCATTTAAGCGATTTCGGTTTGCAGGCACTATAGAAATGTGGTTCTCACCGCATTTCATGCACCTTAATTGGCCTCTGCAATTGTTGGCGATATGGCCAAATTACTGACATTTATGGCATTGTACTGGAGGGGGGTTGGAACGGTATTCTTCCGCGTGGTGGAGTCTGCTGTTAATAGTCACCCCCTGTGCCATGATTTTAAGTTTTACCTCCCTATTCGGGCATTTTACCTTGATCTTCCAGGTGCACTTGCCTGTGGCTCTGGAAGCAAGTCTTTCCCATTCACACCCTGGGAGAGATGAGTTAATATTTTCCTTTGGCGTATCTGGGTGGACTCTTGTTATGACTATAATAAAGTCCTTTTGCTGACCCCTTGAATCCAATGTGTTTAAATACAGTTGATTTAATTCAGTGACGGCAAGTGACAACATCATACCGGTTAACCTTATGTATTTTACTAACTGCATCACACAGTCCTATCTTCCTATTGCCTCAAATGGGGTCTGAGGTGGTATGCAAGCGGTTAGAATTTCCGGCAGATTACGTTGGAGTGATAGATTGTCAATAATCAATTCTTCAACGCCATTAAGACTGAAAAGTTTGGAAATCGACTGAATGAAAGGTTTTAGCGCGCCGAAGACGCGCAGGGACGATGTGGGATTTACAAATCCCTTGCGACCCGGTTAACCTTTTCCTTTTTTTTTATTCAGATCTAAGGTTCTTATTTACAAGCAAAAGTACATTTTTCCTATGGTTAAATTTCATAGAAAAATTATTTTACATAATACAAAAATAGGTTAACCTTATTTTATTTCACTTGGATCACACAGGCCTAGCTTTCCTATTGCCTCAAATGGGGTCTGAGGGGGTATGCACGCGGTTAGAATTCCCGGCAGTTTACGTTGGAGTGATAGATTGTCAATACTCAATCCCTCAACGCCATTAAGACTATTAGAGAGTGAGCTCTATTCGGTTCCAGCTCGGCGATGGTAGAGGTTTGAGTCCCACTATGGTGGCGAGCCAGAATATAATGTTGTGCGATGGCAAATTTAAGGGAAGAAGAGAAAATAAAACCAAGCAGCAACGCCGGTTTGGTAGCGGCCCCGGTATATGACCATAGCGGTTACAAAAAAGGAGTAGAGAAAGCTCCAACAGTTTAGTTTTGAAAAACCGGGAGTCATCCATCAAGCTTTCTGGGAGATAGGATGCTGTGTGTGATTATGAGGTATCTGATTATCCTTTGGGAATTCCAAATGACCTCCCACCCCCCCCCCCCCAACCCCCGAAAAAAACACATCCTCTCACAGACACACACCCTCACGCCCTTAAAAGGGCTGTTAAATCTTTATTCAAATGTTTATTTATATAAAATGTACACTCGTCCCCAGCCAGACAAGCTTGTTTCAATCCTTGCCTGATGTTTGGTGGTTTCTTGTGTATGTTGCAGAAAGGTAGGTTGCACCAATTCCTCCTACGCTTTGTCTACCATTTCCATGCGTCTTCTTGATAAGAGTGTTGCAAGAAAATTTGAAATGTTCAATTAGAAACGTCATAGGTAGAGAGAAAGATAGGTATCCGCTATTGTATATTGTGACTGTTGTGCGATTGTTGCTAGATATGGGGTAAGGGGTGTGTTTCTTCGGAGCCCACTCCCCACACGCAGAGTTGCGAGGCAATCCTCACAGACTCAATCCTAAAAATCTCAATCAGTAGCGAGGCAATCCTCACTGACTCCACGCAGTTTAATTCTACTGAGTAATTTTAATTTACTGTGGTTTATTTTGTTTTTCAGTTAAGGGTTCGGTGTTCGTTCAGCTTCACCATTGATTCACAGACAGATGTCAGATAGACTAGTGCTGACATGTTTGTTTAGAACCGAGTAGAGCGCTCCCGCGACATGGGAGCATATTGTGTGGGGTGAGGAAGCGTTGTCGGGTTTATTTAAGTTAAGGTTTTTCAACTCTATGTTGGTTTTCACTTTTTTGAAGTGGGGGCACCCCCGATAATTACTGGTGTGGGGTCCTTTGCAGTTAGGGCAGGAGGGGGACTTTGACTTGCATGCCTTGGTGAGATGGTTGTCTCCACATTTCATGCAGGTCAGAGTGCCCCTGCATCTGTTGGCTACGTGCCCAAATTTTTGACATTTATGACATTGGATTGGGGGAGGGGTTAATCGGTACTCCTCTGTAACGTGCTTTCTACCATTGATGGTCACCCCTTCCAAAATTATTTTCTGTTTAGTTGTACAAGTAAGATGTTGAATGGAATGGTTTAACGCACCGAAGGCGCGCTGGGACGGTATGGGGAACAAGCCCCTTTCGACCCTCGTTGGCTGTAAATGATTAATTTCCACATGTCTACTCGTGTTGAAGGAGGAACAGGTTCAGGTACTCGGCAGGTGTCACCGGTTGCGGCGTGGTCTCTTTGACCGATGTCGGTTGAACCCTCGGGTGAGGACCAGTGTGAGAGGTTGGGTCCTCTCACAAAGGAACTACCTCTCCCCGAGGGTGCAGTCGATTTGGATTTTCAGGCAAGTATAGTCTGCCACTTCGGAGATGATACTGAGTGATGGCCATCACTGGCAAGTATAATCTGCCTCAGGCTGTCTCTGTTTTATAGGATGTCTTTGAAGGAAACAACAACGACCCCTTTCGGGGACCACCAAGCAGAAGACCCGAACTTCCCTGGTTCGGGGGCAGGCCTGCATTGTAATCCTAATGGGTTGGGACAAAAAGATGCGCAATGCACTTACAAAAAGGGGCCGAGGTGGGATGCAGGACCAACGCTCGCCTCCCTTAAAGTGGAGGATGTACAGGAACCATGGGGGTTACCGTTTCTGTAACGGTTGGAGTGTCCATAGCGGTTATTGGGGTGCTGGTCAAAAAGCATCTTCTGTGTACCTGCTTAAAAGAAGGTAGAATTAGTTTTCATTAGAATATGTAGAAATAAAAAGATAAAAGTAGCACATTATGTTTGAATTGTGATCACAGTTAAGCTGTTGATCTGCCTGTTAGATCACCTTCTTAGGGTGATGGTGAGTTTGTAGCGGGAGGGTAACAGGTTTAGACACTAAACCACACCCGAGGGTGTTTCTGTTATGCCCTTCGCTGGTTTCGACCATATTATGATTAGTTTGAGCTTATTTTGGATCCTGATTAAACACTGCAAATCCCACCTCCAGCCGGGGAGGCCCAGCCCACACAAAACACTCTCGCGTGGTATCGCGAGCGTCCTGTGTGGGCTGAGCCCCCCACCCCCCCCCCCCCCCCCCCGGCCAGAAATGAGATCTACAGTATCCAATCATGATGTAATTTTAGTGAGTCGGTGAAGGCAGCCCTTTCTGGTAGAAGGCCACAGTTAAGCTGTTTTTCTGCCTGTTTATTCACCTTCTCGTTCCCTATTTATTTAGTTCTATAACAATATTTAATCCTGATGTAATTTTACTTGAGTCGGTGAAGGCAGCCCTTTCTGGTAGAAGGCCACAGTTAAGCTGTTTTTCTGCCTGTTAGTTCACCTTCTCGTTCCCTAGTTTTTTCGAGCGGTCTTAGTTTTGATTGGAATTTTTGGGCTTTTGTCGACTTTCGCAAATGGCTCCAAGTTCGGAGATTAGTTCACTGTCGGCTAACCAGTCATGATTTTTCGCGGCCAGGGTGGCTAGGCGGTCTTTAATGGTGGGGATATCAGCCCTGTCCTGGAGTGTTTTGATGGGTGTGTCCCATGGGGCGCGGAGGGCGACTCTAAGCGCGTGATTTTGGTTGGACCTTCTGGAGTTTTCCCATATTAGTTTGGTTGAGGTCAGTTAGGATCATTGCCCCGTATTCGAGTACTGGGCGCACAAAGGCTTTGTATAGTTTGAGTTGGTTGGCTCCCCATGAGGTTCCCTTTAGCATTTTCAATAAGTTAATGCGTTTGGTGGCTTTTTTCGCCATGTCGTTGGTGTGTTTGTTGAAGGACAGTTTTTGATCTATGGTGATGCCCAGGAATTTCGCCTCTTTGCATTCTGGGAGGGTGTTATCCATTAGTTTTAGGTCAAAATCACGTTTATTTGTCTTGCGAGTAAAGATGATTTGTCGGGTTTTATTGGCGTTTAGCTAAATTCTCCATTTGGCACACCATTGTTTTAGGTCATCGAGAGCGCGTTGCAGGGGTTTTTGGAGCAGATTGGCCGTATTATTAGAGTCCCAGAGACCCTTATCATCCGCGAATTGGGAGACTTGAACACGATCTTCAGAGAAATTAAGGTCGTTTACATAGAAGATGTAAAGGAGGGGGCTTAGAACGGATCATTATGCAACTTGCTGATAATGATATATGTCACGATCCCAACCGCAATACCTTGCAGTGATTGGTCAATGCCTCGTTGATTTTATTTTATGACGCCGGGAACGCGCATATGTCTAGTGTCAGCGATTCTTATGTCCACTGTCAAGGAAAGCGTCTCGTTGCCATGAGCAACGGTTCATCGCAATGTCTTTTTTCACTTGAAATCAACTGAGACAAATATATTTAACTGAAGTAAAATACACACAAAAGTACCGTTATTTCGTACAAAAAGACTAGTTATGTAAACATGGGTAATTATTTATGAAACGAATTAGATTATAAGGTCTCTTTTCATTAATTTACTGTAACATAAACTGAAACGAATCGAGAGCATCTCGCCCCGTTGATTGCTTACGTAAACACTGAATAAAGGGAAATCACTCCAGTCTGTTATGACAAAAGTTAACACCTTACCGAAACAACGTCTCCTTTCTAATATTCGTTGTACAACAACAAATTTTAAAATGATTCGAATGAAGCGATTTGTGTAAGAACGGGACATATACGTTATTCTGTTTGTTGACAGGGGACATGGGCTCACGTTCCCTGCATGAAACATATATTCAACCTCGGCTGACGTCTCGGTTGAATATAAATTTCATGCAGGGAACGTGAGACCATGTCCCCTGTCAACAAACAGAATAACTTATAATGTTTAGTGCTCAGATGTTAGTAACATTCATTGGTAACACGAGCATTATGTATTGGTATTGGAAACAAGTTGTGTTCAAGTTAGCTTCACGACTAAATAGGTGAGAAACAAAAGTGTGAGGAAAGAGGTGTAAAACAAACATAAAGAAGAATAAATACAACATACTGAGGTAATAAGAAATAATATTTTAACCTGCTTGCAAAATGTCGCTCATCAAATGTTGTGAAGTGGATATAGGGGTCACGATTAGATGGGTTTGAACGGTAATAAGTAGTTGTCTGCAATGGTTGGTCAAGGAGCACCTTTAGATGCACATACAATGCAATTTATTTGAATGATGACATACGTGTATAATCTTCAGAATTGCAGGAGTTGTTTGTAAAATGCAATTTCTAAAAGTTCTGAAAAATATGCACTTAATGACCTCTGTGAATCGCATTGAGGTGGACCATTTTTTAAACCCCAGCAAGTTTAACTCATTCGATGTAGGTCCCATGTCTATAGGTCATACCAAGCCTGAAGTATGAGCATAAACCACTTTAAAAATATTGGCTTCACCAACTCCAGATCTGCCATATTTGTAGATGATAGCGAATATTCATGTTAGCTAGAAAATGTTATGGTACATAGTACCTCTGGAAAATATATTGCAAGTGAAATAATTCAGTAATGTTGGAATATATTAGTTATTTATTGGTGTTTAAGCTCACATATTTATGCACAATGGCTAATCGTGACCGTGACAGTTTTACGGGTTGAGGAAGCCGGAGTACCTGGAGAGAACCACCAAGCAACAACAAGCAACTGTCAGCTCCACAACCACTCTTTTCAAGCTCCGCTCAAGCAGGGTTATGGCGGTTGAAGACATGTGCACCATCAACTTGCAGTGCGCCTTAGTACGCGGCGTCATCATGCCCCCATGTAGGCAACCGGGATAACATTCCAACAGTCTACCACTGAGCCACCGTGCCCCCAATAGACCAACAAAGACTAGATAAAATTTCACGGATGATTTGGTTTAATTGGTTAAAACATGTTTTTCATATTATCCATTTTAATGTAAAAACAAACTATCATTCTACATTCTACATTCCAGATGAGAGAAACAGTTTAATACAGACCAAAGTACAACTTAAAGGAGCTATAAGAGCTATAGCTCTTCCATGGCAGTAGACCAAAATTATTAATTTATTATAATAAAAAACAGGTTATAAGCTCTTTAGCCCAATTAGCCTAACAGAGCTAAACTAACCCGAAAATCTAGCATACATGAGCTCTTTAGGAAAATTTAGCTCTTTAAGAGAGTTTATTGGGAGTGGTCGTCCGCACTAGCAGTACTTTGAGAGTAGTGAATGTAGTCACCTTGGTAAAGCTATGAATTTGAGTTTCTCAGCTGACAGTAACTGCATTTGAACACCAGAGGGATGAAACAGCACCAATCAGAGACATTATCTTAATGACACTTTGCCACCAAGGTTTTCTGCACCCCCAATTAGGCTGAGCCGAGCACAGAGAAAGACTATGGAACTCCTCTAATAAATGAATTTTAAACAGTCATAGCACTAACACAGTTAACAGTACAGTCGACCATGTCAGTATTGCATCTTTTTTTTGCATCCTCACCGTTTTGTGATAGGTTTCAACAATTATTCAGTGCAGTTTTCTGGAAAGGGTTAACATTATTTTCACCGACATAAAATCTTTGGAACCCACACTGAAGTCATGAGAGGTTTAAAAGCATTAAACTGAATAATTTTACTTTATTTCCTTGCAAAGCAAAGAGTTTCTCTCAACTTGGTTTGAAGAGCCGACATCTGATTATAATAACAAGATTACATTTAATGTTTGACAACTATCTTCACGTGTGTTTACATTTCTCCAGTTTGAATAAATACAATGTATATTTTTGCTCAGGGATAATATACTGTTACAGGAAATTAGAGGCTTGAAGCCTCTGTGGTCGACTGGGCCATACTCAAGGGCTCTAGCGACCTGAAAATCATAGGATGCTGAGGGGTTGTGACTGTTTGTCAAAAAATCAGCGAGATAGGACGATTCGTTTGCGAGTTATTGTGCAGACAAGGAAGTGCCTAGAAAACAAAAGACAGCAGAAGAAGAAGAGAAGAAGAAGAAGAAGAAAAAAAAAGAAACAGAAACCGTACAAAAACAATAGTCTGTGTGTTTCACACAGGCTCATGATGGTAGATTGTTTATAAAAATAGTAAATATAGCTGATAAAGAATTATGAGAAAGAAGCATGTGTACGATGTTACTGTACACGGTAAATGGTGATTCTCGAATGCTGAGAATCAAATTCGTCGCCTGAGTGCTAGAATGTTTTATGTCCCATAGGGGACATAGAACATTCTAGCACTCAGGTGACGAATTGGCAGCAAATTAATGAAATTATTAATAAATTGTAATTCAGTCGGGCACTACTTGGTGCTGAGCATGGATTGTAAAATCAGCGGGAATTTAGTTGTTCATGATTTTGAGTATCTCCGTTATGACATCGAATAAGACTCTTGAAGTCATTCCAGTATAAAAGGTGTGGTGAACGATATTTTACGTAATGAACTATTTAGTATGATCATGTGATAAAAGCATTTATTTTTTAGTGCTTTCCATCATTAATTCCTTGCACTTTGCGGATCCAGATCAAAGGAAAGCCAAATGACAATACAGACAGTACGAGAAGGAAAACGTAGCCGTATCTGATACACGACATACCAAAACAGAAAATAGTATCACCGCCGATACTTAGTTCATATAAAACACCAAATATGTAATGAGCAATAAAATTGAAAATTGTTTGCAGAGCACGCATGAATCCCCAGTTCCGTCCAAAATGTTTGGTTCCAAAACGTTCGCTCACTTCAGTTGGAACAGTAACCCACATAATACCAGCTGGAATGCCCGTCATAATAGTCGCAACACAAAACATGGCAGGCGAATCTCCAAATGCGATATATATAATTTGTGCAAAGATGGCTATCAGTGAGGCGACAAACAGAAAGCGCCATCTGTTGGTTTTACTTCTGTCCAACAGAAATCCTACTATGAAGCAGACAAAGAAACATGATATTGCTGGAGCAGGTACAAGATATACATCAAGCTGACTCATTCCTAAAGATTTAGTTGCGGAAGTAATGTTAGTGAAACTCACAAAATCTACACAGCACAGGACAACAAAAGACCAGAGGAAGATATTGTAGTTTGGATGTTTGAGTACTTGTAAAAATGATAATTCTTCATTGTCCATCGATGGGTCATTTTTAAAAGAAATGTTTTCAATATACTCTTCCGAATATTTACTTCGTAATTTCTGCTTCATTTTGTTCTCGGATTGATCATTGGAGATTGTACGTCCATTCGGTTCAAATGATGCAGCAGAAATACTGCCTTGATCTTTCTTTTTGTCTATTTGAAGTTCATGATCTTGTGGAAATCGTGTGATGTCATGAGTATTATAATAATTAGAAAACAATAAACACAGCAAGTCAACCACCCCAAAACACACGACAATTAATAGTATATAACCAGGAAAGTCATGCTGGATGTCAGAATTAATGTTAGCAAAGGACAACTTAAATGCATTAAAGTAAACTTCTGAAAACATTACATTACTCCCTTCTATTAGTGCGTCCTGTATTCCCAATATCTTGCCTCGCCATCTGGGATCAAAGTTTACAATTGAGGTCTTTTGTGACGCAACGAAAGCAAACATGGAGCCAAATCCTGTAAAGGACAGATAAAAATATACAATGGGTTCAGCAATGCGTGTACAGTAGAATCCTCTTAATTGAACATTCATTTTGCCAGTGAAAATTATTCAATTAACAGGAGTATACAATTAACAGGGACTTGGCCAGTTTCCTTGTTCTGGAGGTAAACTGAACATTTATTCTATTATATCTTGTTTGACAGAGCTCATAGAGTTCTGTCAAACAACATATAATAGAATAAATACCTGTACTGGATGTAGTGAGGCCAAAAAAGGTTGATAAATAAGGGGAATTTGGTGCGTGTCACAGTAATTTTTTCGACTTATTACAAAAATTGATATACAATTAACAGGAGTTTACTCTACAACCCATATGCAATTAACAGATCAAATTTATACTGAAGGTATGGTAAATGGTTTTGCGTTTGAAAATTATTTTCAATTAACAGGGATATACAATTAAGAGATATCCAATTAAGTGGGCTCTACTGTACTACTAAGATTACTTGTTGCCGTGGTAACAGCGGCTTCTAAAAGATAACAAAAATGAAACTAGTGGGTGAACTCATATCAAGAAGAAATAATGTCGGCTGAATTGATCACAAGTTCTCGGCACAAGCTGCGAAGTTGGAAACATGATAACTGACAACTATTTTTAATCGATCCACTTCGCCATGCCAATATATAGGTAAATATGTAGAGGATATAGAATGAGTGGTGTGGTCATACGATATTTATGAAACGAGTCTAAGAATTTTCCATTTTGCCGAGCCCTGGCTCGGCAAAACGGAAAATTCGTAAACGAGTTTCATAAATATGATGTGGCCAATAACACGAAATTCGTATTCTGTCTTTTTTGACACTACAGTTACTGAAAACACATATTTATTTATTTATTTATTGGTGTTTAAGTTCACATATTTCTGCACAATTGCTAATCATTGCCTCGACAGTTTCACAGGTGGAGGAAGCCGGAGTACCCGGCTATCAGCTCCCCAAAATACTAGCTCCACACATGCAGGGTTAGCACTGGTTGAAGACAGGTGCACCATCGACGTGCAGTACACCTTAATACACAATGTCACCGCGTCCCCCACGTGGGCAATGAAGGTGAAGTGTCTTGCCCAAGGACACAACGTGGTTGCCGCTAGTGTTGGGCGTCGGGTCCGATAATCCGAATCCAATCCGATCCGAATCCGAATGGATTTGGATCGGATTTTCAATTGTGTTTCGGATTTGGGTTCGGGTCGGATTCACGATAGGCGATCGGATTCTGGCTCGGATTGGATTTTTCAACACGTCGGATCCGAACAAATCCGACTCCAATCCGACTGCTGATAAACAATTAAACATTCAAAATTGCAAATCACACTCAACCAGCACTTATCGCAATATCGCCCCCCCCCCCCCCCCCCCCACCCTCCTAATTGAACAAGATCACACAGGCACACACACACACGTAGTCGCGTACATATCCAAGAAATTTGAATAGGTTAGGTTTGGCCACGAAGTTGCAGACGCCTTCGCTGCCTTAATTTTATGAAAGTTAATGGCTGATTTCGTTAAATCCCTCTCAGTTATAGGGTAAGTCGATCTCAAAATTACTCACACCATGGCGCTTCGCACGTGGGGCACCCCTTCTATTCAGAAACCCTGGAACCACCCTTGTTGGTCGATGGTCATTATCGTTTATTCAACTTTCTACCCGTCTCTTCATTCTTCTCAGAAAATTTCTAGTACGCTATAGCCCAAGGCTCCAAGTAATATAGGTTATTTTCCAAACTTCCCATCGGAGAATGGATGGTCTGCCCCCCCTCCCCCTACCCAACTATTCTCCGTCAAAGATTGTACAAAATTGATCGATGCCATATGATATATTCTATGAGGTGAGTGTTACTGCCAACTTCCAAAGTTACTAAATTTGATATTATTCTTGGAACGTAAATTACGTAATACGGTTATGAATCTATGATACATGCAGTCGTGCATGTGTTCAATGTATTGTCACAAAACCGTTGGGTAATGAGTAATTGTATAAAATACTATAAATGAACAAATTTAATGGAAGGTTCCTTCACAAATGAAAGGTGCAGAATCTTGCATATGTTCGCAATTTTGCAGCATTCGCTCCACAAATCTGCGTTGTGTGAGACTTAAAGATTCATAACTAAAAATAAACATGATTTGTCGGATTCGGATTCGGATTTTCGGATTCGGATCAGATTTAGGGGCTGATTTCGGATTCAGATTTCATTCGGATTCAGGAGAGCTTTCAGATTCGGTTTCGGATTCGGATTTGATGAAACTCAGTCGGATCGGATTTCCCACACTCGTCGGATCCAACACCCAACACTAGTTGCCGCAGGTGGGATTCGAACCGAGGACCTCTCGGCTTGCAGCCTGTGCCTCTACCTTCTGAGCCACCGTGCTGCAACACATCTTTGAGATAGTAAAGAACGGTTAAAGAATGGAATTTCACCTTGAACGTAATGCATTTGACTGTGATGCAGTTATACGTCATAACCACATTAATCTGACACAGATCTTTTCAGTGATAACCAACCAGAAAGCGTTCTTTTGAAATTGACTAATCAAATCAACTGAAGGTGCTATGAAACACTAATTAATATTTATTGAAATATGAAAGGGAAGAAGCCAAGGTATACAACTCCCCTTTCAAACGCAAACCAACCGATCTTCTTTTTATTCATCTAAATAAGTGAAAGAGGAGACAACGAGCTTTACCCTGATATATCATTTGAAGACGTTGCATGGGCATTCTATGGTTATTCATAATAATTATTGGGGTTTCGGAGAAAACACGAAAGAAAACAAGAGATAGGACAAGATGGCGAACAAATAATTGGGTCAAAACCTACATTTCTACAAGTCCTGCCCTTGCAATGGCTACTATTCGTTGGCTAAATATAAACGAACGGACAAGAAAAATAAATAATATGCACGAAACATTTAAATGGGCTATTTGCAAAATGCTAGGAGAAGTCATAGCCAAACTGGCTGCCTTACTGACTTCCCCTTGAAGTAAAATTATGAATGAAAAGAAAAAAGGTTGTGTAAGCTGAATGGTGAGCAGGAAATGTTACGGTGTCATAGGTTTTTGAGTTTGGGGCCATTTTGGGGTGCAATGCAAAGCTAGGACCAAAGGATTTAGTAATTTCAAAATGAGATACTAAGAAAAATTGGGAGATTTAACTGTTCTCCTCACTCGGACCGCGTCGTTTACCATACTATACTATACTATACTATACTATACTATACTATACTATACTATACTATACTGCACTGTACTGTAGTGTACTGTACTGTACTGTACTGTACTATACTATACTGCACTGTACTATACTATACTGTACTATACCATGCACGTAGCTAGGATCCGAATTTTGGGAGGCAAAGGAGAATTGTGGGAGGGCGAGCCTAGGACGAGATGCCGAAGGAATCTCCCGAGGGGCCAAAGGACTGAGTGTGGGGGAAGACACGGGAGGGGGTCGCCCCCTCCCGGAGGTGGGGGTCTGGGGGGCCTCCTCCAGGAAAATTTTGGATTTTAGCATGTCTCAGACACGATTTCCTGGAGTTATTGGCCAAAATTTATAACAATATCGCGTTTTATAAACTGTAACTAATGAATGTGTCCCGCAAATTTACCATGAGTGTTTGTTCACAGAATCTTCACTAGAATAAGTGGTCCTGAAAATCTTGCATAAAGAATATTTTTGGGGCCGTAAGACTGAGTTTTGGGGGGGGGCAGTTGCCCCCCCGTGCACCCCCATAGCTACGTGCCTGTACTATACTGTACTGTACTGTATTATACTATATACTATACTATACTGTACTATACTGTAGTGTACTATACTGTACTATACTATATACTATACTATACTATATACTATACTACACTATATACTATATTATACTATACACTATATTATACTATATACTATACTATACTGTACTGTACTGCACCGTACCGTCAACTGTACTGCACCGTGCCGTGTACTGTACTGCACCCTACTGTGTACTATACTGTGCCGTACTGTGTACTGTACTGCACCGTACTGATACGAAATTTAGGTGGCAACTCAGTTATAACTTTCACGCCGGTTTGTCTTACTGTTTTCTTTGAGGAGTTTGGGGGGGGGGAGGAGGTCTTGTGTTTTCTCCAAAAATTCTCCTTAATTATCAATAACCCTAGAATACCCAGCCGTCACGCGATACATCAGCGAACAGCTTATTGTCTTGTCTTTCTTAAAATCGGGTATTTGGGAGTACACCAAGTGTTTAATATTTGAGACGAATAGAAAGAAGATTGGTTGGTTTGTTCCTAACAGGAGAGGGGGTGGGGATGGGGGGGGGGGGCTGTACACCTTTGTATACTTTATTATGTTCATATATATATAAACACTTTGAACGATGGTGATTCATACCAGTTCAGGTCCATCAACTCGTAAAGTCTATTATTCATTACTTGTAGGAAGATCAATCAGTATTTTGAAAACCTTGATTGGTGTACCACCTCCACAGTTTTCCAGGCATTTCCAAAATGACATGCCATACACTTTCTTCAAATCAAAATATTCTGTAACTTAGTTATCTAACCCATAACATGTATTACATTTCCCAAATCCACTAAAAACATAAATAAACAATCTAAATGTGGGCGAAATAGTTTATTGTCAAATGCAAGACTCCAACCTGCCAATACCAGTCATTTTCAGACACCTAGTAGCCTCAAAAGCAGAATTTTCCCACTACCCCCCTCCCCCCCCCCCCCCCCCCAACTCACCTAACCCTGGATCATATAATCCCCGGTTTCTAAAATATGAAAAACTTATATGTTTTTTCTTATTTTCCAGTTACATGCCTTGTAACAACTACGTATAAAAATAACATTTTAAAAAATAGTCAATTTTTCGAAGCCACTGTTTCCCATAATTCCTCTGGTAATTTAGCTCTGTGCATCAGACTTCAACCCTGTGACTAAAACAACAATTTGCCTGATGTAATCATATATCTGATACTAAAAATATATCCTCAATATATTAGTTTCAACATATGCCCTATGTTTAGAAGTTTACCCTTGTGCAATAGTGGGAAACAAAAGAGCGGAACCTTAAGAGAAATCAAGAGTGATCTCCTCTTGGATCTTGGATTTCACCCAGGCAAAAGAATATGGAGTCTATCCCCACACTGCCCAATTGGTTATCAGATTCTATGAGCAATCAGAGGATTCTCTGTTGATGTTCGTAGGTTTCTATGTTGAAATCAAGTCTTGTCACCTAGCAGATATGGTCGCAGGGTAGATTTATAGTCACGCGAGTAAGATGGATGGGGCATTTATCAACTCCTTTGCATTTATCAAGTAGCAGGGTTATCGACTGAGGCTCAGTTCATCTGGGGGGAGACGTAACTTATGTTTTAAGCAAGAAAATAGGCTGTAAAACCTACAGGGGTCTGGTAGAATTTCTATTTTATGGACAATCAGATGGATTTTTAACCTATTTGTAGGCATAATTTTAGGAATCTGAGGTGACAGCTTGGAAGCGAAATATATTGGGAATGAAAACAATTTAAGTTGGGAACCGTGAATTGTTTTAAAATATGTACAATTTAGACGTCAGTGGGTATGGTACACAACAAAAAGTGGTTCAGCCAATTCTCTGTGGGCTGTATGGAGGGTTCTCAGTGTTTCTGTGCTAAACATTTCGTTGGTTTGGGAATACAGTCCGTATTAGGCATTTTATCACAAAATGCCCGTCGCTGCAGCAGCGACCACAGAAATTGGAAAATGTCTTGTTACATCCAATGTCTCTGGCAGTGACAACGGGTGGAAAGGATTACAATCCGCGGTGGACCTACCAACCCAAGTGTTGAGGATTAGCGCTTTTCTGGAGACTGGTCAAGTTTTAAGAGATGGAGAATTCTTCCGTACATGTGATCCGCCGTGACATCAGGTAATTGGGATTAAATTTAATTCATGACAATAAATATGTCACTCAAAGAAAGAAATGATTGTTTCGGTTGTAGCAAACATGTTATTATCGTACATGTAACAATACACATGTGTGCAAGCGTTTAGTTTATCCTTCGTGTGAGAAAATCACTCTCTTGTTACTTTATTTTGACTGTAACTGTTCGGCAAATGCATGTTTGGTATTTTGGGAAGACATGGGCGTATAGGGTCTGCCACTTGTTTTCGAAGACACAAGGTCAGCTCACATTAGGCCAAGGCATCGCACTATTCCACCCCCACCCCGAACACCAATAGCATTTTCAATGAAGTTCAAGAGTAACCTGGGACTTTGGAAATGAACTGACGACTGTTTTTTCCTCTGTTGATGTGTGCCTGCTATTTCATCGCCTCAGAACGAGCAATTCCTGACTTTGTTACACGAGGAGTCATTTACGACTGAATAAAGTTTTGAGTCCGGCCAATGACTCACCACCCTACCAGTTATCACTTGCAAAATCAATGAATAAAGGCATAACTCTTTACCCAAAGTAACGGCCAAAACCGATCAGCGCTATTCACAAAAGTTAAAAAATTTATAGTAATTTATATATTTTTTATACTTACCAATGACCCAGACTTAGCTGGTGCTAACTCTAAAAAATCCAGGGCCAAACACAAATTTTGCCCCCCAATCCCCAAAATTTGCATCTAAAACCAAAAGAAATCATGTCCTATAGGACCTCCATACTTTGCCCTTACTGCGCATGCGCAGTGTCAAGGACGTTCCGAAATTGGCGCCAATTATCATTCTTACTGGCAGTGCCTGGTCAGCGCTATGTACTCAGCGGGGAGGTAAGAGTTCCCAACTCCTGGGAGGGCCATCCCCGTCTGGGTCATTGGTAAGTATAAAAAATATATAAATTACTATAAATTTTTTAACATTTTTATACTGTACCAATGACCCAGACTTAGCTGAATAGTAAAAAGGCTGGAGGGCCTAGGACATAGAGGAAAATCCAATAAGCTCAACTATATAATATAGAGGCAACCCCTCAAGGAGAAAAGGAGTATTAGGCTTTACATGTATCTTTCTTATTTTATGTTAAATTAGAAAGATACAATAACCTTCATAATTGAGCACAATAACATTCATGTTCTCTATTAACATCCAGTATAACCCTTTATACTAATTATTTTTAAAGTAAGCCAATAAATAAAGTTAGTCCAGAGAATTGAGACTCCTTATATTCTTTAAAAGTGTCCGAGGATTGTATATTAACGCCAGTTTGACACTTGACATATACAAATGCTTCACACCGAGCTACACTTTAAAAATATGACATGAATGAATTTTAACACTAATATTACACTTTAAAACCATCCCGGAAACGACTCAGAAATACTGACTTGGGAGGAGGCATTCCCTTGCTTTTCACTATAAAGCAGGTGACCTAAGGGAACACCCTCCCCCCCCCCCTTCCCCTTGCCCTGGGTCAAATAGCCCAGAGCGAAGAGGGCAGCCGGACGGAGTCACTGCCGGAACAGAAAGCCTGCATAACTATAGTTGCAACTGTTTAGTGGACGACATTCTGAGCAACAGATAACGGACCTAAACAATGCAGGTCTCCAGAAATGGACTCAATATTTCTGAGATAAAAATTTGTGAATGTGGATGGCTGAGACCAATAAGCAGCCTTCATTAAATCTGTAATAGCAATACTATTAGCGTAAGCCCAAGAAGTAGCAAGAGCTCTTACTTCATGAGCCGAAATCTTAAGCACAGACTGCTGAGAAGAAGATAAATTCTCATAAGCAGTACAGGTAGTTAATTGAATCCATCTAGCAATAGAATGGACCGAAATGTCCTTTCTATTAGGCATCAGAGACAGAAAGAAACGTTTTCGTCCCTTTCTGATAAACTGAGATCTCTGTTTATAGATACGTAACGCTCCAACAGGACAGAGCAAAGGCCTATGCCCGTCTGAAGATGGAAGAGCCTTAATAACAATAGGTTCCGGATATTTATTAGGAGCCTGATTCTTAGCTAAAAAACCCACATTAGTAGTGAAGGTGATAGTGTTCCCGACACTACGATAGTGAGAATCATCCACCGACAGTGCATGAAGCTCACTGACTCTTCTAGCAGAAGAGAAAGCTAAGAGAAAAGCTGTCTTATAAGATAAGAATTTGAAATCTACTGTCCCAAGAGGTTCAAATGGCTTTTCCTTCAGTTTAAGAAGAACCCAAGCTAAATTCCATTTAGGAATTAACCTAAGAGTTCTGGGTCTATTTATCGAGAAGTTTCTTACCAACTTAGATAAAGAGACATTAGATCCAATTTGTAAACTATCATGATGTGCATAGGTATCAGATAACATAGACCTATAACCCTTAATAGTAACAGGCTGCAGTTTGATTTCGTCAAACAAGTATACTAGAAAGTTTGCAATGTCTGGTATAGAGGGAGCAAAAATATCCACAGAATGATCCCTACACCAACGACGAAAAACCTTCCACTTAGCCGCATAGTTTAGCGAAGAGGAGGTCCTCCTACAGTTAGAAATCGCGTCCACTGCTCGTCCTGTAAAGTGCTTGCCATGCAAGAAGGACCGCACAACGGAAAAACGTGAAGGTTGAGACCTTGCGGGTTGTGATGGAGTTGATGCGATTTCCCCTGCGAAAGAAGATCCTCCCGTGGAGGAAGCTTTCGCGGTAGGTCCCACAACAGACACCTGAGTAGATTTATCCACGGTCTCTGTGGAGACAGAGATGCTACCAACAGAATCTTGCATCGAGATTGTTTTATCTTTAGCAATACTTGCTGAATTAACGGCGCTGGAGGATACGCATATCCTATCATTCCGTCCCAAGGGATCGACAGAGCGTCTACTGCAAATGCTCTTGGATCCAGACACGGAGACACATACATCTGCAACTGATTGTTGAGATGTGTTGCAAATAAGTCTATCATTGGCCGTTCCCATTGGTAGCAAATCTGATTGAATACTTGTTTGTTGAGAGTCCACTCCGACGGCAACAAGCGACCCTTTCGTGAAAGGGAGTCTGCTAGTACATTCAGACGACCCGGTATATGACGGACCGAAAGAAGAACCTGATGTTCTAGAGCAAACAGAAGGATTCTTTCCGTTAGATTGAACAACGGAACTGAATGAGTGCCTCCCTGATTCCGTATATACGCCACTACTGTCGTATTGTCGGACAGGATTTGGACATGAGCATTGTGAATATTGTCCATCCAATGACGTAACGCAAGCCAAATTGACATCATTTACTTGATGTTTATGTGCTTGCCCAGGAATTGCGGACCCCAAAGACCCTGGCATCTCGAATCCATTGGGATCAATGATGCACCCCAACCTGTTTGACTGGCATCTGTCATAATGGTAAAAGTCGGATCCGGCAACTGCAGCGGAACTCCCCGAGTTTACCACTGAATGTTTGCCCAAGTCTGAATCTCTCGTTTCACTTGATCTGACAAGAGAACGTCTATGTCGAGCGAATGAATTTTCACACTCCAATTCTGAGTCAAGAAAATTTGGAGAGGACGCGTGCGTAACCGCCCCATCGGAATGAGATCCGCAGCGGCTCCGCACAGACCTATCAGTCTCATAAATTCTCTCGCTGTGACTTTGTCTGCGTGCAGACAATAGCGAGCGTAACAACTGACTAATTTCGCTCTGGTTAACGGCAGACGAACGAGATTGTTGTGCGTCTCGAAGCTCATTCCCAGATGTGTGAATGACTTGGACGGCACCAGATCCGACTTCTCCTCGTTTATTATAAAACCGAGACGTCGGAGCAATAGAAGTAGATTCTGCACATCGTTCTGAAGCGTTAACTCGTTGCCGTACCTCTGAAGAATGTCGTCCAGGTAGGCCGACGTTACCGCAGACGAATGAGCTCGGAAATACATCATTACCGAGTTCATTACCCGAGTGAAAGCCCAGGGTGCTAGATTCAATCCGAAGCACATCGCCCGGAATTGATACACCACTCCTAGGACTGCGAAGCGTAGATACTTTCTGAATGTCGGATGTACCATGACGTGAAAGTACGCATCTTTGAGATCTATGCTCGTTGCATAATCGTTCACCCGAATACTCGCTCTGACCGACCGAATCGTCTCCATATAAAACTTCGGAGCGACGATCAGCTTGTTTATCCAGCTCAAATCTATGACTGGACGGAACGAGCCGTCTGGTTTCGGAACCAGAAACAGATGGCTGTAGAATCCCGGAGTCTCCTGGTTTTCTACGACCTCTACCGCGTTCTTCATTAAAAGAGACTGCACCTCTGATAATAGAGCGTCTCTTTTCTGCGGATTTGACGGAAGTTGAGTCCATTTTGGACTTCGAGTTAATGGAGGCTTTCGTTTGAAGGATATCTTTAGACCTTCCGAAATCACCCCTCTCACCCAAGGGTCGTCTGTAATCGACGCCCACTCTTGTGAAAAACTCGACAACCTTCCGCCAATCGGTACGCGATAGAGGTTGAAGCCATCACCTCCTGGATCTGCGAGGCCTGCGGTAGGAGAAACCACGTCCTCCACGACCCGCACCTCGTCCCGTCGACCTCGGGGCGTCTGACCGGTTGTCCCGGCCCGAAGGACATCCCGAACGTGAGTCGCTACCTTGACGGTGTCTTGAATAAGACCAAGAGGACGCACCGGAACCTCTATAGGAACCTCTCCTGGGTGCATTAGACCCAGAAGTGCCTGTCTTACTCTTATCTGCCGTGTCCGACTTCTTAGAAGCAGATTTGAACAGCAGAGAATCCGAAGCTTTCTTTGTAATTTTATCATAAATTGCAGAAAGCCTGCCGTCAAAGAGAAGTTCTCTGGAGACCGAAGCGACTCTGAGAGAGTTCTTCACCTTAGTATCCACGAGTGTGGATGTAGCTAGGGCTGCGTCACGTCTAACCAACTCCAGGTTTGCCACTGAAAGGGCGGAGTTACACGTGGAATAAGCTACTGCCCTTGAAAGAAGTCTTAAAGAGGATTGTATATCCTGAAATTCTTTTCCTTGAAGGCGCAGTGATAACGCCTTAGTAAGGTGATCTGCGTAAGATAAGGCATCTAAACTGGCTCTGTTAGACGAAATAGTTGTTTCCAACACCGCGGTTGGAATAGACGCCGACGACGGTAATGATAATTCTAAGTCTTCCGCCTCATCGTCCATACGCAGAGGAACTCTCGGGATACCCTGTCCTGCCGTGTCGAATTTATTCCTTGCATTAATGAAAGGCAGGTTGAGAGTATGGGCGGACAAGAAACCTGCTTTTCCCGTTTTGGAAGCAAGTTTGAATATAGCGTCGTTCAATAATTCAAATGTTCTTGCAACATTATTGGACTGAGACGGAAACTCGGGAGCGATGTCCCTGAACCGCTCAAAGAAATCAGAGTCCAATGACGCTATAATTCTCTTGTCCGGAACCGCAGCAGTCTGGCCCGATGGAACAACTTGAGGGAGAAAGTGCCGGATGAAGTCCACGGCAGCTTTATGTTGTTCCGAAAGGGATAGCTCCAAGTCATCCGTATCCCTTTCACCATCCTGCCGGACCTCATGATTCTTCCGGTCGTCCGCCCCCGATGCTTCGGCGGAGCGTACCGACCCAGCGCCGTCGGATAATTCCCGATATGACACCGTTTCTGTCGGTTGCTGGGATGCTGCGATAAGTTGTGCTATCTGCAGAAGTACGTCCGACATCGAGGCCTGCGGAGGCGCAATCTTTCGCTGCTTCGCCGAGGGCAGCTCCGCATCTGATGACTCCCGCATACTCTTCCTATGCGAACGTCCGGAGTCCATCGGCCTCGTGTCCCTGGCTACCGGATGGTCGCCGAAGAATCCCTGATCGGCGAAGCTGGTAAAATATCAGCGGTCACGTAGCCAAGGTGCGGTCGTGTGTGCTGACGAGACGAAGAAGCCTGAGCAGTCTCCGCGGACTGCCTATACAACGGAGCGTCCCGAGCGATGGACGTGTGCTCCGCTTGCGACACATTTTGTACCACAACATCTGGTCCCAGATGTTGTTGTACGAGAGAGGGGCCTCTCTCGCTCGCGGCCCGGCTGGACCTGGACGAGCTAGGAACCGGACTCAAAGGCTTCCTCCGATCTCGCCTACTATCCGCCGTCACTGGGTGTGCACGTTGAATGTTTATAGTGCTCGCATCACCCGACATTTCCTCCTGGACCGCATCGGACGAACCCGGCTGCCGAACCATTCGGTGAATGGACGCTACACCAGGCGAGCTAGCGGACGACATTTGTTTAATCTCCATGAGCACTTTTGCCTCTAGCTCTGTATTCATTTGTGACGACGGAAGCGCACTTGCGGAAGATAACATGGAAACATCACCCTGTTCTTGTTCCTCTGAAATAGAAACTGATAGAGTAGAGTGACCCTGCGGAGAAAGAGCCGGCATAGCCCTTTCTCCACTAACAACATATCGTGACACACGTTTCCAATGTTTGTCATCCCAATATTGACATATAGAACAGGGATTAGTGCGAGAACACTGACTACAATTAATGCAATGATCATGAAAGTCAGAGGAAGATTTCTTCCTATTACAATTTGAACAATATCCTTTCATTGTGAAAAGTCAACAACAAGTCCTAGTTACTCGCACAAACCCCTGACACAAAGATACATAATAACATGATCCATTAATAATGAAAAAACAATTGAAAATCAAAATAATTTTTGAAAAATATTTTTTCAGCGAAGCCCAAGTTTCTGAAAAGTAACGTTGAGCCCCAATGGATCCGATGGCTAAGTGTGGTCAAAAATTTTAAATTTATATTAAATAATTAATGCAACACTTACGGATAATAAAAATGTATCTTATAGTGAGATAAACTACTCCAAAGGCAAACAGCCCCCCTCAAAAGAGACTGTTGCCAATGTAAACAAACAGTGTAAAAACACCAGAAAACATGACTCCAGGCACTGACAAAACTGGCCCGAAATCAGTCATCAAAATTACACTCTATCTGATGCAAGACAGAGACTCCCAGGGGAGAATCTGCAGAACATCAGATGGAAGATGCAGAACACAACGTTTATACACCCATGGGTGAAAACGTAACTATGGGGAAAATAACAGAAAACATTCTGTAACCAAGCAACTCTCCCAAGAGAATTTAGAAATGATCTTTCTCAAAAATATGCCAAAAGCATGGGAGAATTGCAAGGGGGGACTTAGAAGACCAGGGGAGAGGAAACACTGAATAAGCAGTGCAACTTTTTAGCAAGAATGACAACAAGAGGCCCATGCCTCGAAAATAGGCAACTTAACATAATTTCATAAAAAATTTTAAGTACAGCCCTGATTATTTTTTGTCACTCCTTTTTCCTCTCCTCCTTCTATATCCTCCTTAGAATCACCATTTCTCCAATAATTACGTGTCTGGCATCCTTTAAACTGAGATTTACAAGCACAAAGATCAGTGAGATGTTGACTGATGAAGGGCCAAACAGAGAATGATAATTGGCGCCAATTTCGGAACGTCCTTGACACTGCGCATGCGCAGTAAGGGCAAAGTATGGAGGTCCTATAGGACATGATTTCTTTTGGTTTTAGATGCAAATTTTGGGGATTGGGGGGCAAAATTTGTGTTTGGCCCTGGATTTTTTAGAGTTAGCACCAGCTAAGTCTGGGTCATTGGTACAGTATAAAAATATCGCCAATTAATTTTCATTTATTTTTTCATTTTCTGTCTCAAAATCATAGGTTATGACCCCTCCAATGAGGGGTCATAACCTATGTTTTTGAGACAAAAAATGAAAATAAATGAGTTATTCAAGAATTTTGTTTGCAAGTGTCGTCTGCTTTTCAGGTTAGGTGAAGGGTTAAATTTAACAGCCTAGGTTTTGCACTCCCTCAATGTATGGATCTCAGTTTGTGGTATTTGTTCAAATGACAGAAAACACAGCAGAATGAGTTTTAGGATTATTTAATTGCCATAATATTGTTAAATACGACAATTTATAACTTTACGAAGTCAAAACACAGCCTACAGAATCAACATAGACTGATTATTTATTTATTTATTGGTGTTTAAGGTCACATAATTCTGCACAATGGCTAATCATGACCATGACAGTTTTACGGGTGGAGGAAGCCGGAGTACCAGGAGAGAACCACCGAGCAACTGTCAGCTCCCCAACATACTAACTCCACACAAGCAGGGTTAGCATTGGTTGAAGACAAGTGCACCATCGACATGCAGTACACCTTAGTACACAGCGCCACCGGGCCCCCACGTGGGCAATGGGGGTGAAGTGTCTTGCCCAAGGACACAACGTGGTTACCGCAGGTGGGATTCGAACCGAGTACCTCTCGGCTTGCAGTTTGCACCTCTACCTAATGAGCCACCGCGCCCCCAACATAGACCAATTGTAACAAGGATGTTGCTCATCACGTTATTTTCAATTGCAAGACAATTCGTCCCTATTCAGTTCAGAATACGTTTTCCTTTATTCATTTAATACAATAAGTACATGCGATCATCAACACAGTAAAACCTGTCTTGAGAGACCACTGTCATGAGAGACCACCTGTCTTGAGAGACTGCTTTGACATTGTACCATTTGGTTGTTTTACTCTGTAATGGACCTGTCATGAAAGACCACCTGCCTTGAGAGACCACTTTTGTCTGTCAAAAAGGGTGGTCTCTCAAGACAGGTTCTACTGTATATATATAGGATACGATACGGTGGGCCCCTCCTTCCCATTCCGCCGTCAGTGGAAGTAACAATGATTGGTGTTGATCGAAAGTAATCTATCGAGAATTATGAAAAGGATATATAAAACGAGCCATTTCCACCAATCGTGTTGTTTTAGGCGGTTTATCCGTAATACAGAAATCAGCCAAAATGCAATGTTACGCTTTGTACGTCCACTCACCAGAAAGGCGGTCGTTTGGGATGAGTCGATATTTTGTTGATCGCATGCACTTATTGTGTTAAATGGATAAAGGAAAATGTATTCAGAGGACAGAAAACAATAAAAGAGAGTTTCAACAATTTATCTTACAATCAACATGTATTTTGTCTGTATTAACTCCGCAACTGTCGTGTAATCGACCCCCTGATACAGATGTTTGAATCAGGGGGTCGGATACAACCATGTTCCTTTTGCGTGAGTTCCATTTTTTTCTTTTTGTTCATCCATACGAATAAATAGTTCATTATATATTCGTCTACATTCTTGATTTACCTCCAAAATATTGTAAGATATGATTATTACCATTATGTGGATGTACAAAATATGTATCCTAGTCTCGCTCTGGGTTCTAAGGGTAGATCACGACTCGTCTTCGACACGTCGTGATCTGCCCTTAGAACCCGGAGCTCGACTCGGATACATATCTTGTACATCCACATAATGGTACTAATCTCTATTTATCTTACAATCAACATGTATTTTGTCTGTATTAACTCTGCAACTGTCGTGTATCCGACCCCCTGATACAGATGTTTGTATCAGGGGGTCGGATACAAGCATGTTCCTTTCGCGTGAGTTCCATTTTTTTTCTTTTTTGTTCATCCTTACGAAAAAATAGTTCGTTATATATTCGTCTGCATTCTTGACCTATCCCCAATATATTGTAAGATAAAATGATTATTACCATTATGTGGATGTACAAAATATGTATCAGAGTCTCGCTCTGGGTTCTAAGGGTAGATCACGATGGGTTGAAGACTCGTCGTGATTTGCCCTTAGAACCCGGAGCTCGACTCGGATACATATTTTGTACATCCAAATAATGGTAATAATCTCTATTTATCAAACAATGACGTTTGGCAGAACACACCTGGAATGTGTTTTTCACATGGGCCAAGTTTTTCAAAAATTTCAAACAGCACGTGGAAGAGTCAGACATTTTTTTTTCGTGAAGGTTCGCTCCACTGCAGATCAACCCATTCTAATAAATCGAATCATACATTATTTTATATGCAGGGTAATCTATACTTTGCCTGAGATTCTTCAGAGGTCTGATACAAACCCACAAAAAGTACATGGATATTGGGCAGATTTTGAAACACTCACCCACCCAGTGTAAATTCCACCCAGATAATAACTCATGTTCGATGATAATGCGCAGACAATAAAATACCCAAGAGGTAGTAAGAGTTGGGGAGGGCAGCACTGAAAGTTTTAGCTGTGAAGGGCAAGCAAGGATCGAAGTGTGCTGGGTTGGGGCACCCAAGTGTCACGGAGAAGGGATGGAGGCTGCAAGTCACAAGAGGATTTGGGAATTTTCCATTTTGTTTTGTGTGGGGGTGGGGTGTACCAACCCACTTACACGATTTCTACGTCACTGGTTGCGTCATTTTCAATTGAAAGACATTTCGTACCAATTCAATTCGACCCAGATAATTGTTGTGCCAGCGTGAAGAACATTCATATCACTGACACATGCTGATGCATGTGACTGTAATTGACATGTTGGAGACTTGAAGTTCATACTACAGGGAAAGAAGAGTATTATTAAACCACCGAGGACGGGGTTTTCCACCCAACAATTATTTATGAGTTTAAGGAATTAGTATATAATGCATCCTATGTGAAATGCACCCCACAACCAGTGGTGTAGAAATCGAGCAAGTGGAAAATTCCTAAACCCTCCATCCCATCTCCGTAGCGCTTGGGTGCTCCAACCCAGCGTCCTTAATCGTTGCCTTATAAAATCGAGTATTTCAGTGCCACCCCCAACCCTTACTGCCTCTTGGGTATTTTGTTAGTGTTGCTTGCGCACTTATTCCCAACACGAGTTATTACCTGGGCAGAATTTTCACTGGGTGTGTGTTTCCAAATCCGCCCAATATCCATGTATTTTGTTAATGCCTCAAACTTGTAAATAATTGTTGGGTGGAAAACCCCCCTCCTTGGTGGTTTAGTATTAATCTTCTTTTCGCGTAATATGAACTTCAAGTCCCCAACATGTCAGTTGCAGTCATACGCATTGGCACGGGTCAGTGATATGAATGTTCTTCACGCTGGCTCGACTATTGTCTGGGTCGAACTGAATAGGGACGAAATGTCTTGCAATTGAAAATGACGCAATGAGCAACATCCTTGTTTTGGTTGGTTATGTTCGAAAGTTTCTTTGTTGAAATCGAGTCTTTTCACCCAGCAGTTTGATCGGCCCCCTCGGATTTTAATGCTTTCCACACGTTGTCGCTGCCACAGAAATCGGATATAAAAAGACATTTTCCAATTTCTATGGTTGCTGCCGCAGCGACAGGCGTTTTGTGGTAAAATGCCTGGCACGGACTGTATACCCAAAACAACGAAATGTTTAGCACAGAAACACTGCAAACCCTCTATACAGCCCACATGGAATCTGCTGAGCCACTTCGTGTTGTGTACCATACCCACTGACGTCTAAATTAAAACGATTCACAGTGCCCAACTTAAATTGTTTTCATTCCCAATATATTTCGCTTACAATCTATCACCTCAGATTCCTGAAATTATGCCTACAACATGGTTAAAAATTCACCTGATTGTCCATAAGATAGAAATTATACCGGACCCCTGTAGGTTTGAGCAGCCTATTTTCCTGCTTCAAACATAAGTTACGTCTCCCCCAGATGAACTGAGCCTCAGTCGATAACCCTGTTACTTGATAAACACAAAGGGGTTGATAAATACTCCATCTATCTTACTCGCGTGTCTAGAAATCTGCTCTGCGACCGTATCTGCTGGGTAAAAAGATGCAATTTCAACACAGAAACTTACGAAAATCAACAGAGAATCCTCTGATTGCTCATAAAATCCGAGAACCGACTTGGCAGTGTGATTCTCGTCCATTGCAAAAATACACGTTGACCAAATTGATATTTCTACATGTAATGCATTCACCATAGGACTGCACTGCAAGGTGGACTAGTCTGTACATACTTTGTTGATGCGATATTCAACACCCCACCCCCTCCACCATCCAACTAGTGTTGAGACGATTCGATATTTTTAAACGGTTAACCACCAGAGTTGACCCGACCATAATCGCTTAACCACAATAACAAATCACCACCAGACATTGACATTGTAGGTCTGCGATTTATAGAAGTGTCACGCTTTAAGATATAGGGTGTACAAATCGCGGACCAACATGTTCAACGTCTGCTGGATGTAGTGGTTTGCAATAGGTGTATTGCTTTTACCAGGCTTTAACTAACTGTTATTTATTTATTGAGGTTTTATGACTCTTTCTAGGGCCAGGGTAATATTGCGTCGGGCAGTGTAACAGGTGGAGGAAGCCGGACTACAGGGACAGAACAACTGAACAGCGGTGAGTAACTGTCAGACTCTCCAACGTACTAACCTGAGTTAGGATTGGTTAAAGGCGTTTGTGCCATCGGCGTGTCATACGTCTTAGCACACTTTGCCACCGTGTTCCTACATAAGCAATGGGTATTTTGTTCAAGGACACAACGTGAGTGACATGGACTTGGCTCAAACTTTCGACCCCTCGGTCTCAAGTTCGACAATGTAGTCCATGTGCCAACGCACTCCCCTTTAACTCACTGAAATGAAAAAAAATGAGTGAAACAGCTGAACTATTTGGGTGAACAACATTTTTTTTTTTTATTAGAGTTGTAGGTTTTTAAATTTCTTGTTCGGTTTCGGTTTTGGTTTTTTCAGGTGGAGTAAAACCTTGGTTCGGTTCGGTTTTCGGTTTGTTCATGAGGCCAAGTAAAATTCAATAAAACTCATTCTTATGTCCGGAATCATAACTGAATGGTAATGAAATTCAGTGAAACTCAATGAATGCCTGAAATAAGCTATATAATACATGAAGAATCAGGAAGGCCAATATAATAATTACCTAAATATACAGAACTTTTATTGTGCTTGGCCATTTTTCGAGGTCTGACACCTACACGCAACTTGAGGAAAGCTGCAAACACAACTAAACTGAAATGTCCGAAATTTACAGAATGTAGCCTTCCCAGAGTAGTGAGAGTACCCAGACACTGCCATTGGCAGTGTCTGGGTACTCTTACTACACTGGGATGGCTACATTCTGTAAATTTCTGCAGCAAGAGAGAATTTAATAAAAAAACCTGAAAAACCTTAGATTACGGAATGCCGACGGTTTCGGTTTGGGTTTTTTAAAAAAACTAAAAACCTTGGTTCGGTTTCGGTTAACCTACAGCTCTATTTTTTATTTTGCAACAGTAATCAAACAGTGATGACAAAAGTATGGGTATAAGTGCTTTCAACTGAGATGCCATGGTCTGATTACTTTTGACCCACGATATATTCTAGCCAGAGCACACAAGCTAATGTGTGTATGAATAAAGTCATTAAAATATTCCTCGTGTAGTTCTTTGGAAAGAAGGGGTGTGTGGGTGTGGGAGTTGTGTTTGTTACGCGCACTGTAGGAGCACAGGGCCGTCTACATGAACGCGAGCCCCACTAATATCCTAAATTACAAAAATAATGTTTTTCATGAAAAAGCGTAGGCCAGGACATTCGGGACAAGAGAACCAAGATGACCACCAAGACACAAAGGGCTACCCGCCCAGGGGACAGTGCGGGGAAAAGAAAACATATAGCACTACCCGACTGAGTGGAAATAAACAATGACAGAATGTGGGTGAAATAATTTATTGTCAAATGCAAGGCTTCAATCTGCAAAATTGCATGAAACAATGCCGATATCAGTCATTTTTAGCCGCCCAGCAGCCTCAAAAGCAGAATTTTCCCACTACCCCACTTACCTGGAGCATATAACCCGTGAGTAGGAGATGTGGAGATCGGGGCCCATTGGGGGGACTTAGTGGGGGCCCCGCATGGGACCGATGAAGGGAGTATTAGGAGATCGTCCCACGTTGGGGGGACCTAGTAGAGGACCCCACATGGGACCGAGGAAGAGAAGTGGAAGATCATGTACCCGACTGACCGCGGCAGGGGTGTGTTCGGAGGGTATGTTCCAAGGATTAACCGGGCTCGACGTTACTCAACATCGGTGATCTTACGAGAACCAGTCTCGCTTCGCCAGTGTAGGTAATGATAAAGGTGTCTATAAGGCCATAAAAAAAGAACCTCTGTTTCTCAGGCCCGCACGCATGGTCATTTTTGGTGCGCATGCAACCTTTTTATGACACCAAAAAATCTTCAAAATAAATTTGAGATAGTGTGCTCATTTCGGTAAATCGATATCGATGCGTTCGCAAAATTTTAAATTAACACACTTCAAGCTTTTTCTACATCATACTTTAATAAAGTGGGTGGGTTTTAGCAATATCCACGACAGAAAGTGTTTTATTCTGTGAAAGGTAAGTCATAATGACAGCAAGAAGGAAGGTGTCTTTCAGTCTGACAACAAACAGTCACAAAGGGGAATGACAGCAAGAAGGAAGGTGTCTTTCAGTCTGACAACAAACAGTCACAAAGGGGAATGGTCGATTCGCACCATGTTTGATTCGCACCAACCCTCAGAAAGTCTGCAAAGTCAGGTGCTATGTTGAATGGAACACAGTCTCCTGGCATTTATTTTTAGTAACATTTGTATTGTAAATGGCTGTCAATGGGAATTTGTGTACTGTTATTTGAAACCGTTACGAGTTTCCCAGTTAATTTAAATAAATGACTTTGAGATGCAGGATAATTGGATAACTAATAGTAACCGTTGTTTGATATAAAAGTAACAGTCATAGTTGAAAATAAATCGCATATAGGCAGGTATGTGCGGTCGAATTGGTTAATAAAAACACGCAAACATTCGTTTTGTATTTCATTTTCAGATTTCCGAAAAATATGATTTATGGATGAACTGCCCGTTCAAATGGGTTGTGATAATTTTGAATATAATGGGGAAAAATTGCGATTCTTTTTTATTAGGCAGGTTGTGAAAGGATTTTTTTTTTTGGTAAAATAAATCTGTGAAAGTTGGCACTTTGACATTTGATTTGTCCCAGAGACGTTTCAACCCGAGACGTTTCACCCACGAGGCATTTCGATCTGTGTTATAATTTTCACGTTTCACTGAAAAAACAAACATTCAAACCCCACTTCATTTATGACCCAACACCCCTACGGTGAATAACCAATATATTTGCGAAATTTTTCGTGGTCCACCAGGCGTTTGGGTGGGGGTCAAATTACCACAAACAACCTCTCGGGAAGAAAAGAAAAAGAAAAAAAAAAACGCCCGCCCAGCCCGCATGCTTTTTGGAAAAAATGGCCTGAGAAACAGACAATCAACTTTGTATGGCCTAATCTCAGCAAAATATTATGATAGCAAGTGTATATACTTACCTCCAATAAAGCAATAAAATGCCAGAAGAAGTGGTCTGGAATGGTAGTAATAGGTTGCCATTGTTGTTCTCCACATCAATGCAAAACCACTCATTGTCACCAGGAGTCCCACGATACATGATACTCTAGGACCGAATCTGTCAACGAACATCCCTGGGAAGACTGTTAATCCCTGCCCGGCGTTCAAAGCCTGTGTTATTATTTCTACTACAGAAAGATAAAAAAAACCCTTTTGCATTCAGTTCAGTGAAACGTGTGCTGGGAGGGAGTTCAAAATCATATGTGTTGGACCCCAAAAACTCATAGCAGTTTTGTAGTCAACACTCAATTATATTATGATTCAAGCTTTTGCCTGACATATAAATAGGATGCCACTTGCCATACCAATTCTGGGACACGGCTTCAAAAAACATAGCTTAGGACCCCTCAGCAGAACGAGCTCATCGCGATCTCCACCACACACACCCACTTCCCTCCACACATGCACACACACCCGACGGAGATCAGCATGAACGTACTCTCCGATAAAAACTTAACACCTGGTGAACGGAGAGCCTTCACGAAACATCGAAAAAATAAGAAATTAGTTATTAAACCAACCGACAAAAGTAGGTCAGTTGATGTTCTGTCTCGGGATAATTATATAAAGGAAGCCATGAAACATCTCGGCAATACTGAACATAACAAGAGGCCCCAGGGGGCCTTAGGTGCTCACCGAATGTTCCATACTGTTAAGACACAAATTTTATTAAAAGCTATTCTTAAGGCTCTACAGAGTAAATCTATACTCTCTGTGGAGCTAAAACATCAACAGGATTGAATGGGACAATGCTGCTTATCAAAAGATTCTGCCTGATGGTTCTGAAGAAGATTTTTAAAGAATTTTCCTTGAATTGCACAAAGTAAAAATTCACGCCCCCATAGTGAGCCCCAATATTGATCAAAAGACTCAATTTGAACAAACGTGAATCCAACCCATACCAAGATGCTGCATACCAAATATCTAAAGATTCTGCCCACTGGTTCTGGTGAAGAAGATTGTTAAATTTTTTTTCTTAAATTGCACTAAGTAAAAATTCAGGTCCCCATAGTGAGCCCCAAAATTGATCAAGGGACTCCATTTGAACAAACTTGAATCAGACCCATACAAGATGCTGTATACCAAATATCAAAACATTCTGCCCACTGGTTCTGAAGAAGATTTTTCCTTAAATTGCACTAAGGAAAAATTCATGCCCCTATAGGGAGCCCCAATATTGATCAAGGGACTCGATTTGAACAAACTTGAATCAGACCCATACCAAGATGCTGCATACCAAATATCAAAAGATTCTTCCCACTGGTTCTGGAGAAGAAGATTTTTTAATAATTTTTCTATAACTCATATGGTGCTATCAGAGTTATGCCCCATACAGAGCCCCCCAAGGGACGTGACCATTTCATTTGAACAAACCTGAATTGCCATATAGTAATGAACATCCACATGAAGTTTCATGAAAATCGGAACAGTGGTTTCAGAGGAGAAGTCGTTTGAAAAATGTTCACGATAAAGGACGGCAAGTGATAAGCTGAGCTTCCTTCGGTGAGCTAAAAATTACTCATATTGACTAAATTATAATTCGGGCTCCCACAGGGAGCCCAAATATGGACCTAGGGACATGGCTTGAACAAACTTGAATCTCACCCCCTTAAGGATGCCGCACACCACATATCAAAACATTCCAACTGCTGGATCTGAAGAAGAAGATTTTTAAAGAAAATTCCTCATTTCGAACTAAGTTACAATTCAAGCTCCCACAGTGAGCCCAAAAATGGACCTAGGGACATGGCTTGAACAAACTTGAATCTCACCCCCCTAAGGATGCTGCATACCAAATATCAAAACATTCCGACTGCTGGATCTGAAGAAGAAGATTTTTAAAGAAAATTCCTCATTTTGAACTAAGTTATAATTCGGGCTACCACACTGAGCCCAATTATAAACCCAGGGACTTGGCTTGAACAAACTTGAATCTCACCCCCCTAAGCATGCTGCATACCCATTATCAAAAGATTCTGCCTGCTGGATCTTGAGAAGAAGATTTTTAAAGAAATTTGCCTGAAATGCACGAAGTTCAAATTGGGCTCCTATACTGAGCCCAAATATGAACCCAGGGGGCCGATTTGAACAAACTTGAATCAGATCCACCCCAAAATGTTGCATACCAAATATCAAAAGATTCTGCCTGCTGGATCTGGAGAAGAAGAGTTTTTAAGAAATTTGCCTGAAATGAATTAAGTTCGAATTCGGGCTTCTATACTGAGCCCAAATATGAACCCAGGGGGCCGATTTGAACAAACTTGAATCAGATCCACCCCAAAATGTTGCATACCAAATATCAAAAGATTCTGCCTGCTGGATCTGGAGAAGAAGATTTTTTAAGAAATTTGCCTGAAAAGAACTAAGTTCGAATTTGGGCTTCTATAGTGAGCCCAAATATGAATCCAGGGGGCCGATTTGAACAAACTTGAATCAGACCCATATCAAGATGTTGCATACCAAGTATCAAAAGATTCTGCCCACTGGTTCTGGAGAAGAAGATTTTTTAATAATTTTTCTATAATTCATACGGTGCTACCAGAGTTATGCCCCATACAGAGCCCCCAAAGGGACGTGGCCATTTCATTTGAACAAACCTGAATTGCCATATCGTAATGAACATCCACATGTACTTTCGTGAAAATTTGACCAGTGGTTTCAGAGGACAAGTCATTTGAAAAATGTTCACGACGAAGGACGGCAAGTGATAAGTTAAGCTCCCTTTGGTGAGCTAATAAAACAAGAGGCCCCATGTGGCCTTAATCGCTCACCTGACAAAGTGACTCTAAGAAGTATTTTAGGTCACCTTCACCATGTCATGCCTCATCAACATTAACTGGTTGAGTGATAGATTTTGTTTGAAGTTCAACATTTGTTACCTAAAATTAGTTTTATTTAAAATCATTGGTTTGTGGCCAATCTCCAATGATTTTTAATAAAGCAAATTTATCTCTGCAGACAAACTGGTTTAGCATGAAGCACAAACAAGGAATGTGAAGAGATAGCCTTGGACATCTCTCCCCAACTGTGGATATCTTCCATGTGCTACATGTACATATTTGCATGCAAGAAAACAAAAATTTTCACAAATTTTCCAAAATATTAGTTTTTTTTATCATCATTGGAACAAGCTCAAACAGCTTATTCCAATAAGGGTATGGGAAGATCAGGTATATTTTTGAGACAGAAATGTGAATATATAAATAATGGTGTTTTTTTGTGAATGATGCTGGAGAATTTTGCGTAAAGATATGGTAAATGGTTTGTTCTAGATACAGAATGATGCAAAAGTATTTAAATTTGATTAGGCAAGTTGTTCCTATAATGCATTTAAAAATTGAGGTAACTGTTTTTTTGCTGCCGAACTTTTAGATGTGTGTGTCTGTGTTTGTGTGTGTGTGTGTGTGTGGGGGGGGGGGGGGGGGGGGGGTTAAGAGTGTTCTTGCAAACAAAATTCCTGAATAAATGGAAAATTTTATTTTTTGTGTGAAAGACATAGTGCGTGAATGTTGATTGGAACAAGCTTAGAGAGCTCATTTTAATGTGAAGTCATAAAGCTGTGTTTTACGTACAAAATTCTGGAATAACTAAAAAATTGCTTTTTTGACTCAAAAAGCATGGTGTGCGACCTCTCATTGGAATGAGCTCAAAAAGCTCATTCCAATGGGGTATTTACAAGCGATAAGTACATGTATGTTTAAGAGACAAAAATTAAAATTTGAATAGCGATTTTTGCGAAGAATGCTGACAAGTTTTGGCAGTTATGCTGGTAAAAAGGTAAGATATGCAAAGTGGTTGTTTTTTAGAGGCGACATTTAATTAAGGGGAATTAACCCTTGATTACTGAGGTAACTTCTAAAAGTACTGAAATTTCATGAAGCAATGTGAATAACAGACAACAGTTGCCTAAAAATTTCATGAATAACTAAAATTTTTATTCTTTTGTCTCGAATGAGCTGAATGCATGTGTTCCAATGAGGGGTCATAAAATTTGAACGGAGATTTGTGTGAATAATGCATTAGTACTGCTAGATTTGGGTAAACGGTTCACCCTGGATACCACCCCTTCTATAGTAGATCTTTTCTGCAAATTTTGTCTAAGATTCTATCAACTTTACAAATAAATACGTTCATGAATCACAATCAGATCCACCCCACAATGTTGCATACCAAATATCAAAAGATTCTGCCTGCTGGATCTGGAGAAGAAGATTTTTTAAGAAATATGCCTGAAATGCACTAAGTTCGAATTCGAGCTTCTATAGTGAGCCCAAATATGAAACTAGGAAGCCGATTTGAACAAACTTGAATCAGATCCACCCCACAATGTTGCTTACCAAATATGAAAAGATTCTGAAGCTGGATCTGGAGAAGAAGATTTTTTAAGAAATTTGCCTGAAATGCACTAAGTTCGAATTCGAGCTTCTATAGTGAGCCCAAATATGAAACTAGGAAGCCGATTTGAACAAACTTGAATCAGATCCACCCCACAATGTTGCATACCAAATATCAAAAGATTCTGCCTGCTGGATCTGGAGAAGAAGATTTTTTAATAAATTTGCCCGAAATGCACTAAGTGCGAATTCAGGCTTCTATATTAAGCCCAAATATGAATCCAGGGGGCCGATTTGAACAAACTTGAATCAGATCCACCCCGCAATGTTGCATACCAAATATCAAAAGATTCTGCCTGCTGGATCTGGAGAAGAAGATTTTTGAAGAAATTTGCCCGAAATGCACTAAGTTTGAATTCGAGCTTCTATAGTGAGCCCAAATATGAATCCAGGGGGCCGATTTGAACAAACTTGAATCAGATCCACCCCGCAATGTTGCATACCAAATATCAAAAGATTCTGCCTGCTGGATCTGGAGAAGATGATTTTTTAAGAAATTTGCCTGAAATGCACTAAGTTCGAATTCGAGCTTCTATAGTAAGCCCAAATATGAATCTAAGGAGCCGATTTGAACAAATTTGCATCAGATCCATCCCACAATGTTGCATACCAAATATCAAAAGATTCTGCCTGCTGGATCTGGAGAAGAAAATTTTTTAAGAAATTTGCCTGAAATGCACTAAGTTTGAATTCGAGCTTCTATAGTGAGCCCAAATATGAATCCAGGGGGCCGATTTGAACAAACTTGAATCAGATCCACCTCGCAATGTTGCATACCAAATATCAAAAGATTCTACCTGCTGGATCTGGAGAAGATGATTTTTTAATAAATTTGCCTGAAATGCACTAAGTTCGAATTCGAGCTTCTATAGTAAGCCCAAATATGAATCTAAGGAGCCGATTTGAACAAATTTGCATCAGATCCATCCCACAATGTTGCATACCAAATATCAAAAGATTCTGCCTGCTGGATCTGGAGAAGAAAATTTTTTAAGAAATTTGCCTGAAATGCACTAAGTTCGAATTCGAGCTTCTATAGTGAGCCCAAATATGAATCTAGGAAGCCGATTTGAACAAACTTGAATCAGATCCATCCCACAATGTTGCATACCAAATATCAAAAGATTCTGCCTGCTGGATCTGGAGAAGAAGATTTTTTAATAAATTTGCTTGAAATGCACTAAGTTCAAATTTGGGCTCCTATACTGAGCCCAAATATAAACCCAGGGGGCCGATTTGAACAAACTTGAATCAGATCCACCCCGCAATGTTGCTTACCAAATATGAAAAGATTCTGCCTGCTGGATCTGGAGAAGAAGATTTTTTAAGAAATTTGCATGAAATGCACGAAGTTCAAATTCGAGCTTCTATAGTGAGCCCAAATATGAATCTAGGAAGCCGATTTGAACAAACTTGAATCAGATCCACCCCACAATGTTGCATACCAAATATCAAAAGATTCTGCCTGCTGGATCTGGACAAGAAGATTTTTTAAGAAATTTGCCTAAATGCACTAAGTTCGAAATCGGGCTTCTATACTGAGCCCAAATATGAACCCAGGGGGCCGATTTGAACAAACTTGAATCAGATCCACCCTACAATGTTGCATACCAAATATCAAAAGATTCTGCCTGCTGGATCTGGAGAAGAAGATTTTTTAAGAAATTTGCCTGAAATGCACTAAGTTCAAAATTGGGCTCCTATACTGAGCCCAAATATTAACCCAGGGATCCGATTTGAACAAACTTGAATCAGATCCACCCCACAATGTTGCTTACCAAATATGAAAAGATTCTGCCTGCTGGATCTGGAGAAGAAGATTTTTTAAGAAATTTGCCTGAAATGCACTAAGTTCGAATTCGGGCTTCTATAGTAAGCCCAAATATGAATCCAGGGGGCCGATTTGAACAAACTTGAATCAGATCTACCCCGCAACGTTGCATACCAAATATCAAAAGATTCTGCCTGCTGGATCTGGAGAAGAAGATTTTTGAAGAAATGTGCCTGAAATGCACTAAGTTTGAATTCAAGCTCCTATAGTGAGCCCAAATATGAATCTAGGGAGCCGATTTGAACAAACTTGAATCAGATCCACCCTACAATGTTGCATGCCAAATATCAAAAGATTCTGCTTGCTGGATCTGGAGAAGAAGATTTTCAAAGAAATTTGCCTGAAATGCAGTAAGTTCAAATTTGGGCTCCTATACTGAGCCCAAATATAAACCCAGAGGGCCGATTTGAACAAACTTGAATCAGATCCACCCCACAATGTTGCATACCAAATATCAAAAGATTCTGCCTGCTGGATCTGGAGAAGAAGATTTTTTAAGAAATTTGCCTGAAATGCACTAAGTTCGAAATCGGGCTCCTATACTGAGCCCAAATATGAACCCAGGGGGCCGATTTGAACAAACTTGAATCAGATCCACCCTACAATGTTGCATACCAAATATCAAAAGATTCTGCCTGCTGGATCTGGAGAAGAAGATTTTTTAATGTTTTTCCCATTGCCTACAGTGTTAAAAAGTGCTGACTCAGCACTTTTTCAAAGTCCCGAAACTGTACCCTATGATAAAACCGATGGCAATTTTTTTTTACCAGTCCTTTCTGTTGGTCCTAAGGAAGCTGCAGACCAAATAAAAATTCTCAGTGCCGTGCAGTTTTGGAGATATGGGCGTTTTAAATTTTTTCTATTTTTAGCTCCTGCGGTTCCCACGGGGCTGCGGGAAAATTTTTTTTTGCATAAATCAAGTACTCATGACCCAATAAGCCCTCACATAAAATTTGGTTCAAATCAGCCTCTCGGTTTGGAAAATAGAAATTTTGGGCGGGGCAAAAAATTTTGCCCCTCCCATAACGACGCCAAGTATAGCCCCACAAACTTCTCTTGAACAAATCTGAGTCTACACCTCAAAAGGAAGCTGCACACCAAATATCAAGTCTCTGCTACTGCTGGTTCATGAGAAGAAGATTTACAAAGATTTTGGTGCCCCTTGGGGGCGTGGCACCACCCAGGAGGAGGGGCAACTTCATTTGAACAAATCTGAATTGGCATTAGGTAATAAACATTTAGCCAACATTTGAATAAAATTGGGCTAGTGGTTTAGGAGGAGAAGTCGATAATGTAAAGTTAACGCCGGACGGACGACGACGGACGACGGACAGAAAGTGATTAGTAAAGCTCCCCTTGAGCTTCGCTCAGGTGAGCTAAAAATAGATTCACTTATTTGGCCAAGTAACACCGAAGATCTTAAAATTTTGAATCGACGAAGACCATGTGAACAAAAACAACTGCAATATTTAACAGCTAAGCTCTGTGTTCAAACAAGACAATCTTACATCCTTCCAAAGATCCACAAGGACTCTTTTTCACAGACGGACGAGTTCACTCCAATACCCTCAGATTGTAACACGGAATCTTACGCCATCTCGGAACTCATTATCATCTGAAACCTATAGCTAATAGACATCTGAGCTATTTCAAAAACACAAAGAACTTCCCTTCAGAACATTTTAAATTGAAAATATCTAAAAATGCAGTCCTCGCTGCTTTGGATATCGACAACATGTATACTAACATTGATATTGATAAAGGTATTAAATCTGTTAAAAAAAAGCATTCGAAAAATATTCTAATGCAAAACGCCCGGATGAATAATTTTTGTATCTTTTAGAGCTGAGCTTGAAAGGTAATGAATGACTTTCAATTCAAAGGAGAATATTTTCTAAAAATAATGGGCTGTCCCATGAGCAAAAGATTCAGTCCTAATTTTGCTTGCATTTATGTAGCGGAATGGCCGGAAAATGCCTTAATTGGTAGAGTGCTGGAAGCCCATATTTGGGCTTTATTCTGAAGTGCCGGTACCACAGCTTGAAGGCTCACATTCAGTGGATGTCTTTGTATTATCTTTGAAGTGATATTATTTAGTCGGTTAGGGTTTGCCTTGTTACAATTTATGGGAGAGTGCCCATAGGCACTCTCCCATAAATTGTAACAAGGCAACAACATGTGTACAAGATTTGATGGCCAAAAATAATTTAGCACTCTACCAGTTAAATAGTTATGGGTCATAACATGCTTTTGATGAAAACATACATGAAACTGCCACCTACTACTGGAGATGTAAATCGACAATATACATTATAGAGTGAAAACCAATTCAAGTAGATTTTGTATAGGTCAGTGTTATCTTGACTTTGAAGACTGTGGCCTCAAAATAAATAGAGTTATTCTTCAAAGTTTGGTTACACCCACTATCAATTCCAATCTGTATTATGTAGTGAAACGCTTAACCCTTTACCCAACGAATCGCCCGCATAATATGCAAATTCAGCAGCTAAAAAAGTATTATTTCTCGAAAAATTTCAACAAAACCATATCATGTGGCTCCCCTTTGGAACGAGCTTGTTCCAAAGAGGGGTCACATGATATGGTTTTGTTAAAATTTTGTTTTAAAAATTTGAAAATGATATTTAAAATAATAAATTTTGAAATCGTCTGCCTTGGTTAAAGGGTTAATTGATTTTAAAATTTTCTACCGGTTAACCATTTTCTCACGACAGAAGTGTGGAAATCTTTTGTATTGGTGAATTCATATTGTTCTCCAAATGAGAACCTTTAAAGAACAATCTTGAATTAGACATAGTCATGGAAATCAAGGAAAGATTTTCAGTCTCACACCCACTTCCTACTGCAATTATAGGAATAATATTCTTGCCATTTACCTGTGCCATTGTTTGGGCTTTATTTCTGAAGTGCAGGTACCACAACTTGAAGGCTCATATTCAGTGCATGTGCTTTGTATTATCTTTAAAGTGATATTATTTAGTCTGTGAGGGTTTGCCCATAGGCACTCTCCCATAAATTGTAACAAGGCAACGACATGTGTACAAGATTTGATGGCCAAAAATAATTTAACACTCTACCAGTTAAGCAAATGTGCAAAGCATTCTCTCGTATATCTCCGATATTTAGATGACATTTTTTATCTTCTGGGAACATTCAAAAGAAGATTTTGAGGAATCTGATGAATTCTTACAAATTTTAAACAATTATGATCCAAACATCAAATTGAAAGCTACTATCAGACAAGATTTTGTTGATTTTCTAGATGTGACCGTGTATAAAGGTAAACAGGCATCTGGTCATTTAGACTACAAGGGTTATTTTAAGCCAACTGGTTCACATCAAATGTTGCAAACAAAATCATTTCATTCAGTACAGACATTAAAAGGTATCATCAAATCACAGCTCATTCGTTTCCACAAAGCTTGTCCTACCCTACTTGGCACCCTCAGATCGAAGAGGTACTCACTCAGTGTGCAAAATTTCAAAAATGACAATAACCGACTGACCGTTTACGTGGTTTGGAGATGGCTAACCAAATGCTCAGCTATGTAAAAATTCTTGCTCTTTTATCATTAACAAGTATTCACATATTGCGTGGAACTGAAATATGTATAGCCTCTCAAGGCAAAAGTCTAAAAAACTATCAAGACACAAGAAAAGCTGGTTAGCTGATGGAGTGCTAGGAGCCCATATTTGGGCTTTATTTGGAACTGCAGATACCTAAAGTTAAAGGCTTCATAAAATTACTTCCTCTCCATTGATTTGCATTGTTACAATTGATGGGAGAGTTCCTAAGCGGTATATCGAAAGACTGTTCAGAACATACGTACAACAATCGGAGCCATCACAGTGGAACGAATTACCCATTACCCAACGCAATTTTTTTTTTTTTTATTTTAAATATTAGTTTATAGAATTTTCCCAAAAATTTCAGCAAAACAATATAATGTGACCCCCCTCATAGGAACGAGGTCGACAGGCTCGTTCCAATGAGGGATCACCTGATATGGTTTTGTCTAATTTTTTTGGAAAATAATTTTTCCAACTGCTGAATTTGTATATTACGTGGGCGGATGCGATCGATTCGTTGGGCAAAAGGATAATATTATTCATTCAGGAATACTGTTCAAACTCAAGACATCTTGAAAGTTCAATTGTGGGTAAGTAAATAATGACAAAACACCGATATTTTTGTAATTACACCGGTATTCAATCAATACTGCTTTGAATACCGGAATTGTATCGGTTTATCGATATATCATGCAGCCCTTGGTAGAAACCCCATCAGTGATGTCACTACACGTTTTTATCCACAAATGAATTTCCAAGTACAATTAAGTAATTGAATGATAATCCCGACTACTTACATTCCAACATCATCACCAAGGCATGTGGGGACTTGAACCATCACAGTTGGGACTAATCAAGTATCCCCCACACCTCCCCCATTGGCCATCTTACAGATGGCCTTGCTAATACGTAGCCTGAGTGCTAGAATGTTCTATGTCCCATAGGGGACATAGAACATTCTAGCACTCAGTCGATGAATACTTACCATCAGTTTGTGTGTAGTTAAACGTTGCTTTTAAATCACTGATATATGCAGCGGAGGACATTGCCGACCCGCTGACCAACTTCTCCAAGCACGAAGCAATCAATCCAGAATATACCATGATGAGGATATAAGTTTCTGATTTGAACATCTGAAAAAAAATGAATTGTATTTATAGCACATCGATTCACTTAGTTTCGATCTCAAAGAAAAGAGAGTGTTGGGGTCTGAAGGAGGGGCAGCGGGCATGTGGGTAAGATCGTAGAGGAGAGAATATTTTGGGAGACAGCATGGCAGAAGAGGACACAGTCTCGCTGATAAGTGATTAATGCACGATGTATCAAGTGACACACTGGATCAGAGATGGACCCGAAAGGTGTGCTTCACAACATACTTGCTAGGGCCCTGCGAAGCTTCAAGATTCGATTCGATTTTGAATCTTAAGTTGGTATTCGGTTTGATTCGAAACCGATTGCCAGATTCGTTTTCCTTCGAATCTTTTCATTGGAATTTCACTTGGTTTCAGTCATCTTAGCCATCTCACAAAACGTATAGCTGAGATAGAAATTGTATATAAATAATGTTGAAAATAAAGACTGAGTGTAATTTCCACAATATTAACATAAAAAAGCATCTGTACCCATGCCACCATCCAAGCTAATTCCAGTTTCACTAGTCACAACCACTGCTGAAAGCAAATTTAAAGTTTCCAAGTAATATCGACGATGAGCTCACGGTTGCTACCGGCTAGCCCCATGCAGTGCCCAGTGCAGAACTCTCGCACCCATTTCTGTTTTTTAACAAAAACTCTTAAAAAATTGGACGCCGACGTAATTCTCTCGCACCCATTCCTGTTTTTGAACTATAATTCCTCACAGGGTAATATTCCAACTACATCAAGGCATGCCTTCGACAATAACACCTTAATGATGTAGTTGGAATATTTTATCAGTCGAGAATTCAAGACGCATTCGAGGTTCGATTTGATTTCGAATAATAGACTCGATTCGATTTGCGATTCGATTCGAATCGATAATATGTGATTCACAGGGCCCTAATACTTGCCCAAATAATGTTCTTGACCTTCCTTCGAGGTACATCGAATTGCATTGGCTGGTCTTTGGGCCTCGTAACTGAATATGAACATGTCGCTTAATGTCCATACGCCTTAAAGTGTGCGTGTGTGTGAGGTGGGGGGGGGGTCTAAAATACATCAAATGTTTACTTTGGTTTATGTTATCCTCACAGGAAGTGGAACCTAGTGGCATGTACCCCTATGCCCATATCCCCCCTTCCCCACAATGTATGTCCAGAAATGCTTCTTGATTACACAATGTGTTTTTACCCAACATTACGGCCAAAACAGGCTAGCGCTTTCACAAAAAAACACCATTGAGTTTTCATTATTTTTTCATTGTTTGTCTCCAAAACATAGATTATGAGCCCTCATTGGAACGAGCTCCTTGAGCTCGTTCCAATGAGGGGGTCATAATCTATGTTTTCGATACAAAAAAACCTTGAAAAAACCCAGTTATTCAAGAATTTTGCTTGCTACTGTCATTTGCCTTTCATGTTAGGTAAAGGCTTAAAACGTGAGAGTATGCAAACTTGCCAATTAGCAGAATACAGCAAGGGTGGAGTGCGGTGGTGGGGCGAATCAACAACCCGAATTGGAGGGGTTTTTTTAACTTAGGCGCGAGTATAATACAGGAAAACATCACCAATGGTCGATCATTCCTCTCCTCCGTACTCAACCCGAACTGTGTTCTGTATTTATACAATGCTAAACTAATTAATTAGTGAAGCTGATATTCGGTGGTCTGTTTACATTCTAACTTTGCACTGTTTTGTGTCAAAGCACAGTCAAAGCACAGCATTTTCCTCATAACATAACTTAGATGCGTAACGACCAATTATATGCATTCTTACATGGCGTTCTTACACGTTCACCGAATTCCACATGTAGTGCATCTACAATATTTCTCAGTGACTGTATTGCATTGGATAACGTCGAATACACACAGATAATCATGGCTTAATATCCAGATATTCCTGTAATATATTTTCTGCAAATGTAATCATGTGAGCAACTTTTTATCGCCTTTGGAACGCATGCATAAAAATCAGAGCTGTTCATATCTTAAAAGTTTGCTAGAACACTATATGAAGAAAATAATTAAAAATAAGATTAAAAAAACAATGATTATTTGGGGAACAGCCGGACATCAGTTCAGGAAGTCCACGACAAATGCTTCCCAATGTATGATTTAAATCGCTGTTGTGATATTTTTTCATTTAAAGTGTAGCATTCATTTTCTCATACAACTATTCCTATAACTGATAAGAGCGGCTTACTGTGTTCTGTTCAAAGTGATATTATTATATTTGCTGCCTGTGATAGAACCTGGATGGACATCATTTCAGAACAAGCAAACTTTGGAAATCGAAAGAAAAAAATCAAAATAAGTTTTCATCTTTCAACCTGCAGTACCCTTTGGAAAGAGGGTTGGTTTTTAATAATAATAATAATAATAATAATAATCGGAAACCGCATTCTTATTGGACCTTATGTAAGACCAAGGGTATCCCAGAAAGTCCCGTGTGATATGAACATCAGCCAAAGAATGTTATCAATAAAAGGGATTTTTACAATCATATGGAACACTCAAATTCACACAGACAGACTCATTCCTAACAACATGTTGGATGTCACAGTGAAACAGCGAGACAATGGGACTTACATTTTACTAGATATTTCCATCCCTGGTTACAACAACATAATACAGAAATTCGAGAAAGAGGCCGACAAAATAAAGAAATATGTTGACCTCCAAACAGAGTGTTCCAAATAGTGTAGCTTGAAAACAAGAGTAGTCCCAATTGAAATAGGTGCCACAGGAGCAATAACAAAACACCTGACTAAATGGATCGGAAAGGTAAGATCTAATATCTCTGAGTACCAGCTCCAGGAAACAGAACTCGTGGGAAGTGGGTATATCTTCAGCAGAGTAACAACTACAGTTAAAACTAGAAGTCCTGTCATGAAATGCGCACAAATAGCATGTCGATCTGGGTAACCCGGAGGTCCATTGGCAGAAACATTGCCTGCAGAAACATTGCCTGTGTTTGCTATGCGTAACCAGGAGAATCTGCCATGCTTTGAAAGCCATTCGATATAGCAACTGTGCGTAATTCCTACGCGCAATTAAGCCTAGATAAGTGCACAGTTCGTGACAGGACTTCTAGTTTTAACTGTATGAACACACCATAGCACTGAAATAACATCTGAGCGTATGTATGGTAACCCCCATGTCTGGAGGTCTATGCATATAAGTACAATTCTCGCTCTGCGAGTGTAATGAAAACAGATCAATAATAATAATAATATTATTATTATTATTATATTATTATTATTATCAATATTTTATATTATTATTATTATTATTATTATTATTATTATTATTATTGTATAGCCTTAAATCCACACATCCTGATCTCAACAAAATTGCAAAATGCCTCATGGGAATGCCACATTTAATACCTGATTCGAATGATTCTAGAGAATTCATTTCCTTTACAGTGTGTAGATGGTTTAGGTGTAGATAAGAGTTTTTGCTGTAATTACATATCTCTTATTGTGAGTCGGTCGGAGCAAGGTTAAACCACGAGCTGCACCCAGCAGCCATAGTGACATCTGTTGTCGGGGTGGGAGGGATGAACAGAGCTTGCCAGTATTGTCTACACTTATCCGGTCTGGCCTGACTGTATGAGGAGTTGCAATATACAGTTTCCAATTCACCTAAAAATGTTCAAACGCTTGAAAATATTGAGATTTCCCCTTAAATTGGAAATTATCTATAGTACTTTCAGTGTTAAATCAAACTGACCTACTAAAACCTTGTGTTCCTTTTACACATCTGCAAAATCATGCCCTGTCAGAAAAATTCTCTAAATTTGTAATTTGCTATGGAAATTCCCATGTTAATGTCCAAATTGGTTAAAAAAAAAACAACCTGTAATGTCAAGGGGTGGGGGGGGGGGGGGGGGGGGGGGAGGGGGGGGGGGGGGTGGGGGGGGGGCACTAAAAATTTGCAAGACGTGACGTCGTATTTTTTATTCGGTTCCTTTTTACACCCACCCACCCACTACGTGCAAATTTTCTACTACCGTTCTCAGACACCCACCCCCACTCTCCCATTAAAATCCAAAATAAACTTATAAACTTAGTAGGCACAGCTGTCTTCAGGGGATTTTCATAATGTCCTTAACCCTTTACCCAATGTAACGGCCAAAACCGGCCAGTGCTATTCTCAAAAATCACCAATTAATTTTTTACTATTTTTTCATTATGTTTTTGAGACAAAAAATGAAAAAAAGTTAAAAAATTTATAGTAATTTATATATTTTTTATACTTACCAATGACCCAGACATAGCTGGTGCTAACTCTTAAAATATAGGGCCAAACACAAATTTTGCCCCCCAATCCCCAAAATTTGCATCTAAAACTAAAGAAAACATGTCCTGAAAGGCCCTCCACACTTCGCCCCTACTGCGCATGCGCAGTGTCAAGGACGTTCCGAAATTGGCGCCATTTATCATTCTAATAACCAGTGCCTGGTAAGCGCTATGTACTCAGCGGGGAGGCAAGAGTTCCCAACTCCTGGGAGGGCCATCCCCGTCTGGGTCATTGGTAAGTATAAAAAATATATAAATTACTATAAATTTTTTAACATTTTTATACTGTACCAATGACCCAGACATAGCTGAATAGTAAAAAGGCTGGAGGGCCAAGGACATAGAGCAAAATGGAATACGCTCAATAAAATAAAATAGAGTCATCCCCTGTAGGGAAAAGAAGTAATAGGCCTTACATGTATCTTTCTTATTTATGATAAATTAGAAAGATACAACACCTTCCAAAAATTGAGCTTCATACATCCATGTACTCTATTAATATCCAATAATCCTTATACTAATAATTTTTAAAGTAAGCCAATAATAAAGTAAGTCTAGAGAATAGAGACTCTTATACTCCTAAAAGTGTGTGAGAATTGCATAATCATGTCCGTTGACCTATGCAATATTCAAAAGCTATACTTTAAAAACTGAGACTTGAATGAATTTTATAAACTTAAACTTCTCACCAAACAACCATCCCAATAACAGCTCAGAATTACTAACTCCGGAGGAGGTATCCCCTTGTTTTCATAGTAAAAACAGGTGACCCAAGGGAACACCCTCCCCCCCCCCCCTTTTTCTTGCCCTGGGTCAAATAGCCCAGAGCGAAGAGGGCAGCCGAACGGAGACACTGCCGAAACAGACAGCCTACCTAGCTATAGTAGCAACTGTTAAGTGAATGACATTCTGAGCAGTAGATAATAGACCTAACAATAGAGGCCTCCAGAAATGGACTCGATATTTCTGAGATAAAATTCATGAATGTGGATGGCTGAGCGCAATGAGCAGCCTTCAAAAATCTATAATAGCAACACTATTAATGTAAGCCCAAGAAGTAGAAGAACTCTTACTTCATGAGCCGAAATCTTAAGCACAACTGCTAAGCCAATGATATACCATAAGCAGTACGCTAGTTAATAGAATCCATTAACAATAAAATGGAGCGTAACGTCCTTCTACTAGACATCAAAGACAGAAGAAGCTTACGCCCTTGTAATAAACAGATATCTGTTTATAAATACATAAACTGTACCCGGAAAGAGTAAAGGCCTATGCCCATACGAAGACGGAAGGACCTTAAAATAATAGGTTCCGGATAATAGGAGCCTAACTCTTATGCAACAATCCAACCTAAATAGTAACGGAAGTATTGATTCCGAAACTATGAAAGTGAAAATCATCCATCGATAGTGCATGAAACTCACTGACTCTACAGTAAAAGAGAAACCAACAGAATTACTGTCTAAAAGGTCAGAATTTGAAAACTACTGTTTCCAGAGGCTCAAATGATAACTTAGCTAAATAAGAACCGAAGTTAAAATCCGTATAGGAATTTAATCTAAAGATTCTAAGTCTATTTATCAAGAAGTTACTAACTGACTTAGATAAAGAGACAAAAGACTCAATTGTAAACTATCGTAGAGTGCATAGGTATGAGGTAACATAAACCTATAACCTAAATAACAACAGGCTGCAGTAGATCTTGTGAAACAAGTATACTAAAAAATAGCAATGAGTAGTATGGAGGGATCAACAATATGAACATAATGATCCCTACACCACGACGGAAGAGCCTCCACTTTAGTCGCATAGAATAGCGAAGAAGAGGATCTCCTATAGTAAGAAATCGCGTCCAAAGCTCGTCCAGTACAGTGCTTACAATGCAATACGGACCACACAACGGAATACATGAAGGTTGCGACCTTGCTGGTTGTGATAAAGATGACACGATTTACCCAGTGAAAAAAGATCCTCACATAGAGGAAGATTTCACGTTAAGATCCACAGTAGACAAGAGGGTAAATTACTCATGATCTCTGTGAAGATAGAGATGCTATCAACAGAAATGTATTGTGGTTGTTTATCTTAGCAATACCTGCTAAAACAACAGCGCCGGAGGATACGCGTATCCTATCATTCCGTCCTATAGATCAATAGAGCGTTAACAGTATTAGCTCAGAGATCTGGACAAGCCAACACATACGTCTGCAATTGATTAGCAAGCTGTGTCATAAATAAAACATCATTGGGCGCTCCCATAGATAGCAAATCTGATTGAATACTTGTTTGTTGAGAGTCCATTCTGACAGCAACAAGCGACCCGTAAGAGAACGGGAGTGTGATAAAACAATCAGACGACCCAGAATATGACGGACCAAAACTGAACTTGGTGTACTATAACCAACAGACGGATTCTTTCCATTAAATTGAATAACGGAAACGAAAGAGTGCCTCCCTGGTTCCGGAGATACGCCACTACTGTCGAATTAAAGGACAGGAATTTGGGCATGCGTTTCTGAATAATGTTCATGCAATGACATAAAGCAAGCCTAAAAAACATTATTCCGCGGAAGTTAAACTGATAGCTAAAAGACTGCGGAACCCAAAGACCCTGGCACTTCGAATCCGTAGGGATCAGTATATATCCCAATCTGTTTGACTGGCAACCGTCATAACAGCCACACTCGGGTCCGGCAACTGCGGCGGCACTCTCTGAGTCAACCACCGAATGTTTGCCCCAGTCTGAATCTCTTGTAACACTAGATAGACAAGAGAATGTATAAATCGAGCAATTCATGGATTGCCGGAAAGTTGCCGTCGAAGAGAAGCTCCTCCGAGAACGAAGCGACTCTGAGAGAGTTCTTAACCTACTATCCACGCGTGGATGTAGCTAGGGCTGCGTCACGTCTAACCAACTCCAATCAGCCACTGAAGGGCGGAGTTATACGTGAACAAACTACTGCCCTCAAAAGAAATTACATTGAGAATAATATCCCGTAAATCTTTTCTTGAAGACGTAATGATAATGCCTCAGTAAGGCGGATTACGTATAATAAAGCGTCTAAGTTAAGTCTACTATACATAATGTCGTTCCCAACATTGAAATTGGAAAAGACATAAACGGCGAAAAAGAATATATGCAGTCTTTAATCACACCGTCTAGACGCATATGAACTCTCGGTATGCCCTGCTCTGCCAAAATAAACTATTTGTAAAAAAGATAAAATGGCAGAAATGAGCCACGCGGACAAGAAACTAAACTATCATGCTTAGTAGCAGGCTTGTATATATATATAAATATATAGCGTCGAAAAATAAAACACATGTTGTAATGACAATATTGGACTGCGTCGGTAAGTCAGGGACAAAGTCCCTGTACCGATCGAAAAATCCGAGTCCAATGACGCTATAAGTCTCTTATCCAAGATCGCAGCAATGAAGTCCGAAAAATAATCACTGGAAGAAATGCCAGAAGATATGAAAGGCATCTTCCGATACTACTAAAGGGAAAACTCGAAATCTTTCGAATCCCTTTCGCCATCTTGTCGGACCCTATAAAGCGTTCGGTCGTCCGTAGCTTGATGCAACCGCGGACCGCACCGACCCAGCGCCGTCGGATAATTCCTGATTCGACCGAGAAACTGTCAATTGCTGGGATGCTGCGAAACAACTGTGCTAACTCGGATAGCACGTCCGTCACTGAGGCCTGAGGAGAAGCGGTCTTACGATGCATTGCCGCAGGAAGCTCCGAGATCGTTACCCCGTGCATACTTCCAATATGCGAGCGAACGGAGTGTATAGGCCTCGTGTCCCTTGGCTACCGGATGGCGCGACCTATTCGCTGTGGAATCACTGAATGCCGAAACTGATCGGATACTCGAGGTCACGTAGCCAATGTGCGGTCGTGTGCCCTGCTGTGAGGATGAGGAAGCATTAAAGACAGTCTCTCGGACTGTCAATATAACGGAGCGTCCCGAGCAACGGACATATGCTCCGAATGTAAAATATCTGAACCACAACATGCGGTCCCCTATGTTGTTGGCTTCCTCCGATCTGTCCTCAATCTGCCGTCACTGGGTGAGTACTAAAGTAATTAAAGTGCTCGCATCACCCAAATCTCCTTCCTAGACCGCAACGGACGAACCCGGCAGCCGAACCATTCGATGAATGTACGCTACACCGGGTGAGCTAGCGAATGTCACTCCGTAAGCGATAGACATATTCCATGAGCACTTATTGCCGCTAACTCTTCATTAACTATGACGACAGAGGCACACTTTTGAAAGACATCTCCATAACTCTTCGAACAAGAAACCAGAAATGCTTGGATAGCAAGCATAAAATAATAATATATATAGCGTCGTTCAATAATTCGAAAGTTTGTGTGACATTATTGGACTATGTCGGAACTGAGGGACGATGTCCCTGAACCGAACCAAAAATTTCTAAGTCCACCGACGCTATCAGTTTCTTATCCGGCATCGCAGCATATGTTGTTCCGAAAGGGAAAGCTTGAAATCCTCCGAATCCCTTTCGGTATCCCGTCGGACCGGATGAAACTTTCGGACGTCCGTACCCGCTTCCGCGGAGCGTCCCGACCCAGCATCGTCGGATAAAATATATGCGACAGATTCAGTTGATGCTGGGATGCTGCGATAAACTGTGCTATTAAGGAAAGCACGTCCGTTCCCGAGGCCTGTGCAGTAGCGGACTTACGATGCATTGCCGCTGGAAGCTCCGTGTACGTTGACTCCCGCACACTTCCTATGCGAACGTCCGGAGTCTGCAGGCCTCGAGTCCGCGGCTACCGACCCAGCGCTGTCGGATAATTCTCGATCCGACACCGTTTCTGTCGGCTGCTGGGATGCTGCGATAAGCTGTGCTATGTGCACAAGAATGTCCGGCGTCGAGACCTGCGGAGGCGCAGTCTATCGCTGCTTCGCCAAGGGCAGCTCCGCATCAGATGGCTCCCGCATACTTTTCCTATGCGAACGTGCGGAGTCCATCGGTCTCGAATCCCTGGCTGCCGGATGGTGTGACCTGGTCGCCGAAGAATCCTTGATCGGCGAAGCTGGTAATATATCGGCGGTCACGCAGCCAAGGTGCGGTCGTGTGCGCTGACGAGAAGAGGAAGCCTTAGCAGTCTCAGCGGACTGCCTATACAACGGAGCGTCCCGAGCGACGGACGTATGCTCCGCTAGCGACACATTTGTACCACAACATCTGGGGCCAGATGTTGTTGAACGAGAGAGGGGCCTCTCTCGCTTGCCGTCCGGATGGACCGGAACGAGCTATGAACCGGACTAAAAGGCTTCCTCCGTTCTCCCTCCGATCCGCCGTCACTGGGTGTGCATTAAGTTAATTTTATAGTGCTCGCATCACCCCAAAATTCCTTCTAGACCGCAACGGACGAACCCGGCTGCCGAACCATTCGGTGAATGGACGCTACACCGGGCGAGCTAGCGGACGTCAAAGGCCGTCGAACCTACTAGGGTCCTCTTAGGCAATTGGCGTATTACATGAGCACTTTTCCGCTAGCCCTTCATTAATTGTGACGACGGAGGCACACTGTTGGAAGACATCACAGATACATCACCCTAATCTTGATCGTCTGAAATAGAAATTGATAAAGTAGAGTGACCCTGCGGGGAAAGGACCGGAGTGTTCAAATCCCCAACAACATACCGTGACATACGCTTCCCATATTGTCATCGAAATCATACGATACAGAACAGGAGTTAATGCGAGTACACTGACCACATATAGAATGATAATAAGGTCAGAGGAAGACTTCCTCTTAAAACAATTGATCAATATCCTTTCAATGTGAAAAGAAAACAAGTCCTGGTACTCGCACTAACCCCTGGCAATCAAAATACATAATAATAATATGATCCATTAATATAGAAAAAATAATTGAAATCAAAATATTTGAAAAAATATTTTTTCAGAACAGCCCAAGTTTCTGAAAAGTAACGTTGAGCCCCAATGGATCCCAAGCCTAAGTGTGGACAAAAATTTTAAAAATATTTTAAACAATTTATTCAACACTTACGAACAATAATAATGTATCTAGTTATGATTAAAATAACATAAAGATATTATTATTTAGAAATCCCCCCCTCACACAGAGGGCTGTTGTAAATGTAAACAATGAGTGTAAAAACACTAAAATAAGACTCCAGGCACCCAGGCCCGAAATCAGTTACCAAAAATACACCATCTGATGCAAAACAGAGACTTCCAGGGAAGAAACTGCAGAACATCAGATGGTAGATGCAGAACACAACGCCTAACCACCCGTAGGTGAAGACGTAAACATGGGGAAAGAACAGAATTCATTCTGTTATTCAGCTAAAACTCCCAAGAAATTTTAGTAATAATAATTACAGAAACTATGCCAAAAGCATGGGAGAATAGCAAGGGGGAACTTAAAGGACAGGGAGAGAGGAAAACACTTGAAAAAACAGTGTAACTAAACAATCAGAATGACAACAAAATGGCTGCTGCCTTGAAAATAGGTAACTTAACATAATTTCATTAAAAAATTTTAAGTTACAGCCCTGATAATATTCTGTCACACATTCTTTTCCTCTCCTCCTTTTCTATCCTCCTTAGAATCACCATTTCACTAATATTTATGTGTCTGGCATCATTTAAACTGAGATTTAAAAGCACAAAGATCAGTCAGATGTTAACTGATGAAGGGCCAAACTTAGAATGATAAATGGCGCCAATTTCGGAACGTCCTTGACACTGCGCATGCGCAGTAGGGGCAAAGTGTGGAGGGCCTTTCAGGACATGTTTTCTTTAGTTTTAGATGCAAATTTTGGGGATTGGGGGGCAAAATTTGTGTTTGGCCCTATATTTTAAGAGTTAGCACCAGCTATGTCTGGGTCATTGGTACAGTATAAAAATTTAGTTATTCAATCATTTTTGGCAAGTGTCGTCTGCTTTTCATGTTAGGTAAAGGGTTAAATTGGTACCACCAATTTAAACCTCTGTGGGTTGCTGTGGGCCCCAATCTACAAAGGACAAGCTGTTCATTATCAGGCTTGGCCAGAGCAGGTGTACATATACAGGAACAAATTTTCATTTGAATTGTTCCAAAAATATTGTCTGCACACTTTCTACATTTCGAACAAGACATCCTCCCCCTACTAATGTGTGACATTTTCCCAGTTTAAGCCCAATATTCTCACATATAAAGCCTCCTGATGTTGTATTTATGTCAAGAGTGTGATGTACAACATCATCTTTAAGGTTTGAAACACAAATGATGGTATACATTAGCAGATATATTGATATATTCAAAAAGTTGCACAGGTTGGAAATGCACATTTTTGGCGCACTCAAGAGACCCACCCACCCCCACGTCACGTCTTGCAAATTTTTGGTGGCCTCCCCCTGGTAATATTGGAGTTTTCAGTGTTAATTTTGTGGGTTTTTTTATTGTTATTCATGTGCATAGCATTGCAGATGGCACCTTGTTCCACTCAAGGAGTGATATAAAACTTTAGAAAGAAATCACCCCAGGGTCGTATTAATACAACACTAATCACCCCTCCCATTACATAGCTTCTTAGTTCGGTGATTATCGCCAGAACTCACGTCATTATACTCCATTAGCACAGGCACAGGTAAAATACATCAGAAATGAATACTCAAGAGTTTCTCAGTAAAAGTTCTCGGAAAGTTAAAAAATTTACAGTAATTTATATATTTTTTATACTTACCAACGACCCAGACATAGCTGGTGCTAACTCTTAAAATATAGGGCCAAACACAAATTTTGCCCCCAATCCCCAAAATTTGCATCTAAAACCAAAGAAAACATGTCCTGAATGGCCCTCCACACTTCACCTCTACTGCGCATGCGCAGTATCAAGGACGTTCCGAAATTGGCGCCATTAATCATTCTTATAACCAGTGCCTGGTAAGCGCTATGTACTCAGCGGGGAGGTATGAGTTCCCAACTCCTGGGAGGGCCATCCCCGTCTGGGTCATTGGTAAGTATAAAAAATATATAAATTACTATAAATTTTTTAACATTTTTATACTGTACCAATGACCCAGACATAGCTGAATAGTAAAAAGGCTGGAGGGCCAAGGACATAGAGCAAGTTGGAATACGCTCAATATATAAAATAGAGTCATCCCCTCTAGGGAAAAAGAAGTATTAGGCCTTACATGTATCTTTCATATTTATGATAAATTAGAAAGATACAACACCTTCCAAAATTGAGCATCATACATCCATGTACTCTATTAATATCTAGTATAATCCTTATACTAATAATTTTTAAAGTAAGCCAATAAATAAAGTAAGTCTAGAGAATAGAGACTCTTTATACTTCTTAAAAGTGTCTGAGGATTGTATAATAACGTCCGTTGACACGTGCTATTTCAAAAGCTATACTTTAAAAACTAAGACCTGAATGAATTTTTAAAACATAAACTTCTCACTAAAAAACCATCCCAATAACAGCTCAGAATTACTAACTCCGGAGGAGGTATCCCCTTGTTTTCATAGTAAAACAGGTGACCCAAGGGAACACCCTCCCCCCCCCCCCCCCTTTTTCTTGCCCTGGGTCAAATAGCCCAGAGCGAAGAGGGCAGCAGAACGGAGTCACTGCCGAAACAGACAGCCTACCTAGCTATAGTAGCAACTGTTAAGTGAATGACATTCTGAGCAGTAGATAATAGACCTAACAATAGAGGCCTCCAGAAATGGACTCGATATTTCTGAGATAAAAATTCATGAATGTGGATGGCTGAGCGCAATGAGCAGCCTTCAAAAATCTATAATAGCGACAGTATTAATGTAAGCCCAAGATGTAGAAGAACTCTTACTTCATGAGCCGAAATCTCAAGCACAACTGCTGAGTCAATGATATACCATAAGCAGTATCGATAGTTAATTGAATCCATTAGCAATAGAATGGAGCGTAACGTCCTTCTATTAGGCATCAAAGACAGAAGAAGCTTACGCCCGTAGTAATAAACAGATATCTGTTTATAAATATGTAAACTCTAACCGGACAGAATAAAGGCCTATGCCCGTACGAAGACAGAAGGACCTCAATAACAATAGGTTCCGGATATTTATTAGGAGCCTGACTCTTATGCAAAAATCCAACCTAAATAGTAAAGGAAGTAGTGATTCCGAAACTACGAAAGTGAGAATCATCCACCGATATTGCATGAAGCTCACTGACTCTTCAGTAAAAGAGAAGCCAACAGAATTACTGTCTAAAAGGTCAGAATTTGAAAACTACTGTTTCCAGAGGCTCAAATGATTACTTAGCTAAATAAGAACCGAAGTTAAATTCCGTATAGAAATTTAATCTAATGATTCTAAGTCTATTTATCGAAAAGTTACTAACTGACTTAGATAAAGAGACATAAGACTCAATTGTAAACTATCATAGAGTGCATAGGTATGAGATAACATAAACCTATAACCCTAATAGTAACAGGCCGCAGTAGATCTTGTCAAACAAGTATACTAGAAAGTTGCAATGACTAGTATGGAGGGATCAACAATATCAACATAGTGATCCCTACACCAACGATGGAAGAGCCTCCACTTTAGCCGCATAGTATAGCGAAGAAGAGGTTCTCCTACAGTAAGAAATCGCGTCCAAAGCTCGTCCAGTACAATGCTTACAATGCAATAAGGACCACACAACGGAATACGTGAAGGTTGAGACCTTGCAGGTTGTGATGAAGATGACACGATTTTTCCCAGCGAAAAAAGATCCTCTCATGGAGGAAGTTTTCGCGTTAAGTCCCACAGTAGACCTCAGAGTAAATTTACCCACGGTCTCTGTGAAGACAGAGATGCTATCAACAGAAATGTATTGTGGTTGTTTATCTTAGCAATACTTGCTGAAACAACAGCGCAGGAGGATACGCATATCCTATCATTCCGTCCTATTAGATCAATAGAGCGTTAACAACATAAGCTCAGAGATCTGGACATGTAAACACATACGTCTGCAATTGATTAGCAAGTTGTGTTGTAAAAAAATTATCATTGGGCGATCCCATTGATAGCAAATCTGATTGAATACTTGTTTGTTGAGAGTCCATTCTGACGGCAACAAGCGACCCATAAGTGAAAGGGAGTCCGGTAATACAATCAGATGACCCGGAATATGACGGACCGAAGCAGAACTTGGCGTACTATAACAAACAGAAGGATTCTTTCCATTAAATTGAATAACGGAAACGAATGAGTGCCTCCCTGGTTCCGGAGATACGCCACTACTGTCGTATTATCGGACAGGATTTGGACATGCATTTCTGAATAATGTTCATCCAATGACATAAAGCAAGCCTAAAAAACATTATTCCGTGGAAGATAAGTGCTTGCCTAGAGACTGCGGAACCCAAAGACCCTGGCACTTCGAATCCGTTGGGATCAATATTGCATCCCAACCTGTTTGACTGGCAACCGTCATAATTATAAAACTCAGATCCGGCAACTGCAGTGGCACTCTCTGAGTCAACCACCGAATGTTTGCCCCAGTCTGAATCTCTTGCTACAGTAGATAGACAAGAGAACGTGTAAATCAAGCAATTCATGGATTGCTGAAAAGTTGCCGTCGAAGAGAAGCTTCTCCGAGACCGAAGCGACTCTGAGAGAGTTCTTCACCTTACTATCCATGCGCGTGGATGTAGCTAGGGCTGCGTCACGTCTAACCAACTCCAGGTAGCCACTGAAGGGCGGAGTTATACGTGAACAAACTACTGCCCTCAAAAGAAATCACATTGAGGATCATATCCCGGAATTCTTCCTCTTGAAGACGTAATGATAACGCCTCAGTAAGGTGGATTACGTATGATAAAGCATCTAAGTTAAGTCTATTAGACATCATTGTCATTTCCAACATTGTGGTTGGAAAAGACATAGACGGCGAAAAAGATAATTTGCAGTCTTTACCCACGCCGTCAAGACGCATATGAACTCTCGGTATGCCCTGTTCTGCCAAAATAAATTATTCGTATAAATGATAAAAGGCAGAAATGAGCATTGCGGACAAGAAACTAAACTATCATGTTTGGTAGCAGGCTTATATATATATATAGCGTTGATAAATAATACACATGTTCTAATGACATTATTGGACTGTGTCAGTAAGTCAGGGACAATGTCCCTGAACCGATCCAAAATTCTGTGTCCAATGACGCTATAAGTCTCTTATCCAACATCGCAGCAATGTAGTCCGAAGGAACAACCACTGGAAGATAATGCCGGAAGAAATGTATGGCAGCTTCCGATGTTCCGAAAGGGAAAACTCGAAATCGTCCGAATCCCTTTCGCCATCCTGTCGGACCCTATAAAGCGTTCGGTCGTCCGAACCTAATGCAACCGCGGACCGCACCGACCCAGTGCCGTCGGATAATTCCTGATCCGACTGAGAAACTGTCGATTGCTGGGATGCTGCGAAAAACTGTGCTAACTTGGATAGCACGTCCGTCACTGAGGCCTGTGGAGAAGCGGTCTTACGATGCATTGCCGCTGGAAGCTCCGTGATCGTTACCCCGTGCATACTACTATTATGCGAGCGAACGGAGTGTATAGGCCTCGTGTCCTTTGGCTACCGGATGGCGTGACCTGTTCGCCGTGGAATCACTGAATGACGAAACTGGTCGGATACTCGAGGTCACGTAGCCAATGTGCGGTCGTGTGCACTGCTGTGAGGATGAGGAAGCATTATCGACATAGAAATTGATAAAGTAGAGTGACCCTGCGGGGAAAGGACCGGAATGTCCAATTCCCCACTAACATACCGTGACATACGCTTCCCATGTTGTCATCGAAATCATCACATACAGAACAGGAGTTAGTGCGAGTACACTGACTACATATAGAATGATTATAAAAGTCAGAGGAAGACTTCCTCTTATTACAATTGATCAAATCCTTTCAATGTGAAAAGAAAACAAAGTCCTGGTACTCGCACCAACCCCTGACAATCAAAATACATAATAATATGATCCATTAACATAGAAAAAATAATTGAAATCAAAATATTTTGAAAAAATATTTTTTCAGAACAGCCCAAGTTTCTGAAAAGTAACGTTGAGCCCCAATGGATCCCAAGCCTAAGTGTGGACAAAAATTTTAAAAATATTTTAAACAATTTATGCAACACTTACGAACAATAATAATGTATCTAGTTATGATTAAATTAACATCAAGATATTATTTTCAAGAAATCCACCCTCACACAGAGGGCTGTTGTAAATGTAAACAATAAGTGTAAAAACACTAAAATAAGACTCCAGGCACCCAGGCCCGAAATCAGTTACCAATAATACACTATCTGATGCAAAACAGAGACTTCCAGGGAAGAAACTGCAGAACATCAGATGGTAGATGCAGAACACAACGCCTAACCACCCATAGGTGAAGATGTAAACATGGGGAAAAGAACAGAATTCATTCTGTTATTCAGCTAAAACTCCCAAGAAATTTTAGTAATAATAATTACAGAAAATATGCCAAAAGCATGGGAGAATAGCAAGAGGGGACTTAAAGGAAAGGGAGAGAGGAAAACACTGAAAAATCAGTGTAACTTGATAACAAGAATGACAACAAAATGGCTGCTGCCTCGAAAATAGGTAACTTAACATAATTTCATTAAAAAATTTTAAGTTACAGCCCTGATAATTTTCTGTCACACATTTTTCCTCTCCTCCTTCTATATCCTCCTTAGAATCACCATTTCACTAATATTTATGTGTCTGGCATCATTTAAACTGAGATTTACAAGCACAAAGATCAGTCAGATGTTAACTGATGAAGGGCCAAACTAAGAATGATTAATGGCGCCAATTTCGGAACGTCCTTGACACTGCGCATGCGCAGTAGAGGTGAAGTGTGGAGGGCCATTCAGGACATGTTTTCTTTGGTTTTAGATGCAAATTTTGGGGATTGGGGGGCAAAATTTGTGTTGGCCCTATATTTTAAGAGTTAGCACCAGCTATGTCTGGGTCATTGGTACAGTATAAAAATATAAAATATGTTCTACAAGTGTACTTCTAGCGAATAAGTGCACACGGTGGCACCCCTTGCCCTACATTCAAGACGGGGGTCAGCTGCCTTCCTGATTCAGTCGCCTTTGAACTAAGCACACAGAAACGGGCCAGTGCCATGGCAGACCTAATTTGCACCTTCAAATGACAGACGAGTGGATTTTTAAAGTGGAAAAGGTTATCGTTTCAACCATCAGCCAGCATGTTTAAAATAGCAACTGATCTACCCCTACAAACTAAACGGAGATGTTTCAATCGATTCAATGAGATCACATAAAAAAACAATCAGGCTGAGTCAGTGATCAGATGGTTATTTTACACAACACCACAAATAATGGATCATACACGCAAAAGTTAAAAAATGCATTCTATATCTTTGCCATCACGGAAAAGTCATTAGTAAATACGAATGCCATTGTTCTCTGACCCCGCACAGGGCATCGCAAGACTGACCGCTTGAACAATGGGGTGTAAACCAGATTAATAACATCTGTGATGGTTCCAAGACTCCACTTGATGACTTCCACCTACATCACCATGGCATATCTTCTTCTAAGTCATACCTTGATGATATAGTCGGAATATTAGTCAGTTGGGATTATAATTCCAAACTCGAGTTCTTGGATATTTATTTGTTCATACATTTAGTCATGAGCTTCCAAATGTCTTATTTAAATAGCATGTACCATGCTTCTAGTTGCTCACACTGGGACCTAACTTGCGAATCACCCATTTTCGCTTCGAATCGAATCACGAGTCGAATTGGGTCTATTATTCGATTCGAATCGAATCTCAAATCGAATCAAGGGCGTCTAGAAGATGACGAACTGGTGGAAGGTGCATGGGATACTGTTAACCTGATTTGATCCGACAGTGATGGCTCAAGTCCAGACTGATAAAATATTCCAACTACATCACCAAGGCATGCCTTCATCGAAGGCATGCCTTGGTGATGTAGTTGGAAGATTACCCAGTAAGGAATATAGTTCAAAAACAGAAACGGATGCGAGAAGCATCGGTTCTGGGTACTGCACTGGCCACTGACAACAGCTCATCTTTGATATTGCCTGGAAACTTTCAATTTTCTTTCAACAGTGGTAGTGACTAGTGAGACTGGAATTAGCATGCCTGGTGGCAAGGGTACAGATGTTGTTTCGGATTAGATGGCGGAAACTGCACTCTGTCTTTATTTTTAATATTATTTATGTACAGTTTCCGCCCGATCTATACGTATAGTGAGATGACGAAGATGAATGGTGCCAAGCTGAATGGTGCCAAGCTATATTCCAGTGAAAAGATTCGAATGGAAACAATTCGTCAATCGAATCTCGAAGCTTCGCAGGGCCCTACTTTCCAAAGTACACATGATTACTCGTAAGAATGAATCGATATCAAATCCAAAGGAAAATGTCGGACTGGAAAATTTATTGGGGAGTGTCACACTCCCTGCACCACCATATAGTTATGCTTATGTCCCAGCACCATCCTGTTTCGTGTAATCATGAAACATGTCTGTGGAATACTGAAGAGTTAGGGGTACGTGCCCCCACCACTTGTTCGTCGACTTAGGTTGCCCTATGCTCCTTAAACAGTTGCTTATGGCATCGGATACTTACCTTAGAGTCACTACGTATCAGTGGTATTTCTTCTGTGTTTGTCTGTGCCATATTTAGCGGAAGTTGTTTGCCAGATTTAATTCACTGTGAGCTTCAATTAAAACTTGGTTCGGATTTCCAGCTATCCCTAAAACAGAGAAAAACTAAAACTATGTCTGATGCGGAAATAGTTCAACACATTGTTTCCTGTAGACTTTCTACCAACCCTGCGAAAAAAAAACAAACACAAGAGACCACAGGGCACCTGATGCGCTCACCTGAGTAAGGTGTATAAAGAATTATTATCCCTTTAATATTATACAAGCTTCCTGATTGGTCAGTAACCAACGTATCCAATTTAACTCCAACGGGATGTACGAAATTTAACGGGGTGTATGAGAATATAACGTGGCGGCTAAAAGGGATGTACAGACATCCTATGGTAGACTTTGCAAATTTCCCTTTCACCCATCATCTCAAACATTTTCACCAGTAATAATAAACATTCAGAACTCACAAACAAAATGAGAACAATATTGTTTCATGAGAATATTCCGAACCCTTTAAATAAAACGTGTTCATACCGATTTTACTGTTGAGAAGGGGGATTCTGCTGTGTTGTTTCTACCCTACAGATCCGGTGTGGTTTCTAGAAACATGCAGCCTCGTTATATGAATTGGATCTTCAGTGAAACTTATCAACCCTTTATCCAACACAGACGATATCAAAATTTATTATTTAAATATCATTTTTTCAAATTTGTCAAACAAAAATCAACAAACCCATATCATGTGACTCCTCGTTGGAACGAGCTTGACGAGCTCGTTCCAACAAGGGGTCACATGATATGGTTTTGTTGAAAAATAATATTTTTTCAACTGCTGAATTTGCATATTACGCGGGCGGATGCGGCCAATTCGTTGGGTAAAGGGTTAAAGCACTTCTGCAAGTTTGATTTTGTGTCCCCGATTCTCCAAAACATACAACTCACCACTGTATCTAATAAAAACAATTATAAAGTCAACTTGTGTCTCACTCGTCATTTCCCAATGTCCTTGAATTGAAGTCTCCTAAATCAGATTTGAGTTCAATCTGTGGAAAATAACTCCAAATCGTTCTTGTTCAATAATAAAGAAAGATATGTTTCTTTCACTTTCTCTAAGTATTACTTTTATCAAGAGTTTCCTCATTGGAATACCGTTTGGTGGTTATATAATAAAACAAAACTCGACATACTGAGGGACAGAGTAATAAATTTGTCACACGGTGGTTTCAACAGGGTGAAAGCGACTGTACTACACTTCTGAGATTTGTATTTCCTTCGGCTTTCAGCTGGATCTCAGAAGGGTAGTACAGTCCCGTACACTCCGTTGAAACACCTTGTAACTAATAATATTTAAGGTCTAATTTAGCATATATGACTAGTCTACAGAACACTACAATATGACTAGTTTACAGAACACTACAATATGACTAGTTTACAGAACACTACAATATGACTAGTCTACAGAGCACTACAATATGACTAGTCTACAGAACACTACAACATGACTAGTATATTTATTTATTTATTTATTGGTGTTTAAGGTCACATATTTATGCACAATGGCTAATCATGACCGCCAATATGACTAGTTTACAGAACACTACAATATGACTAGTTTACAGAAAACTACAATATGACTAGTTTACAGAACACTACAATATGACTAGTTTACAGAACACTACAATATGACTAGTTTACAGAACAATACAATATGACTAGTCTATTTATTTATTGGTGTTTAAGGTCACATATTTATGCACAATGGCTAAAAATGACCGTGACAGTTTTACGGGTGGAGGAAGCCGGAGTACCCGGAGAGAACCACCGAGCAACGACAAGCAGCTGCCAGCTCCCCAACAGCGTAACTCTGCACAGCAGCACAGGCAGGGTTAGATTGGTTGAAGACATGCGCACCATCGACGTGCAGTATGCCTTAGTACACGGCGTCATCATGCCCCCACGCGGGCAATGGAGATGAAGTGTCTTGCCCAAGGACACAACGCGGTTGCCGCAGGTGGGATTCGAACCGAGGACCTCTCGGCTTGCAGCCTGCACCTCTACCTACTGAGCCACCGTGCTCCCTATGACTAGTCTACAGAACACTACAATATGACTAGTCTACCAACAGAACACTACAATATGACTAGTCTACAGAGCACTACAATATGACTGGCCTACAGAACACAATATGACTAGTCTACAGAACACTACAATATGACTAGTCTACAGAACACAATATGACTAGTCTACAGAACACTACAATATGACTAGTCTACAGAACACCACAATATGACTAGCCTACAGAACACTACAATATGACTAGTCTACAGAACACTACAATATGACTAGTTTACAGAACACTACAATACGACTAGTCTACAGAACACTACAATATGACTAGTTTACAGAACACTACAATATGACCAGTCTACAGAACACTACAGTATAACTAGTCTACGGAACACTACAATATGACTAGTTTACAGAACACTACAATATGACCAGTCTACAGAACACTACAGTATAACTAGTCTACGGAACACTACAATATGACTAGTTTACAGAACACTACAATATGACTAGTCTACAGAACACTACAATATGACTAGTCTACAGAACACTACAATATGACTAATCTACAGAACACTACAATATGACTAGTGCACAGAACATCACAATATGACTAGTCTACAGAACACTACAATATGACTAGTGTACAGCACACTACAATATGACTAGTCTACAGAACACTACAATATGACTAGTCTACAAAACACTAAAATATGACTAGACTACAGAACATCACAATATGACTAGTCTACAGAACACTACAATATGACTATTGTACAGAACACTACAATATGACAAGTCTACAGAACACTACAATATGACTAGACTACAGAACACCACAATATGACTAGTCTACAGAACATTACAATATGACTAGTGTACAGCACACTACAATATGACTAGTCTACAGAACACTACAATATGACTAGTCTACAAAACACTACAATATGACTAGACTACAAAACACTACAATATGACTAGACTACAGAACACCACAATATGACTAGTCTACAGAACACTACAATATGACTATTGTACAGAACACTACAATATGACTATTGTACAGAACACTACAATATGACTAGTCTACAGAACACTACAATATGACTAGTCTACAGAACACTACAATATGACTAGTCTACAGAAGACTATAGACGAACGAAGCCGTGTATTATTTATACAGCTAAATGATTTATATGCCAAGATTGACGTTAAAGCTAAAAGGTCGCTTTTCTCGGCCTTGGAGTTCTGAATCCCTATTTCCAAAAGGGGAAGGCGGCAAATTCTGCGGTCCACACTATTCACCAAATTGACCAGGATTGTGTTATTGTGGTGGGTAGTGCGGTGGGGTGGAGTAAGGGTCAGTGCAGCATATTTAAAATTTGTTTGCATAAAATCACCCTAATTCTTCATAAATCGTTTTAAAACGAAACAATAAATAACAAAATAAAGCTGGACACCACCACCACCACCTGTGTTAAATTTCCTGCCCCTCGTGAGCCCCCACTACAAAGAAGAAAAATAAATCAGCCGAGCTTAATGCTTACTGCCTCGAACAACTTTAATCTAGGAGTAATTTAATAATGCTTTATTCCAAATATTAAACTATTCTGTCGCGGGATTTTTACAAGATCTATAGGGATTATTGTTACGGTATGGAAATATTATTGATATTGGTAACAGAAAGAAATCTGAGAATTAGCAACAATAACTATGAATTTATCTATTCTGAAATTTAATTAAAAAATGTAATATAAAAAATGATACAAAGATCTTTTACACTAATTGGTTTACAGAAAATAAAAACAATGGTACTTATCAATTATCGAATTAGTCCAAAATACAGTTTGACAGAATCCAGTAATCCAGTGGTGAAGAATCTTGTGAAGAAAGTTACCAGCTGGTAGTATTAAATCCAAGAATGTCTCTTCAGAAACAGTATCCCGTAGATTTGTAATAAAATTTTCACTTGGAAATTTCAGCAGTCTCCAATGAAATATAATAAAATGCTCCGCAAAATTCTAATGGAGAAAAATCCAAGAAGTATTGGCACCACAGGTAATTTCCAAATAATCCAGTAGAATCCTGGCTTTTCACGAAATGCTTATTCTGTTTCACAGAAAGTATAAATTCTCTTTTCCAAGACGAATAGATTCTCTTCAAAATTCTCTTCTGGAATCAATCTTCCAAAATCACAAAGAAGCACTGCTTCTATAATAAATGCACTATTCTGAAACAATAATAATCTCCAATGGAAACAACTGAAGTGAGTCTTTCAGAAATGGCTTTCTAAAAAAGAGTTTTTTGAATTCTGTTGACAAAGCTTTTTTTAGTAACCAGATAGAATGTTCCAGAAGATGAAAATTCTAACAGTTTCTATCAGTCTCCAGGTGATTCTGTCACAATCCAAGTAAACAAGGTCCCTGACCTACTTAAACAATCAACAGCTATATGTACAATATATTAGTGTAACAAAGATGTAAACAAAAGTCATTCAGTGCAAATGAGTCAGACCAGTCAGAAAATGCAGAAATAAAACATATCAATCTTAATATAATTATCCACTAAGGATATATCAATCTCAATATAATATGGGACTATATAACAATAATTCCACATATTGCACTAAGTCAAAAATTGGCCTTGAAATGAACAAACTTGAATCTGAGCCTCCATCCCCACCCCACTCCTTAAGGATGCAGTAAACTAAATATGAAAGGCATCTGAATGGGGAGGGTGGGGGGGAGGGAGTCCAAAAAAAGATTTAAAAAAAATTTCCTCATATTGCACCAGGTTAAAATTCGGGGCTCCCCCACAAGGAGCTCAAATATGACTTTGAACAAACCTGAATATGTCCCCCACAGTCGCTGTATACCAGACGTCAAAAGATTCTGACTGGAGGATCTGAAGAAAAAGCCTTTTAAAGAATATATATTCCTCATTCTGCACTAAGTTAAAATTTGGATCCCCAATTGGAACCCAAACATGAGCCAGGGACTTGAACCGGACTTTATCTGGACAATCTTGAATATCCCCCCCCCCCCCCCCCCCCCCTTCAACAAGGAAGCAGTAAGCTGAATGTAAAAAAGATTATGACTGATCGATCTGAAGGAGATTTTAAAAGAATTTTCATAATATTACTCATAATGTTACGTTCCAATGAGGGGTTAACATCTATATTTGTGTCGCAAAAATGAAAAAAAATAGTTATTCAACCATTTTGTTTGCAAGTATCGTCTGCCATTCGTGTTAGGTAACGGGTTAGGACCAATCAGCCATTTTTAATCCTTTACCATGCATCTCGAATGTGGGATCAAATCGAATTAGGCAGAGGATTTAATCGAATCAGGATTTCCAATGGAATAGAATTTCAAATCGAATCTCAGCCCTCGTAAATATTATAAGTCTCCACGTAAGTATTATATATAACAGCAACTAATTGTTGAGGTCAGCCAAAAAAGGCAGAATATTCCAGAAGTTGGCAAATTGCCACATCTTTGAAATGCTAATGATTCATGTCCGTCATTTATATTCACTTGTAGAAAAAACAATTGTAAAAGTGTTATAGTATTGGCCTCTGATGACTGAAAAAGATTTCAAGGAGGCCCCTCTTCTAAAATTAATACAGTGGAGCCCACTTAATTGGATATCTCTTAATTGTATAACCCTGTTAATTGAATATAATTTTCAAACACAAAACCATTTACCATACCTTCAGTACAAATTTGATCTGTTAATTGCATATGGGTTGTAGAGTAAACTCCTGTTAATTGTATATACATTTTTGTAATATGTCGAAAAAATTACTGTGACACGCACCAAATTCCCTTTATTTATCAACCTTTTTGGCCTCACTACATCCAATACAGGTATTTATTCTATTATATCTTGTTTGACAGAGCTCTATGAGCTCTGTCAAACAAGATATAATAGAATAAATGCTCAGTTTACCTCCAGAACACATGAAACTGACTAAATCCCTGTTAATTGTATACTCCTGTTAATTGAATAATTTTCACTGGCAAAATGGATATTCAATTAAGAGGATTCTACTGCATGACAATACGCAAGGTGTAAGAAGGAACCCCAAAATAACCAACATATTGAAATAGTTCATTTCCCAACTATTACTCCAAAAACATTTTATGCAATCGAATTCCTGCAATTGTTTAATTTCAGCCAAACATGAATACGTATCACAGTACTAAATAATTTCCCATAGGCGACCATTATAACGTTCATGCAAAAAAAAATATGGTCGCATCATTTTACTATTACTCAAAAAAACATTTTGTGCAATCGAATTTCTGCAATTGTTTAATTTCAACCAAACATGAATACGTATCACAGTACTAAATAATTTCCCATAGGCGACCATTATAACGTTCAAGCGAAAAAATATGGTCGCATCATTTTAAAATGGGCATTCAAATATCTTCTGTCAAGTATAGCCCTTCAGACAACCTTTTGTCATGCAACAAATAAGAGTTAAAAACTAACAGAAAGGGAAGTGCTGGTCACATGTACATATTTCTCAGGGAATTCAAAACACACCAATAGTCAAACAAATTTTTAGGTTCTAAAAGTCCTCAAATCACCCTCTTTATTCATCTGGAACATTCAACAGTAATGCAAGATGTCAGCAGAATTCTTCAAATGTTTATTGAAACAATATATTTTCCCAAGACTGCTTAGTTTTGCGGATTACATAATTTCCGAGGGCAACTTATCAAGGCAGGTAAATCTAATTAAAATATTTACAACAGTTATACCTATGAGCAAACCCAACCCTACCAAAGATACATTTACCTCTTTCATGTGATGAAAGACTCATTTCTGTAATAGAATTCGACTTTTGGCTTGTGCCAAGTCAAAAGCATGGGAAATTTGTTCTTTTGAAGAGAACTGTCCAATTTGTGTCAAATGGGCTTAAAAACTGGTATTGCCTCTGACAGAATTCCTACTCTGTTACCTAATGAGTAATTTGGCAGGGATAAGAATTCACAGCTTTCTTTGAAAACTACCCAAATCCCAAAACAGAACTAAAATATGCATCACCTCACCAAACCTTTCTACAAAATCTGTTTTAATTAACCATACGGCAAGATAAATAGTGCCCCACCCCCATGAAACATTTAACAATATGTCAATTTGTTTCAAAATTGGGGTTGTGCAGGGTTTATAATTCCTCAAATTTTGGTGAATCCATTTGGATTCTTGCAAAAATCGTTGCGAGAATTCAAAGCTGCTATGTGCCAGGATCCCATGAGGCCAGTATGGTTGAACCCCTGTAGTATACAGATAAATAATACATGTTAACCCTTTACCCATTGCAGCTTTTTAATTTTTAAAACACCAACTACCGGTGTTCATTTTGAAAAAACAAAACAAAAGCACCTCCCCCCCCCCCCCCCCCCAGGGGCCTTAATCGCTCACCTGACAAAGTGGTTCAGAGAAGTATTTTGGGTGAATCAGTCTCGATATGCCAGCAGTCAACAATTAATTAGCAGTCAGTCGGGGTAAAGACAGAGATAACTTATAGTCAATATCAATAATGATGTAAAACTCTGGTGTGAAATTCTTTTTGCAGTTTCGCTGATCACTGGTCGTGATTGAACCCTCATCAACTGTAACAACAAGAGAACATTTCAAGTAATATATGTTGTAATTCAGGGCTTAAAATTCATGCGCGAATCCAAATCGATTCGCGCATATGATTCGCGCAAGGAAAACAACGAGAATCAATATTTGATTCGCGCAAAATGTTCATTTGATTCTTGTAGTAGATTCTAGTGGTTTTAAAAACCAGGAGAATGCTCTGTCTTCGCCCCCCTCATAAGGTAACAAAACCTCACTTAGCAGTGGTGTCTAGTGAAGTCTTGGCTGCCTGTGTAGGCAGCCAAGACTTCACTAAACACCACTTCTTCGATTCTGTAATTTCCACCATCAAGACCACCAAAAGCCTATATGATGGATCGTGTATTCTACATGCACATGTATGAGAAACTCGACAAAATGGAAGCTGGGTCCTCAATGGGTAAACGCTCTAAAAGAATATGACATTTGCCTTTTACTATGGCATATGTACATTATTCACTCACAAGGGAATAACAGTTCTCTCAAATTCAAAATATTTAAGAATTAAAAATTGATTCTCGCAACGGGTCCACGCGAGAATCGAAACTGATTCTCGTGAATCGAAATGAATTTTAAGGCCTGTAATTCAACAGGTTGGAAAATAAAAATCTCAGTAATGATATGTATATGCCCTCTTTGTGGATATCTCCATCATTTGAATCAGTCTTACTCTCAGAATTATCAAAATGGCAAATGCACAAGAGGCCTGGGATGAGGTGCTTGTGCAAGAAGATCGTCCAGTTGACCCACATATAACAAAGTTTACAGACTATGTTACCATGTATTGGGTAGTATTGGCCCCCATCCAAACATATTTAGCTCGATACAATTTATCATAGAGGAGCAGGCATATCAAGAAGCAACAATATTACAAATAAGTAATTGTGGAAACGTGGCACCCAGAAAAAGGAAGTACTGGGTCGTCGATAATGCTATAAGACATTATAAACGTGTGTTTCAAGAGGGGAAATGGACAGGTTAGAATATTTGGACTTCAAAATGTTCGGGCTAGGGCCACTGAGAAAACTGTATTCCATGTGGTTCATTGTAATATGTTCTGTTTCACAATATTTTGAATTGTTTTCCTAATTATTGCATTGCATGACTGTATTATGTTACTTTATTTAAAAAATAAGAACATCTGTATGCGAAAAATATGTGATAAATAGTTTTATATATATTGTATGATGTATGCGAAAAATAAGTGAAAAATATTGTTAAATATATTGTATGGTATATGCGAAATGAGATTATAACTAGAGTGATGTCATGCATGCAGCCCGACTGTCCCAGCAATGGCAATGCTTAGACACAAAATAGTCGGAGTCATTTTTTGTTAACCGATTACCTAATGAATCTGCCATATCTGCACTCGTGATATACAAAATTTGCTATTCAAATTTTATTTTTTCATTTCTCTACTACAAAACATACATCGTGACCTATTAATGGAACAAGCTTAATGAGCTTGTTCCAATAAGACTAATAAGCCATGGTTAGAACAGTGCCGCCGAGAGAAAATACGGGCCCCGTGGCGATCAATTAGATGTTACCACCTAGGCCCCCTTGTTTCTAACCCAACTTACCAAGGACCATGAAAATATTCACCCCTCCCCCGACCGATATCTATTATGACTCAATTTCCTCTCAAAGACTAGATTGGGTTACAGTAAATTATGTATGTCCAGTTCTCAGAACTGACCAGGAATACCGAAACGGGACAAATTACGGAGTAGCATATTGTGGGCAGATCGACCGGAATATATGCTTATTAGTGAATTTGGGGGTCTGTGGCCCGCCTGTCAATTCACACACACTGGGCATTGAAAAAAGCTTGCAAACTAGCTGTCTCGGGCGGTGCGGCTTCGTCCTCTTGGGCCCCCGGACCCCAGAGTTACTACCCCAGCTTTCCCCCTTCTTGACGTCCCTGGGTTAAAAGTAAAAAATCAAAAAAATCTGATGTTTCAGAAAAATAGTTTGTACTGTTGGCTTCAACTTGTGTTAGGTAAAGGATTAAAGATTTAGTACATAAAGCAATGTTGGGCTACAGGTAGGGCTGCACGGTATTTGAAATTGAATACCGGTATCGGTATCTAAAAAAATACCGCGGTATACCGGTTTACCGAAGTCGGTCGAAATCCACTGTTGACCTGCCTATTTCCTAAAGGTATACTGAAGAGGGATGGGGCAGAGAAAATCATCTTTTTTTCTATGTTTCTTCAATTTTTGGCGGAGATAGCATACCTAATAAAATATACATTGTAATATCAACATTGAAAACAGAATGTTGGAAGAAAATGTATATTTAAGGGCCTATATAAGTAATGAAATTTTGTTTGTTTTGAAAATTCTCTCCTCTGAGATTCCTTCAATTCAAATTAAATATACACAAATTATACATCAAAATGAAGGTTGGGATGTATAGAACATGAAACACACGTGTAATCAACTCATAGAGTCGACTGTAGGCACCACTGGTTCCTGGAAGTCTGCTGTCGTATTCGCACCAGGACTGATAATTTAATAATATTTCACGAAAACAACTTGTGGCCAAATGTGCTTTACATATCCAAGAACAAAGCTAGGGGATAAAAATTCTTCAAAACACGGCGACAGAGCTGCATTGGGGAAAGTTCCAAAGCCTTTGCTTTTGTTTACGTATGAGTATACTTTCAATTTCCGGTCGACGTCATCAGACAGAAAAAGCATGTAAAAACAACGCCGTCTAAAATCAAATAATGAAAAAGATCGCCTTCATACAGTATACTGTTATTAGATAGAGATTGCACAGTTGCCATATTCAATGCAAGGTATCATGATACCTGTTGAAATTTCTTAGAATTACGATTTTGTTTTTTGATGGAAATTCGTGGTAACGAGTGGTTTGCGCATGTCTGTCGAGCATGGAAACCATCTTCAATAAAAAATGCAGACAGTGTTGTCCTTTTCCAAAATGCAGACCTATCGCTGTATTCGAAAGTGTTTTGAATGCCTAGCTTTGTTCTTGGATATATGAAGCACATTTGGCCACAAGTTGTTCTGATGAAATATTATTTTATTATCAGTTCTGGTGCGAATACGGTAGCAGACTTCCAGGAACCAGTGGTGCCTACAGTCGACTCTATGAGTTGATTACACGTGTGTTTCGTGTTCTATACATCCCAACCTTCATTTTGATGTGATCTATGAATGCGGACTGACAGACGTTTACTGCAAAAGCACGCCGGGAGTAGGTTGTTTAATTGACAAGTGGTCCATGCGCTGAAATTCGGCGAGTGTATTTTTTGAGAAATTATAAATATTTGTCAATTGAGCAGCCTACCCTTTCGTTATTTAATGGTATCTCTCCACCCACCCCCCCCCCCCCTACCCACACACACACAAAAGATCAAGAAATAATTACGCACACACAGTTCGAGTGCTGTGATCAACGGATGGATGAATGAATGCTGACTGACAGACGTTTACTGCCAAATTACGCTGGGAGTAGGTTGTTTAATTGACAAGTATTTATAATTTCTGATAAAATACGCTAGCTAATTTTCAGCTCATGCACCATAAAGTGGTCAATGCGCTGAAATTTTGCGAGTGTATTTTTTTGAGAAATTATAAATATTTGTCAATTGAGCATCCTACCCCATTCGTTATTTAATGGTACCCCCCCCCCCTCCCCTCACACACAAAAAAAGATCAAGAAATAATTACGCATACACAGTTCGACTGCTGTTATCAATGAATGAAAGAATGCTGACAGACGTTTACTGCAAAATTACGCTGGGAGTAGGTTGTTTAATTGACAAGTATTTATAATTTCTGATAAAAGACGCTAGCCAATTTTCAGCTCATGCACCACAAAGTGGTCAATGCGCTGAAATTTTGCGAGTGTATTTTTTTGAGAAATTATAAATATTTGTCAATTGAGCAGCCTACCCCATTCGTTATTTAATGGTACCCCCCCCCCCCCCCTACAGGCCTACAGGAGTAAATTCTCTTTTTTGCATGTAATAACACCCAATCCTTCAAAATGCATTTTGTGTGTGCGTGTGTGTGGGGGTGAGGGGGGTGGGGGGGGGGGGGGGTATGTGGTGGTGTGTCTTATAGTAGTCAATTTTGGTTTGTTTTCATTTATTAACTCCAAATCCTTCAAAATATTTGGTATGCAGTGGTGGTGTGTTATGAACTACCACCGGGGGGGGGGGGGGGGGGCAGGCGAGGCGGGGAGGGCTTGTCTGGGTTTTTAGCCCAAAACTTTATAGGCAAAACTGTAAAAATGCATTTTTGATGAAAGGAAAACAAAAAGTGCCTAATTGGGCCGAAGGAGGGGGTGGGTGGTTACGTGAGTTTAAACAAGAAACAAGGGGCCCCACTGGGCCTGAAGTGCACATCTTGAACAGAACACAATATAAACAGAGTCCAAGAATGAGTCTACAATTAGCAATCCATCTGTATTCGGACCACTGTCAATCCTTGAGTCCCTCCCTGACCCTAAACCCTGAAAGCCCACCCCAGAACCTAACCCCCACCCACCCCCGGGACCTAACCCCCAACCTTAAGCCCTACTCTGGGGCTACCCCTAACCCCACCCACCCCTGACCCAACCCCACCCTAGCCAAACCAATAGGATGAGGAGCTATTTTTCAGTTTAGGGGCTACTAAAACTAAAACCCCACCCCTGACCCCAACCCTACCCCCCCCAGGACCTAACCCTCCCCAACCTTAAGCCCTATTCTGGGGCTACCCCTAACCCTAACCCCACCCCACCCCACTCCTAACCCTAACACTACCTTAATTTGGAGGTAGCCCCTAATAATAATATCCCCTAAACCTCCAATGTTGGCCCGGACAAACAGATGGACTGACAGGGTGATTCCTATATACCCCCCCCCCCAAACTTTGATTGCAGGGGGTATAAAAATGTAGAGTTCCCTTATGAAGCCCCCTGATACAACCTATGAGGATTAATCTTAGTTATTATTATTATTTATTGGGGTTTAAGGTCATATATTTCTGCACTGTGGCTAATCATGACCATCACAGTTTTACGGGTGGAGGAAGCCGGAGTACCTGGAGAGAACCACCGAGCAACTGTCAGCTCCCCAACATACTAACTCCACACCAGCAGAGTTAGCATTGGTTGAAGACAAGTGCACCATCGACGTGCAGTACGCCTTAGTCCAAGTCACCGTGCGCCCAGATGGGCAATGGGGGTGAAGTGTCTTGCCCAAGGACACAACGCAGTTGGGATTCGAACCATGGACTTCGGCTTGCAGCCTGCACCTCTACCTACTGAGCCACCGTGACCCTATTAATCTTAGTTACACACCTCTAGAGGGTACTGAATACAATTTTTTTAATTCTTTAGCAACATGACCACTTCCGGCTCCCATAGGGAGCCCAAATTTATATTAACCCAGGCTCTCGATTTGAACACAGCTGAATCTGACTTCCCTAGAGATGTTGTGTTTCAAATATGACAGCATTCTGACCTATGGATCTGCAGAAGAGAAATTTTAAAGAAATTTTTGGGCTCAATAGAATGGGCGTTTGAAAATATTTCTATTTTCAGCTCCCCGGGATCCCATAGGGATGTGGAATTATTTTTTTTTTTGCATGAGTCAAGTACTTATGACCCAATAATACCACATACCAAATTTGGTTCAAACTGGACCATCGCTTCTAAATATAGAAATTTTGGGCGGGGCCAAAAATCTTACCCCTCCCATTACAAAGCCAAATATTGCTTCATGAACTTTGTTTGAACAAACTTGATTCTACACCTCAAAAGGAAGATTTTAAAAATATTTTGGAGCATTTTTCCCCACTCCCTCCCTATGGGGTTGGGTATGTTGAGTTGAACAAAAATGCAATGCCCCTTTTGGCCCATCACACGCACAAACTTTCACTTGAATTGGCCCAGTGACTTTGGAGGAGAAGACCAAAACATGGTGTTGATGGACGAGGGATGCCGGATGGACAATGGACGGAGTGTGATGAGATTAGCTCAGCTTGACTTGGTCAAGATAAGCCAAAAAAAGTTCTGCATGTAGTGACAGTAAATTGTTCAAAATTCATATTGAAGGAAAGGAAAAAAAATAAAAAATACCTAAGACTGGGTGGGGCTGGGCAGGGCAGGGCAATAATTCATTGGATAATTGTGGTCATCAAACTTGACCTAGAGACATGTACTGAAATTAATTGAAATCTGTTGACTTTTGTTTAAGTTATGGCATAAAGAAAGTTCAGAGAGATGGAGGGACTGACGGATGGACTGACAGACAGAGGGCGCAAGCTCTATCCCTCTTTTGTGGGAGGGGATAAAAAGTAAAGTATATGGTAGAAGCCTAATTTGAAATTTAGAGAAACTAAGTTTGAAAACTGTTGTTAAAAGGGTTAAATTAATGCCAATATTATTTGAAACCACTGTGTACAGCTTCAGTAGACCTTGCCCGAAATGAAAAAAAAAAATGACATTGTAACAGAATGTTTGGAGAATGGAAGGTAGAACCCTGAAAAGCAGAACTTTAATCCAAAACTTTAAGCTGAGAGTACTAAGTACTGATTGGCAAAAAAGGGTTAAATCTTTCCTAAAACCGATAAAAGAAATCAATGATGTAAATGGAATCATTGAGTTGTATTGACCACGCAAGAATTAGAGTAAGAAAGTATATGGCAAAGTCTAATTTCAAATAGAAAGAAAGTAAGTCTGAAAACATGTTTGAAAGGGGTTAAAATCATGCCCATATTAATGAAAATAACTGTAGAAATGTTTAGTAGATAGTAGACATTGTCCCAAATAAGAAACAGAGACATTCCACTTAACTGTTTAAAGAATTAAAGGTGTAATTTTAACCCCCACCCCCTCCCACAAAAAAAAAACTTTAACCAAAAACTTTAACATGGAAGTTGTAAGTTAAATTGCTATACAAAAAAGGGTTAAATATTTCCCAAAATAACATGAAACATAGAAGAAAAAAAACATAATGAGATTGATACAATCAATAGTAATATTAATTTAAAAGAAAAATAAACCCCAAAACTTTGAGGTTGACTAAAAAACTTTAACCACAAACTTTAACCAAAACTCTAAATGTTAACAGACAGACAGACAGATGGACAGACAGACAAAAGTCATGACTATAGCCCTCACTGTAAACAGTCGGGCAAAAAATGAAAAATATACAGCTGCTGTAGTTATAATTTCCTCCAGCAAGTCGGAAAAATAAGATACAGACTATAAGCGGTAATCCCTTGATCATCCAGATTATTTACACTGACTGACTATACTGCTGGAAACAATAAGTGCCGGCATATCGAGATGACCTCATTTGGGTCACATTCAGTTAGTCATGGTCCATGAACACTACATAGGAATGATGTTATGAAATTATTCATAACTCTCGTGTCCAAGTCAGATGATTATTAGCATTGGTCTTCATGATTGCTTCCAATTCTGTCAGCTGTAGACAGACAAGTACTACCAAACTTCCAAGGGTTGTTGTGTTACTGCAGCCTGAAAGGCAAATTTTATGGAAAGACTCTAAGGAATGGATTTGAACATTAATCAACAACCTTGAACCTAATCCACCTCTGCCCAAATATTAAGCCAGGGACTCAAAATGAACAAACTCAAATCTTAACGCTCCCCCACCCCCACCCTGCGATACCAAATATGTAAGGAATCTGAGTGGTAGGAACCAAATTGGAACAAATTTAGATCTAACCTCCACCAAAGAGTAAAGCAATCTAACTGGTGGGTCTGAAGAAAAAGATTTTTAAAGAAATTTTCTCATGCTGCACTGAGTTAATTTGCGCTCCCATAACGAGCCCAAATATTAACCCATAGACTTGGCTTAAACAAGCATGAATCTGACTCCCCTTAGAGATGCTGTATGTCAAATATGAAAGGATTCTGACTGGTGGATCTGAAGAAATAGATTTTTGAAGAAACTTCCTCATACTGCACAAAGTTAAACTTTGGGTTTCAATAGATAGACCAAATATTAACCCAGAGACCCAATTCAAACAAACTTCAATCTAACACCCCGCCCCCTCCCCCTCTAGAGATGTTGTATTCCAAATATGGAAGCACTCTGACTGGTGGATCTGAAGGAGGTTTTCAAAGAAATTTCCTCATATTGCACTGTTGATATTTGGGTGCCCATAGGGAGCCCAAATATTAACTCAGGGACACGATTTGAACAAACTTGTATCTGCCCTCCCCCCCCCCCCCCATCTCCCCTCCCCTAGAGATGCTGTATACCAAGTATCAAAATATTCTTATATATGGTTCTGGGAATTTTTTTTTAATTTTGGAAAACAATTTATGGGTGCTATCAGAAAAATGCCCCTTTTGGGGACCCCTGTGGGTGTGGCAACTTTATTTGAACAAACTGGAATTCAATTATGATAAGAAACATGAATATCAAATTTGGTTCAATTCGGCCCAGTTGTTTATGAGGAGTGGTTGATAATGTAAAGTTCACACCAGACAGATGGACGGATGGTCGACAGACAGAAAGTCATCACTTAAGCGCCCCCCTGACTTTCAGGCAGGTTATCTAAAAATAAACAATATTCATCAAACTTAATAATTATGGATGTTATTGGAACCGGTCTTGTTGCACGGATCTCTACGTGAATCGATTCTCAGATTCTCATCAAAATATAAGCCCTGGCTGAGGCAATATAATTCACCAATATCAATAGAAAGTGCCATTTTATTTCAACAAATGTCAAATATTCTTTTATCTGGTGATGGGGTGAAATATAGCCCTGGATGTGCCCCCCCCCCCCCCCCCCAACAGCCCTCATTATGCTTTTTCCCATAAAAAAAATATATTAATTTATAAATAAATTGATGTTGACGCATATTGAATTTCCCATTGTTATTTAATCACATTCTGGCTTCTGAAGACATTTCACATTGTGTTTGATGAATATTTTGCAATCTTTGTAAGAAAAAGCCTCAGTTTTCTCAGTTAAGGCACCTCGAGTCATAAAACAGTGATTTTTTCCAACAGAATGACCAGTACCTGCTACTGTGGTGTCTCATGACACTGTTAAAATTCCTAAAATCATCAAATATTGATTCTGTAGTGCTGTGCTTGTGCTGCAAATATCCACAAGAGCACTTTCACAACTTTGGTTTTAATCCCCACAGGCACATATTCTGTCAAAAGGAGTGAAATTGTAGAAAATATGTTCCCAAAGAGGACAAATCAGTTACAGTACAGTCGCTATGGAGGGGTTGTAATACATGCGTGGGCAGTGATGTCCACTCATGTGTTTACAAGACTATAAAAATCATCATCCACAATATTTTAATTAATGAAGCACTGGGTTGTACCTGGTGCTGCATTATTTATCTTTTTGATGATTATCCCTATAGTTAGTGTTTGGCATCAAATATTATTGTTTCCGTGGAAATATTGCCCATCCGTGGAAAGTGAGCAGTACACAGTAGCTGTACTGTATTTGTTTCAAGTATATGATACTCTTTGATGTTTAATATATTTATGACGGGCTGGGTCCAAAGTACTCAGTACTCGAGTACCACTTTTTTGACAAAGTACTCAAAACTCACCCCAGCCCTGATTTGAAACATTTCAGCTGAAGGACAGACAGACAGCAGACAGACATGCAGTAACACATTTTGGAAGCCTACATAAAAGTAGTGACTTACAATGAAAAATATAGAGAGAAGAGCCAGGGCAATGTTGTCAAACAGTGAACAAGAGGCCCCAGGGGGACTGAGGGCATTCATCTGACATGGTAGCCTGAATATAAAGCCAGGGAATTTATTTGAACAAGTTGCATCTGCCCCTCATAAGGAAAGCTTATACAAAATATCCAAAGATTCTGACCGGTGGATCTTAACAAAAGAAGAAGATTTTTAAAGAATATTCCTCATATTGAACTAAGTTATAATTCAGGCTCCCTGCCAAATATGAACCCAGGGACTTGGCTTAAACAAACTTGAATCTCATCCCCCACCCCACCCCCACCCCCCCCCCCCCCCCACCACCTCTCTAGGATGCTGCATATGGTACAAAATATCAAAACACTCTGACTGCTGGATCAGGTCCGAAGAAGAAGATTTTTAAAGAAAATTCCTCATTTTAATTCGGGCTCCCAGAGTGAGCCTGAGTTTCGCAAATATATTTTTTGCTGGACCCATTTCCAACGTCTTAATCACATGAAGTATGCTTATTTATCTTCAAATACATAGATTGTTAGATTGATCAACCACCACATCAAAGGCTATTGCAGTTATCATGTTTATAGAAATTAATTAGAGCTGATATGGTTAACGGATTAATCAACTGACCAATGATCAACATCTTGATCGATAAAAAGTTATTGATCGGTTAACGATTACTTTTGAAGTACGGTATTAATGGGTTAACTAAGGAACAAACATGCTCCAAAACAGGCAAACATTGTCACACTGGCTCACATCAGTTATACAGTTAAAACTAGAAGTCCTGTCATGAAATGCGCACAAATAGCACGTTGATATGCGCGTTATGGCCCAAGTAAAGCTAACAAATTCTGTGCATATGGCCTATGCACAAGCAATATTTCAGCCGGAGGTCCATTGGCAGAAACATTGCATGTGTTTGCTATGAGTAACCAGGAGAACCTGCCGTGCTTTGGATGCCATTCGATATGCCAATTGCACGCAATTCCAATGCGCAATTAAGCCTACATAAGCGCACTATTCGTGACAGGACTTCTAGTTTTAACTGTATGAGAGAGTAACACAAGCCAGTTAAGTGCTGACATACTTGTTCATTCGCATGATCATTGTACTCAGTAGCTGGAAATGGTAATTCTCAACCCATCACCAAATGCGGGAAGCAGACGATACTTGCACAAGAAATTCTTGAATTATTAAAAATGTTCAATGTTTGTCTAAAAAAAATAGCTTACGACGGCACACCCTCCCCCCCCCCCCTTGGAACAAACTGAATGAGCTTGTTCCAATGAGGGGTCATAAGCTATGTTTTGAGACTGAAATTAAAAATATAATAAAATTTGAATGGACATTTTTGTATATGGCGCTGGCTGGTTTTGTCCATTATGCTGAGTAAAGTTTTAATTATATAAATCATCAACGGTGCAGCAATTATTCACTTACCTATTAGGGCAAGTGATTAATTGGTTAACCAGGGTTAATCCATGTGATTAATCAATCACGAAAACCCTTTAATCATTTCCGCTCTAACATTAATCTCATTTTATTAAATTTTATCTGATGAAAAAATGCTTATGTTTTTGCAGGAATGGTATATGGATCTTCTTAACAAGCATTTGCGAGAACATCACAGGAACGAAATGACCGTTCTCGCAATTTGCAAAACCCTGGTGAGCCCAAATATGGACTTGGCTTGAACAAACTTAAATCTCACCCATCTAATGATGCAGCATACCAAATATCAAAAGATTCTGATTTGTGGGTCTGAAGAAGATTTTTCAAGCATATTCCTCATACTACACTAGTTTCAACATTTGGACTCCCATATAGAGCCCAAATATGGACCCAGGGATTTGATTTCAATAAACATGTGAAAAAATCTTCTTTTCAAAGTCCCGAAAAAGTACCCCATGAAAGACCCGACAGCAATTTTTTGGACCATTCCATTCTGTTGGTCCCAAGGAAGCTTCACACCAAATAAGAATTCTCATTGCCATGTAGTTTGGAGATAATAAAATAGTACATTTATCAAGCGCTTAATGCCTGAAAAAGGCTCTAAGCGCTTTAAAATTCCAGACCATTTACTCACTAAACTCTCACACACATTCAAAGAAACACGCATCATGTGCACAAATGTTCATTCTAAAACTGATGGGTCATCAAGTAAGTATTTCTTGAAAAGATATGTTTTAGGCTCGGTTTTGAAAATATTATATGATTTGGCTCTCCTGACTGAATGAGGAAGTGAGTTCCAAATGTATGGGCCGTAGAATGTGAATGCTCTCTGACCAAATTTTTTTAGTTTAAACCTGGGTACGGTGAGCAGGTTCAGGTCTTGGGACCTTAAGTGACGAGGCGGGGTGTAATTATGTAAGAGGCATGATAGATAGGGTGGCAAGGTTGAATCCAGGCTACGGTAGCATAAAGATGCAATCTTGTACTCAATCCGTGCCTGTACTGATAGCCAATGAAGGGTTCTTAACATCGGTGTTATATGGTCATGCCTTGGTTTGCATAGGACAAGTCTAGTGGCGTTGTTTTGAATGTGTTGCAAACTATTTATCTTTTCTATCGGTAGACCGCTCAGAAGCGAATTGCAATAGTCCAACCTAGATAGAATGAAGGAACTAACCAGCTTTTTCGTGGCCTCCTGAGTAAGATAAGGTCGGAGATGGGAAATCCTTCTCAATTCAAGAAACAAACGTTTCCTGATGTTCTTGACTTGGACAGTCATGGACAGAGATATGGGCGTTTTAAATTTTGTTCTATTTTTAGCACCTGCGGTTCCCATGGGGCGACAGGAAAATATTTTTAAGCATAAATTAAGTACATATAACCCAATAAGCCTGCATGTTGAATTTGGTTCAAATCAGCCTCTTGGTTTGAAAAATAGAAATATTGGGCAGGGTGAATTTTCCTGCCCTTCCCATAACGAAGGCAAATATAGCTCCCACAAACTTCTCTTGAACAAATCTGAGTCTACACCTCAAAAGGAAGCTGCACACCAAATATCAAGTCTCTGCTACTCCTGGTTCATGAGAAGCTGTGACAAGATTTTTTAAGATTTAGGCATAATTTTTGGACATAGCCCCAATGAGGGGCAGAGCAACTTGATTTGATCAAAATCAAAATACGATGTCATAACAAACAATCATCTCAAAGTTCACCAGTTTTGAAGGAGAAGACGCAAACACCATGTTCACGGATGATGGAGAGCGAGTGATCACTATAGCTTACCCTGACTGAACGTCAGGTGAGCTAAAAACTCAGTGGACCATGAGTGCTGCAGTTGGGTGAGAGACTTGGCTCAAGGAGAGAAAAAAACTTGTAGCTGCTGGATGTCTAAAGTGTTGTTAAAACCCAATAAACTAGAAAGTGTTTTAGCACACTAAAACATATGTCTCCCCTTCCTTTCTATTTTATGCACTACAAATGATATATACATAAAAATATTGACAATCATACCAGATATGTAAGGTCTAGCTCTAAAGAGAAATAAGTTATGTTCTTTTTTTTACATGCGATGACAAATTTTGTTACAGACAGACGAACACGCATCCCACAATATGACATATATGAAGCTTTTATTAAAATATCAAATTGCTGGGATTAAAAGTTGCTGAGAAAAATGTGCAAAATGTTGTTATGGACAGACTGTCAGACACACACACAGACAGAGGTAAACAAGTATGTCCCAACTTCCCCTTTGGGGAGCGGGGTTATAAATATCTATGATCTAGCTCAACATCCACATGTCAAAAAAAACAAATTCTGGTCTGGACAATTACTCCCTATTTAAAGTACATAAATTTGACCTTGAGGTCAAGGTCACATGAAGGTCATGATGACGTGGTCTCATTGTGATACATCCACATGTCAATCATCTAAGTCCTAGGTCAAAAAACAAAAAAGTTCTGATCTGGACAATTATTCCCTATCTGAAGTACATAAATTTGACCTTGAGGTCAGAGGTCAAGGTCACATGCAGTTCATCAAGGTAGCGGACATGCAGTTTCATGGTGAACATCCACACGTCCAAAAAAAACCCCCAAAATCTGGTCTGGACAATTACTCCCTATTTAAAGCACATAAATTTGACCTTGAGGTCAAGGTCACATGAAGGTCATGATTACATGTGACATACGGTCTAATTGGCAATACATCCACATGTCAAATATCTAAGTCCTAGGTCAAAAAACAAAAAAGTTCTGGTCTGGATAATTATTCCCTATTTGAAGTACATAAATTTGACCTTAAGGTCAGAGGTCAAGGTCACATGAAGGTCATCGAGGTAGACGACATGCAGTCTCATGGTGACACATCCACATGTCAAATAACCAAGTCCTAGGTCAAAAAACAAAAAAATTCTGGTCTGGACAATTACTCCCTATTTGAAGTACATAAATTTGACCTTGAGGTGAAGGTCACATGAAAGTCACAATGGTATGTGACACACTGGCTCATGGTGATACATCCACGTGCCAAATATCTATGGCCTGGCTCAAAAGACAAACAAGTTTTGGTCCGGACAAAGTTTCCTTGAAAAAAGCACAAATCTGACCTTCAGATCAAAGGTCAAGGTCACATGAAGGTCACAATGGTACGCTACACACTGGCTCATGGTGATACATCCACATGCCAAATATCTGAAACCTGACTCGAAATACAAAAAAGTTCTGGTCCAGACAGTTTCCCTTAAAAAAGCGCATAAATCTGACCTTCAGGTCAAAGGTCAAGGTCACATGAAGGTCAGTATGGTACACTGCACACCAGTTCATGGTGATACATCCACATGCCAAGTATCTAAGGTGTAGGTCAAAAGACAAAAAAGTTATGGCCTGGACAAAGTTTGTGTGATGTTTCCCTTAAAAAAACACATCTGACCTTCAGGTCAAAGGTCAAGGTCACATGAAGGTCACTATGGTACACTGCACATCGGCTCATGGTGATACATCCACATGCCAAGTATCTAAGGTGTAGGTCAAAAGACAAAAAAGTTATGGCCCGGACAAAGTTTGTATGAGAAGAAGGAGAAGAAGAAGAAGAAGGAGAGAAGAAGAATATGCACTAAAACAATATGTCTCCCTTCTGGGAAAGGGAGACATAATAAATAAACAAGAGGCCCTGCAGGGCCTGAAGCACTCACCATAAACAGAACACGATATAAACAGAGTCCAAGAATGAATCTACATTAAGCAATCCATCTCCATAGGATACACTGCCAATCCTTGAGCCCCTCAGGAGTGACAAAAACTGTCCGAGCATCATGCCTTTTCTTCAGTTGATCATAATGTAAAATGTGGAAATCCCATTTGAAGCCCCTTGATACAACCTATATAGATTATTAGTTATACACCTCTAGAGGGTAGTGAATAAAAAATTTCTTATTCTTCAGCTACATGGCCAATTCCGGCTCCCACAGGAAGTCCAAATATTAACACAGGCACTCGATTTGAACAAAGTTGAATCTGATCTCCCTAGAAATGTTGTATACCAAATATGAAAGCATTCTGACTGGTGGAACTGAAGCCGAAAATTTTTAAAGAAATTTCCTCATAATGCATTAAGTTAAAATTTGGGCTACCATAGAGAGCCCAAATTTTAACCTACAGACCCGATTTGAACAAACTTGAATTTCACCCCCTAGAGATGTTGCATACCAAATATGAAAGCATTCTGACTGGTGGATCTGAACAAGCAGATTTTTAAAGAAACTTCCTCATATTACCCTAAATTAAAATTTGGGCTACCAAAAGAAGCCCAAATATTAACCTAGGGACTTGGTTTGAACAATCTTGAACCTGATCCTCATAACAATGATGTACATGTATACCAAACATTAAATGATTCTGACTGGTGGTTCTGAAGAAGATTTTTAAAGAAAATTGCCCATATTGCCCTAAATTAAAAAAATGTGGGCCCCTGCATTGAGTCCAAAAATGAACCAATGGGCTTAATTTTAACAAACTTGTATCTGACCCCTCTATGGATGCTGTATACCAAATATCAAAAGATTCTGAACATTGCTTCTGGAGGTAAGATTTTCTAAAATGTTTGCAAATATGCTGAGTCAGCATTATTTTGATGCACTCTGCAGAACTCCCTAACAAAACATTCAGCATTTTCTTTTTACCATTCAATTCTACTGGTCCTGAGGATACTTCATACTGTTTAACAGTTCTCTGTTCCAAGTGGTTTGGGAAACATGGGCGTTTGAAAATATTTCTAGTTTTAGCTCCTGGGGTTCCCATGGGGATGCAGGGGGTTTTTTTGGGGGGGGGGAGGGGGGGGGGCATAAGTGAAGTACTTATGACCCAATAATACCACAAACTGAATTTCGTTCAAATCGGACCATCGGTTCAGAAAATATAAATTTTGGATGGTACCAAAAATCTTACCCTTCCCATCACAAAGCCAAATATTGCTCCACGAACTACGTTTGAACACACTTGATTCTACACCTCAAAAGGAAGCTCCATAACAAATATCAAGTCACTGTACCCACTGGTTCATGAGATTTTAAAAATATTTTGGGAGCATTTTCCTCCACACCCTCCCTATGGGGCTGGGCATGTTGCGTTAAACAAAAATGCAATACCCCTTTGGGACCATCACTCAAACAAACTTTCACTTTAATTTGCCCAGTGGTTTTGGGCTAAAAGACCAAAACATGGTGTTGATGGATGACAAACGGATAGACAATGGACAGAGAGTGATTAGATAAGCCCAGCTTGACTTGTCGAGGTGAGCTAAAATAAAAGAATTAAATGGATCATGTCTGATATTTTACACGTTATTAAAATTGATAAATTTGCCTCTGAAGTGTGACAAGGCTTATGCTATAGCATTGCGAAGTCTTCGTGCACTCAAGGGATGGAATACACCACCGCCCATGCTATTCTGTGAGGCCTAAAACAAACCAAGAACATGAACTTTTAATGGCAAAGAAATAGTTACAGAAATAAGATAAAAAATCACCTGTCTGTGTGCAATTTTACAAATATGGCCTGAGAAACAGATCTACTTTGTGGGGCTCTATGCTGCTATGCATGAAGATTATTACAATGAATGCATTGTGTTACACAAAAGAATACCATACAATCCAGTGTAGACTGATTTCAAGAAGTTCTCCCTAGTGGAAGGGCAATTTTAACAAACATACAGGCCCAAATAAGCTTCATACACAGTGTAACAATTCCACAAAATGAATAAACATTCATGTATGTTTAATAGGAATTAGGAGTATTGTAATTAAAAGTCAATTGTGTGGGTGTTATAAACTTGTATTACTTTGTTATCAGGTGTTAAAAAATATAAATATTTGAAACACACCCACCCATTTAGATTAGTCCCTGCTCATAGCAGTGATGCAGACATACAGTACAGTTGCCGTGTACCGGTCATAATCCATACATGGGCAGTGATGTCCATGCATGCTTTTACCAGGTAACAGAAAATCATTAGGCCCCACAAAGTACATCTTCTGTTTCTCAGGCCATTATTTGTAAAATTACATGCGGGCGAGCGTTTTTTTATTTTATTTTTTATTTCTGTAATTATTTCTTTGCAATCAAAAGTTCATGTTCTTGGTTTATGTTTGAGGCCTCATAATCTACAGAATAGCATGGGTGGTGTGATTTTGTCCCTCGAGTGCAAGAAGGCTTTGCAATGCTGAAGCATTGCAAAGCCTTGTTGCACTTAGGGGACAAATTTATCAATTGTATTAACTTGGGTAAAATATCGGACATAAACCATTTAATTATTATTTTTTTAAGTTTACAATGGTTATAAAAAGAGAGCATGCGGCAGCCAAAAGGACCATGCGGGGGGGCCTGAGAAACAGATTTTTATTTTTTTTAGGCCTTATCAATAAAATTTTAATTAATGAAGCACCGGATTGTACCGTGTGCTTCATTAATAGAATTTTTGATGATTATGATTATTGCTGTAAACAGTATTTGAAATCTAATATCATTGCATCTGAGGAAATATTGCCCACCTGTGGAAAATGACCAGTCCATGGCAGCCCGCACTGTAGGCATGGGGGCTGGAGTGGGGGTGTGGGGGGACACATGCCCTCCCCAATTTCATTCATGCCCTCCTCTCCTGTTAACCCTTTACCTAACATGAAAAGCAGACAACACTTGCAAAAAAGATTCTTGAACTAATTTTTTTCATTTTTTGTCTCAAAACCATAGGTTATGACCCCTCATAGGAACGAGCTCGAGGAGCTCATTCCAATGAGGGGTCATAACCTATGTTTTTGAGACAAAAAATGAAAAAATAATGAAAATTAATTGACGATTTTTGAGAATAGTGCTGGCTGGTTTTGGCCGTTACGTTGCGTAAAGGGTTAACCCATATAATGAACATCCAAAAGACATTTTGTTATCTAGATATTTATGCTTGTTTGCAACTTACATATTATGGACACAAAGTCAAGCAGGAGTGAAACGTGTATGGGCTGGTGTGTTCTTTTTATTATTTATTTAGTGGTGTTTTTGGTCACATATTTCTGCCCAACAGCTAATCATGACCACAACAGTTTTATGGGTGGAGGAAGCCAGAGTACCTGGGGAGAACCACTGAGAAATGGCAAGCAACTGTCAGCTCCCCAACATACTACACCAGTAGGGTTATCCTTGTTCGAAGACAGTGTGCCTTAGTACACAGCACCACCATGCCCCCACATGGGCCATCAGGGTGAAGTGTTTTGCCCAAGGACACAAAGCTGTTGCCGCAGGTGGGATTCGAACCGAGGACCTCTCGGCTTGCAGCCTGTACCTCTACCTACTGAGTCACCGCACCCCTGATCATGTAAATAGATTTAAGCCAGGGCTTATATTTCGTCTAAATGTGTGAGAATCCAATTGGATTCTCGTGAAAATCGTTGCGAGAATCCATACCTACTATGAGTGTCCCAGGATCCCATGACATCACCAAGGTTGAACCACTGTCGTATACTGATAACACGCGTTAACCTTTTACCCAACACACCTTTTTAATTTTTGAAACTAAATTTGATAATTTTTAAACAAAAAATAATAAATAGATGATAAAATTATTAAATGAACAATATTTACCAATAAAATCTTACAAATATGGCTGTCATTGGAACCGGCTCAATGAGCCGGTTCCAATGACAGCCATATTTGTAAGATTTTATTGACATAGTGTCAGGATATTTCAGGTCATATTAGCCTTCTGCTGGTTAATTTGTTGCCATTGTGTTAAATAAAGGGTTAAATTGACTCAATTCTTTTCACGCGAATCCTAGCAGAGGTGCAGCGAGAATATACATGGATTCTCGCCGGTTTTATTGCGCGAATCTTTGTGCGAATCGATTCTCGGATTCTCGACGAAATATAAGCCCTGTTTAAGCAGTATGTGCATGGTTTCAATGTCATATTTGAGAATTATGGGAGTGTCCTGAAAACTCTTCCCTTTGATATTTAGTAGGTAGCTTGGTAATGGTATTTGAAGCGACTTCACCTCAGTAAGCAACAGTGTGAATTGTTAGTCACATAGTGACTTCTTAATTAGTTTTCTTTGTGGCTGTTGGATACTGTCTTCTTCATTATGACAAAAAATTGTTATGGACCAAAATCATAACATGAGAAACAGTACTTTTCGGAAGTGGTCATTTTTCAGTCGCCAACGATAAAAAAAATTACCATAAGACTAGCGACATGGTCAGCTCTCATGGTTGACCAATGGGACCGACGATTAAAAGGATACTTAATTAAGTTTTCTACAATTATATAAAACACCAGCAATTGTAAAAAAAAAAAAAAATGGTCACATAAAGATGGTGAAAACCTTGAAAACAAAAAATTGTCAACAAATCACCATAAATTACTTTATTATTTATTAGTGCCGTTTTAACAGGCGAAGGGGCTAATAAGTATACTGTATATATACAGCAGGTGCAGAGTGTATTATCACTAAATCACCCACAGAGTGGAGATTTCACCCAAACAATAATTCCAAATTTGTTGCAAAGCATAACAATCACAAGTTAAGCTCTGGACAGCCAATGGACCTCTGGGTTAAACCAGGAGGTCCATTGACTCCACTGGCTGAAACATTGCTCATGTTTTTTGTCCATATGTACATAATTTGAAAGTGGTACTTTGGGTGATAATTCCACTCCACAAGTTATTTTGTTGCAATCCTCTCCCCCATGTATTGTACATATACCAAATGCAAGCTGTAGCTTTGGGTGTACAGTCGAGCGATATTTATCACAGTATGCCACAAAATCCTAATAACATAAAGCCAACAATGGCAAAAGTTGCAAAACAATAAACAGAAAAAAAATACATAAATGAAAATTAAAAAAAAAAACTTTAGAGCTGCCGGAGCTGAAAAGTTTGGCTGGCCAAAGGCCCAGATAAAATCTGATGGGAGGTTTATTTTTATCAAATATTACAGTGATCTGTTTTAAGATACCCAGTTACCACTTAAGTGCTTCGTCCATGCACAGATGTAGCCCATTAATAACCAAGCTACCTACTATATACCAAGGGGTAGTTTTCGGTAACAACTCGGTCTACATGTATATATCTTGCATTTACTCAAATAAATCAATTAATATCGCGTAGATTGCTTCAAAGGAATCAATTAAATGTCTGCAATTATATTTAAACCTTTTTAAACAACCCTGACATACTTTTTTTCTTTTCACCTCAGTATCTTCCAGTATACCTCGGTGTTTAGTAGGACCCTTTTCTGGGGGGCGGTTTGGTTTGGATCAAATTGCCAAAGGATGATTTGGATTAAATTAGCAGCTAGTTTGGGTCAAATTGCTGGAGGACAGTTTGGATGCAATTCTCACTGATGACAGTATATTATAGAACACATGGAACATGGATTTATTTATTTATTTATTGGGGTTTAGCAGCATATTTGACAGTTAGGCCTTAGGGTCACCTCATGTCGGACAGTTTTATGGGTGGAGGAAGTTGAAGTCCCAGGAGAGAACCACCGAGCAAATGCCAGGCTCCCAACATACTAACTCCACACGAGCAGGGTTAACAATGGTTGAATACAAGTGCACTATCTATGTACTGTACTCCTTAGCACACAATGCCACTATGCCCGCACATGGGCAATGGCGGGCGCAGTTTCTTGCCCAAATCGGTCAATGCAGATACGGTAAAATTTTTCAGTTTTGTGAAAATTTCAATGGAAATTGTTAACTTCAGTAAATTCTACTGGGGCAAAAAATACTAAAGAACTAAAGGAAACAATTACATTGCATTACCAAAATAAAATTTAAATTTAGGGGCGAAACCCCCCCCCCCCCCCCCCCCCCCTTCCGTCTGTGTGGTGAAATGACCCGAGGCAAGGGAGGATTTAATCGAAATGACTCGAGGGGAGAATGGGAATTGGGGCGAAGACCCAGGAGCAACTTATCAGCAACGTATCCGCTATTTTCAAACAAATGTTTCATTATTATTTATTACACCCTAAAATTAGCATAATTAAAAAACTGCATTTCATTTTGATTCTTGAACTTAACTAGCTATGTGTCCATGCATATCTTTATGAAATCACACCAATATAATCAACAAGATCGCTGGTTATATCCGTGTTTTTTTGATGAAGGTACATCATGTAATCGGCGAATAGGACAAGTTACAACGAAATCAGTTCGATCTGAAATAACAAGATTATTTGCTGAGCATATTGAAAAACCTCTGAAAGGACAGAATACGAGTGATGTGTAGACATATAAATATCACACAAATCTGAGATGCAAGTTGGGTTGCAACAAAAAACGAACGCATTTGACATTTTGTATGATTGTTGATATCGGCCCAAAGTTTCCTTGAGGGGGATAAGCCGATTGCAATTGTATCGGCACTTGTGAACCGGAAGTCATAAGGTTTTTCCCCTGAAATTTACTGTCCAATTCAAAATATCGCTTGACGTTATTAGAGAATTCTGTTCTGGAACGTATTTATCTGATTGGGTATGTGCAACCCTTTGCAGGCCTTTGGCCCACTGGGGGTCCTATAATGCCACAATTGGGAAGGCGGTTTGCAGGTATTTTCTTCGTTTTACTGCTGGAGAATAACTCATTTGAAAGCCTTTCCCCAAAAAACAACTTTTATCCCAAGTTTCACTGAAATCTGAGAAGTAATGTTCAAGTTATAATGCAAACAGACATCAGAGTGCAGATGGCAGGGATTTTTCTAGGTGTATTGGGAATGGGGACAGGGGCCCGTGCAATTGGGAAAAAAGCCATCTCATTGGACCAAATTGGGAATCCTGTTGACGCTGTAGAGTGGAAAAAAGTGCACATTTCTTCTCTACAGAGGAACATTAAAATGAAGAAGCTGGATTTATTATTTGAAATTATGGTTTACAGTTCTTTTATCAGAATAATAAGGCCTACTTTTGCAGCAAAAATCATAAATGTTATGAAAAAGTTGATACTGGGTACAAATTGGGAATTTTATGTTAGAAATTGGGAAAAATCCTGCCTAAATCTCATTGGGAATGGGGCCTATATTCGGCCCCTGTCGTCACCTAGAAAAATCCCTGGATGGACATATATACAGACGGACATATGGATAGACTTCAAATGCAAGAGATTGTACCAGGGGCACTGAAATACCAGTGTCAAGGATAAGGCTGGGTCAGATGACAGATAAAATCCCTCACCCAATGGACCCTGCAACAAATCTCAGGGCAAAATTTTTTTTGTGTATAATCTTTGAAGTGTTCACAAATCCATTTTAGAACTCAAAACACCAGAGTAACTCTACAGGGTCATGTTTGTAATATAAAGAACAACAGGCTAAGCATGGCATATGCACCCCCCCTCCCTCCCCCCACCCCCCCCCCAACCTCTCTCAAAATACTAAGATGGACATATTTTCAACACTACGCATACACGAGGGGTTTATCATCTTTGTTTTACAGTGACAGAAATCCAATCCGGCAAAAATTGCGAGATCGCCGTGCACTTGAATCGATAACAATAGTTTGTGTCAATCAGATCATCTGCATGTGAGATGTGAAATTATTGTCTTTGTTTGCAGCAACATTAATTTCCCCCCCCCCCCACCCCCCCCCCCCCCCCCCCAACCCAGTAGTAACTGTAAAGGCCAGAAACAATGATGACTGTACCATCAAAGAGAACAAAGAAAGACATAATGACACATGTGGGGAGGTGATTTGAATGGATGTTCTTGGTTTTACTACAGGGACGTGACTTATTTGAAAGCCTTTCCCATAAACAATCTTCATTCCAAATTTTATTGAAATCTGATAACCCAAACCTGAAATATGAGGCAAACAGACAAAAATTGTTATTTTATGAGACAAACATCAAATTTTCAAAGTTAAAAAGTGGGACAAGAAAAGTGAAAAGTAATAAATATGATTGAGATCCGATAATCCAAACCCAATATACGAGGCAAACAGACAAAAATAGGCTATTTTTGTATATTTAAAGGGCCATTATGCACAGAAAAAATATTTTCAACAGCAAAACAGCTGTCCATCCTTAACGATCTTACATGTATGATAGTGAACATGTGTATGAAATTTCAATGAAATCTGAACAGTAATGTTCAAGTTATAATGCAGGCCGACATCTGAGTGAGGATGGACAAACGTATGCACAGATGCATGGACAGACACACTGACTCACGGATAGGCGCAATCCAGTATACCCCACTTTTTGAAAAAAAATGGGGGTATAATTAGCTATCTGAGGGCAAGTATGTCAGAGTACCTGACCAGTTTCCGAACTCCTTCGGGACATTGCTGCAGTCTTACATACCAATTACTGACCAAATATATAGATACTTGTTCAGGATGTCATGCTAAAGAGCTGACAACAGGCAAAAATTAACTAATTAAGGGCCATAACACCACTCAGTTTGTCTGAACTGTACCAATTTTCAATCTCCTTCACGACATTATTATGAAAGACTCACATAGCAAATATTGACCAAATCCTTTGATAAGTGTGCAGGTCACAGTGCGAATGAGCTGAAAACAGGAAAACATTAACTAAGGGCTATAAGTTTGTTCAGTATGGCCAAGCAGTACCAGTTTTCTAAGATGCTGTTAAGAAAGTCTCACATACCAAACGTTGACAAAATCTATTGATATTTGACATCATCATACTACCGACGTGAAAACAGGAAAGATTCTACCAATTAAGGGTCATAACTCTACGCAATATAGCCAAAACATACCAGTTTTTTTTTAACTCATTCAAGACATTAAGAAAGTCTCACATACCAATACTGAATCAAATCTACTGCTATTTGTTCCAAGTTATTGTGCAAACAATCTGAACACAGGCAAAAATTAATGAATTAAGGGTCATAACTCTGTATTGAGTCATTTTCTGGATTTTTCTAGCATTACAAAATTGATTTTCTATTAAATGAAAGTGTCAATGACACTGTAGCTCAACATGTGTAAGTCATGTACATGTATAGTATGGGACATAGAAATGACACACATCTAGGTAATGACCTGATAACAAAGATACATGTAAAGTATTGTAAAGGTCTTACATAAATACTGACCATAGCCTGTAACACATGTACAGGTAAAGAATTGTGAAGGTGGATGACAGTTAGATGTTAAACTAGAAAAGAAATCTCTATGGGGTTAATGTTACAATGGGGATCCTTGTATGGTGCATCATAAGCCAAATGTTAGCAATTGTTTTGGTCTGTTTGATTCGAACCCTTCTACGGTTGATTCCTACTAATTAATAAATATTTGTCCAGTCCTTCTTAAAATACACATATTTGAATTTTTTTATCTTTAGCTCATAGGGTTCCCACGGGTGAGGTTTTATTTTTCTCATTGGAAACAGAAAACTGGGTTGTGCTAATAATGTTGACGCTCCCCAAACAACACCAAATATTAACACAGCCAAGCCCAAAAGAAATTGTTACCATCCCATGATGATAACAAATGTAGTCCAAGAAGTTCTGTACAAAAAACTGATTGGACCTAATTTTGGTATAAAATGGCCACTGGCAGCCATCTTGAATTTCAGACCCCACCCCAAAAGTCTTGTTCTTGTCCCAAGGTGATAACAAAGGTACCCAAGAAGTTTCGTGAAGATTGTTTCATAAAAATAGCATCTAGCCCAAGCCATATTGACATGTACACTTACTGTGTATAAGTAGCGCTGAATAAATCAAAGTTCATCTAATCTGCGTAATTTCTGCACGAGAAGAAAACCTGTATTATATGTAGTGTATTCCATGTTACTGAACATTCATGCAAAAATTTATTCAAATCAGAACTTTCATACAGAAGTTCTGCACAAAAAACTGATTGCACTAATTTCTGTACAAAATAGCTGCCGGTGGCCATCTTGAATTTCGGACTCCACACAAAAACACTCATTCTTGCCCCACAGTGATAACAAAGGTACCCAGGAAATTTTGTAAAGATCGGTTCATAAATACAGACTCTAGCCCAAGTCGTATAGAAGTTCTGTACAAAAAAGTGATTGTACCTAATTTCGGTACAAAATGGCCACCGGCAACCATCTTGAATTTTGGACCCACCCAAAAACACTCGTTCTCATCCCAAGGTGATAACAAAGGTACCCAAGATGTTCCGTCGAGATGAGTTCATAAATACAGCCCCTAACCCAAGTCGTATTGACATGCACTTACTGTGTAGAAGTAGCACTGAATAAATCAAAGTTCATCTAATTTGCATAATTTCAGCACGAGAAAAAAACCTGTATATGTGATGTATTCCATGTTACTAAACATTCATACAAAAATTTATTCAAATCAGAACTTTCATACAGACGTTCTGTACAAAAAACTGATTGCACTAATTTCAGTACAAAATGGATGCTGGTGGCCATCTTGAATTCTGGACCGCACCCAAAAACACTTGTTCTCGTCCCACAGTGATAACAAAGGTACCCAAGAAGTTTTGTAAAGATCGGTTCATAAATACAACCGCTAGCCCAAGCCATATTGAATTGATGACGCCAGACAGATGGGCCGACGGACGATGGGCCATGGCGTAACCTCAAATTTGACTATGTCAAAGTTGAGCGAAAAATGGGGAGTGTCCAGGGCATCACATGGCAAAACACTATTTGCAAAAGACTCCCCTTTCAAGGACAATGGGACAGCGTTGGCATTTTGAATTCCTGTGTTTGTTGTTCTTATGAAATTATTTTATTATTATCAGTTATGGAACAAATATGGTACCGATAGCACACTTTCAGGAACCGCTGATGTCCGATGTCGACCGTGTATCAGTGCGTGAGGTGCACACATACTTTTGGGGATCTATACACCACATCCTTCATTTTGCTATATAATTTGTGTAAATTTATTTGGAATTTATAGAATTTCAGACTTAGGAATTCCATAGTATTGTTTTTGCTTTAGTTATGGTGTTTTATATGTAATGGGCAATTTAGTTTGAAAAAAGAGGTTCATGAAGATTCAACCACAGGATGATTCAGCCCTCATACTTTTTCCAAGAATATTCAGTCTCTGACTCTCAGTCGTGGTCAAATCTCAACAACTCAGAGGTCAAATCTTCACAGAATTTTTTTTAAAAATGTTCTATGCATTTTTTCTCTATTTTTTTTAAAGGATTTATGGTTACTAATCATGACAAAATTGAATAATATGAAATAAACCTTAATGAAGCTGGAACAAAAAAACCTTCCCAAAACAAGATGCAAGGTTCTGTTTGAATCCCACCTGAGGCAACTGTACAAAGGTGTACTGCACATTGATGATGTACTTGTCTTCAACCAATGCTAACCATGCTTGTTTGGAGTTACTATGTTGAGGAGCCAGATAGTTGCTTGCCATTGCTCGGTGGTTCTCTCCGGGTAATCTGGGTTCCTCCTCTAGCAAAACAATCCAACATGAGGTGTTCCTGGCTGTAAAAAGTGTTGTTAAAATCGAATAAATAAAGAAATCAAATTTACTGAATCCAAGACTTCTGAATGATGGTTTTGATTGGGGTGGGAGAGGGGGTGGTATTGGTCACACAGTGGGGCCCACTTAATTGGATATCTCTTAATTGTATATCCCTGTTAACTGAATATAATTTCCCAACACAAAACCATTTACCAAGCCTCAAGTACAAATTTGACCTGCTAATTGAATATAGGTTATACAGTAATCTCTTGTTAATTAAATAAGAAATCTTGTAACATGTCGAGAAATTAACCTGACTCTAGTGTTCAACCGATGATCGGAACCGGCCACCACAATCAGCCGATTGTGGGCAATCAGGTGACAACGGCAACAGCTCCTGGAACATCGGTTCAACCGACTGTTGCCAAGCATTTTGTGATGATTCTTTAACCGCATTTTATTATCTTCTGCAATTGTTCAATTGTTAATGTAAAATGATGTCAATGATAACATTCAATAAAGTTGAGAAACAACCACAATGTGTATTCTTAATCTCTCTAGACACCCCTTTATGGGATATACAAGTTAAACGACATGTAAAGCTTACAATTGAGCATACTTGCTGCAATTGCCTGCTCATACTGGAACAGTGATGGTTGCACTCCATTGATTCAGGTCGCTCTGAGAGCTACGTTTAGCACCCAAGTGTATGCGACTGGTAATTTTACTGCGACCTGAATCAACAAAGTTTAACACTGTGAGAAATGTTCAGTTTAATGTAGTTCTTTCGAGCCTCGACTTGTCTGGTAGTGCATGGTATTACAATCGGAATCGGCATCAGAATCGGCCGATTGTGAGCTCAAATAACCGGTAATCGGTCAGCAACCATTTTTGATAATCGGTTGAACACTACCTGACTCTTCCCAGTTTTCCTTTGGTTATAAACCAATTTGGCTTCAGTACATTCAATACAGGCATTTAATCTATTATGTCTTGTTTGAAAGAGATCATGAAGCCCTGTCAAACAAAATATAACAGAATAAATGCTAAGTTTATCTCTGGAATACAGGAAAGAGATACAATCCCTGTTAATTAAATGCTCCTGTTAATTGAATAATTTTCATTGGCAAAGTGGCTCTTCAATTAACAGGGTTCCACTGTACAGCAAAAACAAGTATCACAAACTAATAATGAAACTATGTACTTGAGAAATGGCCCCATGCCAATACGGCCCCACCCAGTCATTACAGCCTCAAGTCAATTCAGCCCCAATATACCAAGTCATTTCGGCCTCTATAAATGTTTTTAAATATCGTTTGAATTTTAACATTTTTCTATTTAATTGTTTCTCAACATTTATACCTCAAATAGATATTCAGGTATACATATGATACACGGTATTCTTTCATGCCTACAGTTAAAACTAGAAGTCCTGTCATGAAATGCGCACACATAGCATGTCAATATGCGCGTTAATCTACGCGTTATGACCACAGTAAGGCTATCAAATTCTGTACATATGGCCTGTGCACAAGCAACATTTCAGCCAATGGACCTCCGGGTAACCCAGAGGTCCATTGGAAGAAACATTGCCTGTGTTTGCTATGAGTAACCAGGAGAACCTGCCTTGCTTTGGATGCCATTCGATATGGCAACTGTGCGCAATTCCTATGCGCAATTAAGCCTAAATAAGCGCACAATTCGTGACAGGACTTCTAATTGTAACTGTAGTAGATTTTCTTTCATGATGAATAAAAAGTTTCAGCACGCCGAAGGTGCACATGGCCGATGTGGGATTTGAAATCCCTTGTGACCTGAATAATTATATTTTATTTGCTTATGAATCCACAAGAGTCGGAAGCGAGGGTCTGAAATGACTTTAAGGCCGAAGTGACGAGAGGCCGTAAGGACTTGGGACCGAAGTGACTGGAAACCATTCACACAGATGAGAGACGTTAATTATTACAGAACACAGCGAATGTGAATTTACTGCAGAGATAATTGCTCGACGATATACATGTATATTAATATTTGTTTTCAATAAATATCGAACAATATATTAATACTTTTTCTAAGAATTATTTTTTAGGAGTTAAAATGAATATCGTAGCATATCTAAAATATCCTAACAGATGTGTACTGCTTTTCTTTTGGACACATCTTCCCTGGGCCGAGTTTTCCCCAGGCTGAATCTTCTTCCAGTTCTGGAATAAAGATGACATGCCATTTTCAATGGTGGTAAATATCCAAAAAGGTTATTATTTTCCACTTTTTGGTGTTCGAAACTTCAAAGTACTGTTCAGAAATACAGATGACCCCAAAAGTAACACATTATTACTTTGTTTTGCTTTCTGACGGGACCAAAAGCAAACTGTCAGTATCACTTTTTTTAATTACACCCATTTCGTCCGCTAACCAACTGGTCCACTGCAATATTACCCAAATCGTCCGCTGTAATTTTACCGAAACTCGTCCACTGGGGGAAAGTATCAAAGTATTGTATTTTGAATCATTTTTTATTTATTTATTTATATAATAATTTTATTGTATACTTTATTGTATATTATCTGTTGTAATATACCTTAATGTACCTCCTTGCATTAAAATTTCATATACTTATATGAAATTCTGAAAACAGAAATGTCAGAACAAATAAACTACTCAGCCATCTAAATAATTCTGACACTGTTTAACGCAGCTGTAATTACCTTTTTTTTCAATGGACTGCCTATAATAATTATATTATTACAGCAAAAGTTCTTAAAGTACATGTACGTTATATTAAGTTCCGCAACATTATCTTATAATTTTGCAATTATTCATTGAAGGGCGCCACCGGTGCTTTACAGTGAATAACTGCAAAATTATTGGCAAAAGTATTATAAGAATTAATTACATTAAGAAACGCATCAAAATTCAGGTTATATTAACTTCCGCAACATAATCTTACACTTTTGCAATTATTCATGGAAGAGCATGAATGACTGCAAAATTATTAGCAAATGTATTACAGGAATTAATTATATTAAGAATGCATCAAAACTTGTTGTAATTATATTAAGAAATGCATCAAAACTTGTTATTTTAAGTTCCATAACATAATCTTATAATTTCTGCATTTATTCATTGAAAAATATTTGCTATGCTATGCTGTTAATGTTATTATCATGTGTAATGAATAAATATCATTATTTCGCTTGATACTGAATAAATATCATTAATTTTATTTTCCATGTTTTTATGATATTTAAACCCTTGGCGAACGAAGTGGGTAAAATTTCAAGCGGCCTAATTGTGCAAAATTGCTAGCGGATGATTCGGTGCGCTGGCGGATGAAATGGGTAAAATTGTAAGGGTACGACTCAGTTTGCGGACGAAACGTCCATGTACCTTTTTTTGAAGCAAACATTTCTGGTTGTACTAAATACCGAGCAGTAGAAAAATAAGGCATATTAGGCAAAATAAAGGGCATAATATGGTATATAGGGGCCATTTAAATGTAAAATATCAATTTGGGACAAGTTGGGGTAAAATTGGATGATTTATAAACATTACAGCATAATGCGCCAGATGAAAACTTCAGCTCGGTATTTAGTAGGTTGAGCACAGAAATCCAATTAACACACAATCGCTGCTCGGTATTTAGTAGATTAGTGCGTGGGTTTTTTGGAGTTTTTTTTTCGCATATAAATCATGAACTCCCCTCATCCTTTGCCCGGGCTTGGGACCGGCAGACTTAACAGAATCAAATCAGGTGGATTGAGAGTTTGTCTTTTTTCATTCATTTTTTCTATTTGTCTTTTTGGCAGATTTATTCTGATTTCTTTTCAATGCATTGCTTTACTAGTTGGTGTACAAGCATTTTTATTTTTTTGAAGTTTTATTCTGTTTCTCTTTTGCTATGCGGTGCAGATTTTTGCTACCGTTGCCGTACAGATTTTGGCTTCTTTGCCTTTTTTGACATAACAATGCCTTTTGGCTACTGTCAGCAGTGTCTTTCGAACATCTCCTGCTATGTGGTGCATATTTTTTGCTTCCGCTGCGGTGCAACTTTTCGCTACCGCGGGCAGCGCAATTTGGCTGTTACCCTCTGTAACATCATTTGGACATTACGGGGGGGGGGGGGGGGGGGGGGGGGGGGGGGGGGGGGGGGTTGTAGGTTTATTTGTTCTGCATTTTTTTTTGGTGGCAGATTTATTGTTTCTGCTCATTTTTTTTTTTTGGGGGGGGGGGGTTTGTAGGTTTATTTGTTCTGCATTTTTTTTTGGTGCCAGATTTATTGTTTCTGCTCATTTTTTTTTTTTTTGGGGGGGGGGGGGGGGGTTTGCACTGGTTACACCACCTTCATTTTCTTGGACCTATGATATGTCTGGAAACTTCCATCCCAGTGCAAAAAGACCGGCCTTAATAAAGAATAGCTCACTACATCCGTTAAAATTGTGATATTTTGCGAATCTAATGTATCATTTGTCTCCGAGTCAGCATCAGAGGGTATATCACCAGAGGGTTCGCTTATTTCATCGACTTGCACACAATGTTCGCTCACCACCACTGTAGAGTCAGAAGTACCATCCACCTCTACCCCTCGATCGGATGTGTTCTTAACCTGCTCTTTTAACTCATTTCCAGCATCGTGCGTACTGCCCTCCAGTATAGGGTAAGTAACACCAATTACCCCATCGCCTCGCCCCGTATCCAAATCTGAAATCAGTGGCACGAAATGGTTAGGACTCCATTTTGATATTTATATTGTCTGCAGCACAGACACTAAATACCGAGCTGGAGCTGCGATAGCGTGTTAATTGGATTTCTGTGTTCAACCTTCTAAATAACAAGCTGAAGTTTCCGACGGGGGCGTTATGCTCTAACGTTTATAAATCATCCAATTTTACCCCAACTTATATTTTACATTTAAATAACCTGTATATACCATACCATGCCCTTTATTTTGCCTAATATGCCTTGTTTTTCTACTGCTCGGTTCTGCTTGGTATTTAGTATGGCCCAACATTTCCAACACCTTAACATTCGGAATAATTCAAAAACTGCGTTTCTATTCGTTTTGATACTTTACAAGATAAGTGTCAATGCATATCTGTATACAATCGCTCGAATATAACAACAATTATCAGTTATATTATCGGTTATATCATATATGTGTGTTTTTTTCAATTAAGGTTATCACTGGCGGACAAGTTGCAACGAAATCAGGAGCGATCGATCTGAAATCACGAGATCATCAGCTAAGAATATTGACAAACCTCCAGAAGGACAGAATTCGAGTAATACGAGTAATAACACTTTGGCAGGCGGCTGATTTGTCGCGGTTCTCGGGTGAGAAGGCCATGGTTACCCCTGAAGTTTAGATATGTATACATGTATATCATGCAAAGCTTTGAAGCGAATTGGGTTGTCAAAGCGAAGGAATAGATCTGGTATTTTGTTTGAGAGGGGGAAAGGCCAATTGAAATTGAATGGGCAATTCAACACCGGAAGTTACGCGTTTTTCACTGAAATTTACTGTCCACTTCAAAAAATCACATTGACGGCTATAGAGAATTCTGTTCTGGAACCTGACACATTTATCTGACTGGGTATGTGGAACCCTTTGCGGCCCTACGGCCCGCTTGGGGTTCCTATTATTATTAATAGGTGGAAAATACAATTCTAGAAAATACAATTGTAAAAGTTTTATAGTAATGGCTCCAGGTGTATTGTGCAGGGGGCCAGAAAATAGAAGAAAACTTCAAAGTTGTTTCTCTTTCGAAACTACTTTTATTCCGCACTGGAATGTTCCGTTTAATTGAGTACCCAAAATAGACTAGTCGCCATTGAATACAATACTTGAGTGGAGACTGGCAATATTCACATTTGTAATATTTACAACATGAAGAGTCGTGAGAGTGGATTTAAGATTCGATTCGAATCGAAATTCCCCGCCTGGTATTCGCTTCCGTCCAAACTTTGAGGATCCCAGAGTCTTACAATATACACACTAAAAACTAAAGTGTTAAAACTGACACTTTCAAGGTGTTAAACCCATTCTAACTCTTAGGGTTTGATTTTAACACTCAAGCGCAATGCTTTAAAAGCACTTAGACATTACAATCGTCAGACATCTGACACTTGAATGGATGGCACTTCCCATGTGTTTAGCACTGGTGGTTCTTCCAGAATCGTCCATAATTTGATTTGCGCTTGGTGGGTACATAATTAAAAGGACACAACGCAGATGACGCGGATCAGGCTCGAGAGTTCGAGCCTGATCCGCGTCATCTGCGTTGTTTCCTTTTAAGTGTCGCGACATTACACTTGTCAAGTGGTATTATTGTAACACCTGTCAAGTTCTGGGATATCTACACTTGAACAAAGTGCTAGTTCAGCACTTAGTAAGTGTTAAATACAGCACTTCAAGTGTAGTTTTTAACACTTTAGTTTTTTAGCGTGTAGTTACCTATCCATTTGATCACAGAGTACGGAATTGTTTAAAAATAAATTGGTTCCAACGCGCAACAAATGTCATAGTGTCAAATCACTAGAAGAGAAAAATGGGAACAGTCCCTATAATCATTTACACGACGTAAGGGTTATATACTCACAGCAAAATTCACAAAAATCACATTCAAATTTTATTATTTTTCAAATTGTTGCTTCCAAAATATGGCGTATGACACTCATTGGAACGAGTACGGTGATCAGGTTTCAATGAGTAGGATTAATATGTGAGAAAAGAATATTAAAAAAAATCGGTAATTGAAACTAATACAAGGGTTCTTGTTGTTTTAGGCAATGGGGTAATAATTTTACATCACCCGAGAGGATGATGTCAGTAGTTTATCAGATTCTTGATTTAGTTCCTTTATACATTCTGAAATTTCAAGTTATATTTAAAATTTCTACCCTTTTTATGTTAAATTTAGGGACAGAGGGGAGATACTTTTCCCTAAAGTCGCGTAATACGAAAATAGTTGGCCTTGTTTCGACAAAATCAACCGAAACGATACGACAAAAATACTGGGTATGAGCTGCTTTGAAAAAGATTTCGCCCTCACAGAGAACAAGAATCAGAAACATTAGACATTTTCATAAATTAAAATGACTCAGTATTTTGCCATTATCACACATTTCCCCCAGCGATGCCCCCCTTTCTTTCCGTTTAAGATTTTCTGCTTGTAAGAATGTTGGTTTGACAAGGAAAGCATGATTACACTGCCGACGTGACATCATTGTTAAGGGTAAAATTATGTGCCCATAACATCAGTGAATAGTGATAGTACAGTGATGAGACAATAAGACAGAATACAAACAGGAAAAGGAGTGCGCGTGAGATACAGGAAAAAACGCCAACAAGGGTAATTGATTTCTTTTCTAGGACTCTACTCGAGTTATATTCCGCATTATTTACACCGCGAATAACCTGGGATTAAGGAAATAAAGCTGATATTCTTTAAGAAAAATATCACCTCCGGTGGTCTGTTTACTTTCTTGCTTGACAATGTTTGGTGTCGAAGCATTTCATTCATTTATAACGTCACTCAGATGCGTAACGACCAATCAGAAGCGTTCTTACATGACTTTCTTACACGTTGGCAGGACTCCACTCGTGGTGTATCTAGCACATTTCCCAAGACCTGTATTGTATCGGGTAACGTTAAATATATACATCAACAGTGATGTAATAGGGGACGTGACAATCGTTACTTATTTCCAATTCCTTATTCGATAAAATCGGATGATAACGAATGTCGAATAAGGAACTGGAAATGATTAACGGTTGTCACATCCATATATCATAAGTGAACACACATTAACCTCGGTTACCAATGTGGGTGTGGGACTGTACCAACGATTGGAGACATGGTACTCCACGATGTATGCAACATTTTTTTATATTTCTGAATAGAACTCATCGTGAAGCTGGTTTGCATCGATGTTAAGTGAGGTACTAGATCGTGTTATAATAAATTTATGAAATCCTTATTTAAAACAAAATACCCCCCAAAAAACTTTTTTGGAAAATCCTCCGTTTCAGGTACGGAGGGGTGCCAAAATCAGATGCCGCAGATCTGAAGCTGTCAACAATATTCAACGCACATCTCTCTCTCTCTCTCTCTCTCTCTCTCTCTCTCTCTCTCGTTGAGACAATACCTCTCTCTCGTTGAGACAATACAATGTTTAACGGAAACTTCTGATGCACAAATTTTTGGGGTAAGCAATGATGTTTTTAACCATAACCAATGTGACAATATTTATAGATAATTGGTTATTATAAATAATATTTCAGATTGTCAACTAAGTGTGAAACAGTTGTTGAAAGCGGAGATGGAACTGAACTTTCTGGCTTGCTGTTGGCAGTTATATACACCGAGGAACATGGCAGACTTTGTTTTTTTTCATATTTTTATTTCAGATATACTTGCTTACATATACAATTAACATACAAATTTATACATTAACTAGGTAGAAATTGTACATCTATTTATACTCATATATGTATTAGTTGCTGAGATTGTAAACTGGAAATTTAGACAAGAAATCTTAGTGGTCTTTCGAAGAACAATCTTCATTTAATTACAGATTGGTGTGGAGAGGAGGGGTGGTCATAACGTTGCGTCAGTGAGGAGATTACATATTTTGTCCCACCTTTGTTTGACCGCGATTGTTCTTTTTTTGACAGAGGATTTGTAATGGCATAGACTCTCCATTGCGATAGTGCTTCACTTGTGCAATGAAACTTTAATAGGTTGGGTGACATTTTCTCACTTTACAGGAATAGACAAATATTTTGTAAAGAAGTAAACATAAATCTGCAATATCGTCGCCTGAGTGCCAGAATGTTCTATGTCCCGTAGGGGAGATAATATATAGTCCCGTAAGGAACATAGAACATTCTAGCACTCAGGCTTCGATATCATAGTCAATTCGAGTTTCACTTTGGCCACATGAATCAAGTATAATGGTTTGAGGAGATATATCGATCGAGACGTTACATTTTTCCTTTAGTGTTTCTGATAATCTCAATAAGATTGTTTTTGAGATAGAACAGTCGTAAAATAAATACAGGATGGTTTGTTTTGCTTCAATGCAAAAGGTACACAATTCTATAACTACCAATTTGATTTCATACAGCTCAGAATTGGTACATAAGCACCCATGTAAAGGTTTGTATTGGAAGGATTGCAGGTATGTGTCGTCCAAATCTTCAATGATCTACTGTATATCAACCTCCAGTCCTCGGGCTGAAGGCTAACATTCAATAGATCATTTCATTTTTCTTGAGCTTTATGTGACGATTTTGCTACAAAATTCAAGAAGCTTGGGATAAAACGTTCCGCATGCTTTGTTACAACTGCTCAATAATTTAATGTTTTTGTGGACAACAGTATGCAGCTTCTGGTTTTGCTTTATTAGTCTTTTCCATTTTAGTTACAGTAGGCAGCTTCTGGTTTTGCAGAGAGTTGATCACTCCCTGAAAGACTGTAAATGGAGTACGAATGTTATAGTTGTCCGAGAAGACCTGGTGAGTAAGAAATGTCTTATTTTCACTCAATAGATCATTAACAAAATAAACTCCCTTTCTAAACCATAATTTATTAAAAAACACTTTTTTGTTGACTTTTATATTATTGTTGTAGAAAAGAGGTTGGGATAGGATGTCTTCCGGAGTTGTTGCAGTATTCTTATTAACGGATGCCCAAGCTCTCAGCACGCTTTTCCAAAAATCATTTTTATTTTGTACTATTGTTAAAAGTCCTTCCATATTTATGAACCATACCTTATCCCCTCCTAAACTTTCAAACTCATCTATTATAAGGGCTTTCCAAGGGGCTATTATTGTTGGGTTAATACGGTTTTTTAATCCATGACAATTTCAGGCAGTTGCTATAACTCTGTATGTGGGGGAATTTTAGGCCCCCATTCTCTATGGTGTTGAATATTTATTCTCGTTAAATTTTATCCTTTTTGTCAGACCAAAGGAAACTATTAAAAAGGTTTTGAATATTCCTAAAAACATGTTTCTCCGGTTTTGGCACGACAGGCAGACGTTGAACTAGATTTAACTAGAATCGGAAGAGCCAAAGGTTTTATCACAGCGGTTTTTCCAAAGTTAATTTTTTGAAAGACCAATCATTCATCAACTTTTCCAATTTATTTGTGTAGCTATCAGCTATGTATTTTTAACCCTTTGAACTTCAGAGGCCGTTTTTACGGCCGGGTCACAAGCTACGTCATAATGGCATTAAGGGGGATGACTGCAAGGTAAATGTGTGGTGTAGACCAATCAATATTTTCAACGTGCAGCCTTAGGGCTGCACGTTGAAAATATTGATCGGTCTACCCCCAAATATTAAATATGGACTCTTCCTATTGCTACCATGGAACTGACATGGACGATACCACTAGGGTTCAAAGGGTTAACTAAACAAATTGTACTCTATCCCGAGAATCGTCAAGGAGGATCCGTAATTCCAATATACCTTTTGTGTCGAAGATAATTCACTGCCACAACCCCGTTCAAATCCAATCCATATTGCCTGGGCTTTCTCAGAGTTTACTTTCAGCCCGGAATATCGTGGGAATATTTCTACAGTATCTAAGGCGGAATTTAAGATTTCAAGACATCGCTAAGAAAGAGGGAAGAATCGTCTGCATATTAACTAATAAGATATTCCGAATCATTAATATTAATGCCTTTAATGTCAGGGTTATACTTAAGAGAGGAATACAACAACTCCACACTGAGAATGAAAAGATAATGTGACAGTGGGCCACCTTGTCTAACATCTCTCTCTAACAATGGCCATTGTTGAGTACACGATTATAAATGTTGTTGTACAATGTTCTAAACCACTCAGTATTGATGGTCCAAATTTTAGAAATCATAGAGTTTTTTCTATGCAAGTCCATTTTAAAGAATCAAATGCTTTTTCCAAATCTAACATGACCAAGATTCCCGGAATGTTGAGATCTTCGCACTTCTTGATAAGATCAAAGATTAATCATTGGATTCCCCTTTGTAGCTCTCCTTCGTGAAACCTAATTGTGTCTCGGATATTTACTTTGGAAGAACATTTTTGATGCTAGTAGCAATTACATCTGATCCTATTTTAACAACGACATTTATTAAAGATATTGGCCTCCAGTTTTTAATGTACTCTTTAGGCTTGTTAGGTTTTGGAATACAAGTGATAATGCCCCCCCCCCCCCCCCCCCCCTCTGAGTGATTGAAAGTTCTTCTAAATTGTAACTATAATTCAAGTTGTTAAGAAGAAATGTCCCAATATCTTTCCAAAAAAATTGTAAAATTCCACTGTAAAACCATCAGACCCATTATTATTTTCATACATTTCAATGCTTTCAGACATTTATTTGCTGTGGGTAAACCTTCCAAGGATTTACTCTCTTCATCTAAAAAATTTAAGAATGTGTTATTTGGGTCAAACAACTTATTGTCATTGGAGTCTTCGCTCTTACTAATTTCTGTAGGGTTACCCAGTTTTGAGAATAGAGACGGAAGGGTTGCATTGAAAATGTGGCAATGCCACAGCGTTGCTACAGCGTGCTTCCACGCAGTGACATTACAGCAGCGTCACAGTAGCGCTGTACCAACACCGCAGTGACTGACCTTCTTCAGATTGTCGCATAATCATGCTGACTGCAACATCACGAGATATCAGCAAAGCCAGTCAATCGATCAGGTGACATGAGACAACCTTCTACCAAAAAGGTACCACCACCAATCCGTTACTATACTTCAACACTAATCCCTAAGTTCCAATTAACTTCCACCTGAAGGATGTTAATGTTAGATTAAACGTGTAAGTTACTCAGCAACCACGCGGTGTTTAGAAAAATAAAATATACCAAGTCATGATGACTGTTTGACAGGTAATGTTACTCATTGTCAGCTGGTTGTCAATTTCTGACAAGTTATAATTCCTCATCACCTGTGAGGTCAAACATCCACATCGCAACATACCAACACATCTGAAACTCCCGTAGTCCCAGAGTACAGCCTTAGTGCAAATGTACGTGATATGTCTGGTAGAATGTGTCCCAGGACAGTCGTGTTAATAATAATCACCTCCCCCCTCTTGGCCATACGAGTATTATATACTAACTACGAAATAACAATATTCACATGACACCGCATAACCTGTGGAATGTGTTTACTTTCTACAGGCAGGTGACTGCCATACAGCAATGAAACAATACTTAGATGATTGGCAGGTCAGAAGAGACCTGCAATAACATTATCAAAGATTCTATGCGGAACTTGACAGCTCGTATGTACAGTACAGTCGCCGTGGACTGGTCACGTGCCACGGGTGGGCAATAATATTTCCATGGACGCAATAATTAGACTAGAAACATAAACTATAGGAATAATCCTCAAAAATTTACTTAATGAAGCACCGGGTGCAACCCGGTGAACGCATGCGTGAACATCACTGCCCATGCGTGGATTACGACCAATCCACGGCAACTTTACTGGAGATTCGTAATAATACAATTCTTTTATAGAACACTGAGTATAAAGCAGTACATTAGTACCAACAACTGGCCATCTAATTCTATGGTCACCAATTAAGTCTATAACTAATTGCTTAATTAAAGTATTTCACCCATTAACTCCGTTAGCTGCATTTCACAACATAAAATCCCTACCCCACATTAAAAGGGGTAACCATCCTAACTTCTGTGAGAATTTTGAAAATTAATTGATCTCTTCGGGGCGGAGGGTCGTCAATTTGTTTCCGAACACAAAGCGGGGGTGGGTGGGTAGGTCAGCGGCTCTGAAAACACGTTTTTCCATGCCTTGAATTGATCTCTTGTCTTTCAAATAAGTGATGCAAATTGATCAGGGAAGCTTGTGTAGTCTTTTTGCCACTACCCCATCTCCTCTGTGTTAACACAAAGGGGGTGATTAGTAGTACAGGACAGGGGTAGCAGCATGGAGATGTGGAGAGAAGTTCACCGTTTCGCATCACACCATTAGTGGTTCTTGATTTTGAAAAAAGTTAAAGCAGTTTAAGCGAATTATCATTTATATAATCTAACATCAAGGTAATCTAACCAGATCTGACAATAAAAGGACACTGCTCAGAGCCTTCAAAACCAATTCCTTCAGAATGTGATATACTGTCAGAAAAGACTGAACCAACAAATAGACAGTACATTATAATAATAATAACACTTTGGTCGGCCGCTGATTTGCCGCGGTTCTCTGGTGAGAAGGCCTTGTTTACCCATGTGCTCCCAACTGCCTCCCTATTCCCACGCTTCTTCTCTCCTACCAACATTCGGAGATGAACTGCTTGATGACATCCCTTACCCCATTCTTCCCAATTTCTCCGATTAGCATATTAACCTTCTCCTTTGAGTCACTCACTAATCACATGTCCTTCATTTTCCCATCCCACTTCCCCATTATACTCCCAGTGAATCTTATTCTTTTAGACTGGTATTTGAGGCATTCTAGAAGAAAGTGTTCCAGGGTCTCCACCACGCCTAAATTACACATCTGGCACTCCTTTTCACTGTTTTGCCCACTTTGTCTCCTCAGCTCCAGGGAACGCGACCTCAGCTTGGTCAACAGTGACCCTCCAAAGGTGTCATCAAGGTACTCTTCAAAACCAGGCTTCTCTTTATCACGCAGGCAACCCAAAGACCTCTTTGCTTTGACACGCTCTCACCAATTAAGGTTACCACCCCCCACGACCCTTTCTCTGACGATTTGTTTACCCTGGATTGCCCCTACGTCAAGTCCGAGACGAGTAGTTCTCTATTAGCTCCCTCACTTGGGCCATCTTATTCTTATATCTTATTGATAGATGATTTATTGACAGCGGAAATTCTCTATTTTATTGATTGTGTTTATTAACAGGGAAACTCATTCTTTGTTAACAAAATGTTTATACAATGGGATAAACAGTTTGTTAACAGGCAATCAGTTTAGTTAATATGAATTTCAGCCAATTTACCCTGGACCAGTGTATAGTACATGTTGCGGAAGATACTGGATGTCTGGAGAGAAATTTGGCATTTGAGATCTGAAAACTTTGCCAACCCATATAAGACACCTGGCTGGGTTATTATCTTATAAAAGAAATAAAAATAAAATGAACTGCTTTTAACATAAACTATAGCAATCTGCTGTAACAAAGAATGAACTTAAATCGCAGAATAAAGTGTGTTGGGATCATCTGTGTCTTGAAGGATACGCATGAGTATAATCTCTGCTGATATTACCCTGGATCTCTTCGGGTTTAATTACAATGGCAATTACGTTTGGCGTAAATGGAACATCGTGTAAGATTAGATTATATTCTTTTATCATATGACTCGTCCGTTTTGTTCACTTTAAAACATTTGATATTTTGTTTTCATATTAATCAGTGATAAATAAAGCCTTCCGTCAATTTCATTAGTCAATTTCAAAACTAGACAATTTGATTGGCTTGGCTGAACAAAATAAAACTGGGCCACATTTTCATAATTTGCATAATTAGATTTGGGAGCTTTCATTGGTCAATTTCAAAACTGGACAATTTGATTGGCTAAACAAACTACAACTGGGTCACATTTGCATAATTTCAGTAGGGAGAATTTACGTTATCTGTCCTATTTAGGATGGGTTATAATGTATTAATTTTTTACCTACAAGAAAAACGCCATTCATTTTTTTTATATTTTCACTTTTTGCTTCCAAAACATAGGTTATGACCCCTCATTGGAACGAGCTCGACGAGCTCGTTCCAATGAGGGGTCATAACCATGTTTTGGAAGCAAAAAATGAAAATTTTTAGTTATACGAGGATGTTTTTTCCAAGTGCCGTCTACAACTCCAAGTTAGGTGATGGGTTAAAAAGTCATACTAAGTGGCTAATTTGTGCGTGTGTGTGTCATATGATAAATAGAATATGAAATGAGTGTTTTTCTCATATAATATTTATGAAACTCGTCGGAATTTTCCGTTTGGGCTCGCCAGAGGCTCGTCAAAACGGAAAATTCTTAGACTCGTTTCATAAATATTAGATGAGAAAAACACTCATTCCATATCCTCTATTTATTCAACAGTAGACATTCAGAATATAGAATAAACATAGCAAATCGTTCAATTGCATTGTCTCATTTGAAAAAAAGAAGAAAAAACCCAGTATACAACATCTCAACAGATCGTCGCCTGAATGCTACAATGTTCTATGTCCCCTATGGGACATAGAACATTCTAGCACTCAACCGACAAGATGTATCAGTAATGAATGACAGTTTATTTCTTTTGTTTCGTTTGCTTTTTGTATTATAGAATGTATACTTTTGGGAGATGACATAGCCAGGTTGGCTGTCTACCTGTCATCCCCCGTTCGACGGAAAATTATTGGAGAAACACTTGCGATGCCGTTACAGGGTGCACGTCGTGAGTAGCGATAACTTTAAAGTTTAAGATAAACCAATAACTGATAACTAATAACTGGTGATCAGAAAAGAACCATGGCTAGTGCGACAATCTCACTCCAGAGCTACGTATTCTAATTTTACAAGCGAAATATAAAGACAGCGGATTATTTAGTGATGAAAACCGACAACATCAAAAGATCGCTCAAAGTACAAGATATAAACGGTCGATCCATAGTCGATAAGAAACATGACTTTAAAAACCTGGTCAACTCAACTAAACCTGATAACATCATAGGAACTGAGTCTTGGCTGAAACCAAAACATTACACAAATGAAATAATTAACCCACATCTTGGTTACTCAATATTTCGAAGAGACCGTACTATACAGGTGGGTGAAGGAGTCTTTATTGCAGTTTGTGATGGTATCATAGCCCAAGAGCTAGTCGAGCTTCAATCCAACTGCGAAGATGTCTGGATAAAGTTAGATCTAGCAGGCAGTAAATCCCTAGTAATAGGTGCATATTATAAACCCCAAGATCTAGATATAAACAACTCATTAGAATTTTCAAAGTCCTTAGAAAAGGTTAACAAGCAATACTCTAACAACTGGGTTGCTGGAGACCTGAATTTACCCCAAATGGACTGGGAGACCATGAGACCATCTGTAGACTGTAAATATCCAACATATTACAGAGATATCATAGAAACCCTTAATGATGCAAACCTCACACAGATGGTTAACCAACTCACTAGAGAAAACAACATCTTAGATCTGTTCCTCACGACCAATCCTACCCTGGTCAATCGAGTTAATATTTTACCTGGCATAAGTGACCATAACATTTTAAATATTAAAGTAAACACCTCTTCTAAAGTCTGCTTCCAAGAGCCCCGAAAAATCCCACTGTATAAAAAGCTAACTGGGAAAAATTCAAATGTTCTATACTAGATTACCACCAAGATATGCTAAGAGGGGACAAATATTCCACCCTGGATATAGAAAGACTTTGGGGGAGCTTCTCAACCACCCTAAATAAACTATTAGAAAAAATCATTCCATCCAAGATGTCCCCCACGCGAGACCACCTTCACTGGGTAAACCAGAGCCTAAAAAGAACCATCAGAAAGCGTGATAGGGCCTTTAAAAACACGGAAAGTCAAATAAGCCATGTGACCGAAAGAAATTCTTGGACCTCAAGCACCTCGTTCGGAAAAAACAAAGATGCTTACCAACTATACCTCGAAGATATTTTTAACGTTAAGCAGACAGGCGATTCTCCCAATGCCAAACCCAACACAAAGAGGTTTACTCTCTCCTTAAACACTCCAAACAAGACTCGGCATCCCTTCCTCCCTTAAAATTCCAAACCACATTGAACTATGATGAAAACTCAAAGGTCACAGTTTCAAATAAACAGTTCCAATCTGTTTTTAGCCCCAAATCCCCATAGAGCCTAGCTTCTTATTGCAAAACAAGACTTCAAGATATGCTTGATCGCAAAGAAATATCTCTGCTTGAATATCAAACATCTCCCAGAATGCCAGACATTAACATAAGTGCAAATGGTATTGAAAAACTCCTATCAAATTTAAAACCACACAAGGCATGCGGGCCTGATCAAATCAAACCCATAGTACTCAAAACACTATCAAAGGAACTTTCACCAATTATTGAAAGAATCTTTCAAAAATCCATCGATGAGGGATCGTTACCTTCCCAGTGGAAAACTGCAAACGTAGCGCCCATTTTCAAGAAGGGTGACAAGTCAGATCCTGCCAATTATAGGCCCATATCCCTGACATGTGTACTCTGCAAAACACTGGAACATATTGTCTCATCCTCAATCATCAAACATTTTACAAACCTATACCACCTACAGCACGGTTTCCGAGAAAAGAGATCCTGTGTAACACAACTAGTAATGCTTGTAAATGACCTCCTCCTGTCAGTAAAAACAAAAAGCAAACTGACCTAATTTTACTAGACTTTAGTAAGGCCTTTGATAAAGTCAGCCATGAGAAAGTCCTACTGAAAATGCATAACTATGGAATACGCGGCCAAACCCCCAAATGGATTAAAAGCTTCCTAGATAACCGTTCTCAATCCGTAATTCTAAACGGCACACGCTCGGAACCCATACCGGTCTCATCTGGAGTCCCCCAGGGGTCCGTGCTTGGTCCACTGCTCTTTCTAGCATATATAAACGACCTTCCCTAAGACATCCAATACAAAGTGCGCCTTTTTGCAGACAATACTGCTATATACTTGTCACACACTTGCGTAAATCAGTTAAGGACCCTTCAAAACGATCTGGAAACTTTAGAAAAATGGGAAATGGACTGGGATATGCAATTCAATCCTTCAAAATGCCAAGTTATACATGTCACTAGAAGGAAACATCCTATACCATCCAAATACTTTTTACATAATACCCTGTTACAATCCACTTCATAGGCCAAATACCTTGGCGTGGACATCTCAGACGATCTCTCCTGGGATACACACCTAAGCAGAGCAACAAAAGAAAGCAAATCAAACGCTTGGTTTTCTTCGCAGAAACTTAAAAGTAAAATCTGAGCCCCTGAAATCCATGGCTTACCAAACCCTGATTTTACCCTAGTTGGAATACAGCTCTGAAGTCTGGTCTCCCTACACCCAAACCCAAATCGACCAACTTGAAGCAGTCCAAAGAAGATTTGCGCGCTGGGCAAAGTCTGACTTCAGACGCACATCTAGTGTCACAGAAATGCTCCAGACACTTAAATGGTGTCGTCTGGACCTCCGGCGTATTGACTCTAGACTGTCCCTCATGTACAAAATAACACACAATCTAGCTGCTATCCCCATTGACGGCTCTCTGACTCCAATAACAAGAAGATCTCGCCATAACCACCCATGGTGCTACAGACAAATTACAACAACCACAGACTACTACAAGTACTCATTCTTCCCTAGGACTGTATATCATTGGAATGGCCTCTCACCTCATATCCTCTCCCTCCCTACCCTTGAGCAGTTCAATATGGCTGTTAGTCATATTGATCATGTCTCACCATAGCCTTGCTTCCTCCAGCTTTTTAACCAAATTTTTCTGATCTTATCTGTATATAGCTTTAGGCCTGGTACTATACTTCTCTAACATTCTTTGTGGCTGACGCGCCGAACGTCTATGTCCCCGCGAGGGGTTTGACATAAGTGGAAGATAGAAAGAAAGAACATACGCCCTGGAGACAAAACGAAGGACGAGGTTTCCAGACCTTAATCAGCCCACAATTGCATTCTGTCGCCTTGCGTATTAAAACCAATATATTTCATCATTCTAGTGGGAGGGCTGTATTTGTTCTATTGTCTATAACATGCAGTCGGGACAGTAGGGATTATTACAACTAACTTGGGAGGAGTAAGAATTCAGAGTTTTTGTCTTGATGGACTTTTTAAATATATTTATGTTGCTTATACTCCGCAATTTATAATTCGTTCAATATTTTGGGGACATGAAAGATGGTTAGGTTATCGAGAGTATATATAGTGTTCGGAGTATATATAGACGGTGAGATTGCCTGGTCCTTACACTCGCTGTAGGTCCTGTAGAAAACATATATTCAAATGATGCAATATATAGTTGACCATTACACCAACTGAACATGAACAGGGTGGCATGCAGCTTGAACAGATGGTTGACCTTGAGCATTCTAAAGAGTGGGTCGTTTTGTGCGTTATATTTTCTATTGTTTATTATTCGCAATGAGTGTTTGTGTAGATTAAGGACTCTGGCGGCGGCACTTGAGTTACCTCAGAAAGGTATTCCATACAGTAAATGGCTTTGGATTATGGTGTAATAGAGCGTTTTTAAGACTTTATGGGGAAGTATTCTTTTTCCTCTGTTGAGAATAAAATTCGCGTGTGATATTTTACAATATATTTTAGATACGCGGGTTTTATACGACAGATTGTCATCTGTGTAGAGGGCCAAGATATTTTAGGGTTTGTTCTTCTTCACCATGTCCAATTTTTAACTGTTTCATTGTTAATACTTATTTGTTGCCGCGTTACCCTGGTCTTGCAGCTTGGGTTAATAACCATGGTTTTATTCGCATTTCTTATCAGGCAATTGGAACAACACCACTCGAAAATACTAGATCATTTTCTATTAAAATAACAACTAAGGAGTTCGGTGTTTAGGGCTGAGGATTACATGGCTGCATCATCAGCGAATAGCAGGAGATTCAATGAGTCTGAGCTTAAGATATCGTTGATGTATATCAGGAACAATAAGGGGCTAAGTATTGAACCTTGTGGGACGCCTCATGTAAGTGAGACTAGCGAAGATTGGTGGACCCATATTGAACATACTGTACTCTATCTGTTAGATAGCGCTTGAACCAGTTATTACATGTCCTCCTGCAGCCGTAATTATTGCAGAAGAATTTCGTGATTTAAAGAGTTGAAAGCTTTTGATAATGCCATTGTTTCATCTTTACTTGATTATTATTTCCTAGCGCTATATTATTTAAAAGCTGCATTATGGGATGGCGATGTTGTATTTTTTCCTGAAGCCATATTGGTGGCAGTATAGAACATTGAAGTTATCTAGAAAACTTGTTAGTCTGGCTGACATTAGTTTTTCTAAGACTTAAGAAAAAGTGGGTAATAAACTGACTGGTTATAATTAGTGAAAGTATGCTTGTCTTCTGCTTTATGTATCTGAATATCTTTTATTACACGCCTGTTCTAGGTAATCCCCATCTACAGCAACACTAAACCATGCGGAAAATGAAAATCTTCTACTGGAACACAGAACACATTGGAACTCAGGGGATGAGTTATCAGATGAATTTTATTTTGCCTAATTGGTTTCAGGGGTAATGCAATTTCGTAAGCTTTAAGGTGTATGTTTATAAAACAATTATAAGTCTCGTCTGGGCATTCAGTCTCTATAACCGAAAAATCGCTTTCAGAAAGAAGTCATTTGAACTCAGCAATGCTTTGGGAATTAATCATTCTTGTCATAACATAATTAACATGAACTGGTTTAGGTGGAGGTATTTCCACGTGAAATATTTCCAAAGTGATCGGATACGTCAATCAATATGATTCCTGAAATCGAGGGGCCTTTTATGTTATTTGAGAACATATGATCAATGAGGGTTGCCGAATGATTGGTTACACTTGTAGGTTTAGTTATTTGTGGTAAAAATCCAGCACTAAACATTAGATCAATTAACTCCCACACTAAACATTAAATCAATGAACTCCCACACTAAACATTAAATCAATAAAATCCCACACTAAACATTAAATCAATAAAATCCCACTCTAAACATGAAATCAATAAAATCCCACATTAAACATTAAATCAATAAAATCTCACACTAAACATTAAATCAATAAAATCCCGCACTAAACATTGAATCAATAAAATCTCACACTAAACATTAAATCAATAAAATCCCGCACTAAACATTAAATCAATAACATCTCACACTAAACATTAAATCAATGAACTCCCACACTAAACATTAAATCAATAAAATCCCACACTAAACATTAAATAAATAAAATCCCACACTAAACATTAAATCAATAAAATCCCACATTAAACATAAATCAATAAAATCTCACACTAAACATTAAATCAATAAAATCCCGCACTAAACATTAAATCAATAAAATCCCACACTAAACATTAAATAAATAAAATCCCACACTAAACATTAAATCAATAAAATCCCACATTAAACATAAATCAATAAAATCTCACACTAAACATTAAATCAATAAAATCTCACACTAAACATTAAATCAATAAAATCCCGCACTAAACATTAAATCAATAAAATATCACACTAAACATTAAATCAATAAAATCCCGCACTAAACATTAAATCAATAACATCTCACACTAAACATTAAATCAATGAACTCCCACACTAAACATTAAATCAATAAAATCCCGCACTAAACATTAAATCAATAAAATATCACACTAAACATTAAATCAATAAAATCCCGCACTAAACATTAAATCAATAACATCTCACACTAAACATTAAATCAATGAACTCCCACACTAAACATTAAATCAATAAAATCCCACACTAAACATTAAATAAATAAAATCCCACACTAAACATTAAATCAATAAAATCCCACATTAAACATAAATCAATAAAATCTCACACTAAACATTAAATCAATAAAATCCCGCACTAAACATTAAATCAATAAAATCTCACACTAAACATTAAATCAATAAAATCCCGCACTAAGCATTAAATCAATAAAATCTCACACTAAACATTAAATCTATAATCTCGTCAGTTACATAGTGATTAGAAACCTTCAATAAATCTTTTTTTAGGTCTCTCAAAATATAAGCCTTTTTGTTCTTGTTGTTAAATATATCTGTATTTCATCATCTTTGTCGGGAAAAGAATAATATCTGCTTAGGGTTGAGTAGTTGGTCAATAAATGATGCCTACGAGTTTGGAACAGTGACTGATTTCAATTTCAAGGAACAGAGATTTAAATACAGGTGGAATAAATATAGATAAATCGTCTCAAATTCTGTATGTTAGTCCACTTTTTATGAAGCGGCCCACACCTCCGTGCCCATCGTCATTTTCTAGTTTATTTTTGTGAAACAGGGGTTCATACCCATTCAATGTATATGAGAGATTGTAAGGAATTTTGAAAATTTCTGTAAGGCCAATCAAATCAAATGCATCCTCATTAGTTTGCATTTCGGACAATAGATGGTTTAGGGAATCCCAGTGGGTACCTAGGTTTCGCCAATTTAAATGGAACAATAAAAATGAGACGTTCAGGTCACACAATATCGTTTTGAGGTCATCTGGTTCATAATATTTACATTTAATGGAGTTTTTAAAAGGGGTCTCTTCTTCGGGCATTATACACGTGTTCTCATTTTAAATACTTACAAAATCATATTTTGTATTAGGCTGGACCTCGTTCAAGCCAATGTTATACGCCATTACTCAGTAGCTAACCATCAGTTTTAATGTTTCTATAAAATGTAGGATCTCCTGTACATATGTACATCTTTACAAATGGGTTTTGTTGCGGAAAAGAACTGTTAATTGTAAGGAAATATATACTTTGTGCTACACAAAAGGAAGTCTTTCTCCAATGTTTCGTATTCTTTGGGCAACAGGATGACTTTGAGAAAGGTTGAAAGATATAGGAGGAATATGTTTTACATACATACTTTTCCTGCTATACAGTGACCATCTTCAGCCAAACTTTATTATCTCACACCATACATTAAGGAAGGTGGTTGTTTCGTAGAATAATATACGCTAGTTTTTAGCGTATTTTAACCCTTTACCCGACTTAACGGCTAAGTAAAAAGTGAAAACGTTCTCTAATTTCTTCAAATGTTTTTCGTCAAGTTTATCTATGACAGCTGCAATGATGCAGCCATGACTAGATTTAGATAAAATGCATGGAACTTTAAGTCAAAAACTAAGTTGATGAATGGATTTAGACGAATTTAAATGCCCAGATTATGCTTATTCTAGTGTCACAGTGACGAATGAAGTGTTCTGGGTTTGAAGGGGGCGCCACACTCTAATCATGGGTCATGATGCGAAGCGGCGAGTTTTGGAATGAGCAACAGGGGCATCAAACTCTTGGCTGCGTGATCCGCGGCCTTTTCGGTGGAAAAGTTTTGAAAATGGCAGGTCACTGTGGCCCTCCGATGATTTCTTTGCACATCCATGGCCGCCATGTTTTCCGGCTAAAATATTTTATAATATAATATTAGAACGTTTCTTTTCATGTTCTATCGGTCGATAGTACCTGAGTTTGTGTGATTTCTGAAATAAAACCTGAAACAGCGAGCTGCTTCAGGTTTTATTTCCGAAATCACACAAACTCAGGTACTATCGACCGATAGAACATGAAAAGAAACGTTCTAATTATTTTATTATGCCCAACAAAAGTACGTTCATTGTTATAATGTTAAGCGTTAACTGCAGCATGCCATCAGTCTTGTAACAACAATGTAGTCGAATCCAAAAACATGACGTCATTTCGAACGAATGACGTCTCTTCGAAAATGACTTGTCACAAGTGCCGTCGCTTTGGGAGTTTCTATATCAACAAATGCCAGTGGTTACAGCTGTTCATGTTATAATTCATTGTTAATGCTTGTGTGATAAGTGGTATAAATTAATGGAATATAAATTCATGTTTCTCGGACGACGGCAGTTGATAGAATTAAGCGGAGTGAAACAATTTATTTTGAACTTGAGGCGGAGGTTCAGTGAGGACGGGGATTACTAAACTTGTGGAAATATAATTGATTGAGGTCATAACTCATATTCAGGATTCACTGAGGTGGTGAACAACACGTGAGTTTTTAACATTTCTGATTCGTTTGAATTCATTGTTTGCAGTTAAAATTGAAAACACACCCACTGAAGATGATATATTTGTTGGTAAGTTTGTGTCTACCGGTGACGTAAAAAGTTAAACGAACACGGAACCAGCGTTTGGTGTTGAGAAATTCCAATCGACGCTGATCAATGGAAGTGGAGCTTACATTTTCTTCGTTCTCTTGTCTCCAGGGAAAAAAGTTCCGATAGTACCCGTGTTTTGCCCCCAAACTCCAGTACTATGACTTTTAGAAGGTGTCGAAGTAACCAATGACGGCTGATGTTACAAACGTGAGGCATAATAATATAATAATATAATTTTTATAGACTCAGTCAAATTTTGAAAAAGAAAGTTAAAACGTTTACAGGAGCCCCGCGTAGGGCCTTCATCTGTATGTATAGGGTACTATATTATCCGCAATAAAACATGGACATCCACTACAGGACGGACATCCGCTATCTCCTGTAGTGAAAAACCTGACTTACAAAAATCAGAACTGCTACGCCTTTCTGGATCCACCTTTATGACTTGATATACACAGAACGCCACGCGTGTGCGATTGGGTTAATCGATAGGGCACGAGTGCCAGCGCGGAAGGATAGAACGCGAGACCGTAGGCCTCGAGTTTTATCCTTCCGCGATGGAACAAGTACCATGTCGATTAACCCATTCACACGCGCTTGTCGTTCTGTGTTTATTTATCGCCTTCCCGTTTGTAAAAACAATCATTAGAAGGACACTCAGCAAATCATGTGACAACTATCAACAAAAGAGCACATTTTATCGTCAACCAAATTTGCGAATGGAACCCGTGTTACTCTGTCGTCCCTTGAGTTCCAATGTGTTCACATATTATCGCCAACCAAATTTGCGAATGGAACCTGTGCTACTCTATCGTCCCTATGTGTTCACATTTTATCGCCGACGAAATTTGCGAATGGAACCCGTGTTACTGTGTCATCCCCTGAGTTCCAATGTGTTCACATTTTATCGCCAACCAAATTTGCGAATGGAACCCGTGTTACTGTATCGTCCCCTGAGTTCCAGTTTGCTCACATTTTATCGCCAACCACATTTGCGAATGGAACCCGTGTTACATTATCGACCCCTGAGTTCCAATGTGTTCTATGTACCTTCTAGCACACAGAACACACTGGAACTCAGGGAACGAATTTTAGCTATCGCTAGCGATTCAAGCTGTAATTGCGGTGCACGATTTGTAGAACATTCCATTGAAATTTCGCTTCTATTTAAAAATAGTTCATCAACGATTTCCGTTTCGCACATGTGTGCGGAACAGATTTTGTGATTTTCATTATCCGCATGGTTTAGTGTTGCTGTAGATAGGAATTTCATAGAACATGCGTGTAAAATGATAAATTTGCTATCTTTGGTGGAATATCTGAAAGCGGCCTCTGAGGAGTTCAATTCTTACAAAATCGCGTTGATGGGGTGGGCACGCTCCTCCGGATCCTCTTTTCTTTTTCTAAGGCCCTTGGATTCAAGGTTTGGTTATTGGGATGGGGAAGCAGCTTCGGCCAGTCATCCATGCATTATACGAACGCAACTAATAATACCATGTCCTCAGATCATTTATACATGTTTCAAGAACATATTGTCACATGAAACATACTGTCAGTCCAACTTGAGATGTTCACATGAAATGATGATAGGAAAATGCACTTTTGGGTTACTTTCACACAGTTACGTAGATAGGGATGGGGGAGGGGGGACCATCCCCACCCACACTTTTTTCTGAGATATGTCAACCTTATCATCCTTTGATATGTGCATTCATATCTGAAATCTCTAAAACTGGCTTATGTACTCCAGCCAACCCTTATATCTCTTGGGTCATTTTGCTATAGCTATTTCTTCACTTTGTGGGAATTTTAGCCTTCCAAAAGTACCCAGGGTAGGCCTGCATGGTATATCGATAAACCGATATATACCGGTATTCAAACCAATATCGATTGAATAACGGTGTAATTACAAAAATATCGGTTTGTCGTCATTATTTATTCACCCACAATTTAATTTTCAAGATGTCTTGAGTGTTTTGACTGTAGCTCCAAATGAATAATATTATCGCTTTAACCAAGGAATCGTCCGCATGTGCCCACGCAATATACAATTTCAGCAGCTGAAAAAATAAATTTCAAAAATTTCAACAAAATGATATCATGTGACCCCTCATTGGAACGAGCTCGTTCCAATGAGGGGTCACATGATATTGTTTTGTAGAAATGTTTTGAAAAAATTTGATAAATTAATATTTAAAATAATAAATTTTGAGATCGTCTGCGTTGGGTCAAGGTTTTTCGAACCGCATCATCAAGGTATGCTGATTCGTTCCGGTTGTGATGCCTCAAGTCTCGATTGTGGTACTTATGTTCAGATATCTGAACAGTTTTCGATATACCGGTATATCGCGTTATTTGTTTGAATACCGATACCGGTATTCCGTTTTGAATATCGTGCTGCACTTACCCAGGGTGCACCAAACGGAATGTAAAATTATTTATTTTCCCGAGAAAGATCCTAAACCTTCATCTATACGGGATACATGCTTTCAACTCAGCACGTATTGAAATGAATTGGGGGTATTTTTCTGATACCCTAATTTGACGCCCTCTTCCCCACGTTCGGCATATTGAGAACTACGGCATACGCACCTTCGCCATAATGTGTTGATATTATTACACAAAAATTATATAGAAACCTTTACCTGAATAAGCGTGGTAGCGTCATCAATTCGAAACAAAAATATGTGTGTTTCGTCGGCAAAACGAAATCTTAGAGTGGCATCAATGTCGTAACTCTCTTGTTTCTGTGAAATAATGTTTTGACATATTGATGTATATTGGTGCATTTCATGTCTTGATTTACATAAGATGGGTCTTGTCTTTTTATGTTACGAGATAATTAATGCACAATCAGTTGTATAATTACAGTGACAACTTTAGACATCGATAGAGACATGACAGTCGTTCTGTGAGAAAATACTTCATGACCTTGTGACAAGGACATGGACGCCAACTCTGATCTTGAGAAAATATGTTAGTCTTCAGGTGTTTTCAATGTTCAGAGGCCGTGTTTATTGGACAGATGAATATTCAGTCTTCTAGTAGTCCACATATTTTGTCAGCAACTCTATTACAGTAACTCTTACTAGCAATAATCAACTCCCCCTCCCCCCACCCCCGCCCTCATTGGCCTCCAAAAAACTTCGGTGAAACTGCAGTGGGCTGTCAGCAGATCATAAAAAATATGCACACAGTTTCCTACCCACTCCGAATAAAAACAAATTGGCCTGAACCTGGTAACATAAATCTTTACTTTAATTACTAAATGACAGATCAAATAAACTGACTCATGACTTCATAGGAGTTTAATGTCCGACAAATTTTCACGTACTTTTAGTATTTTGTAGAGCTCAGAAAATAAAAGAACATGTGTATTGGGATGTTTTTAGATTAATGCCATTTGTTGACTTTGACGCATGCGTTTACCATGTAACAGAAATCATCACCAGCAAACTATTAATTAATGAAGCACCAGGTTGTACACGGTGCTTCATTAATTAAATTTTTGATGATTATTCCTGTAATTAGTGTTTGGAATCTAATATTATTACGTCCGTGAAAATATTGCCCACCCGTGGTCCACAGCAGTCGTACTGTACACGCTCTCATTTTGTGCCGCTTTCATATTTCTCAAACAGCAAAAGAAATATTTGAATTTATCCAACGGCACATAAAATTCCTTAAATTTGTATGAATAGTACCTGGAGATTCCTTGTGATTAGACTTGTATAAGATGTCAGATGATTCCTTCCGATTAGACTGATATGAAATGACAGATGATTCCTTGTGATTAGACTTGTATCAGATGTCAGATGATTCCTTGTGATTAGACTGGTATCAGATGTCAGATTATTCCTTATTATTAGACTTGTATAAGATGTCAGCTGATTCCTTGCGATTAGACTGGTATCAGATGTCAGATTATTCCTTGTTATTAGACTAGTATCAGATGTCAGCTGATTCCTTGCGATCAGACTGGTATGAAATCTCAGACGATTCCTTGTGATTAGACTTGTATCAGATGTTAGATGATTCCTTGCGATTAGACTGGTATCAGATGTCAGATTATTCCTTGTGATTAAACTGGTATCAGATGTCAGATGATTCGTTGTGATTAGACTGGTATCAGATGTCAGATGATTCCTTGTGATTAGACTGGTATCAGATGTCAGATGATTCTTTGTGATTAGACTTGTATCAGATGTCAGATGATTCCTTGCGATTAGACTGGTATCAGATGTCAGATGATTCCTTGTGATCAGACTGGTATCAGATGTCAGATGATTCCTTGTGATTAGACTTGTATCAGAGGTCACATGATTCCTTGTGAGTAAACTGGTATCAGATGCCAGGTGATTCCTTACGATTAGGCTGGTATGGAATGTCAGATGACTCTTTGCAATTAGACTGGTATGAAATGTCAAATGACTCTTTGCAATTAGACTGGTATCAGATATAAGATGATTCCTTGTGATTAGACTGCTATCAGATGTCACATGATTCCTTGTGATTAGACTGGTATCAGATGTCAGATGATTACTTGTGATTAGACTGGTATCAGGTGTCAGATGATTCCTTGTGCTTAGACTTGTATCAGATGTCATATGATTCCTTGCGATTAGACTGGTATGAAATGTCAGATGATTCCTTGTGATTAGACTGGTATCAGATGTCAGATGATTCCTTGTGATTAGACTAGTATCAGATGTCAGACGATTCCTTGCGATTAGACTGGAATGAAATGTCAGATGATTCCTTGTGATTATTTATTATTTATTGGTGTTTAAGGTTACATATTTCTGCACAATGGCTAATCATGACCACGACAGTTTTATGGGTGGAGGAAGCCGGAGTACCCGGAGAGAACCACCGAGCAACGGCGAGCAACTGTCAGCTCCCCAACATACTAACTTCACACAAGCAGGGTTAGCATTGGTTGAAGACAGGTGCACCATCGACGTGCAGTACGCAATGGGGGGTGATGTGTCTTGCCCAAGGACACAACGCGATTGCCGCAGGTGGGATTCGACCGAGGACCTCTCGGCTTGTAGCCTGCACCTCTACCTACTGAGCCACCGCGCCCCCGACTCCTTGTGATTAGACTGGTATCAGATGTCAGATGATTCCTTGCGATTAGACTGGTATGAAATCTCAGATGTTTCCTTGAGATTAGACTGGTATGAAATGTCAGATGATTCCTTGTGATTAGACTGGTATCAGATGTCAGATGATTACTTGTGATTAGACTGGTATCAGGTGTCAGATGATTTCTGTGATTAGACTGGTATCAGATGTCATATGATTCCTTGCGATTAGACTGGTATGAAATGTCAGATGATTCCTTGTGATTAGACTGGTATCAGATGTCAGATGATTACTTGTGATTAGACTACTGTCAGATGTCAGATGATTCCTTGTGATTAGACTGGTATCAGGTGTCAGATGATTCCTTGTGATTAGACTGGTACCAGATGTCAGATGATTCCTTGTGATTAGACAGGTATCAGATGTCAGATGATTCCTTGTGATTAGACTGGTATCAGATGTCAGATGATTCCTTGTGATTAGACTGGTATCATATGTCAGATGATTCCTTGTGATTAGACTGTTAACAGATGTCAGACGATTCCTTGTGATTAGACTGCTATGAGATGTCAGATGATTCCTTGTGGTTAGACTGGTATCAGATGTCAGATGATTCCTTGTGATTAGACTGGTATGAAATATCAGATGATTCCTTGTGATTAGACTGGTATCAGATGTCACATGATTCCTTGTGATTAGACTGGTATCATATGTCACATGATTCCTTATGATTAGAATGGTATCAGATAACAGATTATTCCTTGCAATTAAACTGGTATGAGATGTGAGATGAGTCCTTGTGATTAGACTGGTATCAGATGTCAGATGCAGGTGGCGTATAGACCATTTACCAATCCTAACAGGGAAACCGGACAGCACTATTCACAAAACTCGCAATTCAATTCTTATTATTTTTTTCGTTTTTTGTCTCAAAAACATATCATATTATCCTCATTAGAACGAGTTCGCTGAGCCTCGTACAATGATGGTCTGTCTGTAAGCTATGTTTTGGATGTAAAATTGAGAATGTTGGGTTGATAAAAAAAACGAATTTTGAAAGTGTCGTCTGGAGTTCATGTTGGGGAAAGGTTAGCTTACAGTACGTGGAGAGTGGGTTGTAACTAAAACACCCGCGAGGTATAGATCCACCCAGAGTATCAGTTTCAAATTCTGTGCATATGGACAAAAAACACAAGCAAAGTTTCAGCCAATGGACCTCCGGGTTTAACCCGGAGGTCCATTGGCTGAAACTTTGCTTGTGATGGTTATGCTCTGCAACAAATTTGCAATTATTGCTCGGGTGGAATCTCCACTCTGCAGGTGATTTAATGATAATTCGCTCTCCACGTACTGTACACCCACTGGAGAACCAGTGAAACCTCTATGCAGCACATACCGATTATTACGATAATACGAGCGGTATCTTGTATTCATAGAGGCATCAGGGATCAGATGCAGTTTCAACACACCCTTTTTCTTCAGCATCAGAAACAAAGTTGGTGGAATTCTTAGGAGTCAGAAACGAAAGGAACGTCAGAGAACGGCATTATACAAACCCTATAACTATGAATCAGTAGACTATAATACCCAACAGGTTTTTACAAACAATGACCATGATACCAACAGGCATTACACACACCCAAAAACTATGAATCAATGGATCATAATACCCAAAAGGTTTACACACCCTCTATTACAATGTATCAGTGGACCATAATACTCCACAGGTTTCTACACACCCTGTAACCATGTATCACAGTGTGCGAAACGCCCAAACGATATTACATATACTCTATAACTATGAAACAGTGGACCATAATACCCAACAGTTTCTACACATCCTATAACTATATGTATCATTGGAAATAATACACAACCGGTTTATAACAGCCTAAAACTATGAATCAGTGATCCATAATACCCAACGGGTTTATAACACACAATAACTATGTATCAATGATACTCAAAAGGCTTCTGCACACGTTATAACAATGTATCAATGGACCATAACACCCGACCGATATTATATTCACCCTTTAACTATGAAACAGTGGACCATAATACCCAACAGCTTCTACACGCACAATAACTATATATCCAACAGGCATTATACACACCCTATAACTATACATCAGTAGAAAATAACACCCAACAGGCATTATACACATCCTATAACTATGTATCAGTAGAAAATAACACCCAACAGGCATTATACACACCCTATAACTATGTATCAGTGGACTATAATACTCAACAGGTTAATGCATTCCCCATGACTATGCATTAATGGACCACAATACCCAACAGACATTATACACACCATATAACTATGTATCAGAAGAAAATAATACCCAACAGGCATTATACAAACCATATTCCTATGTATCAGTAGACTATAATACCCAACAGGCATTATACATACCCTATATCTATGAATCAGTGGATCGTAATACCCCATAGGTTTATGCACACCCTTTATCTTTGAATTAGTAAACCATTATGGCCAACAGGCATCATACACGCCCTATAACTATGAATCAGTAGGCCATAATACCCAACACGGTTATACACACCCTATAACTGTGTGTAAGTGGGTCATAATACCTACAGGTTTACACACGCCAAATGACTATGAAACAATGGACCATAATATCAAACAGGCATTATACACATCCTATAACTATCAATTAGTGGACCCTAATAATCCAGCAGGCATTACACAAAACCTATAATGACGGGCATAGTGTTCAACAGGTATTATACACATCCTATAACTATGAATCAGTGGACCATAATACCCAGCAGGCATTATAAACCTATAATGACGAATCAGCGGGCGTAATTCTCAAAAGGCATTATACACATCCTATAACTGTGAATCAGTGGACCATAATACTCAGCAGGCATTATAAACCTATAATGACGAATCAGCGGGCATAATGCTCAACAGGCGTTATACACATCCTATTACTATGAATCAGTGGACCATAATATCCAGCAGGCATTATAAACCTATAATGGCGAATCATCAGGCATAATGCTGAACAGGCATTATACACATCCTATAACTATGAATCAGTGGACCATGATACCCACTAGGCATTATAAACCTATAATGACAAATCAGCGGCATAATGCTCAACAGGCATTATACACATCCCATAACAATGAATCAGTGGACCATAATACCCAGCAGGCATTATCCAAAACCTATAATGACGAATCAGTGGCCATAATGCCACACAGGTTTGCACACACCCTATAATTATAAATCAGTGGATCAAAATGCTCAAAGGGCATTAAACACATCCTACAATTATGAATCAGTGGACCGTAACACCAACAGGGTTATACACATCCAAAAACTATGAATGAGTTTGCCATTATACCCAACACGCATTATACACACCCTATAGCTAAGTATCAGTGGACCTTAATACCCAACAAATTTACATACACCCTATAATTGTGAATCGTTGGACATAATGCCCCACGGGTTTATCCACGCCCTAAAACTATGAATCAGTGGACCATAATAACCAACAGACATTATCCACACTCTATAACTATGATTCAGTGGACCACAATTCCCAACTGGTGCTTACGACCACTAAAAACTATGAAACAGTGGGTCATAAAACCCTACTAGTGAACACACGCCCTACAGCTCTTCATCAGTGGACCATCATACCCCACAGGTTTACGCACATTATTTAACTATGAATTAGTGGACCATAATGCCTAGAATGGATGATACACACCCTATTAATGAGTCACACCCTACAACTATACATAAGAGAACCATAATACCCCACAGGTTTAAACAAAACCGATAACTATGAAACAGTGAACCAAAATATCCAACAGACATTATACACGCCCTGTAAATATCAATTAGTAGATCCTAATAATCTGCAGAATTATGCACGCCTTATAACTATGGACTAAAATGCCCAACGGACATTATACACTCCCCATAACTATGAATCGGTGGAGCATAACACCCCACAGGTTTATACACACCCTATAACTATGAACGAGTGGACCATAATACCCAACCGGTTTATAGACACCCTATAACTATGAACGAGTGGACCACAATACCCAACCAGTTTATACACACCCTATAACTATAAACGAGTGGACCATAATACCCAACCGGTTTATACACACTCTATAACTATGAACGAGTGGACCATAATACCCAACTGGTTTATGCACATCCATAACTCTGAATCAGTGGACCTTTATACCCAGCAGGTTCATACACACTATAACTATGAAACAGTGTGCCGTAATATTCTTCAGGTTAACACACACTCCATAGCTATGCTTCAGTGGACCACAATGCCCCACAAGTTTGTACACACCATATAACTATGAAACAGTGGACCACAATACCCAACAGGTTTATATACACTCTGTGGCCATGAATCAGTGAACCATATTATCCAACAGGCATTACACCCTATAACTATGCATCAGTGAACGATGATATTTCTCACGTTTAAACACACATTTAAGAATTGAATGCAATTTTCATAATCTTTATTGGAGTATGAACGTGTGGGAATGAGTACAAATTATATATGTATCCGAGAGGCGCTAAAAGCTATAAACCCGCCCAAACACCGCCCGAATTACATTCTGTCAACTGCGCTCTACCGTAAATGCGGGTCAAAATTCGACCAAATGTATTCATTGGAAAATGAACTACATTTGGCCATGACGTTTTCATCCAGCTGACCAATGGGAATTGAGTATTTGGACCCAAAACGTATAACTACATTAACAATGTAATTATATAATTATGAATCAGTTTACCGTAATACCCTACAGGTTACACAACCTATCACTATTCATCAATGAACCATAATATCCACAGGCGATATACACACCTTGTAAGTATGAATCTCTGGATCATAATACCCAACATATTTGTACACAAGACCCACAACAATGAATCAGTGAGCAATTATACATAACAGCCATTTTGCACATCTTATAATTAGGAATCAGTGGACCATAAAACCCACCAAGTAGACAATAATACCCAAAAGAGATCATGCACACCCTATAACTATGACAGAGCAGACCATAATACCCCAGAGGTTTATACACACTCTCCATTTATAAACCAGTGGACCATAATACTCACCTTGTTTGTACACATCCGTAACTATGAATCAGTGGATCAAAAAAACCAACAGGTTTATACACAACGAATAACTATGGAACAATGTTCTTCAAGACACCACAGGTTCATTCAAACATATAACTATTAATCATAGGACCATAATACCTAAACGATATTATACACAGCCTATAACTATGAAAGGACTATAATACCCAACAGGTTTCTACACACCCAATAAGTATGAAACAGAGAACCATAATACCCAACAGGTTTCTGCACACCCAATAACTATGAAACAGTGGACCATAATCTCCAACAGGAATTATACACACCTACAATTACAAAACAGAGGATAATAATACATAACAATTTTACACACACACTATGACTATGAATCGGTGGACCATAATACCCCAAAGACAGGCTTATACACACCTAATACCCATGAATCAATGTTATCCAAGACACCACGGGTTCATACACACCTTATAACTATTAATCAGAGGACCTAGGGATCTGCGAATCACAAATTTCTTTTCGAATCGAATCTCGTGTCTCTGATATCGACATCGAATCGAATCCCGAATCGAATCTTAATAGACAAGTTATTTCATATTGCATCAAACGGAAGTTACGGAACACTGTGATGACCCTTACGCGACGGAGTGAACACCTTAAACACCAATAACTAAATATTCTCTGTAGCACCGTCGCTGAAACAGCTAGGCCTATTGTCCATAGTTTTAGTTTTTGAAGGCCTAACTTGTTACTATTCACGTTCTTACGAACGTGAATAGTAACAAGTTAAGCCTTCAAAAACCAAAACTATGGATAATGTTCTGGGCCAAATTCACACCTTACCAAACAATTAAACATTGTCAATTACTCAAATAAATAGGAATTGAGCCTACATGAATGAATTTTATAATGACAGTTTTATTCTGTTTTTGTTGGAAATGTAACAAATTGAAGTTAGTACGAAAGATTCGAAAAAATCGAATCCTGAGACTGATTCGGGATCGATCTCGAAGCATACGTATGGTATCGATATCCAATCGAATCTCGAATATTCGCAGGACCCTAAGAGGACCATAATACCCAAACGATATTATACACACCCTGTAACTATGAAACAGAGGACCATAATACCCAACAGGTATATACACTCCATACAACTATGAAACAGTGGACTATATTGCCCCACATGTTTATATACACCCTATCGCTATGACTCAGTGGACCATAATACCCAACATGTTTATACCCACCATATAACTACGAATCGGTGGACCATAATACCCCACCCGTCTATACACACCCTGAAATCTTGAATCAGCGGACCATAAAATAATACCCAAACAGACATCATTTACTTCCTACAACTACAAATCAGTGGACTCTAATACTCAGCAGGTTTATACACACCATACGACTATGGAACCGTAGACCATAAAACCCAACAAGTTTAACAAAATTTATATATAAATAATAATACCCAACGAATATTATACACATCCTATAACTATGAACAAATTGCCCATAATACTCAACAGGTTTATACACACCATATAGCTATGAATCAGTGGGCCATATTACCCGACCGATTTATACATACCTTATAACTAGGAATCAGTTGACCATAATACCCAACAGGCATTATACACACTTTATGTCGCTGAAACAGTTAGCCATAATATCGTACTGGTTTGTAGACACGCTATAACTATGGACCACAATACCCAACAGGTTTATACACCCTATCACTTTGAATCAGTAGACCAAATACCAAACAGGTTTATACACACCCTGTCACTTTGAATCAGTAGACCAAATACCAATCAGGTTTATACACACCCTATAACTTTGAATCAGTGGACCGTAATACTAAACAGACATTATACACACTCTATAACGATGTATCAATGGACCATGAAATCCATCAGACTTACACACACCATATAATTATGAATCAGTGAACCATAATACCCAAAAGACATTTTATCAGGCCACCTGTTTAAAGTAACTTGTAATAAAACAAATTATACAAACAAAATAGTATTTGCGTTTGATTGACTACGAAACATGAGAAAGCAAAATGCTGGCTTTTACTCCGTTACTCTCTTGTTTTTGTGAAAGCCTCGATAGTGGCTTCTAGCACTCAACCAGTTAAATGAGGTCTCCCTCCACACAAAATCACTTAACCAATTTACAGCAGTCATTACAGATATCGTTATACGGTCGCAACTCAACCATTCCTTCAATTTTGACAAAATTGAGAGGTTGCGACGATGGAGTTTATACACGACAGAACTGCACAGACGTAATCATATATTTGTACTTGCATGTTTATGTTATATGTATGTAGGACCCTGAATCGCTTTCAAATCACACACGGCAGTATCTTGCAACATCATATTTTAGAGACCCCATTCTATATAGCGCAGCTACAAAGGAAACCCCATATCACTACAAAGAAATAACTAACTTTGCTATTTTTGTGTTATGTAAAATAATTTTCTGTGAAATTTAACCATAGAAAAAATGTACTTTTGCTTGTAAATAAGAACCTAAGATCTGAATAAAAAAAATAAAAAAAAAACAAAAAATATTGCAATGTGCAAGCCGGACATTTTTCGTTCAAAGTTCAAGGAATATTTTCTTAAACGAAATTCGCACATTTCTTATCTCGGTATCTCTGAGAAACCTCTTATACATTCATCAGATCAAGAGCTCCAATTTCTTTATTAGTGTGTTTGGATCACAAGGAGTGGTTGCGGTAGTTCAACCACCATTGGTAGCTATTGTCTTTTGCGGACTGATCTGATGAATGCTTTATTTTCACCCCATATAGGTTTCACCACTTCTTTGTTCGCATTCAGTCTATTCTCGTTGGGATCATTGTTCCGTTTTATGACGTTCATCTTGTTAAGGTTGTTGCTGTTAGAGTTGAGATTCTCTTGACTCTAATTATTAGGAACGGTTTAGCCAACACGAGCAAATGCCATAGTCCCTGAGTGTCTTTGAATACGTGCTCTTTGTCCATGATCAAATTGATGGTATCGATTTCTGCTCACTTATCACCCAAGTACATCTTTCCATCCATTTCTTCACGAAAACAATAAATCAAGTCTACGGTTGAAGAAATTCTATCAGAGGCTGCGGAACCGGGGGTGAGGCTGGAGGGGGGTCTGGAGGGGGGGGGGAGGGGCTTCAGCCCCAACACTTTTTTGCCGGGCCATGTTTTTCTGTATGCATATATTTTAACACAACCAATGACTGGTGAAACAAGGGGCGGATCCAGAGCCTCGCCCATATTCTCGCCAGCTGTGTTTCTCTTGTACTGGTTCAGTTTCGATGGATTTCGGATATTTTTTTGCAGAAAGTGGCAGCAAACACTAAATAAAATGTATACTGTCTGTTAGGGGGGCGCGGTGGCTCAATTGGTAGAGGTGCAGGCTGCAAGCCGAGAGGTCCTCGGTTCGAATCCCACCCGCGGCAACCGCGTTGTGTCCTTGGGCAAGACACTTCACCCCCATTGCCCACGTGGGGGCACGGTGACGCTGTGTACTAAGGCGTACTGCACGTCGATGGTGCACCTGTCTTCAACCAATGCTAACCCTGCTTGTGTGGAGTTCGTATGTTGGGGAGCTGACATTTGCTCGCCGTTGCTCGGTGGTTCTCTCCGGGTACTCCGGCTTCCTCCACCCGTAAAACTGTCACGGTCATGGTTAGCCATTGTGCAGAAATATGTGACCTTAAAACACCAATAAATAAATAAATACTGTCTGTTAAAAAATCGGTTAACTGAAGTAGATCGTCATCTTACAGACATACAAGTACCAAATCGACCCTCTACAGACATACAAGTACCAAATCGACCCTCAGACAAGATAATCCACAGACAGTATAATTGCTGTAAACGTCTGGTAAAGCATACAGGTGAGGTCTATTTATCAGCTTTGGTCGTTACGACCAAAGCTGATAAATAGACCTCACCTGTATGCTTTACCGACGTTTTTTAACGGCTCTCAAAGTACACAAATTCACCAGTTGAAAAAATAATGTTCAAAAATGTCAACAAAACTATATCATGTGGCTCCATCATTGGAACGAGCTCGTTGAGCTCGTTCCAATGAGGGGTCACATGATATTGTTTTGTAGACGTTTTGGGGAAAAATCTGATAAAGTGATTTTTAAAATAATAAATTTTGATATCGTCTGCGTTGGGTAATTTTTTTTCAAACCGCATCATCAAGGTATGCTGACTCGTTCCGACTGTGAGGCCTCACATCTCGATTGTGGTACCTATGTTCATATATCTGAGCAGTTTACCGGTATCCCGCGGTATGTTTTTGAATACCGATACCGGTATTCAGTTTTGAATATCGTGCAGCCCAATGTGGGTTAGCATACACAACAAATAAACCACTCCTTCAGGATCAGTAGTTTGAACGACATGAATTCCATGTGGCTGTTTTGATTAAAGACATCTCTCTAAAATGTAACTTTTATATATTGTACATAAAAGCGTGCGGCAAATTAATAATATTAATCAAATGATTTCACAACTGTGCACATTCATTCACGGTTGAGATTAAAAACATTACCTGGAGTACTGTATTACACAACCACTGCGCAAAGCCGTGTGTGAAGCATACATATAAAACACCGCACATGGATATTTCTTCTTGATATATTTTGCCAGCTGTCGATATCCCAACCTAGGACGTTTTACTTACATTTTTTCCACGCCAATCAACAGTGGCGTAGCGGAAAATCTTGTGCCCCCCCCCCCCCCCCGCGAGATAGAGACGGGGGCCCTTTCATAATGGTGGTTGCCTTTAAAACGGGAGCAAATTTAGTGTTGTTACCGTGCATAGCATACAGGATTTCACGTAGTACATACGCCATAAATTAAATGAAGGTATAGCCTATAGGATCGATTCTAAAAGTACGACTCTGTAGATATTTTCATTACATGTTTTAAGTTTCACCCCCATCATCCAACGATACACACATGCACACCCAACATGTGTGACTTGAGAGGCACCATGTATGTATATTGTTCATTTCTCACCCCTATCAGTTACAATGATGTAGCGTTCACTTAACCCTTTACCTAACCTGAAAAGCAGACGACACTTGCAAAAATAATTCTTGAATAACTAATTTTTTTCATTTTTTGTCTCAAAAACATAGGTTATGACCCCTCGTTGGAACGAGCTCGTTCCAACGAGGGATCATAACCTATGTTTTTGAGACAAAAAATTAAAAAAATAATGAAAATTAATTGGCGTTTTTGAAAATAGCTCTGGCCGGTTTTGTCCGTTACTAAAGGGTTAAAAGAATAATACATAGACTACAAAGAGTACGTCATGTGGAAGTGAGGGTATTTGGTACACAGTCTCTCTCTCTCTCTCTCTCTCTCTCTCTCTCTTCCAGCGTTGGGACGTCCTTCAAGACGGGGACCCCCTTCTAGCCGCCTCCCGCAATGCGGGTCCTGCGGGCGAATCCCCTGCGCCACTGCCAATCAAAATAAGCAACATCACCACGAACGATTATTTCCGCCTTTTTCACCGTTCGTAAAATTTTGATAAATCTTCGTAAGGTTTGCGCGGAGAAATATTGCACTCTTCGAAAGATACTTGATTTTTTGACACAATCCCCAAATTTCGACAAGAAAATCGAGAACATGTGAGGTAAGTAGCGTCAAGTTTCCCGTACAAAACGAAAGCCCGTACAAAATGAAAGGAAAACATTACTGATCTTAACCTTTTTTTTTTCCTTTCGTTTTGTACTGATCTTAACCTGTGGTCATGATTAGCCATTGTGCAAAAATATGTGACCTTAAACACCAATAAATAAATAAATAAATACTGATCTTAACCCGTTTTTCCCAACGTTCGTAGTGATGTCTTTTCCAAAGGTGGCACCGTAAAGACGAAATTGACCCTCAACTAAAAATCTTGTAACGCGTACCTCTCACCCGTAAATCCCCAAATCTGTCGTTGAATAACTTTCGATGTCAATTTTTACCACCCATTCGGCACCAGTAGTGACGTTGACACCATACTCAACGTGTTTGCGTTCTGTTGTCAAGACTCCTGAACCCATCATAACCGTACCAAAAATATGCTCTTTTTAATACACTCCGCCATTTTTTAACAGGATGACAGAAAAAATGGCGTTTCATGTCGAAGAGTGAAAAGAAAGTAAAACGGGAATCGGAAAAAAATATTTATTTTTTTCATCATTTTGTATTCTTTATTTATATAATGTGGTTAAGTCAGGTTGGGTTTTTCATAAAATCTTACTTCTAGAAGCATTTTTGCGGAAAAGTGAAAACACGAAAGTTTCTACAGAAATTGTATGTACTAAATACGTTTGTAGTACCAGCCTTCCTGTAAAGAAACTTTTCAACCCCTAAATTCGCGTTTCAATTACCAACTGAAATAACTGGCACCAAGTCGTCCCCTGAGTTCCAATGTGTTCTATGTGCCTACTGGCACATAGAACACATTGGAACTCAGGGGACGAAGTGTCTCCATACCAGTTGCTGCAATCCATTTCCAGACTTCACGTTGTTATTCGTCACAAATAACGACCATTCTTCTCTTCACATATATTGCAGGACGTTGTGCCCCGTATTTAGAGCGTCAGATGGGTATTTCAAACTAACTCTCCCCTATTCAAGACCGTATGCAAACACAATTACCAATTTCGGCCTAAAAAAGTTTAAAATCTGTTTCTCAGACCCTCCCGCATGGTCTTTTTGGCTGCAGCATGCTCTCTTTTTATAACCAACGTAAACTTTAAAAAATAATAATTAAATGGTTTATGTCTGATATTTTGCCCAAGTTAATAAAATTGATAAATTTGTCCCCGGAGTGCAACAAGGCTTTGCAATGCTTTAGCACAGCAATTCCTTCTTGTACTTAAGGGACGAAATACACCGCCACCCATGCTATTCTGTAGATTATAAGGCTTAAAACATAAAACAAACCAAGAACATGAACTTCTTATGGCAAAGAAGTAATTACAAAAATAAAAAAAATAAAATAAAAAACCGCCCACCTACATGCAGTTTTACAAATAATGACCTGAGAAACATAAGATCTACTTTGTGGGGCTTCATTTAACTTGGAAAGCGAAAAAGTGCATAAATCACCACTTTCGCATCAAATGCAGAAGTACTTGTTTACTTGTTTGAACCTATCACATGTCTCTCCACCTTCCATATCAGTGTGTGTGTTGGGGAAGGGTGAGTGGTGCATGTGTGCGCTTACATGCATGAATGCGCATCTTTAAAAGTTTACATTAAATTTTGCTAATATTATATTATGATGTGCAAGGGGCACAACACCATGGATCGCCTTAATGCTTCTGATGCGGAAATCTATGGTACTGTACTTAACTCTTAACCCGCTGAGTGTTTGTCAAATATTTTTCATCACATCTAGTCATGGCTGCTGTGAAGCAGCCATGACTAGATATGATGAAAAATTCATATAAATTTAACTCAAGAAATCATTGATCAAACATATAATCCAATATACAAGAGAAAATTTGGATAAAAGTGACCCAGTTATACTTATTTCGCCGCTGGCAACTATCCCTTGTCCTGGGCAGGAGTATCCGCCAGCACCATGCAAGGTGTTAAACTGAGGACATGGTGGCTCTGCACGAGACGGTAATGGCGAAACTGACTCGTCATCGGGCACTATCAGCCCTTATATAATGTGGTCCACGTGCTATAAGTAGACACCCGAGAACGTAACAGCCTGCCACGGAGGGAGTGTGTCGTCACAATACCACTCCTGTTGGGGGAGTGCGATATGGTGTGTACAGAATATGATAGCGCGGGATGACACAGGAGACCTCTTCATGGGTCGATACAGAGGCATTTCATTCGGCGAATGTAGTGCATAAACGCCGTTGGGCCTGTCGCTTAAGGAAAGTATGAACTTCTGAGTAACTATATATATAAGGGGCATTTCAGCCGAAAGGTCATCTACTAATTGGACGATCAATGGAGGTTTGTTTACTCCAGTCAGTGGTAACAGAACATGGTTAGTATTCATTCGTGGATTGGGGGAGGGTGGGTGGGGGCAAATATAATTGTGGTACACACTATGCGATTCGAGTGGATATGCCGGGATAAGCCTAGGGTGAGGTAAGTGGATATCTTCGTTAAAGGAGGACCTGGTTGGTTTTAGGGGTGTTGGTAAAGATTTCAAATATTTGAAAATACTGCGCAGGAGGTGGGGGGGGGGGGGGGCTGTCATTACCTTGAATGCCGCTTTTGAGTGCGTTCGGTATGCTGATAAGCACGCTGACTTATTTAGGCTAGCGGTGGATGGGTGAGTGGTAGATCATGTGTGGTCATGATATTCATCCAGTCTAGTCATGCTTGTTTGGTTTGGAACGAGTGGACCCAGCTATTGAGAATGCTCTCTCTAATGCTATTGAGAGCGAACGGTGCAATGGTATTGTCGGTAGTGTGTGTCTTCTCTAGGTAGGAGGTATCCGACAGAGATCAGTATGGACGAGTTGAAGCCAATACCACCCGAAATGGAGGGAAATGAGAATCAGAGATTATTGATATGGGTCACGGAGTAGTGAGGAGACTTAGAAGAACCGATGAAGTGACGGTATAATGTGGACGCAAGAGTATCAGCCGACGACGGTAAGCCGGAGAAAGGATGGCCAGATACAGGTTTTCGGGTCACAGGGAATGACATGAAAGTGTAGAACGCTCTCTGACAATGTGTCAAGAAGTAGGTTTCCATTGAAAACGGCGGATTTAAGTGTCATACCGGTGGTATTCGATTCTGATTCCATTTTAAAGTGAATAGGGTCTGTTTAGTGGTAAAACAGATGAGGGCATCTCTTATATTATCTTCAGATCGGTTTGTTTGCTGCCAGGATGGATTGGCCCGAGTTCCACTGGAACAGTAATTTCTAACCAGGGTAAATAGCTTGTGGGGTGGGGGTGGGGGATTGTAACCCGTAGATGTCCCCTAGTCCCGTGAACATACAGATACAGATGTGCTAAGTGTGGAAAAAGTAGTAGTAGACGAAGCTAGGGTAGATTAGGGTTGTTCCATTTAGGAACCAACTGCCTGGACAGTGATACACCTGTCTATGCTGAGTAAACCAGGACATTTGGATGCGTCAGTAGTCTCGTAGTTATGTGTTGTTGCATTTAGGAGCCAGCTGTTTGGACAGTGATATACGTGTCTACGTACACGGTGTGCACACTAGGACATTTGGGTGTATTTGTAGTCTCACCTGTGTGTGAGATGGTGGTTCCGTGGAGGGTGTCCAGTGGAAGAAGGAGTGGTAGATGAAGCTCTGGTAGTTGTGGGTTGTTCCATTTAAGAGCCAGTGTTTGGACAGTGATATACCCGTCTAGGTATACGGTGTGCACACTACGACGTTTGGATGTGTTGGGAGTCTCACCTGTGTGTGAGTTGATGGTTGCGTAGAGGGTGTCGTCCAGTGGAAGAAGTGGAGGCAGACGAAGCTCTGGTAGCTATGGGTTGTTCCATTTAGGAGCCAGCATGGACAGTTATATGCCTGTCTTCACAGTCTACTCTGAAGCATTTGGATGGGTTGGTAGTCTCACCTGTGTGTGCGTTATTGTCTGAGTGGAGGAGGGTGTCCAGTGCCCTGAGACTATGCTCATGAGTGGGGGGTTACCTCCATTTTTTGTCGCTATGGGACGCATGGAAGTGAATCGGTTGTTTGGCGTAGATTGTGTCCAAGGGGGTCGTCTGGTGGATTCGTTTCGGAGGACACACCCTGGCGAAGTGGATGGTGTCTACTTTGATGAGTTAATTACACTCTATTACGTCTTGGAGGGGCAGATAAATCAGATTTCTTATATCTGTGTGTGTGTGTGGGGGGGGGGGGGGAGTATTAGGAGAGGTGGTCATTGTGGTTAAGGCACAGTTAGGCAGTCATAACCCCCTGTACTGTGTATTATTGGCCAATTTGTATTCGGTTTGAGGAGAAACACTTCATGGTATTTATAAAAAAAAACCTTTAAATGGTAGAGTGCTGGAAGCCCATATTTGGTCTTTAATCTGAAGTGCAGGTAACCTAACTTAACCCTTTATCTAACCTGAAAAGCAGACGACACTTGCAAAAAAAAATTCTTGAATAACTAATTTTTTTCATTTTTTGTCTCAAAAACATAGGTTATGACCCCTCGTTGGAACGAGCTCGACAAGCTCGTTCCAACGAGGGGTCATAACCTATGTTTTTGAGATAAAAAATGAAAAAAATTATGAAAATTAATTGGCGATTTTTGAGAATAGCGCTGGCCGGTTTTGGCCGTAATGTTAGGTAAAGGGAAAAAGACTTCACATTCAGTTGATGCACTTCATGTTGTCTTTGGAGTGGCATTATTCAGTCTTCAAAGATTTGCCTTGTTACAATTTATGGGAAAGTGCATATGGGCACTCTCCCATGAATTGTAACAAAGCGAAGACAGGTCGACAAATTTTGATGACCAAAAATAGATTATCACTCTACCAGTTGCGAAGACGGGTTGATCCCGTTCGTTGAGGATGTTGAGATCTGCGTCGTCCAGGTGTTTGGTCTTGGACAAGTCGCTTTCAAGTTGGATAGAAGTTGGTGTATTGAATTTCTAGGAGCCGTGATAAAGCAGTGTGGTGCGAAACGCTAGGATGTCCACAACAGTAAAAATATTGTCTTCAAATTATAAAATGCAGTGCGAATGCATCGTTGATCTGATTAGGAGGTTTAGGAAAAGCCAAGGGGAAGGGGATGCGACATTTTATAAATTGCATTGTTGGTGCATACGGTGTTTGTGGAGTGTATCCAACCCCTGAAACACGAACAACCAGGTAGTATTGAGTTGCAGTCGGGGTTTGCGTTGCACCACGGGTTTCAATCTCCTCATATTGGCCCCTAGGTATGTATGGTTATCTGGGTTGACAGAGTAGATCAGAAATCTTTTGTATTACCTGGAATAAATTCTGGTTATGTGTAACCAGTTTTCAATTCTGTTTGTTTTATCACAAAAACAAACATATACAGAGATCTGTTGTTATAGAGTGGTCATATATCTTGTAATATTATAGGATAAGTGGATGCTGTTGAAATATTATAGGATAAGTGGCTGGTGTTGAAATATTATAGGATAAGTGGCTGCTGTTGAAATATTATAGCATAATTGGCTGCTGTTTAAATATTATAGGATAAGTGGCTACTCTTGAAATATTATACAATAAGTGGCTGCTGTTGAAATATTATAGGATAAGTGGCTGCTGTTGAAATATTATAGGATAAGTGGATGCTGTTGAAATATTATAGGATAAGTGGCTGTTGTTTAAATATTATAGGATAAGTGGCTGCTGTTTAATTATTATAGGATAAGTGGATGCTGTTGAAATATTATAGGATAAGTGGCTGCTGTTGAAATATTATAGGATAAGTGGATGCTGTTGAAATATTATAGGATAAGTGGCTGCTGTTGAAATATTATAGGATAAGTGGCTGTTGTTTAAATATTATAGGATCAGTGGCTGCTGTTGAAATATTAATGGATAAGTGGCTGTTGTTTAAATATTATAGGATAAGTGGCTGCTGTTTAAATATTATAGGATAAGTGGCTGTTGTTTAAATACAATAGGATAAGTGGCTGTTGTTTAAATATTATAGGATCAATGGCTGCTGTTGAAATATTAATGGATAAGTGGCTGTTGTTTAAATATTATAGGATAAGTGGCTGTTGTCTAAATATTATAGGATAAGTGGCTGCTGTTTAAATATTATAGGATAAGTAGATGCTGTTGAAATATTATAGGATAAGTGGCTGTTGTTTAAATATTATAGGATCAGTGGCTGCTGTTGAAATATTAATGGATAAGTGGCTGTTGTTTAATATTATAGGATAAGTGGCTGCTGTTTAAATATTATAGGATAAGTGGCTGTTGTTTAAATATTATAGGATAAGTGGATAATATTGAAATATTATAGGATAAGTGGCTGTTGTTTAAATATTATAGGATAAGTGGCTGCTGTTGAAATATTATAGGATACGTGGCTGTTGTTTAAATATTATAGGATAAGTGGCTACTGTTGAAATATTATAGGATAAGTGGCTGCTGTTGAAATATTATAGGATAAGTGGCTGCTGTTTAAATATTATAGGATAAGTTGATGCTGATAAAATATTATAGGATAAGTGGATGCTGTTGAAATATTATAGGATAAGTGGCTGCTGGTGAAATATTATAGGATAAGTGGCTGGTGTTGAAATATTATAGGATAAGTGGCTGCTGTTGAAATATTATAGCATAATTGGCTGCTGTTGAAATATTATAGGATAAGTGGCTACTCTTGAAATATTATACGATAAGTGGCTGCTGTTGAAATATTATAGGATAAGTGGATGCTGTTGAAATTTTATAGGATAAGTGGCTGCTGTTGAAATATTATAGGATAAGTGGATGCTGTTGAAATATTATAGGATAAGTGGCTGTTGTTTAAATATTATAGGATAAGTGGCTGCTGTTTAAATATTATAGGATTAGTGGATGCTGTTGAAATATTACAGGATAAGTGGCTGCTGCTGAAAGTGTCGTTGATCTATAATAAATATACAGGCGGTGGGTTTGAAATTTAACATTGGTCACCTTTCATTCATTTCTTTCAAGGAATATTCGCCTAGCTAAATAAGTTTTCCCACTGTTTAGTTCTGTTTTGTGTCCGGGTCTATTATAGTAAAGGGATTAGCAACGCTTATTATCATTTCAAATTGTTTTCAAATCATAATGCACGAAGAGTTTTGTGACTGGTAGGGAAGGTGTTATGTTTCAGGTCAATCATTATGGGTGACCAATTTCAATCTTACATTAGTAGTAGGGGAGGGCGGATTGGGGCTCAATACATGAATCTCATGGTTGATCTCATATGTGATGTTATAGTCTGGTGACCCAGTTACGACGTGTTTTGTTGTCAAGGTTATCCCGAATGAGCGGCCATCTTGTGACGTCAAAGCCATAGTGATACGTGGTGTAAGTGAATCATCCAATAAGTATCCTCCAAAGGGTATCATCAAATTGTGCTGTACCATGTCATACGTATCATCCAATACCTAGATGAGCATAAAAGTCGAATGTGGAGCCACCCTTTCGAGTAATTACTGCATGGCTTGTTTGCTCGATTCGATTCGAGTCGCTCGAGCAATACAGTTAAAACTAGAAGTCCTGTCACGAACTGTGCGCTTATCTAGGCTTAATTGCGCGTAGGAATTGCGCGCAGTTGCCATATCGAATGGCATCCAAAGCAAGGCAGGTTCTCCTGGTTACTCATAGCAAACACAGGTAATTTTTCTGCCAATGGACCTCCGGGTTACCCGGAGGTCCATTGGCTGAAACATTGCTTGTGCACAGGCCATATGTACAGAATTTGATAGCCTTACTATGGTCATAACGCGTAGATTAACGCTCAGGTCGACGTGCTATGTGTGCGCATTTCGTGACAGGTCTTCTAGTTTTAACTGTAGCCGTTCAAGTCACTACTTGATAGCTTCCTTGCTCTATAAGATTCGAGCCATTAGAACAAGCAGATTGTATTCGAGTGTTAGTACTAGTGGAAACCAAGTATGATAGTGATAGTCGTGTAGTGATATATGCACCGAAAGCCATAGTAGTCAGTAGTAAGAGCGGGAGACTCTATCACAGGATACACAGAGGTAGCCAACAGTAGTGGTACTGAAAAGAGTGGGAGCTAATCATAGAAAAAACGATGGTGACATGGGACAGAAATGGCCACGTCGATGCAAGAAACTGAACAGACGCTAGGAGCCATAACCATCTCCAGACAGATATCCTCCGATAAGTATCCCTCAAAAGGTATTCTCCAATAGTACATCACCATGCAATAGGTATCCTCCATTACCCAGATGAGCGGGGGCACGGTGGCGTTGTGTACTAAGGCGTACTGCACGTCGATGGTGCACCTGTCTTCAACCAATGCTAACCCTGCTTGTGTGGGGTTGGTATGTTGGGGAGCTGACAGTTACTCGCCGTTGCTCTGTGGTTCTCTCCGGGTACTCCGGTATCAAATATTATTTTTCTTTCGATTTCCCAGCTTGTGTCGAGTACCTGTGCGTTATACATATGAGAATATAACCTTGTATACGCAGCTACAGATTAGAGAAAACGGAGCAATTTTTCTGGTGGAGAGCAAAGGGTAGGATCACAGAGAGCTAGGACAAGATAGACTGCTAGGGGTAGAGTAGCTAGAACAGCATGTGTAATAGAAGATAGTTACAGACCAGGTCTGGGATGTAAAACTGTTCCAAGTTAAAGGTTCTTTGGCTATAAGAGAGTGCCCCAGAACTAGCTGAGCGAATAGCATGAAGTGGCTAAAATTGTTCAAATGGGACGGCTCTTTTGCACTGCTGGAGTAGACTCTGGAAGAATCGAGTGAGGTAAAGCAGATCGAAGTCATAGCATAGATAGTACATGTCCTGGAATGTTGGGGTTAGTCTAGTCAGAATAGTTGGAAGCAGAGGATTCCGAAGGAATTCGAGGAAGTACAATAGTTGTCGGGTTCTTTGTGGTAATTGTACGATTCAGATTGAGATTCTTTATTCGCAGTATATATACATGTAAAGTGGTTACAAATAAGTATATTGCACAAATATAGTAAGTAGTTTACCGTGGGAAGTGGCACAGCCAGATTGGTTGTCTAACTGCTACCCAGGTAATCGCAAACAGACTGCAGCCAAATGAATAAATTGAGAACAATATATGTGATGCATAATGGGGAATGGAGATCTAGTTATTTCATTTCCGGTGCCAAAGATATGGTCCACCTTAATACGCCAGTGGGAAGTTGGTGCTTCAGGGTTATTAGGAAGTAACCGGGGATTTGGGAAAATCCAAACAAGTAAAAGTACTCTTATACATGGAAGCGCGCCTTATATCACTATGGACTATTCTTATAACTAAGATTCTGGGGGATATCCGGGTTAGTTTCGGTAGTTTTGTGTGGATTTTGGTGATTTGGAGTGATTTTGGGGTCCATTTGGGTAATTAAATTTAATTCTGTTTAATCGAACACGTCCTACGAACAATCCCTCATCCTACTGTGGATCACTGGGTCACATAACAAGTTTGCTACCACGTGCCGCATTAGAAACCAAAATGGCCGACAGAAACAAACCTAACAACACACGCTGCGCGGGCGCACTGACCTCACGTATCACTGTGGGAATGACGTCACAAGATGGCTGCTCACGTGGACTAGCATGGTAACCGAGCATAACGTAGATGAGTGACGTGACTATGACGTCACATATGAGATACATCTAATGAGTCCCGATCCGCCCAGCTCCAAGTACTTCACATTTCACTCTTTAAATAGCCTAACTCATTTCTACAAACGTTTGGACCCTGTGAACTCTATCACACACGATCAGATAATTAAACCATTTAACCCTTTACCTAACATGAAAAGCAGACGACACTTGCAAAAAAAATTCTTAAATAGCTAATTTTTTTCATTTTTTGTCTCAAAAAACATAGGTTATGACCCCTCGTTGGAACGAGCTCGAGGGGTCATAACCTATGTTTTTGAGACAAAAAATAAAAAAATAATGAAAATCAATTGGAGATTTTTGAGAATAGCGCTGGCCGGTTTTGGCCGTTACGTTGGGTAAAGGGTTAACGAATCTACATAAACGGTTTATATAATTCGTTACTGAAACATTTTTTAAACAAACTTCTTCAATAATTTCATTACCATGGGACTACTGTTTGTTTCTGTTTATTTTTTAACTTCTGCTTCGAATATTCCACCGGGGGGCATTTGGCTACATATTTTGAAGGCTTTATATAATAGATACTGGGTTGCAGACACCTGGAATAAATTCAACATACTCGAAATATGAAAAAGTGGCTGCCTGTCAACTTTTCCGCTGAAATGCTAGCAGTGTTTTTACGGTTGTTTTCCGATTTTCCGGATTAACTATCTGTGCATTTCAGAGATAATTCTGTTTTTCGCACTTTGTTGCACCAGATCAAAGGAAAACAAAATGACATCACAGACAATACGAGAAGGAATACATAGCCGTATCTGATACACGCCATACCAAAACAGAAAATATTATCACCGCCGATACTTAGTTCATATAAAACACCAAATATGTAATGAGCAAAAAAATTGAAAATTGTTTGCACAGCACGTATGAATCCCCAATTCCTTCCAAAATGTTTTGTTCCAAAACGTTCACTCACTTCTGTTGGAACAGAAACCCACATAATACCAGCTGGAATTCCCGTCAAGATAGTTGCAACGAAAAACATTACAGTAGAATCTCCAAGGGCGATATAAATAATTTGTGCAACTATAGCTATGACCGCTGCGATCAACTGAAAGCGCCATCTGTTGGTTTTAATACGGTCCAATATAAACCCCATTGTGAAGCTGCAACAGAAGCACGAGATTGATGGAGCAGGTACAAGATATTTATCATACTGACTTATTCCTAAAGATTTAGTGGCGGAAGTAACGTTTGTGAAACTCACAAAATCTACACAACACAGGACAACAAAAGTCCAGAGAAAGATATTGTAGTTTGGATGTTTGAGTAACTGTAAAAATGGTATTTCTTCATTGTCCATCGATGGGTCACCTTTAAAAGAAATGTTTTCAAAATACTCCCCCGAATATTTATTGCTTAATTTCTGCTTCAATTTGTTCTCGGATTGATTACTGGAGATTGTACTTCCATTTGGTTCAAGTGTTGCAGCAGAAATACTGCCTTGATCCTTCTTTTTGTCTATTTGAAGTTCATGATCTCCTGGAAATCGTGTGATGTCGGTGGTGTTATAATAATCAGAAAACAACAAACACAGCAAGTCAACCACCCCAAAACACACTCCTAGCAATATTATGAAACCCGGAAAGTCATGTTGGATATCAGAATTGACGTTAGCATTGGACAATTTAAAACCCAAATAATAAACTTGTGAGAACACTACATTACTCCCTCCAAGTAGTGCGTCCTGAATTCCTAATATCTTGCCTCGCCATCTGGAATCAAAGTTCACAATCGAGGTGTTCTGTGACGCAACAAAAGCAAACATGGAACCAAATCCTGTAAAGAAATACACAAAAGGTTCAACAGCGGTATTTCTACTTCCTGACCACTCACAGTAGTATTTCTACTTCCTGACAACTTACATCTGTAATTTCTACTTCGTGACAACTTACAGCAGTATTTCTACTTCCTGACAACTTAAGCTGTAATTTCTACTTCCTGACAACTTACAGCAGTATTTCTACTTCCTGACCACATACAGCAGTATTTCTACTTCCTGACAACTTACAGCAGTATTTCTACTTCCTGACAACTTACAACTGTATTTCTACTTCCTGACAACTTAAGCTGTAATTTCTACTTCCTGACAATTTACAGCAGTATTTCTACTTCCTGACCACTTACAGCAGTATTTCTACTTCTTGACCACTTACAGCAGTATTTCTACTTCCTGTCAACTTACAGCAGTATTTCTACATCTTGACCACTTACAGCAATATTTCTACTTCCTGGCCATTTACATCCATATTTCTATTTCCTGACAGCTTACAGCAGCACTTCTACTTCCTGTCAACTTACAGCAATATTTCTACTTTCTGACCACTCACAGCAGTATTTCTACTTCCTGTCAACTTACAGCAGTATTTCTACTTCCTGTCAACTTACAGCAGTATTTCTACTTCCTGACCACTTACAGCAATATTTCTACTTCCTGGCCACTTACATCCATATTTCTACTTCCTGACCACTTACATACATATTTCTACTTCCTAACCATTTACTGCAGTATTTCTACTTCCTGACCACTTAGAGCTGTAATTTCTATTTCCTGACCACTTACAGCTATAATTTCTACTTCCTGACAACTTACAACAGTATTTCTACTTCCTGACAACTTACAACAGTATTTCCACTTCCTGACAACTTACAGCAGTATTTCTATTTCCTGACAACTTACAGCAGTATTTCTACTTCCTGACAACTTACAACAGTATTTCCACTTCCTGACAACTTACAGCAGTATTTCTATTTCCTGACAACTTACAGCAGTATTTCTACTTCCTGACAACTTACAGCAGTATTTCTACTTCCTGACCACTTACTGCAGTATTTCTACTTCCTGACCACTTAGAGCTGTAATTTCTACTTCCTGACCACTTACAGCTGTAATTTCTACTTCCTGACAACTTACAACAGTATTTCCACTTCCTGACCACTTACAGCTGTAATTTCTACTTCCTGACAGCTTACAATAGTATTTCCACTTCCTGACAACTTACAGCAGTATTTCTACTTGCTACTCTGATAACAGAGGTTTTCGATAGTCAACAATAATAAACGTAATAGAAGTTTTATCAGTACATAATAAAGTCAGTAACAGCGATATGTGAGGCTAGGGCGGCCGCTGTCAGAAATTCAGACTTCCATTTGGACTTCCACGATGGTCTGTTAGGATAAATACTACCACGACCGGAAGGACGATAGCTGCTAAGAAAATGTCTGTGTGACTGAGAAATGGTTTTTGTTTTGGGGGGGGGGGGGGGGCACCAAAACAGTGCCAGAGTTTGATTTTTTGGTGAACAGCGCTAGCCGAAGATGGCTGTTTAGGTATATAAAGGGTTTGGTGTACTGCACCTTTCATACATCCACAGTTTTCATACATTCTTTCATACGATGTGGGTCGAGGGATTAGCAATGTAGTGCACTGTTGCCACGGAGATTGATTAACAATGCTAATTCCAGTCCAAAATATTAATGTCCACCGGGAGCCACCAGCTCCATAAAATGCTACGAATGGGAATGGTAGTGGTCAGAGAAAATGAAATGAGACTTTGGAAAGAGCTGGAAGTGGTACAGGGCTGAATTTACATATCTATGTGTTTTTATCGTTTGGGGAATTTTTCTTTCTTGCTGCAGGTACAGGGATATTTTTTCCAGTAATGAGGTCGTCATTCCACCGCTTATTGTGTAACAGAGTGCTCGCTGTTGAATATATTGGTAAGATGTACACCCTAGGCCTGCGACTATAATTTGTTGAAGACTCTTCTCGCTGATCTATTCTATACATAAATAATCTAGAAATAAGATTCCTACACTCTAACAAAAAGTCCCAGAGCGATAGAACAGATCTTTAACGATCATTGCATGTTTTTATACTCTTTGGCCAGGTCCAACATACTTAAGCACACTGCAAAAAATATAGGTTCTCTTTAGAACCAAAACTGGTTCTAATCTTGTCCCTGAGATGGAACCAGTTCTGTTTAAACAGTATTTATTTCAAATCAAAAGATTAACATTAAATATTAACAGAATTAAACATAAATTGAGGGGGTTTCAGTCGTAAGTTTAGAGCTTATACGAGGTTGTCTCAAATCATTATTAAGCAAAGCAGATATGAATAGTTGGCATATCGAACCAGTTTTGGTTCTTTTCAGAACCAAAACTGGTTCGATATGCCAACTGTTCATATCTCCTTTCTTTCAAAATGTTTGGCGACTGCATTGAATAAGCACCAAGTTTACTGCTGAATCTACTTCAGTACATGTAATATTCTGTTAAAATTGAAAGGTAATCTTGGTAAATTTATTTGATTTGAAATAAATACTGTTTAAACAGAACTGGTTCCATCTCAGGGACAAGATTAGAATCAGGTTTGGTTCCAAAGAGAACCTATATTTTTTGCAGTGCAGTGTTGGAAACTAGAATTCTTTATCCACGTGACTTCTCTTTTAAAATATCTGGAACGTGGTAACCGTTACATATTCCCAGTTTCTTATTCGACATTCCTTATCAACCGAGCTGTCGGTTGATAACGAATGACGAATAAGGAATTGAGAATGAGTAACGGTTGTCAGGTCCATGAAAATACCCTACACAAAGAGTGCTCCGTCACAGTGTGGTGAGAGTTTTCAAAACTTCTTGCTCTTACCTTTTATTGGTTAGGAAGAAAAGGAAAGGGGATGGCCGAGATAATTCAGGTTCGTGAAGCCTCACCCTAAAAAAAACTCTTCCCCATGTAATGTTAGTGTACATTATGCCGAGAGTCACTTATGAGATGTTGAACACCCGTTTGTTAAAAAGCAAGGGTCGCTCTCTCTGGCTCCCTATTTGTGTAGAGGTTATAAAAAATGTCATCCCTAATCTCTAACAAAATGCTATGCTATCAAGTTTGTTTCTACTAACCTCCAATAAAGCAATAAAATGCCAGAAGTAGTGGTCTGGAATGGTAGTAATAAGTAGCCATTGTTGTACTCCAAATCAATGCGAAACCACTCGTTGTCAACAGGAGTCCCACGACACTGGATACTTTAGGACCGAATCTGTCAAAAAACATCCCTGGGAAGACTGTTAATCCCTGTCCGACGCTCAAAGCTGATGTTATTATTTCTACTATAAAAAAGATAAAAACACGCTGGGTTAAGCTGGCTCAGTAGTGTCGAAGACGGAGAGGGAAGATTCGTAGGACTTATATTTCAGCAAGAATCCGAGAATCGATTCACGCAATGATTCGCGCAACAAAACCAGCTAGAATTCACGTAGATTTTCGCTGCATCTCTGCTAGGATGCCCAGGAAAAGAATTGAGTCATGATAGCCTCATGGAATCCTGGGACATTCGGGGCAGGTATGGGTTCTCGCAATTAATTTTGAGAGAATCCAAATGGGTTCTCCCATTTTTAGATGAAATATTAGCCCTAAGCTCGCCACTTCAACAGATCTTATATTTTGACCCCCCCCCCCCCCACACCCTCACACACCTACACACCCTCACACACCCACACTCCCACATTTATGTTAAATTAACCATGGAGCTTTTTTCGTCAATATTTATTTATTATTATTATTTAGGCTCAATTAAAATAGTTAGAAGTTTGGTGATGAAATAATTGTACATTTAGTAAATCAGTCAAACATTGTTGCAAATGTCATCCTAAACAATGGTACGAATAGTAGTATTTCAAGCTGAGTAACCGCATTGTCGTCAATTTTTTTCAACTGATACACAGGTTTGAATTCATTTTTTTAACTGATACACAGGATTTAATTTAATTTTTTTACCTCGACCAATAACCAGTTAAAACCGAAGTGCAGTCCTTACTTCAATATATCCTATACAAAGGCAAGGATTCCATTATGCTTTTATCTGGTCATTTGTCGTGATAAGCCGTAATCGGGGAATGTCACCATATGCATTGCTTGCTACTAGTCGAAAACAGCTGGGGTGGGGGTAAGCAACCCCTCCATAACAGAGAATAAAATAAGTCTGAAGTGTTCCAAAAATGTGCAGTGATAAATCTAATATGTAAAGTGATGATGATAGTGATAAATCTAATATGTATAGCGTTGATGCTTATTTTCGACAGTTTATATACAATTATATTTTATGCCCTCGGGAACATCTCGTTATCAGATTCAGTATAGATATAGTAAATAACTATCAGTTCGTTAGTTGAGGGCAGAGGATGAAATATCCTGGGTTAAAAGTCCTCTAGATAAAATGTCCCCAGGCAAAAAGGGTCCCACTCTATGATGGCGGGACAAAGGATAACTGACATCACCACCATTGTTGAAAGATGTGATCTGCTGGTTGCCCCCATTTCGTTGTACTATAGTACAGTTCCGTGGATTGGTTGTAAACCACGCGTGCGCAGTAATGTCCACACATGCGTGCACCAGGTAATAAAAATCATCATCAACAAAATTTTAATTAATGAAGCACAGGGTTGTACCCGGTGCTTCAATAATTAATTTTTTGATGATTATTTCTATGCTTGGTGTTTGGAATCTAATATTATTGCGTCCGTGGAAATATTGCCCAAACGTGGAAAGTGACCAGTCCTCGGCGTCCATACTGTAATGCGGCAAATTAAACGCCGACGAGCTCGCCGTGAAGAAGGGCCGTATGTTTTGAAGGGCAATCTGGCAGTCTACACCCTAGGGATTTGCAGTTCCCTCTTTTCAAGTTCTGGCTGCCTATATGGGCTAATGTACTTAGAATATAACTTTCGAATATACCCGTACGCCGCATGTTGGGATACATGTGCAGTTGCTGTAAAATGTAATCAAAAATCAAATTAGCCTTTAAGGGTTAACACATGATGTTAGTTTAATGTATACATATATGCATACAGGGAGAGGCATTACTTGGTCGCTTCTTGATTCCCTGAAAATAAATAACAAAAAATTAAATTTTCCCAACCTCACAGGGGGGGGGGGGGGGGGGTCTGCCAAAAAATTCCCGGCACAGGGTAGGGGTGGGTCCATTGGCCCGAAAAAAACGTGGAAATGACCCAAATTGCAAATTTTTTCCTGCACTTGAATTCATTCAAAGAATGATGTTCTTATACCAGTAGTAGGAGAGGGATAAAACGGGCCATATTGGCCGGACTCCGGCCCGGACCCCGGAAGTGACGTCATAGCCACGTGACCTGATGGCGCCATGTTGTATTGCCATGGTAACCCGCGCGAGCGGCCATCTTGTGACGTCATCCCCATAGTGATACGTGGTGTGAGTGCGCATGCGCAGCACGTGTTGTTAGGGTGATACGTGTTTCCGTCGTCCATTTTGTATACTGGAGGCCACCATCTTGGTTTCTATGATAGCACGTGGTTGCTATGTGCTCCAAAAACTTCTAACAAGACAGGGGTATATTCGGAGGATGTGTTCGATTGAATCGGAGTAACACGAATTACCACAAACAACCCGACAATCCCTCCAAATCACCGAAATTGACTTTATTTACTACGGATTCCCCATTTTATCAGCTTAGCACGTAGTGCTATAGTACCAAAGGCACAGGGGGGGGGGGGGGGGGGGGTTCGATTGAATAGGAGTAATTTTCTGGCTTAGAATTCTCTCAGAATCCTCGTTTAATTACCCAAATAAACCCGACAAGTTTTACTATTTCGAATTCTTTCAGAACTCTCTGCTTCTATCTATATATGCAAAAGTTTTCGTCTATCTGGCCATGTTCTTTTGTTCGAGAGTATACTCGAGTAGCGTAGAAGAGCCTATCAGCTGGAACAGCTTTGCATATTATTACTATATTTAGCTATTCTGGTCTGTTCTTGTTAGTTCTGACCCTATTCCAAGTACTCTTATTGTTTCATTTATCTAGGTCATTTATATAAATTATAACTAACCAATCAGGTTGCTTGATTTCCCATAACCTGTACTTAATCGTACAGAGTTATCTCCCCTTATTGCAACGAAGTTGTATCCGATTCTCATTACCTCTATATCCAATGGCAATATCCCCGGGCACCCCAATTTCGGCACCCCTTTTTTTGAAAAACATATGACCTTTGGCACCCATTTTTTGTCATATGTGCTTATGTGAAAAGGCACAATGTGTTACAATGTGCCCTAGCACATTGACGCATGTTTTATGTGCCGATATGTACTTATGTGAAAAGGCACAATGTGTCACAATGTGCCCTAGCACATAGGCACATGCTTTATGTGCCGATATGTGCTTATGTGAAAAGGCACAATGTGACACAATGTATCATAGCACATAGGCATATACGGGTATTTGAGGATACCTATTGCCTGGTATTGTATTATTCGAGGATACCTACTAGAGAATCCCTTTTTGTCATATGTGCTTATGTGAAAAAGCACAATGTGACACAATGTGCCCTAGCACATAAGCACATGCTTTATGTGCCGATATGTACTTATATGAAAAGGCACAATGTGACACAATGTGCCCTAGCACATAAGCACATACGGGTATCTGAGGATACCTATGGCCTGGTATTGTATTATTTGAGGATACCTATCTAGGATACATTCTGGAGAATCCCTTTTTGTCATATGTGCTTATGTGAAAAAGTACAATGTGACACAATGGGCTCTAGCACATAAGCACATATGACAAAAAGGGATTCTCCAGAAGGTATCCTAGATAGGTATCCTCAAACAATACAATACCAGGCCATAGGTATCCTCAAATACCAGTATGTGCCTATGTGCTAGGGCACATTGTTTCACATTGTGCCTTTTCCACATCAGCACATATCGGCACATAAAGCATGTGCCTATGTGCTAGGGCACATTGTGACACATTGTGCCTTTTCACATAAGCACATATCGGCACATAAAGTATGTGTTTATGTGCTAGGGCACATTGTCCTTTTTCACATAAGCACATATGACAAAAAGGGATTCTCCAGAAGGTATTTCATCGAACTCCGTTTCCCTAATTTCGACATATGCCTCACAATCCATAACAAAATGTTTTTCTCTCTCTCTCTCTTTCACCGGTATCGCACACCTAGCATCTTCTATCATTTACGGGCGTTGGAGGTTATTTATTTCTATCATTTTCGATTTCTAGATTATGGCCATCCACCCAAAGTCTAGTAAACAGTCCACGGTACCTTTTCAATATAGAATACTCATGGATGGGTCACTGAATGGACGCTTCATCAGGGTGACGTTGAGCCAGCGCCTCGGTACACAGATTGCACTGTCACGATGATAGTCACAGTTGCGCTGTTTGTGGCCTGAGTCGCTGACGCGGCGTTTCCCCTACCTCTTGTGTGAACCAGCATTGATCTAATGAGACACGTCCCTAAGCTGCAGTACAGAAGGCGGAGAGATGATGATGATGATGATGATGATGATGATGATGATGATGATGATGATGATTATTATTATTATTATTATTATTATTATTATTATTATTATTATTATTATTATTATTATTATTATTATTATTTTAATAGATCTTAATCAGAACAGCGCCCAAGAGGTCTTTGGCTTTGAATATTAATTTGATTCAAATCAAGAGAGACACAGAATGCAAAAGGGACATCAACAGTATTTTTTTCTTCTTGTCTTTCACATACACCCACATATATATATATATAAACCCCTTCAAATAGTTTATTTTACATTTATGAATTTCAAAAACTTGTTTGTTTCGCCATTTCTGTATTCATGTTATGGGAGCGAAGGGTTCTACTAAGTGGAAAGCACTTGTCCTCCTATCCCTTTTTTTTTGCTTAATAGTTATATCAAATAGAAACAGTTCACGCGCCTGTCGAGATCTGGTGAATTAATTTCAGATAAGGTTAAAGTTTGTATTCATTTTAACTAATCAATACGTTCGTAACTTATTGCTGCCTTTCATTTTGCCATTATTAAACATATCTTTAGTGAATCTTTCTCTATGCTGAGATTCTAGTACATCTTTCATGCAATTTCTATTACTATTAGTTAACATTTTAGCATCGGAGACTCTAATATTATAATGAGATAACTGAATTATCCAAGTTTTCGGCAGTTTACATTTGTGCGACTCCTTGAATGAGTTGGGAGTACAGTACGTGGAGAGTGTATTATCATTAAATCACCCGCAGAGTGGAGATTCCACCCGAGCAATAACTGCAAATTTGCTGCAGAGCATAACCATCACAAGCAAAGTTTCAGCCAATGGACCTCCGGGTTAAACCCGGAGGTCCTTTGGCTGAAACTTTGCTTGTGTTTTTTGTCCATATGTACAGAATTTGAAACTGATACTCTAGGTGATACTCCACTCCGCGGGTGTTTTAGTTACAATCCACTCTCCACGTACTATATGTTATCGCCAGCAATTTTGGATAATTTATTGATATATTTATGGAGTTGTAAGATGGCATCGTTCACAATAGGATATCTACCCAAATCGCCCCGTGCTGCATGGTGAGATGTTTTTCTATTTAACATTAATATTTGTTTACAAAATTTCAAGTTGATTTGTTCACAGGCTGTGGTGTCCGCAAAAAGAGTATTAAGGCCAGAGGACCATATGTCGAATCACATAATAAAATAGGTTTAAGCAATTTATCAACAATAACATTTCACGTCAAGCGTTAAGTCAAGTGACTTTTTGAGAGAATTTGTAAGGAAAAATATTGCTTTCGATCCGTTTGTACTTAAATTCTCTTGAACGTGTTTCGTTTTTCCATTGTATGTGAAATCAAGACCTAAGTATTTATATTGATCTACGATATCTAATGCCGCTGTTCCAATACAAAACGTCGGAACTTTTTTTTTTTTTATCTTTTCTACTTTTGAAAATCATGCATTTTGTATTATTAATATTGACACTAAGTTTGTTTTGATCCACAAAGTGTTCTAACTTCCGAATACATTTATTCAATCCCGATAGAGACTCTGATAACATTACCAAAATGTATGAGTTGCTTTCCATTCACATTAACTGGTAAACAGGATTCATCAAATATCCTGCAAAATGTCATGCGATAAAAAGTTTGAAAAGAGTGGGAGATAACGAACATCCTTGTCTAACTCCCGTTGTTGAGAGTAACAGTGGGCTCAATCCTACAGAGGTATATTTATAGAATAGTAACTGGACTCATAAAAAGAGCTAAGAATTTTGAGAATTTCTCACCGATACGCAACGACTTCATTTTCTCAAAAAGTAATGACCTATCAACCGAATCAAATGCTTTCTTAAAATCAATAGAAGCCACGAATATTGGTTTCTTCTCAGCTTTATATTTATTTGCCAACGAGCGCAACACGAATGCATTGTCAACTGTTCCACGATGCACGCTGAATCCAAATTGATTATCGCTTATTAAATCGTTGAGTTCTAAATTTTCATTCAGTCTCCAGTTTATCACTTTATTAAATAATTTTCCGAAGTTGCTACTCAGAGTAATCGGTTTGTAAGTGTCAGGGTCATGTCGATCGCCTTTCTTATAGAGAGTTTTTATTATAGGCTCACTCCAACATATAGGGTAATGACCTGATAAAATATTTGATTAAATAGCTTGACAACATCATCTATGATAATTGAAATAATAAGTTTTAATAATTCATCCGCGATGTTATCTACAGCCGATGACTTTTTGTTTTGGAGCTGCCTAACAGCGTCTTTAATCTCTCTAGCGGTCATGCAGTGATTGTTTAATCTGATATCTGGCTCTTTAATTCTTTAAGTGTGGCCAGAAGATGACGTACTTCAGATGAAGATCGTTTTAGACAAAGTTATGTTTTAAAGAATTCTACAGTTTCATCTGGGTGTAAATAATTGTGGTTTTGTTTTTAGCACGAAATGTGTTAATAATATTCAAGTACTCGGAAGAATTAGCTGTCTCCATATAAGATAATTTATCAGAGATACATTCATAAAATTATCTGAGCTTACGCTTTGTCTATTCCTTATCTATAGAGTGAAATTTAATCAGTAATGTCTTATTATAAGACCTCTTCATTATCTCATTTACGACATCTGTCATATTTGTTTTAACTATTTACTTGTGTCTATCAAACAAGGGTCGTTTACTTTTAGTATATACCAAGAATTTATCACTTTCGATAAAGTTTTATTGTTAAATAATATGATTTCATTCAGATCTCGAGTGGCCCTTTCGGTGTCCATGTTTTTACTCATATGAAAACTTTCGGGTGAAGATTAGATGTGTTCGATTTAATCAGGTCATTCTGTAATTATTTGTTTTAGAAACTGAGATCAAAATCTGAAACTTGATTTCAGGAAAGTCATCAAAAAACGATGCTACTCAATCTATCACCACCCTTAGAAGGCGTCAAGTCAATGACGCGATAACTCCTCCCTATTGATGACGTTCGATGACATGAAAGCTAATACGCTGTGACTGTAGTCACAGCGTATTAGCTTTCACGTCATCAAACGTTGTGGAGTTTACCTAAGAAGACTAGAAACACAGAATCAACTTTCCAATCACGTCACTGCTTTTTATTTATATTTTTTAATTTTTTTTACGTAAGAACTAAAATATTCTGTAAATATATGTAATGTGGGGGTAGAGGGGTGTGCCATGTAAGGTGGGGGTACTGGGATGTGCCATGTAAGGTGGGGCTAGAGGGGTGTGCCATATAATGTGGGGGTATAGGGGGTGCCACTCCAGAAGTTTTTCTGCGGAGTCATTTTGTTCCTGATATGAAAGCTATTACGCTGTAACTATAGTGTTCAGGTATAGGGGTATAAAGGTGGGCACCCACCCCAAGTAGCTTTTCTGTTGAGTCATCTTCATCCTGATCTTGAATCCTAATTCGTTGTAACTAAATAATCATGTACTTTTTTTAACGAGGCTAGATTTAGGTCTGTACTATCTGATTCGTGTTACTGGGGGCCCAGCATGACCTATTCGTCAGACAGCACGTGCAAATTAAATAAAAAGTTGGGAAGCACATACGACATGCGAGCTACATCTATTTATACACAAATAAATTTCCAAATACTACTGAGTTTTTGAATTAGAAATTCAGACTGACTATTTAGTTATTTATTTATTTATTTTATTGATGTTTAAGGTCACATACCTCCACACAATGCTAATAATGACCACGACGGTTTTACGGGTGGAGGAAGCCGGAGTACCGTAGAGAACCACCGAGCAACTGTAGCAACTGTCAGCTCCCCAACATACTAACTGCACACATGCAGGGTTAGCATTGGCTGAACACAGGTGCACCATCGATGTGAAGTACGCCTTAGTACACAACGCCAGGGTGCGCCCCGTGGGCAACGGGGGGGGGGGGGGGGGGGGGAGTGCCAAGTGTTTTGCCCAAAGACACAACGAGGTTGCAGCAAGTGGGATTCGAACCGAGCATCTCTCGGCTTGCAGCCTGCACTTCTACCCACTGAGCCACCACCATTCTGCATAATATCCCAACACGTTTACAATCTCGAATCAGTCATGTTATCGAAGACCTATATACATCTTTCTACTTACTGTCAGTTTGTGTATAGTTGAACGTTGATTTTAGATCATTGATATAAGCCGCGGACACTATGACCGATCCATTTACTAATTTCTCCAAGCACGTAATAATCAATCCACCATATACCATTATGCAAATATACTTTTTTGATTTGTTCATACGCGCCCTTGTCTGAAAAAAATGAATTTTGTTTATACTACATCGATACACTTGGTTAAAACCTAAAAAGAAAACAAAAACTGTCAGGACCGGCAAGATGGACGTCAGGATAGTGGGTGAAATCGTTGGACAGAGGAGACGACACAGCGTCGCTGCCGAGTAGTAACCCATATAAACATCATGGAGCGCGCTGAATCGGAGATGAGCCCGAAAGACTAGTTTCACTTTTCTTCCGGTACATCGCTTTGCATATAGATTGTTCTGCTCGCCTCGTGATAGCCGCACATATGCTTAACAAAAATAATAACAACACTTCGGCCGGTCGCTGATTTGTCGCGGTTCTCAGGCGAGAAGGCCTTTATTTACCCTGTTCCTCCAAATGCCTCCTAAACCCCACGCCTCTTATTTTCTCCCAAAAGTCTGAGACGAGCTGCTTGACGACATCTCGTGCCCCATTCAACACGCTCTCTCCGATAAGCATACTAACTCTCTCATTTGTGTCACCCACTAACCACATGTCCTTCATTCTCCCATCCCACATCCACATCATGCTCCCAGTGAATCTTATTCTGTTAGCCCTTTACCCAACGCAGACGATATCAAAATTTATTTTTTTAAATAGCATTTTTTAAAATTTTTCAAAACATTCAACGAAACCATATCATGTGACCCCTCGTTGGAACGAGCTCGACGAGCTCGTTCCAACAAGGGGTCACATGATATGGTTTTGTTGAAATTTTTTGAAAAATAATATTTTTTCAACTGCTGAATTTGCAGATTACGCGGGCGGATGCAGGCGATTCGTTGGGTAAAGGTTTAGACTGGTATTTTTGACATTCTAATAGAAAGTGTTCCAGGGTATCCACTAAGCCTAAATTACAGTTTGGCACTCCTTTTCATTGTCTTTCCAAGTTTGTCCAACGGCCGTGACCTCATCTTCAACAACAGTGACCCACCAAAGGTGCCATCACGCAGGCCACCCAAAGACCTCCTTGCTTTGACCCCCTCCCGCCCGTTCAGGTTACAATTCACTGTGACTCTTTCTATGACAATTTTTTACCCTGGGTTGTGCCTACATCTGAGACCGATATCTCCATTGAATAGTTCTCTATTAACCCTTTAACTAACATGATAAGCAGACGACACTTGCAAACAAAATTCTCGAATAACTAATCTTTTTCATTTTTTGTCTCAAAAACATAGGTTATGACCCCTCCTTGGAACGAGCTCGACGAGCTCGTTCCAAAGAGGGGTCATAACATACGTTTTTGAGACAAAAAGTGAACAAAAATAATGAAAATTAATTGGCGATTTTTGTGAATAACGCTGGCCGGTTTTGGCCGTTACGTTAGGTAAAGGGTTAACTCCCTCATTTGGTCAACCTGTCTTTATTTATGTTTGAATTCCAGATATTCTGGAATATTAATTTACACCATCGCCTATCGGAGAGATTTACCATATTGTTAAGATAGCAGAATTTTATAAAGTCCATCCTCTCCTTCATCCTCATCAACCAAAGCTCACCCCTTGTTGCATCTAGTGCTGCGACATTACTCGGCTCCGTTATCCATCGGTCTGAATCGTTCTGCTGGGTTTCCATGCACTTTAAAGCCATTTGGTTTAAAGTGATGACTTCCGTGCCATATGTGAAACTTGGTACTCACCATTTCGTCGTGTGAGAACCATAAGCTTCTATCTTGCACCGAGCCAGATAAATAGTTGTCTGCCTTATTTATGTTTTCATTATACTCCCGTCCAATCGAGCTTACCCTCAAAACATATCCTATTAGAGGCCATTGGGTCCATATAGCAACCACGTGCTACCATAAAATCCAAGATGGCAGTCTCGAGTACAGAATATACGGCAGAAACACGTGTCACCTAATTACACGCGCTGCGCACGCGCACTTACATCACATATCCCTGTGGGAATGACGTCACAACATGACCGCTCACGCGGACTTCCACAACGACACAACATGACGTCCCTGGGTCCCGTGACTAGGACGCCCCTTGCGCCTCCCAATTCTCTACCCATCAAATAATTCTGCTGAAACAATATTTTCTACTTGTTGAATACGTTCAAGCTTTTTACATTAAATGTAAATCATCACATGATCTGAATAGCTGTCTACCATTGGTAATTGAGAACAATCACTTGACATGGCAGACGGAAATGACAGTAGACCTCCAGAGCACCCACCCTATTCACCTCGCCTATTCAACTCTCTTACCGACCTCCTCTTTCAAGATGGAAAAAAATAACTGACCACGGCTTTTAGGTAAACTCAGCATTCTAACTCTGTTCAAGCTCCGCTCAAGCAGGGTCACAGCGGTTGAACACAAGTGCTCCGTCGACGTGCAGTACGTCTTAGTTCACGGCGTCATCGTGTCCCCATGTAGGCAACCGGGATAAAGTGCCTTGCCCAAGGACACAACGCGGGTCGTCCCAGGCGTGGATCGAACTCGGGACCTCTAGCATAGAAGTCCAACAGTCTCCCACTGTGCCACCGCGCTCCCCAACTTTGAATTTACATAAAGCCACGAATGCAGAAAGTGACATTAAACATCAGAAAATACGCACATCACATAAAAATCATAAAAATACCTTTTCTCGACGTATTGAACCCACGAAATGATGTTTGACCTTTAAATGTACGACAAAATGAATAAAAATCGATAAGATGTACCCAAACTATGATTTTAGCCAACACAAATTTTTTTCAGATTTTGTTGAAAAATTGTTGGCGTTCATGGATGTTTATTACACTACTGGTTACGTTTATTACACCACTGGTTATTACACTACTGGTTGATTTGTATTACACTACTGGTTGATTATTACACTACTGGTTAATTTTTATTACACTACTGGTTAATATTACATTTCTGGTTGATTATTACACTACTGGTTGTTACAGGGGAGTGGGGGGGGGGGGGGGGGGCACAGTTTCAGTGCCACTTACTGCGTTATAATTTCCAATGAGTCGTTTTTGTCGCTGAATACTTACATTAGAATCGTCGGATATCAGTGGTGTTTCTTCCGTGTTTATCTTTCCTATATTCGCCATGGCACTCGTTGAGTTAATATTTTACAGGAAATTCTTTACCCGTTATTTACGCTATGCTTTGAATTAAAATTTGGTTCAGATTTTCTATCAGCCCTGCAAAAAATCCAAAATAGAAAAAATCAAAAAAGTGTTTGATCCTGAAAATATTCATCCTTCAAAATGTAGTTTCTCTATTGTTATGCAGTGTATTATTGTATCATATTGACTTGTGTGTAAGTATTCCACTTTGTATAGACAAAATGTAATTTGTTCCATAAATATTGTTTAAACTAAAATATTCAACAATTCAGTCCCACCAGCAATTAATTGTTAAGTTTCCAGTTTTACTACAGGCAAAACACCACTCGACCAATTGTTATCAGCTAATGGAATATATATATAGAATATACCCATCGTAGCTGCCTCTTTCATTTCACTCTTCACGAGGCGACGTGCGATAAATTTAGACAAGTTCCGATTCAGGTCGACGTCACCAAAGGTCAATAGGATGTAGTTCTATTGTTGGTGTCAATTTTAACTACTGAAATCCCATTGCTGGCGTGTTCACCATGGTTGGTGTGTAAAGCTAAAATTTATATCATAGGTTTTTTATATATAGCAGAATACAGTTAAAACTAGAAGTCCTGTCACGAAATGCGCACACACAGCACGTCGATCTGCGCGTTAATCTACGCGTTATGACCATAGTAAGTCTATCAAATTCTGTACATATGGCCTGTGCACAAGCAATGTTTCAGCCAATGGACCTCCGGGTAACCCGGAGGTCCATTGGCAGAAACATTGCCTGTGTTTGTTATGAGTAACCAGGAGAACCTGCCGTGCTTTGCCATTCGATATGGCAATTGTGCGCAATTCCTACGCGCAATTAAGTCTAGATAAGCGCACAGTTCGTGACAGGACTTCTAGTTTTAACTGTAGGTAATCATGATATAAAATATGCGCTTATATTTTTAGGATGTTATTTACTCTATATCACATGAAACGTCGTTAATTTCGACGTAACAACCCATGTCTTATTTCCTGATTATCAATTAGTGTCGAATCGCCGCGTGGTCCCATAGCAGCAGCATTGTATTCTTGTGCGTAGTTCACATGACGTCAATTACGACAACAGGAGCAAGTAAAGCGCATTCATGACGTCATGGCGTGAAGCGTCTGATCCAACAACTGATTGTCGGTTGTTTTGGGAGAATTTAACGGCAATGAATTAACCCTTTACCCAACCGCCCGCGTAATATGCAAATTCAGCAGTTGAAAAAATATTATTTTTCAAAAAACTTTCAACAAAACCATATCATGTGACCCCTCGTTGGAACGAGCTCGTCGAGCTCGTTCCAACGAAGGGTCACATGATATGGTTTCGTTGAATTTTTTGAAAAATTTGAAAAAATGATACTTAAAATAATAAATTTTGATATCGTCTGCTTTGGGTAAAGGGATTAAATAAAAAGTGTAAAAAAACATTCGAAAATTCATGTGATATACAGAATCTTTAACTCGTGATGTTTGGATATAAAATTTTTCGAAACTCGTTTGATGAATTCGATTCACAACTCGCCTGAAGGCTCGTTGTGAATCAAATTCATCAAACTCGTTTCAAAAAATCTTATATCCAAACATCACTCATTTGAGATCCTCTATTTACCTAACACAAATTTAGCCCTTTGAACTCTTGTGGTATCTTCAGTTCAATGGAAGCAATAGGAGGAATAGCCCACATTTATTATCTGAGGGTAAACCAATTAATATTTTAAAAATATTGATTGATCTATCCCAGACTTCCACTTAGCAGTCATCCCACTTAATGAAAGTATGACGTACCATGTTTCTGTACCGGAAAAACCGCCGGTCGTGTTGAAAGGGTTTAGATTATAGCCACAATGGTTATCCCATAATGGCTACAAGTTCACTTAATATCTGTACAAACCATCAATGGGGGAGGTTCGGTGCAGGGAGGGAGGGGGGGGGGGGCAACCGATTGGGGAGGTTGTAATCCAAATTTGACCAAACTGTCATGACTCAACTGAAGGAATATTCCAATTATACCATCAAGGCATGCCTTCTTAACGCATTCTCTTAGAAGGCATATCTTGATGATTTATTTATATTTATTTATTTCTCGGAGTTCAACGACACTTTCAACAGCCAGGGTTACCTCGTGTCGGACAGTTTTAAGAGTGGAAGCTGGAGTTCCCGGAGAGAACCACCGAGCAACTGTCAGACTCCCCAACGTACTAACGCCACACAAGTAGGGGTATCATTGGTTGTAGACAGTTGCACCATCGATGTGCATTACGCCTTAGTACACAGCGCCACCATGCCCACACGTGGGCAGTCGGGAGTGCCTTGCCCAAGGACACAACGCAGTTACCACTGGAGGGGATCGAACCGTTGACATCTCGGTTTGAAGTTCAATGCCGTAACCACTGAGCCACCGCGCTACCATGCCTTAATGATGTAGTTGGAATTTTTGGCAAAGGGGATTATACTTTAAAAACTTTGGAAATTTGTCCATGGATAAATACAAGTAGTAGTAATGATGCATGGCCTTCCAAACTTTTTTATTTCATTAGCCCGAACAGGTCTTAAAATTGATCTAGGTGAACGGTTCGAGATTCGGTTCGACTCGAAACCAATCATCGAAATTCGGCATTTTCGAACACAAGCTCATTTCCATTTAAAAGACGTTTACGTCCGTAATATTCGGCATGAACAACGACGTATAACGTGAACTCTTAACCCGCTGAGTAGTTCCAAAAAATCCTTCATAAAACCTAGCCATGGCTGCTGTAAAGCAGCCATGACTAGATTTGATGAAAAATTCAACTAAATTTAACCCAAGAAATCATTGGTAAAAAGAATCCATGTCATTTACAGTGAGAAAATTTGATTAAATGTGCCAAAATAATACTTATATCTGCTCAAAAAGCCAACACTTGACCCAGAGGTTCTGAGAAACTACCGACCGGTCTCTATTCTTCCATTCCTATCAAAGATTATTGAGCGTGCGGTTGCTTCTCACGGCCTAGCCGAAGTTAACCAATCTGCATACAGATCTAACTGCAGTCCAGAAACGGCGCTTCTAAGGGTCCAAAATGATATCCTCCTATCCACGGACAGGCACAACCTAACATGTCTTGTTTTGTTGGATTTAAGCGCCATTTTTGACACCATAGATCATAACATACTTATTGAAAGACTGGCAGTGAGAATTGGCCTTACTGACTGAGCACTTAATTGGTTCCCGTTGTACTTTAATGGTCGCACACACAGTGTCCTTATTGGCAGTGAGTCGTCAGACAAGGTCACACTACGTTTTGGCGTCCCTCAAGGATCGGTGTTGGGTCCCCACCTGCACACTGTCTATGTCTTACCTCTCGGTGACATTATCCGAAGCCATGGCCTTGACTTTCATTTTTACGCAGATGGCACACAGCTGTATATTAGTTTTACTCACGCCTTTGAGCATGAAGCATGCAGTAAGATTGAACTTTGTATTTCAGACATCAGGGCATGGATGACTAAAAACTTTCTTAATTTGAACGATGACAAGACAGAAGTAATATATATAGATCTACCTCATCAACTTTCAAAAATATCCAAACTGTCCCTCAATATTGGAGGTTCTGCGATAAAATCCAGTAGCTGTGTTCGAAACTTAGGTTATTTCATGGATGAAAATTTGGTCGCTGATGAACATATCAAACATGTCTCTCGTAGTGCATTTTTTCATCTTAGAAATATTAGCGAAATTCGATCCTTCATTGATACACAGACGTCACAACAGCTTGTCAACGCCTTTGTTACCAGTCGCCTCGACTACTGCAACTCTCTTCTGATTGGATCTAATACGTCTATTCGAGAAAATCTACAACACATCCAAAATTGTGCTGCACGGGTCATAACCAGAACTCAAAAGTACTGCCATATGACACCAGTACTCTCTGAGTTACACTGGCTACCCGTTAAGCAAAGAATTCAATTTAAAATTGTCCTTTTGGTGTTTAAGTGTATCTTGGGATTGGCACCATCCTACCTGTCCGATCTGCTTACCATCCACAAACCACCGAGGTCTCTTAGGTCATCAGGTCAACTCAATCTGGTTCAGCCCGTATCTAAATTTACTAGTGTTGGTGGTAGGGCCTTTGCGGTTGCTGGCCCAAGGCTTTGGAATTCTCTTCCAATCGACATAAAAAATAGTAAATCACTTGAATCATTCAAGTCTGGTACTAAAACCTACCTTTTCGAAAGGCAGTTCCTTCAGTGGTCTTTTAATTTTGGTCATAAACTGACGTTACCAGATGCGTGGGTGTGACTGAGTCAGTGAGGATTGCCCCGTTACTCGTCAAGTTACACTCACATACTTGTTTTGGTAAAGTTGTAATTTGTTTTGTTTTGTTTTTTTATTTTGTTTTAATTCAATGCCCTTTATCTTGTAGGTTCTGTCGCTTATCGCCACGATATATCCTCAGTTGGTGATGTGGTGTTGGACACCAATAAATGATAATAGTGATCCATGTATCAATGTATCTGTGAGAGAATGTATGTGTATGTGTGTATATGTATGTATGCAATTATTGTACAGCCATTGAACACCGTGTGTGCATTCTAGGCTTTAAAATTATTATTATTATTATTATTATTATTATTATTATTATTATTATTATTATTATTATTATTAGTATTATTATTATTATTATTATTATTATTATTATTACATTCGAAATGCCTACCGCTTTCATGATTGAAAATAACGTTTGCGTAATTGCTTGCTATTTCTGTCCTGCACGGATTGTTACAACCCACTTTGTAATAAAAGTTGTAAAATGTAATAATTATTACAAAGTGCAACTCACATGGACGGAAAAAACGTTACAAAATATAATAACTATTACAAAATGCCACTTCCTGGAGGGGAAAAACGTTGCAAAATGTAATAAACTTTTTTTTAAGCAGGTAATCAGAAACGAATTCATGTTATTATGCAAATATTAAAATAAATTTGGATCTCTATTATTCTACGACTGTCTTAGGGTATATTACAGTTAAAACTAGAAGTCCTGTCACGAAGTGCGCACACATAGCACGTCGATCTGCGCGTTAATCTACGCGTTATGACCATAGTAAGGCTATCAAATTCTGCACATATGGCCTGTGCACAAGCAATGTTTCAGCCAATGGACCTCCGGGTAACCCGGAGGTCCATTGGCAGAAACATTGCCTGTGTTTAATATGAGTAACCAGGAAAACCTGCCGTGCTTTGGATGCCATTAGATATAGCAATTGTGCGCAATTCCTACGCGCAATTAAGCCTAGATAAGCGCACAGTTCGTGACAGAACTTCTAGTTTTAACTGTATATGCAGTTCTACGCGTATTGGAGCGGGTTTCGTAGATTTTCGTACTTTTATTGCAAAATGCAACTCCATAGACAGGAAAAATGTAATAGATATTACAAAATGCAACTGCACGGACTGGAAAAACGTTGCAAAATGTAATAATTGTTACAAAATGCAACGAAATTGACTCGACAAGAGTTGCATTATGTAATAAACTTTTTTCCAATGGAATTATCGGAAAAGTTTTCATCTCATTAATTCACTTACTGGTACCCGCGTCATGGGTCAATCGGTAATATATTAACCCTTTACCTAACGAATCGCCCGCATCCGCCCGCGTAATATGCAAATTCAGCAGTTGAAAAAATATTATTTTTCCAAACATTTCAACAAAACCATATCATGTGACCCCTCGTTGGAACGAGCTCGTCGAGCTCGTTCCAACGAGGGGTCACATGATATGGTTTTGTTGAAATTTTTAGAAAAAATGTGAAAAAAATTATATTTAAAATAATTAATTTTGATATCGTCTGCGTTGGGTAAAGGGTTAAATCTCCCCTCCCCTCCCTTACCGTTTCCATTGATTTTGCTAATCTTTATTTTTCTGGTACGAGAAGTATTAAGTTACTGAAGAGACCTAGGTTCGTGCATAATTGCCGGATTATTCTCGTCCATTGCGAAAATACACGTTGACCATATTGATATTTCTTCATGTGAATACATTCACCATATGACTGCACTGCAAGGTGGACAAGTCTGAACATAATTTGTTGAAGCAATATTCAACAACCCACCCGCCACCATCCGACTAGTTTTGAGAGGATTCGATATTTTTAACCGGTTAACCACCAGAGTTGATCGGATCATAACCGATTAAGCACAGTAGCAAATCACTACCAGTCATCGTAGGTCTGCGATTTATAAATGTGTCACTCTTTAAGATATAGGGTGTATAAATCGCGGACCAACCTGTACGACGTCTCGTGGACATAGTGATTTGGTACTGGTGTATTGCTTTTTCTAAATCACGAAATCCCATTTCACGGAATCGGATAGGAATCCCGCTTCCGGAATCCCTTTTGGAGAATCCCTTTTTGGAAAACGCCCGTAGCTATAGAATCCCCTTATGGTCGTATGTGCCTATGTGCTAGTGCACAATGTGTCACATTGTGCCTTTTCACAAAACTGCATATCGGCACATCCAGCATGTGCATATGTGCTAGGGCACAATGTGACACATTGTGAGTTTTCACAAAAGCACATATCGGCACATCCAGCATGTTCCTATGTACTACCTGTAATGTGTACACGTTATGACACAATGTGTAATAACACACAAGCACATTCCAACAAACACCCACGTTCCATGGAATCCCTTTTTGGAATCACGTTTTAGGATATGTCTGTGGCTATAGAATCCCTTTTTAGTCGTACAGTGTGTCACATTGTGCATTTTCACATAAGCACATATCGGCACATCCAATATGTACCTATGTGCTAGTGAAGAATGCTTAACATTGTGCCTTTTCACATAAGCACATATTGGCACATCCAGCAAGTGCTTATGTGCTCCCTGTAATGTGTACAATAGAACATAAACATATTTAGGGAAGTCAGAATAAATATAACAAAGAAGTCATAACGGAGCTTGTAGATACATAGGTTGAAACCGAGAATTTACTGGGAAATCAGAGCCAAGTAAACGATTGTTTGTGGTAATTCTATGAAGTAAATATGGATTCTTGGAAAACCAGAACCAGAAAAACTATTCTAGTTCAATCGAACGTACCCCGGGGTGTGGTCTCTCGGTAGAATAGCACTACGTGCTACTATTATACGCCCAAAAAGGGTGATTTGCCAAGTCCGTTTCGGTAGTTTGGGGTGGATTTTGGTGATTTGGAGGGATTATCAGGTTGTTTGTTGTAATTCTACGCAGCGGGAAATTACTCTTGTACAAAGGAACATACCCTCCGTACATACCCCTGTCCCATTGGAAGGTTTTAGGTCACATAGCAACCACGTGCTACCATAGAAACCAAGATGGCAGCTTCCAGAATACAAAATGGACGACGGAAACACTAATATTCTAACAACACGCGCTGCGCATGCGCACTAACACTTATCACTATGGGGATGACGTCACAAGATGGCCGCTCACGCGGGTTACCATGACAATGCAACATGGCGCCACAGGGTCACGTGACATGACGTCACTTCCGAGGTCCCCCACCGAGGTCCCCCAAATATGTGGTGTCCGGGTACATGACATACTACTGACAGCCGTACTAATCTAGGACCGGAGCTACTCAGCGGCACAGTTCTCTCGCTGGGCCCAAACAACGTCCAGTCACTCAGCTCCATGGACAACGACAGTGCGCTCACCATGACGGCGCCGACGTCATAGCTACTCTAACAGTTTCTCTCTCTTGATGTCTGTTTTTCCCCATTCACATACACCCTGCATTAAGCATCCACACCCCGGCTGCGATGCAAGCGATGCGCACTGTAAATAGCCATGTGACTAAAGTTGGCCATTGAACCTGTAGTTGTTGTGTCAGTGACAGGATATTGGGGGTCCCGGGGTGCGGGGGGAGCGGGGGTCTGGGAGTGGGTGAGGATAAGTTAGGTACATAACATACCACAGCCGTGCCCGGCAAGCAAGGGACCAGGATATCTTTGGTCTGTAGGTCACACACCTTAACGCTTCTCCTGGCGACAGCCAGAAATGTGATTTTTAGCTTACAGCTCGTGCCCGAAGTCCCAGGTGAACATGGCACGCTCCCCCCTCCGGGGGTTCTATCGAGGTGTTGGTACCGTTTTATGAGATCGCTCACGCTTAGGTGGGAAAAGGTTTTTTACGCAAGGTTGGTGAGGCGTTCGTGGAGTGTTTCAAGGCCCGATTCTTTTGAGTAGAGTGATTCAAACGAAGCAAAAACGTTATCTCCGCCAACATGTATGGTATATCGAGATTTAATACCTGGATGTTTCATTTAAACACCTCGCCTGGGGAGATAACTTATATTAATTATCACAAGGACACTCAGCAATTCATTTGACAACTATCAATAAAAAGGAAACATTTTATCGTCAACTAAATTAATTTGCGAGGGGACCCGCGTTACTATTTTATCTACTGAGTTCCAATGTGTTCTATGTGCCTTATGGCACAGGGAACACATTGGAACTCAGGGGACACGTTTTATCTATCGCCAACGATTCAAATTGTAATTGCGGTGTCCGATTTGTAGAAAATTACAGTCAAATTTCGCTTCTATTTAAAAATAGTCCGTCAACGATTTTCATTTTCCGCATTGTTTAGTATTGCTGTAGATGGGGATTTCATAGGACAGGCATGTAATAAATACTCTGCCTTCCCATTATATAAAGATGTCTCGAGTACATTCTGTCGTAGTGTTCAACCAAACAGAAGATGTCCACATGACGAAATAATAGGAAAGCGTATTTGTGAGTTAATTTTACATTCCAATTCGGAACGTTGCGAACAACGGCATTCCAAAAGATGCTAAATGTGGTGATAGCATTGCATACAAATTATACAAACGATCTGTCATTATCTGAATAATATTCAGGCCTTTAGATTAGCCCAATATCACACCATTTACAGGTCTGCCCAAATTTAAGAAGGTGTGAAGACATCAAGAAAAATATATTAATTCTCTGTGCTTCTTCTAGATTTGAGAAAAGCTTCCATCTTAATATGATCATAGAAACACAAAGGAAGGCATGGAAATAACCAAAACATGATAAGGCTGCTGTTTCTGGGTTTAATGTGTTAATGTGCCCAAATTAGGGCAAAAGGGTATGTCCATAATGAATGAATTTTAAGGCCTGTAATATTCGTAGTCTATTTACCTGTTCGTAACCAAAATGTGCGTGGTTCCCCGATAAGGATAGGTCTCAGAATGGCATCATTGTATTGACATTATCGACTCAATGAAATAATTTTCTGAAACATCTGAGCAGCGTGTCAAGAATTATAATCAGCTGGCTCTTTTTTCTCTCATTTACTAGATAATTAATTCACAGTCAGATGCTTTGTTGTTGTAGCTTTAAAGTTTGAAAAAGACACGAAGGACGTTCTGTGGTACTTCATTGGGGACGTGACAATTGTTACTTATTCCCAGTTCCTTATTTGACATTCGTTATCAACCGATATAATCGGTTGATAACGAATATCGAATAAGGAACTGTGAATAAATAACGGCTATCACGTCCATAACTTCATTTTATTGTACGACTACCACGAATATGCCTTTAATATCGCCGTAGTTCGCCCATCAATTTTGGCGCGTCAGAAAATGAGGCTAAACGTTTTCAAATCAGTATTGTGCGTGTCTCCAGAGAACCTCTCGCGACGTCACTGACATCCGTGATGTTCAGAGACATTTTGTTTACATTTCAGGAGTCGTATTCGATTTTTGAAGATCCCCCCGTCATATAATACAGAAATTATCACAACAGTCATGGGCTGGCATAGTCTGTCTAATTGATGAAAAGAGATCAACCAGCCAGGGTATAAAATAAGCGTGGAGTGTTCCCAAAATGTGCAGTGACCAACCTGAAATGTGCAGTGATCATCCACATGTTATGCACCAATGGAATGCCACTATCTAAACCCATGGAGTAAGGAGACGCTGCTCTCAAAAGTCTGAAGACTGGAGAATTCAGTGTTAATATTTCCTTTAAATTTTCTTAACTGGGCAACTTAAATCAGGAATTTAGATACAACTGCAGGGCTTATATTTCGACGAGAATCCGAGAAGCGATTCGCACAAAGATTCGCGCAATAAAACCGGCGAGAATCCATGTAGATTCTCGCTGCACCTTTGCTAGGATTCGCGTGGAAAAAATTGAGTCAATTTAACCCGTTAACTAACACAGCGGCAACAAATTAACCAATAGAAGGCTAACATGATCTGAAATATCCTGACACTTTGTCAATAAAACCTTACAAATATGGCTGTCATTGGAACCGGCTCATTGAGCCGGTTCCAACGACAGCCATATTTGTAAGATTTTATTGGTAAATATTGTTCATTTAATTATTTTATCATTTCTTTATTATTTATTGTTTAAAAATTATCAAACTTAGTTTTAAAAATTAAAAAGGTGTGTTGGGTAAAAGGTTAACATGTGTTATCAGTATACAACAGTGGTTCAACCTTGGTGGCGTCATGGGATCCTGGGACACTCATAGTAGGTAAGGATTCTCGCAACCATTTTCACGAGAATCCAAATGGATTCTCACAAATTTAGACGAAATATAAGCCCTGAACTGTATTGCGCCTGAAGAGTCTTTATTTGTGTCACTTGGGGTGTTTTTTTAATGTTTATCTATATTTCATAGATCCATTCAGTTGCTGTCACTCGAGTAACTAACTAATATCCTGGATATGAAATATATATTAACCCTGTTAACAGATATGCATGTAATTACTTAGCATAGGACAATACTAGCGAAAGTATTTGAGCTTTTGCACCTATTATCTGTAAAAAAAACTCTTCACAATAATAATTACTTGATGTAAATTGCAGTTAAGTCATTAATGTTTCACCCAAATGACTGTAAATTATAATGACGCCTCTGATATTTGCGATTTTTATATGTCCAAATTATTTACGCCAATAGTGAAACTTTCCCTTAACTTTCAACAATAGTTTTGTTCCTTAGATAACATCAACTTGTTGTCAATCACTTTAATACTATACAAATGTGTACTTTTCTTAAAATCAGTATATTTGAGTAGTAGGCGAGTGGGTTTTCGTCCCTGTTCTTATGGACCCCGGATGGTGGACCCCGGAAGTGACGTCATACCGCAATGTATTATGGGTATCATGTGGTTGTCATGGTAACCCATGTGGGAGGCCATGTTATGACGTCATTGTCATGGTGATGGGTGATGTGGGTGCGCATGCGCAGCTCGTGTTGTTAGGGTGGTACGTGTTTCCGTCGTCCATTTTGTATGAAGGGGCCGCCATCTTTGTTTCTATGGCGGCACGTGGTTGCTATATTACCCAAAGGCTTCTTATAGGGCTAAGAGGTCTGTACCAGGTATGTTCGATTGACTGAGAGTATTTTTTGGAAGGACTTCCCTGTATAATTACCCAAATGAGCCCGAGAATGGGCGTAAATCACCGGAAACGACTTTATTTGATATGGATTCCCCGCAGAATCCTGCTTTTAACCGAAACGGACTTGTTTAGAGTAGCACGTAGTTCTATAGATTTTTTAAAAGGTCGTGTTCGATTGAATGGGAGTATTTATGGCTCTACATAATTACCCAAATGAGCCCGACAATGCCTCCAAATCACCAAAATCCACCCCAAACTACCGAAATGGACTTGGTAAAGCCTCATTTTGTTTTATGAAGGCTCGAATTTTGCTATTCCGGGTCAAAATCCTCGTTTTACCTCTGTTACGGGTCTATCAGCACATGAATCACATCAGCACATGCAAAATGTGCCAATATGTGCCTGTGTGCAAGTGCACAATGAAAATATGTACCTGTGTGCAAGTGCACAATGTGCGCACAAAACATGCAGCACATGCGCACATACGAGTATTTGAGGACTAATGGGGACCAGTGTTTGAGGACCAGTGCTTGGGGACCAGTGTTTGGGGCTATTGGGGACCAAGCTTTGAGGACTAGTGGGTACCAATGTTTGGGGACCAGTGTCAGAAATATTGTCTAACCACCGTCTCTTAACTCAGTACTAAAGTTTCTGCTACCAACTGTGTTATCGTTCGCAACCAAGACCTTGGCTTATTCCCCCGCTCCTCTAAATCCACCCCAAACTACCGTGAGATGTGATTGTACACAATGTGCAAATAGCACATGTAGCACATGCAAAATGTGCCAATATGTGCCTGAGTGCAAGAGCACAATGTGCTCTCAAAACATGCAGCACATACGCATATACGAGTATTCGAGGACTAGCAAAAGCCAACGTTTGGGGACCAGTGAGGACCAGGCTTTGGGGACTAGTGGGGACCAATGTGAGGACTAGTGACTACTTTGAGATGTGATTGTACACAATTTGCAAATAGCACATGGAAAATGTGCCAGTATGTGCATGTGTGCAAGTGCACAATGTGCGCACAAGACATGTAGCACATGCGCACATACGGGTATTTGAGGGCCAGGGAGGACCAGTGTTTGAGGACTACTGAGGACCGGACTTTGGGGACCAAGGCATAGTTACCAAGGTTTGAGGACCAGTGTCAGAGCGAGTGCACAATGTGCTCACAAAACATGCAGCACATACGCACATACGGATATATGAGGACCAGTGATTGGGGCCTAGTGTTTGGGGGACTAGTGAGGACCAGGCTTTGGGGACTAGTGGGACCAATGTGAGGACTAGTGACTACTATGAGATGTGATTGTACACAATGTGCAAATAGCACATGTAAAATGTGCCAGTATGTGCATGTGTGCAAGTGCACAATGTGCGCACAAGACATGTAGCACATGCGCACATACGGGTATTTGAGGACCAGGGAGGACCAGTGTTTGAGGACTATTGAGGGCCGGGCTTTGGGGACCAAGGCATAGTTACCAAGGTTTGAGGACCAGTGTCAGAGCGAGTGCACAATGTGCGCACAAAACATGCAGCACATAGGCACATACGACCAAAAAGGGATTCCATAGCCACAGGTGTTTTCCAAAAGGGATTCTTAAAAAGGCATTCCCAAGATGTAAGCTGTTGGAAAGTCTACCTGTGCAGGAGCTGTATAGGAGCCACACTGGAGCTAGGAGCCAATGTTATTTGTTTACCAGTCCCCCCAACATTAAAACAATTAAAGGTAAAATGTTAAAGGGCACTGAACCTTTTGAAAATTGTTGGTAGCACTGATTGGGGTGCTGACCAAAAAACATTACTTCATCTGTATAGACCCTTTATTAGATCCACATTAGATTATGGCTGTATTGTTTATGGTTCTGCAAGAAAGTCATATATCAAACCTCTTGATGTCATTCACAATAGTGGCATTAGAATCAGCCTTGGAGCTTTCAGAACATCACCAATAGATTCGATGCTTGTTGAAGCAGAGGAGCCTTCTCTTGAGAAGCGCCGAATTCAATTTTCTCTGCAATATGTAACTAAACAGTTAGCTAATCCATACAATCCTGCTTATAATTGTGTTTTGGAGCCGCAAAATATTTAATTTTTCAACAGACACCCGAAACAAATTCCTCCTTTAGGAATTCGAATTAAGCCCTATATGGAGTCTGTATCAATTGAATCTATTTCGATAAAAGAGAACCGCGAGCCACATGTTCCACCATGGCATCCAAAAAAATCTACTGTTATTTTGGGCCTTGCTTCTACCAAAAAATCTGATAGAAATTATTTGCAGTTTAAACAAAAATATGCCGAAATTAAGTCCAAGTATATTACATATACAAGGATCTATACAGATGGATCTAAAGATGGTGACAAAATATCATCAGCTGCTGTTGCTGGCCACCTCAGTCAGAATTCCCAATAAAAATTCTATTTTCACAGCTGAAGTTAAAGCATTGCAATTGGCGTTTGAACACATCGAGAATGTACAGGAAAAGACGTCGATCATCTTTTCCGACTCTCTTTCCTCTTCGCTTGCTTTACTCAACCCCAATTTGAAGAACCCTCTCATTTTGGAACTTCGTGAGAAATTGAACACTCTCATATCTGACCAATATGATATCGTGTTTTGCTGGTTTCCTGGACATGCAGGGATCTCCGGTAACACCAGAGCAGACAGTGCAGCAAAACGGGCTTTAACCAAGCCTCTCACTGATTTTAACATACCTTTCAGTGACTTTAAACCAGTGGCGGCTCCGGGGGGGGGGGGGGGGTTGGGTTACTTACTCCTCCACTTTTTTCGCCAAGCGTAGTAAAAAAAAATACATTTTAATTTTTGTATTGAACGTTGCGGTGTAGTGGTGGGTATGCTTAATTCCATATTTCCAAGTGCACTAAATCAGAGAAGTTTTTAAATTATGTTTGTGTGTGCCCCCTCCCCCCCCCCCCCCACACACACCCATTAGCTGCAAACAACAAACAAGAGTCGAGGTCCCATATTGCAACAAGGCGTGCCGCGTTCAAACGGTCTGAAACATACCGCTTAAGAGTATTCGAGGAATGCTGGAATCGAGAGCGTGCAACGCATCCGTTTGGAATGCAGCCTACTTTCATTTTCGATCTGAGTGTCGTTTGGTGCTTTGTGCTCGCACTTTACAACAGCGTTCTTCCGTTAAAATGTCACCAGGTACGACGTTTTCTATAACTTTGAGACCTAACCAATCAGTTTCAAAAGGATAAAACTGTTTTAATTTAATTGTCTGAGAATGCTCCAGAGAACACCATTTACAACGTAAGTTTTAAAAATTTTCTCAACTTCGGGAGGGGTGTCCCCTCCCGAAGTTGAGAAAATTTTTGAAACTTACGCGCGGCGGGCAATACTCAACTGTACCCCCCCCCCCCTCACTTCTGTAACTCTGGCGCCGCCACTGTTTCAAACCACATATCAGTAACTACATCAAATCTGTGTGGCAGGCGGAATGGGATGCGGCGACAAATAACAAGCTCCATCGCTTCCGACCAAACATATTTGATCACTACCCATTCCGTAACCTTTGTAGAAAAGTTCATGTTAATCTGACACGATGTCATATTTTGTCACACACGACTTACACATTCCTTTTTGTTAGAGGGTAATATGCGATCAGAGTGTGTTCCTTGTCAGCAGGTGTTGTCAGTGGAACACATTCTTTTACATTGTACAGATTTTAATCATGTTAGAGGGCAATTCTTCACAGTCGGATCTCTAAGAGATTTATTTTATTACACGAGCCAGCGTAAAATTCTCTCATTTTTGAAAGTAATCAACCTTTTTAATAAATTTTAAAATTGTTTTTATTCTTTTATAATTCAAGTCTATCCATATCTATATCACAGGTTGATTTACACAGCATTGTTTGAACAACATACACATTACGTTTCACACTCCTTAGTTTTTATACCTCACATTTCATATTTCATCGACTCTGTTTTTAATTATTTCATGGTGGATAATGGTCTTTTTATAATTACATACTTTTATCGCCACGATATAGCCTTGGCTGCTGATGTGGCGTTAAGCACAAATAAATAAATAAATAAATAAATAAATAAATAAATAAATAAATAAATAAATAAATAGAACAATGATAAATACGTATTAAATAATAACGTAAAAAGGATGGAAAAATCAATAAAGTTTTAAGTAACTGGTCCTTCAGAAATTTAATATTACTTGTCAGAGTCACAGTGGTTAAAACCATCGTTTTGCCCATTTTCATACCTTGCTTAACAGTCCTTCCAAATCCTTCAGAAGAGCTATATGAAAATCTACAATCTAAATTGTTTATTTTTTATGGTCCGGGAAAAAAACAAAATAAAGCGCGGAATAGTAATTAACTCAATTGAAAAAGGAGACTTAAAATACCCCGATATTAAGACGTACAGCCACTCCCTTAAAATGCCGTGGATAAAGAAATTATTAGATCCTGGCGTGTTCGCCCCATGAAAAACCCTTATTATGGATGACTTAGGGAAGTTTGGCAATTACAAAATATGGCACCTGCATAAACATGGCCTACAAAACGTAGAAAAACAGTGTGAATCAGTTCTGGAAAGATACTTAGAGTGGAAAGATACTTAGAGTGCGTGGGCACTACTAACCGACAAGTGTGTAAGTGAGACCCCTGAAGAAATCTTGAGTGAGCCCCTCTTCTACAACAAAAACATAAAAATTAACGGTAACGCATTTTTTTTTTACAAAAACTGGGACAAAAGTGACATTTTCTTCATTATTGATTTATTAAACGATAATAAAAAATGTCTTATCTTTTCTGAATTTTTAGAAAAGTTGAATATTGAAACTCTGTTCACAGTCTACTAGGGGGTACTTGATGCAATACCTAGACCCCGGAAAGAAGTAATAAAACAAACGCCTAACCTCGAGAAGTTTCCAACAGTTTTATAGAGAAACTTGAATGCTCCCCAAAAGGTTGTAAATAGAGAGAAATCGCTTGACTAGACTGGTTACGTGAAATAATTCATGAGAGGTGAGGGACGTTGTACAAACACGAGTGCGCGAATGCACACGAGTGTTTTACAATATAGTCCCTCGCCTCGAATGAATTATTTCACGTAACCAGTCCAGTCAAGCGATTACTCTGTTTATTACTTTTCATTATTAACGATAATTATATTATTTAACCCTTTACCAAACGTAACGACCAAAAACCGGCCAACGCTATTTTCAAAAAACGCCAATTAATTTTCATTATTTTTTCATTTTTTGTCGCTAAAACATAGGTTACGACCCCTTATTGGAACGAGCTGGTCGAGCTCGTTCCAATGAGGGGTCACAACCTATGTTTTTGAGACAAAAAATGAAAATAATAGCTATTCAAGAATTTTTTTGCAAGTGTCGTCTGCTTTTCATATTAGGTAAAGGGTTAAAAAAAACAAAAAACAATGAAGTCCCCATTACATCCACGGCAAAGCGTCTTCGTTTGCGCGCACGGATACATTTCACAATCGTTGATTGCATAATTCACTTGTGGAGTTATCGTTTATAATCAAACCCGGAAATCCCAGTAAATCACACTTTGGAAAGTAATAAAACCTTTTACTATACGCTAAACGATAGATTTTCGAAAAAATTGCGGAAAAATAGAAAGATACCAATCGTATCCCCCTCTGTGGTATAGAAATTTTTACTTTCACGGTATCAATGAAATTGGACGCTCTCAAAGCATGACTTCAAGATGAATGCGAGTCGAATTGTCACTGGAAATTTGTTCCCAAAACGTATAATGAAAAGAAAATTTAGTGTTTTCGAGTAGCTACCGATCATTTCCAGGTATAATTCAACATGTGTTCACCTTGAATTGATGCATGAAAACAGCCAGCCGAATCAGATTGCAAGACACTACCTGTTCCGAGTATCAATCAAATCACTTCCGCGTATCAATGCGCATCAGCTGTTTACTTTCGTTCATCAATTCAAGGTTGAAGCGAGTAGAATTATCGATAGGAATGATCAGATTCTTATAAAAGGCGTATAATAAAAAGAAAATCTTCTGTTTTTGAGTGGATACCGAAAGTTATCTCACTCGTGACCAAGACAAATTGTTATTAAATAAGCATTTGTCTCGATCACTCATGAGATGGTATCCTCCCAAAACTTAGACACCCCATAACTTAGACAGCTTAAAACAAGAACATTCACACTTTAGTGTACAGCTAATCCCCTGCTTGTTACCCATTATTCTAATGGACTAATCTGTGAAATATGCACACAAAGTCTGATTTATGGAAAAATGTTTATTGCAATTTCAAATTCAATCATTATTCATTTCAATCACATAAAAATACAGAATATAAAGCATTTCAAAATTAGGTAACAAACTAAGACAAGAACAAAAACACACAATGCTCAAACACATTACAGAAACATAAAAACACTAATCTATAGGCGATTTGTTGCCATCAGACAACAAAAAATTTACTTCCCTGTAGACTCTTTTCCTGCTTGGTGGAGCTGCGCCAAACTTTATTTGTGCGAATTTTGCTCTATCAGCATTTTCAATTTTCTTTCTTTCTTCAAAATCAGTTTGTATACGACTAGGGACAAATGGTCTATTCAGTCTCTGTTGAATTTCAGCTTTCAGCTGCCTGAACAGTCTTGTATATGTTGATGTCTGCCTGTTTGGTAGAAGAGCAAACACAAGTGGATATGAACTGGTCCCGTTCATTGCATGAATGGTGTAAACCTGGCTCCATAAGTCGGGGCATGATGAAAATGTACCATCCATGTACACGGTTTCAGCAGACTGTAAAGCTTGTAGTTGGTCATCAGTAGAAAAGACAATCATCTTTTCTTCCTCTCCATAAGTTAAAAGTAAATAACGACGTCCATCTGAAGTCTCAGACCATGTGCCGTCAAGGTTAACCTCAGCCCTTGTCTTGGGAAGTGATGGTATGTTTTTTTTGCCTGTGCCTATACAAGGCACTACTTATTGATGGAAAAGATGGCAGTAACTCTACTTGGTCTCTACCAATTATTTCTTCATTATATAATGACTTCATTTGGGTAGTCTCTTCTCTTGCTCTCTTTCTCATTGTGCTGATAAACCTCACAGTGTTACTATCTTCTGGGGGATGTGAATGATCAGAGATATCTCTGACAAAGTCTCCAACGGTGGTGCACCTTCCCTTGTAAGTAGAATGTATACATCTCCAGTGAGTGCAGCTCTGTCTTATTTTATTTCTGTTATATCTGTAGCCGTCCAAAAGTACCTGTGGCGTGCCCTTCTGTGACATTACAAACTCAACTTTCTTAACAGTAGCCATTTTCAGGATATGATTCCCAAGTAAAGTCTGGCATCTTATGTAGAGCACTTTTTTGACTGTGCGTTTATAACATAACTGAGTTCACTGTAAACATGTTCTGTTTGATCTTGATTAGAAGATAAATAATAATAATGATAATAATTAACAACTTATTTGATGTTTTGTTTGTGTGAACAAGTTTTACTAACAAATAATAATCAATTCTTTGGTAATTCTCTTGTTTGGATAAACCTGTTTTCATTAATATAATATCAGTCTATTCCATTGTAATAGTGGGCGAACATAATTAACTACTTTTACTGAGTGTCTGAGTTATTGGATGTCTAAGTTATGGGATGTCTAAGTTTTGGAAGATAACCGACAGTCTGGTCTTGAAACATGTATAAATGATCTGAGGACATACTATTAATTTTTTTGTTTTTTACAGTTTTTTATTCAGATAAACGTAACGAAATATATATAACATATAGTTACAAAATAAAAACATGGTTGACAGAATCGGAAAGTAGAGAAAAAAACAGAATGGCGATTTACAGAGAGTATTATTATCCCTGGTGGGTGAGGGTGTGAGATGGGGAAATCCCATCCGAGGGCAAGATGTTTGGGCGAGACACTTATTTTGTGCATTAACCGGAGAGTCAGTTGAAAGTTCTAGGAATAGGGGATAAATAGAGGATATCTAGTGTTTTTGAGTGGATACCGAAAGTTATCTCATGGGTTATCTCCCAAAACTTAGACATCCCATAACTTAGACATCCAATAACTCAGACACTCAGTAAAAGTAGTTAATTATGTTCACCCACTATTACAATGGAATAGACTGATATTATATTAATGAAATGATTGAAATGAATAATGATTGAATTTGAAATTGCAATAAACATTTTTCCATAAATCAGACTTTGTGTGCATATTTCACAGATTAGTCCATTAGAATAATGGGTAACAAGCAGGGGATTAGCTGTACACTAAAGTGTGAATGTTGTTGTTTTAAGCTGTCTAAGTTATGGGGTGTCTAAGTTTTGGGAGGATACCAGACTGTCGACGTACTCTGTTCAACTTGAGATGTTCACATGAAATAATGATAGGCAAATGCACTTTTGAGTTACTTTCACGCAGTTGCGTAGCCAGGGATAGGGGAACCATCCCGACACCCCCCCCCCCCTTTTTTCTGAGAAATGTCAACCTTATATCGTCCCTTGATATATTGTGCGCTTAACCCTTTACCCAACGAATCGCACGCATCCGCCGCGTAATATGCAAATTCAGCAGCTCAAAAAATATTATTTTTCGAAAAATTCCAACAAAACCATATCATGTGACCTCTCTTTGGAACGAGCTCGACGAGCTCGTTCCAAAGAGGGGTCACATGATATGGTTTTGTTGAAATATTGTAAAAATTTAAAAAATGATATTTAAAATAATAAATTTTGATATCGTATGCGTTGGGTAAATAGTTAAGGCACAATATACATTCATGTCTGAAATCTCTAAAACTGGTTCATGAACTCCAACACTTATATTTCTTGGGTCATTTTCCTATAGCTATTTCTTCACTTTGTGGGAATTCAAGCCTTCAAAAAGTACCCAGGGTGGGTCAGTTGGCGTGAAAAAATATTTTTTTTCCTCGGGAAAGATCCTAAACCTTCATCTATACGGGATACATGCTTTTAACTCAGCACGTATTGAAATGAAGTAGGAGCATTTTTCCTATACCAGCAGGAAAATATTTTGTCCCTCCCACCTGGCTATACGCTACGCCCCTAATTTGACGCCCTCTCCTCCCTTCGGTATACTGAGAACTACGACATACGTACCTTCGCCATAATGTGTTGATATTATTACACAAAAATCATACAGAAAGCTTTATACCTGAATAAGCGTGGTAGAGTTATCAGTTCGAAACAAAAATATGTGTGTTTCGTCGGCAAAGTTAAATCTTAGAGTGGCATCAATGTCGTGACACTCTTGTTTCCGTGAAATAATGTTCTGACATATTGGTACATATTGGTGCATTTCGTGTCTTGGTTTACATCAGATAGATTTTTTTTCTTTTTTTATTACGACATAATTAATGCACAATCAGTTGCCTAATTATAGTGACAGCTTTGGACATCGAAAGAGACATGAGTGTCGTTCTGTGAGAAAATACTTCATGACCTTGCGACAAGGGCGTGGACAGACAACTCTGATCTTGAGAAAGATATGTTAGTGTTTATGCGTTTTCAGTGTTCTGTGGCCGTGTTTATTGGACAGGTAAATATCCTGTTTTTTAGTATTCCACAATTATTTTGTCAGTAACTCTTGTTCTTTAACTCTCACTAGCAATAATCCCACCCCCCCCCCCCCCGGCCCTTTTGCCCTCTAAAATTATTTATTATTTATTTGTTAAGATTTAACCCTTTACCCAACGCAGACGATATCAAAATTTATTATTTTAAATTTAATTTTTTAAAATTTTTCAAAAAATTTCAACAAAACCATATCATGTGACCCCTCATTGGAACGAGCTCAATGAGCTCGTTCCAATGAGGGGGTCACATGATATGGCTTTTGTTGAAATATTTTGAAAAATTTGATTTTTTCAGCTGCTCAATTTGCATATTACGCGGACGGATGCGGGCGATTCGTTAGGTAAAGGGTTAACGACACTTGAACAGCCAACGTCATATCGTGTCGGTGACAGTTTTACGGGTGGAGGAAACCGGAGTACCCGGAGAGAACCACCGAGCAACTACGAGCAGCTGCCAGCTCCTCAACAATCGTAACTCCGTACTGCAGCACAGGCAGGGTTAGATTGCTTGAAGTCATGTGCACAATCGACGTTTAATAACCTTAATGCACGGCGTCATCGTGCCCCCATGTGGACAATCGGGGTTAAGTGCCTTGCCTAAGGACACAACGCGGGAGTCCGAGTCGATCGCTCAGACGGTCACCCAACTTTGGGGTCATAACCTATGTTATTGAGACAGAAAATAAAAAAAAATGAGTCATTCAAAAAAATCTTTTCTAAGTGTCGTCTGCTTTTCATGTTAGGTGGAGGGTTAAAACTGCCTAGCGCAAAGTGAATTAAGACCGTTTGCACCAGCCGTCCCAGATCCAGTTTACTGGAGGCCCTGTAAACTTCCACTTATGAAAACAATATTACTGAATACGGTGATAATGTAGACATTGTCTACAAAGAATCTACAAACAATTACATTACAAATTATCAACATGCATGTTTGTTAGCTTTTTGTTGACAATAACACGATAAGTGTTATTAGAGTTTGCAGTGCAAAACGTCTGTGTTTACTGCGTTCTCAACAATTAACCTATGGCGAAATCTCTCACGTTTGTACTTGATAGATTCACACCAACCTATCTTCCTCAATAATCTAAATAGTCGTGGAGTTATCATTTGTACACTGTGTAATTTTATTACAATTTACTAGGGCGCTCGGGGCCCTTTCTAACCCTAGGTAGGGTGAATTTCGTCACAAATACCCAACGGGTTTCTACACACCAGTAGTATGTCTCGCACGTTTGGGGCCTCATCGGCAGGACCTCGGTGCAGCACCTCGGAAGTGACGTCATGTCACGTGACCCAGTGGCGCCATGTTGTGTTGTCATGGTAACCCGCGTGAGCGGCCATGTTGTGACGTCATCTCCATAGTGATACGTGGTGTGAGTGCGCATGCGCAGCGCGTGTTGTTAGGGTGATACGTGTTTCCGTCGTCCATTTTGTATACAGGAGGCCGCCATCTTGGTTTCTATGGTAGCACGTGATTGCTATGTTACCCAATTGTTCTGCAATAAGACGGGGTATTTTCGGAGGGTATGTTCCTTTGTAGAAAAGTATTTTTTCTGGAACGACTTTCCTGGATAATTACCACAAACAACCCGACAATCTCTCCAAATCACCAAAATCCACCCAAAATCACTGAAATTGACTGTATTGCCCCAATTTATCGGCTTAGCACGTAGTGCTATAGTACCGAGAGGGTATCGGGGGTGCATTCGACTGAAGTGGAGTAATGTTCTGGCTTAGGATTCTCCCAGAATCCCCTTTTGGATCCCTATCCCATGACGTTTTTCCCTATTAAGAATAGCACGTAGTGCTATAGGACAAATTTACCCAGAATTCTCTGCTTCTATCTATATATGCAATAGTTATCGTCTATCTGACCCTGTTCCTTTGTTCTAGAGTATACTCCAGTAGCATAGAAGAGCCTATCAACTGGAACAGTATACCTTATTATTGCTATATTTAGCAATTTCTAGTCTATTCTTGTTAGTTCTGACCCTATTCCAAGTACTCTTGTTGTTTCATTTATATAACTAACCAAGCAGATTGCTTGATTTCCCATAATCTGTATGCAGAGTTATCTCCCCTGTGTATATCAAAAGTATTCCCAAACCCAGTAAGCAATCGAGCAGTTACTGAAAAGTCATTGCTCGAATGACTCGAGGCCCATCGAGCAACTGAGCCTTAGAGCAATTGCTCGATCGAGTGACTCGGCATATTGCTCGAACGACTCGAATCCCATCGAGCAAATGAGCCAACGAGCAATTGCTCGTTCGAGTGACTCCTCGAATGACTCTTAGACTCATTTCAGTATTTGAGGATACCTACGGCCCAGCATTGTATTATTTGAGGATACTTATCGAGGATACCTATCGAGGATACCTATCGAGGATACTTATCTGAGGATACTATTACCTATAGTACCGTTCTAAACTACCAGGCAGTACCCCTACCCACAATACCCCTATGCCTAGCATTGCATACTACCTATACCAGTCATAGGATAACATAATGCATCAGGTGGATTAATAGTACTAAGGGCCAGCAAGAGACCTACAGGGATATGTACAGCCTACATAGTATCCTCAGATAAGTATCCTATAAAAGGTATCCTCAACTGATACGTGGCCATGTCATAGGTATCCTCAAATACTGAAATGAGCCGAAGAGTCGTTCTAGGAGTCACTCGAACGAGCAATTGCTCGTTGGCTCATTTGCTCGATAGGATTCGAGTCATTCGAGCAATAGTTGCGAGTCACTCGACATAAGACGGAATCCCACTTTTGGAATCCCTTTTTGGAATCCCATTTGTGGAATCCCTTTTTCGAAAACGCCTGTGGCTATGGAATCCCTTTTTTCTGAAATGAGTCGTCGAGTCGTTCGAGGAGTCACTCGATCGAGCAATTGCTCGTTGGCTCATTTGCTCGATGGGATTCGAGTCGTTCGAGCAATATGTCGAGTCACTTGATCGAGCAATTGCTATAAGGCTCATTTGCTCGATGGGCTCAGAGTCGTTCGAGCAATGTCTTATCAGTAACTGCTCTATAGATTATTGGCTTTGGGACTGTTTTTGTTATACACAAGGGAGATAACCCTGCATACAGATTATGGGAAATCAAGCAATCTGATTGGTTAGTTATAATCTAGATATATGAAACAACAAGAGTACTTGGAATAGGGTCAGAACTAACAAGAATAGACCAGGAATTGCTAAATATAGCAATAAGGTAAACTGTTCCAGTTGATAGGCTCTTCTACGCTACTGGAGTATACTCTAGAATAAAGGAACATGGTCAGATAAACGATAACTATTGCATATATAGATAGAAGCGGAGAATTCTGGGTAAATTTGTCCTATAGCACTACGTGCTATTCTTAATAGGGGAAAAACGTCATGGGATAGGGATCCAAAAAGGGATTCTGGGAGAATTCTAATCCAGAAAATTACTCCTGTTCAATCGAATGCACCCCCTTGTACCCCTTAGTACTATAGCACTACGTGCTAAGCCGATAAATTGGGGAAATAAAGTCAATTTCGGTGAATTGGGATAGATTTTGGTGATTTGGGGGTTGTCGGGTTGTTTGTGGTAAACAGATTTACGAACATAACCCGTCTTATTGCAGAAAAATTGGGTAACATAGCAACCACGTGCTACCATAGAAACCAAGATGGCGGCCTCCTGTATACAAAATGGACGACGGAAACACGTATCATCCTAACAACGCGCGCTGCGCATGTGCAGTCACACCACGTATCACTATGGAGATGACGTCACAAGATGGCCACTCACGCGGGTTACCATGGCAACACAACATGGCGCCACTGGGTCACGTGACACGACGTCACTTCCGAGGTCCCCCACCGAGGTCCCCCCAAATGATCCCTGTCCGGGTACATGACATACTACTAGTGGACCATAATACCCAACAGGTTTAAACACACCCTGTGACTATGTATAAGTGGACCAAAATACCAAACAGGTTTATACACACCCTGTATCTATGTATAAGTGGACCATAATACCCAACAGCTTTATACACATCCTGTATCTATGTATAAGTGGACCATAATACCCAACATGTTTATACATACCATGTGACTATGTATAAGTAGACCATAATACCCAACAGGTTTGTACACACCATGTGACTATGTATAAGTAGACCATAATACCCAACAGCTTTATACACACCCTGTATCTATGTATAAGTGGACCATAATACCCAACAGGTTTTTCCATACCCTGTGACTATGTATAAGTGGACCACAATACCCAACAGGTTTATACACACCCTGTATCTATGTATAAGTGGACCATAATACCCAACAGCTTTATACACACCCTGTCTCTATGTATAGTGTGGACCATAATACCGAACAGGTTTATACACACCCTGTATCTATGTATAAGTGGACCATAATACCCAACAGGTTTATACACACCCTGTATCTATGTATAAGTGGACCATTATACCCAAAAGGCTTATACACATCCAATAACTATGAATCAGTGTACTTTGAAACACCAAAACGGGAATCCGAAAAAAATATTCAGGGCTAAAATTTCGACGATAATCCGAGAATCGATTCGCACAAAGATTCGCGCAATAAAACCGGCGAGAATCCATGTAGATTCTCGCTGCACCTCTGCTAGGATTCGCTTGAAAAGATTTGAGTCAATTTAACCCTTTATTTAACACAGCGGTGACAAATTAACCAGCAGAAGGCTAACATGACCTGAAATATCCTGACACTATGTCAATAAAATCTTACAAATATGGCTGTCATTGGAACCGGCTCATTGAGCCGGTTCCAACGACAGCCATATTTGTAAGATTTTATTGGTTTTATTGGTAAATATTGTTCATTTAATTATTTTATCATCTATTTATTATTTATTGTTTAAAAATTATCAAATTTAGTTTTAAAAATTAAAAGGGTGTGTTGGGTAAAATGTTAACATGTGTTATCAGTATACAACAGTGGTTCAACCATGGTGGCGTCATGGGATCCTGGGACACTCATAGTTGGTATGGATTCTCGCAACCATTTTCACGAGAATCCAAATGGATTCTCACAAATTTAGACGAAATATAAGCCCTGATATTTATTTTTTTTCTTCATTTTGTATTCTTTATTTATATCATATGGTTTAGTCAGGTTGGGTTTTTCAAAACATTTTACTTCTAGAAGTATTTTTGCGGAAAAGTGAAAACACGAAATTTTCTACATAATTTGTATGCACTAAATACGTTTGTAGTATCAGCCTTCCTTTTAAGAAACTTTTTTAACTTCTCAATCCGCGTTTCAATTTCCAACTGAAATATTTGGCACCAAGCGGCGCGATTCCATACCAGTTGCTGTTATCCATTTCCAGACTTCGCTTTGTTATTTACCACTCTTTCCATATATTGCAGGACGCTGTGCCCCGTATTTAGAGCGTTAGATGGGTATTTCAAACTAACACTCACCTGTACAAGACCGTATCCACAATTACCAATTTAGGCCTAAAAAGTTAAAAATCTGTTTCTCACCCCACCCCCAACCCCACCCCCACCCCGCATGAGCCTTTTAGCTGCCGCATGCTCGCTTTTATTAGCCAATGTCAAATTAAAAAATAAAAATTAAATGGTTTATGTCTGTTTTTTGGCCAACGTTAATAAAATTGATCAATTTATCCCTTAGGTGCAACAAGGGTTCACAATGATTTAGCACTGCAAAGCCTTCTTGCACGCAATTGACGAAACACACCACCACCCAGTCTATTCTGTTGATTGTGAGGCCTAAAATATATAACAATCGAAGAACATGAACTTTTAATGGCAAAGAAATAATTACAAAAATAAAACATAAAATAAAAAACAGCCTGCACACATGCTTTTTTCAAAAATGGCTTGAGAAATAGAAGATCTACTTTGTGGGACCTTTTATTAAGTAGATTTTGGAGATGACGTGTTTGGCTTGGTCACAACATCACTTTCGGCGAAAGAAACTGCGAAAGCGGTTAAGTGCATAAATCACCACTCTCGCGTCGAATGAAGAAGTTATTGTTAACTTTTGTGAACCTCTCGCGTGTCTCTCCGTTTCCCACGCCCGTGTGTGTGTTGGGGAAGGGTGTGTGTTTGCACGCATGAATGCGCATCTTTAACCCTTTACCCAACGAATCGCCCGCATCCGCCCGCGTAATATCCAAATTTAGCGGTTGGAAAAAGATTATTTTTCAAAAAATTTCAACAAAATCATATCATGTGACCCCTCGTTGGAACGAGCTCGTCGAGCTCGTTCCAACGAGGGGTCACATGATATGGTTTTGTTGAAATTTTTTTGAAAATTAAAAAATATGATAAATTTTTTATCGTCTGCGTTGGGTAAAGGGTTAAAGTTTACATTTGCTGATAATATATTATGATGTGCAAGGGGTCAACACCATACATCGCCTTCATGCTTCCATCGCGGACATCTTAACTTAAACTGAGGCCAGGGTGTCTCTAAACGTGATGATGATGGCGAAACTGACACGCTATTGGGTACTATCAGCCCGTGTATATGTGGTCTACGGACTGTAAGCAGACACACGAGAATATAACAGCGTGCCACAGAGAGGGTGCGTCGTCACAATGTCACTCCTATAGGGGAAGTGGAATACGGTGGTTACATAATTTGGCAGAGTGGGTTGACACATGAGTCCTGTTCATGAGTCGATACATTTGACTTTCTGACAGAGGCATTCTGCTCGGCGAATGTAGTGCATTAAAGCCGTTGGGCCTGTCGCTGACCGCTGGTGTATGCATTACATTCGTGCATCTCTCACACTGCATCATTGCTCATTCATCAGACATCAAGACAATTAAGAAAAGTGATTTTTATCATATTCTTAATATTAAAAAGAGTATAAACCTTATTAACACATTTTAACACTTCTAATACTGAATTCATCATGGCAGCTTATATGAAAAAATCCACCTTCAATATACAAGAGAGGAGAAAGGAGGAGAACAAAAAAAGGAAACAAGAGAGAATGGACAGAGAGAACGCAGCTAGAAGGGGAAACAAGGTAAGTGAGAGTCTTTCTACCAATTCTAGTGTTGGGGGTGATGATAGGGCAAGTCCAGACTGTGGGGGATATATTCCAGCTCAGTTCTTGGAGGAACTCAGAGGGCTTAAAGAACAGATTGCACATCTGAAAAAAAACTAGAAGAGAAGGAGGCCAAACTTGAGGAAAATGAGGCCTTTATTAGGGACTTGTTTAAGGGAAGCCTTACCCAGTCCATAGCTTCACCTGTCTCACCTGTCTCACCTGTCTCTCCCATCAGGGAGATCCAGGTAGTGGCAGAGGTTCATAAAGTCCCTGAAACTCTGATCACACCTACAGAACAAACTGAGCAGAGAGAGTCAGATACTCAGGTTAAAGGTGCCTCTGTGCACAAAACTTACGCTGAGGCGGCGGGGGGCGTCAAAGCAGCACACGAGGTGTCTGCAATGGGCACACTGAGTGCCGAGTCCCCAGTAGTCTCGGCTGACTCTGATTTACTTGATCCCGCTGATCCACTGAACAGCAAGGCCTTCTGCCCTGACAAGGATATAGCGGAAATGTTGGCCACACCGACAGGTCTGGGTGATAGCCTGCCCCAATCTTCAGACCACTGGGCCAGCACCACCACGACTACTAAAACACCCAACAAAAGAAAGAAAATAAGTCTAGAGCCTGAGGGAGAAACACAGGAGGTAGCGGATGAGGAGGGGTTCATTCACACTGTTGATAGACAGCCGAAAAAAGTGAGGAACTGCCCCTCCTCCCCCTCTGACTCCTCTCCTCCACCTCCGGTTCAGGATCTGATCCAATCTCAGCCTCAAAGTTAATAACCGCTCCTAGTATACCACCGCTCATGGAGAGACCCTGGAATAAAGTTGTAGCCAGTAATACAATCAATCTTAATCAAAACTCTAACATCAATAGGGGGAAACGGACTCTACCCGCTTCCACCAGTGCCGTAAGCAAAAACAAAGATCACAGTTCCCCTAGACTTGTAGTTGTAGTCACCAGGGTTCACCCCGACACGCCCAGGGAACTCATTAATCAGGGGCTGCAGAACTGCAAATGGGAAAGATTTACTTCAAAGGCCACAGGCAAGGCGACGTGGAAAATAAAAGCCGTATGCCCCAATCAGGAAACCAAATCAGGAATGCTAGCCAACGGAATAATCATTAACAATAGACGGCACGTTGTGGAAGAATACAGATATACTCCTCCCCCGATTCAGTGCCACAAATGTCAGAAGTTCGGACACATGGCCAACAAATGCAGAGGGATCCTAACCTGCATGAAATGTGGAGGTAATCACCTCAGCAAATCATGCAGATTGGAATCCCCCTCCGGCCCCAATTGTAAAGGCAACCACCCAAGCAGCTACCGAGGATGTCCCCATTATAAGAAGGTTAAAACAAGCATAGAACTAAAAAACATACACCTAACCAAGCCTGAAAACGCCTCACCCCCCTCATGCCATCTGCTCTCTTATCGCGGGCGCACTCTACTCAGTTTTACATAAAACATGTCAACACCAATTTGGGTGACATCTGCCAAGATGTCAGCCGATCCGCGTCCAGACTCTTCAAGACCCAAATCTCCGAATCCTTAGTAAAAACTGCTATCAACACTAATTAAAATCACCGACTATCCGTATCGGAACACCGTAACTAAACATCAACCCCACCATGAATAAGTTACAAATAGCCGTGTGGAACGCTAGAAGCGTTAATAATAAAAAACTTCAAATGAGCCGATACTTCGAAGATACAGACATTGTCTGTATCTGCGAAAGTTGGCTTCAACCCAGCAAAAAATTTTCAGTTAGCGGGTTCAGCACTAACTATAAGAAGAGACCGGCAAATCACTAAAGGTGGAGGCGTCGCTCTTCTAATAAAGCAGAACATCAAAACCAAAACCACAAAAACTAATCACCTCGATGCAGAGGTGATTGCTACTGAAATCACTGTTGACAATAAAAACATCGCGATTATTTGTTATTACAACGACCCAAGCAAAATTGTTTCTGACTCTGTCATTGAATTCTTTACGAGGAAATACAAACACTGCATTTTCCTCGGCGACTTCAATGCCAAACACCTGTACTTTGGCTGCAACAAAACCAGCCCGAACGGTGAAGCCCTCCTCGAAATTACAAAACAACACAACCTTCATGTGGTCATGAAAGACAACTCAGCAACTTATATCAGTAACAACCCACTATTTTCATCTGATATCCTCGATCTAATTATCGCCAGTGACTCCCTGATAAACCACATCGATGACCACTGGGTCGGCGATGATGACTTAGGCAGCGATCACCTCCCGGTCCATGCCTCGCTGCAGCTAGTCCCCCCCCCCCCCCCCCCCCCCCCACTCTCCGCAGAAATTTTAGAAAAATTAATTGGAATCTCTACCGCGACATCATCGATGTCAAACTCACAAACACCCTTCCCCCATCCAATGCAGCGGAACTCGAAACCCAATGTGAGGGCATAGAGAAAATCATTAACTCAACCCTGAATGAAATATGCCCAAAAGAAGAAGTGCGCCCCTGGAGAAATACTATCTCGGGCGACACACTTTCACTAATCAAAACCAAACGGAAAGCTCTTCGCGCTCTTAAAAACGAAACTGACCCCGGCAAGAAAGCTGACCTCAAAAAAACATATAACCGCCTTCATGGCGAAGTCAAGGAAACCCTCAAAGCTGAAAAACAACGCTAACTGGGAAAAGGCAACAGACAATCTAAACGGGATCCAAGATGCCAAAAAATTCTGGGACTCTTTCAAAATCCTAACTGGGCAAAAAAACAAGGGTGGCAAAGCAGCTGCCAAACCTCTTAAAAAGGAAGACGGTTCCTTCACGCGCACCGACAAAGACAAGGCCGACACTTTTGCCGACCTCCTAAGAAAAACGCATCGCCCATATCAAGGCACAGGCAATGATGATGCCGCCATTAACGCGATCGATGACATCATCAATGAACACCCTGAAATCTACCGTGACCCCAAATTCGATAACGAGCCAGAAGACGGGGATGACGATGACCTCGTCACCCCCATCACCAATGACGAAATCATCAACGTCATAAAAAAATGCAAAAATTCCTCCTCACCCGGCGAAGACGAAGTAAGCTACAAAATTCTAAAACAAAGCCCAAACTTCCTAATCGAAAAACTAAACAAACTGTTCAACGCATGCCTCACCCATGGCTACTTTCCCAAATGCTGGAAAAAAGCCATCGGTGTCATGATACCAAAACCTGACAAGGACCCCTCCGATCCAACCAGCTACCGCCCAATCAGCCTCCTCAGCTGCATTGGTAAGACATTCGAACGAATCCTTACCAATCGGTTCAGGGGGCACCTTGAAGACATCGATTTTTTCAATAAATGGCAAAGAGCCTATAGAAACCAGAAAGAAGGCATCGAACATGTCTACCGACTAGTCACCCAAATGAAAACCGCTATCAACAATCAACAAATAGGCGCGGCAGTCCTGTTAGACGTCGAAAAAGCATTTGACTCCATCTGGCACAATGGAATGCGCTACAAATTATCAAAAATGAAACTCCCCAAGAAATTGCTCAGATTACTATCCTCTTTCCTTAATGATCGCGAAATTAAAGTCAGAGTGAACAATGAAATGTCTGACAGTGTCCCCCTCGAAGCAGGCACCCCCCAAGGATCCGTCCTAAGCCCCCTCCTTTACATCTTCTATGTAAATGACCATAACTTCTCCGAGGATCGTGTTCAAGTCTCCCAATTCGCGGACGATAAGGGCCTCTGGGACTCTAACAATACGGCCAATTTGCTCCAAAAACCCCTGCAACGCGCTCTCGACGACCTAGAACAATGGTGTGCCAAATGGAGAATTAAGCTAAACGCCAATAAAACCCAACGAATCACCTTTACCTGCAAGAAAAATAAACGTGATTTTGACCTAAAACTTATGGATAACACCCTCCCAGAATGCAAAGAGGCGAAATTCCTGGGCATCACCATTGATCAAAAATTGTCTTTTAACAAACACACCGACGACATGGCGAAAAAAGCCACCAAACGCATTAACTTATTAAAAACGCTAAAGGGAACTTCATGGGGAGCCAACCAGTCCACCCTACTCAAACTATACAAAGCCTTTGTGCGCCCAGTACTCGAATACGGTGCAATCATACTAACTGACCTCAATCAAACTAATATGGGAAAACTCCAGAAGGTCCAAAATCACGCGCTTAGAGTGGCCCTCCGCGCCCCGTGGGACACACCCATCAAAACACTCCACGACAGGGCCGATATCCCCACTATTAAAGACCGCCTAGCCACCCTGGCCGCGAAAAATCATGACCGGTTAGCCGACAGCGAACTAATCTCTGAACTTGGAACCATTTGCGAAAGCCGACAAAAACCCCAAAATTGCAACCAAACTAAGACCGCCTGAATAAAAACTAGGGAATGACAAGGCAAACCAACAGGCAGAAAAACAGCTTAACTGTGGCCTTCCACCAGAAAGGGCTGCCTTCACCGACTCAAGTAAAATTTCATCAGGATTAAATATTGTTAAAAACTAAATAAATAGGGAATGAGAATGTGAATAAACAGGCAGAAAAACAGCTTAACTGTGGCCTTCTACCAGAAAGGGCTACCCTCACCGACTCAACTAAAAGTTACATCAGGATTAAATACTGTTATAAAAACTAAATAATAAATAGGGAACGATTGGGGTCCCAAGCACGTGAGTATGTTACTGCTCTTACGAATGTAAAGATTCGTGCATTTCATACTCTCCCCCATAGCGACAAGCACACACACACACACAGCAGAACACCACACGGGGGGGGGGGGGGGGGGGGGGGGGGGGCTGGTCCCAAGCACGAGAGTATGTTACTGCTCTTACGAATGTAAAGATTCGTGCATTTCATACTCTCCCCCACATACACAGCAGATACCACAAGAACACGCAACTAAAGAGGTGCTACTTTTATCTTTACAGTTTACATATTCTAATGAAAACTAATTCTACCTTCTTCTTTTAAGCAGGTACACAGAAGATGGGTTTTTTTTTACCAGCACCCCAATAACCGCTACAGACAGTCTAACCGTTATGGAAACAGTCACCCCCACGGTTCCTGAACATCCTCCGCTCCATCCCTAAAAGTGGTCAACCACTTTAAGGGAGGCGAGCGCTGGTCCTGCGTCCCGCCTCTGCCCCTTTTTGTAAGCGCATTGCGCATCTTTTTGTCCCAACCCAATAGGATTACAATGCAGGCCTGCCTCCGAACCAGGGAAGTTCGGGTCTTCTTCTTGGTGGTCCCCGAAAGGGGTCGTTGTTGTTTCCTTCAAAAGACATCCTATCTAACAGAGACAGCCTGAGGCAGATTATACTTGCCAGTGATGGCCATCACTCAATATCATCTCCGAAGTGGCAGACTATACTTGCCTGAAAATCCAGACCGACTGCACCCTCGGGGAGAGGTAGTACCTTTGTGGGAGGACCCAACCTCTCACACTGGTCCTCACCCGAGGGTTCAACCGACATCAGTCAAAGAGACCATCACGACGCAGCAACCGGTGACACCTGCCGAGTACCTGAACCTGTTCCTCCTTCAACACGAGTAGACATGTGGAAATTAGTCACTTACAGTCAACGAGGGTCGAAAGGGGCTTGTTCCCCATACCGTCCCTGCGCGCCTTCGGCGCGTTAAACCATTCCATTCCATTCGCTTAAGAGGATAGTATGAACTTGTGAGTAACTATGGGGCATTGCAGCCGATCTGCTATCTACTAATTGGACGGCCAATGGATGTGTGTGTTTTCCAGTCAGTGGTGACAGATCATGGATGCTATTCATTCATAGATTGAGGGTAGATGGGGTTGGGGCAAAGATCGAACATGATTAAGGTATATACTATGCGATGCTAGTGGATATCCTCATTAAAGGAAGACCTGGATGGCTTGGCGGGAGGGGTGAGGATGTTGTTGGTATGAATTTCAAATCTAGCTCAGTATTTTTTTCAAAAATCTGCGGGGTGGGGGTGGGGGGGGTCCGTCATTGATTTGAATGTCGCTTTTGGGTACGTTAGGTATGCTGAGAAGCACACCGGCTGTATTTAGGCTAGAGGTGGATGGATGAGTGGTAGATCACATGTGGTCATGATATTCATCCGGCCTTATGCTTGTTTGGTTTGGAGCGAGTGGATTCAGTTATTGAGAATGCTCTCTCTGATGCTGTTGAGAGCGAACGGTACAGTGGTATTGTCGGCAATGTATATCTTCTTCACTAGATAGGAGGTATCCGGCAGAGGTCCGTATGGACGAGTTGAAGTCAATACCCCCCGAAATGGGGTGGGGGAATGCAAGTCAGAGATTATTGATATGGGCACGGGGTGGTAAGGTAACAAAGAAGAGCTGAATGATTTCCGAAGAAGAGACGGTATTGTGGCTACTGGCCTCCATTTAGTGGACGAAAGTGTATCAGCGAAGGATGTACAGACAGAGGTTTCCTGGTCACAGAGAATGACATGAGAGTGCAGAAGGCTCTCTGGCGTTGTGTCGAGAAGTAGGTTTTCATTAGACACGGTAGATTTAAGTGTCAATACCGGTGGCGAGTTCGATTCTGACTCCATTTAAAGTGGACAAGGACTGGTTTGTGGTTAAAACAGATGAGGACTTATTGACTTGAATCGGTTTGTTTGTGATCAGGATGGATTACCCAGCGTTCCATTGGAACAGTAATTTCTAACCAGGGTAAAGGGCTTGTGGGGTGTTGACCCGTAGATGTCCCCTTGTCCCGAGAACATTCAGATGTGTCAAGTGTGGAAAAAGTAGTGGTCGACGAAGCTCTGGTAGCTATGGGTAGTTCCATTTAGGAGACAGCTATTTGGACGGTGATATACCTGTCTAAACAGTCTACACTGAAGCATTTGGATGTGTTAGTTAGTCTCACCCGCCTGTGAGGTGGTAGGTGCTTGGAGGAGGGTATCCAGTGTTTTGAGACTATACTCATGGGTGGTGGTAACCTTCAGTTTTTTTTTTCTCGTTATGGGACGCTGCGAAGTGAACAAATTGTTTGGCGTAGATTGTATACAAGTGGGTCGCCTGGTGGATTCGTTTCGGAGGACACCAACCCCCAACGCCCCTCTCTCTCACACACACACCAGTGGGGTGGATGGTATGTACTTTGATGAATTAATTTCACCCTCTGACGAGTAGGAGGGGTATAGAAATCAGATTTCTATGGGAGGGGGTATTAGGAGAGGTGGGCATTGTGGTTGGAGCACAGTTAGGCATCCATAATCCCCTGTACTGTGTATTATTGGCCAATTTGTATTTGTTTAGAGGAGAAACACTTCATGGTATTATGAAGACCTTTAAGAAGACGGGTGGATCCCGCTCGTTTATGATGGGGAGATCTGCGTCGTCCTGGTGTTTGGACTTGGACAACTCGTTTTTCAAGTTTTGATTTTCCGGTTCGGTTCGGTTCCAGTTTTTGCGGTAAACCGAAAAACCGAATCGCAAGAATCAACCAAACCCGGAGCGGGATTTCTACTGTTTGTGTATAAACTGATTAAACAGTCGTAAGTCTCGTTACAGTTATTCTGTTGTAAATCCATGTTTTCAACAAGTATCGATCAAGTATGTTCAATGAAGCAGCGTAAATCAATTAACCTTTGAGTTATCTCCCTTCCACCAAATGTGCACAGAGTTATAAATTTTCAAAAAGGACTCTTTCTGGGCTACCCAGCAGATTATATCACAATATAGGACCCTTAATACATCATTCATATACACCTTCCCGAATGGCCCAGTTAATTGCTTGAAAAGCGTGTAAAATTGTCAAAATTCACTCATTAGACGGCAAAAGTCTCCGAATTTCGTGCATGCACGGCGAGGAAACAGTGTAAAAGACGTTTTTCATTGTTCCTCGATTGTGTTAATTCGTCGCCTGAGTGCTAGAATGTTCTATATCCCATGGGGGACATAAAACATTCTAGCACTCAGGCGACGTTATGGCACCGGCAATTCAAAATTAATCAAGAAAAAAAGTAGATTTTCTGATTCATTTTTTCGAAAAAGCACACCAAAAGAATTTATTTATCATATGACACACACGCACAAATTAGCCACTTAGTATGACTTTTTAACCTATCACCCGACTTGAGTTGCAGACGCACTTGGAAAAAAACACCCTCGTATAACTAAAAAATTTCATTTTTTGCTTCCAAAACATAGATTATGACCCCTCATTGGAACGAGCTCGTCGAGCTCGTTCCAATGAAGAGTCATAACCTATGTTATGGAAGCAAAAAGTGAAAATATAAAAAAAATATTAATGGCGTTTTTCTTGTAGGTAAAAGATTAATACAATATAACCCACCCTAAATAGGACAGATAACGTAAATTCTCCCTACTGAAATTATGCAAATATGACCCAGTTGTATTTTGTTTAGCCAATCAAATTGTCCAGTTTTGAAATTGACCAATGAAAGCTCCCAACTCTAATTATATAAATTATGAAAATGTGGCCCAGTTTTATTTTGTTCAGCCAATCAAATTGTCTAGTTTTGAATAATGACCAATGAAATTGACGGAAGGCTTTATTTATCACTGATCAATATGAAAACAAAATATCAAATGTTTTAAAGTGAACAAAACGGACGAGTCATATGATAATTTGTAATATTACAGGATGTGTGGATGCTGTTGGAATATTATAGGATAAGTGGATGCTGTTGGAAGTGTAGTTGAACCCTAATAAACAAAGAAACAGACGGTGGATTTGAAATTTAACATTGCTTACCTTTCATTCAAGGAATATTCGCCCAGTTAGTTAACTGTGTACTTCTGCTTGTGGTCGAGTCTATTATAGTAAAGGGGTTAGCAATGCTTATTTTCAAATCAAATGTTTTTGGGTATAAAAGGGGATAATTATAGATTGTCTCTCGGTGCCAACTCTGCGTGTTACCCTATCCCAATGCATCGTGAGTTTTTTTGTGCCAGATTTTATATCGATATCTGGATTTCATGGCTTTCTTGACATATTTCGCGACACCAAAGAGATGTCGCCCGGGACGATCGCCAACCTACCCCACTGACCGCCTATGTGTTTATGTAGTGCTGTAGGGGGACTTCAAATTTAATATTGAAAATGCATTTCTATTACCTTTTGTTATCGCTTGGTTACTGTGCATGTTGAAATCATGATGCACGGAGAGTTTCGTGACTGGTAGGGAAGGTGTTAAGTTTCAGGTCAATTAGTATGGGTGACCCAATTCAATCCTACATTAGTAGTAGGGAAGGACGGATTGGGGCTCAATAGATGGATCTCATGGTTGATCTCATATGTGATGTTATAGTCTGGTGACCCAGTTACGACTTTTTTTGCTGTCCAGGTTATCCCGCATGAGCGGCCATCTTGTGACGTCAAAGCCATAGTGAAACGTGGTGTCAGTGAATCATCCGATAAGTATCCTCCAAAGGGTATCATCCAATTGTGCAGTACCATGTCATACGTATCCTCCAATACCTAGATGAACATAAAAGTCGAATGCGGAGTCACCCTTTCGAGTAATTACCCCATGGCTTATTTGCTCGATTCGATTCGAGTCGCTCGAGCAATACAGTTACAACTAGAAGTCCTGTCACGAACTGTGCGCTTATCTAGGCTTAATTGCGCGTAGGAATTGCGCGCAGCTGCCATATCTAATGGCATCCAAACAAAACAAAACAGGTTCTCCTGGTTACTCATAGCAAACACAGGCAATGTTTCTGCCAATGGACCTCCGGGTTACCCGGAGGTCCATTGGCTGAAACAGTGCTTGTGCACAGGCCATATGTCCAGAATTTGATAGCCTTACTATGGCCATAACGCGTAGATTAATGCGCAGATCGACGTGCTATGTGTGCGCATTCCGTGACAGGACTTCTAGTTTTAACTGCAGCCGTTCAAGTCACTACTCCATAGCTTCCTTGCTCTATAAGATTCGAGCCATTAGAACAAGCAGATTGTATTCGAGTATTAGTACTAGTGGAAACCAAGTATGACTGGGATAGTCGTGTAGTGATATATGTACCGAAAGCCATAGTAGTCAGTAGTAAGAGCGGGAGACTCTACCACAGGATACACAGAGGTAGCCAACAGTAGTGGTACTGAAAAGAGTGGAAGCTAATCACAGGAAAAACGATGGTGATTTAGGACAGAAATGGCCACGTCGATGCAAGAAACTGAACAGACGCTGGGAGTCATAACCATCTCCAGACAGATATCCTCCGGTAAGTATCCCCCAAAAGGTATCCTCCTATAGTACATCACCATACTATAGGTATCCTCCATTACCCAGATGAGCATAAGTCGTCTCCTAAGTTCAAATGTGTTCTATGTGCCTACTGGCACATATAACACATCGGAACTTAGGGGACGAAGTGTCGTATGCGGAGTCACTCGCTCGAGCAAATAGTCCATAACTAAAGTCACTAATTGATAGCTAGTTTTCTCGATAAGATTCGTGTCGTTCGAGCAATGACTGTTCTAGTCATTGCTCGATTGACGCTTGTGCCTGTCCTCAGGACCTATGCAGGCCAACGTTATATATAAGGAATATAACCTTGTATATGTAGGTACAGACTATAGAAAACGGAGCAATTTTGCTGGTGGAGAGCAAAGGGTAGGATCGTAGACAGCCAGGACTAAATAGACTGCTAGGGTTAGAGGAGATGGGTACCTTCCACAAAATCGTAAACAAGGATACGCCCGATTATCTCCACGAATTACTACCACCAAGAGTTCGTGACACATCTGGTTATTATGGGTCACTGGGTCACATAGCAAGTTATCAACCACGTGCCACATTAGAAACCAAGATGGCGGCCTTCAGAAAAAAATGGCCGACAAAAACAAACCTAACAACAGACGCTACGCATGCGCACTGACCACGCGTATCACTGTGGGGATAACATCACAAGGTGGCTGCTCACGTGGACTACCATGATAACCGAGCATAAAGTAAATGAGTCACGTAACTATGACGTCACATATGAGATGCACCATGAGATATATCCAAACAGCCCCGATCCGTCCGTTTCCTAGTACTTGACATTTCGCTCTTTAAATAGCCAGGCTCATTTCTACAAACGTTTGGACCCTGTGAACTCCGGCACACACGATTTGATAATTAAACCATTTAATGAATCTATATAAACGGTTTATATCATTCGTTACTGAAACATTTCGTCGCCTGAGTGCTAGAATGTTCTATGTCCCCTATGGGACATAGAACATTCTAGCACTCAGGCGACGATTTTTTAAACAAACTTCTTCAATTATTTCATTGCCATGGGACTACTGTTTGTTTCAGTTTATTTTTTCACTTCTGCTTCGAATATTCCACCAGGGGGCATTTGGCTACTCATTTTGAAGGCCTTTATATAATCGATACTGGACTGCAGCCATCTGGAATAAATTCAACATACTCGAAATAAGAAGAAGTGGCTGCCTGTCAATTTTTCCGTTGAAATGCTAGCAGTGGTATTTACGGTTGTTTTCCGATTTTCCGGATTAACTATCTGTGCATTTCAGAAATAATTCTGTTTTTCGCACTTTGTTGCACCAGATCAAAGGAAAACAAAATGATATCACAGACAATACGAGAAGGAATACATAGCTGTATCTGATACACGCCATACCAAAACAGAAAATATTATCACCGCCGATACTTAGTTCATATAAAACACCAAATATGTAATGAGCAATAAAATTGAAAATTGTTTGCACAGCACGTATGAATCCCCAATTCCTTCCAAAATGTTTTGTTCCAAAACGTTCACTCACTTCTGTTGGAACAGAAACCCACATAATACCAGCTGGAATTCCCGTCAAGATAGTTGCAACGAAAAACATTACAGTAGAATCTCCAAGAGAGATATAAATAATTTGTGCAACTATAGCTATGACCGCTGCGATCAACTGAAAGCGCCATCTGTTGGTTTTAATACGGTCCAATACAAACCCCATTGTGAAGCTGCAAAAGAGGCACGAGAGTGACGGAGCAGGTACAAGATATATATCATACTGACTTATTCCTAAAGATTTAGTGGCGGAAGTAATGTTTGTGAAACTCACAAAATCTACACAACACAGGACAACAAAAGTCCAGAGAAAGATATTGTAGTTTGGATGTTTGAGTAACTGTAAAAATGGTATTTCTTCATTGTCCATCGATGGGTCACTTTTAAAAGAAATGTTTTCAGAATACTCCCCCGAATATTTTTTGCTTAATTTCTGCTTCATTTTGTTCCCGGATTGATTACTGGAGATTATACTTCCATTTGGTTCAAGTGTTGCGGCAGAAATACTGCCTTGATCCTTCTTTTTGTCTATTTTAAGTTCATGATCTCCTGTAGATCGTGTGATGTCGGTGGTGTTATAATAATCAGAAAACAATAAACACAGCAAGTCAACCACTCCAAAACACACTCCTATCAATAGTATGAAACCAGGAAAGTCATGTTGGATATCAGAATTGACGTTAGCATTGGACAATTTAAAACCAAAATAATAAACTTGTGAGAACACTACATTACTCCCTCCAAGTAGTGCGTCCTGAATTCCTAATATCTTGCCTCGCCATCTAGAATCAAAGTTCACAATCGAGGTGTTCTGTGACGCAACAAAAGCAAACATGGTACCAAATCCTGTAAAGAAATACACAAAAGATTCAACAGTGGTATTTCTACTTCCTGACAACTAACAGTAGTATTTCTATTTTGTGTCCACTTACCGCAGTATTTCGACTTCCAGACCGCTTACAGCAGTATTTCTATTTCCGGACCACTTACAGCTGTAATTTCTTACACCGGTATTTCTACTTCCTGACAACTTACAGCAGTATTGGCTAACGCCTGACCATTTACAGCAGTATTTCTACTTCCGGACTACTTACAGCTGTAATTTCTTACACCGGTATTTCTACTTCCTGACAACTTACAGCACTATTGGCTAATGCTTGACCATTTTCAGCAGTATTTCTACTTCTGACCACTTACAGTAGTATTTCTATTTCGTGTCCACTTACAGCAGTAGTTCTACTTCCTGATCACTTACAGCAGTATTTCTACTTCCTAATAACTTACAGAAGTATTTCTACTTCGAGACCGCTTACAGCAATATTTTTACTTCCTAACAACTTACAGCAGTACTGTCTAATGCCTGAACATTTGCACCAGTATTTCTACTTCCTGACCACTTACAGGTGTATTTCTACTTCCTGACAACTTACAGCAGTATCCCTACTCCCTGACCACGTACAGCAGTATTTCTTCTCCCTCACCACAGTACATCTACTGGCAACAGTATTTCTACTCCCGGGCCACTTACAGCTGTAATTTCTACTTCCTGGCCACTTACACCAGTATTTCTACTTCCTGACAATTTACAGCAGTATTTCCACTTCCTGACCACTTACAGCAGTATTTCTTCTTCCTGACCACTTACAGCAGTATTTCTACTTCCTGACCACTTACAGCAGTATTTCTACTTCCTGACAAATTACAGCAGTATTTCTACTTCATGGCCACTTACAGCAGTATTTCTTCTTCCTGACCACTTACAGCAGTATTTTTACTTCCTGACCACTTACAGCAGTATTTCTACTTCCTGTCAACGTACAGCAGTATTTCTACTTCATGACAACTTACAGCAGTATTTCTTCTTCCTGACCACTTACAGCAGTATTTCTACTTCCTGACCACTTACAGCAGTATTTCTACTTCCTGTCAACTTACAGCAGTATTTCTACTTCATGACCACTTACAGCAGTATTTCTACTTCATGACCACTTACAGCAGTATTTCTTCTTCCTGACCACTTACAGCAGTATTTCTACTTCCTGACAACTTACAGCAGTATTTCTACTTCCTGACCTCTTACAGCAGTATTTCTACTTCCTAACCACTTACAGCAGTATTTCTACTCCCTGACCACAGTAAATTGTCTGGCAGCAGTATTTCTACTCCCGGGCAACTTACATTTGTAATTTCTACTTCCTGGCAACTTACACCAGCATTTCTACTTCCTGACAATTTACAGCAGTGCAGTATCTTCTGCTTCCTGACAACTTACAGCAGTATTTCTACCTCTGACCACTTACAGCAGTATTTCTACCTCCTGACAACTTACAGCAGTATTTCTACTTCCTGGCAAATTACTGCAGTATTTCTACTTCCTGTCAACATACAGCAGTATTTTTACTTCTTGACCACTTACAGCAGTATTTCTACTTCCTGTCAACTTACAGCAGTATTTCTACTTCCTGTCAACTTACAGCAGTATTTTTACTTCCTGACCACTTACAGCAGTATTTCTACTTCCTAACCACTTACAGCAGTATTTCTACTTCCTAACCACTTACAGCAGTATTTCTACTTCCTGACAAATTACAGCAGTATTTCTACTTCCTGACAACTTACAGCAGTATTTCTACTTCCTGACAACTGACAGCAGTATTTTTACTTCCTAACCACTTACAGCAGTATTTCTACCTCCTGACCACTTACAGCAGTATTTCTACCTCCTGACCACTTACAGCAGTATTTCTACTTCCTGACAACTTACAGCAGTATTTCTACTTCCTGTCAACTTACAGCAGTATTTTTACTTCCTGACCACTTACAGCAGTATTTCTACTTCCTAACCACTTACAGCAGTATTTCTACTTCCTAACCACTTACAGCAGTATTTCTACTTCCTGACAACTTACAGCAGTATTTCTACTTCCTAACCACTTACAGCAGTATTTCTACTTCCTGACAACTTACAGCAGTATTTCTACTTCCGGACAACTTACAGCAGTATTTTTACTTCCTGACCACTTACAGCAGTATTTCTACTTCCTAACCACTTACAGCAGTATTTCTACTTCCTAACCACTTACAGCAGTATTTCTACTTCCTGACAACTTACAGCAGTATTTCTACTTCCTAACCACTTACAGCAGTATTTCTACTTCCTGACAACTTACAGCAGTATTTTTACTTCCTGACCACTTACAGCAGTATTTCTACTTCCTGACAACTTTCAGCAGTATTTCTACTTCCTGACAACTTACAGCAGTATTTCTACTTCCTGACAACTTACAGCAGTATTTCTACTTCCTAACCACTTACAGCAGTATTTCTACTTCCTGACAGCTTACAGCAGTATTTTTACTTCCTGACCACTTACAGCAGTATTTCTACTTCCTGACAACTTACAGCAGTATTTCTACTTCCTGACAACTTACAGCAGTATTTCTACTTCCTGACAACTTACAGCAGTATTTCTACTTCCTGACCACTTACAGCAGTATTTCTACTTCCCGACAACTTACAGCAGTATTTCTACTTCCTGACAACTTACAGCAGTATTTCTACTTCCTGTCAACTTACAGCAGTATTTCTACTTCCTAACCACTTACAGCAGAATTTCTACTTCCTGACAAATTACAGCAGTATTTCTACTTCCTGACAACTTACAGCAGTATTTCTACTTCCTGTCAACTTACAGCAGTATTTCTACTTCCTAACCACTTACAGCAGTATTTCTACTTCCTGACAACTTACAGCAGTATTTCTACTTCCTGACAACTTACAGCAGTATTTTTACTTCCTGTCAACTTACAGCAGTATTTCTACTTCCTAACCACTTACAGCAGTATTTCTACTTCCTGACAACTTACAGCAGTATTTTTACTTCCTGTCAACTTACAGCAGTATTTCTACTTCCTCACCACTTACAGCAGTATTTTTACTTCCTGTCAACTTACACCAGTATTTCTACTTCCTGACAAATTACAGCAGTATTTCTACTTCCTGTCAACTTACAGCAGTATTTCTACTTCCTGACAACTACTTCCTAACCACTTACAGCAGTATTTCTACTTCCTGACAAATTGCAGCAGTATTTCTACTTCCTGACAACTTACAGCAGTATTTCTACTTCCTGACAACTTACAGCAGTATTTCTACTTCCTGACAACTTACAGCAGTATTTCTACTTCCTGTCAACTTACAGCAGTATTTCTACTTCCTGACCACTTACAGCAGTATTTCTACTTCCTGACAAATTACAGCAGTATTTCTACTTCCTGACAACTTACAGCAGTATTTCTACTTCCTGTCAACTTACAGCAGTATTTTTACTTCCTGTCAACTTACAGCAGTATTTCTACTTCCTGACAACTTACAGCAGTATTTTTACTTCCTGTCAACTTACAGCAGTATTTCTACTTCCTAACCACTTACAGCAGTAGTATAAATTGACTGGCAGCAGTATTTCTACTCCCGGGCAACTTACAGCAGTATTTCTACCTCCTGACCACTTACAGCAGTATTTCTACTCCCGGGCAACTTACAGCAGTATTTCTTCGCCCTGGCAAATTACAGCAGTATTTCTACTTCCTGACAAATTACAGCGGTATTTCTACTTTCTGACAACTTACAGCAGTATTTCTACTTGCTACTCTGATAACAGAGGTTTTCGACAGGCAACAATAATAAACGTAGAAGAAGTTTTATCAGTACATAATAAAGTCAGTAAGAGCAATATGTGAGAGTAGGTAATAAATGCCGATTCCAGACCACTTCGTACATGTACCGTACACGTACACATACACGGACGTTTACCAACGTAGGATTCAGTGTTAAATCGCACCGTTGTTCACAAAAATGTTGGGTGGTCCAGAATCGGCTGGTTTTGTTTTCAGCCTCCTAGATCACACTTTTAACGTTCAAATACCCGTTGGCAAACGTCGAATGTACACGTTTTTTTTTTAAAAAGTGAAAAATGTATGAAATTGTACATTTTTCACTTTTTTTTTTACTTAAAAATTTTTGTCGACGTTCCCATCGTGGATTAGACCTTCAATCTATCGTTGGCGAACGCGAAAAAAAAACTTTGCCGATTCTGGACCAGCATCAAAAAAGGTGGTTTGCCAATTCTGGACCAGTGGTCCAGAATCGGCAAACGGTTTTTGAGGCTCTGATGATGGTCATGTGACCTGCTAATTAACCAATCAGATTGCTTGATTCTCATAAACTTAATCATACAAAGTTATTCCCCTCGTCGTGGGGGTGGGGGGGGGTCACACCCATCAGAAAAAATCGAAGTTTCGAGAAGGTGGTCACGTAACCTATCAAATTGAAGGTGGAGGAAATAAAAAAAGTGATTGATATATATATAGGAGAGAAAAAAATATATAAATAAAATAGTTATTTAAAAAAAATAAATATATCAAATCGAATAGATAATAAAAAAATACGTAAATCATGTGCGCTTCCCAGACTATTAGAGCGAGGTTTCTTTTAAACATGCTGATGAGAGCATATGCAATCTGTGTGAACGAAGAACTACGTCCCATCTGTTAGAACGATGTGTTGGATGTCGGGATCATCTAGACTTCGATCACGAGAATCATTCGTGTCTGACAATGGAAAGGGAAGATATGATCGTCAAGTCTTTCGAACCGGCGTTCGAACGTGTTAGATTCGATGATGTGATCACGCTTTGGAAGAGATTAGTCTTCTGTAAGAATCAAGACAAGCCCACAGTTTCGGAAGAACTGAAATTGGCGTGTAGAAGTCTGACTTTAGAAGACAAGGGATGCATCATAAAATTATTGTTCAATGAAGTTTTCTCGTTGATATAAAATAAGGGAGAATAGAAAATAAAAATAAATACACACATAAATTTTTTATCTAATATTAGAAAGAAAAAAAACAAAAATGAGAACCAGAGGTAAATTGTATCCGACGTTAGATGATGACAAGGATGAGAAGCCGAATAGCTTTTTGCCAACGGCACCATCGCTAGAAGAAAAAGAAAGAGGAGAGAGGTATCGCATCAATGAAATCAATAGAATCCAAGCATATTTAACTCGAGAGAGAGATTCTCGCTGTTCTCTCAAGAAGAAGTATTCGTGTTTCGTGAAATTCGTCAACGCAATCGACACGACACTCATCACGATTTCCATGGGTTTACACGTGGCCGGCATCGGATTGTTGTCGACCGCGATCAGCATTCCGATCGTGTTGACTGTAGAAGGAGTAGCTCTCGCCGCCGGATTGTTTAGCACGCTCAGAAACTTTTTGAGTAGGAAATTATATCTGAAGGCGAGGAAACACGACAAGATTCGCGTCTTGGCCGACTCCAAGATCGACACAATATCCGAAATGATCTCGATGGCATTGAAAGACAGTAGGATATCGGACGGAGAATACTTCACGATATTGGGTGAGAAAACGAAATACGAAGCCATGAAAGAAGCCGTGAGAATCAAGACTCGTCAGATCATCAAAGAAGAGATGAAGGATTCTCTCGTGGAAAAGGGGAGGAAAGAGGCTAGAGAGGAATTCAGTAAGATGATAGAACTCAAGAGCAGCGATTGAAAAAAAAATATATATAATAAGAACAGAATTAAAAAAAAATATTAAATTTATATATAAAATAAAAACGAAATTAATTTAAATAACTCTTAAAAATGTATTGCGTAAAGTGTAAGAGAGTTACCGAGACGAGTAATTCTCGAGAAGTACGAACTAAAAACGATAGACAGATGCTTTGTGGAATTTGAGACGTGTGTGGTTCTATCAAGACTCGATTCATCAAAAAAAAAGAACGTGAGCAAAGGTAAAGGCGTCGTGAATAAAAAGATCAATAATCTACCTTTCAAAATGCATCTGCCTGGTCACAGTTTCACGGGACCTGGAACGAAATTGAACAAGAGACTCAACGCCGATCTGACCCCTAAATCTTGGAGCAAACCTGTGAATAGGGTGGACGCGGCCACGTATGATCACGATCTGTGCTACGCCGGACATCGCGAGACCAAGACTCGCAACGACGTCTGCAATAAAAACATGTTGGGGAAATTGAGAGGCATATCGAATCCAACCAGGAGAGAGAAGATAGAACGTTCACTGGTCGGCAATCTGATCAGTGCGAAACGTCGATTCGGATGGGGCGTTAAAAAAAAAAAGTGCATCTGAAAAGAAGAAGAAATGATTATTGACGAGCGAATTGGCTGAGGAGTTACACAAACCCATCGTGTGTAAATTTCGAAAGAGAAGGGTGTTCGTGAAGGGTTTCGATGATATTTGGTCTGCCGACTTGGTCGACATGAGATCGTTTTCGAGGTGGAACGAGGGTGTCAAATATCTATTGATGGTCATCGACGTGTTTTCCAAATATGGTTGGATCAAAGCTTTGAAGAATAAATCGGGACCTTGCGTCGCCGAGGCTCTGAAGAGCGTGTTCGACTCGTCTTCTCGAAAACCATGTAAATTGTGGGTGGATAAGGGAAAGGAATTCTACAACAAGCACGTTCATTGATTGGTCGACCTCTACTCAATCGAAAATGAAGAGAAAGCCAGCGTGGTGGAACGTTGGAATCAAACGATGAAGGAAAAGATGCACAGATACTTCACATCGAATTCGACCAAGAAATACATATACGCTCTGAATGGTCTGGTCAAAGATTACAACAACACGCGACACAAATCGATCAAGATGACTCCCGTGAAAGCTAGCGATCCTCAAAATGAAAAACGGGTCTACGCGAATCTATATCCTGAAAGATCTAAGATTAGGAAGTAGTCTAGAACGCTGAAATTTGCAGTCAGTGATCGAGTGAGAATCTACGCTTATAAGAAGCACTTCGAAAAGGGTTATACTCCTCGATGGACCTCGGAAATCTTCGTGATAATCAAAATATTTCACACTGATCCGGTGACTTACGAAATCGAAGCTTTGGATGGAGAAGAGATCATTGGAAAGTTTTACAAACAACAATTACAGAAGACAAAGTTTTGATAAAGAAAACAAATTTCTTTTATTTACTCTCTTTAACATTTTCTTGTTTACACACACACATATATATATAGGAGAGAATAATAATAATAAAAAAAATAATTAAAACTATTTTTAGATAAAAAAAGCAAGCTAATTAATAAACAAAAAAAACAAAAATCTTTTAAAAATGACAAATATACTAGATATAGCACAAAGCATAGTGAAAGATGAAAGTATTCAAGAATATGAGGTTCATGAATATGAACCGGTAACCGGAACGAGTTTGAACAATGCGGGAGAGATAAGAATCAACGTTGAAACTCAAGATCTATTCGTCCATCCTAGCGAGAGTTACATAGTGGTGCACGGACGTCTCACCAAGGAAGATGGGAGCGACTACGCCGACAACACGGTTACTCTAGCCAATAATGGCATCATGCATCTATTCAGTAATATAAAATACATGCTATCCAGACAAGAGATAGAATCTGTGTTTCACCGCGGTCAGGCCGCGACGATGTTCGGACTCTTGACGTATCCTGATGATTTTTCGAAATCCAGAGGACTTAATCAGTTGTGGGTGAAAGACACCGTCGGCCCTGCTAGCGCCGGCGCCGCCGTCATATTCGACTGCGTCGTCCAGACCTAAAGGAACATTTTCGTTCAGGATACCTTTGAAACACATCTTCGGATTTGCGGACGATTACAACAAGATCATGTATGGATTCAAACACAATCTGACGTTGATTCGAAAAGGAAACGACGACGCAATAGTGAGACTCACTGCGACCGATGCGGGTAAGATAACTCTACACAAGATATTGTGGTTCGTTGCGCACGTGGAGCCTTCGATCATGGAAAAAGCGCGTCTCTACAAGATCATAGAATCCAAGAGTAAATTACCCGTGGGATTTAGAATCAGACAGTGTGACACGGCTAGCATTCCTCTCTCCATGAATCTCTTCGATTGGAGATTGACGGTGAAATCCGCTTCCGAGAGACCGCGTTTCATCAGGGTTGCGTTTCAGACCAATAGGGACGGGTCTCAGGAAAAGAATGCATCGCTGTTCGATCACTGCCATTTGAGAAACATGGAAGTGTTTCTGAACACCATGAGATATCCAGCAATCGATTACAATGCATCGTTCGACAAGAACGATTTCTGCAGACTGTACAGCGACGCCGCTGATTTTAGAAAGAAGTATCACGGTCTAGACGAATTGATGAGCAACCCTAACATATCTCCCGGCGAATACAAGTCGATGTATCCCATGTTCGTATTTGACATCGGTAAACAGAGTGAACGACTCAAGAGTAGCGTCTTAGATATTCAGATCAAGATGCAATTCGATAGGAACGTGCCAAGACAAACTGAAGCCTTCACCCTGGTCCTGTCGGACAGAGAATTACAATTCAAATCGCATGGAAATAAGATGTCGATCATTCAATGAGAGACGTGTGTGAAAAAAAATTAATAAACATTAAAAATGAGGATGTAAGATTAATTAAAAAAAACAAAATCTCGAAAACAAAATGGATGTTTTTGACACGAAAACAACAAATCATCTGTTCACTTCAGATCACTACAACGTTAAAATAAATTGCTTGGAAAAATGGATTCAAATTGAACATGAAGAACGTAACACAAAAAGGATGGAATAATTGTGATTTTAACGAATATCGTTTAAAAGAAAAAGAAGAGTTTGATCTCATAAGATCTAACGAAGAAATTATAAAAAATACAATTTTAAAATGTCGCAAATGTAAGAAACGTCAAATAAAAATCGAATCTCAACAAGCTAGATCTGGTGATGAACCAACAACCATATTCGCAAAGTGTATAAATTGTAATCATAAATGGATAGAAAATTAAAAAAGAGATGTAATTTTAATCATTGTCATAAGTGACAAAATTCTTTTACTAAAAAAACATTTCAGAAATCGTATAATAATATATAATAATAAAAAGTTATAAAAAAAACAAAAAAAAAATAAATAAAGTAATGAGATCTAGAGAGACTGAACATCTTTTTAAATCTCATTACTTTTTTTTTTGTTTTTAATAATCACAGATTATTTTTTTTTAATTCATTATTTTCCATGCGTTCACTGTTTGTTCAAAGGAACTAGTTCGATCAGTAGACTCACCACGGAAGTGGCGGCTTCGGGATTATTGGTTTTCGTAACGAAATTAATCCTGTCTCCGGCGTTCACTTTGAGAGGCATGCCGAACATGCTAACATTCGTGTGTTGATTCTAAGTCTTTTCGATGCTGTATCTCTTATCGCTCTCTACTCCATTCACCATGAGATTGATGACTGCTCTGTTATTCAAATCCGAGGAAGCCAGACTCATTCGAATGATTTCACCTCCCAGCGGCATGGGATATCCCACCTGACCATGTTTCGATCCACTACCTCCATTTCCGAAAGACCACTCAGCTTTTCCTTCATCTAAGGTGCCGGCCTCCTCGGCCCACACGGTGATCAATTGTCTAGCATATTTGACTTTCTCCACGACCGAAATCAGGGTGCAGGCATCTGTCATGTTCACGGGATCTGGTAGATTCATGAGCGCGTGTCCACCCATGTCTAGTTTACCTTCCATGATGTCGCCCTTTCTCCAGACCGAGTTGTCGTCCACGTACTTCCTGCTGACTGCACTGGAATCAGATTTGGGATCGTGACTGAGTCCGAATAAATTCTCACCGTTCATGTCGATACCACCCTCCATGGTTCTGCCAGATTATTTGTTCAGGTAGAGATTGTCCACTTGCGATTCTAGGTATTCTTGTGATCATATCACGGCAGAATCTACGTAGCCCTTGTTGACCACGGTTGAGTCCGCATCTGTGTCGTCGACCTTCAACAGATTCAATATCTTGTTGAATCCCGCATTCAGATCCGATTTCATTTCTCGTCTGTCAGACTTTCTCTGTTCCAGATATACGTAGTGTTTGGTCGCCACGTCCTTCGGATTCATGGGAGTGGCCACGTTCGTTATCTTGTTAGAATTGGCATTCAATTCCGAGTGCATCGTTTTCTGAACGTATCTATTTCTCAGGTGTTCGCTGAATCTCGCGTGAGAGTCATCAGCATATTTCTTGGTTGCGGCATCCGTGGGATCTATGGGATTTGCGACGTTCACCAAACGTTTAGATTTCAGATCGAGATCGTTGGTCATGGTTTTATCCACGTAATTATCTAGCATGATTCATTCGAAATCGGCGTTCCCCCTGTCGATGTATTTTTTAGTCACAGCATCTGCGAGATCTATCGGCTCGGGAAGATTGTAGAGCTTTTTATCGTTCATGTTCAAAGGTTCCTCTCGAGGTTCGTATCTCCGAACGTAACGTTCGTCCAAGTTGGCAACATTGTAACCATCGTCGACTTCGAGCATCTTCCTCTTCTTTCTTAGGTTGACTTTTTTGTCATCACTTCTACCAAATTTATCGACTGGCATGTTGTTTTGAGATTTTTTTGTTTTTTTTTAAAAAATGTATTTCAAAACGCAGTTTATTAAAAAATGAATTATTTTATTTTTATTTTTCGTTTTTATTCGATTAAAATTTTTTTAAATATTTTTTTTATCTTTATATACTATATAAAAAAAAAAATCTCTCTCTAATGTAAATCATTGAGAATGTCTTGAAACCGATCTCCTTCAGACCATCTCTTGAGAATGTAGAGACACAGGTGACCGCAAAACACTTGATCTGGTGATTGCACTCATTCCGTGTTGTAACGAACCATCGATTTGTTGAAATAGTTCTTTATTTCTTTTGCCGGTGAGATTCCGTAGCTGTCGAAATAATAATTCTTCTTCCCGTTCTTGAACCACGCCACCCAGTGAGTGCCTTCACCCGATAAATCGTCTAGATTTAAAATTCCGCATTCTGATTGTCGAGGTCTTCTCTTCGGCAAGGCATCTCTGGAAAACACACCTAGAAAATCTTTGATTTTCAAATCCTTCACCGCATTCGACAGATCGATGTTGGATAGGGGTTCGTTAGGTGACAACGGATATCTCTATTTTCTTATTCATAAATGCATATATATATATTTTTTATTTATTTATTTTATTATAATTCACTAAAATGACATTTTTTTTTTATTTTTTTATTTTTCTTTTTAAACTAACTCTCTCGATGTCTCTATCAATTTCCATAATCTCAAATCCGTCTAATTCCTCTTGATTTTCTGGAATCCTATCATCTTTACTCATATCTGGAATCCTATCATCCTTACTCATATCTGGAATCCATCATCCACATTCAAATCGTCTCTAATTAGATCTGAAATCCAATGTCCGAGTGCCAAAGTGCTTATTTTATCATCTAACACGAATCTCTTATCGTCGTCGGCCGTCAGCGAAATCTTGTTGACTATTTCGGTATACAAGTCATGATTTTCACTTCAAATCGATTTCATAGTCTTATACACTGCACCACTTCCTAACAGACAATATTTATACTCTTGGAAAGAGATGTTTTTCTTCACCATGCACGCTTTAACCCCTTTGCACTTCTTGATCTCTTCATCTTCTAGACGATAAGCATACAGTTTGGGTCTCAAGCCCACGAATTCGACGATTTGTTTACCGCTGCTCTCGTCCTTAAATTTACCCAACACCTTCTTGTTGTTGTTCGATTGAATGTCGGATGGGTGATCGACGGGGTAATTGCTTGTGTCGAACCACACGGCCACGTCCAGAGATATATCTTGGTAGACGTCTTTCGTCTCTATCTCGTAAACTAAACTGTCCATGTCGGTGAACAGTAGTTTGGCTTTATCACCAAATTTTCGTTTGACGTAATCGTAGTGAAACTCGTACATCAATCGCTTGCTGATATCTAAGATGATCGGTCTGAGATAATACGGTTTGTCAAACTTCAGGTGAGTCTTTTGCATGTGAACGGCCACTAGATTTTCGTCGAATATGGTTCGGTGTTTGTAATTGGGTTTCGCCACTAATTTTTTAGCTCTTTTCTCAGACGTGACGAGTCGAACGTCGGTTCTCTTCCTGATGTTTTCCATCGATTTACCGTACACGCAGTTGTTCATGAGTTTTCTTTTTCAAAATCGTTCTCGGCTCGAATTCTGAGATTCGTGTTGAGATCGATGTATTTTTTCATCCAAGGCTCTTCGTCGAATCGAATGATGCAATGTATGTCGACTAATTTCATCCCGTAATAAATGTATTGTTTCAAATTCTCACTGTAGACGACGTAGTTACATTTGTTAAATAAATTGGGGCTAAGTTTTTCCTCGTCTCCTTCATTCAGTTCCATTCGTTCGGGAGCCAGCGGATAATCGTTGTGTAGATCGTGTAATTTCTTCTGGATAGTTCAAATTGACTTCTAAAATGCAAGGATAGTCTCTCCATTTTTGCATCTCTTCCGGTTCCGTCACCCATTCGAAATTTCCAATCGGTAAAGGATGACTCATAGTCCAACCGTACAGATTATTAGCGTCCCAATACTGTATGTATTTATTCAACTGTTTCGAATTGAAACCTTCTTTCATGTAGGGATTGTTAGCTTCAGAATATCTGTGTGAGATCATCGAGACGCTACCTCTCGCAGCCCTTTCGAACATGAGCAACATGTTCACGTCGGATAATAATTCCAATTGGACTTCGGTGGTCTTCAACAGAGCGTCCCACGCCAGACCGGGTGTGGTGAAATACCAAGCGGGATCCAGATCGTAATTTCAACGACAGACGTCTCGAAAATTTTCGAACACGTCTGCCAAGAGCAGAACGTCGGTCTTCAGATAGAGATCGTGATAATCTCTCATGGTTTTCATATCGAATGATTTCCACACGTTTTGGGCGTGTTCGTAATTCTCGTCGGAAATGTCAGATTCATATAATTTCAAATAAAAATCTTCTTTTGAAGGTAGTGCGATGTCGCTGAATCTCTTTAGATTGTTCATGTAATCGTAAGGATAGACTCCTTTCCTCAACATGACGTTTACTCGTTCTCCCAAATGTTCGCTCGTGATTTTAAATTTATCCTTACTCATGTTATCGACTAATTTTTCCAGAGCGGTCGACATGAATTTAAAACTGTCGATGAAACATATGCTTCTACGAATGAATTTCGTTTTTTCTTTCAAAGTCTCTCCGTCGATTACTCTTTTTATCTCCATGAGCTTCCACTTCATGAAGGAAATGTATCTTTCTTCACTGTTCGCGATGCAATTTAATTCTTCATGGGAAGTGCCGAGATTTTTCATGAACAGATGAGTGTCATAACCCGAGAGATTGTGAAATATCACCGGATAGAAAACGGCGTCTCGATATTTTAAATTACACTTGCTGTGAGCCGGACTGCGATACAGACCAGTGTAATGATCTCTGACCTTCTTATTTTCCTCTGAATTCTTGACGAATGATTGTCTGCATATGTGACATTTGGTGGCTCTGTTATTTTCGTCCTGCTGCTCTCGCGTGATGATCATTTTCGCCGGAGTTTTGAATTTGTCGAATAACATTTGAATTTTCGATTCTAATTCTTCCATGAATCTTTGGTCCACGTTGTCATCTTCGCACTGTTTCATGTAGGTGAAGGGACCCATGTCGTGTTGCGAGTCGAAAGCGCATTTCACGTAAATGCAATAGCCCGAAGGTATGTGTTTTTGATATCTTTTGATGTAACTTTGAAGAGTGTTGGGTTGACAGGAACTCATTTTCGTGGTGAAACATTCAAAATCAGCGTACACGATGAATGGTACTTTTAACCTTCTATTGCGATTTTCAAACTTCACGATGGTGTTGGGTTTGGGCATTTCGACGGCGACACCTTGATTTTCGTTGCAATATTTCTGATGTTTCGCTAACGTTCATGCAGTTGCAACATAAACATATCTTATGTTCATGTTTATTATTTTGTCTTGACAGTAATCGGCTTGGATGTTTAACCCAACAATAATGACGATTGTCACCATTCGAAATCAATAATAAAATAATCGTCTTTTCTCTTTCGAGTCAATCGATGCATTTTTTGACGTTGTTGCTATCAACATTTCATTTGATTTTCTAGCGTTTTGCAAATATGAAGTCTGTCTGAGAGGATAGATCATTCGTTTTTCATCGTCGTATCCCAAGACATTCACCGCTACGGTGGGATTTTGAGCCTCGAAACGTTCGATGTGTTTTAACTGCTTTGGAAAGGTCACTCCGGTCCAATCAAGATTTTTAGAAGTCACCTCGTAATGAGAAACTCTATCGGTGTGCATTTTGACAGGGTATAAAGCAAAGGTGACTGCCCATTTAAAACACTGATCATCTTTATTTCTCACGTTGACCACAGCATTTTTTTTGGCTAAGAAATACGGTAATTCCACGTAGGAAGATCCTTTCAATGAATCGTTTTCAGTTATATGAATTTCGAGTTTCAACACCTCATCGAACGTCCAATTACTACCTTCATGTTGATAATTCGCGAGAGACATCAACATCTTGTCTTTCATCTTTTCGAAAATGTCCGATAAATCTGAACCTCGAAATACGGGTTCGACGTTAGATCTGAAATATGCATTTTTCACGATGCTCTCGCCAGACTTCACGTCGATTTTATTCATCATGCAATGGAGTATCATCTTAATTTTTAGTCCCACGTTCATGTGTTTGCGAAACAAATCCAATACTTTTTTCTTCACCCGTTCCATGAACAATTTCGGATCGATTTTCTTGAATGAGGGAACCACGTCGAAAGTTTTAAAAATGCCTTTGATCGCACTCTCCCATTCTACAGGCTTCGATTGGAATAGTTCCATGATGAGTAGTGCTACATATTCTTCTCCTTTCCCTTCGTCGATTGCTTGTCGAATTTCACTCAATATATCTCGTTTGTCTAGAATCTGAAGTGCATCACTCATTTTCGTTTTAGTTTTTCTTTTCTTTTCTTTTGAAACTTGAAGTTCTTCAACAGCTTTTCATTTAGTCGTCTTCTTATTTTTCACAATCGAAATGTTTTTCGTTTTTTTCGACGTCGGCACTTCGATTACTTTTACTATCTTTTTCTTCTTCTCATTTTTCACAATCGATGCATTTTTTGACGTTGTTGCTATCAACATTTCATTTGACTTTCTAGCGTTTTGCAAATATTCCTGTATGACTTCAATTTTTTTTTGATTTAATTCTATGATTTCTGAAATGTGGAATTTTAAATAGTTTACAAATCTCGTTTAACTGAGGTATGGTTTTCTCATTTAAATTTTCCATTTTTTTTATCTGTTTGCTCCATTTGTAAGAATATTTTTTTTTGAATTTTGTATTAAAATAATTTGTTAAAAAGTTTTGTTTTTGTACTCTTTATATATAAAAAAGATTTTTTTTTTTAATTTCAATTATTTTCTTTAATGTGAAAAAGATTTTTTTTAATTTCAATTTTTTCTTTAATGTTTTTTATTCAAAACAATTTATGATCGCTTTTATTTCTTGTTCGCAAAACGAACACGTTTTCTCGTCTCTAGAATAACATTCCTTACAATAACACAAATGTGCACACGGTAGAAACAAAACATTTGCGGATTTGTTTTCGCAAAGCAGACACATGTTCATATCACCCGATTCCTTCTCAATAGATGACGATAACTCGTCTGCTTCTTTCATGAATCGAATCAAATGTTCTAAAGTCAAGAATTGAGATAACGTCTTGTTTGCGTAATTCAATGTATTATACAATTGTTCCTTCGTGTATCCAGATTGTAAAATACCCCTTAATAAACTCTCGTTTTTATTTCTTTCCCATTCTTCGTCTTCAATTTTAATCAATCCTAATGACTGGATCTTCTTCAAATAATCGCAATGACCTTTGGTATTATTTATGTGTTCTACCAAAGGTCTGTCATTAGGTTCCCAATTCATTAAATGTATGTTGCAACAAAAACATTTAACTCTCTCACTTTTACCCACATAAATGAAACCTGCAGCAGCTAAATCTTCGGGTTTTTGAGCAAGATGTGAAGGCCAATTTTTAAATGTTTGAAGTCTTGCACATTCTAAACTATAATTCGGATGTTCGGACTTGATCATTGTTTTTACCTCAAAATTGGGTTTGTAAGAATATTTTTTTTTCGAATTTTGTATTCAATGATAATTTGTTAAAAAGTTTTAAAATTGTTTATATATGTTTTAATTCCTTCAAAAAAAATTAATCAATTTTATGTTCTTAACGTGAAAAAAATTGAATTTTTACGAGAAAAAAAGGATGTTAAATTTAACTTTTTGTTTATATATAAAGAAAAAAAAAAAATTTTACAAAAAAAATTTTCACATTAAAGAAAATTAAAATTAAAAAACTTTTTTTTTTTGATATATATATATATATAAAGAGCAAAAAAACCCAAACTTTTTTAACAAATTATTATTTAAATACAAAATTTAAAATATACATTATTTGCAAGAATTCATAAAACAAAAAAACAAATAATCGATCATGACAACAACACCTAAAAGATGTGAACTGAAATTGAAACGAGTCGAAACGTGTAAGAAATTCGGTTTTAAAATCTATAGATTACAACGACATGATCCCATCGAATTGAACGAGGTCGAGACGAAGGGCTTAGAGCACAAATATGACAAACATCACATGCCTTTGAAATTGGATGAAGCCACGCTCGATTTGTTTTACGAGTACCAAAGCGATCTACAGAAAATCGTCATCACCAAAGATCGAGAATTCGACAAGGACGATTTGACGTTCCCCTATGGAAGTTACATATTTCCAAACATCTCACTCGAACTCGTGAACAAATCGGGTGATGAGAGCGCATTGAACAAAGTAACAAAACTCAAAAAAGTAAAGATAAACATTCAACACAATTTCAAAAAAGGAGAAGAAACGAGTGTCAACATGCTAATAACGGACTTGGAAATATAAACAATAGAGAGATTGATTTTTAGCTAAGAAGAAGGAAAAAAAAAGTAATGAGATCATCTTTAGATCTCATTACTTTTTTTTTTGTTTTCCTTCTTCACTATTACCCATATATTATAATAACGTTTCCTTTTTTCTTAAATTTCAGCGTTGATTCTTCTTTTCTTTTTTTCTTTTTTTTGTGATATGCTACGTTTTTATAACAACACATTTGTTTATCCGAATCATAATTATGAACGAATGGTGTGCATCTCTTGGTAACACTCACATCATTTCCATTCTCTTCAGAAGGTAGTGGTGACGGTGGAAAACGTCTCAGTGGTAACGGTGGAAAACGTCTCATTCTTTCAAATTTCAACCGCCTATTCCGATCTTTATTTAACTCTTTTATCTGTTCTTTCCTAAGATATCCATCATTAGCATCTAATTGTTTTTCCACATCTTTTTCCCATTTCAACCATCTATCCCGCTCTTTTATCAGTTCTTTCCTAAGATATCCATCATTAGCGTCTAATTGTTTTTCTACATCTTTTTCCCACACTGTCTTGCGATATTCATCCTTAGCGTCTAATCGTTTTTCCACATCTTTTTCGCACTCTATCTCGCAATATTCATCATTATCGTCTAATTGTTTTTCCACCTTTTTATCCATTTTATATATTATTTTATACTTTCTATGATTTATATTTTATATAATTATATAATTTTTTTATATTATAATAACATATTCAAAATCGGTATTTTCTTAAACGGCGTATTCTCACCAAACAACAAACCCTTGCCGAGTCGCTCAACGTTCTGTCCACTCTTCAGATAGAGACCATTTCCACTCAAAGAGTTGTCACCTCTAATGGGCTCTAGATACAATCCTTTACCGCTGTCGTCTACGTGGACGTGACACACGGCTCCTCCCTTCTTCAAAAACAGTCTGCTGCCACCCATTAGTTTCTCGACTGCCGAACTCGCGAGTCCCGTGAGAGCTCCCACGCTGCGAGTCTTTCCGAGAAAGGGTAATGCCTTTGCGGCGAAGGGTAATGCTTTTGCGACGATTCCTGCCAATAGCGGTAGGAAACCGCCTTTCATTCTCAAATTGTATCTCAATTGAGCGGGACTCTATCTCACCATCAACCCTCTTCCATCACGAATCGCTTTCTCCATCCTTTTGCTTTGACTTCTGGTCCAGGCGATCGAATCCTGATCGCCTCTTGTCAGATCTTTGTGAGTGAATTTGAATCTCACCGCCTCGCCTCGAGTTGTTAACGCTCTCTTAAGTTTCTTCCTCTGTCCTGCGGATATGTTCACATTTTTAATCACGTATTCTGTCATAATTCTTTTTTTTTAAATATATTTTCTTCAATTGTTTTCTTGTTTTAATGATAATTATATATATTAAATAATTTTTGTAAAATTAATATTGCGTTTATTTTATTTTTGTTCTTTATATATATACACAATATTTTTTTTTTTTGGGCTTTTATATTTCTCTTATGTGAAATCGTATCGTCACTCTCTCTCCACGAAGATCTAACAGTTCACCATTTTGATCCGTCAACGTGGTTTTGAGACTATACAACATGTCTAAAATCACTGGTAGATAAACTAAATTTCGAGGTCGCTCCACGATCTTATAACCCATCGACACATTTGGAAAGAAGGAATAGATCGTAGGTTGAGCGCTACCATTCACGTAGCTTCCAGCAATCACATCCACGTTCACCAGAATGCTATTGACTGTGAGAATGTCGACCGTATTTTCAGATGCCGCGTGGTCTCGATACATCTTTCGATCGAATCCCAACATCTTGCCTATAGAATCATCCGTGTTGAAATCCACTCGAAAATTATCTTCCAAATCCAACATCGTCTGTAAGGTATTAGGGTTGGGAGCGAGTCTGATCTTGTTGCTTCCCTTTCCATCCGTCTTCATTCACGTCTGAATGTAATTGTTCAAATCGTCTATGTCATAACTTCCTTTGGGAATTCGAATCTCAAACCAATCCACTCCGTCGGAATACTTGAACGAGTTATTCTTTTCGGTGACGTTGGGAAAGGAATAATAAGTCTCCAGATTCACCAATGCCATCTCGTATGTTTTCTCTCTATTCAATTCGATGGAAGGTTCGAATTTCGTCGCGAATTGAGTCAAATTGCCACTCACCACGATTTGAATGGATTGTTTTGCAGCCGTATTCTCGGCTATCCGTTCTAACAATTCTCCTTGTTCGAACATTATATTTAATTTTATTTTTATTTTTTCAAAACTAATTATTTGAAGATTTATTATTTTCTAATTTTTTTTTATTTTCACGCTCTATCTTATTATCATCAGAAACATAAAACTTGTCGAATCCACACCGATATTTTCCGCGATTAAATTCGCTAGTCAAATCAATCACGACGAAATTGTAAAGTCCTCCATCCCAAACCCTCTTGCAGAATCTCCTGAATTCCGCCACGCTCATGTTGTTTGCGACGTGATCGCCATAGATGTGATTGAGATTCTTGAGATCTTGGCGAACGAGACATAGAAAATTAGCGTTCTCCCTTATCGTCTGTCTGGGCAATCGAAAATAATTCTGCGACAGGTAGAAACAGTCCACGTTGCTGTGTGGACCCCTAACGTAATACGATTCGCATCGGTTCTGTCTCTCCAAAAGCAGATCGTCGAAAATCATGAGATTCTTATCTTCCGATTTCAATTCTCTAGGATCCGGAACATCGCTAGCAATCTCATAAAATCGACACTCGATGTTCGAAGATGCATTTCTCTTCATCAATTCCATCGCCGCACCGTCCAAAATGGTCGAAAGAGGAGCTTCACTTTTGTCGAATTCCTCCCTACTGTCAAAGATTCTGGCTATGACGTCCTTGGGCAATCTACGATCCATGCACTCTCGAAGCAATCAGTATTCGGGTTGAAACAAGCTCTTGCCAAACACAAACAATCTGTCGTAATCCAACCAGTCGGGTCGGGACAACAGATTCATCAACAGATTGGTCTTTCCACAATTCAATTTTCCCACTATCAAGCCTCTTATGCTTTTGGGAAAGAACTCGTTATTCGACCTCTTGGTCGCGGCGTCATTCCAAGACATATCTTTAATGTTCATCTTTGTTTATTTTTTTGTTTGTTATTTTAGATTCTTTCAAACACAATTTTTATGTTTTTTTCAAACTCAGTTGTTTTAATATTATTATTTATTTATATTACACCGTCGCGAGTTCTCTTCAATCCGGATCCACTCGTCATTTTGGCTAAATCTTGTATGGGTACCACAGCATCCTTAAAATCTTTCCAACTTTTCGGCGTTTGCTCTAACGCAGCTCGCTTCGACGGTGGACTGATCAACCTGTCGATCAACGCGTCGGCTGCCCTCTTGCCAGCCACAGAAGCCATCCTACCACTGGCTTCAGAAGCGGCTTTCTTACCAGCATCCAAAGCCGTCTTCTTGCCGACCTCAAACGCGGTCGATGCGAGTTTTCTACTTGCATCGCTCGTGAACGCTCGCATTATAGAATCGACGATGCCAGAACCGCCTTGAACGTAAGTTCTGACGTATCCCCTGTTCTTTATCACCAACATATTTTTATTTTATAATATATTTTGTTTTTTCACTTGTTTGTTGTTTAAATACTTTTATTATTCTAGTGTAAAAATTTACTGTTTTTATTTTATATATTTTTGTTTGTTTGTTTGTTTCTCTCTCTACTTATTATATACATCAATCCTTCAATTCGTTCATCAGCCTTTTATAATGGTTTTTATTTAAAACCTTCTGTCTTAACAATTCGTCACATATGCTAACTATCTCATTATGTAATCCTGTGTTACCAGCGCGTCTACTCGCCATCAACAATCTCAATCTCTGAGACAGAGCGTCAGAATCGCTCGGAAGAAAAGTGGTTTTCACCCCTTTACCAGTCACCGATTCGACGAACTTCTTATTCATATCCCATATGGGTTTCACCACTTTCGTCCACTTGTAACCTCTGTTGGCTTTGGGTCTAGTCTCTCTGGCATCGTTATTTCTCAGCATGGCGTGGGTGTGAACCAGAATGTCATCGTAATTGTCGAAATCCTGTTCCGTGTAATCTCCAGGCTTGTCGAAAAGGAGCAATGAGCGCAGTCCATCAGTTATTTTATACTTATTCGAACCGACAATTAAATCTTTATCATCCATTTCCACTTCTGTGTCGCCTACAAAAGTTCTACCGTCAGAATCCTTATAAACTCCATACAACAGATCTCTCTTACCGCCATCCTCGGACGATGCGACGCTATCAGTGGTGATAGTCGAAGCTGTATCGTCGCTCACGTCGGTTTGAATCCCTGTGGGAACGTAATCCGGTGTAGATTGAAAGGAATACCGATTTCCAAAACTACTGGGCAACGAACCCATTCTCAAAGAACTCTCTTTTATGGGTTTCAATTCTTCGACTATCTCCTTCTTGCTTCGCTCTTGAACATCCGTCATGGGTTTAAATATTTTTGTGGTCTCTCGTCTGAGTTCCATCTCTCCGAGACGTCTGCTTCTGTCAGCCGATTGAATGCTCTTCTTGGCACGTTCATATTCGCCTAAAATTTGATCTCGATGTTTAGCATCCATCTGTAAAAACATTTTTCGTTTCTAAATTATTAATAATCCTTTGAGTATGCTAATGTGAGTTATTTTATTATTTTTAAAATTAAATGTATAATTATTTTTTTATGTTTTAAGTAAATAAAAATCTTCTGTCTTTAATATAATGACTAAAAAACCAGTTGAGAAAAAACATTTTACACGATGAAACCCATATAAATGCGTTTTGCCTCCGAACGCGTTAAAAATCGCATCACCGATTATTCACTCACTTTTTTTTATTTGTTTTTTTTTGTTCCCATCCCAGAAATCCGCACTAGTTTAACTACACTTTACACCCATTTCGCGCCGTAGGTTATGAGAATCAAGCAATCTGATTGGTTAATTAGAGGAGAATCAAGCAATCTGATTGGTTAATTAGCTGAGTTTGGAAAATCCCACTATGGGTATTCCCCCACTTTCGTCAGAAATGGGAAAATCCCCCGCCTCAAAAGCCGTTTGCCAATTCTGGACCACTGGTCCAGAATCGGGAAACCAACTTTTTTGATGCTGGTCCAGAATCGGCAAAGTTTTTTTTTTCGCGTTCACCAACGATAGATTGAAGGTCTAATCCGCGATGGGGACGTCGACAAAAATTTTTAAGTAAAAAAAAAGTGAAAAATGTACAATTTCATACATTTTTCACTTTTTTAAAAAAAAACGTGTACATTCGACGTTCGCCAACGGGTATTTGAACGTTAAAAGTGTGATCTAGGAGTCTAAAAAAAAAACAACCGATTCTGGACCACCCGACATTTTTGTGAACCGTGCGATTTAACACTGAAACCCACGTTGGTAAACGTCCGTGTACGTGTACGGTACATGTACGAAGTGGTCTGGAATCGGCATTTATTACCTACTTGTGAGGCTAGGGCGGCCGCTGTCAGAAATTCAGACTTCTATTAGGATTTTTACGATGGTCTGTTAGGGGCTTCAAACAGTGTTAGAATTTGATATTTTGTGAACAGTGCTAACCGAAGATGGTCGTTCCGGTATATAAAGGGTTTGTTGTACTGCACCTTTCATACATCCACAGTTTTCATACATTCTTTCATACGATGTGGGTCGAGGGATTAGCAATACAGTGCATTGTTGCGTGTAATTTGTGGCCACGGAGATTGATTAACAGTGCTAATTTCAGTCCAAAATGTTATGGCGCCCAGGAGCCACCAGTGCCATAAAATGCTATGAATGGGAATGGTAATAGTCAGAGAAAATGAAATGAGACTTTGAAAAGAGCTGGAAGTGGTACTGTGGTAAATTTACATATCGATGTGTTTTTATCGTTTGGGGAATTTTTCGTGCTTGCTGTAGGTGTAGGGATAGTTTTTCCCGTAATGAGGTACGGCATTCCACCGCTCATTGTGTAACAGGGTGCTCGATGCTGAATATATTGTTAAGAGGTATACCCTAGGCCTACGATTATGATTTGTTGAAGACTCTTCGTCCTCTGAGTTCCAATGTGTTCTATGTGCCTACTGGCACATAGAACACATTGGAGCTCAGGGGACGTCTTGTCGTTGTGATCTATTCTAAACATAAATAATCCAGAAATAAGATTGGAGAGAAAGTGCTTTTCTACGCTGAATATTCTTACACTCTAACAAAAAGTCCCAGAGCGATAGAACAGATCTTTCACGATCGTTGCATGTATTTATACTTTTTGGCCAGGTCCAAAATACTTAAGCAATGTTGGAAACTAGAATTCTTTATCCACGTGACTTCTGTTTTAAAATATCGAGAACGTGACAACTGTTACTTATTCCCAGTTTCTTATTCGAACTGAGAATAAGTAACGGTTGTCACGTCCGTGAACATAAAGAGTGCTCCGTTTTCAAAGCTTCTTGTTCTTACCTCTTATTGGTTAGGGAGAAAGGGAGAGGAGATGGCCGAGATAAGTCAGGTTCGTGAAGTCTCACACTCAAAACTCTTCCCCATAATGTTAGTGGGCATTATGCCGAGAGTGACATATAAGATGTTGAACACCCGTTTGTTAAAAATAAAGGGTCGCTCTCCCCGGCTCCCTATTTATGTAGAGGTTATAAACAAGTGTCATCCTTAATCTCCAGCAAAATGTTAGGCTATGAGGCTTTTTCTACTTACCTCCAATAAAGCAATAAAATGCCAGAAGTAGTGGTCTGGAATGGTAGTAATAAGTTGCCATTGTTGTACTCCAAATCAATCCGAAACCACCCGTTGTCATCAGGAGTCCCACGACACAGGATACTTTCGGACCGAATCTGTCAAAAAACATCCCTGGGAAGACTGTTAATCCCTGTCCGACGTTTAATGCTGATGTTATTATTTCTACTATAAAAAGATAAAAACACCCTGGGTTAAACTGGCTCAGTAGTGGCGAAAACGGAGAGGGGGGATTTGCAGGGTTTATATTTCGACGAGAATCTGAGAACCGATTTACGCAATGATTCGCACAACAAAACCAGTTAGAATTCATGTAGTTTCTCGCTGCACCTCTGCTAGGATGCGCGTGAAAAGAAGTCAAATTTACTCTCCACTTAACATAGCGGCAGCAAATTAACCAGTACAAGACTAACATGACCTGAAATATTATGAAACTTGATCAATAAAATTGTACAAATATGGCTGTCATTGGAACCGTTTTAATGTGCCGGTTCCAATGACATCCATATTTATATTATTTTATTGGTAAATACTATTTTTCTATTTAAATTATCAAATTCAGTCTATGTTTAGAAAATTAAAAAGGTGTTGGGTAAAGGGTTAACATGTGTTATAAGTATACAACAGGAATTCAGCCATGGTGGCCTCGTGGGATCCTGGGACACTCGTGGCAGGTATGGGTTCTCGCAATTATTTTTGCGAAAATCCAACTGGATTCTCCCAAATTTAGATGCAATATCAGCCCTGGGCTCGCCACTTCAACTTATCATATATTTTGGATCCCCCTCCTACACACACACACACACACACACACACACACACACACACACACACACACAATTATAGTAAACTGAAAATTACCCATGGAGCTTTTTCATCAATATTTATTCATTATTATTATTTATACCCAGTCAAAATAGTAAGAAGTTAAATGAAGAAATAATTGTACATTTGGTAAATCTGTCCTAAACAATGGTGAGAATAGTATTTCAAGATGAGTAACCGAACTGTCGTCAAAATTGTCCATCTGATACACAGGTTTGAATTAATTTTTTCAACTGATGCACAGGATTTAATTAAATTTTTTGCCACCAGTTAAAACCGAACTATGGTTTTATGTGGTTATTTGCCGTGATAAGCCATAAACAGGGAATGTCGCCATATGTACTGTAGTTGAAAACAGCTGGGGATAACCCCCCCCCCCCCCCCCCCCCCCCCCACCTAACAGAGTATAAAAGAAGTCTGAAGTGTTCCAAAAATGTGTAGTGATAAATCTAATATGTACAGTGATGATACGTGTGATAAATCTAATATGTACAGCGCTGACGCTTATGTTGGACAGTTTATATACAATTATATTTTATGTCCTCCAGAACACCTCGTTATCAGATTCAGTATGGACATAGGTAATAACTATCAGTTCGTTAGTTGAGGGCAGAGGATGAAATATCCTGGGTTAAAAGTCCTCTAGATAAAATGTCCCCAGGCAAAAAGGACCCCACTCCAAGATGGCGGGACAAATGGACCACTGACATCACCACCATTGTTGAAAAGTGGGCTCTACTAGTTGCCCCAATTTCTTTGTACTACAGTGCAGTCGCCGTGGACTGGTCGTAATCCACGCGTGCGCAGTGATGTCCACGCGTGCGTTCACCAGGTAATAAAAATCATCATCAACAAAATTTTAATTAATGAAACACCGGGTTGTTCAATAATTAAATTTTTGATGATTATTCCTAGAACGGGTGTTCAGAATCTAATATTACTGCGCCCGTGAAAATATTGCCCAAACGTGGAAAGTGACCAGTCCACGGCATCCATACTGTAATGCGGCAAATTAAACGCCGACGAGCTCGTCATAAAGAAGGATCGTATGTTTTGAAGGTCAATCTAGCAGTCTACACCCAAGGGATTTGCAGTTCTTTCTTTTAAGTCTTGGCTACCTATACGGGCAGGGCAAGACTTGCCTACAAACAACTGCTCATGTACTTAGAATATAACTTTCGAATATACCCTACGGTGCATGTTGGGATACACGTGCAGTTGCTGTATAATGTAATCAAAATTAAAATTAGCCTTCAAGGGTTAACACATGATGTTAGTTTAATGTATACATATATGCATACAGGGAGAGGCATTACTTGGTCGCCTCTTGATTAACCTGAAAATAGGTAACAACACATAAGATTTCTCCAACCCCCATCGCAATTTTTGAAAAAAAAATCCGACAATAATCTTGATGTTTATTTTTTATGATGTGGAAGACTTCAGATAGTTCAATAATTTAATGTATTACACCATAATGGCAGTTGCCCAATACAAAAATAACAAATAAGATATTTATTTATTGGTGTTTAAGGTCACATACTTATTCACAATTGCTAATCGTGAACGTGACAGTTTTACGGGTGGAGGAAGCCGGAGTACCCGGAGAGATCCACGGAGCATCGACGAACAACTGTCAGCTCCTTAATATTCTAATTCTGTTCAAGCTCCGCTGAAGCAGGGTTACAGCGGTTGAAGACATGTGCAACATCGACGTGCAGTACGCTTTAGTACACGGCGTCATCGTGCCCCCATGTAGACAACCGGGATAAAGTGCCTTGCCCAAGGACCAAGGACACAGGGCGGGTCGTCCCGGACGGGGACCGAACTCGGGACCTCTATCATAGAAGTCCAACAGTCTACCACTGAGAAGAAGTCCAACAGTCTACCACTGAGTCACGGCGCTCCCCACACACAAGAAGATATAATAAAGCATGGTGTGTAATATATAGCATCCCAATGACTTTTTTCACAAGGTGATCTCGTTTACAGAAGAATGACCAGATCATGTTACAAATAATATTAATCGATTTACTATCACAGTTTTTCAATATATATAGAGAATCCCAAACGAGTGATGTTTGGATATAAAATTTTTTGAAACGAGTTTGATGAATTTGATTCACAACGAGCCTTTAGGCGAGTTGTGAATCGAATTCATCAAACGAGTTTCAAAAAATCTTATATCCAAACATCACGAGTTAAAGATTCTGTATATCACATGAATTTTCGAATGTTTTTTACGCTTTTTATTTAATTCATTGTCGCTAAATTCTCCCAAAACAACCGACAATCAGTTCGTTGGCTCAGACGCTTCACCTCGTGACGTCATGAATGCGCTTTGCTTGCATCTGTTGTCGTAATTGACGTCATGTGAACTACGCACAAGAATACAATGCTCCTGCTATGGGACCACGCGCCGATTAGACACTAGTTGATAATCAGGAAATAAGACATGGGTTGTTACGTCGAAATTAACGACGTTTCATGTGATATAACTGTATTTACCAATAAAACAATACAAATATGGATGTCAATGGAACCGGCACATTGAACCGACCGGTTCCAATGACAGCCCTATCTGTACAATATTTCTCCGAATCATTCAATTGTTTAAATTGGTTGTTTTCTTTAAAAATTTCATCTTACCCTGTTTCCATAAATTCGACACACAATCCATAACAAAATGTTTCTCTCTCTCTCTCTCTCTCTCTCTCTCTCTCTCTCTCTCTCTCTCTCTCTCACACACACACACACACACACACACACACACACACCGATATCGCATACCTAGCATCCTCTATCATTTACGTTTATTTCTATCCTTTCCTATTTCTATATTATCATCACCAATCCTAAGTCTAGTAAACAGTTTACGGGCCTGTCGAGATCTGGGGAATTTCAGATAAGGTTCAAGCTTGTATTCATTTTTTATCTAATCGATACGTTCCTAACTTATTACTGCCTTTCATTTTCTCATCATTAAATATATCTTTGGTAAATATTTCTCTATGCCGAGATTCTAGTACACCTTTCAGACAATCTCCATTACTATTACTTAGCATATTAGCATCGGAGACTCTGATATTACAACGAAATAAATGAGTTATCCAGGTTTTCGGCGGATTACATTTGAGCGACTCATTGAATGAGTTGGGGAGTATGTAATCGCCAGCAATTTTGAATAATTTATCGACATATTTACAGAGATGTAAGATGACATCGTTCAAAATAGGATATCTACCCATCTACCCCGTGCTGCGTGATTAGATGCTTTTCTATTTAATATTAGTATTTGTTTACAAGTGGATTTGTTCACAGGCTGTGGTATCCCGTCGCCCGAGTGCTAGAATGTTCTATGTCCCCTATGGGACATAGAACATTCTAGCACTCAGGCGACGAATTCCACCAAACGAGTATTAAGGTCATGGGACCATATCTCGCAACTATATGATAAAACAGGTTCAATTAATTTATCAGAAAGTTTACATTTCAATTCTAGAGTTAAGTCAAGTGGCTTTTTTAGGGAATTTGTGAGGAAAAACATTGCTTTCGATCCTTTTGAACTTAAATTCTCTTGCACTTGTTTCAGATTTACATTGTAAGTGAAATCAAGACCTACGTATTTATATTGATCAACGATATCGCTGTTCCAAAACAAAATGCCGGATCTTTTAATCTTTTCTATTTTTGAAAAACATGTATTTTATTTTATTAATATTGACACTAAGTTCGTTTTGATCCATAAAGGGTTCTAACTTCTTAACACATTTATTCAATCCCCATAGACACTGTGATAACATTACCAAAATGTGATTGAGTCGCTGTCCATTCACATTAACTGGTAAACAGGATTCATCAAATAACCTGCAAATGTCATAGATAAAAATTTTGAAAGTGTGGGAGATAGAGAACATCCTTGTCTAACTCCCACTGTTGAGAGTAATAGTGGGCTCAATCCTACAGAGGTATTTATAGAATAGTAACTGGACTCATAAAGAGAGCTAAGAATTTTGAGGACTCTCCCACCGATACGCAACGACTTCATTTTCTCAAAAAGTTATGACCTATCAAACGAATTATATGCTTTCTTAAAATCAATTAAAGCCATGTACATTGGTTTCTTCTCTTCTTTATATTTATTTGCCAATGTGCGCAAAATGAAAGCACTGTCAATTGTTCCACGATGCTCGCTGAGTCTAAATTGATTATCGCTTATTAACCCTTTACCCAACGTAACGGACAAAACCGGCCAGCGCTATTCTCAAAAATCGCCAATTAATTTTCATTATTTTTTTCATTTTTTGTCTCAAAAACATAGGTTATGACCCCTCGTTGGAACGAGCTTGTCGAGCTCGTTCCAACAAGGGGTCATAACCTATGTTTTTGTGACAAAAAATGAAAAAATTAGTTATTCAAGAATTATTTTTGCAAGGGTCGTCTGCTATTCAGGTTAGGTAAAGGGTTAAATCGATGAGTTATAAATTTTCATTCAATAATTTTCCGAAGTTGTTACTCAGAGCAATCGGTCTGAAAGTGTTAGGATCATGTCGATCTCCTTTTTTACAGAGAGTTTTTATTATAGCCTACTCCAACATACAGGGCATTGACCTGGTAATAATATTTGGTTAAATAGCTTGACAACATCATCTATGATAATTGGAACGATAAGTTTTAATAATTCACTCGGAATGTTATCTTCAGCCGATGACTTTTTGTTGCGGGAACTGCCTAACAGCGTCTAATATCTCTCTAGCGGTTATGCAGTGATTGTTTAATTTGATAACTTTTTTTATTTTTTTTTTACATATTTTTATTCAAATAAAATAATAAATACATGTGTATACATGAGTGAGTACGATCACAAATCAAAGGATGTGTTTTCACAAACATAAAGATTTAAGAGTCAAACCCTAACATACCGAACCCGAAATAAATAGACCCATTTGTTATTATGAATTTTGTACAGCCTAGTGCTACATAGCAGGTGGGTTTTTATTAACATGGGGAGAGGGATTGATGTCGAGCAGTGTTGTCCCGAGTATGTCCATGACGCGGTACTTAATAAGTTGTATGACAGAATAATGGTTTCAGGACTTCCCATCTGCTGTTTATGGTTCGTGATTTATATTCCTAGTATAAGTTAAGTGAATACAATTCTACTTCACGGAAGTTACGGAGTACTTCGTTGAAACCATGGAAACTAGGTAGACATTTCCCCACTCTTCACGAATAAATGGAACTTTTTGTATATTAGAATAAGGATAGCGAGGGGGAGTAGATATTATTATTATTATTATTATTATTATTATTATTATTATTATTATTATTGTTGTTGTTGTTGTTGTTGTTGTTGTTTTTATTATTATTATTATATCCAAGAATAATGAATGGTGGGGTCAACAGCATCAACACTCCGGAGTTCTGTTGAAGCCTTTCTGCCAATTGTAACAAAATTGTTTTTGTAACTGAACATTCCACAAAAAAGTGTAAAACTATCCTGCCAATTGTAACAAAATTTTTTTTGTAACAGAACATTCCACAAAAATGTGTAAAACTATCCCTTTGGTGTTGGTACAAAAAGTGCAGAGCTTGGTCTCAGATAGTCTACATTGGAACAGACGTGCATTCGTAAACAGAGCTCCCTGTAAAATTTTGTATTGCAGTGTTTGGAGGTAAGTGTCATCCGTAGTAGTGGAGCACCTTTGTATAGCGAACACCAAGCATCATCTTCGATCTCGATATGCAGAAGTTTCTTCCATTTTTCCTGAGACTGAACAGGGTACAAAGTTATGTGTTGAAGAAACAGAGGGTAGAAAGTTTTATCATATGACTCATCCGTTGTGTTCACTTTAAAACATTTGATATTTTGTTTTCATACTAATCAGTGATAAATAAAGAATTCCTCCAATTAAAGCACATGAAGATATTCAATTGTTACATACTTTATTAAGGCTAATACCACACTGAGTAATTTGCGTAGTAAACAAATTCATGCAAGGCATACAAACAAAATTCATGCAAACATGATTGTACAGAAGTTACACATTTAACATCATCATTAATTATCAGCAACCGGAAGAACAGCAACCATTTTATTATAGGCTGAAATGGGACATAACATTGAGCCTGGAATGGCGACTAAGGGGATTTGTAATATTCTTTCTCCAAACTGCATTGTTTTAGACCATTTAATTAAAATCATTAAAACATTATCTTTCAATAAAACTTCTTTTCGCAAGAGCTGCTTGTCAGGATCGAAGTGTTTTGAAGAGGTGGGTACTAAATTAGATTTGCGACTCATAAGAAAGAAAGCAAATAGAAATAAACACCAAAATGTGACATCTAATGGATTTTTAAAATCCATAAAAAGAGACATTTGAATCAACAAATTAGGCGTAATAGGCAAAGCCTTCCTTTTCCTATGAGGATTTCTCCTTGCAATACCCCTTAAAGTCAATTTAAGTGTAAAGGCATCCCAAAATACTATTGGGTTGTCATTAAATAGATGAAGCAAGCGGACTCCATTTAAATAATTTTTGATTGTTTCTGTGGATTTAAATGAACGACTTAGGAACTGGGCATATAGACAAACAGTTTCTAAAGAAGCTGGCAACGGTGTCAATTGAAAATAAAAACAAAATAATAAAAAACTTCTCCATTGTGTTCTAATGTTAGAGTAAGTCCCTACAGCATAGGCTGATCTCATAGAGTGTTGTTGTTCAGCATAAAGTGACTTAAATTCTGATTCTGTAAAAAAAAAAAAAAATTACCAGTTATGGTTAAAAACAAAAAGTGAGTCTTTGATCTGACGCTCTGTGCATTTTATATCATTAGTCAATTCAAAGAAATTATGTCTGAAAGATTCACTTAAGTGCCATCTTGACAAAAAATCAGCCTTCCTATTTTCTGATCCTGGAAGATGAACTGCCTTTACTTCAAATTCCCAAATTGCTGCAACATAACAAATTTCCCTCAGACAAGTTTGCATAAAAGAGTTCTTAGTTGCTCCAGTATTTAAAACAGCAACAGAAGTCTGATTATCACATTTAATCAAATTTTTTTTCCCAATAAAACTTTTAGCCCATAGTTTGACACAAATCATAACTGAAAATAATTCCAGGGCATTAATATGAAGTTTCATTTCCAAAATCGAATCTGGGAAAATGGAATGAAAGTATTCATTATTAAGTGAGCAAATTCCACCACAACCTGTTAAACAAGCATCTGTTTCTAACCATTGATCAGGTTGTGACCATTCTTCCAAGACCATCATAGAAACACCATTAAATTTAGTTAAGTATTTCAGCCACCACACTAAATCAAAATGCACATAAGTTGGCACTGACTTAATCTCCTGTACATTCTCAAAACTTCTCAGCCACATCAACAACCTAGCAACAAATAACCTTCCAGGGCGAACACACGAGGCAACGAAATGCAGTTTTCCCAATAAAGACTGTAAATCTTTTAGAGAGGCATTTATTTTCTTTAACCAGCTCTTAACTAATTCCCGAATTTCCAAAACTCTATCAGGTGTGACTGACAAAGTAAGCTGATTTGAATCGAATTCCACACCTAAAAAAGTCATAACTGTACTCGGCTTGCGGGCCTTTCCTTTTGATTCTTCTAAACCACAATTGAAATTAACCTCTCCAAACTATCATAAGCTTTTTGTGCCTTTTCAACAACTTCTGCCCCAGCAAAATCATCCAAATAATTTAAGGCATCATAACCCATGGCTGAAAAAATAAACACTACAGCTGTTGTAACTCTTTGACCTATGTGAGCCGAAGACCTTAAACCCATCGATAAAACTCTATCAAAATATATATGGCCTTTCCAATGGAAACCTACAAGATGAACATCCCCAGGATCAATAGGAATATGTCGGTAGGCTATTTTCAAATCCTTTTTGAACAATAAGCACCCCTTGCCTTTCTTCTTAATAAGTTTAATAAAATGGTCTACTGTTGGAAATTTCAAAATAACTCTCTCACCTAAATAATAGTCTTTATCTATTCCTTCATTTACACCCTTCAAAGAGGGGAAACTCAAATCTAATATTATTCGCCTTTCATCAATGTTGGATTTGGGAACTGAATTTAAAGGCGAAAGATGTAAATCTGCTGATGTGAACGGATTGCTTTTAAAAGGACCAATAATTGCATCATACTGCAGTTCCTTTTTCAAATATGAAAGAATGTGATCCGGGTACTGTCTCGCACCAGCATGATTTCTAGGCCTTTTACCATTTTGAACAATATCGCCTACTAGGCCGACGGGAAATCCAAACTCAAGAAGATCACAAACTAAATTATCCTGATACATATAGAGCATAGATCTCCAAAAGTTGATTTTCAAGTTTGATGGAACTGGAATTCTGCAAACCTGAAAATTATAAGCTTCAGAAGATACCACTTGATCATGCAAGTCTGTGAAAAAGGACAAATTATTATCTCTAGACAAATTAATATCACAAATTTCACAATTCTTGTGATTAAATTTATAATCTTCCACAAACTCTGAGCTTCTTTTTTGTGTGATCCAACTATGATTTGACTTTGATGAAAACTCTGAATAAGAGATTTCCAAATTATTCAAAGAAGCAGGATTAACCTGTTTCTCTGATTGATAATCAGCATATTCACTGGATGAACTAGAATTTTGAGTTTTTATAAAACAGTTAGGACCAACCCATTTCTCTGATAAGTCACCAGAACATTCACTTGTTATCTTTTCAGGAACTGATAAATTTTCAAAATTTATCAATTGTTCACTTTCAATCGGACTCACCAGAACATTCACTTGTTATCTTTTCAGGAACTGATAAATTTTCAAAATTTATCAATTGTTCACTTTCAATCGGACTAATGTGATGAGTTACTGGTACTTTTTCTGGTAATAAACTTGGAGATTTAAGCTTAGACGAAACAGAATTAACATATTTGATTTCAGAATTTTTATTCATAAAATGATGTCCAAAAGATTTATGGCCTACCATCCATTCCGGAAAAAGTAAAACTGAAGTATCCTGAAATTGATTGTCAATTTCAGTTACTAGTCAGCTCAACTGGTGAGGGCAACTTGAAGAACATTCAGGGTGTTTTAAAACAGAGGCATCTTTTCTAAAACAAGTCGCACAAAACTGTTGTACCCATCTATCTCTACCTTTAATTGATAAAATATGAGCATCCTTGAAGGAACACCTATTTCTTTGATAAAGAGGACAATACCAACTTTTAACATCTTTATTAAACTTGATTTCATCACTCCTAAATGGGGCACCCACTTTATAATCATCAAACTTACTAAAACTTCTTTTTGTCGGCATTGTTTTTTGGCCTATTAACATTCTTACTTCAAGCATTGTAGTATCATCGCCCAAAGATTTCTCTCCATTTTCAATCAATTTTAACCACGCTGCATAGAAATTTAAGAGAACATGCCAATCAAAATCGACGCCGTAATAACATATTTTATTAAATAAGGCTAATCGACCCTCTCTTTCAACTTTAGGGGTGTCAGAATTTCTAATTATTTCCAATTCCCCTGCAGAGAACTGAAAAAAGGAAAGTTTAGAAAAACTTACTGGTTCTTTACTGGTGTACTCGAACTTCAGTTCAGATTGCGGCCATTTACAAGCCTTTTTAACACTATCGCTAGGTGTAGAAGTAATGCCCGATTTAACTTTTGAGGATTTCTTATTAGTTTTACGTAAAGACTTAGCATAGGCGTCTGAATCTAACTCAGATTCTTCATCATCACTAGATACAATTCTGATAGAAGCAGATGATAAAGAATGTGGTTTAGAAACAGAAACTTTCTTCACTGTCATATTGTACATCATATCATCCACATCATCATTCAACTTTTTACAAGTTCTTAGATCATTGATCGCAACAGCGTCTTTATTTTTAATTGTTCTCTGTATTTTCTCAAATTGCGAGTCTTTTCTCTTTCTTTGAATCTCACCTTTCTCTGCCTTTGTGTTTAGTTTATCTAATTCTGCTTTCAGTTCATTGTTTTTCTTTTCCCTTCGCAACTCTTTCTCAGACCTTTTAACTTGCTTGATTTTATCTTGGAGTGCTTTAATTTCATCATCATCTGTGTCACTACTTTCAAGTTCGCTTACACTACCACCGACAGAATTTGAGGAATCACCAGAATGAGTATTTTTTCGATCTTCGAGTTCAGCATTTTGTTCCATCATCGTTTGTTTTGGGTGAATATTATCATTGGCTTTAACACTGACTTCCCCGGTATTAGCAAGAACATTAAAATCAATGTTTTTGGCAGCCTGTCTTCGTCTTTCCGACATATCGGACTGCATATTCATTCACAGATTATATCGTTGTTATTATCAACACGAAGTCACAAGAGAAACAAAGTCAAAGATCTGCATAGAAATTCACAGGTTTATAATAAATTATATTCAACTTCCTCCGTCAAATTATCATTTTATGATGATATTGTTAAAAGTATTTCAAAAACTTTCAATACAATCCAAACTGGACAATTTGATTGGCTAAACAAAATACAACTGGGTCGCATTTGCATAATTTCAGTAGGGAGAATTTGCGTTATCTGTCCCATTTAGGGTGGGTTATATTGTATTAATCTTTTACCTACAAAAAAACGCCATTAATTTTTATATTTTCACTTTTTGCGTTCAAAATATAGGTCATGGCCCCTCATTGGAACGAGCTCGATGAGCTCGTTCCAATGAGGGGTCATAACCTATGTTTTGAAAGCAAAAATGAAAATCTTTAGTTTTTCGAGGATGTTTTTTCCAAGTGTCGTCAGCAACTCAAGTTAGGTGATGGGGTAAAAAGTCATACTAAGTGGCTAATTTGTGCGTGTGTGTGTCATATGATAAATAGAATATGAAATGAGTATTTTTCTCATATAATATTTATGAAATTCATCTGAATTTTCCGTTTGGGCTCGCCAAAACGGAAAATTCTTAGACTCGTTTCATAAATATTATATGAGAAAAACACTCATTCCATATCCTCTATTTATTAACTGTGTTCGATTCTCTGAGTTTATCTACTAGTGGATGTTGGATACAGTTTAATTTTTTTCTGCATTTAATTTTGCCCTGCCAGCGTTTTAAAATTACATTTTTAATTCCTAATTAAACCGTGTAGGGCGTTTTAATGCCAAATTTTGTGGATAGTGTTTCAAAATTAAGGAACCCCCGCTCTCACTCAAGAGGTCGTTTACAAAAAATATATACCCTTATCGCACCATTTTTGATTATAGAAAGGGTTGTTGTAAATTGTTGTATCCTTATTGTAGAATAGGGGCTCAGAAAAGATCTCCTTTAAATCCTGGAAACGTCCACCCTTCAGAAGTGACCAGACGTTAAAAACGTTTTTCCAAATCCTTTTTAAATGCTCTCCGACTTTTGTTAACCCCTCTTTGCGCAGAAACCAAGTTTTTGTACCACCGTATTTTTCGAAACCGTCCAGAATAAGCGATTCCAAGGTACCATTATGCTTGGGTCCAACAATTAATTTTTTAATCCATACCATTTTCAATGAATAACTATATGCCAGAATACTTGGGAACTTGCTATCCCCCCCCCCCCCCCCCCCCCCCCATCTTCAGTTTTATTCATTAATATCTTGCGTTTAATCTTTTCACGTTTTCCAGACCATAAGATCTGGAACACTTGGGACTGTATTGTATCTATCATGTTGTGGTCCGGATTCGGCAAGACAGCTAGACAGTGGATAAGTATTGGCAGTACCAGAGTTTTTACGACGGTGTTTTTTCCAATCAGGCTTAACGTCCTAAACGACCAGTCCGTTATTAGTTTTTCCATCTTTTCTGTTTTGTCGATGTAATTTTGTATTATGTAATTTTCACCAAAAAGATCATACGTGATGCCGAGAATAATGAATTTTCCACCCTGAACCCAATGGACATTGTGTTCCGTGGCGATTCTTTCACTAGACCTACGTTTTGACCCAATCCAAATAACTTGCGTTAAATTTGTCAATGTCAAAATTCTGTTTTAGACCTGACAACTGAGCAAACGAATTCACAATCTCTAGCGCTAGATTGAGAGATTCGCCATCATTCAGAAATAGTGTTGAATCATCAGCATATTGACCGAAAATGTATTCAGAGTAATTTATGTTAATACCTCGGATGTCAGGATTAAACTTTAATGCAGCACTTAAAATCTCCACACTTAGAATGAATAGGTACGGGGAGAGTAGATCACCTTGTCATACTCCTCTCTGTAAATTGAATTTTTCCGAGCAATTTTAATTTGATATCTGGCTCTTTAATGTGGCCGGAAGATGACGTATTTCCGATTCAGATCTTTTCGGACAAAGTAATGTTTTACAGAATTCTACAGTTTCATCTGGGTGTTAATAATTGGGTATTTTCTTTCTTAGCACGAAATGTGTTAATAATACTTAAGTACTCGGAAGAATTAGCTGTCTCCATATTAGATAATGTATCAGAGATACATTCATAAAATTATTTGAGCTTACGCTTTGTCTCTCATTTACAGTACGTGGGGAGTGTATTATCACTAAATCACCCACAGAGTGGAGATTCCACCCGAGCAATAATTGCAAATTTGTTGCAAAGCATAACCAGCACCAGCAAAGTTTCAGCCAATGGACCTCCGGGTTAAACCCGGAGGTCTATTGGCTGAAACATGGCTTGTGTTTTTTGTCGATATGTACAAAATTGGAAAGTTATAGCTTGGGTGATAACTCCACTCCGCGGGTGATTTAGTTACAATCCACTCTCCACGTACTGTACATTGCTTATCTATATAGTGATACGCAATGACTTTATTTTCTCAAAAAGTAATGACCTATCCACCGAATCAAATGGTTTCTTAAAATCAACAAAAGCCGTGTATATTGGTTTCTCTTCTTCTTTATATATTTTGTCAACATGCGCAAAATGAATGCACTGTCAATTGTTCCACGATGCTCCCTGAATCCAAATTGGTTGTCGCTTATTAAATCGTTGAGTACTAAATTCTCATTCAGCCTCCAGTTTATTACTTTATTAAATAATTTTCCAAATTGCTACTCAGAGCAATCGGTATGTAATTGTAAGGATCATGTCGATCGTCTTTCTTGTAGAGAGTTTTTATTTTAGACTCACTCCAACATACTGGGCAATGACCTGATAATAATATTTGGTTAAATATCTTGACAATATCATCAATGATAATTGGAACAATAAGTTTTAATAATTCATTCGGAATGTTATCTACAGTCGATGACTTTTTGTTTTGGGGCTGCCTAACAACGTCTAATATCTCCCTGGCGGTTATGCAGTCACTGTTTAATTTGATATCTGGTTCCTTAATTGTGGTCGGAAGATGACATATTTCAGATTCAGATCTTTTCGGACAAAGTTATGTTTTAAAGAATTCTACAATTTCATCTGGGTGTAAATAATTGGGCTTTTCTTTTTTAGCACGAAATGTGTTAATAATACTCCAGTACTCGGAAGAATTAATTGTCCCCATATTAGATAATTTATCAGAGATACATTCATAAAATTCTCTGAGCTTACGCTTTATCTCCCGTTTATATTGTTACAGTTAAAACTAGAAGTCCTGTCACGAACTGTGCGCTTATCTTGGCTTAATTGCGCGTAGGAATTATGCGCAATTGCCATATCGAATGGCTTTCAAAGCACGGCAGGTTCTCCTGGTTACGCATAGCAAACACAGGCAATGTTTCTGCTAATGGACCTCCGGGTTACCCGGAGGTCCATTGGCTGAAACATTGCTTGTGCACAGGCCATATGTACATAATTTGATAGCCTTACTATGGTCATAACGCGCAGATCGACGTGCTATTTGTGCGCATTTCATGACAGGACTTCTAGTTTTAACTGTATCTATAGAGTGAAATTTAATCAGTAATGTCTTATTATAAGGCCTCTTCATTATCTCATTTACGACATCTGTCATATTTGTTTTAACTACTTACTTGTGTCTATCAAACAAGGGTCGTTTACGTTTAGTTTATGCCAAGAATTTAGCACTTTAGATGAAACTTTATTGCTAAATAATATGATTTCATTCAGATATCGAGTGGCCCTTTCGGTTCCATTGTTTTACTCATATGAAAACATTCGGATGAAGAGTAGATGTGTTCGACTTAATCAGGTCATTCTGTAATTATTTGTTTTAGAAACTGAGATCACAGCATAACAGCTTTCAGGTCATCAAATGTTACGTTGTTTACCTAAGAAGACTATTAGCACACAAAAACGTCTGGAGAGACACACCCCTATACCCCAAAACAAAAGTGCCGAGACTGGAAAGTTGATTCTATGCTACTAGTTTTCTTAGGAAAACACCACCCCGAGCAGCTTTCGATGAAGCTTTATTGCTAATTAATATGATTTCATTCAGATCTCGAGTGGCCTTTTCGGTTCCCATGTTTTTACTCATATGATTGTAACTAGAGACCTTTCGAGTGAAGAGTAGATGTGTTCGATTTAATCAGGTCATTCTGTAATTATTTGTTTTAAAAACTTAGATCAAAATTTGTAACTCATAATGATCACTGATTTCCATGAAACTTGATTTCTGGAACTTCATCGAAAAACGGCGCTACTCTATCTATCACCACCCTAAGATGGCGTCAAGTCAATCATCGCGATAACTCCACCCCATTGATGACGTTCGATGACATGAAAGATATTACGCTGTGACTGTAGTCACAGCGTAATAGCTTTCAGGTCATCAAACGTTATGGTGTTTACCTAAGAAGACTACTAGCACAGAAAAACTTCTGGAGTGGCACACCCCTATACCCCCAAAACAAAAGTGCCGAGATTGGAAAGTTGATTCGTTGCTACCAGTCTTCTTTCGAAAACTCCACCCCAAGTAGCTTTTCTGTTGAGTCATCTTCATCCTAATCTTGCATCTCAATTCGTTGTAATTAAATAATCATGAACTTTTTTAACGAGACAAGATTAAATACTTAGGCTTATGTCACACACACAATCAGCCATACAAATTAAGGGTCTGTAGCACCCGATTCGTGTTACTGGGAATCCAGCATGATGTATTTGGCGTACGGTATACGTGCAAATTAAATAAGACGTTGGGAAGCACATGTGACACGAGTTCTGCATAGAGGATATCTAGTGTTTTTGAGTGGATACTGAAAACTATCTCATGAGTGATCGAGACAAATGTTTATTTTTCGCGTGCGCTTGCGCGAGCGAAAATAGCCCTTTATCTCGGTCACAAGTGAGTTAATTTTCAGTATCCACTCAAAAACACTAGGTTTGTTATACGCTTTTTATAAGAATCTGATAATTCCACTCGTTTCAACCTTGAATTGATGCATGAAAGTAAACAGCGCATTGAATCATTGAAACGAGGAAGCGATTTGATTGATACTCGGAACAATCTGCAATCTGATTCAGCGAGCGGGTTTCTAGTCCAAACATGCCTGAAAGTCCATAATATATATTTTTGGTTTGGTACGTCCTTTGAATGGACGTCCTTTGAATGGACCTCATCTTCAACAAACCCAAAACTTATATTACGGACTTTCAGTCCATGTTCGGACTAGCGGGTTTCATGCATCAATTCAAGGTGAATATGTGTTGAATTATTGCTGGAAATTATCGGTTTTAACTCAAAAACACTAGATTTACACTTCATTATACGTTTTTAGAACAAATTCATCATTTCCAGTGATAATTTGACTCGTATTTAATTTGAAGTGGTGCTTTGAAAGCCGCCATTTTGATTGATACCGTGAAAGTGAAAATTTCTATCTTTCCGCAATTTCTTCGATAATCTGTCGTTTAGCGTATAATAAATGTATTAATTAATCTACAAATATATCTCCAAACACTATTGAGTTTTTGAACTATAAATCCCGATTGACTAACATCCCAACAAGTTTACACTTTCGAATCGAGTCGGTCATCTTTACGACCCAGTATACATCGTTCTACTTACCGTCAGTTTGTGTATAGTTGAACGTTGATTTTAAATCATTGATATAAGCCGCGGAGGCCAAGATCGATCCGCTTACAAATTTCTCCAAGCACGTAACAACCAATCCACCATACACCATTATGCAAATATACGTTTTTGATTTGTTCATATGCGTCCTTGTCTGAAAAAATGAATAATGTTTGTACCACATCAATACACTTGGTTAAAACCTTAAAAGAAAAAAAAACTATCACAGGACCGGCAAGAGGGACGACCGGAAAGTGGGTGAAATCGTTGGATAGAGGAGAAGGCAGAGCGTCGCTGCCGAGTAGTAAACCATATAAACACAATGGGGCGCGCTGAATCGGAGATGAGCCCGAACGGCTAGTTTCCACTTCGTGTATGCACAATGTTTCACTTTTCTTCCGGTACATCTCTTTGCATATTGGTTGTTCTGCTGGCCTCGTGATAGCCGAACATATGCATAATAATAATAACAACAACTCTTTGGCCGGCCGCTGATTTTTCACGGTTCTTGGGTCAGAAAGCCTTTATTAGCTCTTTTCTCCCAAAGCCTTCTTATCCCCTCTCCTCTTATTTCCCCCAACGCTCTGAGACGAACTGATTGATGACATCCCGCACCCCACTCTTCGCGCTCTCTCCGATAAGCATACTAATCCTCTCATTTGTGTCACCCACTAATCACATGTTCTTCATTCTCCCATCCCACTTCCCGGGGGCGCGGTGGCTCAGTTGGTAGAGATGCAGGCTGCAAGCCGAGAGGTCCTCGGTTCGAATCCCACCTGCGGCGACCGCGTTGTGTCCTTGGGCAAGACACTTCACCCGATTGCCTACATGCCTACATGAGTGCACGATGACGCTGTGTACTGAGGCGTACTGCACGTCGATGGTGCGCATTTCTTCAACCAATCTAACCCTGCCTGTGCTGCGGTGCAGAGTTCAGAGTTACGATGTTGGAGAGCTGACAGCTGCTCGTCGTTGCTCGGTGGTTCTCTCCGGGTACTCTGGCTTCCTCCACACGTAAAACTGTCACGGTCACGATTAGCCATTGTGCATAAGTATGTGACCTTAAACACCAATAAATAAATATCCTACTTCCCATCATAATCTCGATGAACCTTACTGTGTTAGACTGGTATTTTGTACATTTCCAGGGTCTCCACTATGCCTAGATTACAATTTGGCACTCCTTTTCATTGTCTTTTCAAGTTTTCTCCTAATCGTCAGTGACCGTGACCCCATCTCCAACAACAGTGGCCCACCGAAGGTGTCATCAAGGTACCCTTAAACACCTGGCTTCTTTTTGTCATGCACGCCACCCAAAGACCTTTTTGCTTTGACCCCGCTCCCCAGTTCAAGTTACAATCCCCCATGACTCTCTGGCGATGTTTTACCCTGGGTTGTGCCCACTTCTTAGTCTGAGATCTCCATTGAATAGTTCTCTATTAATTCCCTCACTTGGTCTATCCACCCTGTCTTCATATTTGAATCCAAATATTCTGGAACATTAATTTACAGCATCGGCTATCGGTGAAATTTAACAATAGTTATGATAGCAGAATTTCATTAAGTCTATCCTGTCCTTTATCCCCATCAACCGAAGCTCACCTCTTATTGCTTCCAGTGCTGTCGCGCGGCCCCGTTATCCATCGGCCTGAATCGTTCTGCAGGATTTCCAAGCGTTTTAAAGCGCTTTAAAGGTCGTGACTTCCGTGTCATATGTGAAACTTGGTATACTCACCATTTCGTCGTGTGAGAACCATAAGGTTCTATCTTCCAGCGGAATTCCCAAATTGTTCTCCCCAACAAAAACCTTCGCTTGATTAAGGATCCCCCTTTCACATGCAGTTAGGTTTTTCGCGTGGCTTCGGTTACCGCAATAGTAATGGCTTGCGCGCGCCAAAGACTGACGAGGATGGTATTAGAAAAGATTAGCCTCTTTCGACCATTGTGACTGTTAAATTACAATTTACCGAAAAAAATGTCCGAGCAAGGTAAAGGAGGAAAGGAAGCAAGAGAGGCAGTTCTTTAACGTCGTTGGTGCGGCCTTGTTTCATTCTTATTATGTTTTGTTGACGTAATGAGGCCTAGCGACGGTGATTGGGCTCGATGGTGCCGAAATGTTGTCCATGGCATATCTCTTTGATATCTGAGGCTTCGATGCTGAACCGTTTCGTTACCACCCGTGTTTCGTCTTTGAATTCTTGGTGCCCCCGAGTTGCTGGAACACCTGTGATGGAGATGGTCCAAGCTTTGCTGGGTCAGAGGGGGTCATAACCTATGTTTTTGAGACAAAAAAGGATAAAATAATGAAAATTAATTGCCGCTTTTTGAGAATAACGCTGGCCGGTTTTGGCCGTTACGTTGGGTAAAGGGTTAAAAATCGAAGACCCCAGTCCAGAGGAATATTTCCTGGCTGGAAATGTTATTAGGTGGGACGTGTCTCAGCTTCTACGCCATCCTGCCTTCAGGGGAGGCTGTAGTTCACATTCATTGGTCTGTCTACAGAAAACAGAAGGGGGCACAGTTCCGCCGCCACTTACTGCGTTAAAATTTCCAATGAGTCGTTTATGCCGCTGAATACTTACATTAGAATCGTCGGATATCAGTGGTGTATCTTCCGTGTTTATCTTTTCTTTTTTCGCCATGGCACTTGTGGAGTTAATATTTCACAGGAAATTATTCACACGTTATTTTATTTACGCTAAGCTTTGAATTAAAATTTGGTTCAGATTTCCTACCAGCCCTGCAAAAAATCCAAAATAGAAAAAAATCAAAAAAGTGTTTGATCCTGAAAATATTCAACTTTCAAAATGTATTTTCTCTATTGTTATGCTGTGTATTATTGTATCATATTGACTTGTGTGTAAGTATTCCACATTGTATAGACAAAATGTGATTTGTTCCAATAAATATTGTCAAGCGTATTTAAAGCCACGTTTAAAGAGTTTACAACGCATTGATCCAAATCTTTCCAGAAGTTTTTATAGAATTCAACAGTAAATAGATATTATCATAACAGTGTGTTGATCCGTGTCGTAGTATCACGTCGAGTTGAGGTGGCCAGATTTTCGGATCACACGAGCTGCCGCAGGCAGCGAGTGTGATCCAAAAATCTGGCCACCTCAACGAGACGTGATGCGACGACACGGATCAACACACTGTTATGATGATATGTTTATCATATGACATTGTTTCGATGTCAAATTCACCCAAATTTGCCATTTTAATTAATATGCGGTGAAAAGCCGGTTACAAAATAGCAGACGAAACAACAACGACTTCCCTAGTTACGAAAACTATTCACGTAAACTCTCGGATATTTCCGTGGGAGTGTGATATGGATTTTTGATTTCCGTAAGAGTGTGATATGGACTTCTGATCCGGAAAAATCTCACCCGGTGTGATACAACAGTTTGGAAAACATCGTCAAACAGTAGTGATATTTAGGGTAAAAATGTCATAGTTATATGATAAATCCATCTGAACCGGAGGATTTACCGTTGCCCATATCCCTGGCAGCCATATTGCACTCCGCCATGTCAAGAGTTCCTTCTTTTAGTGAACTATCCTGTGTGTCCAATTTATTAAGATATGGGTTTTCCGAATTTAAAAATCCGTCCTCAATATTTTCTAAATCGGAGTTTGTTTTACTTCTCGATTTGTACAAGAACTCGTAAAAATTACTCTCTTCTGAAAGTATATAGCAAATTTCTATACATTCAATACCATCATCCTTTATAAGCTTTGGACTTAATTTTTCCGTATACTGTCGCGATTCTAGATTGCAGAAATATTTTCAAGGCTTCTCACCTTAAACCTTCCAACGAGATTTTGATCTCACATATCATGCTCTCAAGCCAGAAAATAAGCAGACTGTCATCTGCAAAATGAGGTCCCCAGAGGGTGAATTTAGTGATGCTTCCCTGCATAGCAGGGTAGCATCACTAAATTTACCCTCTGTGAACCTCAATCTGAGTCCGGGTCTCAAAACTAAACAGAAAAGAGGTACCCAGAGGATAAATCGGCCCACTGTATGGAATAGCATCATCAAATTCACCCTCTGGGGACCTCATTCTGCAAATGTCAGGCTGCTTATTTTCAGGTCTGCATGCTCTGTAGTTTTATTTTTATTTCTTATGCTTTGGAGTTCATTGGTTAAAAGATCCATACTTTCAATCATACTGCCGTTTCCTTCATCGAGCTGTTCAGACAACGTCTTAAGTTTTTGTTCAATGATCGATTCCGCGTTTTGTGATCTTCGTGTAACCCTTTACCCAACGAATCGGTCACATCCGCCCGCGTAATATGCAAATTCAGCAGCTGAAAAAATATTATTTTTCAAAAAATTTCAACAAAACCATATCATGTGACCCCTCACTGGAACGAGCTCGTCGAGCTCGTTCCAATGAGGTGGTCACATGATATGGTTTTGTTGAAATTTTTTGAAAAATTTAAAAAAATGATATTTAAAATAATAAATTTTGATATAGTCTGCGTTGGGTGAAGGGTTAATGTAAGAGGAGTACGATATTGTCTTATCATTAATTTTAGAATAATTGGTCGTTTATAGAAAAAGTAGGGAGAATCCTATTACTGCTACTGCAACTAGTACTACTACTGTTAGTGTTAGTGTTATTGTTATTTTTATTATTACATGAGTATTGTGTAACCGTGTCTGCTATAGTATCTTTTACTAATTTTATATATTCAGGGTCATTTAGTAAGCTGTTGTTAAGTTTCCATAAACCACGCCCTCGAGGTTGGGTGATAAATTTCAAAGTGAGTATTATTAACGCGTGGTCTGATCTGTGCATAAAACCAAAATGTGCATGTTGAACAGCTATCTGTAAGTCCGATGAAATTAAAAAGTAGTCTTATCTTGATAGTTTTTTATGTTGACCTTTCCACGTGCATCTCTCTTTTACAGGATTTTGCAACCCTCAAACATCATGCAGATCCATTTTTTCTGTGTGAAGATTAATACACTGATTACATTTAACATTATTTAAATTTCTGTGGTTTAATGTGTCTAAAGATTGGTCTATACCTGCATTCCAGTCACCACCAATCAGCGCCGAGGTAATACCCATCTTTTTAATAACATTAAAAAAAATATTGTAAAAGAGGGGTTCGTCATTATTTGGGCCGTATACAGCAGCGATAGTTAACCCTTTACCCAACGAATCGGCCGGCCGCATCTGCCGCCTGCGTAATATGCAAATTCAGCAGTTGAAAAAATATATTATTTTTTAAAAGATTTCAACAAAACCATATCATGTGACCCCTCGTTGGAACGAGCCCGACGAGCTCGTTCCAACGAGGGGTCACATGATATTGGTTAAAGGGTTAATCGTTGGGTTTGGATCAGCATATCTAGATATTTTATTTATTAGTTCCAAACTGAGGCATCAGTATTGCGAACATCTGCAGTTTTGTCGGCGTTTCCAGTCCCGATCAACCCGCACGCAGATGAACATACATTGATAACAGGAGTATTCTCCCTTTTTGGCGTCATTAAATAATAATAACACGTTGGCAGGCCGCTCATTTGTCGCGGTTCTCAGATGAGAAGGCCTTGGCTATCCCAACTATAAATTATATTGTAAACAATGATGATGGTGTAAATATTTAGATGACTGGTATAAATAAACAGAGAACTGTAATATTTTAATAAATTGTATATTTTATAACTGTTTGATGGAGTTTCTACGGCAGCGTATTAGCGCCATTTCGTTTTTTTGCGTAACTTATGTTAAATTGTAATTACAATTTAGCTAAATTGTAATTACAATTAAGCTAAATTGTAATTACAACTTAATAAATTGTAATTACAACTTAGCTTAAATTGTAATTACAATATAGCTTAAATTGTAATTACAACTTAGCTAAATTGTAATTACAATTTATTTATATTGTAATTACAACTTAATAAATTGTAATTACAACTTAGTTGTAATTACAGTTTAAGCTATATTGTAATTACAATTTAAGCTAAGTTGTAATTACAGCTTATTAAGTTGTAATTACAATTTATTAAGTTGTAATTACAGTTTAGCTAAGTTGTAATTACAATATAAATAAGTTGTAATTACAATTTAAGCTACATTGTAATTATAATTTAAGCTATATTGTAATTACAATTTAAGCTAAGTTGTAATTACAATTTAGCTAAATTGTAATTACAATTTAGCTAAATTGTAATTACAATTTAACATAAGTTACGCAAAAAACCGAAATGGCGCTAATACGCTGCCGTAAGTTCCTACACTTTTTATCGTTTTCCTTGGACCATATAATCTGCGATAATGGCGCCCAACGTGGGGCACGACCCTACGACGCCGAGATTAAGAGCCTCGTACTATACCGACCGAGCAACGATACGCGCGAAATTGGGAAAGATATTTTAAACCACCGTTGAGTTTCAATTTATTTGGTGTTGGACTCCGGTGATACAATGCTTGAGACATGATTAGTTTTCAAAAAATACAAAACCGAACTCTGGTAGAAGTACGGCGAACAGGAACCAACGACGCTTGTTGGAGATTTATCTGTATTTCACTTCTATTTAAAAATAGTTCGTTAACGATTTTTATTTTCCGCATGGTTTAGTGTTGCTGTAGATGGGGATTTCATAGAACAGGCATGTAATAAATACTTTGCCTTCCCATTATTTAAAAATGTCTCAAGTACATTCTGTCGCAGTGTTCAACCAAATAGAAGATGTCCACACAAAGTAACGACAGGAAAACGTATATGTGAATTTAATTTCACATTCCCATTCGGAACGTTGTGAACAACGGCATTCCCAGAGAGGAGGCTAAATGTGTTGATATTATTGCATACAAGCATACAAATTATACAAACGATCTGTCATTATCTGAATAATATTCAGGCCTTTGGGTTAGCCCAATTTTACACCATTTACAGATGTGCCCAAATTAGAGAAGGTGTGAAGACGTCAAAAAAAATATATTAATTCTCTATGCTTCTTCTACATTTGAGAAAAGCTTCCATCATAATACGATCATAGAAACACAAAGAAAGACATAAAAATAAACAAAACAGGATAAGGCTGCTATTTCTGGGTTTAATGCGCCCAAATTAGAGCAAAAAGGTGTGCCTAAAATGAATAAATTTAAAGGCCTGTGATATTCGTAGTCTATTTCCCTGTTCGTAATTAAAATGTGTGTGGTTCGCCGACAAAGATAGGTCTCAGAATGGCATCAATGTATTGACATTACCGACGCAATGAAATAATTTTCTGAAACATAAGAGCAGTTTGTGTCAAGAATTATAATAAGCTAGCTCTTTTGTCTTTCATCTGCTAGATAATTAATGCGCAATCATATGCTTTTTATTGTAGTAGCTTTAGAATTTGAAAAAAGACACGAAGGACGTTCTGTGGTACTTCATTGGGGACGTGACCTCCGCTACTTAATCCCAGTTCCTGATTCGACATTCGTTATCAACCGATAGAATCGGTTGATAACGAATGTCGAATAAGGAACTGGGAATAAGTACACCCGGACGGTACTGAAATTTTTTCGTTCCACTGGTACATAACACACATTCTCAAAAGTTTGGGAGATGATGTTCCCATATTTTCCACGTACGGGTACGATATGAAGAAGGGGTATTCCTGTATCTCCCACGACTTGGTCACGAACCAAGTCACAGGATACGACGAGCAAATAAAATCCTTGGTTGACATCGGCAACTCTGGAAGAATTGTAAGTTCCTGATTTGAAAACACACTCGTTAAATCCCAAAATATTTTGAAGAGTAGGGCTCAATGTGACCACGACTCCACCACGTACCGTGATACGAACTTTACCAGACACTTCATCCAATTCAAAATCTACCTTATCGTGACGAGGCAAGAGTAATTCTTTAACACCATTGATAGCCCGTATCACATCAGCAGGATCCAAATAACGACCTTTTTTCGGAGTAAGTCGTTAATTCTTTTTCGAAGACCAGAACACTGTAACGAAAACTTCTTCTCCACGAATATTGAACCAAGTATTTGGATACTTAATCTCTACCAGACCTACGTCCCATTCCCCTGTGAGATTCACTGGTTGTCATAACTGAGTAGTGTACGTAGTCAACGTGTTTTCGGGAAACACGTTCACAGAACTGGTACTTGGTAGAGTCAAATAAAACATTCTTTTTCTTGGATTATGCAACAAATATCCTATGCTACTACTCAAGAGAGCAATCCACAACTACTTGCTGTCTGTGTTTTCGAGAGTAAGATTAACGACACTGGTAATGATGATGATGTACAAAATGATTATTTGTGAAAAGTAAGTGATCTCGCTCCTTGGAATTCTTTTTCCAATCAGAGGCCAAGATCCGTTCGATACTTCTTCCATTTTGAAGAAACATCAGAGGTTCACTTCCTTTCACAGGTGAGCTGACTCTGAATTGAACGAAGCGGGATATCCCAACCACTTTACGAACAGTTCTCTGTTTTTACCACCACCACGTTTCTTGAATACGTGTTCGATTTTGTAAATAGTTTTGTGTGAAACTCGCTGAAGCTCTTCAGTGTAGAACGACCCTTTCAGTACTTTCCCATTATCATCATGTAAGATGTATGTGACTGGATGACCTTTCTTGATGGCTGCCGCTGTGAATAACTCTTCGGTCCAGTTGGGCAAATAACCTTTCTCAAAAGTTTTCTTAACTTTACTGATTCTCACTCTGTCTCCCACTGTGAATTTTATGGCATTGTGTTTTATGGGTTTGCCATAAGGTTTCTGCCAAACCTCTTCTTGGTTTTCAAAGTTCACGGCGATGGGGGCCACATCGATACTACGATGATGAGAATGATTATATGATTTCACAAAGTTTAAAAGTGGAAAGTTAGTGTATCGTTCTTGGTAAAATATGTCCACATCTTAGTTTTCAAAGTTCTATTGGATCTTTCTATGGAACATTTTGTGTAATGAAAAATTCTACTCTGTGTTGTTCGAGAAAATTCTGAAATTTTCTGTTTAGAAATTCTATGCCTTGATCAGTTTCCAATTTTAAAGGTTTACGACCTTGTTTGGAAATTTTAGTAAAAGCTTTAACGATGGAATCACCAAGTTTGTTTTTGAGGAGTATGGCCCAAGCATATTTACTAAACACATCTATACATGTCAACAAAAATTTTGTGTTGTTATTATTATATTTACTGTTATTTGCTACATCTACCAAGGAAGCTTGTCATCATTGTGCATCAATACCACTAACTATCACTTTCATTCTAGGAAATGTACGACGAAGAGGTTTGTGGAGAGTGTATGTGTCTTGAGTCTCTAACCACTTCACAACTTGTTTAGTCTTTTTCGTGGGCGCTCTACGAAGAGCGTCTATACTACCAAAACTTCCAGGCGCTTCAGAATCATAGTGCAATGCTTCCGTGACTGCCTGTTCAAGTGTCATCTCTATTTATACCCTTCTTCGGTCCACTTTGGCGTTTCTGGGTTTTTTTTCGTTTAGGTTTTGCTTCCGACATTGTCTCTATCGGTGCCTGTTCCATAAAATCCTAACGTTCTTTATGACCACTCAATTCTTGGGGTATGTTACTATCTCGCAGGGCTTCGGGCCAGCACTTCCCAACCCTTTGCTTTAAAAGAGTTTCGTCTTCTAAGTAAATTATTTAGAAGATCTGTTACAGTCGACCCTCACACTGTTTGATCTTTGTGGACTAGTTCGACCTTCTCATTCCAAGATATATTTGGGTCATTTCTAATACGATTCATCAACAACTTTGCCTTTCTCTTTAGTCATAGGTACAAAATCGAGAATGTCTTCGTCTTTATTATCTTTCTTAGTTCGACTTTCTCAAGTTTGACCTTTTGTTGAAATGTCAAGTACACTTGTAGAACTTGAGTATATTGAATCATCTTTTCGTCGGATGTGAGAAAAGGGGCATCGATAATATCTCTCACTTCTCTATCCAATGATGAAACAGTCAGTTCATTCGGTTGTCTTGGAGTCTCTTGTAGACGTTCTGATAACCTTGGTTCTACCAAAGCCATCTTCTTTGGATATTCCATCATCCAAAAGTACCTTTAACAGCACCCGATTGTACAGGAGGTAGTAATTCACCCAAGAATCCCCCTTTCTGCAAGATTTGTCTCTTCCTATTGTCAGAGGTACCTTTATTTTGCCACTGCCCTCACTAGTTGTTTCTGACGAACGAGTTTGGTTCTCTGTGCTTTGGTCAGAGGTACTGCCTCCGTCAGTATATTTGAGGCACAGTCACACAAACAGGTAATCAATTCTATGTCTGCATGTTTTAGTATGGATTTGACGAGTGTGGGTTTCGAGTTAATAAGAAGCTTGAGAAAAGCAATGTTGCTCTTGAGATAGTCAGACATACTTCTGACTTGAGGCAGACTTGTTGCTCCCCTTTTATACTTTTCGGAGGTACACATACTGGGCCTCCCCTGGAAAAAAATGACTTCTTAATCTCATGTGTTCAGGAGTATCTTGTTTGAGATTGATTAAAAGGTAATCATATGGTGTCGAAGTGGCCTCTTCGAAAACTTCTCTCAGAAACTTGGAATGACCAGGATACGTCTGTGCCGCCAAGTGTGAGATCTGAGAACGATCCTTAGGATTTTTAAACAAGATCATGTAATGACTATTGAGAGCTACAGTCCTATGGACTTTATTTTTTTTGTCAAATAATTTTTGAAAAAAAGAACATCACACTAATCTTATGGTGATGACTTCCTCTAGTAAATAATCTAGAAACTCGAACATCTGCATCGAGCATCAGATCACCCAATATGACTAAACTATCAGATTTTAATTCTTGAAGGGGACCCTCTACGGATTCTACTTGGGGTAAAGTATTGTATAATGGTTGCCAATGACTATGACACCAGATGATGTGACTTGGAACAGGTGAGATAATAATCTTGAATGTTTTTAGTAACCCGATTTACAAAGGATGATTTACCACTACCCGTGGGACCACACAATAAACAAGTAAATGGATGCTTCCAACGAGGATCCATCTTTGTTGTTGAATGTGGGTACTGTTCCCCTTTTATACCTTTTGGGGAGGTGGCCCTTTTGACCGCCCTCCAAAAATATTTAGCATTGGTGGCCCTCTGACGTATAGGCTAGGGACAGGTGAAGTTTGTTTGATATTTCGTCCCCTGAGTTCCAATGTGTTCTATGTGCCAGTAGGCACATAGAACACATTGGAACTCAGGGGACGATTTGTCAAGGAGATAAACAAATAACTTAAGCATCATTTCCACCTTTTTTGTCTTTTTTCTTTTTTTTTATAAAAATAAACATCTATTTACAACATCTATTTACATCTTCAAACTGAATGGTTTCTTGAAAGTCGTGAATTCAATCACCAAATCCATAATACAGCGCCTCTGTTCATTTGTAAGAGGTTTCTCGAACATATCTTCATACTCTTTCTGTACTGGTGGTGGATTCATTCCAGAAGTATTGTGGTGCCACAGTAGATGGACGTCAATCTTGTTAACTCTCTCAAGTGCTTCATTAAAACATGTTATAATCCTCCCTTCTTGAGACATCATGAGGCATGCATTATGCTGAATCTGACTTGGGTGATCGACTGTACATCCAAGCATTTTCCTTTCACTACAGCGTCAATGTTCTCTTCCACATAATGAGCATATGCCAAACAGAATTCATGTTGCAAGCGAACTTGCCCGAGTTCACTATCAGTTTCATCAATGATCAATGGTCGTGGTTGCGTTATTCTCACTGTGATCTTCTTCTTCTTCAAAGGTGGTTCTTGAACTGGTTTTTTGAAGTCTTCGTGGTTAGTAGGGTTAGAAGGTTTAGTGACTTCGGCTTTGTCAGGGTCAGTGTCTTCAGATTTATCAGGGTCAGTGTCTTTAGTTAAAGCTGTCTGTTGGGTGTTGGTGGCTGTATCTACTTCTATGTGGGACTTCAAGGCATTCCATTCTTCTAAAGATAGAGCAATACTACAAGGATAAGGTTCCTGGTCTTTTCCCTCAAAGTTTCTTCTGAGATGAATCTTCAGTTCACCTTGGTACATTAGCATAAGTCTGCTTGGTGTCAATTCGGAACATCTTCTCTGGTCAATGGTTCGATCGTGCATGATGCCAAGTCCGTGCTTTGCCTAATCTTATATATCTTGACTGACGTGTTTGAAAACATCACCCCAGTTCAAAAAATTTTGATCGATTTGTTTTATTCTTGGACGGGGTCTGTGTTTGTTTCCTATAGGATTATAGTTTAAAGTTCAGAAATTTAGAAAATTAGTATAGAAGTCAATGGAAAAGAAATATAATGGGAATACACAAATTTGATTGGTTGAGTAACTTCGATCTGACTGGTCAGTTTGGCGATCAAACTGCAATCTTGATCCTTAAACTGTAGGAAATGGCCCTTTGCATTTTATACTGACTTGGGACAGGTCAAGCTACAAACCTCTGTCCAATGGAGATAAGTCAAATAGCTTGGGTGCATTCCCACTCCCTACAGTTCGTACTAGTGGCCTCTTTGGGGAATTTTTTGTTTATTAAAAAAAACAAAAGCATGTCCAACTTAGCAATTCAGACGGTTTGTTCATTTCTCATTTCTTTTATATATTCACAGCAGTGAATTTCTTAGTAATGATGCTGATGATGATGATTTATTCCTTTGGTGTTACAATTAGGGAAGCCTAAAAGACACCAGGAATCAGCTTTTTTAAATGAAACTAAAACGTTTTGAATGAAACTAAAAAGTTTGTTACAAAAACAAAATGTGTATCATCTGGTTCCAATAGGAGTAACCTAAAAGATACCACGAATCAACCTTTGAGATATAAATGGAATGAAACTAAAAAGTTTGAAACAAAATGTGTATCATCTGGTTCCAAAAGGATAACCTAAAAGATACCATGAATCAACTTGAAACTAAAAAGGTTTGAATGGAACTAAAAGTTTGGAACAAAAACAAAATGTGTATCATCTGGTTCCAATAGGATTAACCTAAAAGATACCATGAATCTTTTTAAAATACATGGAATGAAACTAAAAAGTTTGGAATGAAAATAAAGAAGTATCCTCCACTTCCATTTGGGTTAACCTAAAGTATACCAGGAAATTACAACATGATGATGATAATGATGATAAAAACTCTCTGTATTAGAATAAATAAAAAAATTGAGAAACAAACTTTCAAACCATTTCTATGTATTGCCTTGTGAGACTTTGTATTGCCATATAGGACTTTTTATGACGACTTGCCATAAAGGACTTTCTGAGGACTTGCAATAACGGACTTTTTAATAAGAGAAAGAGACTGCCATTTAGGACTTTATGAGGACTTGCCATATAGGACTTCTTGAATGTTAAATCTCTAGTGGTATGGTGCTAATTCTATCTTCTGAAACTCTTCGTTTTGGGTAGAAATATGATAGTCCATCTCTGCTCTGCTGGTAGGTATACATAGTGTTGTCATTCATCACAAATCCTCGGTTGATGCCAGATCCACTTTGTTGAGTCTTCAAAACTTGCAAATATTTCTCTTTCGTCAAATCATTGTGGCGTTTGCTGATTCTTTCACAACTAAATTTATTGGTGGCACCGAAACAATAATATGTTTTATTACACAGTCCAACAATGCCAGTTCCTTGCCATTCTACCTTGAACAGGCCTGGAGTTCTCCTGTCAAAACGCTTTTTTTGCTTGGCAACATGAGGGTGACAGCCATTCTTTGCCTTGTAATTTGGTTTTCACATAATCATCTCTGTGGAAATCACAACACTCAGATGGAAACCGCTTGTGATTCTCTTTGTAAAACTCTACTCTCTTCTCTGGTTTCACTAATTTATCTATGGATGGTGACGAGGTACATAGATTTGCAGAATCTGTGTCCATTTCAGCATATTCGAAATGTTGGCGGTTGACAAAAGTATCGATGACATCATAGTAGAACTGAAGCATCCGGAGTTATGCATACTGGTATACAAAGAATCCGATGTGGAGTGGCAGATCCAACTTTATGGTCTTCTTGTTAGGTTCGACTTCATATAAAGTTTTATCTAATGGATTCAAGGCTCTGAAGGACACGTCATTAACTGCTTTGGTGACTTCTTCATCATTGCAATAGCACACACGTTGATACTTCTCTTTGTTGATAACGGTTTTGCCAAATCCAGAATTTCCCAACAGCTTCATGGTGTCGCCAACGATCGACTTGTCAGGGTCAACATCTTCTTCTCTTCTAGCTTCAGATACTTCATCTCCAAATTTCTCAAGACATCTTCTTGGTTTACATTGGATAACCTGGTAGACGTGGTCAACTTCAATACCATGCTGGATGTATCATTGCAGCAAAAGGGTTGCAAACAACAAGTTTTCTGCTACATAGCTTACGATCAAACTTCTACGGGGTTTCTTCATCATTTCATTCTTCTCAGCAAAGGACTTCATGTGTTCACCAATATCATCTATGGAGATATCTGTATTATTGAAGATAGGTGTCATCTCTTCAGGGTACTCTTTTGAATGATTTGGTACATGTTTTTTTACATTTAATCAAACCAAACAGTTCACCGGACTTCCCTTTCTTTAACCCTTTACCTAACGTAACGGCCAAAACCGGCCAGCGCTATTCTCAAAAATCGCCAATTAATTTTCATTATTTTTTTCATTTTTTGTCTCAGAAACATAGGTTGTGACCCCTCGTTGGAACGAGCTCGTCGAGCTCGTTCTAACTAGGGGTCATAACCTATGTTTTTTGAGACAAAAAATGAAAAAAAATTAGTTATTCAAGAATTATTTTTGCAAGTGTCGTCTGCTTTTCAGGTAAAGGGTTAATACTGCTCCTTCTGTCATAGCCCCATCTATTTTGTCTGAAAAGTTCTCTTTCAGGTAGGCTTTGAGTGTGGCATCGGTCTTCTTCATCTCTTTCCACTCACACTCCCAGATTTCAAAGAGTCTGTAGCCCAAATCGGTGGTGTACTTTGCGTTGGTACGGGTGTCTTGTAACAGTTCTTTCATGGGTTTATCTCTGACTTCATTATGGAGGATAGGAAGCTCATTCTTATCTTTCATGCAGGTATGCCCATGCCAGATACATCCATGTAACTGGGATATAGTCTGTGTCTCTTTGCATCAACCATCAACAGGCAACTGTCGTCGATCAATCATTTTTTTCAGCTCTCTTAAACTGATGTCTGACGTGGATGTCATCTCTCATCGATAGAAACTCTAACCATTGTTCAGCCATTTTACCATACTTCATGGGATGTTCTGGTTTAAACTGGTTTTCTTCGCGTCGTCTAATACTCCAACCCGTTGGCATCTCTTGCATTAGGCAAGATAGATATAATGCATCCGGAACAAAGCCTATAATACTTCCACATGGTTTTGCTACTTCGCCATATTTCGTTTCTCCGATTCGGGTAACATCTTTCTCGTGGTACCGGTTGAAGATAATTGAAGGTCCACCAACGATATTATCTTTCACTAAGTGATTCAGGTCTTTGGTTTTCTGTTTAAATAATGTGAAGTAGGTGTCATCATTCATGATCTGGAACAGGTATTTCAACGTGAGGCCCGGAACACTGATACAATCTTTAAACATGTCGATTTGGCGTTCTTGATAGAAAGCAAACTACCTGTCAAGGAGTGGTTTTACGTCTCAGTTATTATACCAGATCAGAAATCACGGAAAGTTGTCATCTCCAGGTCGTTCCATACATTCTGGCAGTACTGGTATTCTTCTTTTGGATATATTTTCTTTCTTATGAGAAATGTAGAAGGCTTCATGGTCTGATAGGTGGTCTTGATCCAATTTGCCCAAGCTGTCGATCCATTCATGTGGTAAAAATCCCTTTGTCACGGAACATCCAAAGGCTTTCAAAAACTTGTTATAGGTGAATCCTGGGGCGAGGTAGTTGCAAATATCAACAAACTTAAAAGATTCTGTCGAGACGCACATGTAGTTATTAGATTTCTTTACTGCAAACTTGAGAGGATTCTGTCTCTTCAGGTACGACATCAGTGTATGCTTGACTACATTCGTGTCGTGTTTTCCAGAGTTGGATCCGATAACGGGCATCTCTTGTAGGTAGTCTTGAACTTGGATGTATCTTCTCCAGTAGCTCGGGCTTCCGCTTCCTGCATTTCATCGATTTTCTGTCCAAGTTGAAGTAAGGTCCGCGCATGATAGGTCTGCATCAATTGGTGGCAATGAGATGAAATATCCGTGAAGTAAGTCATCATTTCTTAAACAAGTTCTTGAGAATTTTCATTAGTAATAAAACACTTCGGTTCTTGGTATTCTGGAACATTACTACATACGCTTACACTCAATAGTCAGTGTTCTGCTTCCCACATCAGTTTATCACTGCTGTCAGGTCTACTGGACTTGTTAAAGTGACTTTCAAAATCAAAGGTGGCACGGTATGGATAGAATTTCTTCTCTTCGGGCACTTCTATACCTTCATCTTCTAACAGATCAAATACGGACTGAGATGGATGGTATACACCGACAACATACTGGTAATTCACTTCATCTGTACATGTCTTCTCGTGTCTGTTCAATTTCTTCACCGCGTGTCATAATTTGCCGCATTTGAGGCATTCAAATGATTTACAGTATTGGTCTATATCGATGATGTAGCTAAAATGGATTTTGTAGACGTTCACATACATGGTATTCTCAAAATGTCTATGAGATCTCTGGACTAGTTTGGCAACGATTTGGTCATCATCATTCTTGACAAGTTCATATACTTGGATGTTTACTTCAAAACATTTCTCTAAGTCGGGTAAGCTGTCTAAGGTTACTCCAAGGAATTCAGTCTGTGGCTTCTTTGTATATCTGTTATACGTGGCATCTGTTGTATAGTTGAGGTTGTGTGCTGTGGAACCACTCCATAAAGCTAAACATCTGAAGATACACAGGTTGTCATCATAGGTAATCTGGCGTTGTTTATCTTTCAACAAAGCATTTACTGCTTTGTTCTGGAGAATATAATCTGGTAGATCTTCTACCATTCCAATTGGGTGGTCTTTCAGCTTATTCACATAAAAGGTAACGTTAGTAACTCTCTCCACAAGCCACTTGGTGTTTGGTCGTTTTAACTTGGCCCATTCCAGGATATCTTCTTCCATGACATCATCTAGGAATACTTCAAAGTCTTCTTGGCAGCATACGAGTTGTGGAACATCAAGTAACCGGGCGTTGTTTTGTGATGGATGGTAATACTTCAGTTCATTAGTTTCATTGTGTCTCGGGATAAAACCAAAACTAAGATTAATTTGAAATCTTAGCTGTTGTGGCAGAAATATGGTAGTCATTAATTCATCATTCACCATCTTCACGTTCACATCGTTGATCCGGTAGTTATACTGGTCCTGGACTCTTCTATTCATAATATGGCGAGTTCTAATAGAACTCCAGTTTTATTTAATGCTCAGGCATCAATTCACGCTGAAAAATTAAGTCATATTCCCCTGTCGGTCGGCAAAACGAAATATCAAAATGATATTTAGAAATCGATATTTCATCGTAGGTTCGGATGACGAATCACATGTACTTTAAACGAGTCAGCACATCAGTAATGAATTCCAGAGTCCCAAATACAAACGAATTCGAATAATTGATAGTGACAGTGACTAAATCAATTCATTAAATCAGCGGTTTCAAAGTTTGACTTTCTCATTCACCTTCCTTTCAAATTTCTTCAGTTCAACTTCACACGTCTTCAGTGCATTGAGTTCAAAAAAAAATAAAATGACGTGTCTTGTTATTGAAAATAAGAAAGTGGTATTTTTTGTTATTGTTCTATTTCTTCGAAACACATTGCGATTATTTCAATTCGCCAGCCTTGGTAAATCGTAAAGTTAGGGGAGAAATAAGACGGGACTACTTTTTGTGCGGATATTCACACATTCCAATGGTTGGAGTTTGGTTGTTGTAATTTTTGTATGGACGCCGGTTCGGCACATAAATTTTGCGCCTTAATGGCAAATAAAGGCCACAAATTGGAGAGTTTGTAGTCGTAGAGCATAAATAAAAAGAAAATTCACGAAAATTTGATGAATACCGAAAATATCTCGTTCGTGGCTACAAGAAATATGAGGATCTTCACGAGCGACTGCGTCGCTCGTGAAGATCCTCATATTTCTTTGTAGCCACTCACGAGATATTTTCGGTATTCATCAAATTTTCGTGAATATCCTCTATATCTTCGTATACATTCAACATTTCATCATCGGTCGCTTCTTCGAACATCATATTCTGGTCAAAATCAATCGGGTCAACATCATACCGGGTGGTCGTCGTGGTCCGTGTTTGTTTGGTTGGTCCTCTCTTCTTTTAGCTGGTACAGGAACTGGTCGGTGGGCGACGCTCTGGTGCCGGTTAAAATGGAGTAGTTGGTTAAACTCCTGACCGCATTCCACACTCTAAATCGGTTGGGTTAAAAATCAACCCAAATCGACTGGGTTGAGTGAATATGAACCCAATTTGGGTTCATATTCACTCAACCCAGTCGATTTGGGTTGATTTTTAACCCAACCGATTTTAGAGTGCATGCATGTATAGGTATCCAAACATTTCTTCAGATGCTGGTCCAGATTCTCTTTCATATCAAATGTCTTATTACAATTGGTGCCGTCGTAGGTTTTCTTCTCTTCACCGTGCTGGGTACGCACATGGCGACCCCGAATCGTTCTTGCAGTAAATGTCTTCCCACACTCTTCACAGGCATAAACATCAGTCCTGGTAACGGCAGTAGCAGCATCAGACTCCATCTTCATAAAATTTTCGAGAAAGCAAAATTGCTGTAGAAAACTCTCTAGCGATGTGTTCAGTTCGAAGGATCGAAACAGAATGATGTGACGTTAATCTTCTCCGGAATTTATCTGTACGTTACGGACGTTTTTGAAAACGTCAAGACGTCGCAACCTTTTTTCACTGATATTTTCATTCTTGGCGAGCGATTTGGTTTGTTTCATATAGGATTTTTGGTTAAAGTTGGGAAATTTAGAACAGGAGTATAGAAGTTTATGGGAAAGAAACTCAATGGGAATACACTAATCTGATTGGTTCATTCGCATCGTTCTGATTGGTTAGTGTAGAAATATCTTGATCCTCATTAAATTTATTTTTTAAAACCATGTAGTGAGGGGTGTCATTGACAGAAATTGCGAAATATAGGCCCTAGCAATTAGCTACGGGGTCAGTTAAGGGTGTTACTAAAAATAGCGTGTAGGAATTTATAAAAGTATAGTTCCAGGTAGAAGCAGGGGATTCTGGGTTATGACCAAAGGAACGTTCGTTTTATTAGAGAAAAACGTCATGGTGGTCCAAAAAGGGATTCTGGGGGGGGGGGGGTGATCTGAACCAGAAAAACTACTCTACTCCAATCGAACTTACCCCTGGTGGCCTTCTCGGTACCTAGGGCCTCTCGGTACCATGGTATGGCGGTCATATAAGACTACGTGCTACTATTATATTCCAATTTGGGGGAAATCCGTATAAAATAAAGCCAATTTCGGTGGTTGGGGTGGATTTTGGTGATTTGGAGGGATTGTCGGGTTCATTTGGGTAATTCTCTGAATCGGGAATTACTCCTGTTTAATCGAACACACCCTCCGAACATGCCCCTGTCCTATAAGAAGCATTTGGATCACATAACCGCAACGTGCTACCATAGAAACCAAGATGGCGACCTCCAGTAGACAAAATGGACGATGGAAACACTATCACTCTAACAACACTCGCTGCGCATGCGCACTAACACCACCTATCACTATGGGGATGACGTCACAAGGTGGCCGATCATGCGGGTACCACGACGACACAACATGGTGCCACTAGGTCACGTGACTATGACGTCACATGATATCTCCCGATGAGATCACCCAACCTAGACCTGTCCGGGTACATGGCATACTACTTACTGTTTACTTGCTTTTTGAGGCCCATTTTTTAAGGATGTCGGTTGAGAGGGTCAAAGAGAAGGTCGCAAAATATTAGGTGGTAATTTGCTCCACTTCCCAGTCGGGTTTTTTTCCAAACTCTGTTCCAGGAACAAATTCAAAGAAGCAGTATTTATTCCCCGAAAAAATACGTTCATGTGACAAACATTAGTTCGGGGAATATTTATTTGTTCCCAGAAACAAACAAAAAATAATTCAGGAACACATTGTCTCATGTAAATGGGGTATTGTTTTGACGAAAGCTTTCAATTGAGTATTTTCAGAGTCTGGTAAAGTTAAGCCATGGATGAAAAAATGTAACATTATATTTTCAGAAACGAGATACATGCACGAATAATCTCTGTTCTTATCTTAACTCTAATCCACTTATTCAGATAACGTATGCAACGAAGCAAGTGTGGAAATTTATACAGAACAGATAAGTAATTTCTAATTACACGCGTCTCTTTAAACATGTACCCTCTGGACTTTGCCTTCTCGCTATTCAATTCGAACCACAGCTATGGTTATTCCTACACGTAGGCACAGCTTAATTATTTGTGATAATAATAATAACACTTTGGCCAGCCGCTGATTTGTCGCGGTTCTCGGACGAGAAGGCCATGGTTACCCCTGTACTCCCAACTGCCTCCCTATTCCCACGCTTCTCCTCTCCTCCCAACATTCGGAGACGAACTGCTTGATGATATCCCTTGTCCCATTCTTCCCAATCTCTCCGATTAGCATATTAACCCTCTCCTTTGAGTCTCCCCCTAACCACATGTCCTTCATTCTCCCATCCCACTTCCCCATTATACTCCCAGTGAATCTCATTCTTTTAGGCTGATACTTTGGGCATTCTAGAAGAAAGTGTTCCAGGGTCTCCACCATGTCCAAGTTACACATCTGGCACTCCCTTTCACCGTCTTTCCCAATTTTTCCCCTCAGCTCCAGGGATCGCGACCTTAGCTTGAACAACAGTGACCCCCAAAGGTGCCATCAAGGTACTCTTCAAAACCTGGCTTCTCTTTATCACGCAGGCCACCCAAAGACCTCTTTGATTTAACCCCCTCTCGACAATTACGGTTACAATCCTCCATGACCCTTTCTCTGACGATTTTTTTACCCTGGTTTGCCCCAACGTCCAGGTCCGAGATCTCCAATGAGTAGTTCTCTACAAGCTCCCTCACTTGGACCATCCACCCCGTTTTGATATTTGAGTTGAAAATTCTCAGGAACATTGCTTTACGCCATCGGCTGTCGGGGAGATTTACCAAATAATTAAGATAACCGAGCTTCAACAGGTCTATCCTGTCCTTGATCCTCATCCACCCAAGCTCACCCCTGATTGCTTCTAGCGCTGCGGCATTACGTGACCCCGTTATCCACCGGCCTGCATCGTTCTGCAGGATTTCCAAGCTCTTTACGGCCGTCTGGTTTAGGGGTACCTCTTCCGTACCGTATGTTATACTTGGCAGCCCCACCATTTCCCAAATGGTTTTCCCCACGAAAACCTTATTGAAACTGTTTCTCCCTATAAGATTCATTTGGTTGAGGATTCGCTTCCCCTTCAGAATCAATTTATTTGTGTGGTTCAGGTAGATGCCTCTTCCTGTAATGTTTATATTTACCCCCAAATACTCGTAATCACCTGTCTCTCCCACACTGAGAAGTTTGCTGCTCCCTTCCGGAATGCAGAACTCACCCACTCTCCACCTTCGAGTGGGGTCCACTTTGCGGCCCACAGGTATAATTTTGCTCTTGCTTTCATTAAGTTCGAGTCTCCATTTGCTCCCATATTTCCCAACAATTCCCAGCATTTTCGTTAGCCCCTCTTCGCTTTCTGACACTAGAACCATATCGTCTGCAAAAAATAGCCCTGGGATTTTCAAGTCCCCAACTGCTACCCCCTCATCGCTACGCAGGAGTTCATCTCCTAAACCTTTGATGTACAATGCAAACAGGATCGGCGAAAGGATACACCCCTGTTTTAGGCCTATCTCCATAGGCACACGTTTCGTTGTAATGTTTCCCAGGCTAAGTTCACTCTGTACATCCTTATATAATGCTTTCATAATTCCAACAAACTCGCCTCCTAAGCCCATAGCCTCCAGCTTGCGCCACATACCTTCCCTCCATACTCTATCGTATGCCTTTTTGATATCCAAAAAGGCCATAAACATCTTTTTCTTTTTTGCTTTCGCGAATTCTATCATTTGGGATAGTGTGAAAAGATGGTCAGTAACTCTCCTTCCCTTCCTGAAGCCATTCTGGATTTCTCCCAAAAAACCCTTCTCCTCAATCACCTCCTCTAGTCTCCCATACAGGACTTTACGGAAAACCTTTCCAATGTTGCTACTGACAGAGATCCCTCGATAGTTATCCAAAACGTCTTTTTCCCCCTTTTTGTGAATAAATGTTACTTTACTTTCTCTCCACTCCTTTGGGACCTCTTGATTTTCTATGGCTAGATTGAATAGGGCAGTTAGGCTTTTCACGAGTTCATTTCCCCCTTTTTTGATAAACTCGTTAGGAATTTCATCCACTCCTCCTACTTTTCCATCCCTTAATTTTGATATCACCTTTCGCACCGCCCCCGTTTTAATTTCGCTGCACACGAAGCTCGATAGGTTTTCCTCGACCTGATTCGGACACTCTGGTGGGCTCCCCATGCCCCATCGCTTATCGTTTACCTTTTCCCAGTGCTTGACTAGTTCTGATGCGACTTGATCTTGCTCGTCTGTAACTCTGCCATCTACTTTAATACTCTGTGGATTACTTCCTTTGTTACGTATATTCACCCATTTCCAAAATACGTTCGAACTCGACCCCCCTGTCGTTCTTATCGTCCTAATAAGACTGCTATTTCGTACTCTCCGATTATCGTCTTTAATCTTATTTACTTTATTTCGTGCTTGGTGGTATTCTTCCTTAGCAACTGTGGCCTCATTACTTTCCGCCCCCTGAAGTTTTCTACTTCTCCTGTATGCAGCACATTTAGCTTTTCTTCCCTTTATGGCCCTTTTCAGTTCTTCGTTCACTCTGTACCCAAGTTCCCGTGTTTGCACCCTGACCTTTCCTACACTTTCCTTTCCTGCCTCCACCAGGCTCGCAACTATGACGTCGGCCATCTTCTGGACACTGACCCTCTTGGGTACGGTTGCAAGCTTTGGTTTCAGTTTTTCATTGAACTTCGCCCAGTCAGCATCTTTTTTGAGTTCCCAAATCTCCTTAGAGCTTCCTTTGCTTTTTACTAGAGTTTTGGCCTTGATCGTCACTGTAATCACGTTGTGATCACTATCCACCTCCATTTTTCCCTCATCATCCACTTCTACCCCTATCACCTCCCTCCATAAATTAATATCTGTGAGGATGTAGTCGATTATTGATTTTCTGTCGTTCCTCTCCCAGGTCCATTTCCCCTTACACCTCGCGTCCCTGTTCAGAATCTTCAGACCGAGCTCGTTTGTGAAGTTCAACAGCTTCCTTCCATTCCTGTTGACTTTATTGTCCCCACCCTCTATGCCTCCTTCATCATTACCTATGTGGCCATTAAAGTCACCCATCAGAATTATACCGAGCCCCTTGTTTTGTAATTCGGTGATATTGGACCTCAGTGTTGAGTATATCGAATCATTCCATTCAGGTTTTCTTCCCTCCACCGCACAATACACAACCCCAAGGGCAATACTTTTGTTTTTCAGACTGATCCTTACCCATTCAATTTCTTTCGATATCTCAGCCGGGGTGCTGATGTTTTCCAGGTCTGTGATCAGCGATGGTTTTAAATCCTCTTTAATGTACATACCTACTCCTCCCCCTTTTTTCTGGCCTTCCGTTCGCCCTACACCTATCCATACGTACCCCTTTACTTGGTCTACCCGTTCCTCGTGTCTTACCCACGTTTCGCTTAAGCCCATCACATCAAACTCCTCTGCCTCAATCAATGTAGCAATTTCACTTACTTTCCGGTGGAGACCCTGGATGTTGCTATAACCCACTTTCAGGATGTCAAGGTTCATTGGCTTCCGCCTACTGGTCACTTTATTATCTAGGCCCTGTATGTTTGTATATCCCACTTTGTGTACCTGTTCTTTCCTTGGGAAGCTATTCCTATTGATTTGGATTTTTGGACCCTTTTCCTTATCCCCTTGTCCCATTTTTTACACCTATGGTTCGTGACACATTTTCTGTGATTATTCCCCCCTTCACTGACCCCCCCCCCCCCTCCCTATACCAAAAAGGCTCCACCACCTGCAACATATTTCTTCCTAAAACCTCTGTACCCCTTGGGCTAAGATGGAGACCATCCCTTTCATATAGGTCATTTCTGCCCCAAAACGATCCCCAATTGTCTACAAAGGGTATCCCAAGTTCCTTACAATACTCCCCCAATTCCTCGTTGGTCCCAATGATCCGCGAATTACGCTCGCCCCCACCACCTAGTACTGGGAGAAGCCCCGAAACCACTACCTGTGCATTCTTGGCATTCAGTTGAGTTATTAAGTCCTTGTAAGTCTCAATAAGCTGAACTGATTTTCTCTCCCTGATGTTGTTGGTCCCCACGTGTACAACAACAACTGGGCCTGACCCCTTTACTAATCCATCCACTCTGTCCCTTAGGTCCTCCACCCTAGCCCCCGGAAAGCACAAATTGACACTGTCGGGCCCACGCACCACCCTATCCAACCCCCGCACTATACTACTCCCTGCAACCACCAACTGCCTCTTCCTGTCCGTTCCTGTCCTCTTTCCCGTCCTACTACCCCTACAACCCCCGTTACCACCTCTGTCCCCACTGAGCCGGCTCGCAATCTTGCACTTCGCCACACTAACCCCCATGCCTACCTTCACCTCCACCTCTTCAGACCCAACCTGCTCCTCAGAATTCTCGAAATTACCTAACACACTGAGTCTATTTTGGACACTGCACCCCACCTTCTGCCCACTCCCACTACAAGCCACCTTGTCCTCGTTTACCACCTTCCTAACCTTCCCTCTGACTCCTGCCCTGACAGACTTCACATGGTCATTGCTATCTCCCTCACTATCGGATTCTATAAGAATACGCCTTTTCGCCCCCCGACTCACACTACTAGCCTGGGAATTTGACACTCTAGCCCCTACTTCTTCTCTACCCTCAACCCGACGCACCTTCCTATTCCCAAAAGACCCACTATCCACGTCAAAAGTCCGCTTCCTACTACCCACCACCTTCCATCCCCCATCGAATGCCACCCTAACTGGGGTAACACCAGACTTTCCTGCCCTCCCCAGTTTCCCCCCACCACCTGCACCTCTTCCTCTAACTTTACATATGCCTCTAACAGCTGCATTAGCTCTACGCAGATGGCACACATCCCCAACTCCCCCAGCTCACACCCATCCACATACACCATATGGCAATGCCAACACATATCCGACCGCTGGCCGTCCGTTGGTAACTCACTAGCAGTAGCACCCCCTGTGCTGGCCTCACCCACTCCCCCCCCCCCACCTGGACACCTATACTAACAGTCTCTGCCCTGCGGGTCTGAACTTCTCGCGTCACGAAACACTTACCATCCATAGCCAAAATTAGAGTGAGAAGCTTGAATTTTAAAAAGCGGTCGAACTCGTAAACAAAACAGACAAAACACCGAAACTGACTCGCGCGAAGATAAGGAACACGCCACTGATATCCGATAAAGAAACTAAACAAAACACAAATATAACTATCTTTTATTAAATATCACATCTATACAGCCCTAAAACAATATATATATATATATCTACAGAACACCTGGAAGAAAAATATAGATACTTGAGCTAACTTTTGACAACTGAATCGAAATACTCCCTGTTGGTTTGGATATGGACAAGCAGGAACTACATCCATAAACTACCTTGATTCTCGCGAAATAAATTCATGACAATCTATTCAGGCCATCACACACTAAATGTTGCAAAAACGTTTTGACTTTTGCTGGGGGCGTTTCAAGGAGTAAGTTGAAACGCATAAACATCCCACCACACACAAACACATACACTTGCTTCACATTTTGTTGAGTTAAGTATGAAATCTAGTAATGGCAACAATATTAGCCATGACTTGATTTGATACCAAACTCAAGAAAATAGTAATAAACAATTTTTCGTGAATATGTATACTATGATACGTAATGAGCAGAACGTTACCTTTAGTGAATTCAAGCTAGAAACTGACGCAAATCTACGTCGTAACACAGAAAAAAAATCAGTATATAATCAGTATATATAATTTATATCTATAGCACACCATTATTCATGACATCATCTTCCAACATGCCCTCCAGTCGTGTGTGTGTAGGTGAGTAGGGGCGACGTAAGGGCGACGCAGATGTAGTGGTAGCGTGGCTATTGCTTCATGTCCAATGTGTTCATGTGCTGGTGAAGTTCATTACGTTTAGGGATATTTGAGGGAAAGGACATAAGTAGTATGCAATGTGGTTTTCACCCCTCATCAGCAGCACCCCGGTGCAGGACCCCGGAAGTGACGTCATGTCACGTGACGTAGTGGCGCCATGTTGTGTTGTCATGGTAATCCGCGTGAGCGGCCATGTTGTGACGTCATCCCATGGTGATACGTGGTGTTAGAACGCATGCGCAGCGCGTGTTGTTAGGGTGATACGTGTTTCCGTCGTCCATTTTGTATACTGGAGGCCGCCAACTTGGTTTCTACGGTAGCACGTGATTGCTATGTTACCGAAAGGCTTACAAGAAGACAGGGATATGTTCGGAGGGTATGTTCGATTAGAACTGGAGTATTTTCCCGATTCATAGAATTACCACAAACAACCCGACAAGTTGTACTAATTCGAATTCTTTCAGAATTCTCTGCTTCTATCTATATATGCAATAGTTTTCGTCTACCCGACCATGTTCCTTTGTTCTAGAGTATACTCCAGTAGCGTAGAAGAGACTATTAGTTGGAACAGCTTCGCTTATTATTACTATATTTAGCTATTCTGGTCTATTCTTGTTAGTTCTGACCCTATTCCAAATACTCTTGTTGTTTCATTTATCTAGATCATTTATATAAATTATAACTAACCAATCAGATTGCTTGGTTTTCCATAATCTGTATGCAGAGTTATCTCCCTTGTGTATAACAAAAGCCTATATCATTTCCAAAGCCAATAAGCTATCGAGCAGTTACTGATAAACCATTGCTCGAACGATTCGAAGCTCATCGAGCAAATGAGCCATTGAGCAGTTGCTCGTTCGAGTGACTCGCACTTACTGCTCGAACGACTCGAAGTCTACCGAGCAAATGAGCTATCGAGCAATTGCGCGTTCGAGTGACTCGCACATATTGCTCGTCGACTCATTTCAGTATTTGAGGATACCTATGGCCCGGTATTGTATTATTTAAGGATACCTATCGAGGATACCTTTTATAGGATACTTATCTGAGGATACTATTACCTGTACCACAAGCCATACCTATCCCTTATAAGCTATCGAGCAGTAACTGAAAAGTCATTGCTCGAATGACTTGAAGCCCATCGAGCAAATGAGCTTTAGAGTAAATGCTCGTTCGAGTGACTCGCACATTTTGCTCGAACGACTCGAAGTCAACCGAGCAAATGAGCTATCGAGCAATTGCTCGTTCGAGTGACTCGCACATATTGCTCGTCGACTCATTTCAGTATTCGAGGATACCTATGACATGGCTGCGTATCAGTTGAGGATACCTTTCGAGGATACTTTTTATAGGATACTTATCTGAAGCTATCTCGTATCACGTAAACACGTACCACCCTAATAACACGCGCTGCGCATGTGCACTAACACCGCGTATCACCACGGGGATAACGTCACAACATGGCCGCTCACGCGGGTTAACATGATAACACAACATGGCGCCACTACGTCACGCAACATGACGTCACTTCCGGGGTCCTGTACCGAGGCCCTGCTGATGAGGGGTGAAAACCACATTACAAACTACTGACATCATTTGCGGTGCCAGACACCTGCGGTCCGGGTCGTTTCCGTGACTATTATTGACAAATATCAGGATTCTTTGGGTAATAAAGTCCTCGCGGAAGGCCTTATGCATGGCCTGTTAGAGGGAAGGGGTACTACTTTGTTTCACGGTCATACCCAGGGACGAGTTTATGGCTTTAAGGTTCTAAAGGGGCAATTGTTTCCTATTTGAGGATTGTTTTGGATAATTCGAGGGAACATGGGGAAATAATTGGAGCCAAAAATGTCCTCCGGATAGGGGACAGCACTCTTACATCCATACCTACCAGGGGCGGCGAAACGATTTTCAAAATGGGAGGGGGTCGGTATGACGGGCCGACCATGGTTTAAATTTTAAATTCCAGGGTCCCAAAACCCCCATTTCCATGCATCTGAGCGGATATTTTCAGATTTTTCAGGAGATGTATTTGAAAGATTTCAAACTTTGAGGGCCGTTAAAAAACGTCGGTAAAGCATGCAGGTGAGGTCAATTTATCAGCTTTGGTCGTAACGACGAACGCTGATAAATCGACCTCACCTGTATGCTTTACCAGACGTAAACAGCAATTACACTATCGGTGGATTATCTTGTCTGGGGTGAATTTGGTACTTGTATGTCTGTAAGATTGCGATCTATTTCAGTTAACCGATTTTTTAACAGACTGTATACATTTAGCGTTTGCTGCCACTTATTGCAAAAAATGATCCAAAATCCGTCGAAACTGAACCAGTACGAGAGAAATATAGCTGGCGAAAATATAGGGGTGGGCTCTGGATCCGCCCCTTGTTTCACTAGTCATTGGTTGTGTTAAAATATATGCATACAAAACAACATGGCCCGGCAAAAAAAGTGGGTGGGATGAATCCACCCCAGCCCTCCCAGGTTTCGCCGCCCCTGCCTACTCCCGACTTATAGGACGAGTGCAAAAGGCTTTTCCTTAAAATGAAATGTCGACCCGCATGATTCGGATCTGGTAAGAAATTAAATGATAACTTGTAAGAGCGAATTAATATCCAAGACACCAGTCCAGGGGAATATGTCCAGGGGAAAGTTATTGGCGGGAGGTGACTCTGCTTCTACACTATCCTGTCGTTAGAGGAGGCTGTAGCTCTGACGTCCCTGAAGCAAACCGGAGGGGGCACAGTTTCGCCGCCTCTTACTGCGTTATCGTTCCAAAAGAGATGTTTTGTGTCGCTGAATACTTACATCAGAATCGTCCGGTATCAGTGGTGTTTCTTCCGGGTTTATCTTTCCTATATTCGCCATGACACTTGAGAAGTTATTTTTTTTAAAGGAAATTGCTTACCCGTTATTTTATTTATGCTATGCTCTGAATTAAAATTTGTTTCACATTTCCTAAAAACCCTGCAAAAAATCCAAAATAAAAAAAATTTAAAAAAAGCGTTTGATCCTGAAAATATTCAACTCCCTTCTACCAGCAGTTAATTGTTAAGTTTCCAATTTTACTGCAAGCAAAAGACCACTCGAACAATATCACCCAATGGGATATAATGTTCGCTTAATTTTTATGATGTTATTTTCTCTTTACCTAAAACAAGTGTAAGAGTATAGCCACGATCGTTTATCCTATAATGGATACAAGTTCACTTAACCCTTTACCCAACTTCGACGATATCAAGATTTATTATTTTAAATATCATTTTTTAAATTTTTACCAACAATTTCAACAAAACCATATCATATGAAGACTCATTGGAACGAGTTTGACGAGCAGCTCGTTCCAAAGAGGGGTCACATGATATGGTTTTTGCTGAAATTTTTTGAATTTTTTTTTCAGCTGCTGAATTTGCATATTGCACGGGCGGATGTGGCTGATTCGTTGGGTAAAGGGTTAGTATCTGTACAAACCATCAATGGAGGGGGTTCGGTGTTGAGGGAGTCGTGGAGACAACCGATTTGGGGAGGTTGTAAACCAAACTTGACCAAACTGTTACGACTCCAGTCCCGTCTGATGAAATATTCCAGTTACACCTTCAAAGCATGCCTTCGTAAATCCGGTATTGTCTCCATTAAATTTTTCCGCTCTGTTATCTGATGAGTAAGCTTGGAGGGATAAGAATTCATAGCTTTCGTTGAAAACTCCTCTTATCCCAAAATAACACGAAAATATGCATCTGCACACAATGCTTTTTTGAAAAAAAATCTGTCTTATTTAACCATGCGGCAAGAGAAATAGTGCCCCCACCCCCTCCGAAACAATATAAATGACAATTGTATTTCAAAAAGTTGGATTGCAGCTAAATAATTCACCGATATTAATAGACGACAGTGTCATTTAATCCTAACAACTGATGTCAAATTTGATTCTACCTACTGATGTGGTAAAATATAGCCCTGAATATGACACCCCGGTATGCCCTTTTTTCATTATAAAATATGATATAATTCACTCTCCAATGATTTGTAACAAAGTAAATTTTGAATAACAAATTCAGACCACCAAAAATAATCTAGCCCTCAACAAGTTAAATCACATTCTGGCTTCTGAAGACATTTCACATTGTGTTTGATGAATATTTTTCTCTTTTTTTCTTAAAAAAAGCCTGTTTGTTCAGTTAAAGCATCTAGAGTCATTGGTATGGCACTCACAAAACACAAAACACTGATTTTTTTTCAACATCGGGGAGATGTAAGGCCTTAACCGGCCAAAGCAATTCCCCCCAAAATCACGATCAGTTTGCATTATTATTGTTATTATTATTATTATTATTATTATTATTATTATTATTATTAATTATTATTTATTATTATTATTATTATTATTATTATTATTATTATTATTATTATTATTATTATTATTATTATTATTATTAATTATTATTATTATTATTTTCTCAAAAGCATAGCTTATGACCTCCATTGGAACCAGCTCATTGAGCTCATTCCGATGAGGGGTCATAAGCTATGCTTTTGACACCAAAAATAACAAATAAATTATTCAATTATTCAAGAATTTTATTTGCAAGTGTCGTCTGCCTTCCGTGTTAGCTAAAGGATTGAGACGCCAAACCAGATCAAAATGTCCCATCTGGAACATTATTGGTGGGGGGTCACTCCCATCCCCTCCATAGCAACACTCCTGGTACGGTGGACTGGATATATTGAGAGCTGATACGTAATGTAGCGGGGAAGAATTGAGAAACATTAATGACACTTTAGTGCATGATGTAGAGACGATTGTATCGGTTTGATAGGCAATATATTCACTGGGTAGGAACTACTTCTTGACTTTGCGTGCTCTCCAGAGTTCCGGCGGTAATTTTGTGAACAATTTCCGTTTCTCTCATGGAAAATTGTTAATTTTCCTTGGAAGAAAGTAAAGGAAATTTAAAATTGCGTAAGTATTTAGTTTCTTTCTGATTGCGATCTCATCGCTACTCTCAACTGACAAAAAGATGTGTCGATAACACGAAAAACAACAAGCAGAAATGCACAAAATTGGTCGTTTTGCGATTTTATTTAGGTTTTCTCTCGAGTGGGCCCGATTCTCTCTCGGGTGCTCAGTGCTCTCCGAAAGACTCGGTGCTCTCACCCGAGATACGTCATTCTAGTTTGACCAATGACTCGCACATCTGTCACTCGGCGCAGCTGCTGTCCAACTTCTGAGGCACTTTGGTGGCGGTTACGTAATGCTGTGATTCGGATGAAACGATACTGGTTAACAGTTGCAGCCCATGGACGACCTGATCGACGTTTGTCATCAACATTGCCTGTCTGACGGTAACGTGACCATAACCTGCTAATCACCGATTGAGTAACGTTCAAAATTTGAGCCACTGCAGCCTGTCTGTTGCCGGGTTCCAACACGCCAACGGCACGTAAACGTTCGTCGCGTGTCAGTCTTCGCATACCTCAAAAATTTCGTTTCGACCAGAAACTATTGATAAACAAGTTTACACCAAGAAAAGAACAATGAGACCTCCGAAAAAGCCCGTCCAGTATAAATGAAATTTTCAAAACGTACCCCACAGACATTAACGCTGCGGTCGTGCAAAAATCCTGCATGAAGTTTTCGACGCTTACTCTTATTCAAAGCGAATGTAAGTGCTGAAAGGGTTTTCTAGTTGTCATGGCCATCCCGGAGAGTTGCCAGGATATCAAAGTTAGGGGGGGGGGGGGCAAGAGTAATATCTAAGGGGGGTGGGGGGGGGGGTAGTTCATTGATCTAAACATAGCGGCTACCCCCTACTAGGGGTAGCCGTTACGTTCAGATCACTGAACTGCTGGGGGGAATACAGAATAGGATGCGCAGCATCATCCGAGCCACGTAGCGGCAAGATGAGAGATGGAGGCGAACACAAGAGGGGCGCTTCCCTTATCGGTGGAGGGGGGCCTCCTCCGGGAAAACCGCAACTGACTCTGAGTCCGTTTGTGTCCATAATTTATAAGTTGTGAAAGGCGTCAATAATTAGGCGCCATCACCGGGGGGGGGGGGCATGACTAAAATTTGGGAGGGGTGCATGTGCCCCAGCCCTCCATATGCTTTGAGACGCATATTGAAATCTTGGGAGGGTTAAACGAATACCTTTTAGATACTCCATTTTAATAATTCATAACAGTTCTGTCAAACGTCTAAAGAAGACACCTACTAGACCCACCCACCCACCACCCACACCCTTCAGAACAAGATGAACCTTCAAGATGGACCTGAACTGTGCTAAAAAAATTGTCTTGCTCAGTATGTTTTAACTTGGTTCGAGGACGAAATTCAAGTGCTGAATTAAAACAAAATATAAATTGATAGAATATGACGGCTATAGCTTTTTTATGTTGTTCTTTAATTTGTGAATTTGAAAAAGGTTCCCTCTCTTTTAACTTGATGTTTCAACATGCATTAACTGTGACAAGTTGACTGTAGGCTGTTGGAACCTCGCTGCAACTAGGAGCAGACTCAATGCGTTTAGAAGTCTCAAAACACAGACGACCAGTGAGCGAGTGACCAACTTATAAAACTCTTTGACCCTCTCACTTATTTGAGTGTAAAATTAGGATGTATGAACTTCAAGAATGATTTGTGTGTGTGTGTGGGGGGGGGGGGGGGGGGGGGGGAATACGATTTCAAGCAATTCTGAAAAATGAGCTCTATGTCCCCTGGGTGATCTCACCTTGCCCCATATTTTGAACCTTCATCGGTCAAAACATGCTGGACATATCAGTTTGACACATTTACAAAGTTTTTGGCCCCGCCCAACGTTTCGAGTGTAAAACTTCAGGACTGCATTAAAGGATGATAAAAAGCAATATTGAGCAAATCAAAAAATGCACTTAATGAATAATGACCCTCGGGTGACCTCAGTACCTTGATCCATATTCATAACCGCCATTGAGGTTAGTATTGGTCCAAAGTCCATATGTTATACCATGCTTGAAGTCTGAGCGTGACCCACTTTCAAAATGTTTGGCCCCCACCAATTTTTTTAGCGTAAAAATACAGTATGAACTTTGAAAATGTACACGCTAAAAACTAAAGTGTAAAAAACTACACTTGAAGTGCTGTATTTAACACTTACAAAGTGCTGAACTAGCACTTTGTTCAAGTGTAGATATCCCAGAACTTGACAGGTGTTACAATAATACCACTTGGCAAGTGTAATGTCGCGGCACTTAAAAGGAAACAACGCAGATGACGCGGATCAGGCTCGAACTCTCGAGCCTGATGCGCGTCATCTGCGTTGTGTCCTTTTAATTATGTACCCACCAAGCGCAAATCAAATTATGGACGATTCTGGAAGAACCACCAATGCTAGACACATGGGAAGAGCCATCCATTCAAGTTTCAGATGTCTGACGATTGTAATGTCTAAGTGCTTAAAGCATTGTACTTTGAGTGTTAAAATCAAACCCTAAGATTTAGAATGGGTTTAACACCTTGAAAGTGTCAGTTTTAACACTTTAGTTTTTAGTGTGTATTGGTGGCGGTCATAGAATTCCATTCAATGACCCCTGGGTGACCTTATGACCTTAACCCGCGTTTGAACATCTATTATTATTATTATTTATTGGTGTTTAACCCTTTACCCAACGTAACGGCCAAAACCGGCCAGCGCTTTTCTCAAAAATCGCCAATTAATTTTTAAAATATTTTCATTTTTTGTCTCAAAAACATAGGTAATGACCCCTCGTTGGAACGAGCTCGTCGAGCTCGTTCCAACGAGGGGTCATAACCTATGTTTTTGAGACAAAAAATGAAAAAATTAGTTATTCAAGAATTTTTGCAAGTGTCGTCTCATTTTCATGTTAGGTAAAGGGTTACGGTCACATATTTTTGCACAATGGCCAATCATGAGCACAATATGGCTATCAACTCAAGACAAGGGATGGGCGTTAATAAGCCATGTTTCCCATTTTAGAGAGGGTTTGCACCTCCCAAGCATTGGTGACAGGGTCCTATTTTACCAGTAAAACAGAGTCTGCTTACTGCAGTGAACAGGCACTGCTTCACTTCACGGGGTTCCCGCTGGGATGAACATCTATTGAGTTTCAACATATTTGGTGTCGGTCCAAGGTCTAAAGGTCATACAATGCTTGAGATATGAGCGACCAACTCAGTGATCGTGTGCAATACTTTGAACCTCCGTTGAGTTTCTACTCAGTCGGTGTTGATCTCGGGTCAATAGGTCATACGATGCTTGAGATATGACCGTGGTCGATTTTTGAAAATACAGAACAGAACTCGGGTAGTGTACAGCGAACAATAATCAACGACTTTGTTGGAGCTTTTTCTGTATTTCACGGGCGCCCTAGTTAAATCCAGTCCCCTGTACTCCACCCTCGCACTCGTTGTGTTCTGTCTTAATACAAAGTTATTGGTGGAGGAGAGACTGTTTCCGTTCGTTACCCATGAACTTTGCCCATGCTTCTCCAACCAACACTATGTCTTCCCATTATTTAAGAATGCCCCAAGTACATCCTGCCGTAGTACCAATCAACACAGAAACAAGGGCAACGCCCCCGGTCCCCCGACCAAGATGGCAAATTCAAGGGAGCTGTTAGGATGCAATTTGTTCCAAGAGCATGGTCTTTATGAGAGGTTAAGGGTGTTAATTTCAATCAAATGATCAAAAGTAAAGTTATCATCCGGACAACACAAAAAGTGTATTTTCTAAGTCAAAAAAGGGGAATAAATCCAGTAAAAATCAGTGGAGCGTGCCCATTTTCGAACTTGACCTGCATTTCCACCCAAATAAGCGGCATACTAAATTTCGTTTCAATCAAATGATCCTAACTAAAGTTATCATCCGGACAACACAAAAACTGTATTTTTTAAGTCGAAAAAGGGGAATAAATCCAGTAGAAATCAGTGGAGCGTGCCCATTTTCGAACTTGACCTGCATTTCCACCCAAGTAAGACACATACCAAATTTAGTTTCAGTAAAATCATCCAAACTAAAGTTATCATCCGGACAAGTGTGTGACGGACGGACGGACGGACGGACGGACGGACACACGGACAGACGGGCGGACGGACGGACACTGCTGATTACAATAGTCCCCCGAAGGGTCGGGGGACAAATATCCACATGACAGGAAAACGCATTTGTGAGTTAATTTTACATTCCCATTTGGAACTACAGCATTCCCAGAGTGGCTAGACACGTTGATATCATTGCATACAAATCATACAAACTAACTGCCATTTCCTGAATAATATTCCAAGTCCATTGATCTGTGTTCATAACTAAAAATGTGTGTAGTTCGCCGGAAAAATAAGTCTCGGAATGGCGTCAATGTATTGACAATACTGACGCAATGAAATAATTTTCTGAAACATGAGACAAGTTTGTGTCTCAACTTAAAAAGCAGCAAGCGTTTTGAATCTCTCATTTACAAGATAATTAATGCCCAGTCAGATGCATATAGTTGAAACCAAAAGTCCTGTAACAATTAAGACAGAAAATGTTCGCTAGTTAATAAGCTCCTTACTGCAGGAGAATGAAGTAGTCTTAAGTCCACAAGAGCGTTTGCGTTGACCTGCTGTTAGCGATGTCGGTAGTGAAATCATGAACTGAGCCTATCAAACAGAAAGAAAATATTGAGACTACAGTATGTGGAGGGGAGATTACTACAAATCGCCGTGGGATAGATTTTTCATTTATAAATTATTTACAACTTATGAGGACAAAACACAAGAAGGACTTACAAACTTTCATCACATGGACCACCGGGTTGCACCCGGTGGTCCATGAGATGAAAGTCTGCAAGTATCTCTAGGGCTGTTATGAACAATTATAAATAATTTTCGAGTGGAGAATATATGGCGCTGCGATTAAGTAGTAAGCCACAGCCCTCATTGGCAAGTCATATTCCGTCCGCAGCAGTTTCAGTTTGGGGGTAACTCCAGGGGTGGCGTCTTTGTAGGTCTTAAGGCAAATATAAGTGGTAAATGGAGTAGTGACCGCCCTCAATGACAAGAATTGCCTGTCTTCGGCTCGATCAGGCTGACCTGCCTTGGTACGCACCCAACAAACGAGAGAGGCGGTAAGTGGGCCACATAAACTGCCAAAGGTTTAACGCCCCCTTGACCTGTAAATGTTCCGTGATAGATAGGAGCTCTCCTTTGGTCTACTCCGAGTGTCAATGGGAAATAAGGATCCCGCCAGGGCGTGAGAAACCGAATGGCGCAACCTAATCAGGCTAGAGAGAAGAAGAAACTCCAGCAGCATCGCCAGCTAGGAAGTGGCCCCGGCATTGTTATCCATAGCAGTTACAAAAGAGGGCTGAAAAAACTCCTGTACGTTTTTAGGGCCGGGAGTCATCCACCAATCCCCCAGGGAAGCTGAGATTTACCGTTTCAGTTTAATCCATATCAGTTACAAAAGAGGGCTGGATAAAACTCCTGTACTTTTTCAGGGCCGGGGGTCATCCACCAGTCCCCCAGGGAGGTTGGGATGTACCGTTTCAGTTTTAAACCGTTAAACAGAACCCAGCGATTAATTTTAATTATTTCTTGTTAGCGGAATCGCCAATCCAATCAAGTACAAATCTTTGTCACAAATCGAATTACAAACCGACGAAAGCCATTACCCAATACTCCACCAATCACTACTCCCCACAAAACCGAACTTAAAATGCTAATCTTTAAACTTTTATCACGTGACCTGCCTTTTCAGACTTTTAAGAAACTAAATAGAAATCTCCAGTGAGTCCGGGAACATTATATTTTAGAGCTGTAGGTTAACCGAAACCGAACCGAGGTTTTTAGTTTTTTTAAAAAACCGAAACCGTCGACATCCCGTAATTTAAGGTTTTTCGGTTTTTTTTTTATTAAATACTCTCTTGCTGCAGAAATTTACATAATGTAGCCATCCCAGAGTAGTGAGAGTACCCAGACACTGCCAATGGCAGTGTCTGGGTACTCTCACTACTCTGGGAAGGCTACATTCTGCGAATTTCCGACATTTCAGTTTAGTTGTGTTTGCAGCTTTCCTCAAGTTGCGTGTAGGTGTCAGACCTCGAAAAATGGCCAAGCACAATAAAAGTTCTCTATATTTAGGTAATTATTATATTGGCCTTCCTGATTCTTCGTGTATTATGTAGCTTATTTCGGGCATTCATTGAGTTTCACTCAATTTCACTACCATTCAGTTATGATTCCGGACATAAGAATGAGTTTTATTGAATTTTACTTGGCCTCATGAACAAACCGAAAACCGAACCGAACCGAACCGAGGTTTTACTCCGCCTGAAAAACCAAAACCGAAACCGAACAAGAAATTTTAAAAACCTACAGCTCTATTATATTTACTTATTTTCTAGTTCCTTATCAACCGATTAAATCGGTTGATAACTAATGTTAAATAAGGAAGTGGGAATAAGTAACGATCGTCACGTCCGCTATTACCTTTAACAAACCTGTCTTTACCAATACACAATACTTTACTTATCATTTTGGGGGCGCGGTGGTGTCGCGGTAACCGGTTCTCGTCAGATCACCGAAGTTAAGCAACGTCAAACGCGGTTAGTAGTTGGATGGGTGACCATTTCAGCGACTGATTCGTGCTCCCGCGTTGTGTCCTTGGGCAAGGCACTTAACCCCGATTGCCTACATGGGGGCACGATGACGCTGTGTACTAAGGCGTACTGCACGTCGATGGTGTGCATGTCTTCAACCAATCTAACCCTGCCTGTGCCGCGGTGCAGAGTTCAGAGTTACGATGTTGGAGAGCTGTCAGCTGCTCGTCGTTGCTCGGTGGTTCTCTCCGGGTACTCCGGCTTCCTCCAACCGTAAAACTGTCTCCGACATGATATGACCCTGGCTGTTAATGTGTCGTTAAACCCTAATAAAAAACAAAAACAAAAAAAAACTTATCATTTTGGAAATAAATCTTAGAGATTTCGAGTTATAATAACAAGACGGGATTATTGTCAGACATGCATATGTATATTGTAAACTTACTACACCGCAGAATTCACCCGTGGAATATGGGAAGAAAAAGTGAAAACCTTTGACAAATCTAAACTACAATTTGCCTCTTTTTGTAACAGGTTGACATTGATGAATTCTTTCTAGGCTTGAACGAATGAATGAATGTAATTGCGTAATATTGCGTCAACACGGAATGTTATATCGTTTGTCAGAGTAATGAGACAGTACACTGTTGGATTCTAATACCTGGGACAGGTTGCGAGTGAGAGATGACAGCAACAAAAATGTTAGTACCTGCAGTTAAAACTAGAAGTCCTGTCACGAACTGTGCGCTTATCTAGGCTTAATTGCGAGTAGGAATTGCGCACAATTGCCACATCGAATGGCATCCAAAGCACGGCAGGTTCTCCTGGTTACTCATAGCAAACACAGGCAATGTTTCTGCCAATGGACCTCCGGGTTACCCGGAGGTCCATTGGCTGAAACATTGCTTGTGCACAGGCCACATGTACAGAATTTGATAGACTTACTATGGTCATAACGCGTAGATTAACGCACAGATCGACGTGCTATGTGTGCGCATTTCGTGACAGGACTTCTAGTTTTAACTGTATGACAAATGGCAGGCACAAAAAAATTATACGCAGGATTGTGTAGATGGACTCTTCCAAATAATGACATTGAACTCACATGGTAGACACCATTAACCATGGTTCAAACGGTTAACCTTCAAAACAAGTTTCCACATAAAAATACCATAAAACAAAATAAACTTCAATAATATATTTGTAATTAAAATGCGCTTACAGCAGTGTAAAATCGATAACAAATTACATATAAAATTAATAGACATAGTAAAATTGAATCTTTAAAAGTTTGTCAGGTTTAAAATACATTGAATAATATAAAACATACATATTATACATTATTTATTCATTTATTTATTTATTGGGATTTAACGACACTTTCGGCAGTCTGGATCACCTCGTGACGGACAGTTTTACGGGTGGAGGACGCCAGAGTACATGGAGAGAACCACCGACTCCTCGACGTACGAACTCCACACAAGCAGGGTTAGCATTGGTTAAAGACAGGGTGCGTCATAGACGTGTTATACGCCTTAGTACACACCGACAACGTGGCCCCACCCGGGCAATTGGGATACAGTGTCTTGCCCATGGACACAACGCAGTTACTCCTCGCGGGGATTGAAAGGTGAACTTTTCGGTTTGAAGTTCAATGCCGTAACAACTGAGCCGCAGCACTCCCACAAGTATTGTACTTTACAGTTCGGTAATTGCGTTGTGTCCTTGAGCGAGACACTTAATCGTGATTGCCCACGCGGGGACACGGTGGCTCTGCGTACTAAGGCGTGATGCACGTCGATACGGCACTTAACTTTAACCGCTGTTAGCACTCCTTGTGCAGAGTCAACGAGTTGGCGAGTCTGACAGTTGCACGCCGCTGCTCGTCGTTTCTATCCAGGAGCCAATATTATAAAGCATTTACAATTGTATTTTCTAGGATTGTATTTTCTACCTATTAATATAACTGACTAAAATGAATCATTAGCATTTTAAAAGATATGGCAATTTACCATCTGGCAAATTGCCACATCTTTGAAAATGCTAATGGTTCATTTCAATCCATTTACAGTCATAACTAGAAAATACAATTCTAGAAAATGCGATTGTAAAAGTCATATAGCATTGGCCCCAGGTACTCCAGCTTCACCTGTAAAACTGTCCGAAACCTTGCGACCCTAGCTGTCGAAAGTGTCGTTAAAATGCAATGAACAATAAACAAATTCAATTCTCTTTATATATTTTACAGCCTTTATACAAACAGACATATTTCATTCCTCAGTCACATCAGCAAAGCATCTCCAGTGTATCCAGAGTTTGATCAGAAGCGCACTCCCGTTTGCGGCTTCTAATATAAAGTCGAATGGAGCAAACAGAATATATTGGGTGTGTTCGGAGTCCCACCATTGGTAACAAACGGTATTTACCACAGGTACCCGAACGTATACTGACAGTGACCGATGGTGTACTTCGACTCCGAACGGAAATTGGTTGTCATCTGTAACAACATGGCGGAAAGACAATGCATAATCGCCGCTTCACTTCTGAATATTTGTTCCCAACGTGTTTCAAACGCATGACAATGTTTTTTGAACTAGCTAAAAGTTGTGACCCCTCCCCCACCCTGGTTACGCACTGTATCGAAGGCGAACAGCTCCCCGTGCTTCGGACGCCTCTGGAAACGGAGTAATGGCGTGTGCATACCTAAGTTTACGTTTCAATGCCTCGAAATCGGGACATTATCCGGTATTTTGTGTTATTTCTCACAGAAATAACTGTATATTCATTTGAACCTTCATTACAGCAATTCACTGTCAATTGCTTACTTTTTGCCAACCAAAATTTTTTTTTTCTCTTTCTTTATAGAATCTTTTCCATGGTGGTATTTTAATTTTGAATCGGTCTGCGTTCGCCATTTTTGATTTCGCATTGGTGAAGAATTCCACACTCTCGAGCATGGTCTCAAAAATGTACCACTGGTGAAAAACAAATGGCGGAATTGGTACCAATCTTTACCGATGGTACCGAATAGCTACCATTGGTTACCAATGGTAGGATTCCGAACGCACCCCGTGTTTGCGTTGCGAATCGTCCATTCATAAAGAGCGTAAAGAGACTGTAAAATTGGACTGTGGAAAATCGCGGATAATGGATTATATCAATACGCGATGTTCGAATATAACGTGATCGACTTGTATTCACGGGCCAAATAATACGATCGGGGGACCAATACAATTGAACTTTTACAATTGTATTTTCTACAACTGTATTTTCTAGTTATGACTCTAATTGGGTTGAAATTAATCATTAGTATTTTCAACGATGTGGCAATTCTAGAAAACAATTGTAAAAGATTTATGGTATTGGCTCCAGTTAACGTTCATAAAACATAGGATCACCTGTTTATCCACGTCCAATCTAATACAATGTTCAGTGAAAAAATGTGCGGTTGTGGTGCAAACACAGTATCGTTAACCCTTTACCTAACAAATCGACCGCATCCGACGGCGTAATATGCAAACTGAGCAGTTGAAAAAATTAAATTTTTCAAAATATTTCAACAAAACCATATCAGGTGACCCCTCATTGGAACGAGCTCATTGAGCTCGTTCCAATGAGGGGTCACATGATATGATTTTGTTGACATTTTTTGAAAAATTAAAAAAAATTATATTTAAAATAATAAATTTTGATATCGTCTGTGTTAGGTAAAGGGTTAATTGTATTTCCCACAAGTTCTCCATCCAAACAAGGAAAAGTGTTCCTTCACTTTCAACATGAGATCAGCCAAATTCGATCGATTTGACTATTCTCTGTCATGAAGATGTCGACGCAGCCAACGATGTTTTTACGTCAACAGTAGGGAGACAGCACGTTTCTCTTCAATGAAGACAAACCCCTGTAAGATGACGTGCGAAGATATGATTTTAAGACATTTGTCTTTTATGTAATTTATTGTATGTTGGTGGAAAACATAATAATACAAGTTCTCTTGTTTTCTTCCCACGTTGATGGCAGCCCTACTTAAAATGCCTCTTGGAAAGCTCTCTTTGAGAGATTATTTATTTATTTATTTATTTATTTATTTATTGGTGTTTAAGGTCACATACTTATACACAGTGGCCAATCATGACCATGACAGTTTTGCGGGTGGAGGAAGCCGGAGTACCCGGAGAGAACCACCGAGCATCGACGAGCAACAGTTACTGTCAGCTCCTCAACATTCTAACTCTGTTCAAGCAGGGTTACAATGGTTGAAGACATGTGCACCTTCGGCGTGCAGTACGCCTTAGTACACGCCGTCATCGTGCCCCCATGTAGGCAACCGGGATAAAGTGCCTTGCCCAAGGACACAACGCGGATCGTCCTGGACCGGGATAGAACTCGAGACCTCTAGCATAGAAGTCCAACAGTCTACCACTGAGCCACCGCGCTCCCAATTTGAAAGATTTCCAACAATTATAATGCACGAGTTTGTCTACATCGGTAGAGTGAGAACAAAGGAAAAATTCTCCTGTAACTCTTGCACATCGTATTCAGACCGGTCAGGGCAATTCACATTAAAAAAAATTGTCTTTCAATTTTTTAAAAGTTTTTTGCCTGAAAAACATATCTTATGACCCCTGCAATTGCAGGGGTCATAACCTATGTTTTCAGGCAAATGTGATAATATCGCGTTATTCAAGATTCTCTTGTGTGACAGTCGTTTGCTGTATGCGTTATATGAACTGTAACTGGTTCAGGAGATTATTGGATTAACTATGATAGTTTGGGTATTATTTATTTATTTATTTATTTATTTATTTATTGGTGTTTAAGGTCACATATTTTTGCACAATGGCTAACCATGACCGTGGCAGTTTTACGGGTACAGTTTTACGGGTGGAGGAAGCCGGAGTACCCGGAGAGAACCACCGAGCAACGGCGAGCAACTGTCAGCTCCCCAACATACCAACTCCACACAAGCAGGGTTAGCATTGGTTGAAGACAGGTGCACCATCGACGTGCAGTACGCTTTAGTACACAGCGCCACCGTGCCCCCATGTGGGCAATGGGGGTGAAGAGTCTTGCCCAAGGACACAACATGGTTGCCGCAGGTAGGATTCGAACCGAGGACCTCTCGGCTTGCATCCTGCACCTCTACCAACTGAGCCGCCGCGCGCCCCAGGATAGTTTGGGTAGAGTTGAAGTTTGGTGTTAACTTGTTACGGGGTAGAAAGGTGGCTGATTGTATAAGGCATCTCACTTTATTGATGTGTATTGAATGAAAACGCCCATTGTTGCCCCTGCTATGATAAGAAATGAAAAGAAGAAACATAGGCGATCTATAACTTGCGCTAAACGGTGCCATTCGTCAGCTCGTTCATCTTCGTATCCTTCATCTGTGTAATGCCTTGCGATAGTTTTCAAGCTTTCTTCCTGTTCTCCAGAACATTTACATTTAATATCAATGGATTTTATTGTTGGAGGGTCGCTTCTTTTGTAACCAAACCGTACTTTTGGTGGGCTACCTTTGAAATTGGAATAACCTTCGACATCGCTAAATACAGAATAACTTCCCTTCGATCGTATTTCTCCGTGCTTAAGTATCGGCTTCTGGTTCTCCACGACACTAATTTTTTGCAGCTCGTCTCCATCTCCTTGGTTCTCGGTTGAGATGCCTCCTTTTGAAATGATAATGTTACTGTTGGATACAGACAACGATTCGTCGGATAAAGACAGACCTCCATTTGTGAATGATTGGTTGTTCGAGGTTGAACTAGTTTCATTCATTTGTTTAAGGTTTCTTGTGATGTCGTGAAATTGTACCGACGTATGTTCTCTAGATTTATCTTCTCGAACCTGCAGAAAACAAGAACAAGAAAACATAAACCCATGAAGATGATGATAATAAAAAACCCCACAAAATTTGCTCCCAAATTTCCGAACTAAAATTGCATTCTTTGCAAATGCGAGAAAAATAAATAATGTCCATTGGCGGCGACAGAAATTTTTTTGTGGGGGGGGGGGGGGGGGGGCAACTAGGGGGGCAGACTCCCATGAAGGGGGCAAATACGTAAAGGATCATATCATTACTTTGTTATGAGGTAGTCGAAACTTGGACTCAAAGTCCGTAATATAACTTTTTTGGTTTGGTACGTCCTGTGGACGTACCAAACCAAAAAATTATATTACGGACTTTGGGTCCAAGTTTCGACTAAATGTAATTGTAATTAGCGGTCCTCCTTTCAAAAAATCCTGGATCCGCGTCTGGTGGGTCTGTGCGTGCGTGCGTGCGTGCGTGCGTGCGTGCGTGCGTGCGTGCGTGCGTGCGTGCGTGCGTGCGTGCGTGCGTGCGTGCGTGCGTGCGTGCGTGCGTGCGTGCGTGCGTGAGTGAGTGAGTGAGTGAGTGAGTGAGTGAGTGAGTGAGTGAGTGAGTGAGTGAGTGAGTGAGTGAGTGAGTGAGTGAGTGAGTGAGTGAGTGAGTGAGTGAGTGAGTGAGTGAGTGAGAGAGAGAGAGAGAGAGAGACTCATAATGCCCGTCTGTCATAATGCGAAATCCATGAATTTTTTTAGACAAGGGATATGGATAGACATGCCTTTGTTGGTTCATAACTTATAAGTATCTGCATCCGAGTCTTTAACCCTTTGCGACTACGGTACGTAATATTACGTACGAAAATTGCCGTGCGTTGCGGCTACGGTACGTAATATTACGTACTCGGACTTTGAACCCGAGCGGGCGCTTTCTCGTCCAGGAACACCTTACTTTATAATTTCATTACATAGGATGGATGCTAAGTGCATGTGTGTGGTAGACCAATTAATATTTTCAACGTGCAGCCACAAGGCTGCACGTTGCAAATATTAATTGGTCTACCCACAAATATTGAGTATGGACTCTACCTGCTGCTGTCATTGAACTGATATGGAAGCTACCACCAGGGTTCAAAGGGCTAGCGATTGCGTTTAACGTCGCCAAAACCCGATTCGTCGTGACGTTAAAACGTCACGATGACCGTAGTCGGAAAGGGTTAAATCTCTACTGCCTGGATGTGTTCATCAGGTAGCCTGAGGCTTTGGGCTAAGTGTGTATGGGAAATTATTGGGAATAAAAAAAAGAGAGGGGTGTGTGTGTGAGAGAGAGTGACTGAATGTGTTTGTGTGTGAGGGTGAATGGAAATGCATGCGAGATGGTTGGGGGGGGGGCAACGGGGGGCAAAGCCTTCGTTTGGGGGGGGGGGGGGGCAAATGCCCCCATGCCCCCCCCCCCCCCCCCCCCCCCCGTAGCGCCGCCACTGATAATGTCCCTCAGTGGATGAACTCTGAAAAAAACTCTTGGTTGGCGGGATGAAGTACGTCCTATCTCATACCAACTCACTCGCTACTGCGAAGCACAGCTTCAACTTTCATGGAGATTCGTCTCGCCCTTTTAGACCCCTCGAACCGTAATTCAAATTTTGAATCCTACAGCACGGTGAAACAGAGGAACGCCTGTATGTATCATATACCGGTTTTGGAACACTTACGACATTGGCCCAGAATAAGTAGCCCAGGAATCAATAGTAATGATATTTGTGCCTTTTTCTTCGCAACATTGATGTGTTGAAGAAAAAGCGAAGGACATTTCAGATTCACCCCCACCACCCTATTCTGGACCACACAAATTAAAGATGTTCCAATACAGTGCACTAAAATGGGGCAAATAGAGGGGAAAAAATTGTATGATGTGTCAATATAGTGAACTAAAATGCAAAGATGTTACTCTGTATGAAAAAAATTCTGGCCAATCATTTTAATGCCATTTTGCTTTTTGTCAAAACACGGACAAACCTTCAATACAACCATTCTATTAGTATGGGAATAATGAGGAGATTTGTGGTAGAAAAGTTACGCCACTTACGTTTCGTTGCAAAAAAAAAATGTTGCATTTCATTGCAAAACCATGTTTTTCTACTTCGGAGATTTTGTCCTGTTCAAACCCTTTGGGGATTTTATACATAAAAAATCGTCTGCGGAAAAAGAATGCCCCACAGGTAGAGGTAACATTTTTCTTTTTTATTCACACAAATGAGTCTGACCAGCACTAGAAAATAGCCACGCCATGTGAGTCTGGCCAGCCCTAGAAAATAGCCATGCCACATGAGTCTAACCAGCCCTAGAAACTAGCCGCGCCATGTGAGTCTAGCCAGCCCTAGAAAATAGCCACGCCACATGAGTCTAACCAGCCCAAGAAACTAGCCGCGCCAAGTGAGTCTGGCCAGCCCTAGAAAATAGCCGCGTCACATGCGTCTGGCCAGCCCTTGAAACTAGCCACGCCATGTGAGTCTGGCCAGCCCTAGAAAATAGCCACGCCACATGAGTCTGGCCAGCCCTAGAAAATAGCCACGCTAAGTGAGTCTGACCAGCCCTTGAAAATAGTCACGCCATATGAGTCTGGCCAGCCTTAGAAAATAGTCACGCCATATGAGTCTGCCCAGCCTTAGAAAATAGTCACGCCATATGAGTCTGGCCAGCCTTAGAAAATAGTCACGCCATATTAGTCTGGCCAGACCTAGAAAATAGCCACGCTATGTGAGTCTAACTAGCAATAGTAAATAGCCACGACCTGTAACAATGTCACGGTCACGATTAGCCATTGTGCATTAGCATGTGACCTTAAACACCAATAAAAAAAATAAATAGCCACGTCACGCGAGACTGACTGGAACTAGAAAATAGCCACGCCAATAGACACATGTCTGGTAAAAGCCATGGTAGTCTGCGGCCTTTACCGCCACATTACTGACCCTCCTTGCTAAATGCTAAATACTGTGATTTTTTTTTTTACTTTTTACCAGACCAGTGAGAAGCATATGTGCGTATATACACGAGAGCAAATTAATGCCAAAGTCGGAAATATAAATGGGTCTTGACCCTCGATTTCCTGGCAAGGGCGTCTTGTGCGTTGCATTATGGGAAGTTAAGTTATTAGACAGCCTTGAATGGACATTTGAACTAAGAAGAATATAAACATATTACCCTAAATCTCTTGACCCAAGCCTTTAGATTGTGAAAACTTGCTCTTTTACACTGCGTCGATATGGCAGATGGCACCTGGAATTTAAAAGTATAAACAGTTGTTAAATATATGAAGTCTCGCATAATATAATTGTATCACTTGCATTAAAATGCCTTAACCCTTTGAACCCGGGAGGCCGCTTTTCCGACCCAGGAACATGATACGTCATAACTTCATTAGATAGGATGGCTGCTGTTCAGTAATTTTGTGAGGTAGGCCAATCAATATTTTCAACGTGCAGCCCTCGGGGCTGCACGTTGAAAATATTGATTGGCCTACCTCACAAATAATGAATATGGGCTCTTCTAATTGCTGCTATTGAACTAGCATGGAAGATACCACCAGGGTTCAAAGGGTTAACTGTTTACGAAAGAAGACTAGATGGTATATTGGTATTCCTTCTTTTCTTGAATAATTTTACCTTTTCATTTTTTCTTCAAAAATCTGACAAAAGATCTCATCTTTCGATGAGCTTCTTTTTTTTAACGAAATCTGAATATTGGCACTTGTTTTTAGTGAATTTGAACTATGAAAAAGATGGCGAAGACAACCAATTTGCACTGCAAGAAGTTATCCACAAAATGGGAAACACTTCGAAACATACTTTTGACTTTAGATAGGCCACCGGTGTGGTTGAAATGCATGAAACTTACACGTGTTCATCTGTAGCCTCGTACCTCGTCTCCACACATTTCATAACAGACTTGTATGGTGTCTAGATACGAAACCAGTTCATTATACGGTGCTGCGAGGAGGGTCACAACTGAGGCAATTTCGATTTGAGTACACGTGGAATTGGCAGCTTCTAGTACTAAGAAGGTAACACAGAATGCCTTTTTCACAAAAGAATAGTTCCTTCGGAAAGATACAGAAAGTAGAGCCCAGCAAATCGAATCGAATACAAGCTGCGTTAACATTGGTTGAAGATAAATGCACCATTTACGTGCAGTACGCCTCAGTACACAACGCCATCGTGCCCCGGCATGGGAAACTGGGATTAAGTGTCTTGCCCACAACTTGGACACAACGCGGTTGCCACAGGTGGGATTCAAACAGAGAACTTCTCGGCTTGCAGCCTGCATCTCATACGCTTATGTCATTTAGTACACCATCAGTTAAATGCTAGCGATAAAACTGTAGTAGATCAAACGAACACGAGAGAAATGGCATATCTAAGTTTCGAACGGGGGAGTTTCCGTTGGTACTAATTGCCTTGCGAAATTGTACTATATCATGCTCACCATCCGGTAACCGACCCGCTGAGTGGGAGCGGGGTTTAGTATTGTTTCGCTGGGCAGTTGGTGCAGACGGAAGAGTCGGTGACCGAGTTTTGGTTGTGATTTAGCATGGCTAGAGGCTCCCAGGAAACGTGTGATATTGCACGAACCTCTTGAGATCCCGACTGGTGATATTTGTTTTGTTTCAATCGTAGTACAAATTTGTAGATGACCAGATTTAATCACCGATCTGGAGTATGCACATGTCAACTTTCAGTCGTATTTATATTTACTGGTGTTTAAGGTAGAGCTGTAGGTTTTTAAATTTCTTGTTCGGTTTCGGTTTGGGTTTATCAGGAGGAGTAAAACCTCGGTTCGGTTTTCGGTTTGTTCATGAGGCCAAATAAAATTCAATAAAACTCAGTCTTATGACCGGAGTCATAACCGAATGGCAGTGAAATTGAGTGAAACTCAATGAATGCCCGAAATAAGCTATAATGCATGAAGAATCAGGAGGGCCAATATAATAATTACCTAAATATACAGAACTTTTATTGTGCTTGGCCATTTTTCGAGGTCTAACACCTATTCGCAACTTGAGGAAAGCTGCAAACACAACTAAACTGAAATGTCGGAAATTCACAGAATGTAGCCTTCCCAGAATAGTGAGAGTACCCAGACACTGCCATTGGCAGTGTCTGGGTACTCTCACTACTCTGGGATGGCTACATTCTGTGAATTTCTGCAGCAAGAGAGTATTTAATAAAAAAACCCCGAAAAACCTTAGATTACGGGATGTTGACGGTTTCGGTTTCGGTTTTTAAAAAAAACTAAAAACCTCGGTTCGGTTTCGGTTAACCTACAGCTCTAGTTTAAGGTCACATATTTCTGCACAATGGCTAATCATGACCACAATTTTCAGTCGAATTAGCCCTTTGGCTGACGTGACGGTAATACCGTAACACCGTCGTGGACTGGCCACTTTCCATGAGTGGACAATATTTCCACGGACGTAATAATATTAGATTCTAAACAGCAATCATAGGAATAAGCATCAAAAATTTAATTAATGAAGCAACGGGTACAACTCGGTGCTTCATTAATTAAAATTTTGCTCATGAAGATTTTTATTACCTGATAAACGCATGCGTGGACATCACTGCCCGCGCGTGGATTACGACCACTCCACGGCGTCTGTGCTGTAATACACCAGCGCCGTACAAAAAACTGCCATTCAAATTTAAATTTTTAAAAATCTTTGCCTCCAGAACTTATGGACCCTCACTGAACGATGCCCTGTACCTCGTTTTTATGCGAGGTCATAAGCTGTGTTGTTGAGGAAAAGTGTAAAACCTTTATTGTGTAAGTGTGATCAGCTTAGCGTTCATGGTAATGATAAAACGCACACAAATGGAGCTTGTCTATGCCAGGATGCCTGAAGACACCCTCTGTTATTACTCCACCGATAAAGCAGGTTGGGCGAAATGTCTGTCTCAAAGACTAGACACAGACACATTCCAGCTGGCGCACTCTCGCCACACGTCCGGCTGTGTTGCCAATGTGTCACAGACTGTCGGTCCACTGTACGAGCTGTTGAAAATTAACGCGACTTTCCATGTGGGTAAAAAACAGCATAGTTGATTTTTGAGTGGACATTAGATTTTTTTGGATCACTGCTTTATTGAACTGAGTTGGCGCAAAATTGTACTATTTTATGCTTTTTCACCTTTGCAGAATCTTCATCGGAACTTCCCATGCACAAGGCTCTCGATAGTGTTCCCAGTAAATATTTCTTCGCCCAGTTAGGTACTCTTGACCTCTGTTTAAAATGAAGATATGTGATCACTACTGTCATGACGCAGGAAAACGTTACCAGTACCATGGTGGAAGCAAAGTAAACACCTGTAATTAATAAACAAAATTCAAGTTTATGAATGTCCAACTGTAGCTGCTTGAAGTGTAACGAAGTAAAATGTTACTGCGTCTAGTCTAAGCTGAAAGCTCAAGCAACACAGGAGCTTGAAAGGTAAATATAATATTATTTATTTATTTATTGGGGTTTAAGGTCACATATTTATGCACAAGGCTAATCGTGACCGTGACAGTTTTACGGGTGGAGGAAGCTGGAGTACCCAGAGAGAACCACCGAGCAACGAGCAAATGTCAGCTCCTCGACAGTCTAACTATGTTCAGGCTCCGCTCAAGCAGGGTTACAGCGGTTGAAGACACGTGCACCATCGACGTGCAGTGCGCCTTAGTACACGGCGTCATCGTACCCCCACGTTGGCATCCAGGATAAAGTGTCTTGCCCAAGGACACAACGCGGGTCGTCCCGGACAGGGGTCGAACTCAGGACCTCTAGCATAGAAGTCCAACAGTCTACCACTGGCCCACCGCGCCCCCAAAGGTAAATATAAAGACAGCAATTAGATTTTTGAAGATATCATCAGCTGTAGATGAATACTTTATTAATGAACTTATGTATGCACTAAATACAATGCTGGGTTTTACTATAGGTGAACTCACTCACACCAGCATATTGTTTTTAAAATTTAGCTTAACCCTTTGCCCAACGCAGACGATATCAAAATTTGTGATTTCAAAATTTATTTTTTCAAATTTTTCAAAATGTTTCTACAAAACCATATCATGTGACCCCTCATTGGAACGAGCTCGATGAGCTCGTTCCAATGAGGGGTTACATGATATAGTTTTGTTATAATTTTCAGAAAATTAATATTTTTTCAACTGCTGAATTTGCATATTACGCGGGTGGATGCGGCCGATTCGTTAGGAAAAGGGTTAAATTGTCAATCATGCTCTTTTCTATTATTGTAAAGGGAGGTCAGCTATGTGATTTTATGCCGGTTGTCACTCTCAGTGCTATTGTTTTAAACATGATATTCTTCTATGTCCGGATTGGAAAGATACCCAGCTATTTGTGGTTTAGTAAAGGTGTAAATCAGATTGCTGATACGGCATTAGTCGTTGGCTCCATACCTACGGATGAAACTCCTCATCTGATTGGTGGGGTGCTAGAGCTGATGTGAATATAGGCATCCAAATTTCACAGCAGAATGGACAATTCGTTCTCCCTTCGTTCCGCCAGAACTGACGTCTCTCTTCTCTCTTAGATCTGCCAGACCTAAATATAGAGGCCAAAGAGCTTTAGCCCTCGTGAAGAGCTCAACCAAGCACTAGGATAGTATCAAGTTTTATCTATTGACTAAAGTGAATTTTTTGATTTGATTGGTTGATAGATACGTGGTATGAGACCATATTCACTGAAACCCACGATACCTCCGCCCAGCCACTGACAAATTTCCCATACCAGTGGAAGCCTCGTTCCGAAATCTACAAATTGTCCATACCCCGTAGAAGACGCGTCATTCCAGTTTTACAGTGTACATATATTATATTTTAATTTTTTATCTCCAAAATATAGCTCATGGCACCTTATTGGAATGAGCTTGTCGAGTACCCTCCAAAGTGAGGTTCATAAGCTATGTTTTTGAGACAAAAAAGAAAAAAAGAAATTCAATAATTTTTTTATACTAGTCATATCGGCATATTTTCACAAAAACTATTTTGCACAAAAATTCCACAGAAACCTGTATGGATCAACAATGGAAGATAAAAGATCTCATGCTGTGTGTGTTCACACATGGAATAGATTGTACTTCTAAAACGGAAAGTCAATAGATAAATTCGTTACCCCCGTGTCTGATCACGTGGTACGGGTTTTTACCTACCTGAAGCCAGCCGTATCCCATGAGGCCTTCGGCCTCATAGGATACGGCTGACTTCGGGTAGATAAAAAAAAACCCGTACCACGTAATCAGACACGGGGTAACTAATGATACCACTACAAGTTTTGCCAGGACTTGCTGGGAATTCTTTTTTTTAAATTGATTGGGTTATCCTTAAAACTTTCCTCGTGGGTGGGAGGTGTGATTCTGTACTTATCAACTTGTACTTCTGAATTTAATGTAGTGTGTGATTTTATAATAAATTTGACAATAAAGATTGCCCAGTGTAAATTTCATCAATTATTTATTTATTTATTAAGGCTTAACGACACTTGAACAGCCAATGTCATATCGTGTCGATGACAGTTGTACGGGTGGAGGAAGCCGGAGTACCCGGAGAGAATCACCGAGCAACGACGAGCAACTGCCAGCTCCCCAACATCATAATTTCGCACTGCAGCACAGGCAGGGTCAGATTGGTTGAAGACATATGCACCACCGACGTGCAGTACGCCTTAGTACACGGCGTTATCGTGCTCCCATGTGGACAATCGGGGTTAAGTGCCTTGCCTATGGACACAACGCGGAAGTCCGAATCGATCGACGGTCACTCATCCAAGGACTAACCGGGTTCGACGCAGCTTAACTTCGCTTATCTGACGAGAACCGGTTACTGCAACGTCACCCCCCTCCCCCCATTTCATGAACAAATCGTATAAATTTCGAGAAAGTTAACCCATGCCATGTTCTGTTCAGTTATTTCTGCATGATAATTCCCCGGAAGTATCCTTTACCCTCTCTGGTCAAGTCCACAAAATAGAACCTGGGAGATATTTAGCCCATCCAACATTGGTTCTCTGGGGGAGCTGGTCCTAAAAAAATCCACAACGTTGGACCCACCCCGCGAACCTCTATTTAACCACTAGCTAAACCCTATCATGCTAGGGAACACTTTGGGGGGGTGGGGGTGGGGGGGGGGGGGGGGCTCTGTTACACAAGTCTTACAGTTAAAACTAGAAGTCCTGTCACGAAATGCGCACACATAGCACGTCGATCTGCGCGTTAATCTACGCGTTATGACCATAGTAAGGCTATCAAATTCTGTACATGTGGCCTGTGCACAAGTAATGTTTCAGCCAATGGACCTCCGTGTAACCCGGAGGTCCATTGGCAGAAACATTGCCTGTGTTTGATATGAGTAACCAGGAGAACCTGCCGTGCTTTGGATGCCATTCGATATGGCAATCGTGCGCAATTCCTACGCGCAATTAAGCCTAGATAAGCACACAGTTCGTGACAGGACTTCAAGATTTAACTGTACTTGTGAATACAAAGGCGGTGGTGAATAATACAGTTAGCTTTTGTGTCACATGCTACGTAAAGGGGACCCAATCAATAACAGAATAAATTTAAAGCTAATGACAAGCTGCAGTTTTAGATCATTTTTTGGTTTGCTGCCATTTCCTGACATTTCCTCATTTCAAATTCTTGTGCGTCTGTTTGATAAATTCTTTCAGTGCTGTTGTCGCATATAACTGCAATCGCCAGAGGAGGCAAAAAGGGTATGCAAGAGTTATTACCATCCTGGCTGCGGCGGTGGTGGTAATGGGGTTCGCGATGGTGTATTAAAGTTAGGACCATGTCTCTGGGCAATACTTCGGACTCGTCGATATATGGCCCAGAGATGGGGGTTGAGACTTCAATACACCATCTCTGAATCACCGGGATTCAAAGACCAATTTTTCTCATAATATCCCTGATAAAAATTACCATCTCGTCATTTAATCAAGAAAAAATTTCACAAAGCGCAAGCTAAAACATGGCGTTGATGTCAGGAATGATTCATTGGATTAAAAACATCTGTGTCAGTTGGGTTTCGGTTCCAGCTGAACAGAAAACAATAGATTTTCGAGCCCGCTTTGGGGTTGTTATGCATATTAAATCAGTCAGTTCCGGTGACTTAATTCCTTTTACTGGGGAGCGCGGTAGCTCAGTAGGTAGAGTTGCAGGCTGCAAGCCGAGAGGTCCTCGGTTCGAATCCCACCTGCGGCTACCGCGTTGTGTCCTTGGGCAAGACACTTCATCTCCATTGCCCGCGTGGGGGCTCGATGACGCCGTGTACTAAGGCGTACTGCACGTCGATGGTACGCATGTCTTCAACCATTCTAACCCTGCCTATGCTGCAGTGTGTAGTTACGATGTTGGGGAGCTGGCAGCTGCTCGTCGTTGCTCGGTGGTTCCCTCCGGGTACTCCGGCTTCCTCCACCCGTAAAAACTGTCACGGTCATGATTAGCCATTGTGCAGAAATATGTGACCTTAAACATCAATAAATAATAAATAATTCCTTTTACTAAAACAGTGACCTGTAAATAATTCCTTTTACTAAAACAGTGACCTGAGACTGATCTCAACTTGTATACTGATTGGTCTCAACTTGTATATTGGTATTATTAAAAACAGGAAAGTGACACACGTTGCTTATTCCCAGTTCCTTATTCGACATTCGTTATCAACCGATTTTATCGGCTGATAACGAATATTGAATAAGGAACTGAGAACAAGAAACGGTTGTCACGTCACAATTAAAAACAGTGATCTGACTGGGCGGTTTGAATGGATAAATGCCGAGTGTACACCAACGCTGTGTACTGAGGCGTACTGCACGTCGATGGTGCGCATGTCTTCAACCAATCTAACCCTGCCTGTGCTGCGGTGCAGAGTTCAGAGTTACGATGTTGGAGAGCTGACAGCTGCTCGTCGTTGCTCGGTGGTTCTCTCTAGGTACTCCGGCTTCCTCCACCCGTAAAACTGTCACGGTCACGATTAGCCATTGTGCATAAGTATGTGACCTTAAACACCAATAAATAAAAAATAAATAAATAAATATATATATAGACTAGCGAAAAAGGAAAGATGCAGCTAAATATCCAACAAACTGACCTCGTCTCTCTTCTCACCCGTCCCATTTGCATTTTTATACCGCGTTTACTGCGTGTAATCAACGTTACTCGATACATTACAGACATTGAGAACTGTGCTAGTAACACCACGCGTGGATCCTGCCTAGGGTGAGAACGTCATGTAAGAACGCATCTGATTGGTCGTTACGCATCTGAGTGACACGATGACAGTGTATGAAAAGCGTCGAGACAAAACAGTGTCAAACAAGAATGTAACCAGACATCCAAAGGAGATACGTTCCTTCAAACATACATATCAACTTCATCCACCTAATTCAAATTTACTCGTGGTATAAATATAAAACACACCTCAGGTAGAGTACAGGGGACGGGAATCAACGACTCTTGTTGGAGCTTTTACTGTATTTCACGCGCACCTTCAGCGCGCGTGAAATTCAGAAAAAGCTCCAACTGAAACCGTTGATTCAATCCCCTGTGTCCTATTCTCGGTGTGTTCTGTTTTATTGTGTTACAAAACTTACCTAATATGGGTGCTGAGTCGGACGACGGTGGCAAAGTCTCTTGTATAACCAACAAGAACACAGACAATGATAACATTACAGTAACCTGTAAGGAAATTTTCTCTCCCGAGTCCACCGGCAATAAGAAACCAAGCATGGTCAATGCCGCCACAAGGATACATGGCACGATTAAACAGATTATGTAGAACAGAGGACGTCTATGTACGCCTAATTGGAACGTGAGGGTGATGAACGGATTTGGACAGCAGTCGTAGTAGGTAACAAGTCTTTCGATGTCGTAACTGTTCACGTGCCATTCCGCACTTTGCTTAAACAGCGAGGAGTCTCCTTTCTCCGACACGTTCCAAAAATTAACTTCGCTGCCATCATATCTCCAAGACCCGAATGAAAATTCGCATACTTGGTGGTCAAAAGGAAAATAAGTAACCTTCAGCTTGCAGAAACTCCGTAAAATGATCGGCCAGCTGTAGAATATGTGACCGTCTGATTTTATCATAACTCTATAGTCGCCCATCTCCGTAAACATGTCACCGTCAGTGCTGAAATATAAGAGTTACATTGTTACACATGACATCTATTGGCCAGAGTCGTGAACTCTTCAGCACTGTGGATAGTAATATGATTTACTTCCGGTCAGTATGCGGAATATTTTGTTTCAGAGCGTGTGTTGGCTTTTGTATATTGTGATGCTATTGAAGAGTGTTGTCAAAATTGCGATCACACTAATGGGGAGCCTATCACTGCGTTCGTAACTGTGTGTCATAATTACACCGACAAAGCGGTCGTGTCGACGCTCTGTGTGATTTGCAGTATACAAGCCGATCTTGATTGGCATATAGAGATAGCCATGCACATTTTTCCTTGGAGAGAAGACCCCAGGTCTCCCTTTCACCAATCCAACTCCACTGGGATGGGTTGATTGAAGTAGTTTGAAAATGTACTATCAAATCGAGTCGTAATGTTTTCATTATCACATATAACAACCGGTAGTAATTAGACCAAGAACGATAACTCACTTTCCGATAAAGCAAAATAAGGAAGGCATGTTTTCGAAGCTGCACTCACTCACAAAAGTAATGAAATAATTCGAGTTGTACGCATGTTGGGGTCACTGCTTTTAGAAATATTTATTAAATCAATGACGCTAGCTGATGTAATACGCATAACAATGCTAAACGTATTCGGAAATCAAATGTTTTACTGAACTGAAACAGAAACTCCGTTGACAATGCCATTGTTTTGATCCAGCGAATTATTCGTGAAAACTGTGCTGTGTTTTGGTTTGAATACAATAAAATAGTTACTTGTTTAAATGCTGAGATGGTTATTTTTTAGAGAAGATGGTGTATGATAAATTCGCCGAGTTCCAAGATGGTGTACTGAAGTCTCGATATTTATTATTTATTTATTTATTGGTGTTTAAAGTCACATGTTTATTATGCACAATGGCTAATCATGACCGTGACAGTTTTACGGGTGGGGGAAGCCGGAGTACCCAGAGAGCACCACCGAGCAACGACGAGCAGCTGCCAGCTCCCCAACATCATAACCCCACGCTCCAGCACAGGCAGGGTTAGATTGTGTGGTGAACACCAATAATTATGTCAGAAAAGTTAGTTACAACCTGTTGAGTTGGACGTTTTGTCTGGTACTCGGAGTACTCCACTGGAATTGGAACAGACCTGATGTGATTTTTCCGTCCGTGATGATTGAGGTACTCTCACCTGTTGGACGGCGAATTGTCAAGACGTCTGGTTTTGGGATCTGACAACTTGTATTTTATGGTGAGTTTCCACAATTATAGATCAATTCTATAACAATTGGTTGAAGACATGCGCACTATGGTCGTGCAGTACGCCTTAGTACACGGCGTCATCGTGCCCCCCGTGTGGACAATCGGGGTAAGTGCCTTGCCGAAGGACACAACGCGGGAGTCCGAATCGATCGCTCAGACGGTCACCCATCCGAGGACTAACCGGGCTCGACGTTGCTTAACTTCGGTGATCTGACGAGAACCGGTTACCGCAACGCAACCGCGCCCATGAAAGTGTTCGAAAAGATACTGATATATTGAAGTCTCGATACATAACCAGGGAGGACGCATAGTCTCCAAAACGCCACCTCGGATTCCCAGGGTAGTGAGTAGAGATTATTACTATGTTGGTTTCATATCGGCCGAGATATCAGCTAGAGGTATCGCTATAATAGCCTGAGACTGAAGGTCGAAGTAATGACCTCTTTATTTATTAACCCTTTACCCAACGTAACGGCCAAAACCGGCCAGTGCTATTCTCAAAAATCGTCAATTAATTTTCAAAATATTTTCATTTTTTGTCTCAAAAACATAGGTTATGACCCCTCGTTGGAACGAGCTCGACGAGCTCGTTCCAACGAGGGGTCATAACCTATGTTTTTGAGACAAAAAATGAAACAAATTAGTTATTCAAGAATTTTTTTTTGCAAGTGTCGTCTGCTTTTTATGTTAGGTAAAGGGTTAAATCAAAAACAAAGTATTATAAACTGTTCTCAAATCTGTTACCGTTTTCTGGCATTGTCATTGTTTCTCATTTTTTTAACCAAGTCCAAAGTTTCCTCTCCTCCCAGTCCAGCTATCCAAACGTCTCGGCTTCCCCATTGGGGAAGCCGTGACGTTCGAATAGCTGAAGTATCTCTTCTACCACACTGGCGAATCCCCGCTTACGACTCTGTATCTCAGTTTAGGTCGAATTTTTGGTAGTACTCTCTTCTTTCTTCTCCTTGTCCACCAAATCCTTACTTGTTGCCAGAATTAATTTCTGACCATACAAAAACTCAGCCTCAAAGTACTCAATTTTGCCTGGTGACGTTAATTCTCCTGATTGTGTTCGACGAATAACGGCGATTGATTCCGAGATAAACAGATTAGTTGCGCCTAGTAACGCATACTGGGTGTTAACTCTCGCGTAGTCCATACTGGCCGAGATCTGCGTCATACCAGCCGAATTTGAAGTCATAATGTCGCTTGAAAGACGGCAAATTTGGGAAAGAAAATCGTATCTGATAAACGATAACCAAAATTAAGTTTAAAACTCAAATATACGCAATATACCGTGTGAAAGCTCTTTCCACTCTTGATAATTTTATCCTGCGACGTTAAGTTAAATGTTGCCTGTTGACCAGGATTTCTCATAAATTTTTCTACATTATAAAAACGCTATTAGTGAAAGGAGATATGAACTCTGTGGGGGTTTTTTTTAAATTTATTTATGAAAGTCGACAAAGAAGAACTTTCATTTCCGGCTTCGGACTGAAAAGAAAAGTAGTTTTCAAATAGATGACAGTTATTTCCCGAGAATTCGCCACACATTTTTGTCGAAATAGCTGAAGAAGTCTTCATTTTACTTTAATTTTACACCAGAAAAAAGAATTAAATTAAAATGAATTAAATATAGAGTAATCGCTTGACTGGACTGGTTACGTGGAATAATTCATGAGAGGTGAGGGACGTTGTACAAAAACGAGTGCGCGAATATAATCCCTCGCCTCGAATGAATTATTTCACGTACCCAGTCCAGTCAAGCGATTACTCTGTTTATTACTTTTCATTATTAACGATAATTATATTATTTAACCCTTTACCTAACGTAACGGCCAGCGCTATTCTCAAAAATCGTCAATTAATTTTCATTATTTTTTATTTTTTTGTCTCTAAAACATAGGTTATGACCCCCATTGGAACGAGCTCGTTCCAATGAGAGGGCATAACCTATGTTTTTGAGACACAAAAATGAAAATAATAGTTATTCAATATTTTTTTTTTTTGCAAGTGTCGTCTGCTTTTCATGTTAAGTAAAGGGTTAAAAAAACAAAAAACAATGAAGTCCCCATTACACCCACGGCAAAACGTCTTCGTTTACGCGCACGGATACATTTCACAATCGTTGATTGCATAATTCACTTGTGGAGTTATCGTTTATAATCAAACCCGGAAATCCCAGTAAATCACACTTTGGAAAGTAATAAAATAAAATAAAAGAAATCTTCAATATCTGATATTTAAAAATACACATATCTGGTGCGCATGCTACCTTTTAAAAGAAAAAAATCAACTGTATATGCCCTTACAAAAATTTAGATAAAACAGCACTCTTCTAGCAGCATATAAGGATTTAATAGATTTGTTAAATTCTAAATATGTAAGTGTTTTGCTTTTTCGCTGGTTTCGTTAGAACCGAAATATTAGTGACATTCGTTAAAACATACTTTTCATAAAGCGTGATATCCGGTGTCCATATTATGGTAGGTTTAACAATTATATGATCTACGCCGGTTTCTGTTTTGTCCCAGGCCAATCTGCAATCTATCCAATTCTAAAAAAAAACCAAAACAGAGATACATATCTATTAGTTGGCTTTATGATTCTGTTACTAATGTCGCTCGAATATCGTGAAGCTCATCAGAGGATCCATTTAGTCCGGCCTTTCAAACGTGAGGGGGCAATTTCCCCCTCCTGGTCTGGGAATGGAAACTATTTCCTTATAAATACTCAGTGCCGTGTTAACCCATGGCCGGGCCCCTAGGCTTTTAGGTACTTGGGGGCGGAGCTCCCTCCGGCACTTCAGTTTTTCACCCCACCACAGCTGACAGCCTGACCCTGGTACGGTAAGCACTATTCCGCAGTGTATAGCCCTATATCCATTTTGCGGGTCTCCTGAAGAATTCTACTCACAACTTGACATATTATTTAAATAAGCATTAAAATAATGTACTGTATAGAAATTTATCTGATAACCATAGAGTATAACACCCGTTGTATATACTTGAAGTATATACAACGGGTGTTGTATATAATTATAATTTATGCGAACGACCTCTGACCTCTTTCAATTCCATTTTCATTCATTCATTCATGAAACATCGTTATATCACAGGGCAGGTTTTAATTGTACGCTTATTGCACTTTGTCAAAATCCTCTGATGGTGTCATTTCTTATTTATTTTGCTTCAATAAAGGCAACCTAAAATTTTGCTTCAAAACATTGTAGAAATTACTTGAATGTTAATTTATTTATTGATGTTTAAGGTCACATATTTATGCACAATGGCTAATCATGACCGTGACAGTTTTACGGGTGGAGGAAGCCGGAGTACCCGGAGAGAACCACCGAGCAACGACGAGCAGCTGCCAGCTCCCCAACATCGTAACTCCGCACTGCAGCACAGGCAGGGTTAGATTGGTTGAAGACATGCGTACCATCGACGTGCAGTACGCCTTAGTACACGGCGTCATCGTGCCCCCACATGGGCAATGGGGGTGAAGTGTACTTGAATGTTAATAGTAATTAGTATGCGGCGACTGCGAACTATTTATAGTCACGGCCTCGATCAAAAGTACTCGCGGAACTGCGCTAATTAAAAGTTCGTCTGCTCTACCTGAAAAAAAAACACTTCGTAAAAATTGTAAACAAACGCAAAATTATTTGTTATATTGGGACTACAGCATAAAACACGGAAGAAAACTGGAACTATGTCAAAAAAAGAATAACTCTACTGAAACACCGTTTTGTTACTGTTAATAAAATAGTTGAAATTTATTTTGTTCCAGCGCAGTTACATGATGCAAGAAGTGCAATCGCACTTTACAATCGCCGTCATCGATTTTGTAATGTAAGGGACACAACTCTATGCGTCTTGTCCTATTTCTTTTGTCTCGTAGACTGGTTTTCTTTGGAAGCCCGTGGGAAGCATATATAAGTCGGGTAGACGCACGAGACGGGTGTCTGTTTGTTATCAGATAAAAACAATAAACATATAGTGTGTTTTTATATCTGTGTTATACAACTCGTTGAAATATGGTTTATTTTTTCTCGGCGAAGCCTCGAAAAAATAAACCATATTTCAACTCGTTGTATAACAGATATAAAAACACACTATATGTTTATTGTCTATATATATAGAGGATATTCACGAAAATTTGATGAATACCGAAAATATCTCGTGAGTGGCTACAAAGAAATATGAGGATCTTCACGAGCGACGCAGTCGCGAGTGAAGATCCTCATATTTCTTGTAGCCACGAACGAGATATTTTCGGTATTCATCAAATTTTCGTGAATTTTCTTTTTATTTAATGCTCTACGACTACAAACTCTCCAATTTGTGGCCTTTATTTGCCATTAAGGCGCAAAATTTATGTGCCGAACCGGCGTCCATACAAAAATTACAACAACCAAACTCCAACCATTGGAATGTGTGAATATCCGCACAAAAAGTAGTCCCGTCTTATTTCTCCCCTAACTTTACGATTTACCAAGGCTGGCGAATTGAAATAATCGCAATGTGTTTCGAAGAAATAGAACAATAACAAAAAACACCACTTTCTTATTTTCAATAACAAGACACGTCATTTTATTTTTTTTGAACTCAATGCACTGAAGACGTGTGAAGTTGAACTGAAGAAATTTGAAAGTGATTTCGGCTTTTCGCTGGAAGGTGAATGAGAAAGTCAAACTTTGAAACCGCTGATTTAATGAATTGATTTAGTCACTGTCACTATCAATTATTCGAATTCGTTTGTATTTGGGACTCTGGAATTCATTACTGATGTGCTGACTCGTTTAAAGTACATGTGATTCGTCATCCGAACCTACGATGAAATATCGATTTCTAAATATCATTTTGATATTTCGTTTTGCCGACCGACAGGGGAATATGACTTAATTTTTCAGCGTGAATTGATGCCTGAGCATTAAATAAATATAGTATACTTATGAGAGTATATATAGGGATAAAAACATATGTATATGTATCGCTGTGGTGCAGAGTGCAAAGTGCCTTTAACCATTGGAGTCACCACAATCGGAACAAATCAGGCTTATAGCATCCCAACCCCCCATCGGTCATGTTCAAGACGCCACTGATTCGATTCGAGGATCGATTAAATTTCGAATGATGAAGTTATTCGAATCGAACTGAAAATGTGCGTTTCGCAGGGCCCTACTGTACACTCGCGTGTAAAAATCTCGCCAAATATTGTAACAAAAAAAAACGGATTCTTCCCTCAGATCATGATCATGTTGTAACACATAGCAATGGATCGAGATTCCATCAATAGAATATCGCGATCTGGTTGATCTGATTTCGAATTGCAACAGATTACCGAGGGCAGTTACCGGTGGCTGATATCTCGGCCGATATGAAACCAAGTAAGTAATAACCTCTTTATTTATTGAACCAAAAAACAAAGTATTACAAAATGTTCTCAGATCAATTACAGTTTTCAGACATTGCCATTGTTTCTAATTCTTTTCACCAAGTCCGAAGTTTCCTCTCCTCCCAGTTCAGCGATCAGAACGTCTCGGCTTCCCCATTGGGGGAGCCGTGACGTTCGGATAGCTGAACTATTTCTTCTCCCATCATTTATCATTCATCAAATATGATTTTCTTTCCCAAATTTCACGTTTCAGTTAGTTTTAGGAAAACAGCCCCATTCCGTGGTTCACCGGTCCCAAAAGGGACTGAAATTCCTGTCAATCAAACAGTTAAGTTGCTAGATTCCGCCGTATGACGGAGTAGTGGCAAATCGCTAGTCTAGGTTGCCCCTAGCATAAAACGGATGGCATTTAGGAACGAAACTTTAACAACAACCTCGAGGCTATCAAAAGAAAATTCGGGATGCGCCACCTTCCCGTTGGAAAATCGGATAGTCCGCTACTGGTAATGTACACCTCAGACGTGGGGTGGAAGGGGCGGGGCAAGAAATGCGCTTGAACTCTTCTTGGTTGGGTTTATACGACACCTCAAACTAATCCGTTTTGAACACATTAAGAATATGTCAAGAACTTAGCGAGAACGGAAACGGGCATTGGAATCGCATTATGGAACGGAATGAAAATGTGATTAAGCCTAGACATAAACTGACCCTAGAGTTACTCCATTTGATGTTTCAATTACATTCCACGATTCCATCCCAGGCTTTTTAACTCGAGGATCCACTACAAAGAAACTTAGGCCCAACAGATGACATGTGGCTTGATTTATTTATTTATTGGTGTTTTATATAATTATGCACAATGGCTAATCGTGACCGTGACCGTGACAGTTTTACAGGTGGAGGAAGCCGGAGTACCCGGAGAGAACCACCGAGCACCGACGAGCAACTGTTAGCTCCACAACATTCTAAGTCTGTTCAAGCTCCGCTCAAGCAGGGTTATGTACAGCGATTGAAGACATGTGCACCATCGACGTGCAGTACGCCTTAGTACACGGCATCATCGTGCCCCCATGTAGGCAACCGGGATAAAGTGCCTTTCCCATGGATACAACGCGGGTCATCCCGGACGGGGATCGAACGCGGGGCCTCTAGCATAGAAGTCCAACTGTCTACAACTGAGCCACCACGCTCCCAAAGTGGCTTGAGAATTGGCCTTGGAATGAAAACTTTCATGTTTTTGTCTCCCTCAGTTTGTCCTACATTTACGTATTTTAAATCTACCCTGATCTACACCAAACTGTTGTCTGTTATCATTATACTTTTGTGACAGATTAATGTACAAATACAGTGCAGTTGCCGTGGACTGGTCGTAATCCACGCGTGGTCAGTGATGTGCACGTGTGCGTTTACCAGGTAACAAAAATCATCATCAGCAAAATTTCAATTAATGAAGCACCGGGTTGTACCCGATGCTTCATTAATTAAATTTTTGATGATTATTCCTATAATTAGTGTTTGGAATCTAATATTATTGTTTCTATGAAAATATTGCCCACCCGTGGAAAGTGATCAATCCACGGCAGCCTTATTGTACTTCTCACATGTTTATTTCGGGTAAAAGGCTTTTCGTATAAGAAATGTTACTCACCATTCTCATCCACATTTTTGTTACCAATTCCTGCGTGGGCTCATCCTGAAATGTACGAATACAGACGTTATGGTAACAGGATAAAGTATTATAACATTCACTTGTGTAATAAATAATATATTAATCCGCTGGTAATTTCATATCGTTTAATGGGTTTTAACACTTAATGCACTCATATCGAAATATCAAAATTCCCAGCTGCATTCTGTTCCACAATGTAGCTAGGAATTTAACAAATTCAATCTGGTGCCCCGAAGAAACGGTACAGGAAAAACGATACAGGAAAAAAACGGTACTGGAACAAATGGTACACAGTGGTAGGAAAATACGGTACCGGAACAAATGGTACGGAGGGGTTGGATATATGTATATATACCTTTCCTAGTTTTATAATTTGAAAAAATTTGGAGGAATTAAATTATACAAATCTTGACAATCAACACCCAGTGTTTACATTAGCTCTCTTGACAGGCAGACTTTTCGTAACAGTCATGGAAAGCATGTACCCCTTGATTTTCATGATGTTTTTGTGTACCGTCTACATCTACATGACATGTGTAGGGCATTCAATCAACAGTACACGAAAACATCATGAAAATCAAGGGGTACATGCTTTCCATGACTGTCACGAAAAGTTTGCCTGTCAAGAGAGCTAATGTAAAGAGAGCTGGGGGGGGGGGGGGGGGCATCACAATACATTCCTCAATCATATCCACAAAAAATATCGCAAATATGTCACGAGCAAATTTCACAATGATGTGTCAAATATTTGGTGCTTAGCAATCTCTGAGTAGTACATATATCGTCTATGTCATGCAGAAATTCCACCAGGCACAGTCCAGGCATCGCGCCAATGGACTGAAAACGGTCATGTTTTTTCGGAAAGTGGCTCTGACGAGAGTCGATCCGGCTGTACGGCACCCAATCGCCAAGCCAATAATGCTCTGCCACCATACCAACTGAGCCAACGGTCACCCCAGAAAAGGTTGTAATTAACTCAGTTAGTATGTTAGTTCACATTTACAACCCGCCCCGAGACCGATATTCCAAAATTAACAATCACTAAATTGCTACATACAGGTGCGTTTCAAAATTAAACAACATATAGTACTGTGCCAAAATTAACTCCACATTTTTTGTAATAAAGAAATTTAAATGTTCTCAGAGGAAACACTCATATGAACGTATAGGTGACGTCATAGATTGTAAAAAATTAGGCAAATTTCATATACCACTGTAATGAGACATGGTTGTGGCATACAAAGGTGCATAAATAAGTTATGGGCCTTTCAGGGGGCGGATATGGTTTGATGTAAGGTGAAGTGAGATCAATATTAGGCGAGGCCGAAGGCGGAGCCTAATATTGATCTCGCTGAGCCTTACATTACACCATATCCGCCCCCTGAAAGCCCCATAACGTATTTATTATGCCAGTCCTTTGAAAGAGACACAACCATAAGTGTAATTTATGTTCGATATCGATCAACTTTCAAGTTCAATCATTCAAATCAAAACAAAACAGACAATAAAATTTACAGTCTAGGGGGAGTAACTCGAAAATATTTGCATGAACTGAGAAGGGCAGATTATTCGGGTAAGGATTCACGCTTGAGTTCGTCTCAGACAGTGCCAGCTGGCTTCTACACATGTCGTTTTAGTGGTTTATTTATTGTATTTATTAACATTTGTTTATTAAAATTTCTCAAAGACTGGGAGAAACGTATTATAGTTGTAAGTTGCTCAACAGACACACACGTGAAATTATTTGTTGTTCGTTGAACACGCGAAATTAGGAAAAACATCGAAGTGAGCGTTGGATGTCAAAAACAAAATGTCGGAACTGACCGTATATAAGCTCTATATACGGTCAGCTCGATGATACACAGTCTCATATACGGTCACTAGATATTGAAGCTGATTGGTCAATAACAATTACTGACATAATAACGCGTCATACCGTCTGGTTGGTGCAGAAATAAAAATCCATTCAGACATCATTACGAACAGCAAAGGTAAGTGAAAATCGAGCCAATACTTTTGGTTATATTAATCAGTTACAATTAATCTTTTCTTTTTCCGGTTTTAAAGTAGTTCTGAAGCGATTTTGGATATTACTTTTCCTTTTGTTGAAGGGAAAGAATTCCACAAATGCAAGGTTCCAAATAGTAACACCGAGTGACAGTAAACAAACGTGGAAAACCTTCCAAGCACAGATGGCAGAACATTATGGAATATCAGTCTTAAGATATACTATGATGAATTTATACAAAAACAATATAAACAGACTGGATCTGTGGTGAATGTAAAGGAAAGACTTCTCGTCCCTTGAGTTCCAATGTGTTCTATGTGCCTACTGGCAGCCTACGGGCAGCCTACTGGAGTGTCTACTGGCACATTGAAACTCAGAGGACATTCTGTCAGGTACTACAGAACATTGCGACGAATTTGTATGGACGATCGTCGGTTAACTTTCACAGAAATGCGCCAAACGGTTTGGCGACAGTGTGATGCTCGTGTTTGGAGAAGCACAATCCAACGGCGACTATGATCCTCACTTACCTTTGCTGTTCATAATAATGTATGTATGGATTTTTATTTCTGAACCAATCAGACGTCATCAAACGATATGCACCTCGTATGGCCCAATCATGTCTCATTACAGTGGTACATGAAATTTGCATATTTTTTACAATCTGTGACGTTATTTCCTGTTCAAAAAAAGTAGGGGATATCCAAACTGATGTTGATATTTTCGGAAAATGGTATTGGATACGCGTGATTGGACACATCCATTCTGTTACCAAGTTTAGTGTAGATCATGCATGTCACCGCCCACGAAAACTTCGTGCAGGTTTTTCGCAGGAGCGCCGCGTTAATGTCTGTTGGGATACGTTTTGAAATTTTCATTTTGAATGGACGGGCTTTTTCGGAGGTCCCATCGTTCTTTTCTTGGTATAAACTCGTTCATCAATAGTTTCTGGTCGAAACGTAACTTTTGAGGTATGCGAAGACTGACACGCGAAGAACGTTTACATGCCGTTGGCATCTTGGAAGCTGGCAACAGACAGACTGCAGTGGCTCAAATTCTCAACGTTACTCAATCGGTGATTAGCAGGTTGTAGTCAAGCTACCGATAGACAGGCAATGTTGATAACAGACGTCGATCAGATGGTCCAAGAGCGACAACTGCTAACCAGGAACGTTTCATCCGAACCACAGCATTGCGTAACCGCCATCAAAGTGCCTCTGAAATTGGACAGCAGCTGCACCGAACGACATATGTGCGGGTCAGTGGTCAGACTATCCGAAATCGCCTACACAGCTGGAATTTGTACGCTCCACGACCTCGAATAATTCCACGTTTGACTGAACGTCGCATCGCAGCATGGCGTAATTGGTGTGGAGACGACAGCGGTGGGGCAATCGTCGGTGGAGCAACGTCATGTTTTCAGATGACTCGAGGTTCACTCTCGACTTCCGCGACAGGCGAAACAGATTGTGGCGGCGGCGGCGGCGCGGTAGCGGCGGTGGAACGAACGATACCATGGCGTAACCTTTAGGCAGCACGATCATTTTGGTGATGGGTCTGTCATGGTGTGGGGAGGCATAACCATGAAAGCAAAACAACATTACATATCATCCAAGGGCGTGTCACAGGGCAGAACTACCATGACATGTTAGCAGCTCCTGTGGTGCCATTTGCGCAACGTCACGGCCGACGATTCATTTTCCAAGATGACAATGCAAGAGAACACAGGGCCCGAGTCGCTACAGAGTTCCTCCAGGAGCAGAACATCACTACACTGCCTTGGCCAGCACTAAGTCCAGACCTTTCACCAATCGAGCAAGCCTGGGATATGCTTCGCAGGCACCTACGACAAAGCCTACAGACCATACCGATGTCCAGGAACTCGCAACTGCACTGCAGGAAGAATGGAATAACATCAGTCAAGCTGATATTGGACGTTTGGTGAGGAGTATGCCACGTCGGATCCGCGCTTGCCTCACGAACCGAGGAGGATTTGCAAGGTATTGAGGTCTTGGGTTGAATGTGGTAAATTCTCTGACTGACCGTCCATGTCTTCTATAGCTCAATGCGTGGAATGTGTGCTTGTCAAACACCCAATTATCGCTGAAATCATTCACCAGATGCCACAGTGCAATGCCTCAACTGCCTTTTTGATGAAAATATAAATGTATTTTTTTCATATAGCTCACTTTTATCAAATATCCCCTACTTTTTTTAATAGTATATGTTTTAATCAACATAAAATGCTGAATTTTGTCTTTAAAAGTGAAGTTTAGGGTGAAAATAAAATAAAATTACAAGAGAGTGTAAAGAAATTGCATCCGGCCTTCTCTGACGCCCACCCACACCGGCATGCATTCCTACGTTTTAACTGCTCCCTTCTGCAAGAGCGGAGTTAGTTTTATTGTGCTCTCGCCAATGCCTGGCTACGGGAACCTTGAATTACGATTACAGCTCGGCATTAGTTAACGCACGTGTCGGAAAGTATGCTGGCTTGTGTTTGCGCTGGCGATGCAAACCTTTCAGTTGCAGGCTTGTACCGGCTTGTAGAGAGTATATAAACTTGAAGCTCGGCTTGCCCAGACCAAGCCTGAAAATAAGCAGCCTGTCATCTGCAAAATGAGGTCCCCAGAGGGTGAATTTGGTGATGCTACCCTGCACAGCAGGGTTGCATCACAAAATTTACCCTCTGTGAACCTCAGTCTGAATTAAGATCTGAAGTCAAAACAGAAAGATGTACATAGAGGATAAATTGGCCCACTGTATGGGATAGCATCAACAAATTCACCCTCTGTGACCCCATTTTGCAAATGACAGGTTGCTTATATTCAGGATTGGCCCAGACAGTGTCCGCCTCACTTCGCAACGCATTGTTGCAACTGTTGCTGTTGAAAGAGAGACCCTTTGTTCATCGTTCCACTACGGGTATGTGCGTATAGAATCTACTCTTCCGTTGTGACAAACTTGTCATGTCTGAATAATTTGGTGGAAAAAAATCAAGATGTTATTATAAACTTTATCACGAATAAAATTCGGTAAATGGTGGATATGTTCTTTCGACTTAGTACAAACATTTGACACACTAGCTGTGACGTGACCAACAATTTGTCCTTTAACCCTTTACCCAACGCAGACGATTTCAAACCTTATTATTTTAAATATCATTTTTTAAATATTTTCAAAACATTTCAACAAACCATATCATGTAACCCCTTTTTGGAACGAGCTCGACGAGCTCGTTCCACAAAAGGGTCACGTGATATGGTTTTGTTGAAATTTTTCGAAAAATAATATTTTTTCAGCTGCTAAATTTGCATATTGCGCGGGCTAATATTGACGATTCGTTGGGTAAAGGGTTAGCGCTGAACAAGTTCGGTCCTGTAATTGCCCCGTTCTTTGTGGCATGATAGTTAATTCAGAGGACAAGATCTCTGTGCTATAATGATCCATATAATTGGTTAAATTCCAAGTCGTACAATGGAGAAAAGTTTCAGCTTGAAATTATGATATTTCTACGTAAGTGCACTGAGAGCTAACATACAACACCAATATACTTACTAAACTCAATATCTGCCGAATGGCGGCATCCAAATAAACATCGACTGTTTCGAATCCTGGACAATCGGGACGAAGTTGACTGTCATAATCTTGGAATATCATTCTCTTCACATCTGTTACACTTCTTTGTGTCTTGCACTCCCATACACCGATCACTGAAAAACAACTGCTGTAATTGTAGGCAGTCTACTTTAGGGTGCTATATAAGTAAGGGAAATTTGTTTACTTTGAAATTTCCACCTCTGTTATTACATACATTCAAATTAAATAAACACAAATTATAAATAAAAAATCGCGACATCGACGCCGTAGCTGCGACGGGTGGTGCAATCTCACAAAATTCTAAGTTCATCAAGGGCCATAACTCCAAGAAAAATATTTGGAACAACACATGCATTGAACAGTGGCTAGACATCAATAAGATACACTTACATGCCAAATATAAAGTCATTCCATGAAGAATTTCAAAAGTTATTGAGTTTTGAAACTCGTTGGTCACAGACAAACTCGTTGGTCACAGACAGACCGACCGACCGACAGACCGACAGACAGACCGACATTGCCACTTATAGATCTGCTAGTCGCAGCTAAAAAATCGCGACATCGACGCCGTAGCTGCGACGGGTGGTGCAATCTCACAAAATTCCAAGTTCATCAAGGGCCATAACTCCAAGAAAAATACTTGGAACAACACATGCATTGAACAGTGGCTAGACATCAATAAGATACACTTACATGCCAAATATAAAGTCATTCAATGGAGTATTTCAAAAGTTATTGAGTTTTGAAACTCGTTGGTCACAGACAAACTCGTTGGTCACAGACCGACCGACCGACCGACCGACCGACCGACCGACCGACAGACAGACCGACATTGCCACTTATAGAGCCGACATTGCTACATCATAATATCATAATCTAAAAAAGATTATGATATTATGATGTATAAAACACGAAAAACATATACAATCAACTAACAGACTTGACAGCAGGCACTAATGGTTCCCGGAAGTCTGCTACCATATTCGTAACAGAACTGATAATAAACTAACACTTCCAGAGAACAGCCCGGGGTCAAATGTGCTTCAGATGTCCAAGAACATGCGGGCAACTTATCCTGCTGATTCTCACGCGGGATCGGGGGAGGGGGGGGGGGGGGCTAGGTTAAGCAAAGCAGTGAGAACTTTGGGGGACCCAGGCCTGACGCAAGAATCCTGGACTCCTGCCACTCCCCCAACTTCTGAGCCCCGGGGTTACTACTCCCTCTCCCCGGCCCTACACTCCAGGAGAGAGAGCGACCATCACCTAGTTCTACTTTATCTTTGTTTTCCGTTTATCTGGGGATTGTCCTATCAGATCAATTAACTTCTACACAAACTCGAAGATCGAAGAGTGAAATGAAACGAGGGGTGGGTAATCATTTTCTGTCCATCTGCCCTATATCAGGTCAATTAACGTCTATACAATTCGGACTGAAAGTGTGAATTGATAAGGGTGGGGGGGGGGGGGGAGGGGGTAATCATTTTCTGTCTATCTGCGGGTGACCCTATCAGATCGATTAACGTCTACATGTACACAACTCGCAGTTCAAAGTGTAAAATGATAACAGGGGTGGTGGTGGGGGTGGGGGTGGGGTGATCATTTTCTGTTTATCTGCGGGTAGTCCTATCAGATCAATTAAAGTCTACACAACTCAGAATTCAAAGGGTGACGTGATAACGTGTGGGGGTGGTAATCATTTTCTGTACATCTCGGTATGTCAGTGTCTTCAAAAATTATGAAAGGTGACATGTCGCGATATTTTGTCTCCATTTAAAAATCATGAATTGACAACAGAGTTATCCATCCTTTAACACAGTGGATCTCTTTAACAACAAAAACCTGCAGTGGTCACATGGCTCTTATATGCCGGTCAAATTTAAGCTATTTCACCGGTAACCAGAGAAAGAGAATAACACGATATAAACTAACATGGTTAATTTGTATATACGGGGGCGTGGTAGCTCAGTGGTAGACTGTTGGACTTCTATGCTGGAGGTCCCGAGTTCGATCCCCGTCCGGGACGACCCGCGTTGTGTCCTTGGGCAAGGCACTTTAACCCGGTTGTCTACACGGGGGCACGATGACGCAGTGTACTAAGGCGTACCGCACGTCGATGGTGCACATGTCTTCAACCGCTGTAACTATGCTTGAGCGGAGCTTGAGCAGAGTTAGAGTGTTGAGTTGACAGTTCCTCGTCGTTGTTCGGTGGTTTTTTCTGGGTAATCCGGCTTCCTTCACCCGTAAAACTGCCACGGTCACGATTAGCCATTGTGCATAAGTGTGTGTCCTTACAATAAATAATAATAATAATATTAATAATTTGTGAATACTGGCACGGCGCGCGTTAATTAAATAATAAATTGCGTCACGACTGCTACGTGTACATTTTATTTAACCACAGATAAATCTTCAGTCTTTTTAAATTAGAATCGTGGGTAATAAAATATTACAACTACATCAGGGCATGACGTCGACTAATGAATGCCTTGATGATGAAGTTGGAGTGTTTTATCAGTAGGGAGTTGAGCTATCAAATATAACTTCAAATTCTGCCGATTTTGGTTCTGGCTGTCTGCTAAAAATATTGACACAGTCCATCGGAAGTTACCACGCACTTCCTGAAAAATTCATTCACCTCAAATATTAGGGAGAAAGTGTCCTCCCGGCTCGTACCTCAAAACATGTTCTTGAAAGGTTTTTTTTTGCCGAAAACGAGAGTGATCTTTCATGTCTTGCCACCCGATCAATTTCTTTGTGTGGAAACTATATATTTCAACAGTGTACCCGAGGACATGCACCCCCACCCCACTAAAATTTTCGTTTCCTCTCAGACATATTGGCCACAACATTTCACTCAGCAGAGAACCCCAAAATGGTTTCCAATATACGGGATAATACAAGTACAACGTATTGTTTTTAACCCTTTCCCTAACGCAGACGATATCAAAATTTATTATTTTAATATGTTTTTTCCAAATTTTTCAAAATATTTCAACGAACCCATATCATATGACCCCCTCATTGGAACGAGCTCGACGAGCTCGTTCCAATAAGGGGTCACATGATATGGTTTCGTTGAATTTTTTTTAAATATGTATATTTTTTTAAACTACTTAATTTGTAAATTTCGCCGACGCATGCGCAGATTCGTTATGGAAAAGGGGGTTAATCAAAAATATTGTTTTGCACATTGCTGACGTCAGTGGTTTTAATTTACATTAACTTGTTAACTTACGTAATAGCATTATCCATATCACAACCCTTTTCAGCTCCATACTTCTTTGTTAATTCTTTCCAGGGCGGTTAGTGTTGTAATTCCTGACGAACTACCCAGCTTAGCAAACAAACCTGTAAATAAAATTAATGGAATTAATAACACTTTCCTTAACCCTTTACCTAGCATAAAAAGCAGACGACACTTGCAAAATAAATTCTTGAAGAACTAATTTTTTGTCTCAAAAACAGGTTATGACCCCTCGTTGGAACGAGCTCGTTCCAACGAGGGGTAATAGCCTATGTTTTTGAGACAAAAAAATGAAAATTAATTGGCGATTTTTGAGAATAACGCTGACCGGTTTTGGCCGAAGTTACGCTGGGTAATAGACGCGTCAGACGGGGATACGGATGGCCTTGCGGATGGAGATACGTATAATAAATCTCGACCCCCCTCCGAACCGTGAAAATACCACGCATTTTGGGAAAATAGGCATATAATACGGATGAGATACGGATGGTCTGCGGATAAATACGGATAGATACGGATGTATGCGTGTCATTCTGCGGCCATACCTAAAACCTGCGGCAGGAGATACGGATAGATACGCATAGATACTCATAGATACGGATGAGATACGGATAGTTACACTGCGATGCGCATGTCAAACAGGAAATACGGCTTGCACCGACGTGCGCACATCCGCATTAAGATCGCGATTTTTGGACGACAAATCAGTTCCAATTTGAGATTCCACAAGAGGTCAACCTTTGTTACACATCTTCTATATTCACAACCAGTGCCAAGATGCCACCAAAGATGAAAATTACCGCTAAGAAGAAGGCTACCAGGACAAGACATGCCAGGAGAGAGGCTGAGCAAGAGGAGTCTTCAGCAGAGTCGGTTGCTTCCACTGCTGCAGAAGAGTCACCTGGAGATGGACAGCTTCTGCATCCCCCAACACCTCCAGACGATATCATTAGAGGTAGAGGTAGAGGTAACGTCAGGGGAAAGAGTCAGGCAAACACTTCAAGCAGGCAGAGGACAACCAAGGACAAGGGCAAGGACACTAGTCAAAGTATTAAGTCCGTATTTTGTGGTATCAAACCTCGCGTTGGTAGACTCCCTTTTCCACCGTATTTATCCGTATCTGATGCGGATGAGGTACGTATTAATACGGATCAATACGGATTAATACGGATTTTGTGCGGATTGGCCATCCACACACGGATGAAAAAAAGTTTTGAAATTTTCAAAACTTTTTTCGTATTGTGCGCTTCGTGATACGTTTTCACACGGATTGATACGGATGATACGGATGTCTGCGGTCAGATACGGATGTCTGCGGATAGATACGGATGGTCATCCGTATCTATCCGTATCAACCGTATTTCCCCGTCTGAAGCGCTTTTATAAAGGGTGAACGAATCGACCGCAACCATCCGCGTAATTTACAAATTAAGCAGTTGAAAAAATATTTTTCAGCACGTTTCTGTTTTAAAATGCCTTGCAAAAGACTTGGGAAACAATAGATGAATGGTGTACCAGGATGGGTTTTATGAAGCAGCTCTGGTGCTTGCATTACCATCGCTAATCAAGTAACATGCTCTGGAATCCATAAAGTCTGTAGTATCCTGCGCAGCCCACTAGGTATTCGCCTAGAGGTCTTCTATCAGTTTCAGCCATTTTAAAATGGCGGCGCAAATAGAGCAAAAGAAAGACGTTTCTCGGTAGGGAGTAGAAATTGTGCTTTTGTGTACTTTAAAATTCCCAGATCTTTCCCATTTCTGTCCCAAATTCCCAATCTTTTTTCGAGAGATTTTGTGATCGACTTGAACAAAAATGAGAGCATATCACCGGCAAACAACACCATTCGACGCGTTTTAATACGCGAGAGTCGCGTCGATTATTCATGTTTTGATCTCAGATGTTTATTTCTGAGCGCGGCATAGCATCTCGATATAGTGTGTCGTAGAGTATACGCCCGATACCAACCGTACTATTGTGCTGCAAATAGTTCAAAAGTTACAGCTGATTTTAATTTTTCGGCCACCACCCCGGGTAGGCCTCACCCACGGGCGATGGACGTATGAGACCTCGCGTACAACGTGATACGGTATGGCGAAAGCACACAACTTCTCACTTTAAAATAAAAAAGATACAAATATCGACAATGATGAATGAAAATTCCGGTCCAATTCCCAAGCTGCACGATATTCAAAACTGAATACCGGTATCGGTATTTAAAAAAATACCGCGGTATACCGGTGTATCGAAATCTGTTCAGATATATGAACTCCAGTACCACAATCGAGACTAGAGGCATCACAGTCGGAACGAATTAGAATGCCTTGATGATGCGGTTCGAAAAACCTTTACCCAACGCAGACGATATCAAAATTTATTATTTTCAAAATTAGTTTATCAGCTTTTCCCCAAAGATTTCAACAAAACTATATCATGTGACCCCTCATTGGAACGAGCTCAAGAGCTCGTTCCAATGAGAGGTCACATGATATAGTTTTGTAGAAATTTTTGAAAATTATTTATTCAACTGCTGAATTTGTATATTACGAGCAGACGATTCCTTGGATAAAGGAATAATATTATTCATTCGGGGCTACGGTTAAAAACTCAAGACATCTTGAAAATTAAATTGTGGGTAAATAAATAATGATGATAAACCGATAATTTTGTAATTACACCGGTATTCAATCGATATTGGTCTGAATACCGGTATATACCGGTTTATCAATATACCGTGCAGCCCTACAGGTAACAGGATTTTCAAATGTTTATTTCCAAATTTCCGATGTGGTATCACGTCCTCACATGATGCATCTGAAAATAAGGTCCATGGCTGTTACAGTTACACCAACTGCACCCCTTGGTTACGCGTATTTTAAAATCTGCAGGTAATTCCCCCTCCCACCCAACCCATTGCCCACAGACCGGTAGAGTAGAAGTTTACAAAACGTGCTGCCATATATTCTTCCAAGTTGAAAGAAAATATGCTAAAGAAAGAACTGGCAATTCAAATGTTCAGTAATATAATATTTTTTCAACTTCGTCAGAAAAACATGTAAAGAACAGGTATTAAAATGTCAACCTGACAGCCAGTGGCGGTGCCATGGGGGGGGGGGGGGGGGTATGGGGTGGGTACTTACCCCTCCACTTTTTTTCGCCAAGCGTAGTAAAAAAAATACTATCATTTTAATTTTTGAATTGAACGTTGCGATGTAATGGTGGGTATGCTTAATTCCATATTCCCAAGTGCACTAAATCAGAGAAGTTTTTAAATTATGTTTGTGTGTGCCCCCCCCCCCCCTCCCCCCACACACACACACTAGCTTCAAACAACAAACAAGAGTCGAGGTCGCTAATTGCAACAAGGCGTGCCGCGTTCAAACGGTATGAAACATATCGCTTAAGAGTATTCGAGGAATGCTAGAATCGAGAGCGTGCAACGCATCCGTTTGGAATGCAGCCTACTTTCATTTTCAATCTGAGTGTCGTTTGGTGCTTTGTGCTCGCACTTTACAATAGCGTTCTTCCGTTAAAATGTCACCATGTACGACGTATTCTATAACTGAAAGACCTAACCAGTAAGTTTCAAAAGGATAAAACTGTTTTAATTTATTGTCTGGGAATGCTCCAGAGAACACCATTTACAACGTAAGTTTTAAAATTTTCTCAACATACGCGCGGCAGGCAATACCCAACTATACCCCCTCACTTCTGTAACTCTGACCCCGCCACTGCTGACAGCTAAAGCTAGATAACATTTATGAAATATCAGCAAAGTTAATAAATGCACTTAATTGAACATGAATGCATCTGGAGTGTGGATTGTCACTAAAACTCTTGCAGAATGGACTTTTAACACAGACTGCGGTGCCCATGGAGTAATATAAAAACGTTTCTCGGTAGGGAGTAGAAATTGTGCTGCTGTGTAAGTTAAAATACACAGATCTTGCCCATTTCTGTCCCAATCTTTTTCCGAGAGATTGTGTCATCGACTTGAACAAAGAAGAGTGCTTGTCACCTCCAAATAACAGCATTCGACGTGTTTCAATGTCCGAGAGTCACGTCGATTATTCATTTTTGATCTCAAATGTTTATCTCTGAGCGCTGCACAGCATCCCAACATAGTGTGCCGAATATAATAATAAATTTGAATTACGATTTTTGTTAATAGCGCCGTCCGTGTTTTGGGTCATTGGGTTAGATAAAAGGTAAACACAAAAATAAGCAAGAGATACCGGATTGTATCCTAATGTTTGCACTTAAAATTTTAGAGAAGTTTTAGAAAGGGATGGCGGTACGCCGAATCCACTCCCGTCCAAGTCCGCCACTGATCTTACAAGTTTATTGGAGGAGCTTCAGGAGAATGGAACAAAAGCTTGTCTCAAAATCAGCACGGGCACCAGCTGACATTGGAAAGGACGCCTCCATCAACACCAGCACGGATGCCAGTCATTTTGTCGGGAATTTAGAGTTACGTCCCTTCTTCACTCGCAAGTTCTCGTTGAAAACAGTTTCCGTTATCAATGAATTTCTGGAAGATTTCGCCATTCGAACATTCATATTTAAGAAGTCTTCCAAGTTGCGGTGGGATGGAACAATCTCTTCCCACATGAGTAGGCCTATCAATTGCGGCACGCGGCTGAACTAAGTATTGTTTCGACCTCCCTCCACCAGAGGGAGATGCGAACCCCCGCTAGAATATATCTCCGTATCCGAATATAAGTTATGGTTAAACTATTTCACCGGAAAATAGTATCAGCATGTTTCAAACAAAGCCTTTTTGATTTTCATTTTGTCTTTGAAAGAAGTTACGGCGAGGGTTGTGAATAAACTTGTTAAAAAGGAGTAAGTTCAATGTTAGAAAAAAGTCATTTTGGGTGCGTTTTAAGAAAACTTTAGATATTTGGGTGAGATTTTTCAAAAATATGCAGCACTTACTAACAAGTCATCGAAAACATTAACTTACCTTATGAAAATACCTCACATTTTTAACAACTGGAAATTAATTCTTTAAAAAAAACACACGTCCAGTTCGCCAAGATATTTCTGGATAGTGTCCACTACTTACAATGTTAGTGAAATAATGGAATAGAAACTAGTCGGTCTGTTTATCATTGGACAAAAGAAGGGTCGAATTAGCACATAGCAATGGGAGATCCTTTGTGACATTTGCCATTTGTACCCGTTTCGCAACAATTTCAAGAGATTAATATTACGTAACAAACCAGTTTTCCCCGTATATTGCTTCTCTGTTGTATTATACTCCCGAGAATAATAACATACCTATTATAGATTAAAATCTTCCGATTAATTTGACAAGATCAATAGTGAATTCTATAAACACCCTATTTTGCTAAATCGTTGTGGTTTTACTTCCGCATTATTTATTCATCTATTGGGTTTTAACCCTTCACTCAACGTAACGGCCAAAACTGGCCAGCCTTATTCTCAAAAATCGCCAATTAATTTTTATTATTTTTTGTCTCGTCGAGCTCGTTCCAATGAGGGGTCATAACCTGTTTTTGAGACAAAAACAAAAGTAGTTATTCAGGATTTTTTTTTTGCAAGTGTCGTCTGCTTTTCAAAATCGCTTATTAATTTTTATTATTTTTTCATTTTTTGTCTCAAAAACATAGGTTATGACCCCTCGTTGGAACGAGCTCATCGAGCTCGTTCCAATGAGGGGTCATAACCTATGTTTTTGAGACAAAAAAATATATAAAAAAATAGTTATTCAAGAATTGTTTTTGCAAGTGTCGTCTGCTTTTCATGTTAGGTAAAGGGTTAAAAGGGACTCAGTGGTTACGGTACTGGAATTCAAATCGAAATGTCCACGGTTCGATTTTCGCCAGGGGTAGCTGCGTTGTGGTACCGGGCAAGACACTTAATCCCGATTGTCCACGTGGGGCCACGCACGGTGATGCTGTGTACTAAGTCGTAATGCACATCGATGGTGCACTTGTCATCAACCAATGCTAACCCTGTTTGTGTGGAGTTAGTACGTTGGGGACTCTGGCAGTTGCTCGCCGTTGCTCGGTGGTTCTCTCTTGGTACTACGGCTCCCTCCACCCATAAAACTGTCTGGCAGAAGGTGACCTTGGCTATCGAAAGTGCCGTTAAACCCCAACAAATAAATAAATTGGTGTTAAAGGTCACATATTTCTGCACAATAGCGAATCATCACCGCAACATGGAAATAAAGTAAAGTCCAGTCAGTTGTTTGTACCCATGTTCAGGGACGCCGGAAGCATGGAAGCGGCTGTCCTCAGTGCCTTCGGACCACGGGGGCGAGAGGGGGCAGACACTGTCCTTCCCTGGATCGTATAACTCAATTATTCTGAATGATTAATTCTCGAAGTAAATCTAACATACACCCCAAATCTCTTCTGGGAGCGTTCAAAATTCAATGGGGGGGGGGGGGGGGGGGTTGGGGGTTGGGGGGTTGGTGGAGTTTGGAGGGGGCACCTCCTCTCAAACTCTCCTATCTCATGCTTTTGACCTTCGAGGCTTGAATGCTTCAGCATGTAATGACGGGCGGTTCATTCCCACTAGACCAACTCCCACGAGGCCAATTCCCAAAAGACCAATTCCCCTTAGACCAACTGGTGTGTTCTACTTTAAATATAATTCTATATAATTTGATATATTTATAAATATTTATAAATGTATTTAATGTTATTGATTATTCAAGCTTGAAAATAAGCAGTCTGTCATTTGCAGAATGAGGTCCCCAGAGGGTGAATTTGCTGATGCTATCCCATACAGTGGGCCAGTTTATCCTCTGGGTACCTCTTTCTCTTTATGTTTGAGACCTTGATTCAGGTTGAGGTTCACAGAGGGTAAATTTAGTGATGCTACACTACTGTGCAGGGTAGCATCACCAAATTCACCCTCTGGGGACCTCATTTTTCAGATGATAGTCGGCTCATTTTCTGGCCTGTCGATATTTTATAGATGTTGGGCAGATTTTTTTAAATAAATGCTTTCCTAATTATCCTTAATCAACCCTTAATCAATAACACTATGTAGTTGGTCTAAAGGGAATTGGTCTTTTTAGGAATTGTTCTAAAGGGAATTGGTCTAAAGGGAATTGGTCTAGTGGGAAGACACTACCACCACCCCCACCACCACCAAAAATACTTCCGGCGCCCCTGCCCATGTTGCCCAAGTACCGCACTAACACCTTACCCAACAAATCGGGTAACAAAAATCGTCATTCAAATTTATTATTTTTTGCCCACAAAACATAACTCATAAACAGAATGAACTCATTCCAATGATGGATTCTAAGCTACGTGGAATATGCAATTTGGGTTATGTGGTGTGTTAAATGAAGACGTGCGAAATTAAGATAGCCGAAAGTAAGTAAACAATTCTTCAAACGTTAACCCTTCTATATAGCATTCCAAAATTTGTACGAAAATTTAAGTTTTATCGACACACAGCGGCATATCAAACAACAAACCTGTCAGGTTGGCCTGTAATAACTTTATCTCAAACAGAAACTCCCTATATATACAGGACCGCAGCCAGGATGGCCGGTAATAACTTTATCTCATACAGAAACCCCCTATATATACAGGACCACAGCAAGGATGGCCGGTAATAACTTTATCTCATACAGAAACCCCCTATATATATACAGGACCGCAGCCAGGTTGGCCGGTATTAACTTTATCTCATACACAAACTCCCTATATATATACAGGACCGCAGCCAGGTTGGCCGGTATTAACTTTATCTCATACACATACTCCCTATATATACAGGACCGCAGCCAGGATGGCCAATAATAACTTCATCTCATACACAAACTCCCTATATAGACAGGACAGCAGCCAGGACGGCCGGTAATAACTTCATCTCATACACAAACTCCCTATATATACAGGACCGCAGCCAGGACGGCCGGTAATAACTTCATCTCATACACAAACTCCCTATATATACAGGACCGCAGCCAGGACGGCTGGTAATAACTTCATCTCATACACAAACTCCCAAAATATACAGGACCGCAGCCAAGATGGCCGGTAATAACTTCATCTCATACACAAACTCCCTATATATACAGGACCGCAGCCAGGATGGCCGTAATAACTTCATCTCATACACAAACTCCCTATATATACAGGACCGCAGCCAGGATGGCCGGTAATAACTTCATCCCATACACAAACTCCCTATATATACAGGACCGCAGCCAGGCTGACCGGTAATAACTTCATCTCATACACAAACTCCATATATATACAGGGCCGCAGCCAGGGTGGCCGGTAATAACTTCATCTCATACGCAAACTCCATATATATACAGGACCGCAGCCAAGATGGCCGGTAATAACTTCATCTCATACACAAACTCCCTATATATACAGGACCGCAGCCAGGATGGCCGTAATAACTTCATCTCATACACAAACTCCCTATATATACAGGACCGCAGCCAGGATGGCCGGTAATAACTTCATCCCATATACAAACTCCCTATATATACAGGACCGCAGCCAGGCTGACCGGTAATAACTTCATCTCATACACAAACTCCCTATAAAAAAGGACCGTAACCAGGATGGCCGGTAATAACTTTATACCATACACAAACTCCCTACATATACAGGATCGCAGCCAGGATGGCCGGTAATAACTTTATCTCATACAGAAACCCCCTATATATACAGGACCGCAGCCAGGATGGCCGGTAATAACTTTATCTCATACACAAACTCCCTATATATATACAGGACCGCAGCCATGTTGGCCGGTAATAACTTTATCTCATACAGAAACTCCCTGTATATACAGGACCGCAGCCAGGATGACCAGTAATAACTTTATCTCATACAGAAACTCCCTGTATATACAGGACCACCGCCAGGGTGGCCAGTAATACCTTTATCTCATACAGAAACTACCTATACATACAGGACCGCAGCCAGGGTGGTCAGTAATAACTTTATCTCATACAGAAACTCCGGATATATTCAGGACCACGGACATTAGAAATTAAAACAGCCTAAAAACATTAACTTTTTCAGACAACCCTGTTTCAGCTATAAATTATTTTGTTATCTGGTTGAGAGTTGGAAGTCACTATCAGGTCTTTCAATGGAAGTGTCAATGACACTGTAGCTTAACTTGTGTGTTGTGTTTGATGAAAAGGATAATGTTCAATGTTTATAAAAGGATTATGAAATAAGACAAGAATTGTGATAATTGGGAATATGTTCATTTCTGTTCCCTGTATGCTATGTTTATGATAAAAATAATATGAGGTGTACACTGTACTAAAGATCTGAGGGGTGGGTTAATATGACCTCACAGTTAATATATGTGGCCCTCGCAGTTAACATATATCAACAAAATTACAATGAAATTATTCCAAAATGAGTCATCCTATCAAGTTACATTAAAATCCCTTCATAAATATGGCCTGTAGACTGTGCTAAAGGTTTTCGGGCTTCGGTCCCCTGTAGGCGTCAGTTTCCCAATTGCGTCCAAAGGGGACGTTCACATCTGGACATTATATGAAGTCAACCTACCAAGTTACAATGAAATCCCTCCATAAATACGACCTGTAGACTGTGCTAAAGGTTTTCGGGCTTCAGGCAGCCATCAAGGCTGAATGATCGTGACCAAAAGGGGACGTTCTCATCTGGACACTATTTGGAGTCATCCTACCAAGCTACAATAAAATCCCTTCATAATTATGACCTGTAGACTGTTCTAAAGGTTTTCGGGCTTTGGGCCCCTGAAGCCGTCACAGTTGCCCACTCGTGTCCAAAAGGGGACGTTCTCATCTAGACATTATATGAAGTCAACCTACCAAGTTACAATGAAATCCCTGCATAAATATGACCTTAGACTGTGCTAAAGGTTTTCGGGCTTCGGACTCGGGCAGCCATCATGGTTGAATGATCGCAACCAAAGGGGACAATCTCATCTGGGCATCATCTGGAGTGATCCTACGAAGTTACAATGAAATCCCTTCATAAATATGACCTGTAGACTGTGCTAAAGGTTTTCGGGCTTCATGTAGACGTCACAGTTGCCCAATCACGTCCAACAAAAGGGGACGTCCTCATCTAGACAATATATGAAGTCAACCTACCAAGTTACAATGAAATCCCTTCATATATATGACCTGTAGACTGTGTTCAGGGTTTTCGGGCTTCGGGCACCTGTAGCCATCACAGTTGACCAATCACGACCAAAAGGGGATGTCATCATCTAGGCATTATATGGAGTCAACCTAACAATGTTACAATGGAATCCTTCTGTAAATATAAACTTTTGCCTATGCTAAAGGTTTTTGGGCTCGAGCACCCATCAAGGCTGAATGATCACGGCCAAAATGGGACGTTCTCATCTTGACCTTATTTGGAGTCAACCTACCAAGTTACAATGAAATCCCTTCATAAATATGACCTGTAGACAGTGCTAAAGGTTTTTGGGCTTCGGGCACCTTTAGCCGTCAAAGTTGCCCAAACATGTCCAAAAGGGGACGTTCTCATCTAGGCATTATATGAAGTCAACCTACCAAGTTACAATGAAATCCCTTCACAAATATGACTTGTAGACTGTGCTTAAGGTTTTCGGGCTTCGGGTTCGGGCAGCCATCGTGGTTGAATAATCGCAACCAAAGTGGACAATCTCATCTGGGCATCATCTGGAATGATCCTATGAAGTTACAATGAAATCCCTTCATAAATATGGCCTGTAGACTGTGCTCAAGGTTTTTGGGCTTCGGGCACTTGTAGCCAACACAGCTGACCAATTACGACCAAAAGGGGATGTCATCATCTAGGCATTATATGGAGTCAACCTAATAGGTTACAATGAAATCCTTCCATAAATATGACCTTTTACCTATGCTAAAGGTTTTTGGGCTCGGGCACCCATCAAGGCTTAATGATCGCGATCAAAAGGGGACGTTCTCATCTCGACATTATTTGGAGTCATCCTACCAAGTTACAATGAAATCCCCTCATAAATATGACCTGTAGACTGTGCTAAAGGTTTTCGGGCTTCGGGCACCTTTAGCTGTCACAGTTGCCCAATCATGTCCAAAAGGGGACGTTCTCATCTAGACATTATATGAAGTTAACCTACCAAGTTACAATGAAATCCCTTCATAAATATGACCTGTAGACTGTGCTAAAGGTTTTCGGGCTTCGGGCTCGGGCAGCCATCATGGGTGAATGATCGCACGTTCTCATCTAGACATTATATGAAGTTAACCAACCAAGTTACAATGAAATCCCTTCATAAATATGACCTGTAGACTGTGCTAAAGGTTTTCGGGCTTCGGGCATGGGCAGCCATCATGGTTGAATGATCGCAACCATAGGGGACAATCTCATCTGAGCATCATCTGGAGTGATCCTAAGAAGTTACAATGAAATCCCTTCATAAATATGACCTGTAGACTGTGCTCAAGGTTTTCGGGCTTCGGGCACTTGTAGCCATCACAGTTGACCAATCACGACCGAAAGGGGATGTCATCATCTAGGCATTATATGGAGTCAACCTAACAGGTTACAATGAAATCCTTCCATAAATATGACCTTTTGCCTATGCTAAAGGTTTTTGGGCTCGGGCACCCATCAAGGCTGCATGATCGCGATCAAAATGGGACGTTCTCTTCTAGACATTATTTGGAGTCATCCTGCCAAGTTACAATGAAATCATTTCGAAAATATGACCTCTAGACTGTGCTAAAGGTTTTCGGGCTTCGGGCTCCTGTAGCCGTCACAGTTGCCCAATCACGTCCAAAGGGGGACTTTCTCATCTAGACATTGTATGAAGTCAACCCACCAAGTTACAATGAAATTCCTCAATAAATATGACCTGTAGACTGCGCTAAAGGTTTTCGGGTTTTGGGCTCGGGCAGTCGTCACGGTTGGGAGATCATGCCTAAATGGGGAAATTCGCATCTAGACATCATAAGGAGTCATCCTCCCAAGATACAATGAAATCCCTCCACATTAAACATGACCTGCAGACTGTGCTAAACGTTTTTGGGTTTAGGGCTTGGGCAGCCATCACGGTTGATAGATCATGCCCAAAAGGGGACGTTCTAGGCACTATACAGAGGCATCCTACAAAGTTACAATGAAATCCCTTCATAAATACGACCTGTAGACTGTGCTAATGGTTTTCGGGTTTTGGGCTCGGGCAGCCATACCGGTTGCCCGATCGCGACCAAAAGGGGACGTTCTCATCTAGACATGACCCCAAACCTGCATATGAAATTTCGTGACGATCAGACAAGAACTGCGGGGTGTAGCCCGTGCTAAAGGAAATGTGAACAGACGTCACAGACTCACAGACTTCCGCACGCGTGATGGCAATAGCTTATCTTGACTATGTCAAGTTAAGCTAAAAATGAGGGTACGAGAGCAAAAGCCGACATTTTCCTTCCCCATGTTTCATATTGAGGCAAACGCAAATAAAATTGTGTCTATATAAATTTGTTTTATCACAAATTATTGAAGAGTGCCTGCTGGCACTCTTCAATATTTGTAATATAACAAATTTTAATGAACATATTCAGACCACTAAAAATAAAGTATCTCTCAACCAGTTAAACTTCAAGGAATACAAAGTCGAAATAATTTTGATATGCTCAAAAGTATTAATGCAATTGTTGATGCCGGGTTTCAGATACGACCACACCCTCATGATGAAACCCAACCACAAAATCCATCCATCATCCACAAGAAATCCTAACAGGGCCTTGGTGGCTCAGTGGAAAACTGTTGGACCTCTATGCAAGAGGTTCCGAGTTCGAACCCGTCCGGGACGACCCGCGTTGTGTCCTTGGGCAAGGCACTTTATCCCGTTTGCCAACATGGGGCACGATGACGCCGTGTACTTAGGCGAGTCTGCACGTCGATGGTACACATGTCTTCAACCTCTGTAACCCTGCTTGAGCGGAGCTTGAACAGAGTTAGAATGTTGAGGAGCTGACAGTTGGTCGTCGATACTCGGTGGTTCTCTCCGCCTACTCCGGCTTCCTTCACCCGTAAAACTGTCACGGTCACGATTAGCCATTGTGCATAAGTATGTGACCTTAAACACCAATAAATAAATAAATAAATAACAGGACCTTGTTTTACCAACACATAAAAATATAATGCAAATCGTTTTAAATTCTTTGAAACGATACCAGGGCATTGTTTTATCATCATAGAAATAGTTTTTCTTTATCGTCATTCTGATTGTTATTTTGACTTCGAAAGTGTTGTTTGCATCTCACAATGTCAACCCACCCATGGAAAACTATCGCCGGTAATATCCGCCCGCAATGGAGAAAGGTCAGTCTGGGGAAATGTCCGGCTGGGCTAATATCCACTAGAGAAATGTCCCGCGCTCATTGAGAGACTCACTGAGCTTTTGTCCAGTCGATCTTGATTTTTGTGATAAATGCCCGGAACGAAGTAAAAAGGTGTAATAGCACAACGGGGACTGACAACCGTTACTTATTCCCAGTTCCTTATTCGGCATTCGTTATCAACCGATAGAATCGGCTAACGAATGTCGAATAAGGAACTGGGAATAAGTAACTGATGTCATGTCTGTTAGCAAAACCGTGTTCCACCTGCTTGAATGGCCTATGGTTGTTCAACACGTTCGCGGAACGGTAACTGGTTTCGCCAGCATACTAGATTTGACAAACACCATATTGATGGGAGAAAATCACAGTCATGTTCAACTATTCTCGTTATTCGCATGTATTTACCAAATAGTTATCTCCCCTGATTGCTAGGAATTGGCTTGCAAAAATTAGCACTAATTGAATGGGGAATTTTTATATTTCTCAAAATTATATAAAACCCGTGAAAGTTATATTTGCTCTGCGCATCAGACATTTAAGAACAATATATATGCTCTCACTTGGTGATATAATCGAACCATTTCATTCGACCAATTTTTTTCCCCTGTTCATTTAAAAAGGTACGGTTATTTCGTGTAGAGTGCCATGTAAAATAATGGAAAATTGCGTTTTCGTCAACTTTTAGAGATTAAAATATTTTTTAGTCTTCATATTAGCAATGCTCTGCGCATATGTGCATATAATATAGATATTGTCCTCTCTAATCATATAAAAATATATAATCTGACATTTGCCCATTTTTTTCCTTTTGATGTTAAAACCAAGACAAATTTGATTGTTGTAAAAACAGTTGAACCCACAGTCCACAATATGCAGAAGGTTTCGGTGTGAATAAAAGGAAAGGTGCGATAGCCCTATTAATTACTTTCAGTTCAGCCAGAAATGTGAAGCTTGTCGCTTATTTAACTAGTATGCCTCATTGTCCACTGAAGTCCATAAATATATGTATGTGTGTGTTTTTTCTACAATAAGAAGATAGTTTGCGTTGCAATTTGTAATGTCACACAGATACTGTTGACTCTGTCCGGAGGTTCCTTTAATACCTGCTTTAAAAGAGATGGCTCACACTTTCACAAGCATGGCCACTGAAAGACAGCTACGTTCACATTCGCATATTGACTGGAAAAAAATTGCACAGGGAGAAAAGCTGCCACGCCCTGTACGAACAAGTACCTCGGTGCCAAGAAATATTCTGCCCACCAAATATGAAGTTGAGAGACTAATAGAAAAAGATGGAAAGGTAAGATTTATTTCAATAATAACTCAATTATAGTGCATGTACAAACGGGTCAACGGGACAATAAGCCACCGGTCAAAGAACCGCCGTCCAAACAGCCACCCGATTAAAATTCCCTTTTTTAAGATCGGACAAGAAAAAAAGCCACAAAAATGCGGACAAAAACCCAGTTAATATTTTCCGCCGCTACGTTTACAACTTTCATTATAGCAACAAATAATTATTTATATATTGCATTTTAGAAGGAATTTAGTTATTTCGCTATTTAATTTCCAATAATTTAGTACGAATATTAAATAATTTATTTGTAATAGATAATTACACCGGGTCGGAGAAAATCAAGCTTATCGAGACGTTTTCAAAATTTTTAGGGCAAGTTTTGAAATGTAATTTTTAAAATTCAGGCTATTGTCATCACGTGTTACGTGTTTTTAAATATATACACTGTTATAGGTACTGTATGTATATAGTGATATATATTTATAAATTTATGTGTATTATATCCATTTTTATAGTAGGCATGGTCAGTTTATTATTTTTTTAAATAAAATTTCAAGTAACATGCAATGAATAACTGACAGTAACACTTAATTGCATTTAAATTATATAGCACATAATATATTTTGATTTTTAAACGTTGGTCGTAAAAAGACAATAAAAAATATCACCCCTTTATCCAACGTGGATAGCACCTAGGAAAAAAATTCTTGAATAACTGTAAATATTACATTTTGTCTCAAACATAGCTTTTGAGCCTCATTGGAACGAGCCCAATAAGCTAAAATGATCCACCTAAGTTCTGATAAAACCGCTGACGCATTATTTTTCATGCGTGACTTCTGCTTGCCATTGATGTTAAAATCTTCGAAATCTCTTCCTCTTCCCTCCCCCGATAAACCTGTCCCGTTTCTATACCCCCACCCCAACATCGTAGTTGAGAGGACAGTGTAAAGTACCAACATTCTCAAAATCAAAACAATTCTCGATTATTGTAATCAAATTAACAATTCTCTTAAATGATTGCACAATAAACTGTCTGACGCCTTCATTCTCAACTTACTTCTCTCGCCGCTTGAGAAAACGATTTCCCGACAAACAAGATTTTATTCACACCTTTCAGTGGATCAATGCTAATTACATTACAGTCAGACTCCAGTATTCACAGGGGGAGATAACTTTTCGAATAATACATCCCTACGACGAATTAAGTTGAGTATGTGAACTTTTGCAGGTGCTGCGGCAAAACATTCTAAAGGTATTTATTTATTTATTTATTAACGACACTTTAACAGCCAAGGTCATATCGTGTCGGTGAAAGTTTTACGGGTGGAGTAAGCCGGAACACCCGGAGAGAACCACCGAGCAACGACGAGCAGCTGCCAGCTCCCATTCTGAAGGTTTTCCCAGTGCTGATGACGTGGAAGGGATCGGCTGTCCTTCAGCCGGTCTTTCCGATGGGCTTCACCACCATAGAGTGATCCGGAGTGTGGTACAAACAAGGATGTCCACCGGGCTTCACCAACACAGAGTGACACGGAGGGTGGTACAAACAAGGATGTCCCACGGACTTCTCAAACAAAGTGTGACACGTAGGGTGGTGCAAACATGGATGTCCCACGGGCTTCACCAACACAGAGTGACACGGAGGGTGGTGCAAAGAACTTGAAAGAAGGATGTTCCACGGGCTTCACAAACATAGGGTGACACGGAGGGTGGTACAAATAAGGATGTCCCACGGGCTTCCCCAACACAGAGTGACACGGATGGTGGTGCAAAGAAGGATGTCCCACGGGCTTCACCAACACAGAGTGACACGGAGGGTGGTGCAAAGAAGTTGGTCCCACGGGCTTCACCAATACAGAGTGACACGGAGGGTGGTGCAAAGAAGGATGTTCCACGAGCTTCACCAACACAGAGTGACACGGAGGGTGGTGCAAAGAAGGATGTCCCACGGGCTACACAAACACAGAGTGACACGGAGGGTGGTGCAAACAAGGATGTCCCATGGGCTTCACCAATACAGAGGAGGGTGGTGCAAACAAGGATGTCCCAAATGTACTTTGTTTTTTATAATTTTTTTATTGGGATTTAACGACATATTCGGCAGCAGCCAGGGGCACCTCGTGTCGAACAGTTTTACGGATGGAGGAAGCCGGAATACACGGAGAGAACTAACGAGCAGCGGCAAGCAACTGTCAGACTTCTCAACGGGCGCACAACGCTGTTATCGCTGGTCAACATCGAAACGTGGACCCCCGTTTGAAGTTCAATGCTCTATAAACACAGAGCCGTCGCGCAGCCTTTTTGTCATTCAAAGGCCAGGACAGAAGGCTTGGGGATATGCCAGATAAGGATTATATTGTTCTCAAAAAGCGCCCGATGTTTTTGAAGGATGCTGTATTTATTTATGTAATTATTTATTTGTTGGTTAAAGTCACATATTTCTGCACAATGGCTAATCCTAAGCGCAACATGGGTATGAAGTCAACTTCAGAGAATCAATATCCCTATGTTGCCCATTTTAGATGACTTCCACCCCAGGCACTCGTCATCGGGGAAAAACAATGTTTACCAGGAATACAGACTTACAGAGCTTGTTTATCACAATAAACAAGCACTTCTTTAGTTCCACGGGTTTCGGGTATATTTAATTTGAATTTATGGAATATCAGAGGTGGAAATTACAAAAGTGAACAAATTTCCCTTACTAATATATCACTTTAAGGTGCTATATAAGTAAGAGAAATTTGTTTACTTTGAAATTACCAACCCCTGATATTCCATATATTAAATATGCATCAAAATGAAGGTTGGGAGGTATAGAATACAAAAAATACATGTAATCAACTCATAGATTTGATAGTAGGCACCACTGGTTTCTGGAAGTCTGCTATCGTTTTCGTAACAGATCTGATAACAAAATAATATTTCCGGAGAACAACTTGAGGCCAAATGTGCTTCAGATACCCAATTATTTATTTATTTATTGATGTTTAAGGTCACATATTTATGCACAATGGCTAACCATGACCGTGACAGTTTTACGGGTGGAGGAAGCCGGAGTACCCGGAGAGAACCACCGAGCAACGACGAGCAGCTGCCAGCTCCCCAACATCGTAACTCCGCACTGCAGCACAGGCAGGGTTAGATTGGTTGAAGACATGCGTACCAGCGACGTGCAGTACGCCTTAGTACACGGCGTCATCGTGCCCCCACGCGGGCAATGGAGATGAAGTGTCTTGCCCAAGGACACAACGCGGTTGCCGCAGGTGGGATTCGAACCGAGGACCTCTCGGCTTGCAGCCTGCACCTCTACCTACTGAGCCACCGCGCTCCCTTCAGATACCCAATAACAAAGCTAGGCATTCAAAACACTTTAGGATTCTGCGATATGACTGCATTTGGGAAAAGGACCTTCAGTTCAGTGTATAATCTAGTTATATTTAAGGTGCTATACAAGTAATGGAATTTTGTTTATTTTGAAAATTCTCACCTCTGATATTCCTTAAATCTAAATTAAATATACACAAATTGTACATCAAAATGAGGATTGAGATGTATACAATACGAAACACATGTGTAATCAACCCATAGAGTCGACCGTAGGCACCACTGTTTCCTGAAAGTCTGCTACCGTATTCGTATCAGAACTGATAATTTAATAATATTTCACGAGAACAACTTCTTGTGGCCAAATGTGCTTTACATATCCAAGAACAAAGCTAGGGTATCAAAATTCTTCAAAACACAGCGACAGAGCTGCATGGGGGTAAATTCCAAAACCTTCGCTTTTGTTTACAAATGAATTTACTTTCGATTTCCGGTCCACGTTATCGGACGGAACAACATCGATATTCAACGCCGTCTAAAATCAAATAATGAGAAAGATCGCCTTAATGTAGTATACTATTTTTATACAGAGACCACACAGTTGCCATATTCAATGCAAGGCATCATGATACCTGTTGAAATTTCTTAGAATTACGATTTTGTTTTTCGATGAAAATTCATGGTATCGAGTGATTTGCGCATGTCTGTCGAACATGGAAACCATCTTCAATAAAAAATGCAGTGTGTTGTTCTTTTCCAAAATGCAGTCTTTTCGCTGCTCTCGAAAGTGTTTTGAATGCCTAGCTTTGTTATTGAATATCTGAAGCACAATTGGCCACAAGTTGTTCTTGTGAGATATTATTTTGTTATCAGTTCTGGTACGAATACGATGGCAGACTTCCAGGAACCAGTGGTGCCTGCTGTCGACTCTATGAGTTGATTACATTTGTGTTTCGTCTTCTATACACCCAAACCTTCATTTTGATGTATAATTCGTGTATAATTAATCTGAATTTAAGGAATATCAGAGGTGAGAATTTCAAAATAAACAACATTCCATTACTTATATAGCACCTTAATTTGAATTTAAGGAATATCAGAGGTGGGAATTTCAAAATAAACAAAATTCCATGACTTATATAGCACCTTAAGGGTTCCCAATTTCTAATTATTTCATGTCATTTATATCTCAATGATGGACATAAATGCATCACATCAAATATTCCATTGTGACCATATATGAAAGTGGTGAAGTGAATGGACTTTCTATTTTGGTCTGTAATGTCTTCCGTACAGTCTTGAATGTTGTGCACTCACCTCCAGTAACAGTTCAAGACAAAGAAAGACATTATTTTTATTTTACTTTTGATGCGATGTTGTTTATTTTCAAGTTTAGTGTTTTACTTTTCTAATCTATTTTAACCACCTGAATGTTGTTATTTATGATGAAAAATAAAAGGAACAATAATATTCATGAAAATTTAGTACACTCCTTTTCTATGAAATCCCCATCTTTATGTGATGCACATTTGGCCACAAGTTGTTCTCCTGAAATATTATTCTATTATCAGTTCTGGTATGAATACGGCAACAGACTTCCAGGAACCAGTGGTGCATGCTGTCAATTCTATGAGTTGATTAAGGGCCTATATAAGTAATGGAATTTTGTTTATTTTGAAATTCTCACCTCTCATATTCATTAAATTCACATTAAATATACACAAGTTATACATCAAAATGAAGGTTGGGATGTATGGAACACGAAACACATATGTAATCAACTCATAGAGTTGACAGCAGGCACCACTGGTTCCTAGAAGTCTGCTACCGTATTCGCACCAGAACTGATAATAAAATAATATTTCATGAGAACAACTTGTGGCAAAATGTGCTTCATATATCCAAGAACAAAGCTAGGCATTCAAAACACATTCGAATACAGCGATAGGAGTGCATTTTGGAAAAGGACAACACTGTCTGCATTTTTATTGAAGATGGTTTCCGTGCTCGACAGACATGCGCAAAGCACTCGTTACCACGAATTTCCATCGAAAAACAAAATCGTAATTCTAAGAAATTTCAACAGGTATCATGATACCTTGCATTGAATATGGCAACTGCGCAATCTCTATCTAATAACAGTGTACTGTATGAAGGCAATCTTTTTCGTTATTTGATTTTAGACGGCGTTGTTGTTACATGCTTTTTCTGTCCGATGACGTCGATCGGAAATCGAAAGTATACTCATACGTAAACAAAAGCAAAGGCTTTGGAATTTTCCCCAGTGCAGCTCTGTCGTCGTGTTGTGAAGAATTTTTTATCCCCTAACTTTGTTCTTGGGTATGTAAAGCACATTTGGCCACAAGTAGTTTTCGTGAAATATTATTAAATTATCAGTTCTGGTGCGAATACGGCAGCAGACTTCCAGGAACCAGTGGTGCCTACAGTCGACTCTATGAGTTGATTACACATGTGTTTCGTGTTCTATACATCCCAACCTTCATTTTGATGTACATTTTGTGTATATTTAATTTGAATTGAAGGAATATCAGAGGTGAGAATTTTCAAAATAAACAAAATTTCATTACTTATATAGCCCTTAAATACAGGTTTCATGTTCTATACATCTCAACCTTCATTTTAATATACAAGTTGTGTATATTTAATTTGAATTTAGGGAATTTAAGAGGTGGGAATTTCAAAATAAACAAAATTCTATTATCTATATAGCACCTTAAGTGTCTATATAAGTAATGGAATTTTGTTTATTTTGACCTCTCATATTCCTTAAATTCAGATTAAATATACACAAATTATACATCAAAATGAAGGTTGTGATGTATAGAACACGAAACACATATGTAATCAACTCGTAGAGTCGACTGTAGGTACCACTGGTTCCTGGAAGTCTGCTACCGCATTCGCACCAGAACTGATAATAAAATAATATTTCATCAGAACATCTTGTGGCCAAATGTGCTTCATATATCCAAGAACAAAGCTAGGCATTCAAAACACTTTCGAATACAGCGATAGGTCTGCATTTCGGAAAAGGACAACACTGTCTGCATTTTTTATTGAAGATGGTTGCCATTTTCGACAGACATGCGCAAATCACTCGTTACCACGAATTTCCATCGAAAAACAAAATCGTAATTCTAAGAAATTTCAACAGGTATCATGATACCTTGCATTGAATATGGCAACTGCGCAATCTCTATCTAATAACAGTATACTGTATGAAGGCAATCTTTTTCGTTATTTGATTTTAGGTGGCGTTATTTTTACATGCTTTTTCTGTCCGATGACGTCGATCGGAAATCGAAAGTATACTCATACGTAAACAAAAGCAAAGGTTTTGGAATTTCCCCCAGTGCAGCTCTGTCGCCGTGTTGTGAAGCATTTTTATCCCCGAACTTTGTTCTTGGATATGTAAAGCACATTTGGCCACAAGTAGTTTTCGTTAATTATTATTAATTTGAATTGAAGGAATATCAGAGGAGGGAATTTTCAAAATAAACAAAATTTCATTACTTATATAGACCCTCAGCTATGAATTTGACCAATTATATCTTGTTTGACAGAGCTCACTGAGCCATTTTGACATCAGAGTGCAGAGGGTTAACCACCTGAATGTTGTTATTTATGATGAAAAATAAAAGGAACAATAATATTCATGAAAATTTAGTACACTGCTTTTCTATGAAATCCCCATCTTCATGTGATGCACATTTGGCCACAAGTTGTTCTCCTGAAATATTATTTTATTATCAGTTCTGGTACGAATACGGTAACAGACTTCCAGGAACCAGTGGTGCATGCTGTCAACTCTTTGAGTTGATTAAATACAGGTTTCATGTTCTATACATCTCAACCTTCATTTTAATATACAAGTTTTGTATATTTAATTTGAATTTAGGGAACTTAAGAGGTGGGAATTTCAAAATAAACAAAATTCTATTACCTATATAGGGAGCGCGGTGGCACAGTAGGTAGAAGTGCAGGCTGCAAGCCGAGAGGTCCTCGGTTCGAATCCCACCTGCGGCAACCGCGTTGTGTCCTTGGGCAAGACACTTCATCTCCATTGCCCGCGTGGGGGCACGATGACGCCGTGTGCTAAGGCATACTGCACGTCGATGGCACGCATGTCTTCAGCCAATCTAACCCTGCCTGTGCTGCAGTGAGGAGTTACGATGTTAGGAAGCTGGCAGCTGCTCGGTGGTTCTCTCCGGCTTCCCCCACCCGTAAAACTGTCACGGTCATGATTAGCCATTTATGACCTTAAACATCAATAAATAAATAATTACCTATATAGCACCTTAATTAATGTTTAGTGAATATAAGACTTGGTAATTTCTGTTTAGACTGGTGAAGCACGTTGGCATAACAATGCCCCTTCTTATATGGACACCAACATGGATATAAAGTAAAGTCCAGTCAATGGTTTATACTCATGTTACCCATTTCAGAGCACTCACATCCCATGTATTAGTGACCAGGTCCTATTTTACCAGTAAAACATAGTTTGTTTACGACAGCAAACAAGTATAACCCGCGGTGCCTCCTTTACCCCCTCCGAAATGATACACCCCGTTAAAAAAAATAGTGATTCCCTCGGTTAATTGCAAGACTGTTCATCGTCCCGTCTTCACGTGAAGACGGGACGATGAACAGTCTTGCAATTAACCGAGGGAATCACTTTTTTTCTTCAACGGGGTGTATCATTTTGGAGGGGGTAAAGGAGGCACCGCGGGAGGCTTGCTGTCACATGGTGAATGAAAAAATATGCCAAGTTTGAAACAATTGAAATTACATTGGACAAAATGAGAATAGTAGATTGTGAATGCAGCAATCTAATAACAGTAAATTTGTCTTTTTGTTTCGAAAGTTTATCATGGTCTGTACACGCTCTGGTGATATTTCCAGGGGTTTCCACGTCAGTTATAGTACATTATGAGGTACAGGGACTACACATGCCGTACTAAAAATATACTATTAAAAATGTAGGGGATATCCAAACTGATGTTGATATTTTTGGAAAATGATACTGGATTCGCGTGATTGGACACATCAATATGTTACCAAGTTTAGTGTGGATCATGAATGTCACCGGCCCAAGAAACCTGCGTGCAGGTTTTTCGCACGAGCTCCGCGATAATGTCTGTGGGGTACGTTTTGAAAATTTCATTTGTACTGGACAGGCTTTTTCGGAGGTTTCATCGTTCTTTTCTTGGTATAAACTCGTTCATCAATAGTGTCTGGTCGAAACGTAACTTTTGAGGTATGCGAAGACCGACACGTGACGAATGTTTACGTGCCGTTGGCAAGTTGGAAGCTGGCAACAGAGAGACTGCAGTGGCTCAAATTCCCAACGTTACTCAATCGGTGATTAGCAGGTTGTGGTCACGCTACCGTCAGACAGGCAATGTTGATGACAGACGTCGGTCAGGTCGTCCAAGGGCGACAACTGCTAACCAGGATCGTTTCATCCGAACCACAGCATTACGTAACCACCATTAAAGTGCTTCAGAAACTGGATAGCAGCTACATCGAGCGACAGGTGTGCGAGTCAGTGGTCAGACTATCCGAAATCGCCCACACAGCTGGAATTTGTACGCTCGACGACCTCGAAAAATTCCACGTTTGACTGGACGTCACATCGCAGCATGGCGCAATTAGTGGGCAACACGACAGCGCAGTGACAATCGTCGATGGAGCAACGTCATGTTTTCCGATGAATCGAGGTTCGCCCTCGACTTCCACGACAGGAGAAACAGAGTTTGGCGGCGGAGGTGGCGGCGGCGGACCAAACGATACCACGACGTAACCGTTAGGCAGCACGATCGTTTTGGTGGTGGATCGGCTTTGGTGTGGGGAGGCATAACCATGACAAACAGAACAGCATTACATGTCATCAAAGGGCGTGTCACGGGGCATTACTACCGTGAAAACATGTTAGCAGCTCATGCGGTGCCATTTGCGCGACGTCACGGCCGTCGATTCATTTTCCAAAATGATAATGCAAGAGCACACAGGGCCCCGTTTCGCTACAGAGTCCCCCCCCCCCCCCCCCCCCCAGGAGAACATCACTACACTGCCTACGTAGACCTTTCACCAATCGAGCACGTCTGGGATATGCTTGACAAGCACCAACGACAACGCCAACAGCCCCTAGCAATGTCCAGGAACTCTCCGCTACACTGCAGGAAGAATGGAATAACATCGGTCAAGCTGATATCGGACGTTTTGTGAGGAGTATGCCACGTCGGATCCGCGCTAGTCTCGCGAACCCAGGAAGATTTACAAGGTACTGAGGCCTTGGACTGAATGTGCTGAAATCTCTGACTGTCCGTCCGTGTTTTCTGCGTCTCAATGCGTGGAATGTGTGCTTATCAGACACCCAACTATCGTTGATATGGTTCACCAGATCTTACAGCGCAATGCCTCAGCTGTCCTTTTGATGGAAATATAAATATATTTCTTCATATATCTCACTTTTATCAAATACCCCCTACTTTCTTTGAATAGTATATAAGCCAGTCATTGGATCTACATATTGTTTTGACATACCTCAGTTCGGCTTTTTCTGTTTTCCAGTTTCTTCACACGTCTACTGACTTTTCATGAAAACGAGAATCAAAGTTCTTGCTTGTAAATATTTTCTAGTTTCAAATTGTCTCAGGACTGATCAAATTCGTCTTTACCGTGGCAAGGTCCACACACTTTGTAGAAATTCGAATTTCGGTTTCGTTGACACAGTTCCTTTTGTTTCTGTGAGAAAAAAGCTCACACACGACACCGACCTCCAGCATGTACTGAACAGAACTGTACCTTATACGGCAAAAACCTGAGTTTGAATCACGATTTTTCCGTTCTCAATTGCTGATCACACATTTTTTCTCAGGTGAAGCTGTGTTCATAGTACAGTCGCCATGGACGGGTCGTAATCCACAAGTGGGCAGTGATGTCCACATGTGCGTTCACCGGGTAATAAAAATCGCCATCAGCAAAATTTTAAGGGGCAATATAAGTAATGGAATTTTGTTCATTTTGAAGTTTCCACCTCTCATATTCTTTAAATTCAAATTAAATATACACAAATTATACACCAAAATGAAGGTTGAGATGTATGGAACACGAAACACATATGTAATCTACTCATAGAGTTGACAGCAGGCACCACTGGTTCCTGGAAGTCTGCTACCATATCTGTACCAGAACTGATAATAAAATAATATTTCATGAGATCAACTTGTGGCCAAATGTGCTTCACATATCCAAGAACAAAGCTAGGTATTCAAAACACTTTCGAATGCAGCGATAGGACTGCATTTGGGAAAAGGACAACACTGTCTGCATTTTTTTTATTGAAGATGGATTCCATGTTCAACGGACATGCGCAATTCACTCGATACCACGAATTTCCATAAAAAACAAAATCGTAATTCTAAGAAATTTCACCAGGAGTCATGATACCTTGCATTGAATATGGCAACTTTGCAGTCTATATTTTTAATGATATTATGCTGTATTACGGCGATCTTTCTCATTAGTTGATTTTAGACGGCTTTGTCTTTCGATGTTTTTCCTGTCAGATGACAGTAGTATGTCAGGGGCTTTTCAGGGATGGTTTGGGGGACCCCGGTAGTGACGTCATGTCACGTGACCCAGTGGCGCCATGTTGTGTTGTCATGGTAACCCGCGTGAGCGGCCATATTGTGACGTCATCCCCATAGTGACGGGTGATGTCAGTGCGCATGCGCAGCTCGTGTTAGGGTGATACGTGTTTCCGTCGTTCAGTTTGTTTGTATGTTTGGCTGCCATCTTGGTTTCTATGGTAGCACGTGGTTGCTATGTTATCCAATTTTTCTGCAATCGGACGGGTTATGTTCGGAGGGTATGTTCGATTGAACAGGAGTAATTTCCCGATTTGTAGAATTACCACAAACAACCCGACAATCCCTCCAAATCACCGAAATTGACTTTATTTACTATGGTTTCCCCATTTTATCGGTGTAGCACGTAGTGCTATAGTACCAAGGGGGGCCGGCGGTGTGTTCGATTGAATAGGAGTAATTTTCTGACTTACAATTTTCCCCAGAATCCTCGTTTAATTACCCAAATAAACCCGACAAGTTTTACTCTTTCGAATTCTTTCAGAATTATCTGCTTCTATCTATGTAATAGTTTTCGTCTATCTGGTCATGTTCCTTTGTTCTAGAGTATACTCCAGTAGTGTAGAAGAGCCTATCAGTTGGAACAGCTTTGCTTATTATTACTATATTTAGCTCTTCTGGTCTGTTCTTGTTAGTTCTGACTCTATTCCGAGTACTCTTGTTGTTCATTTATCTAGATCATTCATATAAATTATAAATACCCAATCAGATTGCTTGATTTCCCATAACCTGTACTTAATCGTACAGAGTTATCTCCCTTCTGTATAATAAAAACCTATATCAATGGGAATATCCCCGGGCACCCCAATTTCGGCAGCCCTTTTTTGAAAAACATATGGCCTTCGGCACCCCTTTTTTGTCGTATGAGGCCACGAAGGCTATGTAAAAGCCCTCAATGAGTCATTTATTATCCCTCATAGCCTCATTGAAGTTTGAGGTTAGGGGGACCATGAAAAATCCCTCAATGAGGTATAATTTACTACGACTCTTAGCCTCATTTCAGTATTTAACAGCCATATCCCCTGGCACACCTTTTTGGAAAACCTGGCCTTCGGCACCCCTTTTTTTTGTCGTATGAGGACATGAGGGCTATGTAAAAGCCCTCAATGAGTCCTTATTTATTATCCCTCATAGCCTCATTGAATTTTGAGGTTATGAGGACCATGAAAAATCCCACAATGAGGTATAATTTACTACGACTCGTAGCCTCATTTCGGTATTTAACAGCCATATCCCCAGGCACCCCAATTTCGGCACCCCTTTTTAGGAAAACATGGCCTTTGGCACTCCCTTTTGTCGTACGAGGCCATGAGGACCACGAGTAATCCCTGTGCTAAACAAACCTAGGTCATGTGTCTGTGCGGCCGTCAGAGTTGACCTGTCACGGCCAAAATAGGACGTTCTCATCTAGACATTATGCCAAGTCATCCTACCAATTTACAACGGAATCCCTTCAAAAATTCAATTCAAGCTGACGACTGTGCGAAACGAATCTAAGTAACGTGCCCCTCACGGTGGATAGAACCCAATCAAAGTCTGACGTTCTCATCTAGACATTATACTGAGTCATCCTATCAAGTTACAATGAAATCCCGTCACAAATACGACCTGTGGACTGTGCTAAAGGTTTTCGGGCCCGCGCAGCCGTCACGGTTGACCGATCGCGCCCAAAATGGGACGTTCTCATCAAGACATGACCTCAAACCTGCATATGAATTTTATGACGATCGGACAAGAACTACGAGGTGTAGCCTGTGCTAAAGGAACTGTGGACAGACTCAGACTAACAGACCTCCGCATGCGTGATGGCAACAGCTCATCTTCGCTGTCAAGTTAAGCTAAAAATTACATTCTCATCAACTCAGCATACGAATTCCCACTGCCAGATTTGAAAAAGATGCATAAATTCGACCTGTAGCCCATGCTAAAGAAAAGTAGGCGGCTGTGGCGGCCGGCCACTGTGGGCAGTCAACTGTGGATATAATGGAACGTCCTCGCCTGAACAAGCAAAAGAAGCTTGGTGATGATTGGAAAATAACTGCAGGCTGCAGTCTGTTCTAAGTAAACTGTGCACAGACTAACCGCCTGATAGACATACGTATGCAGCAAGACAATAGCTCGCCTTGACTCAAGCTAAACAACAGGCTCCACGGGGGCTGAATCGCTCGCCTTGAACAGAACCCGACATAAACAGAGTCCAAGAATGAATCTACATTAAGAAATCAATGTCCATTGGATTCATTGTCAGTCCTTGAGCATCATGCCTTTTCTTCAGTTGATCATAATGTGAAAAATGGAGCTCCTCTATGGAGTCCTTGATACAACCTATGTGGATTAATCTTAGTTACACACCTCTATCGAGTACTTAATAAAAATTTCTAATTCTTCAGCTACGTGGCCAATTCCGGCTCGAAACATTAACCCAGGCACTCGATTAAAACAAACTTGAATCTCCCCCACCAGAGATGTTGTATACCACATATGAAAGCATTCTGACCGGTGGATCTGAAAGATTTTTAAAGAAATTTCCTCATATTGTATTAAGTGAAAATTCGGGCTACCAAAGGGAGCCCAAATATTAACCCAGGGACACATCTGACCAAACTTAAATCTGACTCCCCCAACAGATGTAAACCAAATATGAAAGGATTCTGAGTAGTGAATCTGATTTTTGAAATCCTCTCATATTGCACTAAGTTAAAATTCGGGTTCCCATAGGGAGCCCATATTTTAACCCAGGCCCTCGTTTTGAACAAACTTGAATCTGCACCCCCCCCCCCCCCAACAATAGAGATGTTGTATACCAAATATGAAAGTATTCTCACTGGTGGATCTGAAGAAGATTTTTAAAAATTTTCTCATATTGCACTGCTCACTGGTGGATCTGAAGAAGAGATTTAAAAATTTTCTTATATTGCACTAAGTTAAACTTCGGAATCCCATAATGGTGGATCTGAAGAAGAAAATTTTAGAAATTTCCTCATATTGCACCAACTTAAAATTTGGGCTATCATAGTGAGTCCAATTATTAACCAGGGGCCCGATTTCAACAAATTTGAATACGAAATATGAAAGCATTCTGACTGGTGGATCTGACGAAGAGTTTTGAAAATTATCCCCCATATTGCACAAAGTTAAAGTTTGGGCTTCCATAGGAAGGAAGCCCAAATATTAACCTAGGAACTTGGTTTGAACAATCTTCAATCTGACCCTCATAACAATGATGTATACCAAACATTAGAAGATTCTGATTGGTGGTTCTCAAGAAGATTTTTTCAAAATTAATTTCTATATCGTCCCAAGTTAAAAATTTGGGTTCCTGTATTGAGTCCAAATATGAACCAAGGGCTTCATTTTAACAAACTTGTATCTGACCCCCCTATGGATGCCGTATACCAAATATCAAAAGAATCTGACCATTGGTTCTGGAGAAATGTTTTTTAATAATTTTTTGTAACTATGGTGACTCAGCAATTTTTCACCCCCCCCCCCCCCCCCCCCTGCCCCTGCAGTACATCCTGACATAACCGATGGCAATTTGTTTTACCAATCAATGCTACTGGTCCTAAGGATGCTTCATACCAAATAACAGTTCCCTGTTCCATGTGCTTTGGGAAATATGGACATTTGAAAATATTTCAATTTTTTGTTCCCACGGCGACACAGGAAAGTTTTATTGGTACTCATGGCCTAATAATACCACATAACAAATTTGGTTCAAATTGGATCATCAGTTCATAAAATAGAAATTTTGGGCAGGGCCAAAAATCTTGCCCCTCCCAAAAATATTGCTTCACAAACTTCCTTTGAACAAATTTGAATCTACACCTCAAAAGGAAGCTCCATGCCAAATACCAAGTCATTGTACCTGCTGGTTCATGAGAATATTTTTTTCAAATTTTGGCGCATTTTCCCCCACCAACTCCCTATGGGGCTGGGCAAGTTGGGTTGATCAAAAATAGGCTGATGAAATTGTCAGATGTGTACCCATACGCGCAACTAGTAGAAAGCTGTATGATGGAGGGCCACCACATATGCCAACATTATGTACACCATACAAGGTATGGGTACATATAGAAAAGGATTGGAGGATTTACTAATTTGATGGATAAAGGGTTAATATCTCCGGATCAAATTATCAGATTTTCATAAAAAAACTATACAGCACAACACATCATTAACCTGAATAAATATATAAAGAAACATGACAATTGGATTGATATTTTTTGAGTTATCTCATGCCAAAGGGATTGGAGGAATTTTCAATTTGAAGAATAAAGGGGGTTAATATCTCCGGATCAAATTATCAGATTTACACCAAAAACTATACAGCTCAGCACATCAGTAACCTGAACACAATTATAAAGTAACTTGACAATCCAAGCAATATTTTTTAAGTTATCAAATGCCAAAGAGATTGGAGGAATTTTCAATTTGAAGGATAAAGGGTTAATATCTCAGGATCAAATTATCCGATTTACACCAAAAACTATACAGCTGAGCACATCAGTAACCTGAACACAAATATAAAGTAACTTGACAATCCAAGCAACATTTTTTAAGTTATCAAATGCCAAAGGGATTGGAGGAATTTTCAATTTGAAGGATAAAGGGTTAATATCTCAGGATCAAAATAACAGATTTACACCAAAAACTATACAGCTCGGCACATCAGTAACCTGAACACAAATATAAAGTAACTTGACAATCTAAGCAATATTTTTCAAGTTATCGAATGCCAAAGGGATTGGAGAAATTTTCAATTTCAAGGATAAAGGGTTAATTTCTCAGGATCAAATTATCAGATTTACACCAAAAACTATACAGCTCGGCACATCAGTAACCTGAACACAAATATAAAGTAACTTGACAATCCAAGCAATATTTTTCAAGTTATCGAATGCCAAAGGGATTGGAGGAAGTTTCAATTTGAAGGATAAAGGGTTAATATCTCGGGATGAAATCATCAGATTTACACCAAAAACTATACAGCTTGGCACATCAGTAACCTGAACACAAATATAAAGTAACTAGACAATCCAAGCAATATTTTTCAAGTTATCGAATGCCAAAGGGATTGGAAGAATTTTCAATTTGAAGGATAAAGGGTTAATATCTCAGGATCAAATTATCTGATTTACACCAAAAACTATACAGCTCGGCACATCAGTAACCTGAACACAAATATAAAGTAACCTGACAATCCAAGCAATATTTTTCAAGTTATCGAATGCCAAAGAAATGGATACGGATGCCAGATGGACAGACGGACGGACAGACAGACAGACAGACGGACAAAGGATGGACGAACGATGGATGGTCACCCCGGATGCCGGCATTATGTGTACCATACATAGTATGGGTACACATAAAAATGCAATGCCTTTTCGGGACCATCACTCACACAAGCTTTCACTTGAATTGGCCCAATGGTTTTGGAGGCGAAGACCAAAACAAGGTATTGACGGATGCCAGATGGAGAGCGATTAGATAAGCTCAGTTTGGCTTTGTCAAGGTGAGCTAAAAAACCTTAAAAGATTTCTAAAGGGGAGACAACCAGGGTTATATATTGCAAATGCATAGCAAACATACCTGGTATTACTTTAATGTGTAAAAACAATCATAGCACAGAGCTAAGATGATTATATACAATTACATATAATAGAATATTAAGATAAGTATGTAAATAGTATTGCTATAAATATAGAATATCATTACAGCTTATTACTGAAATACAAGTTGAATGAATATTCATATAAAATAAGTAGATTGTAATATTATTATGGCATCATAAAAAAACATCAAATATCAAGGGGAGTCAACTCTGATGATTGTGTGAATGAAACATGCATATTATTGCTACATATGGTAAGGTATGTACAGATTTTCTCATGAATACATCATGACACTTCAATGATAAACATAACTTCAGCCTTCCCCAAAACTTGTTTTTCCTGAATTTATCAAATTCAAGTCATGGCTGTTTCTCAGCAGCCATAACTTGCTTTCATAAAAATTTCCCCAAGAATAATCATTCATGTATTAGAATAAAAATACACTGTAAAGAACTTCTTTTTCCCATCAGTCATAAAAAACACTGTTCTACAGATGGGATCCACTTTAGTACAACAACTAACCAGATATGTAGGGTCTACAGCGACATATCAATGGAAAATGGCATCTATGGCATACACACATGAAGAGAACAGCATGCTGTTTCCATACCAAAAGAATTTTCTCCATAATAAATAGCTACAAATAACGTGCGATCTTGCTTCAGCGAGATCTTACGTTAGTTGTTGATATTTATATAAACGGATATCCCATTGAGACGTAAAAAGCATAACTGGCATTGTAAGAACAGAGAAAGCGCAAAAGCCACACAATATCCCAAGTTTGCGCAGGATAATGGTCTTACTGCTAGCTGGCAGCCTGGCACTGAGGCTCAACAGTGGTACTATGAGGTATGTGGTCATGTTGTTCCCAGTACTGTATTTTAACCTAATAATTTATTTAAGTGGTTTGACAATCTGGCCATCCTAATGCTTCTCAACCATGATAATCAAAGACAGGTCATACACCTGAAGACAATTCTTTTTTTAACTATTTGAGGAACACTTGTCTGACTTTAATAGAAACTGCTCAGTGGTGCCCCCACCAAGTGGCACCCAGGATACGTGTCATACCTGCCATACCTTAGGTACGCCACTAAGGGTCTAACAACAGTACATATCTTTTAGCACTTCTTGTTGGACTGTACTGTCCATATTGAATATCTTTTATCAGAACTAAATAAAACTATGATCTCTTAATTAACCCTTTGAGACTTTAATTATTCTGACGTTCAAACGTCACAGGGAATTCAGTTTCTTCAACATTTTTCAAAATGCGACGTCAAACGTCGGAAAGTACAAATAACAAGATATTTTTCACATTAGTGATTATCTGTTTCAGGGCTAGATTATTTTTTGTGGTGAATTTGTTATTCAAAACTTGTTTTATTACAAATTATTGGAGAGTGCCCACAGGCACTCTCCATTAATTTGTAATAAAAACATTGATATAAACAAAATATTATTTGTGTTTGAGTGAATATGAAATATAAGTAAGGATAATGTTGGCAATTGCTCTGGTATCCTCATTTTTTGAAAGCTCTGATGGTGGCTTCTTGCACTCGACTAGTTAAGAAGTCTTGACAGCAGTATTATATTAGTATTTTAAGCTGCGATAACATTTGGCTCAACGGTTGTCAGTGAGCACTATTCGGGAGAAAATAGGAATTGAGGTTAAAACTTTAAACAAGACCAATACCGGGTCTGGACCTGCGTCTCTGCATGCTATTGAATCGGCAAACAGGAAGTGGCTGCATGGCAGATCTGAAAATTGCATACACGATACAACTGATCATTATCAGGCTCCAGATGAAATATATAATCAATCCCTTGCATAGAAGCTGAGAAAAGTTTGACGAAAAATTTCAATGTTCAGTGGGTACAGTAAAATTTCAAAGTATCGGCAAACAGGAAGTGGCTGCATGGCAGATCTGAAAATTGCTTACACGATACAACTCATCATTATGAAGCAGCAGACCAAATATAAAATCATTCCCTTTCATAGAAGCCAAGAATACCTGGACGGAAAAAGTGTTTCGGATAGACTGACGTGATGGACTGACGGACGGAGTCGAGCGGTTACTAGACCTGCTCTGCCGCTGGAGATGCAGGTAAAAAATCGAAAACTAATAACAAAACAAATGGCCGCAAAGTATCAACGCGTTGTTTGATTTCGTACGTCATAAGACGCACAAAAGTATCAAAGGGTTAATCACCTTCCAGAGTAGTATAATTGGAAAGATTTACGGATTGAAATTTTGATATTTTGACAGCAGTATGTTGAACATAAAGAGAAAAAAAATACTCAGCAAACGCAAGTGAAGGTCATTCATTCCATCTGGGTAACAGAGATGAATAAGATGTGAAGTTGATTTTGTTGAATCTCAGGGCAATGACATATTTGGGAGACAGACATGGAGACCCGAGAGACAGAAAAAAAAAAGAGGTGAAATATTTCAAAGGTAATTTGGTAAAATAAATGCACAAGGAGTCGGATTTCAAATCAACAAATTGACTCAATCCAGATATACCGAATTAAACAGCTTTCTCATGACCTTAACTCTTAACCTGCAGAGTATTTTGTTTAATTTTTTCATGAAATCCAGTCATGGCTGCTATGTAGCAGCCGTGACTGGATTTGATGAAAAGTTCGAACAAATGGAGCTCCGCTATGATTCGTGACATCACTGGTCCAATTTACAGGTATACATTCTGTTAAACAGAAGCCACATTATATCCTTTCTGCTGGCAAGTGTATAGGTGTCCTGGTGGGAATGTCTGCCAGCAGCATGCAAGGAGTTGAGGAATCAGGTTTTGTGTTTACTGTTATTTAGTATAATCTTCAGCCTCCATGGCTATAGCACAAAAACAACACAACTATAGTGAAGTTCTAGGAAACATTTATGAGTACATTTCCCACTTCAGAGGACTTTCAACTCAACCAGTGGTTATATCTAGAATATACCCATAGTAGCTTGGTGTACCAAATGTTCACCACGAGTGGTGAAGTTGTGTTGACTGCAAGCCTTTGGTGAGTGGTTAACACCACTTCACCGCGAGTGGTGAACATTTAGCACACCAAGCTACTTTGGAAATATTTTATTTATACCATGATCATCAGATTATTAAGAGTTGCGATTATTTTTTCTCGATTTTACTGAGCAGCAGTTGTACATATGTACGAATCTGTTATTGTTTAGATGAGCATTGGTGGGCAGTACTTCTGCAGTCAATTTTATCACAGAAACGAAATGGAAAAAGAAACTCACAAATCACAGGGCCTTTTTCATTTTAATAACATAACATACTGTTTCGAGGTATGGATGCTTTATTAACATAAGACAACGCTTGTTTGTTAATATTAGGTATCTTCTGAGGTAAACTCATTTAAAACGTAATAATTAATTGCTGTTTCCATTTCACTCTTTGCGAGGCAACAGGTGATAAATTTAGACAAGTTTGCATTCAGGTCGATGTCACCAAAGGTCAACTTGGATGTAGTTCCACTGTTGGTATAAATTTTAACTACTGAAATCCCATTGCTGGCGTGTTCATCATGGTTGGTGTATAAAGCTAAAATTTATGTCATAGGCTTTTTATATATAGTAGAATGGGTAATCATGGTATAAATTTATTTATTGTGTTTAAGGTCACTTTCAGTATATTTGGCTATCACACAACCACAATACAGGAATGAAGTCAAGTTTATCCATTTCTTTATCTCAACATTGCCCACTTCAGAGAACTTCCACCTCGTGCATTGATTCTGGCTCCTATTTTAACAGTAAATCAGAACTTATATCGCAGTACACAAGCACTGTTCCATCTACCAGGGTTCATACAGGGATTAACCAGTGGTTACCGGGTCCAAGGAACCCTGTGAAATGAATGAAATTATACAGATGATAGATTAAGCATTTCCATGTGACCAAGCCTGGAAATAAGCAGACAGTCATCTGCACAATGAGGTCCCCAGAGGGGAAACATTACTAAATTTACCCTCTGTGAACCTCAATCTGAATCAAAGTCTCAGTCCTAAACAGAAAGCAGAACCCGTGGGGATAAATTGAGGTATTCTAGCCCAATGTATGGGATAGCATCAGCAAATTCACCCTCTGGGGACCTCATTCTGCAATTGACAGATTGTTTAATTCCAGGCATGCATGTTACCCTCAAATGTCGTCTTGTTGCCTAGTGGATTTTATTCCAATGGGAAACTCATATTGCTTATTCTTAGCCAGATCTGCATTCCCACTAGTGTCAGACAATCAAATACAAGCGCTATTTAACCCTTTACCCAACATAATGGCCAAAAATGGCCAGCACTATTTACAAAAATAACCATAAAATTCTCATTTTTGTCTCAGAAACATAGCTTATGACCCTCATTGGAATGAGCTCTTTGAGCTCGTTCCAATGATGGTCCATAAGCTATGTTTTTGATGCAAAAAATTAGTTATTCAAGAATTTTATTTGCAAGTGTCGTCTTCCTTTCGTGTTAGGTAAAGGGTTAAGCACTTTTCAAGGAATCTGGTAATTTTGAAGGACTATCAGGACTGGACCTCTCCTGACCCCCCCTTGGCGCCACCACTGTAAGCACTTCCCAAAGAAGTATCAGGAGCAAGATACAATGAAGGGCATAAAGCAATAACACACTGCATGATTTACCCCCAAAATCTGTATTTTATAAAAAAAAAAATAATTATCACAGATGTTAAAAAGATGTTTTGGAATGACCTTAAATAAGCAAGTTTGGAATAAATTTAACATATCAATAACGTTGATGTAAATTAGAAACAGGCTGAAGAAACCATGATCACAGTTTTAAACCAATAGAGAACAAGAATATATTTGAAAGACAGCATTTGTTAATTGAAAACTGTTTTGTCACATTGTCACATTTTGCTGGAGATTAAATACAGACACTCTCCAATAAGTGAAACCATTTAAATGAATATCCTCTAATTTTGGCTTGATGTGAACCACATGCAAGGAATATGAAGACTTCCTGATAGTGGTAAAATCTGTCAATCAAGTCCAAATTGTGTCTTGATATTGTTGCTCCATCACCAACCCTATTGGCCAAGTATGCCCAGAGTTACACACCATTCAAATTCTAATTTTTGCCCTCAAATCATAGCTTATGGTCCTCAACTGAAATGACCTCATCAAGCTCATTCCAGAGGAATGTAATCAAGCATGGAAATAAGCAATCTGTCATTGTCGAATGAGGTCCCCAGAGGGTGAAATGGCTGATGCTATCCCATACAGTGGGCTAGAATACCCCCAATTTATCCTCTGGTACCTCTTTCTGTTTAGGCCGGAGACCTTGATTCAGATGGAAGTTTGCAGAGGGTAAATTTAGTAATGCTACCCTGCTGTGCAGGGTAGCATCACCAAATTCACCCTCTGCAGACCTCATTCTGCAGATACCAGTCTGCTTATTTCCGGACTTGATGGTAATCTATGTTTTTAAAATAAAAATGAAAAGATTTAATTAGGCAACTCAACAAAATCTAAGTTCTCAGTCATTAAAATTCTGAAAGAAAATTTTCACCTGTTTTATTTTTAGGCATTCAAAATCGACAATGACTAAAGCAAATTCTTTTGATATTCTGATGTGCAATAAATATGATGGAAGCTATTGCTGTTGGAATCTGTTGAATGACTAAAGGTTTTCAGAACAGAAAACATTTAAAATTTCTGAAATATTGTATGGAAATGCTTCAGGTTACAGTATTTGAGCTACATTTTGAAAGCAGAATAGAATGAAAAAAAATGCTTGTTCATCCTGGCTTTTATGACAATTTTAATATTCAGGGTTTCATGATGTTGAAAAAATAAATGTGAGTATATTTCTTAACACAGCGCTGGTAAGGCCCCACAAAGTAGATCTTCTGTTTCTCAGGCCATATTTGGTAAATTTGCATACAGGCGGACGTTTTTTTTATTTTATTTTTGTAATTATTTCTTTGCCATCAAAAGTTCATGTTCTTGGTTTGTGTTAGGCCTCATAATCTACACAACAGCATGGGTGGTGGTGTATTCTGTCCCTTGAGTGAAAGAAGGCTTTGCAGTGTTAAAGCATTGCAATGCCTTGTTGCACTCAAGGGACAAACTTTTTAATTTATTAACTTGGTTAAAATATCAGACATAAACCATTTAATTTTTATTTTTGAAATTTTGCATTTGTTATAAAAAAAAAGAGCATGCAGCAGCTAAAAGGACCATGCGGGAGGGCCTGAGAAACAGATTTTTAACTTTTTTAGGCCTAAATGATTATATTTATGTTACAAGTTAAAGATGAAAAATATGTTAGGCCGCACAAAGTAGATCTTCTGTTTCTCAGGCCATTATTTGTGAAATTGCATGCGGGCGAGCGGTTTTTTATTTTATTTTTTATTTCAGTAATTTCTTCTTTGCCATCAAAAGTTCATGTTCTTGGTTCAAGTTTTAGGCCTCATAATCTACAGAATAGCATGGGTGGTAGTGTATTTCATCCCTTGAGTGCAAGAAGGCTTTGCAATGCTAAAGCATTGCAAAGCCTTCTTGCACTCAAGGGACAAATTCATCAATTTTTTTAACTTGAGTAAAATATCAGACATAAACCATTTAATTTGTATTTTTTAAAAGTTTAAATTGGTTATAAAAAGAGAGCATGCGGCAGCCAAAAGGACCATGCGGGAGGGCCTGAGAAACAGATTTTTTATTTTTTTAGGCCTTATGAATTTTCTACATTTTCCATCATTATATCAGCATGTACATGAAAATATGAATATGAAACCTCTGGGTTTATTACATACATACAAAATATAAATTACACTTTGTTCAATTAGGTACTACAGGTAAAACTATTGAAAGATGGATGTAAAATGTTTGCACATTTGTAACTGACACCAACAGACAAATCATACAAAAACTTGTTATTGAAGCCACAAAATACTGAATTCCACACTTATATGGATGAGAAAAGTATTGAACATGGAACTATGGAAATAATATTTCACCTTTTATCCAACCAGAATAGCAGATAAAGAGAGTAATCGCTTGACTGGACTGGTTACGTGAAATAATTCATGAGAGGTGAGAGACGTTGTGCAAACATGAGTGCGCGAATTCGCACAAGTGTTTTACAATATAGTCCCTCGCCTCGAATGAATTATTTCACTTAACCAGTTCAGTCAAGCAATTACTCTATTTATTTCTTTTCATTATTAACGATGATTATATTATTTAACCCTTTACCTAACGTAATGGCCAGCGCTGTTCTAAAAAATCGCCAATTAATTTTCATTATTTTTTCATTTTTTGTCTCTAAAACATAGGTTATGACCCCTCATCGGAACGAGCTCGTTGAGCTCGTTCCAATGAGGGGTCATATCCTTTGTTTTTGAGACAAAAAATGAAAATAATAGCTATTCAAGAATTTTTTTCTTAGTGTCATCTGCTTTTCATATTAGGTAGAGGGTTAAAAAAAACAATGAAGTCCCCATTACACCCATGGCAAAGCATCTTCGTTTGCATGCACGGATACGTGACACAATTGTTGATTGCATAATTCACTTGTGAAGTTATCGTTTATAATCAAACCCGGAAATCCCAGTAAATCACACTTTGGAAAGTAATAAAATATTTTACCTTTTACCCAATCAGAATAGCAGATAAAACAAGCCATGTTAAGTTTCACAATGTTGGTGGAAGGCTCCTGATTTTTTATGCCATCTCTCAAACTCATGATCAGGGGACAAATTCTCACAATTTTCAGACCCTGTGTTATGTTAAACAAGCCAAGACCAATACCGGGTCTGGACCTGCGTCGCTGCATGCAATTGAATCGGCAAACAGGAAGTGGCTGCATGGCAGATCTGAAAATTGCTTACACGATACAACTCATCATTATGAAGCAGCAGACCAAATATAAAATCAATCCCTTGCATAGAAGGCGAGAAAACCTTGACGGAAAATTTCAATGTTCAGTGGGTACAGTAAAATTTCAAAGTATCGGCAAACAGGAAGTGGCTGCACGGCAGATCTGAAAATTGCTTACACGATACAACTCATCATTATGAAGCAGCAGACCAAATATAAAATCATTCCCTTTCATAGAAGCCAAGAAAACTTTGACGGAAAAAGTGTTTTGGACGGACTGACGGACGGATGGACTGACAGATGGACGGAGTCGAGCGGTTACTAGACCTGCTCTGCCGCTGGCGACGCAGGTAAAAAAAATGTCCAATTAGGGGGCTCAATGAGGGATTACTTGAGAATCAACACAGTTTTGGGGGCTTATCTAGAACACAAATAAGGTCTTCTAGCATTCAACCAATTTAAAACTTTAATCCACTGGCGAACACTGGTTGATGTGAGCTAGTTTCTAAATTGGGTTTTCAATGACAATAGACAATTGGATAAGGTTTTCCTAAGACCTGAATACTTTCAACTTTGAAAACTTGAATAATTTTAAATTATTTTGCTCTTTGAAGCTGAGTTATATCACAGGGCTTCCAAGCTCAACTGTTCTTTTGTTATTCTACCTAATAAAGTGAACATACCGTAGCCCCTCTGTATAATGTTGTCAAAATAACAGGATTTCTAACATCAAATTTTTCCCATAATGCAACTAGGAATTTAAGCAATTCAATCCTATCAGACTCAAGTGGTTAAATTCCAAGACATCACAGAAAAATTTCATTCAAAGAATATTTATTGGAATTTCAGCTTGCAAAAAGAGAATATTATTCGTCTGTTGGAAATGTCAGTAAGCAAGTTAAATAATAGTAATAAATGCTTAATATACGGGTGAGTTAACTCCTTACTTAACAAGACTAGCAGACGACACAAGAAAAAAAAAAGATCTTTTGAAAAATTAGAGTTTTATTTTTATCAGCAAACACAAAACTTATGACATTTCATTAGACTGAGCTCAAGAAGCTCATTCCATTCAGGGTCATACAAGCCTGGAAATAAGCTGACTGTCATCTGCAGAATGATGTCCTCAGAGGGTGAATTTTCGTGATGCTACCCTCCACAGCATTTAGTGCTGCATGATATTCAAAACAGAATACCGGTATCGGTATTCAAAAAAATACCACGGTATACCGGTATATTGAAAACTATTCAGATATCTGAACATAAGTACCACAATCGAGACTTGAGGCATCACACTCAGAACGAATCAGCATGCATTGATGATGCGGTTCAAAAAACCTTTACCCAACACAGACAATATCAAAATTTATTATTTTGAATATTAGTTTATCAAATTTTTCCAAAAATTTCTACAAAACAATATTATGTGACCCCTCATTGGAACGAGCTCAACGAGCTCGTTCCAATGAGGGGTCACATGATATAGTTTTGTTAAAATTTTTGAAAATTATTTTTTCAACTGCTGAAATTGTACATTACGTGGGCACATGTGGACGATTCCTTGGGTAAAGCGATAATATTATTCATTCGGAGCTACAGTTCAAAACTCAACACATCTTGAAAATTAAATTGTGGGTAAATAAATAATGACGATAAACCGATATTTTTGTAATTACACCATATTCAATCAATATTGGTTTGAATACCGGTATATATCGGTTTATCGATATAACGTGCAGGCCTAACAACATTACTAAATTTACCCTCTGTGAACCTCAATCTGAATAACAGCCTCAGGTCTAAACAACTGCAACAATATTAACCCTCACCCAACGTAATGGTAAAACCAGCCAGCACTATTCACAAAAATCACCGTTTGAATTTTATTATTTTTCATTTTGTATCAAAAACATATCTTATGTCCCCTCCTTGGAACAAGCCCATTGCTCACTGAGCTTGTTCTAATGAGGAGATCATAAGATATATTTTTGAGTCAAAAAATTTAGTTATGCAACATTTTTTCTGCAAGTGTCATCTTCTATTTGGGTTGGTTAAAGGGTTAACAACAAACATTTAATCAAACATGAAGCGGACAGTTTACATTAAATGACACAGAATTAAAATATTTAAATAATATAGAATACTGACCAATAAATTGTTTACCCTACACAATCTTCAAAATATTTTCTCACAAATAAAACTTGATAAGGCCCACAAAGTAGATCTTCTGTTTCTCAGGCCATTTTTTGTAAAACTGCATGTGGGTGGGCAGTATTTCATTGTATTTTTTGTAATTATTTCTTTGTCATCAAAACTTCATGTTCTTGGTTTGTTTTATGTTTGAGGCCTCATAATCTCAGGCCATTTTTTGTAAAACTGCATGTGGGTGGGCAGTATTTTATTGCATTTTTTGTAATTATTTCTTTATCATCCAAACTTCATGTTCTTGGTTTGTTTTATGTTTGAGGCCTCATAATCTACAGAATAGCATGAGTGGTGTGATTTTGTCCCTCGAGTGCAAGAAGGCTTTGCAATGCTGAAGAATTGCAAAACCTTGATGCACTTAGGGGACAAATATATCAATTGTATTAACTTGGGTAAAATATCAGACAGAAAACATTTAATTTTTATTTTTTTAAGTTTGCATTGGTCATAAAAAGAGAGCATGCGGCAGCCAAAAGGACCATGCAGAAGGGCCTTAGAATCAGATTTTTAACTTTTTCAGGCCTAAAACAAGCTATTTAAAAACAATTAAGCCACAGACGAACCTTGACCATGTCTAGAGGATGAAAGTATTACCACCTAACCACCCGTTTTAACATCCATTCAGGCAAAAACTTCTGTTAAAAGTGCAATAAGTACAAGAAAGATTTTGAACAATGGATCCCCGGTTTGAAACGAGGAACTTGTTGTCTGGGTGGAAATTCCACTCCATGGTGTTTGGGTGGCAATCCACCCTCCACTGACTGAAACAAGTTGGCCAAATCTACCATTGTTACCCACAATATTCACCAAGGGTCAACCCTTTACCCAATGCAGACGATATCAAAATTTATTATTTTAAATATCATTTTTTAAAAAACCATATGATGTGGCCCCTCGTTGGGATGAGCTCGATGGGCTCGTTCCAACTAGGGGTCACATGATATGGTTTTCTTGAAATGTTTTGAAAAATAATATTTTTTCAATTGCTGAATTTGCATATTACATTGGCGGATGCAGACGATTCGTTTTGTAAAGGGTTAATCAAGACTGAGTATAACTGAAATTTAAGCACTGTCAAGGGTATTTTTCCAAGAAGCTGTCAGAATTTTCTTGAAGCCTAAATAGTACTAATTACAATCTCGTTTTTCAAATGAATTACCCTTCTCTGACCATTTCTGCATTTTTGGAGGCTATTACCAATAGAATTATAGCTTATTATTTATTGTTATTTACTGGTGTTTAAGGTCACATATTTCTGCACAATGGCTAACCATGACCGTGACAGTTTTAGGGGTGGAGGAAGCCGGAGTACCCGGAGAGAACCACAGAGCAACGGCGAGCAGCTGTCAGCTCCCCAACATACCAACTCCACACAAGCAGGGTTAGCATTGGTTGAAGACAGGTGCACCATCGGCGTGCAGTACGCCTTAATGCACAAAGTCACCGTGCCCCCACGTGGGCAATGGGGGTGAAGTGTCTTGTCCAAGGACACAACGCGTTTGCCGCAGGTGGGATTCGAACCAAGGACCTCTTGGCTTGCAGCCTGCACCTCTACCAACTGAGCCACCGTGCCACCGAATTATAGCTTTTTACATGACAAGAATAGCAAACAAGGCCTGCAACAAAATATCTTTAAATACCTATAAGTTTAAATTTTCAACTTCAAAACCACAGACTATGCCCCCCACCCCCACTCCATTGAAATGAGTTTAATGAATTTGTTCTTATAAGGAGCCATAAGGCCACACAAAGTAGATCTTCTGTTTCTCAGGCCATTATTTGTAAAATTGCATGCATGCGAGCGTTTTTTTATTTTATTTTGTGTAATTATTTCTTTGCCATTAAAAGTTCATGTTCTTGGTTTATGTTTTAGGCCTCATAATCTACGGAATAGCATGGGTCGTGGTGTATTTCGTCCCTTGAGAGCAAGAAGGCTTTGCAATGCTGAAGCATTGCAAAGCCTTCTTGCACTCAAGGGACAAATTTATCAATTTTTTTAACTTGGGTAAAATATCACGACGTAAACCATTTAATTTTTATTTTTTTAAAGTTTACACTGGTTATAAAAAGAGAGCATGCGGCAGCCAAAAGGACCATACGGGATGGCCTGAGAAACATATTTTTAATTTTTTTAGGCCTAAGCTATATATTTCAGACAAAAAGTGCAAAATAATAAACGCAAAATAGCAATTTTTGTGAATACCAAATGTTATGGCTCTTCCATAAGCTATAGATAGAGAAGTAACCTATATACTTTCACAGATAACAGTATGGCCGCCGTGGACTGGTCACTTTCCATGGATGGGCAATATTTCCACTGACGCGATATTAGATTCCAAACACTAATTATAAGAATAATCATTAAAAATTTATAAAATCTTCCTGATGATGATTATTATTACCACTCAATCTATAAGTTACTTGTCGAATAACATGAGTTTGGAGGGCCGTTAAAACTCCATAATTTCAGTGACGTCATTCGGTGGAGCCGGGCTGCGGGCGATAAAGGGATAAATAGCCATAATCGGCCTAGAGCCTGGCTATTTTTAGATTCCATGGTCTAATGAATTACTCCCATTCAGATGACATCCCTTTGTATTTCTGAACTGAAGTCGAACACATGATCGAAACAAATCTTGTTATTGAGTATCTTCACTTGTCCAATTCAATTCACATAACATACTAATTTTCTTCTGTGTTTTAATGCCCAAATCCGAAAGACTTCCAGCAATTCCCTTGTGCGGTTAGCTGTAACAGGGAGTGGTAATAATAGTAATAACATGATTGTTGTCAGGATTCATGATTCATTAGTGGCCCTGCAGCAATGATGAACAGCCCTTGGGCTTATTAACAGCCCTCGACTTCGTCTCGGGCCTTTAATAAACCCTCGGACTGTTCATCATTGCAGCAGGGCTGCTAATGAACCATAATGCCCTCCAAAATCATGTTACTGTTATATTATTATGTGGTATACACATGAGTGGACATAACTGCCCATGCGAGGATTACGACCAATCCACGCCGACTACACTGTTATAACAATCTCTTAACCCCAAAGGCTGCTGTTCTGCTCCAGAAAGATGATACAATATAATTTCACCAAGTAGGATATATTTATTATTTATTGGTGTTTAAGGTCACATACTTATGCACAATGGCTAATTGTGACCATGACAGTTTTATGGGTGGAGGAAGCCAGAGTACCCGGAGAGACCTGAGCAGCGACGAGTGACTGTCATCTCCTCAACATTCTAACTCTGTTCAAGCTCCGCTCAAGTAGGGTTACAATGGTTGAAGACATGTGTACCATCGACGTGTAGTACGCATTAGTACACGGCATCATTGTGCCCCCATGTAGGCTACCGGGATAAAGAGCCTTGTCCAAGGACACAACGCAGGTCGTCCCGGATTGGGATCGGACTCGGGACCTCTAGCATAGAAGTCCAACAGTCTACCACTGAGCCAATGTGCTCCCCCACCAAGTAGGATGACTGCTCAGTAAATATGTGGGGCACAGTAACCAATCAATATTTTCAATGTGCAGCCCAAAGGCTGCACATTGAAAATATTGAATGATCTACCCTCTGGCAATGAATATGGAGTCTTCCAGCTGCTGTCATTGACTGACTTGGAACATGCCATCAGCGTTCATAGGGTTAAACAATTTGTTGGAAAGTTCTCCAAGACAGCTTTCAAGGAAATCAGTTTTCTGCTAGAGAGGTCGTCCCCATGACAGCTCCATTCACCAAGCCAACTTTCTTCTAAGATTTGCTTAACAGAAAGTAACACTGATATAAATGGGATATCATTCATCTGGCCACCTTTCTACTCAACCAAGATGTGCTCAACAGAAAATAACATTGATATAATGGGATTCTATTCACCTAGCCAACTTTCTCCTCAACCAAAATGTGCTCAACAGAAAGTAACATTGATATAATGGGATTCTGTTCATCCAGCCAACTTTCTTCTCAACCATTCAGTTACATGTAGTTTTGGTGTTGCAACATAAGACACAATTTGAGTGATTTTGATAGAGACAAATTATCTAATGTGATGGGCATAAAACTTAACGTATGTTAGCCAGGACATATTTTATGATCACATTTAAGTGTCATCATTGTCAGTGCTCATCAATTCAAGTTCATGATATCAGATGTTTAAAATAGATGAATGCATTAAAGTCAAGCAGTTTGATAGCACTATATGTATTATCAGCAGTCTACCCCAACAAAAAGGATTGATTCATGCGAAGAAAATTTTTTTTTGTTTCATCAAAACTTTATTCGAAGCAGTCAAAAAAGAAAAATGAAAGTGTCAATGACACTGTAGCTCAACTTGTTAAGACATGTACATGTATAATATGTGACACAGCAATGACAAACATCTAGGTAATGACCTGATAACAAAGGTACATGTAAAGTATTGCAACGGTCTGTACATATATACTGACCGTAGCCTGTAACAAATATATAGGTAAAGTATTGTAAAGGTGGGCGACAGTCAGATGCTAAACTAGAAAAGAAATCTTTGAGTCCCAGAGTGGGACTGCACCACAAAATATTTGTTCTCATAGCACAGTGATAACAAAGGCACCCCAAAACACACTCGTTCCTGTCCCAAGGTGAAAACAAAGGTACCCAAGAAGTTTCGTGAAGATCAGTTCATAAATACGAGCTGTATAGAAGTTGTGACAAAAAACTGACTGGACCTAATTTCGGTACAAAATGGCAACTAGCAGCCATCTTGAATTTTGGACCGCACCCAGAAACACTTGTTCTCGTCCAAAGGTGATAACAAAGGTACCCAAGTAGTTCTGTGAAGATCGGTTGATAAATGCAGCCTCTAGCCTGAGCTGTATTGACATGTGCACTTACAGTGTATAAGTAGCATTGAATAAATCAAAGTTCATCTAATTTGCATAATTTCTGCAAGAGAAAAAAACGTACTATATGTGATGTATTCCATGTTACTAAACATTCATACAAAAATTTATTCAAATCAGAACTTTCATACAGAAGTTCTGTACAAAAGACTGATTGCACTAATTTTGGTACAAAATGGCTGCTGGTGGCCATCTTGAATTTTGGACCACACCCAAAATCACTCGTTCTCATCCCACAGTGATAACAAAGGTACCCATGAAGTTTCGTAAAGATCGGTTCTTAAATACAGCCTCTAGCCTGAGCCGCATAGAAGTTGTGTACAAAAAACTGATTAGACCTAATTTTGGTACAAAATGACCACTGGCAGCCATCTTGAATTTTGGACCGCACCCAGAAACACTCGTTCTCGTCCAAAGGTGATAACAAAGGTACCCAAGACGTTTCGTGAAGATCAGTTCATAAATACAGCCTCTAGCCTGAACTGTATTGACATGTGCACTTACAGTGTATAAGTAGCACTGAAAAAATCAAAGTTCATCTAATTTGCATAATTTCTGCACGAAAAAAAACCTGTATTATATGTGATGTATCCCATGGTACTAAACATTCATACAAAAAATCATTCAAATCAGTGCTTTCATATGGAAGTTCTGCGCAAAAATCTGATTGCACCTAATTTTGTACAAAATGGCTGCCAGCTGCCAACTTAAATTTGAGATTGGACCCAAAAACACTCGTTCACGTCCCACGGTCATAACAAAGGTACCCAGGAAGTTTCATAAAGATCGGTTCATAAATACGACCTCTAGCCCGAGCCGTATTGAATTGTTGACAGACAGCCAGACGGACGATGGACAACTGGCCAAAGTTGAGCTAAAAATGATGGTAAAAAGTTAGTTATTAAAATTTGAGAGGCTTCTAAAAAAATTTTGTTCAATTCCAAACCAGAAAAATACACGTTTGAACCTTTGTATAAATTATATACAAGCGATCCTTTATGATTGCACGACAAGTCAATCTAGAAACAAAGACAAGATGCCCCACGGGGCCTGAAGCGCTCATCTTGTACAGAACACAATTTGAACAGAGTCCAAGAATGAGTCTACATTAAGCAAGCCATCTCCATAGGCTACACTGTCAATCCTTGAGTCCCTCAGGAGTGACAAAAATAATCTGGGCATCATGCCTTTTCTTCAGTTGATCATAAAGTAAAATGTAGAGCTCCCCTATGAAGCCCCTTGATACAACCTATGTGGATTAATCTTAGTACCTCTAGAGGGTACTGAATACAAAATTTTTAATTCTTCAGCAAAATGGCCAATTCCGGCTCCCATAGAGCATGGGTCAAGTACTTATGACCCAATACTACCACAAACCAAATTTGGTTCATACCAGACAATCAGTTCAGAAAATAGAAATTTTGGGCGGGGCCAAAAATCTTACCCCTCCTATTACAAAGCCAAATATTATTTCACGAACTTCGTTTGAACAAACTTGATTCTACACCTCATATGGAAGCTCCATAGCAAATATCAAGTCATTGTACACACTGGTTCTTGAGAAGAAGATTTTAAAAATATTTTGGAGCATTTTCCCCCACTCCCTCCCTATGGGGCTGAGCATGCTGAGTTGAACAAAAATGAAATGCCCCTTTGGGACCATCACTCACACAAACTTTCACTTGAATTGGCCCAGTGGCTTTGGAGGAGAAGACCAAAACATGGTGTTGACGGACGACAGACGCCGGACGATGGACGGGAAGCGATTAGATTAGCTCAGCTTGACTTTGTCAAGATGAGCTAAAAACTTAAGAGTCTAAATTTCAAAAATATTCTAAAAATTTACAAGATTAACTCTTAACCTGCTTAGTACTTTTTAAATATTTTTCATCAAATCTAGTCATGGCTGCTTCACAGCAGCCATGACTAGATCCGATGAAAAATGTATTAAAGTTTGACTCAAGAAATCACTGGTCAAAAATGGGATACAATTTAAAGGAGAAAATTTTATTAAATGTACTCTAATTGTGCTTATATTAGTGGCAAGAGATTTCAGATCCTGGCCAGGAATATCAGTCAGCAGCATATAAGGAGCTAAATATCACCAATAACTGAACTTGTTACCCTGAAATCAAACTTATTAACAAATACATCATCATCTATCTACACACTATAAACAGGATTTTACACAAAGTTTATACCAAATATCAAAAGATTCTGATGAAGATCTTTGAAGAATATTCGCATACTGCAATAAGTTAAAATTCGGGCTCCCATAGGGAGTCCAAATATGAACCTAGGGACTTGATTTGGGTAAACCTGAATCTTAAGCCCCTAAGGACGCTGTATACCAATTATCAAAAGATTCTGAGTGGTGGATCCACAGGGAGCCCAAATAATGCTCCAGACTTGATTTGAACAAACTTTTTAGGTTTAACAACAAATTTTGTTATCATGTGTGTTGGACAAAGGGTTAATGAATCATTCACATCACACGTAGTGTGAAAAGCAGCTGAAAGAGTACCTCCACATATTTCTGCATTGTAGGTCAACTCTTTGGTTGCTTAGCAACCATGATTGGTCAAAGATTCTGTACTCAAAATTCTTACTGATAATGGCATTGAAAAATTGTGTGTAAATAGTGAAAACTTGCAGGCAATTAATGTCTTAACCCTTTACCCAACGCAGACGATATCAAAATTTAAGATTTTAAATATCGTTTTTTAAAATTTTTCAAACAATTTCAACAAAACCATATCATGTGACCCCTTGTTGGAACGAGCTCGACGAGCTCGTTCCAACGAGGGGTCACATGATATGGTTTTGTTGAAATGTTTTGAAAAATAATACTTTTTCAACTCCTGAATTTGCATATTACGTGGGCGGATGCGGACGATTCATTGGGTAAAGGGTTAATATGTGCACTTGTGTGTGTGTTTTGTTGTGTGTGCATGTGTGTTTGTGTTGATGATGATTTCCCATGTTAAACAGGACATGGAATGTATGAGTATTAAGTCTGCTTGCAATAAAAGTGAATGGGAATTTTATATTAGTCTTTGGTGTATTGCCTGGCCCTCTTCGTAGAAATAACTCGAGCAACAGTTCTCTACAACCGTCTTGTAAAATTTTCAGGAAAAACTCCTCGCTTGCCATCTGACTCTTTTATTCCCATTTGCCATCCATCATCCTGTAATAAAATTTTGAAAAAAAGAGATAATTATGAAATTTAAACACACAAAACTCTAATCCTTATTTCCTGGTGTTTATGGTCACTTTCAGCATCTTTGGTTGCATCATAATTAAACCCTTAATGTCCAGGTCAGTATGTGAAGTGTTAAGGTTATCCACCAGTGTAACCCCTTACCCAACACTGATGACATCAAAATTTATTATTTTAAATATTATTTGTTCAAATTTTTCACAAAATTTCAACAAAACCATATCGTGTCACCCCTCATTGGAATGAGCTCCTTGAACTCATTCCAATGAGGGGGTCGCATGATAAGTTTAAAAAAAAAATATTTTGAAAAATAATTGTTTTCCAAAGGCTCATTTTGTAAATTACGCGGACGATGTGTTGTCAATTCTGTTCCTCCTCTCTGTGCTAAGCCTTTATATTTAAAAATGAACGGGAAATTCCCACGTAATAGTTAATTATTCCAGGAGGTATGGTCACATCAGGTTTTGGTTTTTATTAGTTGAAAAATGAGCCATTTGATTAAGTAAAACAGTCATGTTGAAAAGACATTTCAATAAAGAAATATAATTTTGTATCTTCATTTTAATATCCACTTTGACAAATGTGACATAAAAATGTGTTTGAAAAGAAAATACATGTGAAGCCATTTTGGTATTAACATTAGGGGGGGGGGGGGAGGGGGGAGGGGTCTCCATGCACACCATGGCCGTCTGATTAAATATAGCTTGTTTTCTTATGAGCACGCCCATGTGGTTTAATTTACATTTTATGTTGCGTGTTTGTTCAAGAGTGCGACTTTTAATAAATGGTCACTACTCATAATGCACAATAAGTTAAAATGAACAGTTGTAGCGGTAATAGTGTTCGTAGCGATGTAGCTACAACTGTTGTACAGTTGTAGCAACATTGCTACAAACACTGTTACTGCTACAAGCCAGTTACATTTCTTCTCAGAACTGTCACAAACTTATGGCCAAATTATATTCAAATTTCCGATTTCAAATCAAATCGAATTGAATATTCGAATCAAATTTTTCAAATTTTTGCAGGAGCCTATTTATACCTCAACCACATCGTTACTATACATTTATCAACCAATCACTAAATATAAATAATTTACCTGTTCTTCTGGATTTTCCCACCGTACAATGTAAATAACATCACCAGACTCAAAACACAGCTCATCATCATCTTCACCTTTGTAATTGTGGGAGGCTTGTACCTACAATGAAATTAAAATTCATTTTAGTCAAGTGATAATCCAACTTAACCCTTTACCCAATGCAGACGATATCAAAATTTATTAATTTAAATATCGTTTTTGAATTTTTTTCGAAAAATTTCCAACAAAATCATATCATGTGACCCCTCATTGGAACGAGCTCGATGAGCTCGTTCCAAAGAGGGGTCACATGATATGGTTTTGTTCACATTTTTGGAAAAATAATATTTTTTTAGCTGCTGAATCTGCATATTACGCGGGCGGATGCGGGCGATTCGTTGGGTAAAGGGTTAATCCTTTAGCTAGCCTGAAAGGCAGATGGCACTTGCAAACAAAATTCCTGAATAACTAATTTTTTTTCTTTTTTTAGGGCCAAAACATATCTTATGACTCCTCACTGGAACGAGCTCGAGACAAAAATGAAAAAAAGAACTGAAAAAAAAAAATGAAAACGGAATGGTGATTTTTGTGAATAGTGCCGACCACTTTTGGCCGTTACGCTGGATAAAGAGTTAAGCTGCGAAAACACCACAGCCCTAAAGTAGGGTCCTGTGAATCACAAATTTTCACTTTAATAGCATCAGGCAAAAGGTTCAAAATCGAATCAAATCTCGAATTGAACAGATTTCCTAATTCTTATGATACGACAGCTTCCTTGAGTGGAACATGGTGCCATCTGCAAGGGGCAATACGTTGGGCAAACTGGACGTAACATTAGAGATGGGCAAAATATCGAAAAACTGAACTGAAACAATACCGATATTATGTGGATACTGAATAACAATCCTTGAATACCAAACTCATCTGTATTTTCAAATTTTACTACATCCGATATTTCAGGGCTTATATTTCGTCGAGAATCCGAGAATCGATTCTCACAAAGATTCGCGCAATAAAACCGGCGAGAATCCATGTAGATTCTCGCTGCACCTCTGCTAGGATTCGCGTGAAAAGAATTGAGCCAATTTAACCCTTTATTTAACACAGCGGCAACAAATTAACCAGCAGAAGGCTAATATGACCTGAAATATCCTGACACTATGTCAATAAAATCTTACAAATATGGCTGTCATTGGAACCGGCTCATTGAGCCGGTTCCAATGACAGCCATATTTGTAAGATTTTATTGGTAAATTTTGTTCATTTAATAATTTTATCATCTATTTATTATTTATTGTTTAAAAATTATCAAATTTAGTTTTAAAAATTAAAAAGGTGTGTTGGGTAAAAGGTTAACGTGTGTTATCACTATACAACAGTGGTTCAACCTTGGTGACGTCATGGGATCCTGGGACACTCATAGTAGGTATGGATTCTCGCAACGATTTTCACGAGAATCCAATTGGATTCTCACAAATTTAGACGAAATATAAGCCCTGTATTTATAAGGCCTTCTTGAGGGTTCATAGCAGTTGAAGAGTTAATTTTCATGAAATAAATGACTGATTTTCTTTTCAATTTTGTTAAGCCCTAACCCTTTACCCAACGAAGACGATATCAAAATTTATTATTTTCAATATAATTTTTTTAAAAATTTTTCAAAATATTTCAACAAGACCATATCATGGGACCCATTATAGGAATGAGCTCAATGAGCTCGTTCCAATGAGGGGGTCACATGATATGGTTTTGTTGAAATATGTTGAAAAATTCAATTTTTTCAACTATTTATTATTAACCCTTTACCTAACATGAAAAGCAGACGACACTTGCAAAAAAAATTCTTGAATAACTATTTTTTTTCATTTTTTGTCTCAAAAACATAGGTTATGACCCCTCGTTGGAACGAGCTCGACGAGCTCGTTCCAACGAGGGGTCATAACCTATGTTTTTGAGACAAAAAATGAAAAAAATAAAGAAAATTAATTGGAGATTTTTGAGAATAGTGCTGGCCGGTTTTGGCCGTTACGTTGGGTAAAGGGTTAATTGGTGTTTAAGGTCACATATTTCTGCACAATGGCTAACCATGACCTCGACAGTTTAACGGGTGGAGGAAGCCGGAGTACCCGGAGAGAACCACTGAGCAACGGCGAGCAGCTGTCAGCTCCCCAACATACTAACCCCACACAAGCAGGGTTAGCACTGGTTGAAGACAGTGCACCATCAACGTGCACTACACCTTAGTACACAACGTCACCGTGCCCCCACATGGACAATGGGGGTGAAGTGGCTTGCCCAAGGACACAACGCGGTTGCCACAGTCGGAATTTGAACCGAGGGCCTCTCGGCTTGCAGCCTGCACCTCTACCTACTAAGCCACAAGCCCCAAATTTTTTCAACTGCTCAATTTGCATATTACGCGGGTAGATGAAGGCGATTCGTTAGGTAAAGGGTTAAGGATCTGGGCAATTGTCCTGAATTCACTCTAGACTTTGACCTACACATGTCCAGTTGCTTAGCAGTGATTTCTTGATTAGAAATCACTGTCCAGGTGATTTGTCTATTGTCAGCTAGATTTCTTAAGGCTCCACAAAGTAGATCACCTTTTTCTTGGACTATTTTTTGCAAAATTACATGTGGGCAGGCATTTTTTTATTTTATTTTTTATTTTTGTAATTATTTCTTCGCCATCAAAAAGTTCTTGTACTTAGTCTGTTTTATGTTTTAGTTCTCATAATCTACAGAAAAGCATGGATGGTGGTATATTTCATCCCCTAAGTGCACTCAAGGGACAAATTTATAAATGTTGTCAACTTGAATAAAATATCAAAATCATTTAATTTTTACTTTTTTAAGTTTGTATTGGTTATAAAAAGAGAGCATGCAGTAGCCAAAAGGACCATGCAGGAGGGCCTGAGAAACAGACTTTTAACTATTTAGGCCTAATGGTGGCATGCTAAAGACACATGCTCCGAGATTGTAAAAGCCTAAAATAGGCCTTTAAGGCCTAGAAAAATAAAAAATATGTTTCCCAGGCCCTCCCGCATGGTCCTTTTGGTTTCCGCATGGTCTCTTTTTATAACCAATGCAAACTTAAAAAAAAAAAATTAAATGATTTATGCCTGATATTTTACCTAAGCTAAAAAAAAAATTGATAAATTTGTCCCTCGAGTGCAAGAAGGCTTTGCAATGCTTTAGCATTGCAAAGCCTTCTTGCTCTCAAGGGATGAAATACACCACCGCCCATGCTTCTCCATAGATTATGAAGCCTAAAACATACCAAGGCCATGAACTTTTGGTGGAAAAGAAATAATTACAGAAATAAAAAATAAAATAAAAAACCGCTCGCCCGCATGCAATTTTATAAATAATGGCCTGAGAAACAGAAGATCTACTTTGTGTGGCCTAAAGGTTAAGGTCTGTTTGGAACAAGTCACAAAAATGGTTACTGTAGATATAATTTATGTTAGTAAAAGAATGCCAATGTTGAGCTCATTGGCCGTGGTATTTGTGGCACTGTGGCAGAATGACACAAGAATGATACAAGAATAAATTTTCTGTATTTTCCTGGTGTGAATTCCCCTTTGGTACTATCAGCAAATCTCAAGCCAAGTCAGAGACCGAAAACCGAACCGATACTGTGGTATACCCCCCTTTAAAAATACCCAAAGCGATACTGTGATATACCCCCTTAAAAATACCCAAAGCGATACTGTGATATACCCCCTTAAAAATACCAAAATTCTAGTACCACCCATCTCTATGTGTTAACATGATATCCACTATCACTTCAAATTACATTTTTACGAATTTTTCAACTAAATTTGTGTTATTTAGTTTGGTTAAATGGTCAATCACGCTATTTAATTTGGCTAAATGGTCAATCTCATTATTTAGTTTGGTTAAATGGTCAATCACGCTATTTAATTTGGTTAAATGGTCAATCTCATTATTTAGTTTGGTTAAATGGTCAATCACGCTACTTAATTTGGTTAAATGGTCAATTTCATTATTTAGTTTGGTTAAATGGTCAATCACGCTATTTAATTTGGTTAAATGGTCAATTTCATTATTTAGTTTGGTTAAATAGTCAATCACGCTATTTAATTTGGTTAAGTGGTCAATCTTCTTATTTAGTTTGGTTAAATGGTCAATCTTCTTATTTAGTTTGGTTGGATGGTCAATCTCATTATTAAGTTTGGTTGAATGGTCAATCTCATTATTTAGTTTGGTTGGATGGTCAATCTCATTATTTAGTTTGGTTAAATGGTCAATCTTCTTATTTAGTTTGGTTATATGGTCGATCTTCTTATTTAGTTTGGTTGGATGGTCAATCTCATTATTTAGTTTGGTTAAATGGTCAATCTCATTATTTAGTTTGGTTGGATGGTCAATCTTGTTATTTAGTTTGGTTGAATGGTCAATCTCATTATTTAGTTTGGCTGAATGGTCAATCTCATTATTTAGTTTGGTTGGATGGTCAATCTTGTTATTTAGTTTGGTTGGATGGTCAATCTTGTTATTTAGTTTGGTTGAATGGTCAATCTCATTATTTAATTTGGTTGGATGGTCAATCTTGTTATTTAGTTTGGTTGAATGGTCAATCTCATTATTTACTTTGGTTGGATGGTCAATCTTGTTATTTAGTTTGGTTGAATGGTCAATCTCATTATTTAGTTTGGTTGGATGGTCAATCTTGTTATTTAGTTTGGTTGGATGGTCAATCTCATTATTTAGTTTGGTTGGATGGTCAATCTTGTTATTTAGTTTGGTTGGATGGTCAATCTCATTATTTAGTTTGGCTGAATGGTCAATCTCATTATTTAGTTTGGTTGAATGGTCAATCTTCTTATTTAGTTTGGTTGGATGGTCAATCTCATTATTTAGTTTGGCTGAATGGTCAATCTCATTATTTAGTTTGGTTGGATGGTCAATCTTGTTATTTAGTTTGGTTGAATGGTCAATCTCATTATTTAATTTGGTTGGATGGTCAATCTTGTTATTTAGTTTGGTTGGATGGTCAATCTCATTATTTAGTTTTGGTTGGATGGTCAATCTCATTATTTAGTTTGGTTGAATGGTCAATCTTATTATTTAGTTTGGTTGGATGGTCAATCTTGTTATTTAGTTTGGTTGAATGGTCAATCTCATTATTTAGTTTGGTTGGGTGGTCAATCTTGTTATTTATAGTTTGGTTGAATGGTCAATCTCATTATTTAGTTTGGTTGGATGGTCAATCTTGTTATTTAGTTTGGTTGAATGGTCAATCTTCTTATTTAGTTTGGTTGGATGGTCAATCTCATTATTTAGTTTGGTTGGATGGTCAATCTCTTTATTTAGTTTGGTTGGATGGTCAATCTTGTTATTTAGTTTGGTTGAATGGTCAATCTTCTTATTTAGTTTGGTTGGATGGTCAATCTCATTATTTAGTTTGGTTGGATGGTCAATCTTGTTATTTAGTTTTGGTTGGATGGTCAATCTCATTATTTAGTTTGGTTGGATGGTCAATCTTGTTATTTATTTATTTTATTTTATTGGTGTTTAAGGTCACATATTTCTGCACACTGGCTAACCATGACCGTGACAGTTTTACGGGTGGAGGAAGCCGGGGTACCCGGAGAGAACCACTGAGCAACGGCGAGCAACTGTCAGCTCCCCAACATACCAACTCCACACAAGCAGGGTTAGCATTGGTTGAAGACAGGTGCACCATCGACGTGCAGTAGGCCTTAGTACACAGCGTCACCGTGCCCCCATGTGGGCAATGGGGGTGAAGTGTCTTGCCCAAGGACACAATGCGGTTGCCGCAGGTGGGATTCGAACCGAGGACCTCTCGGCTTGCAGCCTGCACCTCTACCAACTGAGACACTGCACCCCCAATCTTGTTATTTAGTTTGGTTGAATGGTCAATCTTGTTATTTAGTTTGGTTGGATGGTCAATCTCGTTTAGTTTGGTTGGATGATCAAGCTTGTTATTTAGTTTGGTTGGATGGTTAATCTTGTTTCTTAGAAAACTGCAGGATGAGTTGTCATCCTCACAAAGTTATTTGTTTACTGAGGTTTAATGGCACTTTCAACAACCAGGGTCACCTGGTGTTGGACAGTTTTACAGGTGGAGGAAGCCAGAATCCTGGAGAGAACCACTGAGCAATGGTAAGCAACTACCAGACTCCCCAATGTACTAACTTCAGACAAGCAGAGTTAGCATTCACCACTGATATGTAGTATAGCTCAGTACCCAACACCGACTTGCCCCCACCAGCGCAATTGGGATTAAGTGTCTTGGCCAAGGACACAATGTGGTTGCTGCAGGCAGGATTCGAATCGAGGACCTCTCGGCTTGTAGCCTGCATCTCAAACTACTGAGCCACTGTGCTCCCAATATGGATGAAAATGCTACATTTTGGTGAAATTCATTTTCCAGAGCATTCCTAAAACATGTACTTATTAGCTGTGGGGTCATTTTATATATTGTTGTTTGGAAACAGACCTGAAAATAAGCAGTCTGACATTTGCAGAATGAGGTCCCCAGAGGGTGAATTAGATGATGCTATCCCATACAGTGGGCCAGTTTATCCTCTGGGTACCTCTTTTCATTTAATTTTGAGATAGTGATTCAGATTGAGGTGCACAGAGGGTAAATTTAGTGATGCTACCCTGCTATGCAGGGTAGCATCACTATATTCACCCTCTGGTGACCTCATTTTGCAGATGAGAGTCTGCTTATTTTCTGGCTTGTTTGGAAATAGTGATATCTCAATTTGCATAAAGTTTTAATGAAACCATTACACAAAACCGCTCATTGTAACTAATAATTGAAAGATGAACTTGCTTTTATGGGCATGTCAAAATCAGTAACCCAGAAGATATTTCATCTATGGCACAATTTAGGATGAGTTCCACAACATATATGTAGATGTACCTGGGAGGATTTGGGAAGGGGGAGGGTGTTATAGGGGGTCAATTCTTTTTCTGCATGGAATCACTCCAAATCCTTCCAAATGCATTTTGGAGTAAAGAAAAAAAAAATTGCGTTACTCATGGGGGGGGGGGGGGGGGGGGGGGCAAGGGGGGGGGGGAGGGGGGGTGTTATAGGAGTCAATTTTTTTTTTTGCATGGAATTGCTCCAAATCTTTCAAAATGCATTTTGGAGTAAAAGAAAAAAAATTGCCCCGACAGGAGGCAGGGGTTGGTGGGGTGGTTTAGGAGTCAATTTTTTTCTGCATTGAATCACTCCAAATCCTTCAAAAATACATTTTGGAGTGAAGAAAACAGGGGGCAGGGGATGCGGGGGTGGGGGTGTTATAGGAGTAAAGTTTTTTTTCTGCATGGAAATACTCCAAATTCGTCAATATGCATTTTGGAAAGAACATTTACGGACAGATGGATGGATGGACAGATGGACGGACAAAGGATGGACGAACGATGAATGGCCACATTATGTGTACCATACATAGTATGGGTACACATAAAAATCATTCCAATATTTCCATCCATTGCTGAAAAAAGTGCAGAAAACCTGTTATAACTGTTGAATTCCTAAATTCAAGGGCAATAAATCTGTAACAAACCAACTGAGCACAATGAAAATTAAACTTTATCTGTAATTACCCACCAGCAAGCTACAAACAAAAAATCATTTCAATCTTTCTTCCGATAGCTGAAAAAAATGTGGAAAACATGGGATAGACGGATGAACAGACAGACAGGCTGATCACCAAAGGACACCCGCTGTAGACAACAAGGCAAAGCTGCTGAAGGTTTTATTTCAGAAATCACATAAACTCAGGTACTATCGACTGATCGAACATGAAAATGATAAATTAAAAGTAATTTGTATATTTTTTATACTTACATTGCAATGGCCCAGACATAGCTGGTTTTCTGTTCAAGTTATCATGCTGCATGGATGAGCAGGCACGCATATCACCTCGCTAGCATGATAACTCCATCAGACTATAGGTCGAGATTTTTAAATGAAAGTGTCAATGACACTGTAGCTCAACTTGACAAACTTGAAAAAGTAAATTTGATGATCATTGGCTCCAATGTTATTTGGCGGAACTTCAACATACCAGCATTGTGTGTGCACAACATCAGAGCAATTCTTTCATTTTTAAATGTATGTAAACTGTAAGACTGGCTAAAGAAAGAATGTTGATACACAAAAGCAGTAAGTTCAGAGGTCATTGTAAATGGTAACTTTTTCACAGAAATGAATCTACATGTAGATGTTTCGCCTAATGAGCATGCTAAGCCCCAAAACAATCCAATGATAAATGTGCCCTGTAGGTCATGTCAAATGAAAGTGTCAAAGACACTGTAACTTGACTTGTCTGTGTGTTGTGTTCGATGAAAAGGATAATATTCAATGTTTCTGAAAGGATTATGAAATAAGACAAGAATTGTGATAATTGGGAATATGTTAATTTCTGTTCCCTGTTTGCAATGTTTTTAATAAAAAATAATATGAGGTGTACACTGTACTAAACAGCTGAGGGGTGGGTTAATATGACCTCACAGTTAATGTACGTGGCCCTCACAGTTAACGTATGTCAACAAAAGTTACCAAGTTACAGTGAAATTATTCCAAAACGAGTCATCCTATCAAAATATGGTCTTTAGACTGTGCTAAAGGTTTTCAGGCTTCAGGCCTGTGTAGCCATAACGGAACACCGATTGCAACTAGATGGGGATGTCCTCATCTTGACATTATACTGAGTCTTCCTACTAAGTTACAATGAAATCCCTTCACAAATACGACCTGTAGTCTATACTAAAGTTTTTTGTGTTTTTGGCTCGGGAAGCCATCATGGTTGAATGATCATGACCAAATGGGGGCGTTGTCATCTGGGCATAATCTGGAGTGATCCAACGAAGTTACAATGAAATCCCTTCATATATATGACCTGTAGACTGTGCTCAAGGTTTTTGGGCTTCGGGCCCGAAGCCGTCACAGTTGACCAAACATGACCAAAAGGGGAAGTCATCATCTAGGCATTATATGGAGTCGACCTAACAAGTTACAATGAAATCCTTCCATACATATGACCTATAGACTATGCTAAAGGTTTTTGGGCTCGGGCAGCCATCAAGGCTGAATGATCGCGGCCAAAAGGAGACGTTCTCATCTAGACATTATTTGGAATCATCCTACCAAGTTACAATAAAATCCCTTCATAAATATGACCTGTAGACCGTGCTAAAGGTTTTTGGGCTTTGGGCCCCTGTAGCTGTCACAGTTGCCGAATTGCATCCAAAAGAGGACGGTCTCATCTAGACATTATATGAAGTCACCCTACCAAGTTACAATGAAATCCCTTCATAAATATGACCTGTGGACTGTGCTAAAGGTTTTTGGGCTTTGGGCTCGGGCAGCCATCATGGCTGAATGATCGCAACCAAAAGGTGACATTCTCATCTGGGCATCATCTGGAGTGATCCTACGAAGTTACAATGAAATCCCTTCATAAATATGACCTGTAGACTGTGCTAAAGGTTTTCGGGCTTCATGTAGCCGTCACAGTTGCCCAATCACGTCCAACAAAAGGGGACGTCCTCATCTAGACAATATATGAAGTCAACCTACCAAGTTACAATGAAATCCCTCCATAAATATGACCTGTAGACTGTGCTAAAGGTTTACAGGTTTTGGGCTCGGGTAGTCGTCACGGTTGACAGATCATGACCAAATGGGGAAGTTCTCATCTATACATCATACAATGAAATCAAACCACACTAAATATGACCTGCAGACTGTGCTAAAAGTTTCTGGCTTGGGCAGCCATTACGGTTGACAGATCATGACCAAAAGGGGACGTTCTCATCTAGGCATTATACAGAGGCATTCTACCAAGTTACAATGAAATCCGTTCCTAAATACGACCTGTACACTGTGCTAAAGGTTTTCGGGTTTTGGGTTCAGGCAGCCATACCGGTTGACCGATCATGACCAAAAGGGGATGCTCTCATCTAGACATGACCCCAAACCTGCATATGAATTTCATGACGATCATACAAAAACTACAGGGTGTAGCCTGTGCTAAAGGAAAATGTGAACAGACTCACAGCAGACTCACAGACTAATAGACTTCCACATGCGTGATGGCAATAGCTTATCTTGACTTTGTCAAGTTAAGCTAAAAAGAATGTAAATGCACAAATGCAATAGATTCAAAGATTGTTGCTGACAGCCACAGTTTTTTTTATAGAAATGAAAAGAAAATTGGTAGCTCCTATCTCTGTCTCCCTGAATAAGCATATGAAGTTTCAAAACAACTTGATAATGAACGTGCCCCCTGAGACATGCCAAAGGAAAATGTTAATGCACAAATGCACTAAGTTTAACGGTCATTGCTGATGGCAATGGTCTTTTTAACATTAAATAAATTCATAAATATACCCTGTAGAGAGTGCAAAAGGGATAAGTTGCTACAAAAAAGTCCAAAGGCTGGTGCTAACAATAATCATATTTTACGGAAATGAAAAGAAATCAACAGCTAACATCTAGAGGGCACCCAGAACATGCATACCAAGTTTCAAGCGATCATATCATAAATGTGGCCGGAGGGCATGCCAGAGGAATATACTGATGCCTGACTAAACTAAGTTCAAAGGTTGTTACCAACAGCAAGATTTTTGCAAGAAATGGAAGAAAATCTATAGCTTCCATCTAGAGGTTACCCCAAACAAGCATACCAAATTGATCCCATTATAAATGTGTTCTGCAGGGTGTGCCAAAGGATAATATTGATACATAAGTGCACCAAGTTCATCAAAGGTAGTTGCCTGGGGCAACATTTTTGGACGGAAATAGAAGATAATCGATAGTTCCCATCTATAGGTAACCGCATACCAAGTTTCAAACCGATCTGATCATAAAAGTGTCCTGTAGGGTGTGCCAAAGGAAAATATTGATGCTTGACTAAACTAAGTTAAAAGGCTGTTGCTAGCGGCAACATTTTTCAACGGAAATGGAAGAAAATTGATAGCACCCATCTAGAGATCACCCCAAACAAGCATACAAAGTTTCAAATTGATCCAATTATAAATGTGCCCTACAGGGTGTGCCAAAAGGAAATATTGATGCACAAGTGCACTAAGTTCATCAAAGGACATTGCCAGCGACGGCATTTTTTGACGGAAATGGAAGATAATCAATAGCTCCCATCCAGAGGTCAACCCAAATAAGCATACCAGGTTTCAAACCGATCTGATCATAAATGTGTCCTGTAGGGTGTGCAAAAGGAATACATTGATGCCTGACTAAACTAAGTTCAAAGGTCGTTGCCAGTGGCAACATTTCTTTACTGGAAATGGAAGAAAATCGATAGCTCCCATTTAGAGGTCAACTCAAATAAGAAATCTGATTATAAATGTGCTTTGTGGGGTGTGCCAAAGGAAATTGTGTACGTAATCTATGTACACCAATGGATGAGAAGTGACGGCAATAGCTCAGCTTGACTTTGTCAAGTTGAGCTAAACAACTCTACACCAAAAAATCATTACCAAACTCTTTCCAGAGTACACAAATGGAAATTCATGTTTAAGCAATCAATTAAATTCAATGTTTAATCCTTAGGCCTTTACCCAATGCAGATGATATCAAAATTTATTATTTTAAAGATCAGCTTTTTTAATCTTCCCAAAAATTTCAACAAAACCATATCATGGGACCCCTCATCTGAACGAGCTCATTCCAAAGAGGGGTAACATGATATGGTTTTGTTGAAATTTGGCTTGTCGCCATTATGAAATTCTATAGTCGATTAATCAAAGCCCAAAATGATTAGTCGACTTCTTTGACCAGGTTTTTTTTAACAAAGGGGCGAATAAAACGTGATGGCTGAATGGTCCTAAAGGTAGGTATAACCGGGTGTGTGGCCATGTATATTTCAAATAACATGGTGACATAGTCAACGATCCATCATTCCCACATTATAAGGCTTGGTGTCGGAATGAACGTTTCGTTGACCATATTCTGTTAAGTTGGTCGATCGTCTGCCATACCATTAAACAGTAATACACCCGACGCCCGAAATTCAGATGAAACATAACAGTGAGCAGCCAGAAGGAACAAGGCCTGATCCGAGGGAGAAGGATTTTACAATTTACAAGGACTATTCTGCTGGACCCTGTAAGGGAACTAAGGATGTAAAAAGTCCCCCCCCCCCCACTTCCGAACACACACTCACGATAATTTATCAATGGTGGAAAACGTGATTTTCGGATTTCCAACACAAAAGAGTGACCCAAGGGAGCGAACTCTAGTTTTGTGATGCAAAATAGATTAAATATTTTGTGTTACAAAACTAGAGTTAGCTGAATCTTGACCCATGATTGAAAATGTCTCCGCAAATTTCATCAAACGCAGCAAGTTCCATTTCGTGTTGTTCAAAATAAAAGATTTATGAGCAAAGAATGGTTATTTGAAACGATGTTGTTTAAAATAGGACATGTTGTTGACATGACGAAAGCAGTAATACTTGAAAATAACTTTCATATTTCCCCCCCACCCCCCGCCAAAAAAAAATCATTAAAGTGGGAGGTAATTACTGCATTTCCGAATCGGGCTTAGAAAATGACGATTTATTTGAGGGAGGGGCCTGAGGCTGCCTCCTTTACCTCCATATGGTCTACCACTCTCGTTTATACATCCAGAAAAGTTCTCATCATGTATATACAGCGTGATCATGTTCTAATAGGACAGTGGTGTCGTTATACATGTGGGGGTAAAAAAAAGTCGAAAAAGTCGACTTTCAAAGTCGATCAATTGGCACGACCGTCGATTAGTTGACTTTTTGCATAATCACGGCAAGCCTAGTTGAAATTTTAAATAATATTTTTTCAGCTGCTGAATTTGCATATTACGCGGACAGATTTGGCTGATTCTTTGGGTAAAGGGTTAACAGTCAAGAGTATGGACAATTTTCAGAATTTTTACTACACACCAGTATGGAAATCTGGTGATTCAACACCGACTTCTGCCACAAGAGACAGCCAAAACTTGACGAGAAATCACTGTGAATATATTTTGATTGTTGTCTCCATGACATCTTCAAGACTAGATGTAAGGGCACCTGATCAGAGGATATAAAGTTTGTCAAAGTCAGAAATAGACCATTATGGGTTAACTTTTAACCCTAAGTATTTTCTCGAATTTCTCATAAAATCAAGTCATGACTGTACAGAGATTTATATTTCTCAAATTTGGGCACAACAGGGAGGTCCAGGGACCCACTGTGCCGACCATGGTTCAAACCAGTGTGAGATAATTTTGAAATTTGAGATTGAAAAATGTAATTTTCTGGCTTCAGGAGATGAAATATAAACCAAAAGATTGGTGAACATTGATAATTTTCATACTTCTATAACCAGGCAGAAGAAACTTGAGATTTAACCATCAAAACACTTATGTCAAAATAACAAAATTTCAAGTTGCAAATTTTTTCTGTAATAAAACAAGGATCATAAGCAATTCAAAATTGTTTGAGCTCTGTCAAAGAAGATTGAATTGGTTGAATTTCTAACTGCATTATGTTAAAAAATGAACTTAACTCTTTCAACATGGGTGGTATCTTCCATGCCTGTTAAATGGCAGAAATTGGAAGAGTCCATATCCATTATTTGGGGGTAAAGCAATTGATATTTTCAACGTGCAGTCTTAATTGTTCTACAGTAGAACCTGTCTTGAGAGACCGCCCTTTGGGGCACACAAAAGTGGTCTCTCAAGACAGGTGGTCTCTCAAAACAGGTTTCAGGTTTTCTCAAGTCCGTGAATAACCAACCACAAAATTCAGAAATGGAGAACAATATATTTTTGTAATTACTTTGTAGTTGTTCTTTTTTATGAAGTTTTTGTAACAAATTGAAATGGACTGTTATAAAAATTATAAAAATAAATTAGTGTTGAAAATCTTCATTGAAGATTTTCAACACTAATTTATTTTTATAATTTTTATAACAGTCCATTTCAATTTGTTACAAAAAGATTTTCAACACAAATTTATTTTGATTCCTATCTCACATTTCAGGTATGTTTGAAATTGTTTATTCAGCAATAATCCTAATCTTTTCACAGGTGTCTTATAAAAGCATCTCAATCTTTAATGAGTTAGCAACTGAAACCCAATTAAGAGCTTTTAATACTTTTAATTATGTTAGTATAACCACAATGGATTTTCCAATTCCAGAACAGGTAAAAAGTTTTTGTCATGGTTTCAGTCTTCAAAGGGCTGGTCTCTCAAGACAGGTCCATTATGGCATAAAAATACAAGCTGTACCAGGTCACAGTGGTCTCTCAAGACAGATGGTCTCTCAAGACAGGTGGTCTCCCATAGCAGGTCCATTATAGAGTAAAACCAATCGGTGCCTGGTAGATGTGGTCTCTCAAGACAGGTGGTCTCTCAAGACAGTGGTCTCTCAAGACAGGTTTTACTGTACCACATACGTTCACTTAGTAGCCATCCTACTTAATGAAATTATGACGTATCGTGTTCCTGGACGGGAAAAACGGCCTCTCGTGTTGAAAGAGTTAAAATACCAATATTTTCATATCAGAATAAAGATCCAGTGTCAATGACATTTCCTCTGAATGTTATAAAAAGAACATGAAACTTCCGCAGGGGCTGTAATCTATAGTCATTTCACCATTTGTGGGTTATGTCCCTTTGCCCGAATTGTGTTTGCTGTTATGTCCCTGACTGATCTTTCACTTCAAAACAAGCATTTTTTAACAAAATATTTGTAAGCAAGTTGTAATTTGGGTGCACTGTTGTAATTTGGGCATAGCGTATACAATCATAGTTTGGGAGACATTTTAACCCTTTACCCAACGCAGACGATATCAAAATTTATTATTTTAAATATCATTTTTTCAAAAAATGTCAACAAAACCATATCACGTGACCCCTCGTTGGAACGAGCTCGACGAGTTTTGTTGAAATTTTTGGTTTTGTTGAAATTTTTTGAAAAATAATATTTTTTCAACTGCTGAATTTGCATATTATGCGGGCGGATGCGGCCGATTCGTTGGGTAAAGGGTTAAGGCCTGCTGCTGAAAACTATATTAAAACAAACAGATGTCCATGTTAGCTACATATATCACTATTATGTCACTTGGGAAACTATCTGAACCCCTACCAATTGGACACCCTTTCCATTTCCTTCCTAAATCAGTGCTTTGCACCTCACCATATAACTATGGCATACATGTTTGGAGCACCCCACCCTAGAAATTCTTGACCACTCGTTGCTTCATGTCAGACAAAATTTATTATCAAAGCTTTGGGGAAAATAAAACGGGTAAAATATTTATTTATTTATTGGTGTTTTTTCAGTTGTCAAAATTTTGTTCACATGTTATTGTCTTGTTACAATTTATGGGAGAGTGCCTATACCGTACTGACTCGTGTCGATGCCCAGGGGGCCCAGGGGGTGCTTGCAGTGGATAAATTGCAAAGTGGGGGGTGGACTTCGGGACGAGTATTAGTGCTTGCAAGTCACGCTGGGATGCGTCAGAAATTGGCGATTTAAGACAAGTAAGTATCCACTGGGTATGTTACGTTTCTTTGGAAACCGCCCACCAATTTTATAGAATTTTCTTTAAAAATTCTCATAATTATTTTGTACATATGTTTCATTTTAGATTTCGGGTTTTAATCCTCAATTTAAGCCAGAAATGGACGTAAGTATGTCAATCAACACTGCAATTTATTTTGAAAACAGACAAACATAGTCTGTTTAAAAATAGCTGTTTTTTTAAATATGTACATTTATTACAAATAAAACAAAATATAGCTTCACACAAAATCAATAAAAAAAATCATAATATGAAGACCAGATAAAATTTACACAGCGGAATATGAATAACAAAATAGTTGCTTCCCTTGGCAACATTCAAAAAATTGATTTTACACTGAAAGTCATAACTTCACATGTTGCAGAGCATGGTGAAATGATAAATGAGCAAGTTTTATTGAACCAATAAGTCATAAATCATATCCCTGGTTATATTGTATAATTCTCAAATACCAGAGTTGTAATTATTTTTTATTTTTAATTACCACTTTCTCATTAATTTCTGAACACCCATTTTCACAGTGAGTTGTGCACGCTCGAAAGTGGCAGTGTTCTTTCACAATGAGTTGTACACCGCTCGAAAGTGTAAGTGTTCAATCAGTATCTTTCTGATGATGTTCAACCACTGTGAAAACAATATGTTGTGGGCGTGTTTCAGACAACTATTGACAGCAGCCTGTACACTCATTTGAAACAAGTGACAGCTTCCAAAATGAGGTCGACAAAAAAATAAACAAGTCAATTTTGCTTGGGTCCAAGTTGGGATATATAATTTTTTAATAAAGACTTATTACACTGAACACAGACATAATGTATTACACAAAAGACGAATTTAACAACACAAAAATCTCAACTCCAAAAATATACATAATACAGTATAACAGTTCTATTTGGTAAGTACAGTGTTGCAACAAGTCACCTGTTTTTCCATTTGATGCCTGTAAATTTGACGTCTTGTCTCAAACAACTTTCGTCCAATTTGAAACTTGGGGGGTGGGCTTTAACTCGAGTAGGGCACTCTGGTTCACAAATCTGAAAAAGCAGGGGGTGGGCTTAATCACGAATATGGGCTTCAACATGGGTCAGTACGGTAGGCACTCTCCTATAAAATGTAACAGGGAAAATCCATCCAGACTTAATAATATCACATCAAAAATTAACTGAAGCGCATCCACTGAATATGAAGCCATTAAGCTGTGGTACCGACACTTTAGGATGAAGCCCAAAAATGGGCTTCCAGCGCTCAACCAGTTAAGGTTACCTATTTCTGCACAAGGGCTAATCGTGACCGCAACATGGAGATACAAATCAATTTTAGTCAATACTTTATACCCATGTTGCTCATTTAAGAGGACTTCCACACCAAGCATTGGTGACTGGGTCCTATTTTACCAGTAAAACAGAGCTTGTTTTACAGCTTCACTTTCGAACGTTCCCACAGGGAAAAGGCGTACTATTTATTTATTTGTGTTCAAGGTCACATATTTCTGCACACAATGGCTAATCATGACCACGACAGTTTTACGGGTGGAAGAAGATGGAGCACCCGGAGAGAACCACGCAATGACAAGCAACTGTTAGCTCCCCAACATACTAACTCCACACAAGCAGGGTTGAAGACAGGTGAACCATCAACATGTAGTATGCCTTAGTACACAGCGCTGCTGTGCCACCATATGAGCAATGGGGATGAGGTGGCTTGCCCAAGAACACAATGTGGTTGCTGCAGGTGGGATTCGAGCTGCTGACATCTCGGCTTGCAGCCTGCACCTCTGCCTACCGAGCCATCACACCACCAAAAAGATGTAGAACAAGAGGCCCCACAGGGCCTGAAGTGCTCAACTTGAACAGAACACAATATAGACAGAGTCCAAGAATGAGTCTACATTAAGCAATCCATCTCCATAGGATACAACGTCAATACTCGAGTCCCTCAGGAGCGACAAAAAAAATCCGAGCATCATGACTTTTCTTCAGTTGATCATAATGTGAAATGTAGAGCCCCCCTACGAAGCCCCTTGATACAACCTATGTGCATTAATCTTAGTTACACACCTCTAGAGGGTACTGAATAGAAACATTTTAATTCTTCAGCAATATGGCCAATTCCAGCTCCCATCGGGAGCCCAAATATTAACCCAGACTCTCAATTTGAACAAAGCTGAATCTGACTTCCCTAGAGATGTTGTGTACCAAATATGAAAGCATTCTGACTGATGGATCTGAAGAAGATTTTTTAAAATTATAAATTGTCCCCCATATTGAACAAAGTTCCATAGGAAGCCCAAATATTAACCTAGGGACTTGGTTTGAACAATCTTGAATCTGACCCTCATAACAATGATGTATACCAGATTTTTAAAGAATATTCCCCAGATTAACCCAAGTTAAAAATTCAGGCTCCTGTATTGAGCCCAAATATGAATCAATGGGCTTTATTTTAACAAACTTGTATCTGACCCCCCCCCCCTCCCCCCCCCCCCCCCCCACCCCCCCACCCCCATGAATGTTGTATACTGAATATCAAAAGATTCTGATGATTGATTCTGGAGAAAATATTTTTTGTTTAAATTTTTGCAAATATGCTAACTCAGCCCATTACAGAACACCCTAACGTAACCGATAGCAATTTCTTTCAACCATTCAATTCTACTGGTCCTAAGGATGCTTCATACCAAATAACAGCTCTCTGTTCGGTATGGTTTGGGAGATATGGGCATTTGAAAATATTTCTATTTTTCGCTCCCAGGGTTCCCATGGGGATGCAGGAATTTTTTTTTTTTTTTTACTGCACAAGTCAGTACTTATGACCCAATAATACCACATACCAAATTTAGTTCAAAACGGACCATCGGTTCAGAAAATAGAAATTTTGGGTGGAGCCAATAATCTTACCCTTCCCATTACAAAGCCAAATATTGCTTCATGAACTTTGAACAAACGCGATTCTACATCTCAAAAGGAAGCTCCATAACAAATATCAAGTCGTTGTACACACTGGTTCATGAGAAGAAGATTGTAAAAATATTTTGGAGCATTTTCCCCCACTCCCTCCTTATGCAGCTGGGCATGTTGAGTTGAACAAAATTGCAATGCCCCTTTGGGACCATCACTCACACATACTTTCATTTGAAGACCAAAACATGGTGTTGATGGACGATGGACGGACGGAGAGCAATGAGATTAGCTTAGGCCAGACAAAGTTGATCTTCTGTTTCTCAGGCCATTATTTGTAAAATTGCATGAGCGGGAGCAGTTTTTATTTTATTTTTTATATCTGTAATTATTTCTTTGCCATCAAAAGTTCATGTTCTTGGTTTATGTTTTAGGCCTAATAATATACAGAATAGCATGGGTGGTGGTGTATTTTGTCCCTTGAGAGCAAGAAGGCTTTGCAATGCTAAAGCATTGCAAAGCCTTCTTGCACTCAAGAGACAAATTTATCTATGTTTTTAACTTATGTAAAATATCAGACATAAACCAATCAATTATTATTTTTTTAAAGTTTACATTGGTTATAAAAAGAGAGCATACGGCAGCCAAAAGGTCCACGTGGGAGGGTCTGAGAAACAGATTTTTAATTTTTTTAGGCCTTAGCTTGACTTTGTCAAGATGAGCTAATAAAATGTATAACAAACCTTGTACAGGAAATCAGCTGGGGGATCTTTCAACGGTTTTGGTGCAGGAGGAACTTCGTACACTGGCGCCTCATAAGAGTCATCATCCTTAACATTATTATTTTGTTCCACTTTAATTGGTGCCGGAGGACAGTCATAACTGTTATCACTGTCTTCATCCTTCAAATCTAAACTGTCTTGTAGTTCTTGTAATATATCAGAGCTGTCCTCCTTTTGTTCCTTAGAGTCTGTTTCACTTGGCAATAAACTGTCTGGAGGTCTAGGGGCTGGGTAGTCTGGCGCTTCATTCTCGACATCCACCATACTCTTTCTTGGAACTGGCTGAAATTCACATTACAACGAAGAATAAGTATGTACTCTATATAAGGAGCTGCTCTATAATTAACCACTTGATAAATGCTGCTACCTTATGTAGGTGGCCAGGTAGCGAAGACTTGCCTCAAACGACAACTGCAAAGCCAATTGATGTAGACAGATTATTTTATTTATTTATTTTATTAAGGTTTAATGACACATTAACAGCCAAGGTCATACCGTGTCGGTGATAGTTTTGCGGGTGATGTAGACAGATAGAGTGTAACAAAAATGTATAGAAATCTCCCCTCCCTTAACCGTTAAGGGCTAAATCTCCACTCCCTTAACCGTTAAGGGCTAAGAGATTTTTACATATTTTTGCTAAACTTTGAAAGTCTACATACTGTGATTTTGCTGCCGCTTTCTGGCAAGTCTTGGCTGCCTACATAGGCAGCCAAGACTTGCCTAATAACAACTACAAAGGTGCTTAGAATGTAACTTGTGAGTTAACCCAAAGACTGCATGTAGGGGTACCTGTTCCGTTACAAAAAATGTGGATCAAAGTCGGAATTAGAGGCCATTAAGGGTTGATTTATTTATTTATTGGTGTTTAAGGTCACATACTTATGCACAATGGCTAATCGTGACCGTGACAGTTTTACAGGTGGAGGAAGCCGGAGTACCCGGAGAGAACCACCGAGCAACGACGAGCAGCTGTCAGCTCTCCAACATCGTAACCCTGAACTCTGCACCGCAGCACAGGCAGGGTTAGATTGGTTGAAGACATGCGCACCATCGACGTGCAGTACGCCTCAGTACACAGCGTCATCGTGCCCCCATGTAGGCAATCGGGGTGAAGTGTCTTGCCCAAGGACACAACGCGGTTGCCGCAGGTGGGATTCGAACCGAGGACCTCTCGGCTTGCAGCCTGCACCTCTACCAACGGAGCCACCGCGCCCCCGTCATTAAGGGTTGAGAACACAACACTAATGAAACATGTGTAAGTCCAATTCTCAATGTTTAGAACAGACATCTTGTGTATTTTAACAGTGAACCACCATTCTCCCAATAATTACACTGTAGAAGTTAGTTTGATTGGTAACTCAGAACCCACGATTTTATGGACAAGAGCATTACAGTAAAACAAGTTTCGAGTACAGTTTAATATATTCCAGGTTTTCTATAGTAACGGCAATGGGAATGAAATTACACCCAGAATGGGGAACCGTTAATTGTCCCGGATAATATTTCAACTAAATTTATGAGAGCAACATGACGCATTTATTTTCTTGAAAATGAACATGTGTTAATGGCAAGGCGCCATCTCCATATGGAAAAGTTCTTTTCCTAAGAGAAGTGTGAAAACCCAAACCCGCTCCCAACTTATCTTCATTTTAAGAATCGCGAACTTTATCACGACTACCTCCTGGATACAACACCCTCTTCACTGCCATCACCAGTCTCCTCTGCTTAAAGCAGAGGAGACTGTTGACGACAGGGAAGAAGGAATTGATGTTGAAGGAGGTAGTGAATAGTGAGTGATACTAATGATTCTGAAAATGAAGATGATCTTGAACTTTACAGTGAGTGAAGGTCTTTCTTTTGAAGAGAGGAGTCCTCTGGAACTGATCGAGAACTACAGCGATTTGGTGAAAAGGGTTCTTTACGAAGAAGGCTTGTAAAATGTTCAAGCGTGGAATGTGGAAAGGCTGACAAAATCCTACAAAGTTACATTGGGGCAGTTTTTCAATTTAGAAAATTTCAGTTCAACACGCAAATAGTGCCATGTTTGATTCCTGGTTCTGTGCTATGGATTTCCCAGGTATTGTGACCAGCTTTCGGAACTCGGAACCCAGGAATTCTTGTTCATGGGATTAAACCCTAGTTTTGAGGGCACAGGATTCTAAGGAGACAACTCCTGATTTTCTTCTTTTTCTGTCATTGATTCAAATATAAAGCATTGAAGTACACTGTATTCAAACACAATATGTATTGGTCGAGTGCTACAATAACTTATGAGTCAAAATTTCTTCTGTTTATGTAACCAACGGGAATTGTTTTTAATATTAAAAACATAGCTGTATCTGTGTTAGTGTGTGTGAAAGCGTTAAACCAGACATCAACCTATAGCTGACTGACTACCGACTTCACTTGCACTTTCCGTTAACACTTTTCACTTTCTCCCGCCACACGTAGTATTTGTCCGTTCACTTCAAATCCATTTTCAGCCTTCATCCTGACCAGACCTATCTTTGTTATTCTTGTGTTGAAATCTTCAAATCCACTTATATTGTAAAATATAAGACTATTTGGATCATGTGTATCTGGTAGGTTTATTATGTAATATTTGGGTTGATTTTTGATGCTCATGACAAGATGATTTGTTTCTATAAATAAATTATATATTTGGACATACAGATATTCTTCTGTTGTAGAGAACTACATCCTCGGGTTAAATATGGCGGCCAACGTTCCAGGGAACAGATAACACTGTAGACAGGCTAGTCCATCGACATGCACAACATGATGATGTTCGAGACCGACCCCGAGTTACCACCCCTGCACAAGATCGGTATAACCATGTCGTCCATCTCCAGAACCGGCAACAAACGGCAACGACGACAGCCAGGAACATCCCTAACCTGCGACGGATACATCCTCAAACAGTAATCAACCGGCTGAGAGATTACGGCTTACATCCTCGAAGACCTGCAATTCGTCCGATTTTGACGTTACGTCATCGTCGTGCTCGACTGCAGTGGTGTAGACAACATCTCAGGCATCCCTTACACTGGTGGCGACGTGTTTTATTCACAGATGAATGTCGTTTCCATCTTTCATCATCAGATGGCCGCCAGAGAGTGTACAGACGTCAAAACGGACGCTATGCAGATCCACGTGTCGTGGAGCGAAACCGTTATGGGGGAGGGTCTCTCATGGTGTGGGGTGGCATCACTGCCCGTAACAGAACTGAGCTGGTCATTATTGATGGCAATCTCAATGCAGCCAGATATCGTGATGAAGTGCTTACACCTGTTGTTGTCCCATTTCTGCAACGTCACGGCCCCGGCGTCATTCTACAGCAGGACAATGCCCGGCCCCACGCAGCTTGTGTTGTTCAACAGTATCTGCAGCAACAACAAGTGGATGTTCTTCCCTGGCCTGCAAATAGGCCCGATATCTCACCCATTGAGCATGTATGGGACGAAATGAAACGTCAGCTACGCTGGCTTCCCCATGCACCATCAACGCTTGTGGAACTCCAAAGACAGCTTATCAGAATATGGAAGAACATCCCACAACACTTCCATGCTAACTTGTTCGCTTCCATTGAGGCGTAGATGCACAGCAGTAGTCGATGCAGACGGAGGTCATACCAGATATTGAGTGTGTGACTTTTGTGTTTGACCCTTAGTGTCTTTGATTCTCCATGGCACCAAGAGTATTCGTCATAGCGTAATGAAATTTCTCGTGTTGATCACAAATTGATTCATCTGTGATTGAATAAAATTTCCATGAATGAAAATGATATATATCTTTTTTTAGTATTATTTTTTAGCATGCACACTTTCTTTTTTGGGAGAGTATATATGCCTGGTTAACGGATAATAATGTTGATTCTCTGAATTAATATTCCATTGACAGTATTCGTGTTACAGATCCACTGTAACATGTCAATTTATTTATTTATTGATGTTTAAGGTCACATATTTATGCACAATGGCTAATCATGACCGTAACATGTCAATTAACAGAGTTATGAGTGATTGTCCAATCACAAATTCATCCCTCTGTTGATCGCTCGTTTTCATTGGTCCTCACTGATTGAATGTAAACAAACTAAAAGCACATGTAGTTGTGAAGGATAATTTTGTACAGGTGATTTATGTGCAATATATTTATTATTTGTAATTTTTGTATTATAGGCTCCATGTTTGATGCTCATGACAAGATGATTTGTTTCTATAAATAAATTATATATTTGGACCTACAGGTATTCGTCTTTTGTGGAGAACTACATCCTCAGGTTAAATATTGTTAAGTTTATTTGAGACTACTTATGTGACAATGTTCACGCTGTCGATAGCCATTTTCGAAAATTGCTAAAAAAATCAAAAGTGGTGAAAAAAGCAGACTATCTTAATGTTCTAATGAAAATTTCTTTAGAGGACATACCAATGGATGAATTTAAGTTCGATGACGCTTTAAGAAAATGGTTGAATATGAAGTATCGCAGACTTTTTCAATCTATTTGAAAATAAGTTGTGTCATTGTTGTCTGTTAATAGTTTTGTTTATGTTTTGTTCTTTATTATTTCAATTAAACTGAACAGCTCAGGTTCCTAATTTGCATGAAACAGCTCTTGCAAATAGTATTGACATTTTCCTCATTAGGGTCCTTCGGAGCCGTCAAATTTGATTTGATTCAAAGTCATCTCAATGATTCTCGATTCAAACATTTACGAACTGTCAAGATGTTCTTCAATCCTTCCCTGTGTCTCCACTTCAACTATTCTTCTATCATCAGGTCTGCTGTACCGAAATCTGATGACGGAAGAGTTCGAGGCAGTTCTGCTTCCGAAACTACTTCCATTCTGAACTATTCTGCTTTTTTGATTGTCTCACCCAAACAGATGAGTCTCTGTTGAATATAATACCTCAGCAGAGACTGGAAATATTTACAGTTTTAACCCTAAAAGGCCTGAGGATTTTAATATATTTTTGCACCCCTTTGACAGTCTTCATCCTGTGGATTTGTAGTTGTCTTTAGGCAAGTCTTGGCTGCCTGTATAGGCAGCCAAGACTTGTCTGAAACAACTTTTGGGATACTTAGATTGTAAGTTAACCCTGATACTGCATGTTGGGGCACCTTTCTGTTGCAGTACAATTTATTTATTCAATGTGGTTTAACAATACTTTTGACAGCCTGGGTCACCTTGTGTAGGACAATTTTACAGGTGGAGGAAGCTAAAGTACACAGAGAGAGCCACCGAGTAACGGCAAGCACCTGTCAGACTCCCCAACGTACTAACTCCACACAAGCAGGGTTAGCATTGGGTGAAGACAAGAGCACCATCGACGTGCAGTACAACTTAAAACACAGCGCCAATGTGCCCCCCTTCCCCACGTGGGCAATTGGGATTAAGCGTCTTGCCCAAGGACACAACGTGGCTGCTGCAGATGGGATTCGAACTGAGGCCGAGGAGTTTCTCGGCTTGCAGCCTGCACCTCTATCTACTGAGCCACTGCGCTTCCTCTGTTGCAGTAAAAGTGATTAAAGTTGGAATTAGGCCTTATGGGTTAAGGTGCCACATTTACAGTCTGAAGACTCATAAGATTCGATTGAATTTGAAATACTCTATCTGATCCAATTCAGGGTTTGATTTGAAACAAAATCTAAAATTTTCAAGACAAATCCATTTGAAAGGAATATTTCTGTCTCCAAGAGCATGTGTTGCATCCTCACAAAATATGAGGCCTTTTAATAATTGCACAAAAAAAATCTGAACAGAGCCTGAGAGAGCCCAAATATGGGCTTCAAGCATTTAAACAGTTAGAAAACAAAGAGACAAATACACACACAGAGCAATGTGAAAAGCACACAAAAAGCATTCCCACAGTATAAAATATGAATAATAAATTGCTGGAACCTTTCACACTACATAATTCTACAGAAAGCACTTAGATTCACTAAGAACTCTAACCCCAGCCACTGATTACAAGACTCCATTAATTGCTGGAACCTTTCACAGTACATAATTCTACAGAAAGCACTTAGATTCACTAAGAACTCTTACCCCAGCCATTGATTACAAGGCCCCATTAATTTCTGGAACCTTTCACAGTACATAATTCTGCAGAAAGCACTTAGATCCACTAAGAACTCTCACTGCAGACATTGATTACAAGGCCCCATTAATTGCTGGAACCTGTCACAGTACATAATTCTGCAGAAAACACTTAGATTCACTAAGAACTCTTACACCAGGCATTGATTCCAAGAACCCATTAAATTCTGGAACCTGTCACACAACATAATTCTACAGAAAGCACTTAGATCCACTAAGAACTCTCACCGCAGATGTTGATTACAGGGCCCCATTAATTGCTGGAACCTTTCACACTACATAATTCTGCAGAAAACACTTATTCACTAAGAACTCTTACACCAGGCATTGATTACAAGGCCCCATTAATTGCTGGAACCTTGCACAGTACATAATTCTACAGAAAGCACTTAGATTAACTAAGAACTCTTACCCCAGCCATTGATTACAAGGCCCCATTAAATTCTGGAACCTGTCACACAACATAATTCTACAGAAAGCACTTAGATTCACTAAGAACTCTTACCCCAGCCATTGATTACAAGGCCCCATTAATTTCTGGAACCTTTCACAGTACATAATTCTGCAGAAAGCACTTAGATCCACTAAGAACTCTCACTGCAGACATTGATTACAAGGCCCCATTAATTGCTGGAACCTGTCACAGTACATAATTCTGCAGAAAACACTTAGATTCACTAAGAACTCTTACACCAGGCATTGATTCCAAGAACCCATTAAATTCTGGAACCTGTCACACAACATAATTCTACAGAAAGCACTTAGATCCACTAAGAACTCTCACCGCAGACGTTGATTACAGAGCCCCATTAATTGCTGGAACCTTTCACACTACATAATTCTGCAGAAAACACTTATTCACTAAGAACTCTTACACCAGGCATTGATTACAAGGCCCCATTAATTGCTGGAACCTTGCACAGTACATAATTCTACAGAAAGCACTTAGATTAACTAAGAACTCTTACCCCAGCCATTGATTACAAGGCCCCATTAAATTCTGGAACCTGTCACACAACATAATTCTACAGAAAGCACTTAGATTCACTAAGAACTCTTACCCCAGCCATTGATTACAAGGCCCCATTCATTGCTGGAACCTTTCACACTACATAATTCTACAGAAGGCACTTAGATAGACTAAGAATTCTCACCCCAGCCATTAATTACAAGGCCCCATTAATTATACCTACATCAGTAAATATGTTCTGCTCCACTTCCTGGGGGTCACACAGGGAATAATCCTCATACGTATTACTACAGTTAAAACTAGAAGTCCTGTCACAAACTGTGCGCTTATCTAGGCTTAATTGCGCGTAGGAATTACACGCAATTGCCATATCGAATGGCTTTCAAAGCACGGCAGGTTCTCCTGGTTATGCATATCAAACACAGGCAATGTTTCTGCCAATGGACCTCCGCGTTACCCGGAGGTCCATTGGCTGAAACATTGCTTGTGCACAGGCCATATGTACAGAATTTGATAGCCTTACTATGGTCATAACGCGTAGATTAACGCACAGATCGACATGCTATTTGTGCGCATTTCATCACAGGACTTCCAGTTTTAACTGTATTAATCCAATACGAAATTCAAAATTCTTCTTGAACGTTTTCAACATTTCAACCTTCTTTCAAATAAAACCCTTTGTCCTTTCAAAAGAGTCTAGGTGTATATAAAACAGTTTTGAACATTCCCTATACAATTAATTTTAATATTCCAGCTTACCTTACGGTTCTGAAAATGACAAGTAAAATAATGAACATTACGCCTAAAAAATATATAAATCTGTTTCTCTGGCCCACCCACATGGTCATTTTGGTTTTTTGTTTCTTTTTTTACCAATTCAAACTTATAGAAAAAAAAAAAGTTGGTTTATATCGGATAAATTCCACAAGTTAATAAAATAGATAAAATATATCACTGCCCATGTCATTCTATAGATTGTGAGACCTAAAACATGAAACAAAGCATGAAAATGAATTTCAGGGGATAAATTAATTTATTTATTTATTTATTGGTGTTTAAGGTCACATATTTCTGCACAATGGCTAATCATGACCGCGACAGTTTTATGGGTGGAGGAAGCTGGAGTACCCAGAGAGAACCACCGAGCAATGGCAAGCAACTGTCAGCTCCCCAACATACTGACTCCACACAAGCAGGGTTAGCATTGGTTGAAGACAGGTGCACCATCGACGTGCAGAACGCCTTAGTACACAATGCCACCGTGCACCCACATGGGCAATGGGGGTGAAGTGTCTTGCCCAAGGACACAATGCGGTTGCCGCAGGTGGGATTCGAACCGAGGACCTCTCAGCTTGCAGCCTGCACCTCTTCCTACTGAGCCACCACACTCCCCGTTTTGGTCTTTAACTCCTTTACCCAACGAATCGGCCACATCCGCCCGCGTAATATGCAAATTCAGCAGCTGAAAAAATATTATTTTTAAAAAAATTCAACAAAACCATATCATGTGACCCCTCTTTGGAACAAGCTCATTGAGCTCGTTCCAATAAGGGGTCACACGATATGGTTTTGTTGAAATTTTTTGAAAAATTTAAAAAAATAATATTTAAAATAATAAATTTTGGTATCGCCTGCGTTGGATGAAGGGTTAAAAAAAATATTTACTTCTGAACTAAATATGATTTACTTTTCAAAAACAAGATTAAGTCAACAACGGAAACTGTGATAATGTGAGCTATCAGAAAAGTTAAAAAATTTATAGTAATTTATATATTTTTTATACTTACCAATGACCCAGACATAGCTGGTGCTAACTCTTAAAATATAGGGTCAAACACAAATTTTGCCCCCCAATCCCCAAAATTTGCATCTAAAACTAAAGAAACCATGTCCTGAAAGGCCCTCCACACTTCGCCCCTACTGCGCATGCGCAGTGTCAAGGACGTTCCGAAATTGGCGCCATTTATCATTCTAATAACCAGTGCCTGGTAAGCGCTATGTACTCAGCGGGGAGGCAAGAGTTCCCAACTCCTGGGAGGGCCATCCCCGTCTGGGTCATTGGTAAGTATAAAAAATATATAAATTACTATAAATTTTTTAACATTTTTATACTGTACCAATGACCCAGACATAGCTGAATAGTAAAAAGGCTGGAGGGCCAAGGACATAGAGCAAAATGGAATACGCTCAATAAAATAAAATAGAGTCATCCCCTGTAGGGAAAAGAAGTAATAGGCCTTACATGTATCTTTCTTATTTATGATAAATTAGAAAGATACAACACCTTCCAAAATTGAGCTTCATACATCCATGTACTCTATTAATATCCAATATAATCCTTATACTAATAATTTTTAAAGTAAGCCAATAATAAAGTAAGTCTAGAGAATAGAGACTCTTATACTCCTAAAAGTGTCTGAGAATTGCATAATCATGTCCGTTGACATATGCAATATTCAAAAGCTATACTTTAAAAACTAAGACTTGAATGAATTTTATAAACTTAAACTTCTCACTAAACAACCATCCCAATAACAGCTCAGAATTACTAACTCCGGAGGAGGTATCCCCTTGTTTTCATAGTAAAACAGGTGACCCAAGGGAACACCCTCCCCCCCCCCCCCTTTTTCTTGCCCTGGGTCAAATAGCCCAGAGCGAAGAGGGCAGCCGAACGGAGACACTGCCGAAACAGACAGCCTACCTAGCTATAGTAGCAACTGTTAAGTGAATGACATTCTGAGCAGTAGATAATAGACCTAACAAAAGAGGCCTCAAGAAATTGACTCGATATTTCTAAGATAAAATTCATGAATGTGGATGGCTGAGCGCAATGAGCGGCCTTCAAAAATCTATAATAGTGACACTATTAATGTAAGCCCAAGAAGTAGAAGAACTCTTACTTCATGAGCCGAAATCTTAAGCACAACTGCTAAGTCAATGATATACCATAAGCAGTACCGATAGTTAATAGAATCCATTAACAATAAAATGGAGCGTAATGTCCTTCTACTAGACATCAAAGACAGAAGAAGCTTACGCCCTTGTAATAAACAGATATCTGTTTATAAATACATAAACTGTACCCGGAAAGAGTAAAGGCCTATGCCCATACGAAGACGGAAGGACTTTAAAATAATAGGTTCCGGATAATAGGAGCCTAACTCTTATGCAACAATCCAACCTAAATAGTAACGGAAGTATTGATTCCGAAACTATGAAAGTGAAAATCATCCATCGATAGTGCATGAAACTCACTGACTCTACAGTAAAAGAGAAACCAACAGAATTACTGTCTAAAAGGTCAGAATTTGAAAACTACTGTTTCCAGAGGCTCAAATGATTACTTAGCTAAATAAGAACCGAAGTTAAAAACCGTATAGGAATTTAATCTAAAGATTCTAAGTCTATTTATCAAAAAGTTACTAACTGACTTAGATAAAGAGACAAAAGACTCAATTGTAAACTATCGTAGAGTGCATAGGTATGAGGTAACATAAACCTATAACCTAAATAATAACAGGCTGCAGTAGATCTTGTGAAACAAGTATACTAAAAAATAGCAATGAGTAGTATGGAGGGATCAACAATATGAACATAATGATCCCTACACCACGACGGAAGAGCCTCCACTTAGTCGCATAGAATAGCGAAGAAAAGGATCTCCTATAGTAAGAAATCGCGTCCAAAGCTCGTCCAGTACAGTGCTTACAATGTAATACGGACCACACAACAGAATACATGAAGGTTGCGACCTTGCTGGTTGTGATAAAGATGACACGATTTACCCAGTGAAAAAAGATCCTCACATAGAGGAAGATTTCACGTTAAGACCCACAGTAGACAAGAGAGTAAATTACTCATGATCTCTGTGAAGATAGAGATGCTATCAACAGAAATGTATTGTGGTTGTTTATCTTAGCAATACCTGCTAAAACAACAGCGCCAGAGGATACGCGTATCCTATCATTCCGTCCTATAGATCAATAGAGCGTTAACACTATTAGCTCAGAGATCTGGACAAGCCAACACATACGTCTGCAATTGATTAGCAAGCTGTGTCATAAATAATTCATCATTGGGCGCTCCCATAGATAGCAAATCTGATTGAATACTTGTTTGTTGAGAGTCCATTCTGACAGCAACAAGCGACCCGTAAGAGAACGGGAGTCCGATAAAACAATCAGACGACCCGGAATATGACGGACCAAACCAGAACTTGGTGTACTATAACCAACAGACGGATTCTTTCCATTAAATTGAATAACGGAAACGAAAGAGTGCCTCCCTGGTTCTGGAGATACGCCACTACTGTCGAATTAAAGGACAGGAATTTGGGCATGCGTTTCTGAATAATGTTCATGCAATGACATAAAGCAAGCCTAAAAAACATTATTCCGTGGAAGTTAAACTGATAGCTAAAAGACTGCGGAACCCAAAGACCCTGGCACTTCGAATCCGTAGGGATCAGTATATATCCCAATCTGTTTGACTGGCAACCGTCATAACAGCCACACTCGGGTCCGGCAACTGCGGCGGCACTCTCTGAGTCAACCACCGAATGTTTGCCCCAGTCTGAATCTCTTGCAACACTAGATAGACAAGAGAACGTATAAATCGAGCAATTCATGGATTGCCGGAAAGTTGCCGTCGAAGAGAAGCTCCTCCGAGAACGAAGCGACTCTGAGAGAGTTCTTAACCTTACTATCCACGCGTGTGGATGTAGCTAGGGCTGCGTCACGTCTAACCAACTCCAATCAGCCACTGAAGGGCGGAGTTATACGTGAACAAACTACTGCCCTCAAAAGAAATTACATTGAGAATAATATCCCGTAAAACTTTTCTTGAAGACGTAATGATAACGCCTCAGAAAGGCGGATTACGTATAATAAAGCGTCTAAGTTAAGTCTACTATACATAATGTCGTTCCCAGCATTGAAATTGGAAAAGACATAAACGGCGAAAAAGAATATATGCAGTCTTTAATCACACCGTCTAGACGCATATGAACTCTCGGTATGCCCTGCTCTGCCAAAATAAACTATTTGTAAAAATGATAAAATGGCAGAAATGAGCAACGCGGACAAGAAACTAAACTATCATGCTTAGTAGCAGGCTTGTATATATATATATATATAGCGTCGAAAAATAAAACACATGTTGTAATGACAATATTGGACTGCGTCGGTAAGTCAGGGACAATGTCCCTGTACCGATCGAAAAATCCGAGTCCAATGACGCTATAAGTCTCTTATCCAAGATCGCAGCAATGAAGTCCGAAATAATAATCACTGGAAGAAATGCCCGAAGATATGAAAGGCATCTTCCGATACTACTAAAGGGAAAACTCGAAATCTTTCGAATCCCTTTCGCCATCCTGTCGGACCCTATAAAGCGTTCGGTCGTCCGTAGCTGATGCAACCGCGGACCGCACCGACCCAGCGCCGTCGGATAATTCCTGATTCGACCGAGAAACTGTCAATTGCTGGGATGCTGCGAAACAACTGTGCTAACTCGGATAGCACGTCCGTCACTGAGGCCTGAGGAGAAGCGGTCTTACGATGCATTGCCGCTGGAAGCTCCGTGATCGTTACCCCGTGCATACTTCCAATATGCGAGCGAACGGAGTGTATAGGCCTCGTGTCCCTTGGCTACCGGATGGCGCGACCTATTCGCCGTGGAATCAATGAATGCCGAAACTGATCGGATACTCGAGGTCACGTAGCCAATGTGCGGTCGTGTGCCCTGCTGTGAGGATGAGGAAGCATTAAAGACAGTCTCTCGGACTGTCAATATAACGGAGCGTCCCGAGCAACGGACATATGCTCCGAATGTAAAATATCTGAACCACAACATGCGGTCCCCTATGTTGTTGGGCGAGAGAGGAACCTCTCTCGCTCACAGCCCAGACGGACCTGGACAAGCCAGGAACCGGACTAACAGGCTTCCTCCGATCTGTCCTCAATCTGCCGTCACTGGGTGAGTACTAAAGTAATTAAAGTGCTCGCATCACCCAAAACTCCTTCCTAGACCGCAACGGACGAACCCGGCAGCCGAACCATTCGATGAATGTACGCTACACCGGGTGAGCTAGCGAATGTCACTCCGTAAGCGATAGACATATTCCATGAGCACTTATTGCCGCTAACTCTTCATTAACTATGACGACAGAGGCACACTTTTGAAAGACATCTCCATAACTCTTCGAACAAGAAACCAGAAATGCTTGGATAGCAAGCATAAAATAATAATATATATAGCGTCGTTCAATAATTCGAAAGTTGTGTGACATTATTGGACTATGTCAGAACTGAGGGACGATGTCCCTGAACCGAACCAAAAATTTCTAAGTCCACCGACGCTATCAGTTTCTTATCCGGCATCACAGCATATGTTGTTCCGAAAGGGAAAGCTTGAAATCCTCCGAATCCCTTTCGGTATCCCGTCGGACCGGATGAAACTTTCGGACGTCCGTACCCGCTTCCGCGGAGCGTCCCGACCCAGCATCGTCGGATAAAATATATGCGACAGATTCAGTTGATGCTGGGATGCTGCGATAAACTGTGCTATTAAAGAAAGCACGTCCGTTCCCGAGGCCTGTGCAGTAGCGGACTTACGATGCATTGCCGCCGGAAGCTACGTGTACGTTGACTCCCGCACACTTCCTATGCGAACGTCCGGAGTCTGCAGGCCTCGAGTCCCCGGCTACCGACCCAGCGCTGTCGGATAATTCTCGATCCGACACCGTTTCTGTCGGCTGCTGGGATGCTGCGATAAGCTGTGCTATGTGCACAAGAATGTCTGGCGTCGAGACCTGCGGAGGCGCAGTCTATCGCTGCTTCGCCGAGGGCAGCTCCGCATCAGATGGCTCCCGCATACTTTTCCTATGCGAACGTCCGGAGTCCATCGGTCTCGAATCCCTGGCTGCCGGATGGTGTGACCTGGTCGCCGAAGAATCCTTGATCGGCGAAGCTGGTAATATATCGGCGGTCACGCAGCCAAGGTGCGGTCGTGTGCACTGACGAGAAGAGGAAGCCTTAGCAGTCTCAGCGGACTGCCTATACAACGGAGCGTCCCGAGCAACGGACGTATGCTCCGCTAGCGACACATTTTGTACCACAACATCTGGGGCCAGATGTTGTTGAACGAGAGAGGGGCCTCTCTCGCTTGCCGTCCGGATGGACCGGAACGAGCTATGAACCGGACTAAAAGGCTTCCTCCGTTCTCCCTCCGATCCGCCGTCACTGGGTGTGCATTAAGTTAATTTTATAGTGCTCGCATCACCCCAAAATTCCTTCTAGACCGCAACGGACGAACCCGGCTGCCGAACCATTCGGTGAATGGACGCTACACCGGGCGAGCTAGCGGACGTCAAAAGCCGTCGAACCTACTAGGGTCCTCTTAGGCAATTGGCGTATTACATGAGCACTTTTCCGCTAGCCCTTCATTAATTGTGACGACGGAGGCACACTGTTGGAAGACATCACAGATACATCACCCTAATCTTGATCGTCTGAAATAGAAATTGATAAAGTAGAGTGACCCTGCGGGGAAAGGACCGGAGTGTCCAAATCCCCAACAACATACCGTGACATACGCTTCCCATATTGTCATCGAAATCATACGATACAGAACAGGAGTTAATGCGAGTACACTGACCACATATAGAATGATAATAAAGTCAGAAGAAGACTTCCTCTTAAAACAATTGATCAATATTCTTTCAATGTGAAAAGAAAACAAGTCCTGGTACTCGCACTAACCCCTGGCAATCAAAATACATAATAATAATATGATCCATTAATATAGAAAAAATAATTGAAATCAAAATATTTTGAAAAAATATTTTTTCAGAACAGCCCAAGTTTCTGAAAAGTAACGTTGAGCCCCAATGGATCCCAAGCCTAAGTGTGGACAAAAATTTTTAAAATATTTTAAACAATTTATTCAACACTTACGAACAATAATAATGTATCTAGTTATGATTAAAATAACATAAAGATATTATTTTTTAGAAATCCCCCCCTCACACAGAGGGCTGTTGTAAATGTAAACAATGAGTGTAAAAACACTAAAATAAGACTCCAGGCACCCAGGCCCGAAATCAGTTACCAAAAATACACTATCTGATGCAAAACAGAGACTTCCAGGGAAGAAACTGCAGAACATCAGATGGTAGATGCAGAACACAACGCCTAACCACCCGTAGGTGAAGACGTAAACATGGGGAAAGAACAGAATTCATTCTGTTATTCAGCTAAAACTCCCAAGAAATTTTAGTAATAATAATTACAGAAACTATGCCAAAAGCATGGGAGAATAGCAAGGGGGAACTTAAAGGACAGGGAGAGAGGAAAACACTTGAAAAAACAGTGTAACTAAATAATCAGAATGACAACAAAATGGCTGCTGCCTTGAAAATAGGTAACTTAACATAATTTCATTAAAAAATTTTAAGTTACAGCCCTGATAATATTCTGTCACACATTCTTTTCCTCTCCTCCTTCTCTATCCTCCTTAGAATCACCATTTCACTAATATTTATGTGTCTGGCATCATTTAAACTGAGATTTAAAAGCACAAAGATCAGTCAGATGTTAACTGATGAAGGGCCAAACTTAGAATGATAAATGGCGCCAATTTCGGAACGTCCTTGACACTGCGCATGCGCAGTAGGGGCGAAGTGTGGAGGGCCTTTCAGGACATGTTTTCTTTAGTTTTAGATGCAAATTTTGGGGATTGGGGGGCAAAATTTGTGTTTGGCCCTATATTTTAAGAGTTAGCACCAGCTATGTCTGGGTCATTGGTACAGTATAAAAATATATACTCATTTCCGAGTATCCCCTAGGACTCGGCATTATTTTGACAGCTAACAGCATTTTCAGTAAGCTTCTCTCATCAGGCTCTTTCTATTTATTTTTTGTTGGGGCTTTAAAGACCAATGTGTTATCCAATGTGCCACTTTCTCCCAAAAAGCTGGTATCCCATCGACTCTTAACTTGACCTTTGATGTGACACTGACACTCCTATCTACTCCTAAATAAGATGAAGATTTTATAACAAATGGAATGGCTGAGATTTCAATACCTGGCATGCCAGTTTCCCTTTGGATAAAATGTCAAGCAGCAAAGCATCACTGCTATAAACCACTGAGGGATGAAATTAACAGGTCAGTATACTGTGATAGCATCAACCCTACAGTAATTGATGCCAAGAGAAAGTGCTAGAACAAAAACAACATGAAAAACGAGAGAGCACATAAAAACCCAATTTTTAAACAATGTTCATACACTTTTTTAACCCTTTACCTAACGAATCGGCCACATTCGTCCACGAAATTTCCAAGAAGAGCAGTTGAAAAAAAAAAAAATCATCAAGTCCATATCATATGACCCCTCACTGGAATGAGCTTATTGAGCAGGCCTGAAAATAAGCCATCTGACATTCGCAGAATGAGGTCCCCAGAGGGTGAATTTGATCATGCTGGCCCATACATTGGGCCAATTTATCCTCTGGGTACCTCGTTCTGTTTAGTTTTGAGACCCTGATTCAGATTGAGGTCCCCAGAGGGTGAATTTAGTGATGCTACCCTGCTCTGCAGGGTAGCATCACTAAATTCACCCTCTGGGGACCTCATTTTGCAGATGTCAGTCTGTTTATTTTCTGGCTTGTTATTGAGCACATTCCAATGAGGGGTCACATTATATGGTTTTTCTGAAATTGTTTGCAAAATTTTAAAAAATAATTAAAATAATTTATTTATTCATTTATTTATTTATTTATTGATGTTTAGGGTCACATACTTCTGCACAATGGCTAATCATGACCACGACATGGAGATAAAGTCAAGGTCAGTCAATCGTTTATACCCCATGCTGCCTATTTTAGAGGACTCGCACCACAAGCATTAGTGACCGGGTCCTATTTTACCAGTGAAACAGGACTTGTTTAGCACAGTAAACAAGCACTGCTTCACTTTCCGGGGTTCCCACAGGGGAATTAAAATAATAAATTTGATATCCTAAGCGTTTGGTAAAGATTTAATGAGGAAGTTTCAGGACTTTTCCTGGATCTGAAGAGAATTTTTAAAAACTTCAACAGGATTTCATGGTAAATCTGGAAACGAAGTGTAATTTTTCAAGTATCTAGGTCATGGAAAAGTCCTGGATTATCCAGGGACCAAGATGCTTCAAAAATAACTTTTTTATTCTCACTACATTTATTTATTTATTTATTGGTGTTTAAGGTCACATTTTTCTGCACAATGGCTAATTGTAACCACAACATGGAGACAAAGTCAAGTCCAGCCAATCGTTTATACCAATGTTGCCCATTTTGGAGGACTGCCACCCCAGGCATTGGTTACCGGGTCCTGTTTTACCAGTAAAACAAAGTTTGCTTACAACACAGTTAACAAGAACTGCTTCACATCCCAGGGTTCCCACTCTTACTACATTACACAGAATTGTAAGAATTAATATAAAAACAAATGCAACATTCAATGAATCAAGACTTACACATTTCTCATTCATTGTGCTGAATGGCACTTTGCAATGTTTTGTGGCCACGTTTTGGCAAGTTTGATATGGGTGTTACATTTTCTTATTCATTGTGCTGAACAGGACTTTGCAATGTTTTGTCGCCCCATTTTGGCAAGTTTGATATTGGTGTAACATTTCATGGGAAATTTTCAAGATTTTTCCAGACAAAAAGCAAAAGTACCCCATTTATAAATTTTCGTGACTTTTCCAGGTTTCTGAGACTGGTATTTACCCCATTCAAGGTATTGAATGTCATAATTCAGCAATTCCTTATACATTTAACCTATTGAATCAGAGCAGACGCTGCTTCTCCGGCCAGGAACATGATACATCATAACATCATTAAATAGGATGGCTGTTCAGTAAATGTGTGGGGTAGACCAATCAATATTTTCAATGTGTTGGACCGAGGCTGCACATTGAAAATATTGATCGGTCTACCCCAAATAATGAATATGGACTCTTCTAATTGCTGCCATTGAACTGGCATGGAAGATACCACTCGAGTTGAAAGGGTTATGGTTTCTGGTGTTTGGTGACAGTATTCTCTTGAAAATTCATATACTAACATTTTACGGGTGCAATTTACTCCCGTCGGGCTTTCACATTAGGTGAAGGGTTAAAAGTTACTTTAAGGAACTGAAGCTATACCGTGGGTACACCATAAAATGAAATTCAATTGACTCTTTATCAATAGAAAACAAGTCATCTTGTTAAGATTCGATTTACTGATTTTTTAAATGATTTTAAGTCAGATTTTATACATATACAAGAAGCACACACAAAAAGCGAGGATACATACAGCTTTATTGACCCTTTCAAAACAGTGTTTCTAAATTGTGTAGAATACTACTATACCTAGAAAATGAAATTAATCCATTTGTAGGGGAGATTAGAAATATCTTAACACTTTACCTAAAACGAAATTCTTGAAAAGGTAACTTTTTTTTCATCTTTTGTGTGAAAAACATAGCTTGTTGATCTCGTTCCAATGAGGGATCATAATCTATGTTTTGAGACAAAAAATGAAAAAAAATAATTAACCCTCTGCACTCTGATGTCAAAATGTCAAAGTTTTCAGCAGCAAATATTTCCCATAATGCAGTTAGATATTTAACCAAATATACCTTGTTTGACAGAGCTCAGTGAGCTCTGTCAAACAAGATATAATTGGTTAAATTTGTGGTTGCAGAATAGAAAAACAGAGTGATTGGAGAAAATTCTGAAGCACTATCAGTGTGCTAGGGGTTAAAACTGAATGGTGATTTTTGTGAATAGCACTGGAAGGTTTTGGCTGTAACGTTGTGTAAAAGGTTAATACAACAGTCTCTTACCACCAGCAAACATGACAAAATATCAAAATTTTAAGCTCATAATGCAATAAGAAATAAAACAAATTCAATCACTGAGCTCTGTCAAACAAGACCGAACAGGTTAAATTCCGAATTCATTGTGGGAAAAATCTGCTAATTAAAATTTTGTTATTTTGACAGTTTGCAGGAGGTTAATTAACCCCTTAAACCTTCATTTCCTGGAATGGTATCATTGCCTGAATGTACACTTACAGTGAGATGGGTCAGTCCAATATCAATAAGCAGGGAGGAAAAAATAACTGCAATCTGCAGACTCCAGTTATTATTTTATCATCAATGCCTCGTGTATAGACTTCTTATAATAACACAAAATGGGACGAAAATATGCATTGGACCGAAAAATCGGGCCAGTAGATTACATTATTAGAGTTCCTGCTTAATAAACTAGTTGAGTGCCAGAAACCCAGAACCACAAGTAAAAGACTTAAAATTCTGTTGATGTGCATGACATTCATTGAAGAACAAAATAGAGTAGAATCCTCTTAATTGAATATCCATTTTGCCAGTGAAAATTATTCAATTAACAGGAGTATACAATTAACAGGGATTTTGTCAGTTTCCTGTGTTCTGGAGGTAAACTGAGCATTTATTCTATTATATCTTGTTTGACAGAGCTCTTAAAGCTCTGTCAAACAAGATATAATAGAATAAATGCCTGTATTGGATGTACTGAGGCCAAAAAGGTTGATAAATAAAGGGAATTTGGTGCGTGTCACAGTAATTTTTTCGACATATTACAAAAATTTATATGCAATTAACAGGAGTTTACTCTACAACGCATATGCAATTAACAGATTAAATTTGTACTGAAGTTATGGTAAATGGTTTTGTGTTTGAAAATTATATTCAATTAACAGGGATATACAATTAAGAGATATCCAGTTAAGTGGGCTCCACTGTAGTTATGAATTTGTTTTGTCACCATATTTATTGTAGAGTTCAAACAGCCACTTTCCCATAATTTGTAACACAACAATTCCTTATGAATAAATTTAAACAATTTTGAAGTATGATATTGATCTAGCTCTCTACCTGTGAAGATGTCTGTTCATGGACCAACAAATTATTCATTATACAAAAATGCATTTATACATCGTCCCCCTGAGTTCCAATGTGTTCTATGTGCCAGTAGGCACATAGAACACATTGGAACTCAGGGGACAACATGTCAGTTTGAAAGGGTCAAACAACACACAAAGCAGAAAATATTATATTTGTGCTAAGCAAAATACATTTTACACATGCCATTTAGATACACATATAAATGAACAAATTCTTCCTAAATGCAAATGATACACAGCATAAAATTACAAAGAACAAAAAAGTGAGAAATTTTCTGTTGTAACAGTATGGTAATAGAAGCATTGTGGTGATTTCAATGCTGAGGTGTGAATGTGATAAACATCTTTTCAGATGTGATGTGCAAATGCTAATGAATTTATTTATTTTCCTGTGTTTCAGGTTACTTTCAGCATCTATGACGTTATCATGACTGCAACATAGGTATGAAGTGAAGTTTAGTCAATTGGTTTACACTGCCCACTTTCAATGACTCATACCCCAAGCATTGGTTACCAGCTGGTCCTATTTTACAACTGAAGAAGAACTTGCTTACCACAGTGAACAAACACTGGCTTACAATGGGAGAAATGCTTAGTAATATATTCCATACAAGCTCCTTTCTTGTCAATATAAACATGACTGAGGTAGTAGCATTCATCACAAAGTCTCACATTTATTTATTGTTTGTTTGTTTGTTTATTTATTGGGGTTCATGGTCACTTCTAACAACAACGTTAATATCATGACTATGCTTCAAGTATAAGAAAAGTTAAACCAATCAATACGTTGGGGCACAGTGGCACAGGTGTTTTATTTTATTATATTAGATGTCACGTGACATTCCCGCGTTCTGATTAGTTGAACAGAAACACCCTATTTTCCAATAGTTCGTCAGCGAAATCGCACAGACCTACTTCATTTTTGAAAAAAGAATAGTGCACGGTTATAAATAGTAACATTCGAATTCGCTTAGAAAATTCCATTGAAACGTAAATACTTTACAAGACATCTCGTCCCATATACATTTAGTTTGGAGAAATAAATATATGTGTATCGAAAGTGATGTTTGTAGTAGTGTTGGGGGCGGGGAGGGGGTTAATGGAATAATGGTATTGTGTTTTTTGGGGTTTTGGTTCTCTACCTCTCTATCCCAGAACCATGAGTGGCAGAATTAACTTAGTTTACCTGTTTAAACCCTGAACCATTTTCTTTTCTCTTTGGTTGTTATGTTAATAAGAATATTATCTTGCATATATGACCGATGAAGACCCCCCCCCCCCCCTCCCCCCCCCACACACACACACACACACACATCTAATATAATAAATATAGCATGAATTTTCGTTGACTATGCCAAAATAGTGGTCCTCGAGGAGACAATAGTCCCTCCGCTACGTGCCGGGACTATCCTCTCCTCGAGGACCACTATTTTGGCATAGTCAACTCAAAGCCATGCTATATTTATTAAATATCTTGTTTGACAAGAACTCACCAAGCTTTTTAAAGGAGATTCCCTAGATTGAGAACTCATCATAAATTGTATTTATTTTATTGTATCTTGTTTGACAAGAGCTCACCTAGATTTCTAAAGGCGATTCCCTAGATTAAGCACTCATCATAACACTGATGTTGCTAACCATTCCTTCACTCCTTTGATAACACTTCTCCAGCTCTCAAGCCACCACTCTGTTCGAAATTCGAAGCTGCTGTGGGCTATTGACCTAATCTGATATGCTTTTACTCACAATGATACACAGGTATCTTTCATGCCCCTGTTATAAATATTCCAAGCAATAAGTATTTAATCCCCCTTGAAAAACATTATGACCTTAACATAATTCTTGAATAACAATAAACCAATCAATACGCAGGGCCCAATGGTAGAGTGTATTCAGGCATAATGCACATAGATGGAGAGTCTGACAGTTTCTCGCTACTGTTTGGTGATTCTCTCCGAGTATTCCGGCTTCTTCCACCTATAAAACTGTCTGATATGAGATGATCCTGTTGTAAGTGTTGTTAAACCACAATAATAACAAAACCAGAGGCTCAACTGAGCCTAAAATGCTCACCTGGCTCAAATTGTCAAAAGACTAAATATTAACCCAGGGACTCGACTTGAACAAATTTGAATCTAACACCCCTAGAGATGTCACACACCAAATATGAAAAGATTCTAACTGGTGGATCCAAAGAAGAAGATTTTCAAGAAATTTTCTCACATTGCACGGAGTTAAATTATGGGCCCCAATAAAGGGCCCAAATATTAACCCAAGGGGCCGATTTGAACAAACTTGAATCTGACCCCCCTAGAGATGTTGTATACCAAATATGAAAATATTCTGACTGGTGGATGTAAAAAAGAAGATTTTTAAAGAAATTCCCTCATATGGTACTATGTTACAATTCGGGCTCCCATAGGGAGTGCTTAAATATTAACCCAGGGACTTGATTTGAACAAACTTGAATCTAATCCTCATTTTAAAAGAAATTTTCTCATATTGCACTAACTTCAACCACCACACCCCCCCTCCCCCCCCCCCCCCAAGTCAAGTTCAGTGAATTGTTTATAATCATGATGCCCATTTTAGAGGACTTCCACCTCAAGCATTGGTGACTAGCCCCTATTTTACTAGTACAACAAAGCTTGTTTACCACAGTAATAATGCTGCTAATTTGTAATTAATTATTGCATTGTTGGTAAGAATTGGTTATTTTGTTAGACAGATTAAAACAAAAATGTTTAAATGTAAAAACAATTCTGATCATGTACACCACCACCTTATAAGCAAAACCAATATACTAGATTTTAATTGTGAGGGGAAGAGGAAGGCAGAATATATCTCTTTTAGCTCCATGAGAGCTGCTATAATAAATGACTAACTTGGTACTATAATAACTGCTTGCTAATCTGAGTACACACTCTGGTGAAATACTAATCATTGAGACCCCATTCTAAATTATATACTACTCAACGTTTGCTAAGCACCAAATATCTGACACACCATTGTGAAATTTGCTGGTGACATATTTGCGATATTTTTGGTGGATATGATTGAGGAATATATTGAGATGGTCCCCAGTGTTTACATTAGCTCTCTTGATAGGCAGACTTTTCGTGACAGTCACGCAAAGCATGTACCCCTTGATTTTCAGGATGTTTTTGAGTACTGTCTACATGTACATGACATGTGTAGGGTATTCAATCTTCATTTCAACACAAACCCTTGTGATTTAATGACTGAATATGGCGAATGCAAATGTAAGAAGACATTTGTCTGAAGCAGAAATGTGGTGGGTTGTAGGGATGGTGGAGCAAGGGGCTACCCATCATCAGGTTGGTGAAGCCCTTGGTGTGCACCATACGGTGATCACCAGAGCCTGGGCAAGATTTCAGCAGTATGGCACACCAGTAAGACGGCATGGTGGTGGCAGAGACAGGGCAACATCTGTAGCTGAAGGCTGGTTTTCGATCATTCAGGCCTGTAGGAACCGCTTTGCCACAGCAACCCAGCTTCACAGTGACCTTTAGAATGCATCCGTGGTAAATGTTTTGACGCAGAGTATCCGGGCAAGGTTGCACGATGGTGGACTCCGATCGGGAAGACCATGTATTCGCATTCCGCTGTCCCAGAACTACCACCAGGCACGATATGAATGGGCCATGGACCACATTGGATGGACCAGAGAAGATTGTGACCTGTCCTTTTTACAGATGAGTCAAGGTACTGCCTAGAAAACACAGATAGACATTCTAGGGTATGGAGAAGACCAGGAGAGCGACTCCATGAAGCCAACATTGCTGCACATGACCGCTATGGTGGAGGGTCAAACATGGTCTGGGGCGGCATCAGCTGTGATGGACGTACAGAGCTCTGTGTCCTTGAAAGGGGTACATTGACTGCACAATGGTATACTGAGGAGATCCCGGATGTCCACGTCAGAGTTTATGCAGGTGCAGTGGGTGAGCTTCATTCTGATGGACGATAACGCCCATGCTCATGTTGCCCATGCTGTCCGGGAGTACCGACAGAGGGAGGGGATTGAGCGTATGGACTGGCCAGCAAGATCCCCTGACCTCAATCCAATCGAACATGTCTGGAATGAATTGCAGCTTACAATTTCAGCCCATCCAGTCCAGCCAAGAAATGTCCAGGAGCTTGGTGCCATGCTGGTCCAAGAATGGAACAACATCCCACAAAGGACCATCAGGAACCTGATTGGGAGCATGAGAAGGCATTGTCAAGCTGTAATTAACAGTAATGGGTCTCATACTCGATACTGAATCCATACCAGTTCACTCCGTCAACATTTTGGCAAATTTGAAAAATGTCCTCATTTACCAATAATATCCATTTTCCATGGTTATCGTATTCAAAAGCTAAAAAATAATGTCAAACACAAATAAAATCTTAATTTCTGTACTTAAACCATTAAAGATATAATTAAATAAAAAAATATATACACTTTTCATTACAATATATCAACTAAAATGTAAAACAGGTAGTTAGATATACTTGGTGCTTAGCAAACTTTGAGTAGTATATATTATTTCTGCCTTTTTTTAACAGGTTGAGTGCTGGAAGACCTTATTTGGGATTTACGGTGAATTGCAGATATTACAATTTTAAAGCTTCCGATTCAGTAGTTGTGCATCATATTATCTTTGAAATGAAATAATTTCATCCGTATGGATTTGTCTTTTTACAACTTACGTACAGTACGTGGAGAGTGTATTATCATTAAATCACCCACAGAGTGGAGATTCCACCCGAGCAACAATTGCAAATTTGTTGCAGATTTATTATTATTTATTATTTATTGGTGTTTAAGGTCACATATTTATGCACAATGGCTAATCATGACCGTGACAGTTTTACAGGTGGAGGAAGCCGGAGTACCCGGAGAGAACCACCGAGCAACGACGAGCAGCTGCCAGCTCCCCAACATTGTAACTCCGCACTGCAGCACAGGCAGGGTTAGATTGGTTGAAGACATGCGCACCATCGAAGTACAGTACGCCTTTAGTACACGGCGTCATCGTGCCCCCACGCGGGAAATGGAGATGAAGTGTCTTGCCGAAGGACACAACGCGGTTGGCGCAGGTGGGATTCGAACCGAGGACCTTTCGGCTTGCAGCCTGCACCTCTACCAACTGAGCCACCGCGCAACCCAATTTGTTGCAGAACATAACCATTAAAAGCAAAGTTTTAGCCAATGGACCTCCGGGTTTAACCCAGAGGTCCATTGGCTGAAACTTTGCTTGTGTTTTTTGTCCATATGTACAGAATTTGAAACTGATTCGCTGGGTGATACTCCACTCCGCAGGTGTTTTAGTTACAATCCACTCTCCACGTACTGTACCAACAGGCACTCTCACATAAATTGTGACGAGGCAAACACGTTGGAACAAATTTTGATGACCAAAAATAATTTAGCACTCTACCAGTTAACTTAGAAACACTTCTTTACATCCAAGTTCACAGCAGGAAAACTTCACATAGTCGTTCTGCCAAAATATATTTAATTTTATTTTAATGATTTCCATTCTGACAGGGGGTAAACTCTACAATCTGGGAATTATGGCTGCATTCTAATTATAAAAAAAAGAATATTTGCATAAATTATAGTACAGTGATTACAGGGGTATTTTTCATCAATCAGATCACAATTGTAATAAGACATACTTCTATGCCAGTGGGTAAAACATTTTAATGATCAGATCCCAATTGTAACACAGCTTACTTTTATGCCAGCAGTGGGTAAACATTTTGTTCATCAGATCACAATTGTAACATAGCATACTAATATGCCAGTGGCTAAATATTTTGTCGATTAGATCACAATTGTAACATGACATACTTATATTCCAGTGTGTAAACATTTCGTCAATCAGATCTTTACGAAGTCAAGATGGTTCATGAAAAACAAACAAAAACTGCTTCTCAAATTCAATGTTTTATTTCTTTTCTGATGAGCGAGATGTAAATATGAAGACGGGGTGGATGGTCGAAGTGAGGGAGCTAGTAGAGAACTACTCATTGGAGATCTCGGACCTAGGGGCAAACCAGGGTAAAAAAATTGCCAGAGAAAGGGTCATGGAGGATTGTAACTGTAATTGGCGAGAGGGAGTCAAATCAAAGAGGTCTTCGGGTGGCCTGCGTGATAAAGAGAAGCTGGTTTTGAAGAGTACCTTGATGGCACCTTTGGGGGGGGGGGGCACTGTTGTTCAAGCTGAAGTCACGGTCCCTGGAGCTGAGGAGAAAAATTGGGAAAAACAGTGAAAAGGAGTGCCAGATGTGTAATTTGGGAGTGATGAAGACCCTGGAACACTTTCTTCTAGAATGCCCTTAATACCAGTCTAACAGAATAACATTCACTGGGAGTATAATGGGGAAGTGGGATGGGAGTTTGAAGGACATGTGGTTAGTGGGAGACTCAAAGGAGAGGGTTAATATGCTAATTGGAGAGATTAGGAAGAATGGGGCAAGGGATGTCATCAAGCAGTTCGTCTCCGAGTGATGGGAGGAGAGAAGAAGCGTGGGAATAGGGAGGCAGTTGGGAGTACAGGGGTAACCAAGGCTTTCTCATCCGAGAACCGCGACAAATCAGCGGCCGGCCAAAGTATTGTTATTATTATTATGTTTCCAGTGTTATAAAGAAAACTGCAAAAAGACAATTCTGATCTGATAGTGATCCCATCAGAATTCTATGATCACATTAAAAACAACTACCAAGGTAGAGAGGACAACGAGAATACTTCGGATATTTTTACAAGACGATGTATCAAAACAGTATGAAAATTATTTGATATTCAATGCACATATTTTTCCAAGGCTTGTACAAGGTAAAATACTTTTTTATGAAGCTACAAATAATAACACTTTGGCCTCCCTCTGATTTTTCACGGATCTCAGGAGAGAAGGCTTTAGGCCTCCCTATTCTCATGCCTCTTCTTTCCTCCCAACACTTGGAGACGTACTGTTTGAGGACATCCCATGCCCCATTCTACCTAATCTCTCCAATAAGCATACTAACCTTCTCCTTTGTGTCACCGACTAACCACATGTCCATCATTCTCCCATCGCACTTTCCCATTACACTCACAGTGAGTCTTATTTTGTTAGACTGTTTTTTTGGACATTCTGGTAGAAAGTGTTCCACGGTCTCCACTATGCCTAAATTATACATCTGTAACTCCTTTTTGTCACATAGTTATGACGTCACGCCTTTGTTAAAAGTGTGTGATATATTTCGAAGAGTTGGTTAGAGCATGTGTGATATTCAACATATATCGCCACACTTTTACCAATCAAGGAACAATAGACAGTGATTGTGTAACCTGTCAGTTCTAATACAAACACAGCCGAGAGGAAAGATTAAGGGCACCTGCGCTAAAATGTTTTGAACAGAGAAACGAGAATTTACCTGACTTTTGATTTTATTGAAAGAGTTAAAGAAAGAAATCCACACCCGGGTGTAAATGATAAATGGAACGTTTAATTTCTCGCTCAACCTTTTGAGCGCAATGACGAAACGGAAAAAATGGAAGAAATATCACTTGCTTTCCATCAATCTTCATGTGTCTTGCAAGTTTGGCTTAAGAAATTAACTAATTAAACGGGAATGGACACGTGTCAGACAAGGGTTCAGTGGAGTGTTTGATTGTTCGTGTTTTGATTGTTTGTGCAAACATCAATGTGACAAGTCGGTTACAGCACAAAAACTTGTGATATTGAACATACAATCGCTCGAGCTAGTTACTCGGACAAGTCCTCGTTAACTAACTCTCGCGATTGTATATTCAATATCACTCGTTTTCTATGCTGTAACCTATACTCAGTGTTTTCCCAATTTTCCCCATAAGTGTATCAAAACACTATGAGAAATATGTAATGATGAATTCACATATTTTTCCAAGGCTTGTACAAGTTAAAATATTTTTCTATGAAGCTACAAATGTACCTTATGTTATTGGACAGAATGCACTTTCCAATATACATGAAAATTTATTATATTATGTGTTATAACTAAAGCTGATGAAGTTAGTTGTTTATTCATTCAGGCTGTCTAACATAACAATACAGTTGTAATCATAATGAACTGCTTTTATCATAATTATGTAATCCACTTTCAATAAAAATGTATTTACACCTTAATGCTATAGAAACCTGTACTAAGAGAGCGAAACTGGTCATGCTTTGAATAAACTATAGAATACTAATCTCTTCAACACTGCAACTAGGCCCTAAAATTCCATTATATATATATATATGATTTATTTATTATTAATGAATAATTAGAGGTTGCATTATATATACTATTCCAAAAAAGTAGGGATAACCAAATTGATGTTGATATTTTCGGAAAATGGTATTGGATACACGTGATTGGACACATCAATATGTTACCAAGTGTGGATCATGAATGTCACTGGCCCACAAAAACTTTGTGCCGGTTTTTTGCACGAATTTGGCGTTAACGTCTGTGGAGTACATTTTGAAATTTTCATTTGAACTGGGCGGGCTTTTTCAGAGGTCTAATCATTTTTTTCTTGGTACAAACTCGTTCATAAATAGTTTCTTTTGAGGTATGCAAAGACTGACACGTGACAAACGTTTACGTGCCATTGGCATGATGGAAGCTGGCAATAGACAGACTGCAGCAGTTCAAATTCTCAATGTTACTCAATCGGTGATTAGCAAGTTGTTGTCACGCTACCGTCAGGCTGGCAATGCTGATGACAGACGTCGGTCAGGCCGTCCAAGGATGACAACTGCTAACCAGGATAGTTTCATCCAAACCACAGCATTACGTAACTGCAATCAAAGTGCCTCAGAAATTTAGACAGCAGTTGCACAGAGTGACAGATGTGCGCGTCAGTGGTCAGACTATCCGAAATAGCCTACACAGCTGGAATTTATATGCTTGACTACCTCAAATAATTCCACGTTTGACTGAATGTCACATCGCAGCAAGGCGTAATTGGTGTGGAGCACGACAGTGCTGGGACAATCGTCGGTGGAGCAACGTCATGTTTTCTGACGAATCGAGGTTCACTCTCAACTTCCATGACAGGCAGAACAGAGTGTGGTGGCGTAATGAATGATACCATGACGTAACCATTAGACAGCATGATCGTTTTGGTGGTGGATCGGTTAAGGTGTGGGGAGGCATAACCATGACAAGAAGAACAGCATTACATGTCATCCAAGGGCGTGTCACAGGACAGCACTGCCGTGACAACATGTTAGCAACTCATGTGGTGCCATTTGTGCGACGTCACAGCCGTCGATTCATTTTCCAAGATGACAATGTAAGAGCACACAGGGCCTGTATCGCTACAGAGTTCCCCCAGGAGCAGAACATCACTACGCTGCCTTGGCCAGCATTAAGTCCAGACCTTTCACGAATCGAGCACGCCTGGGATATTCTTGGCAGGTGCCTACAACAGTGCCAACAGCCCCCTACCAATGTTCAGGAACTCGCTGCTGCACTGCAGGAAGAATAGAATAACATCAGTCAAAATGATATTGGATGTTGGGTGAGGAGTATGCCACGTCGGATCCACGCTTGTCTCACGAACCGAGGGGATTTACAAGGTATTGAGGTCTTGGACTGAATGTGGTAAATTCTTTGACTGACCATCTATGTCGTCTACAGATCAGTGCATGGAATGTGTGTTTGTCAGACACCCAACTATCGCTGAAATCATTCACCAGATGTCACAGGGCAATGCCTCAACTGTCTTTTTAATGAAAATATAAATATATTTCTTCATGTATCTCACTTTTAGCAAATATCCCCTACTTTTTTTTAATAGTATATATATGAGATTTATTTATTACTATGGAATATATAGTGGTCACAATATATATATGAGATTTACTTATAACGATGAAATATATAGTAGTCGCATGAAATATATATGAGATTTATTTATTACAATGGAACATACATTGGTCGCATTATATATATACATCAGATTCATTTATTATTGTGGAATATATTGTGGTCACATTATATACATGTGAGATTATTTATTACTATGGAATGTATAGTGGTTGCATTTACAATGCTATAACAGTACTATCAAAATTAATTATTTAAGGCCTAAAAAAAGTAAAAAAATCTGTTTCTCAGACCCTCTCATGTCCTTTTGGCTCTTTTTTTATAACCAATGCAAACATAAAAAAAATAAAAAATTCAACGGTTTATGTCTGATATTTTACCCAAGTTAATAAAAATGATAAATTTGTCCCTTGAGTGCAGCAAGGCTTTAACACTGCAAAGCCTTCTTGCACTCAAGGGACGAAATAACCACCACCCATTCTATTCTGTAGATATGAGGCCTAAAACATAAACCAAAAAAATTAACTTTTGATGGCAAAGAAATAATTACAAAAATAAAAAATAAAATAAAAACAACCGTCCACGTGGAATTTTACAAAAATTGGCATGAGAGACAGAAGATCTACTTTGTGGGGTTTAACAACTTCAAATTTATTATCACAGCGGAGGCTTGGATTCTTTGAATGGGGAAAACATTTTAGGCTTAGATTTGAAGGGGAGGTTAGTAATAATTTAATCCCTGAGTATTGATTAATTTACTTTCCATCTTTCATACTGATTTGTTGTTATAATCTCTTCACCTTGTCAACTGTAAATTTTTCTTTGAGCAAAATTTCATGCTAACTGCTATGAAACGATTAAAGCTGTAACTGTTGCCCAGCTGAAGTTTTTACCATCAAATTTCTCACTTTCAAGTGACGACTTAATCATTTGTTAACCACATGGTGATCAACATGTCCCTGAAACTATTTCACTAATCTATTGTAATAATGTGTAACATTTCATTTCAACTAAAATATTTCCATTACTATCTCACACCAGCAAAAAGCAAAGAAGGTTGGCTCAATTGTGCATGTGATGAGTGTAAGAAATCAGGAAGAGGGACAGAAGCCGGTGAAAGGTTGTTGAAAATGATTATAACATTGAATGAATTGAGGAAACTTCAGTATTACGTACTTGCAAATGGAAAGGAAGGGAAGTTCTGTCCACTTAACTGGTCGTGTGCTAAATTATTCATCAAAGGTAGATCTTCTGTTTCTCAGACCATTTTTTGTAAAATTGCATGTTACTGGGTGGTTTTTATTTTTTTAGTTATTTCTTGGCCACCAAAAGTTCATGTTCTTGGTTTGTTTTATGTTTTAAGCCTCATAATCAACAGAAAAGCATGGGTGGTGGTGTATTTCGTCCCTTGAGTGCAAGAAGGCTTTGCAATGTTTAACATTGCAAAGCCTGGTTGCACTCAAGGGACAAATATATCAATTTTATTAACTTGGGTAAAATATCAAATACAAACCATTCAATTATTATTTTTTTAAGTTTGCACTGATTATAAAAAGAGAGCATGCGGCTACCAAAAGGACCATGTGGGAGGGCCTGAGAAACAGATTTTTAACCTTTTTAGGCCTAAAAGGAGTATTTTGGTTTTAAAAACACCTTGCCAACAGAAAGGAGAGCCCTAGTTTAGCAAGATATGTTTAAAAATTGTTTTGTTACAATTTGATATAAACATTTATTTTACTCTTGAGCCAACACTAAGCACATGCATACATCAGTGTAAAGCCAAATGTGGCTTTCAGCACTTGTCAACAGGGCCATGATAGTGCCTTGACTCCTTGCATGCTGCCGGCAGATATTAATGTTTTGTGCAAGATTTTGCTTGCCACTGAAATAAGTATAATTTGTGCATATTTAATCAAACTTTCCCCTCATAAACTGAATGGATTTTTCGTCAAAGATTTCTTGAGTTAAATTTGGATGAATTTTTCATCAAATCTAGTCATGGCTGCCTCACAGCAGCCATGACTAGATTTGATGAAAAATATCTTGAAAATACGCAGCGGGTTACGAGTTAAATCACTCGACCAGTTAATAAGAAAGTGCGTAAAAGATTGAGAATGTGATTTAATGGTAAAAGAAATAGGTGCTATCCATACACAATAGAAAATGTAGTCAGTTTTCATCTAGCACTTGACAAACTGAACACGGAAAATATTTTAAGCAGTTCTTTTGATTACAACTGTACATCTCATTATCATAACCTCATCCCAGCATGCCAATTTCTTACCTCTTCTTTCTCATCAGGTTTTTCAACCTCAATGCTTTCATTTTGTTTGTCTGAACTAATTTCAGCTTTCACATCACTGTTTGAACTAATTTCTGCTTTCACATCACTGTTTGAAATTATTTCAGCTTTCACAGGACTATTTAAACTGATTTCAGCTCTCACTTCGTCGTTTGAACTAACATCAGCTTTCACCTCATCATTTCCATCAACCTTCACATCATCTGTCTTCATCGTTATCTCATCTTCAAGTTTTATATCATGGCCGAACTCTGCCATCTTCTCAACTATTGCTGCAGAGATGCTGGGATCAGATATAGCCTCACTATCTTTACTTTCACTTGGTTTGTCTTCACTCTTCACTTCACCAGTGGACAATGTAACGTCTACTTCACCGTCATCTTTCTTCACATCAACAGGTTTTTCAGAACTCATATGTGAATCATTATTATAATAGGGCTCAATATTAGGTTCATCGGGGTGTGGTTTTGAATCTTCAGTGCTTACCTTGGGGGTTCTCTCAACACTAGAAGTGTCGGAATCAGTTTTCACATCAGCATCATTTGAACTCCTCAGTTCACTCTGTACCATCTCATTTTCATAAATGCCTTGAATGGATATAGAAATAATCCTCAGTCAGTACATTATGGCAACTAAGTCCAAACAAAATTAAATAATTGATTCTCAGTCAATTTTTCTTTTAACCCTTTACCTAACGAATCGCCCGCATCCGCCCGTGTAATATGCAAATTGAGCAGTTGAAAAATTAAAATTTTTCAAAAAATTTTAAAAAATGATATTTAAAATAATAAATTTTGATATCGTATGCATTGGGTAAAGGGTTAAATGAATAAAGGAGTGCGGTTTTTATTTTTATCTTTTATTTTTGATAGAATGGTGGCCAATGCCTAAAATCCAGTTGTTAGAGCCTAAAAATAAATACTAGAGCTTCCATGTTAATTTCACTGATAGTTAACATTAATCAAACAACACAAAATCAATATAGAAAAAACTAAAATGGAGATAAAAAAGATTTTTTTAAAATAAATCACTCTTATTATTTTTGATCTCCATTTTATAGAGTTCTGCTATCACAAAATCGATCCCAGATCATTTCACAACCTTGCAGTTCCCAAATTTTAATTTACTTGGAATTTCTCCAAAAATAACTTCTATTTTTCAGAATTTTCCATAAAATAGCATACTATTATCATTTATTAAAGAACTAATTATTCTAATTTCCCAATAAATATCTTGTTCAACTGGTAAAGTGCTGGAAGCCCATATTTGGGCTTTAGTCTGAAGGCCAGATACCACAACTTAAAGGCTTCATATTCTGTGGATATACTTCATATTATTTAGTCTCTCTGAATTTGCCTTGTTACAATTTATGGGAGAGCACCCATAGGCACTCTCCCATAAATTGTTACAAGACAAAGACATATGAACAAATTTTGATGACCAAAAATAATTTAGCACTCTACCAGTTAAGGTGTAAACTTGATTCAAAACAGCTGATCTGGCATGGAAATCAAAGTGAGTTCTTGAGAGTACTGACAAACATTCCTGTGATGTCTGACACCAGAGTAACGTCCCTTGAGTGATAAACATTGCTAAAAAGTTCTTTAAAATACCTTTGGAGGTGTCAAACATTTTCTCTTAAAATTGAATGCTACAGTATCTCTAGAATTTTTTCTTATTTAATCGCTCTAAAGATAAGATATAATCTGTTTTCGGTTCAAGTATGAAGACATACCCCCAGAGTGACCCAAGAAAAATTCACTTTATGATTTTCTTCCATTTCTCATCCCTGCATCTTGGTATCTTTAACCCCTAAGTGCCTGGAGATTTTTATACATTTTCGCTATACGTTGAAATTCTACCTCCTGTGGATTTGCAGTTGTTTCCAGGCAAGTCTTGGCTGCCTACAGAGGCAGCCAAGACTTGCCTAGAAACAACTGACAAGGTACTTAGAAAACAAGTTGTGAGTTTCCCCAACACATATGTTGGGGCACCTATTCCTTTGCATTAAAAAGTTTTCAGAGTTGGAATTAGGTCCTTAATGGCTTATCCAGTGGCGATCAATAAGAGGGCATGGGTGGAGGACAGCTCCAAGTGGCATTTCGAGTGGTGGGGTGGGGGGGGGGGGATATGTGAATAAACCCATGAAATCCAGATGTCAATATAAAACCCCAAAACAATCATTTGTTTTTGTAATTTCAGTAAAAAAGTTAAAAAATTTATAGTAATTTATATATTTTTTATACTTACCAATGACCCAGACATAGCTGGTGCTAACTCATAAAATATAGGGCCAAACACAAATTTTGCCCCCCAATCCCCAAAATTTGCATCTAAAACTAAAGAAAACATGTCCTGAAAGGCCCTCCACACTTCGCCCCTACTGCGCATGCGCAGTGTCAGGGACGTTCCGAAATTGGCGCCATTTATCATTCTAATAACCAGTGCCTGGTAAGTGCTATGTACTCAGCGGGGAGGCAAGAGTTCCCAACTCCTGGGAGGGCCATCCCCGTCTGGGTCATTGGTAAGTATAAAAAATATATAAATTACTATAAATTTTTTAACATTTTTATACTGTACCAATGACCCAGACACAGCTGAATAGTAAAAAGGCTGGAGGGCCAAGGACATAGAGCACAATGGAATACGCTCAATAAAATAAAATAGAGTCATCCCCTGTAGGGAAAAGAAGTAATAGGCCTTACATGTATCTTTCTTATTTATGATAAATTAGAAAGATACAACACCTTCCAAAATTGAGCATCATACATCCATGTACTCTATTAATATCCAATATAATCCTTATACTAATAATTTTTAAAGTAAGCCAATAATAAAGTAAGTCTAGAGAATAGAGACTCTTATACTCCTAAGAGTGTCTGAGAATTGCATAATCATGTCCGTTGACTTATGCAATATTCCAAAGCTATACTTTAAAAACTAAGACTTGAATGAATTTTAACTTCTCACTAAACAACCATCCCAATAACAGCTCAGAATTACTAACTCCGGAGGAGGTATCCCCTTGTTTTCATAGTAAAACAGGTGACCCAAGGGAACACCCTCCCCCCCCCCCCCCCCCTTTTTCTTGCCCTGGGTCAAATAGCCCAGAGCGAAGAGGGCAGCCGAACGGAGACACTGCCGAAACAGACAGCCTACCTAGCTATAGTAGCAACTGTTAAGTGAATGACATTCTGAGCAGTAGATAATAGACCTAACAAAGAGGCCTCCAGAAATTGACTCGATATTTCTAAGATAAAATTCATGAATGTGGATGGCTGAGCGCAATGAGCGGCCTTCAAAAATCTATAATAGCGACACTATTAATGTAAGCCCAAGAAGTAGAAGAACTCTTACTTCATGAGCCGAAATCTTAAGCACAACTACTAAGTCAATGATATACCATAAGCAGTACCGATAGTTAATAGAATCCATTAACAATAAAATGGAGCGTAACGTCCTTCTACTAGACATCAAAGACAGAAGAAGCTTACGCCCTTGTAATAAACAGATATCTGTTTAAAAATACATCAACTGTACCCGGAAAGAGTAAAGGCCTATGCCCATACGAAGACGGAAGGACCTTAAAATAATAGGTTCCGGATAATAGGAGCCTAACTCTTATGCAACAATCCAACCTAAATAGTAACGGAAGTATTGATTCCGAAACTAAGAAAGTGAAAATCATCCATCGATAGTGCATGAAACTCACTGACTCTACAGTAAAAGAGAAACCAACAGAATTACTGTCTAAAAGGTCAGAATCTGAAAACTATTGTTTCCAGAGGCTCAAATGATTACTTAGCTAAATAAGAACCGAAGTTAAAATCCGTATAGGAATTTAATCTAAAGATTCTAAGTCTATTTATCAAAAAGTTACTAACTGACTTAGATAAAGAGACAAAAGACTCAATTGTAAACTATCGTAGAGTGCATAGGTATGAGGTAACATAAACCTATAACCTAAATAATAACAGGCTGCAGTAGATCTTGTGAAACAAGTATACTAAAAAATAGCAATGAGTAGTATGGAGGGATCAAGAATATGATCATAATGATCCCCACACCACGACGGAAGAGCCTCCACTTTAGTCGCATAGAATAGCGAAGAAGAGGATCTCCTATAGTAAGAAATCGCGTCCAAAGCTCGTCCAGTACAGTGCTTACAATGCAATACGGACCACACAACGGAATACATGAAGGTTGAGACCTTGCTGGTTGTGATAAAGATGACATGATTTACCCAGTGAAAAAAGATCCTCACATAGAGGAAGATTTCACGTTAAGACCCACAGTAGACAAGAGAGTAAATTACTCATGATCTCTGTGAAGATAGAGATGCTATCAACAGAAATGTATTGTGGTTGTTTATCTTAGCAATACCTGCTAAAACAACAGCGCCGGAGGATACGCGTATCCTATCATTCCGTCCTATAGATCAATAGAGCGTTAACACTATTAGCTCAGAGATCTGGACAAGCCAACACATACGTCTGCAATTGATTAGCAAGCTGTGTCATAAATAAATCATCATTGGGCGCTCCCATAGATAGCAAATCTGATTGAATACTTGTTTGTTGAGAGTCCATTCTGACAGCAACAAGCGACCCGTAAGAGAACTGGAGTCCGATAAAACAATCAGACGATCCGGAATATGACGGACCAAAACTGAACTTGGTGTACAATAACCAACAGACGGATTCTTTCCATTAAATTGAATAACGGAAACGAAAGAGTGCCTCCCTGGTTCCGGAGATACGCCACTACTGTCGAATTAAAGGACAGGAATTTGGGCATGCGTTTCTGAATAATGTTCATGCAATGACATAAAGCAAGCCTAAAAAACATTATTCCGCGGAAGTTAAACTGATTGCTAAAAGACTGCGGAACCCAAAGACCCTGGCACTTCGAATCCGTAGGGATCAGTATATATCCCAATCTGTTTGACTGGCAACCGTCATAACAGCCACACTCGGGTCCGGCAACTGCGGCGGCACTCTCTGAGTCAACCACCGAATGTTTGCCCCAGTCTGAATCTCTTGTAACACTAGATAGACAAGAGAACGTATAAATCGAGCAATTCATGGATTTGCCGGAAAGTTGCCGTCGAAGAGAAGCTCCTCCGAGAACGAAGCGACTCTGAGAGAGTTCTTAACCTTACTATCCACGCGTGTGGATGTAGCTAGGGCTGCGTCACGTCTAACCAACTCCAATCAGCCACTGAAGGGCGGAGTTATACGTGAACAAACTACTGCCCTCAAAAGAAATTACATTGAGAATAATATCCCGTAAATCTTTTCTTGAAGACGTAATGATAACGCCTCAGTAAGGCGGATTACGTATAATAAAGCGTCTAAGTTAAGTCTACTATACATAATGTCGTTCCCAACATTGAAATTGGAAAAGACATAAACGGCGAAAAAGAATATATGCAGTCTTTAATCACACCGTCTAGACGCATATGAACTCTCGGTATGCCCTGCTCTGCCAAAATAAACTATTTGTAAAAATGATAAAATGGCAGAAATGAGCAACGCGGACAAGAAACTAAACTATCATGCTTAGTAGCAGGCTTGTATATATATATATATATAGCGTCGAAAAATAAAACACATGTTGTAATGACAATATTGGACTGCGTCGGTAAGTCAGGGACAATGTCCCTGTACCGATCGAAAAAACCGAGTCCAATGACGCTATAAGTCTCTTATCCAAGATCGCAGCAATGAAGTCCGAACTAATAATCACTGGAAGATAATGCCAGAAGATATGAAAGGCATCTTCCGATACTACTAAAGGGAAAACTCGAAATCTTTCGAATCCCTTTCGCCATCCTGTCGGACCCTATAAAGCGTTCGGTCGTCCGTAGCTGATGCAACCGCGGACCGCACCGACCCAGCGCCGTCGGATAATTCCTGATTCGACCGAGAAACTGTCAATTGCTGGGATGCTGCGAAACAACTGTGCTAACTCGGATAGCACGTCCGTCACTGAGGCCTGAGGAGAAGCGGTCTTACGATGCATTGCCGCTGGAAGCTCCGTGATCGTTACCCCGTGCATACTTCCAATATGCGAGCGAACGGAGTGTATAGGCCTCGTGTCCCTTGGCTACCGGATGGCGCGACCTATTCGCCGTGGAATCACTGAATGCCGAAACTGATCGGATACTCGAGGTCACGTAGCCAATGTGCGGTCGTGTGCCCTGCTGTGAGGATGAGGAAGCATTAAAGACAGTCTCTCGGACTGTCTATATAACGGAGCGTCCCGGGCAACGGACATATGCTCCGAATGTAAAATATCTGAACCACAACATGCGGTCCCTTATGTTGTTGGGCGAGAGAGGAACCTCTCTCGCTCACAGCCGGACGGACCTGGACAAGCCAGGAACCGGACAAACAGGCTTCCTCCGATCTGTCCTCAATCTGCCGTCACTGGGTGAGTACTAAAGTAATTAAAGTGCTCGCATCACCCAAATCTCCTTCCTAGACCGCAACGGACGAACCCGGCAGCCGAACCATTTGATGAATGTACGCTACACCGGGTGAGCTAGCGAATGTCACTCCGTAAGCGATAGACATATTCCATGAGCACTTATTGCCGCTAACTCTTCATTAACTATGACGACAGAGGCACACTTTTGAAAGACATCTCCATAACTCTTCGAACAAGAAACCAGAAATGCTTGGATAGCAAGCATAAAATAATAATATATATAGCGTCATTCAATAATTCGAAAGTTTGTGTGACATTATTGGACTATGTCGGAACTGAGGGACGATGTCCCTGAACCGAACCAAAAATTTCTAAGTCCACCGACGCTATCAGTTTCTTATCCGGCATCGCAGCATATGTTGTTCCGAAAGGGAAAGCTGGAAATCCTCCGAATCCCTTTCGGTATCCCGTCGGACCGGATGAAACTTTCGGACGTCCGTACCCGCTTCCGCGGAGCGTCCCGACCCAGCATCGTCGGATAAAATATATGCAACAGATTCAGTTGATGCTGGGATGCTGCGATAAACTGTGCTATTAAGGAAAGCACGTCCGTTCCCGAGGCCTGTGCAGTAGCGGACTTACGATGCATTGCCGCCGGAAGCTCCGTGTACGTTGACTCCCGCACACTTCCTATGCGAACGTCCGGAGTCTGCAGGCCTCGTGTCCCCGGCTACCGACCCAGCGCCGTCGGATAATTCTCGATCCGACACCGTTTCTGTCGGCTGCTGGGATGCTGCGATAAGCTGTGCTATGTGCACAAGAATGTCCGGCGTCGAGACCTGCGGAGGCGCAGTCTATCGCTGCTTCGCCGAGGGCAGCTCCGCATCAGATGGCTCCCGCATACTTTTCCTATGCGAACGTCCGGAGTCCATCGGTCTCGAATCCCTGGCTGCCGGATGGTGTGACCTGGTCGCCGAAGAATCCTTGATCGGCGAAGCTGGTAATATATCGGCGGTCACGCAGCCAAGGTGCGGTCGTGTGCGCTGACGAGAAGAGGAAGCCTTAGCAGTCTCAGCGGACTGCCTATACAACGGAGCGTCCCGAGCGACGGTCGTATGCTCCGCTAGCGACACATATTGTACCACAACATCTGGGGCCAGATGTTGTTGAACGAGAGAGGGGCCTCTCTCGCTTGCCGTCCGGATGGACCGGAACGAGCTATGAACCGGACTAAAAGGCTTCCTCCGTTCTCCCTCCGATCCGCCGTCACTGGGTGTGCATTAAGTTAATTTTATAGTGCTCGCATCACCCCAAAATTCCTTCTAGACCGCAACGGACGAACCCGGCTGCCGAACCATTCGGTGAATGGACGCTACACCGGGCGAGCTAGCGGACATCAAAGGCCGTCGAACCTACTAGGGTCCTCTTAGGCAATTGGCGTATTACATGAGCACTTTTCCGCTAGCCCTTCATTAATTGTGACGACGGAGGCACACTGTTGGAAGACATCACAGATACATCACCCTAATCTTGATCGTCTGAAATAGAAATTGATAAAGTAGAGTGACCCTGCGGGGAAAGGACCGGAGTGTCCAAATCCCCAACAACATACCGTGACATACGCTTCCCATATTGTCATCGAAATCATACGATACAGAACAGGAGTAAATGCGAGTACACTGACCACATATAGAATGATAATAAAGTCAGAGGAAGACTTCCTCTTAAAACAATTGATCAATATCCTTTCAATGTGAAAAGAAAACAAGTCCTGGTACTCGCACTAACCCCTGGCAATCAAAATACATAATAATAATATGATCCATTAATATAGAAAAAATAATTGAAATCAAAATATTTTGAAAAAATATTTTTTCAGAACAGCCCAAGTTTCTGAAAAGTAACGTTGAGCCCCAATGGATCCCAAGCCTAAGTGTGGACAAAAATTTTAAAAATATTTTAAACAATTTATTCAACACTTACGAACAATAATAATGTATCTAGTTATGATTAAAATAACATAAAGATATTATTATTTAGAAATCCCCCCCTCACACAGAGGGCTGTTGTAAATGTAAACAATGAGTGTAAAAACACTAAAATAAGACTCCAGGCACCCAGGCCCGAAATCAGTTACCAAAAATACACTATCTGATGCAAAACAGAGACTTCCAGGGAAGAAACTGCAGAACATCAGATGGTAGATGCAGAACACAACGCCTAACCACCCGTAGGTGAAGACGTAAACATGGGGAAAGAACAGAATTCATTCTGTTATTCAGCTAAAACTCCCAAGAAATTTTAGTAATAATAATTACAGAAACTATGCCAAAAGCATGGGAGAATAGCAAGGGGGAACTTAAAGGACAGGGAGAGAGGAAAACACTTGAAAAAACAGTGTAACTAAATAATCAGAATGACAACAAAATGGCTGCTGCCTTGAAAATAGGTAACTTAACATAATTTCATTAAAAAATTTTAAGTTACAGCCCTGATAATATTCTGTCACACATTCTTTTCCTCTCCTCCTTCTCTATCCTCCTTAGAATCACCATTTCACTAATATTTATGTGTCTGGCATCATTTAAACTGAGATTTAAAAGCACAAAGATCAGTCAGATGTTAACTGATGAAGGGCCAAACTTAGAATGATAAATGGCGCCAATTTCGGAACGTCCCTGACACTGCGCATGCGCAGTAGGGGCGAAGTGTGGAGGGCCTTTCAGGACATGTTTTCTTTAGTTTTAGATGCAAATTTTGGGGATTGGGGGGCAAAATTTGTGTTTGGCCCTATATTTTAAGAGTTAGCACCAGCTATGTCTGGGTCATTGGTACAGTATAAAAATATAGAGATTCATTGAGATTTGTTAATTTATTAATCTTCCCTACACAGCTCCCATTAAGATTTTAGTAAGAAGGGTATCTGTCCTTCAGTTTCTTTTTTCAGCAATGCAGTTTTTACCCCTCCCTTGGAAACTTTTGTTTGGCAGAGCTCACTTCTCCTAAACAAGATTGAATTGGTTAAATACCCAGTTGCATTATAGGAAAATTTTGGAGGCTGCAATTTTGGTATTTCAACTGTTCAGTGTGCTGGGGTACATACACACGCACGTCTCATCTGAACTCTGTCCCCACTAAATTCTTTGGCATTGTAACATTTGCACACTGAAAGCCATTTAATCATTTCAAAGCAAAAATATTCAAGAATGCACACAAGAACCTGTATATATTTCTTGGAAATATCACAAGTACACAGGGATTATCCTAATTTCAAATTACATTTTTTTTCATGCTGACACATTCCAATGATTTGAAAAGGTATCTGTTATAAAACAAGAAGTTCTTTGTCAAAGAAACAACAAGTGGTCACTGTATTGAGACCTAAATATGGCTTTCATCACTTTGCAACAGACATAACGGATTGAAGACAATTCAAGAAACTAGAATGATTGTTTCAACAAGACACAACTGCCCCACTTGCTCTTCTGCAGAAATAATTCAAGTTTTGCACAATCATGGACCATAACTACAGCATTACTAGCAAGAAAAAGCTGAAAATCAAACTCAGCCTCCATTTTGTAACAAAAAGTGAAATCTTAAAATGTCATATCATTATGTCCCAAGAAAAAATACCCAAAGTATTGCATGGAAGCCTCAAGCATCATGACAGCTGTCTTACAAGAAGGTTAGAGCTGAAAAATCAAAGTCACTACAAAAGTTAAAATATTTATAGTAATTTATATATTTTTTATACTTACCAATGACCTAGACATAGCTGGTGCTAACTCTTAAAATTCTAGGGCCAAACACAAATTTTGCTCCCCAATCCCCAAAATTTGCATCTAAAACCAAAAGAAATCATGTCCTGAAGGTCCTCCATAATTTGCCCTCACTGCGTATGCACAGTGTCAAGGACGTCCCGAAATTGGCGCCAATTATCATTCTTACAAGCAGTGCCTGGTCAGCGCTATGTACTCAGCGGGGAGGTATGAGTTCCCAACTCCTGGGAGGGCCATCCCCGTCTGGGTCATTGGTAAGTATAAAAAATATATAAATTACTATAAATTTTTTAACATTTTTAAACTGTACCAATGACCCAGACATAGCTGAATAATAAAAAGGCTGGAGGGCCTAGGACATAGAGGAAAATCCAATAAGCTCAACTATATAAATAGAGTCAACCCCTCAAGGAGAAAAGGAGTATTAGGCTTTACATGTATCTTTCTTATTTTATGATAAATTAGAAAGACACAACACCCTTCATAATTGAGCATAATAACATTCATGTTCTCTATTAACATCCAGTATAACCCCTTATACTAATTATTTTTAAAGTAAACCAATAAATAAAGCTAGTCCAGAGAATTGAGACTCTTTATATTCTCTTAAAAGTATCCGAGGATTGTATATTAACGTCCGTTTGACACGTGACATATACAAATGCTTTACACCGAGCTACACTTTAAAAATATTACATGAATGAATTTTTAACATTAATATTACACTTTAAAACCATCCCGGTAACGACTCAGAATTATTGACTCCGGAGGAGGAATCCCCTTGCTTTTCACTATAAAGCAGGTGACCTAAGGGAACACCCTCCCCCCCCCCCCCTTCCCCTTGCTCCGAGTCAAATAGCCCAGAGCGAAGAGGGCAGCAGGACGAAGTCACTGCCGGAACAGAAAGCCTGCATAACTATAGTTGCAACTGTTTAGTGGACGACATTCTGAGCAACAGATAATGGACCTAAACAATGCAGGTCTCCAGAAATGGACTCAATATTTCTGAGATAAAAATTCGTGAATGTGGATGGCTGAGACCAATATGCAGCCTTCATTAAATCTGTAATAGCAACACTATTTGCGTAAGCCCAAGATGTAGAAAGAGCTCTTACTTCATGAGCCAAAATCTTAAGCACAGACTGCTGAGATGAAGATAGATTATCATAAGCAGTACGGATAGTTAATTGAATCCATCTAGCAATAGAATGGACCGAAATGTCCTTTCTATTAGGCATCAGAGACAGAAAGAAGTGTTTTCGTCCCTTTCTGATAAACTGAGATCTTTGTTTATAAATACGTAAGGCTCTAACAGGACAGAGTAAAGGCCTACGCCCATCTGAAGACGGAAGGGCCTTAATAACAATAGGTTCCGGATATTTATTAAGAGCCTGATTCTTAGCTAAAAATCCAACATTAGTGGTAAAGGTAATAGTGTTCCCGACACTACGATAGTGAGAATCATCCACCGATAGTGCATGAAGCTCACTGACTCTTCTAGCAGAAGAGAAAGCTAAGAGAAATGCTGTCTTATAAGACAAGAATTTGAAATCTACTGTCCCAAGAGGCTCAAATGGCTTTTCTTTCAGTTTAAGAAGAACCCAAGCTAAATTCCATTTAGGAATTAATCTAAGAGTTCTGGGTCTATTTATCGAGAAGTTTCTAACTAATTTAGATAAAGAGACATTAGATCCAATTTGTAAACTATCATGGTGTGCATAGGTATCAGATAACATAGACCTATAACCTTTAATAGTAACAGGCTGCAGTTTGATCTCGTCAAACAAGTATACTAGAAAGTTTGCAATGTCTGGTATGAAGGGATCAAAAATATCAACAGAACGATCCCTACACCAACGACGAAAGACCTTCCACTTAGCCGCATAGTTTAGTGAAGAGGAGGTCCTCCTACAGTTAGAAATCGCGTCCACTGCTCATCCTGTAAAATGTTTGCCGTGCAAGAAGGACCGCACAACGGAAATACGTGAAGGTTGAGACCTTGCGGGTTGTGATGAAGTTGACGCGATTTCCCCTGTGAAAGAAGATCCTCTCGTGGAGGAAGTTTTCGCGGTAAGTCCCACAGCAGACACCTGAGTAGATTTATCCACGGTCTCTGTGGAGACAGAGATGCTACCAACAGAATTTTGCATTGAGATAGTTTTATCTTTAGCAATATTTGCTGAATTAATAGCGCTGGAGGATACGCATATCCTATCATTCCGTCCCACGAGATCGATAGAGCGTCTACTGCATATGCTCGGGGATGCGGATATGGTGACACATACGTCTGCAACTGATTGTTGAGTTGTGTCGCAAATAAGTCTATCATTGGCCGTTCCCATTGGTAGCAAATCTGATTGAATACCTGTTTGTTGAGAGTCCATTCTGACGGCAACAAGCGACCCTTCCATGAAAGGGAGTCTGCTAAACATTCGACGACCCGGAATATGACGGACCGAAAGTAGAACTTGATGTTCTAGAACAAACAGAAGGATTCTTTCCATTAAATTGAATAACGGAATGGAATGAGTGCCTCCCTGGTTCCGGATATACGCCACTACTGTCGTATTGTCGGACAGGATTTGGACATGTGCTTTCTGAATAATGTTCATCCAATGACGTAATGCAAGCCAAATTGACATCATTTCCTTGATGTTTATGTGCTTGCTTAGAAATTGCGAATCCCAAGGACCCTGGCACTTCGAATCCGTTGGGATCAATGTTGCACCCCAACCTGTTTGACTGGCATCCGTCATAATCGTAAAACCCGGATCCGGCAACTGCAGTGGAACTCCCTGAGTCAACCACTGAATGTTTGCCCAAGTCTGAATCTCTTGTTTCACTTGATTTGACAAAAGAACGTCTATATCGAGCGAATGAATCTTTACACTCCAATTCTGAGTCAAGAAAATTTGGAGAGGACGAGTGCGCAACCGCCCCATCGGAATGAGATCCGCAGCGGCTCCGCACAGACCTATCAGTCTCATGAACTCCCTCGCTGTGACTTTGTCTGAGTGAAGACAATAGCGAGCGTAACAACTGATTAACTTCGCTCTGGTTAACGGCAGATGAACGAGATTGTTGTGCGTCTCGAAGCTCATTCCCAGATGAGTGAATGACTTGGACGGCACCAGATCCGACTTCTCCTCGTTTATAATAAAACCGAGACGTCGGAGTAATAGAAGCAGATTCTGCACATTGTTCTGAAGCGTTAACTCGTTGCCGTACCTCTGAAGAATGTCGTCCAGGTAGGCCGACGTTACCACAGACGAATGAGCTCGGAAATGTATCATTACCGAGTTCATTATTCGAGTGAAAGCCCAGGGTGCTAGGTTCAATCCGAAGCACATCGCCCGGAATTGATATACAACTCCTAGGACTGCGAAGCGTAGATACTTTCTGAATGTCGGATGTATCATGACGTGAAAGTACGCATCTTCGAGATCTATGCTTGTAGCATAGTCGTTCACCCGAATACTCGCTCTGACCGATCGAATTGTCTCCATATAGAACTTCGGAGCGACGATCAGCTTGTTTATCCAGCTCAGATCTATGACTGGACGGAACGAGCCATCTGGTTTCGGAACCAGAAACAGATGGCTGTAGAAACCCGGTGATCCCTGGTCTTCTACCACCTCTACCGCGTTCTTCACCAGAAGAGACTGTACTTCCAATAAAAGAGCATCTCTTTTCTGCGGATTTGACGGAAGCTGAGTCCATTTTGGACTTCGAGTTAATGGAGGCTTTCGTTTGAAGGATATTCTTAGTCCTTCAGAAATTACCCCTCGGACCCAGGGGTCGTCCGTAATCGACGCCCACTCGTCTGTAAAACTTGATAACCATCCGCCCACCGGAACACGATAGAGGTTCAAACCATCACCTCCTGGACCTGCGAGGCCTGCGGATGGAGAAACTACGTCCTCCACGACCTGCACCTTGGCCCGTCGACCTCGGGACATCAGACCGGTTGTCTCGGCCCGAATAACGTCCCGTACGTGAATCGCTGCCTTGACGGTCTCTAGAATAAGACCTAGAGAACGTATAAGAACCTCTATAGGAACTTCTCTTGGGCGTACTTGTCCCAGAAGTGCCTGTCTTACTTTTATCTGCTGTATCCGACTTTTTGGAAGCGGATTTAAAAAGCAGAGAATCCGAAGCTTTCTTAGTTATCTTATCATAGTTGCTGAAAGGTTGCCGTCGAAGAGAAGCCGGAGACCGAAGCGACTCTGAGAGAGTTCTTCACCTTACTATCCACACGCGTGGATGTAGCTAGGGCTGCGTCACGTCTAACCAACTCCAGGTTTGCCACTGAAAGGGCGGAGTTATACGTGGAATAAGCTACTGCCCTTGAAAGAAGTCTTAATGAGGATTGTATATCCTGGAATTCTTTCCCTTGAAGACGCAATGATAACGCCTTAGTAAGGTGGTCTGCATATGATAAAGCGTCTAAGCTTGCTCTGTTAGACGTTATTGTCGTTTCCAACGTTGCGGTTGGAATAGACATAGACGACAGTAATGACAATTCCAAGTCTTCCGCCTCATCGTCTAGACGGAGAGGAACTCACGGTATGCCCTGTCCTGCCATTTCGAATTTATTCCTTGAATTGATGAAAGGCAGATTGAGAGCATTAGCGGACAAGAAACCAGCCTTGCCTGTTTTGGAAGCAAGCTTATAGATAGTGTCGTTCAATAATTCGAATGTTCTTGTGACATTATTGGACTGTGTCGGAAACTCAGGGACGATGTCTCTGAACCGCTCAAAGAATTCTGTGTCCAATGACGCTATCAGTCTCTTATCCAGCATCGCAGCAGTCTGGCCCAACGGAACAACTTGTGGAAGGTACTGCCGGATGAAATCTACGGCGGCTTTATGTTGTTCCGAAAGGGATAGCTCCAAATTCTCGGTATCCCTTTCGCCATCCCGTCGGACCTCATGATGTTCTCGGTCGTACGTACCCGATGCTTCGGCGGAGCATACCGACCCAGCGTCGTCGGATAATTCTTGATCCGACATAGGTTCTGTCATTTGCTGGGATGCTGCGATAATTTGTGCTATTTGGGATAGCACGTCCGTCACTGAGGCCTGTGGAGTAGCAGTCTTACGCTGCTTAGCCGCTGGAAGCTCCGTGTAAACTGACTCCTGCATATTTCTCTTATGCGAACGTCCGGAGTCTACAGGCCTCTTATCCCTGGCTTCCGGATGGCGTGACCTGGTCGCCGTGGAATCCCTGGTTGGCGAAGCTGGCTGGATATCCTCGGTCACGTAGCCAAGGTGCGGTCGTGTGCGCTGCTGAGAGGATGAGGAAGCCTTTTGGACAGTCTCTCTGGACTATCTATATAACGGATCGTCCCGAGCGGCGGACGTATGCTCCGAATGCGAAACATTTTGTACCACAACATCTGGTCCCAGATGTTGTTGTACGAGAGAGGGGCCTCTCTCGCTCACAGCTCGGATGGACCTGGACGAGCTAGGAACCGGACTACTAGGCTTCCTCCGTTCTCTCCTCTTATCTGCCGTCACTGGGTGTGCACCTTGAATATTTATAGTGCTCGCATCACCCAAATCTCCTTCCTGGACCGCAACGGACGAACCCGGCTGCCAAACCATTCGATGAATGGACGCTACACCGGGCGAGCTAGCGGACGTCAACACCGTCGATCCTACTAGGGACCTCTTAGGCAATTGGTGTATCTCCATGAGCACTTTTGCCGCTAGCTCTTCATTTAATTGTGACAACGGAGGCACACTATTGGAAGACATCACGGAAACATCACCCTGTTCTTGTTCCTCTGAAATAGAGATTGATAAACTAGAGTGACCCTGCGGAGAAAGGACCGGCATGGCCCTTTCCCCGCTAACAACATACACGTTTCCAATGTTTGTCATCCCAATATTCACATACTGAACAGGAGTTAGTGCGAGTACACTGACTACAATTAATACAATGATCATGAAAGTCAGAGGAAGATTTCCTCTTATTACAATTTGAACAATATCCTTTCATAGTGAAAAGAATACAAAAAGTCCTAGTACTCACACGAACCCCTGAAAACAAAGATACATAATAACATGATCCATTAACATAGAAAAAATAATTGAAATCAAAAAGAAATTTTGAAAAAATATTTTTTCAGCAAAGCCCAAGTTTCTGAAAAGTAACGTTGAGCCCCAATGGATCCCAAGCCTAAGTGCGGACAAAATTTTCAAACATATTTTAAAAAATTAATGCAACACTTACGAATAATAATAATGTATCTTGTAATGAATTAAACTAGTACAAAGACAAAAAAAAACCCCTCACACAGAGACTGTTGCCAATGTAAACAAGAAGTGTTTAAACACCAGAAACATGACTCCAGGCACTGATAACCCTGGCCCGAAATCAGTTACCAATAATACACTATCTGATGCAAAACAGAGACTTCCAGGGAAGAAACTGCAGAACATCAGATGGCAGATGCAGAACACTACGCCTAAACACCCATGGGTGAGAACGTAAACATGGGGAAAAGAACAGAATTCATTCTGTTACCAAGCTAAATCTCCCAAGAAATTTTAGTAATAATATTACTCAAAAATATGCCAAAAGCATGGGAGAATAGCAAGGGGGGACTTAAAGGAAGAGGAGAGAGGAAACACTGAACAAGCAGTGAAACTTAATAGCAAGAATGACAACAACAGGCCCATGCCTCGAAAATAGGCAACTTAACATAATTTCATTAAAAAATTTTAAGTTACAGCCCTGAATATTTTCTGTCACTCATTTTTCCTCTCCTCCTTCTATATCAACTTTAGATCCACCATTTCTCTAATATTTATGTGTCTGGCATCATTTAAACTGAGATTTACAAGCATAAATATCAGTCAGATGTGAACTGATGAAGGGCCAAACAAAGAATGATAATTGGCGCCAATTTCGGGACGTCCTTGACACTGCGCATGCGCAGTGAGGGCAAAGTATGGAGGACCTTCAGGACATGATTTCTTTTGGTTTTAGATGCAAATTTTGGGGATTGGGGGGCAAAATTTGTGTTTGGCCCTAGAATTTTAAGAGTTAGCACCAGCTGTATCTGGGTCATTGGTACAGTATAAAAATACTAATATTTCAAATCATATTATAAAATGCCAAAGTTACCACGCAAAAAAACAGAAAAGTAGATGTACCAAGAAGCCTTAGTCGCTCACTCGAAAAAACTGTTTAACCCTTTACCCAACGAATTGGCCACATCAGCCGGTGTAATATGCAAATTCAGCCGCTGAAAAAATATCATTTTACAAAAATGTCAACAAAACCATACCATTTGACCCCTCTTTGGAACAAGCTCATCAAGCTCATTCCAATGAGGGGTCGCATGGTATGGTTTTGTTAAAAGTTTTTGGAAATTTTTTAAAAATTATATTTAAAATAAAAAATTTTGATATAGTCTGCATTGGGTAAAGGGTTAAAGAAGGATTTAAGGTCACATTCAGCATCTACATGTTAATATAGTTAATCTATTTTAGCTAGGGGTAGGTGTGCATTTGTGTGTGTGTGCCCCCCTCCTCCAAACCCCCCCCCCCCCCACCCCAGTGGAAAAAGTTTGTTTTTATCATAAAATCACTCAAAACCCTTCAAATCTTTAACCATCTTCTGAAGCAAAAAATATAATTTTGACTGATGACCATCCCCACCCCCAACACCATCTTGCAAGCCTTGAATGGCCTGTTAGTTCCCATTTGAGAAAACGTTAATCTTATGTACTTAAAATCACATCCAACTAAAATGTTCCATAATCAGCTCTATCCGAGTCTGACTCATAGAGATGAAGAAAAAAGATTTTTTATAGAATAATTTTTATACCATACTAAGTTAAAATTTGGGATCCCAGAGGGAGCCCAAATATGACCAAGTCACTTGATTTGAACAAAGTGAAATCTAACCTCCTAAAGTTGCTGAATATGAAAATATACTGAAAGGTGGATTTAGGGTGCCATGAGGAGCTCAAATCTGAACCAAGAGACTTCAGTTGAACAAGTTGGAATTGAACCCAATGAAGGATGTCAAAAGATTCTGACTGATAGATCTGAAGAAGAGGATTTTTAAAGAATATTCCTCATATTGCACTATGTTAAAAATTGAGCTCCCATGGGGAGCCTAAATATGATACAGGAGCTTGAAAAAAAAAAAACTTGAATCTGTACCTTCTAAGGATGCTTCCTATCAAATATCAAAAAAATCTGAGTGGGAGATTTGAAGATGATTTTTAAAGAATATTCCTCATACTGCAGTTAAAGTTTGAAAACTCACAGAGTGCCCAAATATGACTCCTGAGACTTGCTTTGAACAAACTTGAATCTGACCCACCCTAAGAAGGCTCTATACCAATCAACAAAAAAGATTCTGATTGGTGGATCTGAAGGAAATTTTAAAAAATATTCCTCATTTTGCACTAAGTTAAAATTCATGTCCCCACAGAGCCCAAATATGAAACCAGGGACTTGGTTTGAACAAACTTGAATCTCAACCCACTAACAATGCTACATACCAATTATCAAAAGATTCTCACTGATGGATCTTAAGTAAAAAGTTTTTAAAAACTAAAAACTATACCTCATGTTACACTAACTTAAAATTTGTGCTCCCACAGTGAGCCCAAATGTGACTCCAGGGACTTAACCCTTTGAACCCTAGTGGTATATTCCATGTCACTTCAATAGCAGTAAATGGAAGAGTGCATATTCATTATTTGGGGCTGACCAATCAATATTTTCAACGTGCTGCCCTGGGGCATTATATGGGGGCTGCCCTGGGCATTATATGGGGCTGCTCTGGGGTATTATATGGGGGTGCCCTGGGGCATTATATGGGGGCTGTCCTGGGGCATTATATGGGGGCTGTCCTGGGGCATTATATGGGGGCTGCCCTGGGGCATTATATGGGGGCTGCCCTGGGGCATTATATGGGGGCTGCCCTGGGGCATTATATGGGGGCTGCCCTGGGGCATTATATGGGGGTGCCCTGGGGCATTATATTGGGGCTACCCTGGGGCATTATAGCATTATATGGGGGTGCCCTTGGGCATTATATGGGGGCTGCCCTGGGGCATTATATGGAGGCTGCCTTGGGGTATTATATGGGGGCTGCCCTGGGGCATTATATGGGAGCTGCCCTGGGGAATTATATGGAGGCTGCCCTGGGGCATTCTATGGGGTGCCTTGGGACATTATATGGGGGTGCTCTGGGGCATTATATGGGGGCTGCCCTGGGGCATAATATGGGGGTGCCCTGGGGCATTATATGGGGGCTGCCCTGGGGCAACACGTTGAAAATATTGATTGGTCTACTCTACATATTCGTTTTGAAGCCATCGTACTTAATGATGTTATGACGTATCATGTTCCTTGGCCAGAAAAGCAGCCTCTAGGGTTCAAAGGGTTAAGTTGAACACACTTAAAGCTGATCCCCTAAAGATGCAGTATATCAAATATCAAGAGATTTTGGCTGGTAGATCTGAAAAAGAACATTTTAAAATAAATTTCTTCATTCTGCACCAAGTTAAATATAAGGTTCCCATAGGGAGCCTAAATAAGAACCTAGGGACTTGATTTGAACAAACTTGGCTTCCTTTTTTAATTATAAGTAAAACTGATAATTTCAAATCACTACGCTAAAGGGAAGAAAAACATCATGCAGAAAATAGCAAAGTTTTGAACCAATAATGACTAGAACTCTGAAAAAACAGGCAAAAAGATTTTCGGAAAATCAAGTTTGATATTCAGGTTTTCGTCATAGAGGAGTTATAGAATTTTAAAACCTTCATCCAGAGGAAACAAAACTGATCATGTAGAATGGGTACAGACATATCGTTGTCCGCGTGCTAGAATGTTCTATGTCCCATAGGGAGGATAATATATAGTCCCATAGGGGGGATAATATATAGTCCCATAGGGTGATAATATATAGTCCCATAGGGGAGATAGGATAATATATAGTCCCATAGGGGACATAGAACATTCTAGCACTCAGGTGACGGAAATGAGTATGGACAGGGGTAACACTTATTGCCATCTTTGCCCAAGGGCACCAGGGGCATATAAAAAATATCATGTCATAAAAAATGTGATATGAATTATAGATATTGATGTGTTTCATATGTGATAAGAATAAAGAGCAGTAGTTTAGCCAGTGGCACGTCTGGTGTTAGTCCAAACTTGGATTGCAAGGCAGTAATTTAGTTTATTCCCAACAAGACGAATCTCAACAAGAAATGTCGTAAAATGGTCATCCCAACAAGATGAACTTAATTAGAATGACAATATAATCCATTTATTTTGAGGTTTTCCATCAAAAACTGCTAAGATGGCTTACTTTTGGACAAAGAGATTTCAATTAACTGGTTGAGTGCTGGAATCCCATTTTGGGGCTTTATCCTGAAGTGTGAGTACCATAGCTCAAGGCTTCATAGTCTGTAGCTGTACTTCAATTAATTTTTGATGGGATATTATTAAGTCTGGATGGATTTGCCCTGTTACAATTAATGGGAGAGTGCCTATAGGCACTCTCCCATTAATTGTAACAAGACAAAGTTTTGACAACCAACAAAACCTTAGCATGCTACCAGTCAACAGACGAACCACGCTTTGTTACAAGACGCTATTTGCTAGTTTTTTATGTATCTTTTTTATCAACAAAACTCCCAAATACATGTATAAAATAAAACCCTAAAATACTTCAAATAGCATACACAGGCCTGAAAATAAGCAGTCTGACATTTGCAGAATGAGGTTCCCAGAGGGTGAATTTGATGATGCTATCCCATACAGTGGACCAATTTATCTTCTGGGTACCTCTTTCTGTTTAGTTTTCAGACCCTAGTTCAGATTGAGGTTCACATAGTGTAAATTTAGTGATGCTACCCTGCTATGCAGGGTAGCATCACTAAATTCGCCCTCTGGGGACCTCATTTTGCAGATGACAGTCTGCTTATTTTCTTGCTTGAGCATACATTGTAATGAACACATACTTTTTAAAGTAAATTTCCCCCATATCTGATGTGAAAAAAAAAAATTTGTCTGGTTGGGATATTTTACCAATTTGTCTTGTTGGGATTCGTCTTTTTGGGAGGGATGACACCATATATTATGATTTAGATTTAATTTTAAACTTTAGAAACTTCAACTTGAAGGTTCCGTATTCTGTGGATGTGTTAGGGCTGGCCGGTTTATCGGTTTTTTCGGTTCGGTTCGGTTTTTTTTTTAAACCGAAACCGAACCGCCGCCTTAACAAAAAACCGAGACTTTCGGTTTCAACAAATTTACCAGAATTGGTTAAGTTTATGACCACTCAATCACTTGCTTTCCGCACGCCAAAGGCTTAAATGTCAGGCAAAGGTAAATGCTGTGCCATTTATGCTTACTTCCTGAGGACTGACAACAAATCCCCCCCACCCTCCCCACACAAATAGTGATAGCAAATTTCTTGTATCTTAAACAATATCTACAAAACCACCAGCAGATGGAATATGAAAAATTCAAAAGTCGTACGTAAAAATCCACACATGCAATTCAAGAATTGTTAAGTAAATTTACTGAACCGGGCATATTCGACCAAAGAGGTATTGCAAGTTACCTGACAATATGTGGAGTAAAAGTATTATAAATTACCTTTGACCTAAAATCATCTGCGTACAGCACGTTGTAAATTAGATTGGTGGTAAACATAAAATTTATTGAGTTTTAAAACCTCAAAGTTCACATGGGAAAAATGACGAGTAAATTATGTTAATTAACCGACCACTGGCACGTTCTCTGAAGTCACATGCTCAGAGATAACGCTGCGCATTGGCAGTTATGTTTTTTGTCAACAATAAAATGGTTAAATTAAAATAGAACACATCCAATTAAATGGATGGCAGGTAACTATTGAAAGTTTTTTTAAAACTTATTGGGAATTGTTTGTATACTATTTGAACTTACTTTAAGGAATCGCGCAGTACTGCAGGTCTGTCAGGTACACACGCTGCATTCCCAATACGATGTTAAAATCAGCACGTGTCATGACCATGTGTATTTTGTAAACACAACAAATCCCAAGCTGCAATATTGCAAACTTTCTTTCAACCCCCATTATGCAGCAGTCTCCCCTCCCTTCAAAATCATCAATCGCCTGTCTTGAATAAGATGAAATCAACGCAGGGATAAGCCAAGAGGGCAAAGTAAAGTTGGTAATATCTTTGCCTTGGCACCGCCCATTTCGCCCAATTTCTATGTTTGGGCAGAATCAAAGTAAAAAACGAACATCTACAGTCGAAATTAAGAGAGATATTGTGAAAGCATTGGAGTGAGTTACCAATAAAAGTGATTCGTATATCACGACTTACTTCAACAATAGTTATCAAAATCAGAAAAAATATGATTTGTGTTCCTCTTATTCCACTGTCATTTGAAGCAGGAACCATCAAGAAACACGGGGCACGTCTATTTTCAAGCGATGTGATAATTACCGAAATAAGCACAACAATTGCACATTATCCACCAAAACCAGGATGAGAGCATTGCGACTCCATAAAAAATAAGGAAATGTTGATTTTTGCTAAAATGTAGCTTTTCTTGTGAATTTCTGCATCTTGTCTTGACAAGGTCCCAAATCTCACTGACAGAACAAGGCAGCTCCCACCAGTGGTGGAGCCATGGTTTGAAATCCTGTGGACCATGCTAGTGGAGATTTTTTTTTTTTGGGGGGGGGGGGGGGGAATCTCAGGACTGAGGGTACTGTACTTGTACTGAGGGCAGGAAATCAAAAATAATTTTTTCAAATTTGGGGATTGGAGAAGCAAGTGGGATTTTGAGTGGAGGATGGGGGGGGGGGGGGGCTGGTCTCCCTAGATACCTCATGGCTCCACCGCTCCACCACTGTTGCCCACTACAGCAGCCCAACACAATATGTCAATTTGCTGAGAAGAGTGGTGAACACTGATTAACCCGAATGACTCAACTCGCTATATGAGCCTCATGACTTGGATGACAAATACAGACAGATTTTATGTGTACATTACCCTCTAAAATGTGGATTTCTACAATATATTATGAAAAACCGAAAACCGAACCGAAAACCGAGTTTTTGTACAAAACCGAAACCGAAACCGAACCGAAATGCAAATTTCAAAACCGCCCAGCCCTAGGATGTGTGTGCTTCAATGTTACCTATGAAGTGACATTATTTGGTCTGCATGGATTTGACTTGTAACAATTTTTAAAAAGCACAACAACATTGAAAACTAGGGAACAATTAATGGAAAAATACCAACAAATGAAAATTAATTAAATTAGCAGCTATTAAAACTAAGATATTGTGAGCATCACTACAACTGAAAATTATATTACTATTGATATGATCATTGAAATGTGTGCATTGCGCTATTTTCTACTGAGTAAGGCAGAGCAGAAAAGAACAACCTGTAAATGGTGGTCTTCTTTGGATATCTAAAACAAATTGTAAAAACAATTTTTCTCTTCAGATTTCAGCACCAAACTATCTTTCTATATTAAATTAAGGCTAAAAAAAGAGGCTTTGGTTCACAGGCAATCCCTCATTGAAACTGCACCCCCCTCATTGAAGTTGAACATGTATATTAATTTGAAGTGTCTTCTAAAATTGCAATGAAACTGTGAGGTTTTAAACATTTTACCTTTTTGGATTGATATAACTATATTTGCAAGTGTTTTTATCCCATAAATGGCCGTTTATTTGAACAATAAAGGCCTTGGAAAAATTTTTGCTTTATTCACCTAGTAGGGTGATAAATTTTCCCCGTAGGTTTAACACTGAAAGAATTTGTTCCCCTAGTAGCGACGGACTTGTTGACCTCTGACCTCCACAACATTTGTCAAGTATAATTAATAGTTCAATTGTTGATTTCTTTAAATCTTTTTGAAAGTATTACACAATGCCAGTAGAAAACACCACCGACTGCTCATATAATCAAGTATTTTTGCAAGTTTAGCTCAAGTTTGTAGAGGAATTATTTTTAGACAGAAATGTATTACTGCGCCTTGTTTATTTTTGCCAAATTTGCTGGTTGAGGGAATTGGACCAATGTGCTCCTCACTTCTTGCTGTGTTTTGTAGCGAATTATAGCACAATTTTGTCGCGATTACCCTGTAGAAGATTTATGGGATAAACAAAATAAATGTATAGTGTTTTCAAGGAACAAATTTATTCTATGAGTAGAATTAAGGATGAAACCGACTCACCAGAGGCTCGTCGGTTTCATTCTTAATCCTACTCGCAGAATAAATTTTTTACTTGAAAACACTCTATGTTTATTCTATATGTATATTTATATTTATTTATTGGTGTTTAAGGTCACATATTTCTGCACAATGGCTAATCATGACCACGACAGTTTTACGGGTGGAGGAAGCCGGAGTACCCAGAGAGAACCACCGAGCAACTGTCTGCTCCCCAACATACTAACTCCACACAAGCAGGGTTAGTATTGGTTGAAGACAGGTGCACCATCGACGTGCAGTACGCCTTAGTACACAGCATCACCGTGCCCCCACGTGGGCAATGGGGGTGAAGTGTCTTGCCCCAAGGACACAACGCGGTTGCCGCAGGTGGGATTCGAACCGAGGACCTCTCGGCTTGCAGCCTGCACCTCTACCAACTGAGCTACCGTGCCCCCTTTCTATATGTAACAAAGCATGATTAAAATACAAAGTCTATTTATAACATTTGTTTTGGACAACTAGTTTGGTCTGTTTTGCAGAAAATAATTTGATCATTATGTGGACGGTATTTATTTTTCGAAAAATGTGCATAAATGTAAGAAACAAGCAAAATAAATAAGAATGGTTCCCTCCCTCACTGATTTGAAAAATTTAATGCCTGTAAACAAAATGTTTTTGTTTTTGTTTTTTTTGCTTGGGTTGACTCCTTGCATGCTGCTGGCAGATATTCCTGCTCAGGATAGGATTTTTCTTTCCACTGAAATAAGTGGACTTTGGGCATATTTAATCAAATTTTACCCTGAAAAGGGAACAAATTTTTTCATCAAGGATACCTTGAGTTAAATTTAGATGACGCTTTCATCAAATCTAGTCATGGCTACTTTAGAGTAGCCATGACTAGATTTGATGAAAAATGTCTTCAAAATACTCAGCAAGTTAAGATTTATTTATTTATTTATTTATTGGTGTTTAAGGTCACATACTTATGCACAATGGCTAATCATGACCGTGACAGTTTTGCAGGTGGAGGAAGCCGGAGTACCTGGAGAGAACCACCGAGCAACTGCCCGCTCCCCAACATTGTAACTCCGCACTGCAGCACAGGCAGGGTTAGATTGGTTGAAGACATGTGCACTATCAACTTGCAGTACACCTTAGTACACAGCGTCATCTTGCCCCATGTGGACAATCGGGGTTAAGTGCCTTGCCCAAGGACACAACGTGGGAGACCAAATCGATCGCTCAGACAATCACCCATCTGAGGATTAACCAGGCTCGATGTTGCTTAACTTCGGTGATATAACAAGATCCTGTTACCGCAACACCACCGCCGCACCCCCTCAGCGAGTTAAGAGTTAAGGAAGACTGCATCACTTGACCCAACAAAACTGTAGCTATACTGGAAATCAGTGAAAACCCACTTTCTCAAATTTCACACGTGCTGCAGTAGGATTCCTGCAATTGAAGTGCAGTCAATTCAAGATGAACATGTAAGACCTAAAAAAGTTAAAAATCTATTTCTCAGACCATCGCACATGGTCCTTTTGGTTGCCAAATGCCCTCTTTTTATAACCAATACAAACATAAAAAAATAAAAATTAAAAAGGTTTATGTCTGATATTTTACCCAGGTTAATAAAATTGATAAATTTGTCCCTTGAGTTCAACAAGGCTTTGAAATGCTACAGCACTGCAAAGCCTTCTGGCACTCAAGGGATGAAATACACCACCATCCAGAACATGCTATTCTGTAGATTATGAGGCCTAAAATATAAAGCAAACCAAGAAAATGAACTTTTGATGGCAAAGAAATAATTACAAAATTTAAGAAATAACTGTTGTTTTCCTTCGGTTTATGCAGACATGTTAACCTTCCAAAATTTTTTTCAGGGAGATTGAAGGAAATTTTCAGGGAGATGACATGATTTTCAGGGAGATTTTTTTTTGCGCGTAGAAGCCACGTGTGGATCAATTTTAAATACAAATTAATACCAAATACCCCACCCCCCACCCCCACACACACAGACATAACAGGAAACAGTCCAACAACAATACATCAAAGGAACATACGCCAACGTTCTACTAACCGGTGGTGAGTGACCCAGACCTGTTAACCTCTCGAGGTGACTGTCAGTGAGATTTTGATGAGCTCCCAGTGAGACTCGGATGCTTGTCAGTGAGATTTTTGCACGTGGGCAGCACATCAATAATTTCCATGTTACCACCCCCCCCCCCCCCCCCACCCCCACCCACACACACACACGTACATTAAACATTCCACCCTAATGTGTTTTATTTGAACAATTTGTCCTTTCAAAAGCCAAAACATAGAAATATAGAGACAAACAGAAATCAAAAATATGGATGTGGTCATGTGCCAATATCTGAGTTGTTCCAATGACATCCATATTTCAATGGTTTTATGTACAAAATGTTTGGAGATATTTTCGACCTTTTCAGCACTATATCAGTTTTGACGCTGTGTTGAAAGTTTTGGATCTATTTGGGAAATTATGGGTACTTGCGGTGACCTGCGGTAACCTGCGGCGATCTGTGGTGTTTAGGCACACCCCGAGCCCGGTTGTTGTGGTAATTCGATCTGCCAAAGCCCAGCGCCCCACCTAACCACACCGGGTACTCACTGGAAGTAGTTGGTCATTTACGAAGGGGATTTGGAATGGGGTAATCATTTTTCAGTGAAACGTGAACATTATGCCACAGCCAGCCCAGGACGAAACATCTCCGGGATATTTAATTTATTTTGTTGTCCATTTATCACAACGAATGAAAAAACGTCCAACTGCCATAAATTAGCAACTTTTTAGAGATTTTTTTTCACCAAAAACGTAATTTTTTTCACAGCCTGCTTTAAAAATTGCGAATCGGAAATTTTTCCCGATATATTGAAAATTACGGCAACTCATAAGTTTGAGCCGTTTGTCTGCAAAATTGGCTATATAGTATAATTATCTGAAGTGAAAGTGAAATCCAAAATGCACAATAATAAATTTGTGCGTATTTTTGCACATGTTCGATTGGACAAAATTTATGCGTATGGAACTTATTTTTCGATTTGACTGCTACCTGTATGCAAGCAAAGGTGTGCCTTTAATATATAATCAATTTCAGCAATTATCCTGCATCTCAAATTCATTTAATGCGCCTGTCAAACGTGTTGCAAATAATCACAACACGGCCATTGACAGAAATGAGATTGGTCACCAGTTCTTACGTAAGTGGTGACGTTTCACACAAACTTAATGACCTTGCCATTGAGAGTAGAGCACATGCTTTTGTATTTGTAAACAAAAGCTGGTGGATTCAGTCTGGTATGTCGACTTTCCGGGAGATTTTGGCCCAAATTGACTCCCGGGCGGGAGGGCGGGAGGGGATAGCTAATTCCGGGAGAATCCCGGGCATTCCGGGAGAGTTAACATGTCTGGGTTTATGCGATATAAACCGAAAATTTTCAGCACAAGCTTCATAACTCGCGTAGCGAGTTATGATTAAGCTTGTGCTGAAAATTTTCAGTTTATATCACATAATCCGAAGGAAAACAACAGTTATTTCTTATAATTCAATCCGGCTGTAATAATAAAATATAAAAACTATGTGTACGTGAACGAAAAGCTTAAATAATTTTCGCAAAAGACAACAGTCAAACTCAGGAAAATGTGCCACAAACAGGTCACGTCAATCATTGTCAAATTGTTTGTTGTTTTGATTTTCGATCACAGACGACAGATATTTAGCAAGTCACGTAACAATATCATTAAAAACATTTTTTTAAGTTCCCCCAAAATCATGTTTGGGTGTATGATATTTTATTCGTCTCCCACTTCGGTATATTTTATTAAATTCAATTGTCCCCGAGAAATTATCATTATATTCTCGCTGACTGGAGGCGATGAAAAATCGATCATTAATCTTTGTTTACAAGCTTGTTATCCATCTATCAGTCTGCCGTCACGCCCTCATGGTGACAATTGGAATGAGTGGGCGGGGCTTCCAGAGTCTTCAAAGTTGGATCGGATGTGCAAACGTGTAGCGACATTCCAAATCATGACGTAATTTGGTTTATATGATTTTGACGACTTTCACGCTGTATGCTTTCAAGGAATCAAACACAGAGGCGGGGCAAATGATTAAATTATTAAAAAATAAAATTAAAAACTGCCCGCCCACAAAAAATGACCTGAGAAACAGAACATCTACCTTGTGGGGCCTAATTTGATGGAATTTGTGCTCAATATTTCCTATTTCAAGGTCATACCACAGTCATATATGCAATCAAATGCATTGATTGCATGTTTAAAGATGTTTAGCAAGCTGTTTATGTTCTTCTTTCTGCATCGTGCACACACTGGCTTGTTTCGGAACCTCAGTTATGGGATAAAGAAAGTGCAACAAGTCTGGAATTAAGCAATCTATCATTTGTAGAATGAGGTCCCCAGAGGGTGAATTTGCTGATGCTATCCCATGTAGTGAGCTAATTTATCCTCAGACTACCTCTTTCTCTTTAGGCCTGAGACCTTGTTTCAGATTGAGGTTCCAAGGGTAAATTTAGTAATGCTACCCTGCTGGGCAGGGAAGCATCACCAAATTCACCCTCTGGGGACCTCATTCTGCAGGTGACAGTGTGCTTATTTCCAGGCTTGAAGTCAAAATGGGAAAACAAGACCACCTCACTAGCCTCACCTCACTGTCACAATTTCTCTACCATCTGGGGCGTTAACAACCAAATGTCGTGTGTCCACCCATATCCATAGTAAGCCTGGAATGCATCCTACGTCCCTGACTATCTAAACTTCTCTTCTCTCAAAATTAGTTTCAACAATGTCTTACAATGTATTAAACTTAACTAAGCCAACAATTAAATTGTGCATATCTATTACAGTAAAACATGTTTTGAGAGACCATTGTCGTAAGAGACCACCTGTCTGGAGAGACCGCAGTGACCTTGTATCGTTTGGTTGTTTTACTCCGTAATGGACCTGTTATGAGGGAGACCATCTGTTTTGAGAGACCTCTTTTGCCTGGCAAAAAGGGTGGTCTCTCAAGACAGGTTCTACTGTATTCTACTTGGGAGTCATCTCATAAAAGCTCCAAGCTTACTGACAAATCCCCTAATTACAAGTTGTTTGACAGAGCTCTGTCAAAAAAGATAAAGTAGATTAAATTAAATGGACATATTGGGAGTAGAGAGGGCAAACAGATTTGCAAAAAAGAGAATTTTATGGTCATTTCACTTCATAATTCATATGCAATTGAAATTTACATCTGTACAGAACACTAATATTCAATTAAGAAATGTACTAAACTTTTCCAATAAATTAACTCCTTGCATTCTGCTGACAGATATTCCCGCCCATAAAACGATTTCTCTTGCTACGGAAATAAGTATAATTTGGCCACATTTAATTAAATTATTTATTTACTTATTTATTTATTGGTGTTTTAAGGTCACATATTTACGCACAATGGCTAATCATGACCGTGACAGTTTTAAGGGTGGAGGAAGCCGGAGTACCCGGAGAGAACCACCGAGCAACGGCGAGCAGATTTAATTAAATTTTACCTGTGTAAATTGTATGAAGTTTTTCACCAACGATTCCTGGAGTAAAATACAGATGAATATTTAAAAAATTATTTATTTATTTATTGGTGTTTATGGTCACATACTTATGCACAATGGCTAATCGTGACCGTGACAGTTTTACGGGTGGAGGAATCCGGAGTACCCGGAGAGAGGCACCGAGCATTGACAAGCAACTGTCAGCTCCTCAACATTCTAACTCTGTTCAAGCTCCACTCAAGCAGGGTTACAGCAGTTGAAGACATGTGCACCATTGACGTGCAGTACACCTTAGTACACAGCATACCCCCATGTAGGCAACCAGGATAAAGTGCCTTGCCCAAGGTGGGCCGTCCTGGACGGGGATCGAACTCGGGACCTCAAGCATAGAAATCCATCAGTCTATAACTGAGCCACTTATTATTTTAAATATCATTTTTTAATTTGTTTCAAAAAATTTCAACAAAACCATACCATGTGACCCCTCTTTGGAACGAGCTCGACGAGCTCGTTCCAAAGAGGGGTCACATGATATGGTTTTGTTGAAATTTATCGAAAAATAATATTTTTTCAGCTGCTGAATTTGCATATTACGCGAGCGGATGCGGGCGATTTGTTGGGTAAAGGGTTAAAAATACTCAGCGGGCTAAGAGTTAAGCATAGATTTACTCGACTCTGAAGATTCTCTATCTATTTATTGATGCCATGAAAAACCAACTTTTCAATTACAATGGACGATTGCCTAACAGAATTGTAGCAAAGAATCTGCTTATGTACCACTAATGTAAAGCCTTAACCCTCTGTCCAACATAATGACCAAAACCGAACAGAACTATTCACAAAAATTGCCATTCAATTTTAATTATTTTTTTCTTTTTTGTCTCAAAAATATAGCTTATGACTTCTTGTTGGAACGAGCTCATTGAGCTCATTCCAATGAGGAGTCAGTCATAAGCTTTGTTTTTGACGCAAAAAATAAAAAATTTGTTATTCAATAATTTTGTTTGCAAGTGTCATCTGCTTTTCATATTAGGTAAAGTCTTAATGTTCATACCCTCATCTGAATCTGGATGACCATTTGGAGTGGAAGTAATAATTGGAGATTCTGGCTGTGACTTTGTCGGTGTCTCTGAATATCTGTCATTTAGCAATGAATCGTCATGTCTGAAAGAGAAAAAAAAAACGAAAAATTAGCCCTTTCTTTTCAAAACCTACAAACATCAGAAAAGGAGGCTTGCACAAAGATTTGTGGAACTGATTTAGCAGCAAAATCTGCTCTTTATAACTTTATAAAAATAAAATATGTACCTCTATTTGCTGGATGTCCTGTGTCATTTGCAATGGTTATTAAACAGCACCACAGATTTTGTCTTTGGGCTGTCAGTGGGACTGATCAACGTAAGTCTCATGGAAAGGCAAGGCCTGCAACTGGTTATACAGTTGATTCATCTACAAGTGTTATTTCCACTCATGAATCAATTTTATTTTAAGAAAAAGAAAATTATAAATTCATGGTAATTTGTATATTTTTGTTACTTACCAATGGCCCAGACTAGCTGGTACTAACTCAAAAATATCTAGGGCCAAACTCAAATTTTGCCTCCCCTACCAATCCCCAAAATTTGCATGCAAAACCAAAAATTAAAAGTCCTATCTCGTCCTCCATATATTTATTCTCGTCAGGAAGTGACCGGAATTGGCGCCAACATCATTCTTTGTTTGGCCCTCTGTCAGATAACAACAAACTGACATCTGTACTTTTAAATGATGCCAGACACAAATCAATGGTGAATTTAGTGGATCCAAGAACACAGCTGAATGATGGAAGGAAGAAACGGTGGTTTGAAACGTTCAGGGCTGTAATTTATAATTTTATAAAAATTATTTCATGTTCCCCATTTTCGGGACATGGGCCTGACGTCATCATTCTTGCTAATGATTTTTCCACTGTTAAGTGTTCCTTCCCTATCCTTCCTTCAAGCCCCCCAGTTAAACTCCCAAGCTTTTTTGGCTTGTTTTATTGAATTTTTTTTATAAATTTCTTGGGAGTTTGACGTGTTACACAGAATTTTTATTCTGTATATCCCCATTGTTACGTCCTCATCCTAGGGGTGTTTAGGCGTTTTTGGTCATGCATCATACATCCGATGTATCGTTTTTTCTTCTGATGAAGATCTTGCTTTACATTGGATAGTTCAAAATCTGTTACTGACTTCGGGCCTTTTTTATTCAGTGCCTGGAGTCTTGTTTCCGGTTTTTCTGCTGACGTTGTTTACATTGACAATGATCTATTAATATATGTAGTTGCCTATTTATTATCATGGTAGGACTGTTGTAAGATACATTAAATATTCCGGTAGTGTAGCAATTAATTTTTTGGATAATAAAAATTTTTGTCCACACTTAGGCTCTATCGAGATACATTTGGGCTCATCGTTCCCTTTGGGGGCTTGGGCTTTTGTCAAAATTTAAAAAAAAAATTTTTTTGTGTAAATTATTCTTCGATTTATATTTTGAATGTTATTTATTATGTATCTTTTTCTAATTTTTAATGTGGAGTTGGTGGGAGTACGATCGACTTTATTTTGCTTCATTTTGAAAGCGTATTGCTCAAAATGCAAGGCGAGGAATCCTTTCCTCTGATTTACATGTTGCTTGCCTTGCTTGTAGTTGATGTATTCCCACTAATTCTTGCTCAACATGTGTCGGATGGGATGACAACGTTGGAGACGGGTGTCATGGTGTGAAATGTGAACAGACTCACAGACTTACAGACTCACAAACTTCTGCATGCATGATGGCATTAGCTGATCTTGACTTTGTCAAGTTGAGCTAAAAATGTTTTGAGTTTACCTAAACAATGCATGCATGTTGGCGCACTTGTTCATTTGCATTAGAAAGTTATCAAAGTCAGAATTCGGCCCTTAAGGGGTAAGTGGGTTCTACTGTACAGTACTCCTAAATAAATAAACTGACGGCTTAACTTCTTACATATTTGGTCTTTTAATTTTATGTGTTCAAGGAGTTTGTTCTTATGATGATTACGCCATTCCAACGAGTTATGTAAAACACCCACCGATTCAAACACACGTCGCGTTCTGTGTTTATTACACAACCCATGCATTAAAATTCATTTAAATAAACAAATTTTAATCCCGACGTTTAAACTCAAATGTGAAGAGTTTGTTTTGACTGAAGCTGAACTGATCAAATGGATCGATAAAAAATCAAAACAACCTTTTCGGAACCAGTGTTTGTTGAAATTTGTATTGCTGTTTCTCTTTGCCTGGTGCCCATTCACGCCTAACCATTTGGTGGCTACTACTGTCAGTAAAAATATAAATACAAATTTGTGCAGATTTGCAAAACAGCTGGGAGAAACATTTTTAAAAGAAGTTCGAAGCCTATCAAGATGTACGAAGATTTACCGAAATAAAGTTGACCAATTTAGATATAATGGGATCCACAAAACGAGACGTCTCGGCCACGGGACTAGGTTAATGTTCTGGTTGGAAATGATTGGGTTTTTTTAAAAATATTATCTCATTTTTGGCTAATTTGTTGTGAACCGACTTTATTTTGGTTTGGACCTTTTCATTTTCACACTATGCGACAGACGGTCGATGATTGTATAACAAAATTTGGAAACTTTTCGAAGCGTAACTAAACGGTGCAGTAAAAAAGTTCTGGCTTGTATATCACCCATTGAATACAGAATCATTTATATGATAGCAGCGATTCCGTTGAATACAAGGGTTTAAAGTTTAATGGATGTGTAATTATTTATTTATTTATTGGTGTTTTAAGGTCACATATTTCTGCACAATGGCTAATCAGGACTTCAACAGTTTTACGGGTGGAGGAAGCTGGAGTACCCAGAGAGAACCACCGAGCAACTGTCGCATCCCCAACATACTAACTCCACACAAGCAGGGTTAGCACTGGTTGAAGGCATGTGCACCATCGTCGTGCAGTACGCCTTAGTACACAGCGTCACCGTGCCCCGACGTAGGCAATGGAATGAAGTGTCTTGCCCAAGGACACAATGCAATTGCCGCAGGTGGGATTCGAACCGAGGTCCTCTCGACTTGCAGCCTGCACCTCTACCTACTGAGCCACCACGCCCCCAATGGATGTGCAATAAGGATATGTCTTGGAAGTATTTCACCCCTTCTTATGATGCATACTGGTGTTAATGGTAAACATACTTACGAATTGTTTATACTAAGAGGTCTTCTGGGAGTGTAGGTAAGCTGTTCACTGTCCTTGGATAAGCTCTCTGTGATCTCACTCAAACTGCAACTTAACTGAAAAAAAAACGACCAATCACTGTCAAAAACTGTTCTTCTAAATTAATCCCTAACACACTGATGTCAAAATACTGAAATCTCAAGCAAGCCTGAAAATAAGCCATCTGTCATTTCCAGAATGAGGTCACCAGAGGGTGAATTTGCTGATGCTCTCCCATACAGTAGGCCAATTTATCCTCTGGATACCTCTCTCTGTTTAGGCTTGAAACCCTGATTCAGACTGAGGTTCACAGAGGGTAAATTTAGTGATGCTACCCTGCTGTGTTGTTTAGAAGAGCTAAATGAAAGTGTCAATGACACTGTAGCTCAACTTGTGTAAGACATGTACATGTATAGTATGTGATACAGCAATGACACACATCAAGGTAATGACCTGAAAACCAAGGTACATGTAAAGTATTGCAAAGGTCTGTACATAAATACTGACTGCAGCCTGTAACAAATGTACAGGTAAAGTAATCTGCATAATTTATGCATGGGGAAAAAACCTGTATTATATGTGATGCATTCCATGTTACTAAACATTCATACAAAACAAAAAATTTATTCAAATCAGAACTTTTATACAGAAGTTCTGTACAAAAAACTGATTGCACTAATTTCGGTACAAAATGGCTGCTGGTGGCCATCCTGAATTTTGGACTGCACCCCAAAACACTCATTCTCATCCCACGGTGAAAACAAAGGTACCCAAGAAGTTTCATAAAGATCGGTTCATAAATTCGGCCTCTAGCCTGAGCCGTATTGAATTGGACAGATGGACGTCAAAGTTGAGCTAAAAATATAGTTCCCAATGAAGTAAATATTTTTAGGTATTCAATAATAATACAACAGTCAATGAGGCTACTTTCCATTTTCCCCACAAGTTTGTAACCCTCTTTTTCTCCTCCCTACAACAAGGTGGATATCCCCTCTTGCTGGCCACTACATAAGCAGTTGTGTGTTAGTCGGTTACCCCATTTTTAAAAGGAATATAAGGAGCCAGTGCTGAACAAAGTCTCTGATGAGTAAGGAACCGGTCATGCAATATTACAACAAATTTTGAGAACTAATATAACAAGTACCAGTGGCTGCCTCCCTCCCCTCTGCACCTTATGTGATTTTGTGTATTGTAGTTTCCTGTTCTAGACCTGGTGGGAAAATTATGGCATCTGCCACCACCAAAAGCCAGTCACAATACCCAGGAAATCTATAGCCTGGAACCTGGAATCATGCATGGCACTGTTTGCATGTTGAACAGATGTTTTCTAAATTGAAAAATTGCCACAACGTAACTTTGTAATTTCATCAGCCCTTCAACGCCTGAACTTTTTACAATCCTGCTTCCTGAAGAACCTTTTACACTAAATCACTGGAGCTCTCGATCAGTTCCGGGGGACTCCTCTCTTCAACAGCAAGACCTTTACTCACTTTAAAGTTCAAACTCGTCTTCATTTTCAGAATCACTAGAATCACTCACTATTCACTACCTCCTTCAACATAAACTCCTCCTTCACTGCTGTCACCAGTCCCCTCTGCTTCAAGCAGAGGAGACTGGTAATGACAGTGAAGAGAGAGTTGAAACCAGGAGGTAGTGGAGATAAAACTAGCGATTCTTAAAACGAAGAGGAGTTGGAAGCAGGTTTGGATTTTCATACTTTCCTGAGGAAAAGAACTTTTCCACATGGAGATGGCAGATTGCCAAGAAGATATGTTCATTTTGAAGAAAATAAATGCGTGTTGTTACTTGTAAACTTGATATTATCCAGGATATTTCCCGCTTCTTAGTGTAAAATCAGGAATATATTAACCCTTTACCCAACGTAAGGGCCAAAACCGGCCAGCGCTTTTCACAAAAATCGCCAATTAATTTTCATTATTTTTTCATTTTTTGTCTCAAAAACATAGGTTGTGACCCCCTCTTTGGAACGAGCTCGTTCCAAAAGAGGGGTCATAACCTATGTTTTTGAGACAAAAAATGAAAAAATTAAGTTATTCAAGAATTTTGTTTGAAAGTGTTGTCTGCTTTTCATGTTAGGTAAAGGGTTAAACCCTATTTAGTTTAAACAATATTTATTTGTAAAGCAGTGTTACACGTATACATTACATAATAATAATACCACAGAACGGCAAACATTTTTCATGGTTGTACACGGTATAACAGAAACAGAAGTAATCAGGATTGTAAGTAGACGAGGATTTGACAGGAAGCCAGAGGCTTATATGAGTCGTCTCCTTTATTCAAGAACACTTTTCAAAGGATGATGGCATGAATCAGCAGTGGACCTCGCATATCGCTGCACAGGGGTATGACCCCCGCTGGCAATGAACAACACAAGAATTGAAAAGGTAGCCAAATTGTCCTTTAGGGTACTGCTATTCATTTGCCCACATCTACACAGAGAAGCACCGAAACTTGCGTAAGCAGTTACAAATAAAGCGGCAAAGGCCCGTCACAAAAACTGATTAAAGAGGAGGTCAGTGTTATTTCGTAAACAGTAGAACTTGACCTACAGGCCCCAGCCCCAGCCCCCGGGCAGCGATCTGCGGCCTGTAGGTCAAGTTCAAACCCTATTTAACAATAATAAAATTTTATTAAAAAAAAGTTCCAAACTCAAAAGCCATATTTTTCCAACACATGGTGTACAAAATGTAAAGAGAAGACCAGAGGTCAGGATATAAAACAACTTTATACACTTGGGGCTTCCTCTGGCATGTTATTCAGTGATCATCCATAACCATTTTTAACCCTTTTCCCAGTGAACACGATACCAAATATTTATTACTTTGAATTTTTTTTAAAAATTAAAAAAAAAACATGTGTTAGGCCACACAAAGTAGATCTTCTGTTTCTCAGGCCATTATTTGTGAAATTCCATGCGGGTGAGCGTTTTTTTATTTTATTTTTTATTTCAGTAATTTCTTCTTAGTCATCAAAAGTTCATGTTCTTGGTTCAAGTTTTAGGCCTTATAATCTACAAAATAGCATGGGTGGTGGTGTATTTCATCCCTTGAGTGCAAGAAGGCTTTGCAATGCTAAAGCATTGCAAAGCCTTCTTGCACTCAAGGGACAAATTCATCAATTGTTTTAACTTGGGTAAAATATCAGACATAAACCATTTAATTTTAATTTTTTTTAAAGTTTAAATTGGTTATAAAAAGAGAGCATGCAGCAGCCAAAAGGACCATGCGGGAGGGCCTGAGAAACAGATTTTTTATTTTTTTAGCCCTTACATGGGCAGATGTGAACAAATCATTAGGTAAATGGTTAAAGCATTATTTTAATGGCCAAAAAAAATGGTAAGATCATGTTATAAATACTTTTCCTTTATAGTGTGATACTATTATAGTGATTGATAGTAGTGCTCAAACGATTGGTGAATTCCAAAGTCGACTAGTCAATACCCAAAAGTCAAGTCGACTTCGACTAGTCATTGGTGATAACTTGTCTCCTTATAACAGTGTTGGTGTTCCGGTAGAGTGCTGAAGGTCCAAATTTGGCTTCACTTGGGCATTCATATACAGCAACTTACTGGAACATTATTCTGTTAATGTGCTTCTAATTATGCTAAGAGTGAAATTATATAGTCTTATTTAATTTGCCTTGTTGCGATTTATGGGAGAGTGCCTATAGGCACTCTCCCATAAATTGCAACAAGGCAAATTAATAACATATCCTGATAGCCCAAAATAATTCAGCACTCTACTAGTACCAGTTAAAACAAACTACTGTCACTATTATTAGATGGCAATAGATGTATACATTGATTGCCCAATATTGCTGTTCAAACTGTCTGACAGTGGCACAGAAGGGATACTATTTACCTAAAAGCTTGAACTCCTCCGACTAGTCGACTGCACAATTGAGAGTCGACTACTGGTTTGTCCAGAGTCGACATCGACTAGTCGACTAATGATTTGAGTACTAGTTGATAGCGTGGTAAGGAAGAACCTCACCCAGGTGGGGGAGGGGAGAGGTATTTGAACCAGTCATCAAGCTTACCAAGTTTCTGGCTCAAATATCTTATGCTACTGTGAGATTTCCTCATCCTACACCTCAAAACCACCGAATGAACAACTTTTCTCCCAACCCAAATGCCAATCATGTTACATCATGTGGGCTTGATCTACTACTCTGCCACCCAATCTACCTGAAGGTGAGTTGGCCATTGGCAAAATCGAATAACATTTTCTGAAAGTATGAATAAATGTTTGATATATATCAAAGGTATATATAGAGAAAATAAATAAGGATGATGGGAAAAATGCAGAGATGAACCAGGACAGTGCTCATGATGTTGAAGTTTAAATAACATTATGTGGTGTCACATTGGTAGGGGAGATCCACCTGATCAATATAGGAATCACACCCAGGATATATATGGCTCAGCAAGTTGGTGGTGGGAGAAGGTTATATCTTGTCTGAATCATCAGGAAAGTAATACCTTGGATAGTGCATCCAAACAACAAGTACTGCGCCTATTAACCTGTTTAGGCCCCCACAAAGTAGATCTTCTGTTTCTCCGGCCATTTTTTTTTTATGTAAAATTGCATGCGGGTGGGCATTTTTAAAGTTTTTTTTATTTTTGTAATTATTTCTTTGCGAGCAAAAGTACATGTTCTTTGTTTGTTTTGTTTTAGGCCTCCTAATCTACAGAATAGCATGGGTGGTAGTGTTTTTCATCCCTTGAGTGCAAGAAGGCTTTGCAAAGCTTTGTTGCACTCAAGGAACAAATTTATCAATTTTATTAACTTGGGCAAAATATCATACATAAACTATGTACTTTTAATTTTTATTTTTTTAAGTTTGCATTGGATAAAAAGAGAGCCTGCAGCTGCCAAAAGAACCATGTGGGAGGGCCAGAGAAACAGATTTTTAACTTTTTTAGGCCTCATCTCAAATATTTTTAAAGTACCAGCAGGGACCGACCAGAACTGTTTAAAATACACACCAGCCTTGGAGCCTATTATGAAAATTTACACGTCAAATTTTGACCCATGGGGCTAAATTTGGTACACCACAGCAAACATTAATCTTCACATTGGTTTCTGATCATGTCTTGGCTGCCTATTTAGGCAGCCAAGACTTGATCAGAAACCAATGTGAAGATTAACATAACCAGGACTTGAAGTACTAAGACACTCCTAAATAACAGTAAATGGTAACCATATACTATAAGAGCAACCCTATCCATAGAAAGAAACGCTGAAAATGGAAATGCAGTTTTAGAAGTTCAGAGCCAATTAAAAAGCCTACATTTGAGATTTAAGAGCCAGATTATGGTGTTTGGGAGTCAAATGTGCACTGGCACTTGTCCAGGTCGGTCCCTGTACCAGTAGCTAAAACAGGCAGATATGCAAAAGATGTATCAAGTACAGAGTTTACAAGTTGTTTTAATTACCTGCTACTGGTACATATAAATCAATTACATATAAGATAGATATACAGCTAGCACCCACAACCAGCAATAAAGCATTTTGAATATAATTTCTCTTACCCGACCGATTTCCGTATGAAATACACACTCGGCATTGAATAAATTATTAAACGTTGAGGCATAAAAATTAATTCGACTGAAATTAAAAAGAAACAACACAACCAAATGAAAACAAACACAACATGCAATGTAAAAAAAACATCAAGTGCCTAGCAATAAACCATTTCAATTTGTTGATAAGCAGGTATATGTTGAATAATTAATATAAAGAACCACGCATACATTTGAATGGGTTAAAAAGTATCGCACGAGATTGCTTTGACGCAGGATATCACGAGAGCCAAAGGCTTATCTTAACCCTTTACCCAACGAATCGCCCACATCCACCTGCATAGTATGCAAATTCAGCAGCTGAAAAAATATTATTTTTTGAAAAATTTCAACAAAACCATATCATGTGACCCCTCTTTGGAACGAGCTCATTGAGCTCGTTCCAATGAGGGGGTCACATGATATGTTTTTTTTAAAAAATTTTTAAAAAATTTAAAAAAAAAATGATATTTAAAATAATAAATTTTTATATCGTCTGTGTTGGTAAAGAGTTAATATGGAACTGACTTTCACTTTTTCAATCTTATAGAGGATGCCCAAGACACCCACCACAAAGAGGCATGTCCTCTCCATATTAGTCCTTCATATTTCCGGAGCTGTCACCGCCAGCTCCCAAACTGTAATGTATATCAACAAATTGAAGTGGTGCGATACAAACACAAACAAGCATTCTTCCAAGTAAATTTACATTGTAACATGCTCTGGTAGATGGTTATTCGATACAAGTATTAACTAATAAGGCCTATAAAAAAGAAATCTTGTTTCTCAGGCAATTTTTCCTCAATTTCATGATGAGGGAGCGAGGCTTTTTTTTTCTCTGTAGTTTCTTCACAAAACAGTTCTGAAAATAGTTGGAATCAGAAAATTAACCTCTCACACTATTATGTGGCAAACTATTTTCAGCAGTGGAAAATTTCCCATAATGCACTTGAAAATTTAACTAACTAAATCTTGTCTGACAGAGCCCAAGGTATAGTTAGTTAAATATTTGTCCGACAAGCGCAAAATAGTGTCATAAACGAAATTTCCAGTTCCAGATGAATAAAAAGGTGACGAGGCAGATTTCCTATGATGAGGTAGGTGCCTGAGAAACAATAAATTTTTTTATAGGCCTAACCTCAATATATTTAAAATATCCAATTTACTCCACCATAAAAAGTTTTCATTGTGAGTTCTTTCTTTAAATGATGCGATAATTCAGTTTGGCCATGAAAGAAATAGGAAAATATGTTACAAAACCCTATTTGTATCACGTTAAATGATACCAGCATGATTCAATGACGCCTCATCATGGCCTTAGTAAAGTCGGCATTATACATAAGTCGTAACAGGATTCATCACGTGAAGATAAGGCTTTGCTCTCAAGGTGAAATGCCCAATGGATGGTAGATAACTCTATTTGTGTAGAATGAAGTGCACTCCGAGCACTTGAGGCTGTATATTTCTGTTTAACGGAAGTATACGGACTCGAGTGCTCGGAAAGCACTTAATCTGTTATTGGTGTTTTAACTGCATGAACAACCTAATAGGTGCCTAAGGAAAACGTGTTAAAACTTGTCAAAATTGTTACTTGGAGGTTCTAACAGGCAAGAAAGGTTGGCAGCTTATACCAAAATATGTATACATGGAATAGTTAGCCAACTTCAAGTCAGATTTACGCGATGAAAGATCGTTAAATCCCTCTATGTTGAGAAGAAATTGGGCCGTTGGTTTTATGAGAATCAACTCGAAAAATTACTCAACTCATGAGTTTTAAACTAGAATCGAATCTAGAATCAACTCAAACTAAAATATCCGACTCGCAGGGACCTACCCACTTCCTATGCAAGATATGCGTGTCTCATGTGAGAATGCCATCTATCTCAAATGATCCACTAGACTGGCTTATTATTTAATAAACACAGGCCTATTTAATCATTGCACGTTCTTCTGTAAACAAACAACATGGTGTCACGTTTTGGAAATATTAGCAGACGAACGTTTGTCGAAGAAAATAGAAACAGAAACACAAAACGCAAAACCATGGACACTTACTCTTTTATATGAATTTTTGGGTGAACACCATTATCAGTAGAGGGTTGCACGAAATTTCCGTCGAAAAGTTTGGTGAATACATTGCAGAATTCCTCTCTTGCCAGCATTGGGAATTAATTTCATGGTATATCCCTGTGGTATATACAGCACATTTGTGCGCTTTTTTCCGATAAGCTAATCAGTTTTTTTCAGAAATGGACAACAAAATTGTTTGATATAGCTGCACTTACCCCCGAATTACTTTTGGTTGACGTCAGGGTGTTTTGGTGGGGGAGAAAAATTATCCCTGATAAAGATCAATCAATTGGATTAGTGTGGGAGTGAGATGGGGAAATCTCACCCTCGGGGCAACATATTTGGACCAGACCCTCGGCAAGCCTCGAGTCTGGCCCAAATATCTTTCCCTCGGGTGAGATTTCCCCATCTCACACCCTCACCCACCAGGAATAATAATATTCTCACATTTTTAATAGAGCTGTAGGTTTTTAAATTTCTTGTTCGGTTTCGGTTTTGGTTTTTCAGGTGGAGTAAAACCTCGGTTTGGTTTTCGGTTTGTTCATGAGGCCAAGTAAAATTCAATAAAACTCATTCTTATGTCCGGAATCATAACTGAATGGTAGTGAAATTGAGTGAAACTCAATGAATGCCCGAAATAAGCTTTATAATACATGAAGAATCAGGAAGGGCAATATAATTACCTAAATATACAGAACTTTTATTGTGCTTGGCCATTTTTCGAGGTCTGACACCTACATGCAACTTGAGGAAAGCTGCAAACACAACTAAACTGTAGCCTTCCCAGAGTAGTGAGAGTACCCAGACACTGCCATTGGCAGTGTCTGGGTACTCTAACTACTCTGGGATGGCAACATTCTGTAAATTTCTGCAGCAAGAGAGTATTTAATAAAAAAAAACGAAAAACCTTAGATTACGGGATGTCGACGGTTTCGGTTTCGGTTTTTTAAAAAAAATAAAAACCTCGGTTCGGTTAACCTACAGCTCTAATTTTTAAAACCACAGACTCAAAATTAAAGTTTCAAACGAATGTATCAGAAATCTTTTCTGATTGATTGATCGTTCTCTTCCTAATGTTGATTTTGTTTTTAATATTTGTGTAACAAAAACTGTATATGATGTAATTTTAGGCAACTTGAGTAGTAATCCATATTTGTTAGAGCCGTTGATTCGCAATAACTGATTTTGCTATGAGCAGAGACATTAAGCATGATTTAAATAATGGCCATTGGCCAGGGATTCAAAAAAATATTTGTAATAATTAATTATTCTTTATATCCGACTTCGTAATAAATTACTTTATTTTATAATCTATGAAACATGTCCAACTTAAAAATCTCAAAACAGCTTGCCTCTATTATTTTGTATTTAGGTACTCAGTGAAAAGCATTCAAGACCTCACCATAAAGAAATAAAATTTCATTTCATTATCATTGTGGAAAGGCAAACAATAAAATTGCAAATACTTCTCCCCACAAACATGCCAAAATGACAATCATGTTCAACACCAAATTCCCAAAATCATCTCAAAAACTGTAGTCTCAAGAACCTGTCAACCCTTTACCTAACATGACGAGAGGCAACACAAAATATTTCTTGAAATTGAATAGCTAAAATTTTCTGTTTTTGCCTCCAAAACATAGCTTATAATGCCTTACTGGAATGAGCTCAACAACATCATTCTAATGAAGGTTTATATGTGGAAAAAAAAGCTCAACAGAAAAACAAATTTTAATGGTTATTCGTATGAATAGCGCTGCCAATTACCTGCTATAGTATTATTATTATATATTAGTGTTTAAGGTCACATACTTATGCACAATGGCTAATTGCGACCATGACAGTTTTATGGGTGGAGGAAGCCGGAGTACACGTAGAGTACCGCCGAGCATCAACGAGCAACTGTCGCTCCTCAACATTCTAATTCTGTTCAAGCTCCACTCAAGCAGGGTTACAGCGGTTGAAGACATGTGCACCACTGACTTGCAGTACACCTTGGTACAAGGCATTATCATGCCCCCATGTAGGCAACCGGGATAAAGTGCCTTGCATAAGGACACAACGCAGGTCATCCGGGACAGGGATGGAACTTGGGATCCCTAGCATAGAAGTCCAACAGTCTACCATTGAGATCTGCTATACATTTGTTAGGCAAAGGGTTAACTCTAAAATGTACCACTGATTGTTTCTCAATGAAAAGTAAATATAAAGTTAGAAATGCATTTCTCCTCGAACATGCCAAAACAACAATCAAATTGCAACAAAAAGCACATGAAGAACCAAGCCTGGAAATAAGCTGTCTGTCATTTTGCTGAAGGAGGTCCCAAGAAGGTGAATTTGTTGATGCTATCCCATACAGTGGGCTAGAATCCCCCAATTTATAATCTGGGTACCACTTTCGTTTTAGGCCTGAGCTCTTGATTCAGACTGAGGTTCACAGATGGTAAATTTGGTAATGCTACCCTGCTATGCAGGGTAGCATTACCAAATTCACCCTCTGTGGGCCTCATTCTGCAGATGACAGTCTGCTTATTTCCAGGTTTGCATAGAGCCCTGCGAGTCTCAGAATTTCAGGTAGAATTGAATCCTGAATTGAATTGAATAAAATCGAATCTCACAGCTCTTTAACCTTTTACCCAACGAATCGGCTGCATCCACCCACGTAATATGCAAATTCAGCAGTTGAAAAAATGTAATTTTTAAAAAAAATGTCAACAAAACCATATCATGTGACCCCTCATTGGAATGAGCTCGTTCCAACAAGGGGTGACATGTTATGGTTTTGTTGACATTTTTTGAAAAATTTGAAAAAATGATATTTAAAATAATAAATTTTGATATCATCTGCGTTGGGTAAAGGGTTAAATTATAAATATTGCACCTTTTTACAATCGTAAATATTGCCAATCTCTTCTCATGTATTGTATTCAATGGAGACTTGTCTGTTTGGCTCAAAAAAGCAGTATATTCTAGGATGGAATCAAAGTAGTTGTGGAAATGGTGGAACCTTCTTGAATTCTTCTTCTATCATCTAATGATAGAAGAGTTTGAGGTGAGACCCTTGGTAAAATTTTGAGAACATCTTGACGATTCAAAAATTTTGGAATCAGCTTGACTCAAATTAAATCAAGTCATCTGGATGATTTTGAATTGAATTGAATTTTGAAGCTTCGCATGGCACTAATCCCAGAGTCATGAAAAAAACTTCATTCTCATATAAATATATAGACATATATTTGTTAATTTATAAAAATATTAGGGCTGTCACGATTATTCGATTAATCGATTGCTGATCGATCACGCCGAAATCGGTTAGTATTTTTCGTTGTCGAAGAATCGGTAAATTTTTACCCCGTTATAAACGTTTAATAATTTTTAAAAATGGATGAAAAAACTATTGTTTCTTAAGGTAAAGGGTCAAGAACGTCGATGTTAAATCTCAAGAAGCCGTTAGAAGCATTTGCCCTTTAGGAACATTCAAAGCTTTGATGTTCTGAACTTTTGAACCATCAGTGTAATAATCAAGACCAGTCGACAGTTGTGAACTTGCGAAGTTCGCAACTGACGACCGGTCTTGATTATTACACTGACGTTCAAAAGTTCAGAACATCGAACCTTTGAATGTATCTAAAAGAGGATCGTCTTCGTTGTTTACATGAGGAAGGTCAACTGACTTGAACCTCATTTTTAATGACTTCAAAGAGAGGGAAATGTGGGGGCGGGGTCCTCTATGTACGATTAATCGATTATAATTGATTATTTGCGATGATTAATCGATTCCTAAATTCAAAAATCGTGACAGCCCTAAAAAATATTCCACTGATGATTATTTTTTTGCTGAAAAAAACTCTATTGAGATAAAACACATATGGTTACATTCAAGAAAATATCCTAAAACTGTTGTTAAGAGTGATAATATTCTCACACGATAAGGTACCATGCAAACAAGAGGTGCGCATCGGAGATGCAGGTGTGGAGTTGTGGTGGAAATCGGAGAGTGGTGCATGTCCTAACCCGGTTTTAAATCATATCCCAGTCGTCAAATCTGGTACTTTTGTTCAAGTTATCGTGTTATAGAGCTCAAAATTCATAAAATTTACTAATTAAGGCCCATAACTCTGAAATGAAAAATTGGCCCAGGCCACTTTTCAAACTCACTTGAGATATTATTGCAAGATTATGTGAAGCAAATCGGAAAATGTTTGTTCCAAGTTATTGTGCTAACAAGCTCAATATTCGTAAAAATTGATTAATGAATGCTCATAACTCTGTAATGAAAAATCAGGCCGGGCCTTTTCGAACTGGCTTGGGATATTATTGCAAAAGACTTGCATGGCAAAAATTAGTCAAATCGGAGAACGTTTCTTCAAGTTATTGTGCTGACAGTGTGAGAACGTTCCCGGACGCCCACCCAACTGCCCAGACACACACCAACCATTGCCAAACCATAGGTCTCGCTTCTTAACACAACTCAACCAAAAACAGGTCTTGGGAATTTTATAGTGTCTCTGAATCATTTGTATACCTTATACAAAGGGTTGATGCTGCAGTTTTGATGATACCTATCCTTATGGTCACAATTCTCAAGACAGTCAGTGATTACAAAAGTGGACAGAGATTTCTTATTGCATCACGGCTGGAAAATCAAATCGAACCTTGAATCGAATCTGGGGTGTCTAGAAGACGATCGATTGCCAGGGAGCAGGGATATAAACATGATTTGTTCCGACTGTGATGGTTCATGTCTCGAATGACAATATATTCCAACTACATTTTCAAGGCATGCCTTCGCCAAAGGCATGCCTTGATGATGTAGCTGGAATATTACCCAGGAATGATTATAAAAACACAGTAACGGGTGCAAGAATTACCAGTTCTTGGCTCTGCAGTGTCTAGCCACTGACTATACCTCATTGTCAACATTGTTTGGAAACTTTAAATTTGCTTTCAACAGTGATAGCGACTAGTGATACTGGAATTAGCATGAGTGGTGGCATGGGTGCAGATACCATTTATGTGAATATAGAAGAAATCACACTCATTTTTTTTTTCCATTATTTATGCCCAATATTCCATCTGAACAAGATATTTTGAAAGACATCATAGATGAGTGATACCAAGCTTTATTTCTGCAAAAAGATTCAGAAGAAAACAAATTGGGCAGCCAATTTTGAATTGAACTCAATACCAACTTAAGATTCAAAATCAAATCGAATCTTAAAGCATTGTAGGGTCCTAATCAAACCAACTCCAAACAGATTTGTAAAGAAAGAACATTGTTTCAGTTAATTATAAAATTAATTTGGACAATCACGTATTTAGTACTTTTTCTAAATGAGAAAAACAAAATAATTTAGTGTGAGAAAAGTAAAGTCACTTACAAATTCCAGATCCATTAATTATGACAGCAAGAACATATACCTGTTATGAAATTCTGGAAGCTCAGAATGAAGATCTTTATTAAGTGTTTCATAAATTTTCTTGGCATCATTCATTTCTTCTTCTGCCTGTTGAAAAGAGATATAAATAAAAAACAATCAAGGAGATGTTCAAGCCCATGAGCAGTAAAACAATACCAGCAGTATTCAAACAGTTTTTAATGAGAAAAATTTACAGAAAAATTTAATGTCATGTACCTATCTGAAGTATTATTATCTCATTAACCCTTTACCCAACGCAGACGATTTCAAAATTTTTTATTTTAAATATCATTTTTTTAATTTTTTCAAAAAATTTCAACAAAACCATATCATGTGACCCCTTTTTGGAACGATCTCGATGAGCTCGTTCCAAAGAGGGGTTACATGATATGGTTTTGTTGAAATTTTTTGAAAAATAATATTTTTTCAGCTGCTGAATTTGCATATTTTGCGGGCAGATGCGGGCGATTTGTTGGGTAAAGGGTTAATATCATAATATGACAAACCCAATGATGACCACACATGCATTTACCAGGTCCAGGCAATAAAAATCATCATGACCAAAAGTTTAATTAATGAAGCACCAGGTTGTACCAAGTGCTTCATTAATTAAATGTTTGATAATTATTCCTATGATTAGTTTCCATTTTTATTACCTGTAGAATACTATTATAGATGTTCTATGAACTATGGGAGAGATTATAATAGTATGTGGAGTTCCCAGTTTTATTACCTGTAGAATACTATTATAGATTTTCTATGAACTACGGGAGAGATTATAATAGTATGTGGAGTTCCCAGTTTTATTACCTGTAGAATACTATTATAGATTTTCTATGAACTACGGGAGAGATTATAATAGTATGTGGAGTTCCCAGTTTTATTACCTGTAGAATACTATTATAGATTTTCTATGAACTACGGGAGAGATTATAATAGTATGTGGAGTTCCCAGTTTTATTACCTGTAGAATACTATTATAGATTTTCTATGAACTATGGGAGAGATTATAATAGTATGTGGAGTTCCCAGTTTTTTTGCATGTAGAATACTATACTACTCAAAGTTTGCTAAGCACCAAATATTTGACACATCATTGAGAAATTTGCTTGTGACATATTTGCGATATTTTTGGTGGATATGATTGAGGAATGTATTGAGATGGTCCCAAGTGTTTTTATTAGCTCTCTTGACAGGCGGACTTTTTGTGACAGTCGTGGAAAGCATGTACCCCTTGTGATTTTCATGTTTTCGTGTACTGTGTACATGTAATGTGTAGGGTATTCAATCTTCATTTCAACACAAACCCTTGTGATTTAATGATTGAATATCTAAATTTTATAGTAAATTTCCTTTCTCATTATACCTACCACAATTGTTTACTTCAGGCTTGCACTACAGTGGAAGTCCCTAACTCGGATAAAATACTCTCTATTTTTGTCTTTCCCAAGCAATTTGGGAAAGAAAAGTGGTGCAAAAGCACCAAGAAAAAATAAGCCAAAACTGGGTCGAGTGCAACCAGCGCAGACCCAGTATGGGACACTCTCTCCCAAGTACAACTCCACGACTTCTGTTGCCAGTGCGCATATACCGTCTCTAAAGACTCATTCTTTTTGAATCCGTCAACGTTAGAGTTATGTGATCAGCGGGGAGGAAAGATTCTTTACCCGTAAAGAAGACGGGAAGGCCTCCATGTAAACAATTGTGGTAGGTATAATAAGAAAGGAAATTTACTATAAAATTTAGATTTCTTATCAACCTACTCACAATTGTTTACTTCAGGCTGAATAGACAATAGGCTGGAGGGAATCGCATAACCAACCCACACTTAACCCCAGTGCACTGGAACCGTGAAGCAGAAGGAAGAGGTCCCGAGGCTTATCAACCATAATGTCGCAATCATTGGTAAAGGACAATGAAAGGAGACATATGGGCCTGTGTGACACACAGACAGAAAAAGGGCAGTAACAGCACAAGGCTGAAACTGACCTTCAAGAAGCCTAATGGCTATGGCAGACAACAGCCTGAGCAGAAGAAAGAGGACCCAGGGCAAAAAGGTCCTCCGACTGCTCCTGCAACTGGCGCAGATAAAAGGTGGAGAAAGTAGAAGCATTTCTCCAGTAGGCTGCCTGCATAACATCCGACAACTTGACGGAGTTAGAATAAGCCCAAGAGGTGGATAGTGCCCGCACCTCGTGGGCAGAAATACGATTGGTAATACAATCGCCAGCTGCTAAACGACCATAAGCCGTACGAATAGCAAGACAAATCCATCGAGAAATGGACTGAGGAGAGATCTTCTGTCGACCCGGAAAAAGAGACAGAAAAAAACGTTTCCTGCCTTTCCGTATGAAACGTGTCCGATCGAGATAAATGCAAATAGCACGGACCGGACAGAGCAAAGGGCGATTACCCTCAACAGAAGGAAGAGCCCTGATACAGATAGGAGGAGGAGTAGTATCTGGTAACTGATTCTTGGCCAAAAAAGAGCAATCAGTGGTAAAAGTAACACTGTTGGGAGAGCTCCTAAAAAAGGCCGGGTCAACCGAGAGGGCGTGAAGCTCACTAACCCGTCTGGCCGAAGCAAATGCCATCAGAAAAGCCATCTTATATGTGAGAAAATGCATATCCACCTGGGATAAAGGTTCGAACGCCCCCCCCCCCCCCCCCCCCCCCCCCCAAGTAAAGCAGCACCCACGAAAGATTCCATCGTGGAGTAAGCTGCAAAGTCCGAGGCCTTATCAAAGAAAAGTGCCGAACAAGCTTGGAGAGGTAAGGATTAGTGCCGATACGACGCTTCCCCACATAAGAAAAAGTCTCTGAAAGCATGGACCTGTAACCCTTGATGGTAACAGGCTGGAGACCCCGAGAATTAAACAGATATACCAGAAACTCCGCAATCTGTGAAATCGAAGGATTGGCATAATCAACAGAGTGATCAGCACACCATCGACAGAAGACCATTTAGCTGCATAAGCTAAACCAGTGGAGTGCCTCCTTGAAGAAGAAATGCACTCCACTGCTCGTCTCGAAAAAACTCTACGGAGGAGACAGGACCTGACAAAAGATATGCATGAAGGCACAATGAAGTCGGGTCGACGTGAAACCTCCTCGGGCGACCTTGACAAAGAAGGTCGCGACGTAGCGGGAGACGTGCCAGAACCGCCGACATCAGCAAGCGGAGCTGATTGATCCACACCCGCTGAGGTGACAGGTGAGTGATCAGAATGATTCGACAACTGCAGGTTCTAATTTTGGCTAGAACCTGAGGAAGAATCGGAACCGGCGGGAAGGTGTAGCCGACTAGACCGTTCCAATCGAGTGACAGAGCGTCCACGGCAAAAGCCAGAGGATCTGGACACGGGGACACGAAAGTGTCCACCTGATGGTTCCAACGAGTCACAAAGAGGTCGATGTGTGACGTCCCCAGAGATCGCAAAGCGACTGGAACACTGCCCTGTGGAGCATCCACTCGGTGGAAATAACCCTGCCCTGTCGGGACAGGGAGTCGGTTAGGACGTTCAGATGACTGGGAATGTGACGAACAACCACTCCGGCTTGAACATCCTGAGCGAGCAGTAGAAGATCCAGAGCTAATTCATACATCGGAACCGAGTGCGTGCTGCCCTGGTTCCGAATGTAAGCAACCACTGTCGAATTGTCGGATAGCAGAAGGACCTGGCGATTCGACAGGTGAGGGATCCACTGCCAGAAACTCAGAAGAAGAGCAAGAAGCTCCTTCTGGTTGATGTGTAGAGCTGCTTGATCCTGGTCCCACATCCTGTGTAGGGAAAGACCAAGAGGATCCAACGTCGCACCCCATCCGAGATCGCTGACATCTGCCGTCAGAACGTGATCGGACGTGGGTAAGTCCAATGGAACACCCTGCGTAATCCACTGAACATCTGTCCAGGGAAGAAGGTGAGGATACAAAGATTCCGGAAACGGAAGCACCTGATCCAGAGAATCTACATTCGGCCTCCAACGACTGAGCAGAAAGTGTTGGAGAGGCGTAGAGGAATGAGATCTGTCACCGAACCGCAGAGACCGATCAGCCTGAGAAAACTCCGAGCGGACGTGGACTGGGACAGAGTCAGAGCAAAAGCTGAGAGAATCACAGCCTTGGCCTGGGGAACCGCTACCAAATTGAATTGGGTTTGGAAAGACATCCCCAGATGACAAAACGACTGAGAAGGGACCAGGTCCGTCTCGTTGACTCTGAATCCTAGCGACGTGAGCAAGCTCAACAGAGTGGCGACATCCGACTCCAGTAAGGCAGCATTGGAATGCCTCTGGAGGATACTGTCCAGATATGCCGAAGTAGTCACCCTGGACTGTGTGCGATGGAACGCTATCACATGCGACATCAGTCTGGTGAAGGCCCAAGGAGCCAGGTTGAGGCCGAAAGGCATGGCCTTGAACTGGTAAACTCGCCCCAGAAAAGTGAACCTGAGATACTTCCGTGACGCCCGATGCATCGGAACGTGGAAGTAAGCATCTCGCAGGTCAATGCTGGCAGCGAAATCTTCCTGGTGAATTGATTGGCGGACAGACCTGAAAGTCTCCATGCTGAACTTGGGAGCAATGATAGACTGGTTCAGGATACTCAGATCGATAACCGGTCGGAGTCGGCCGTCCTTCTTCGGCACCAAGAACAGGCGGGAATAGAAACCCACTGACTGAATGTTCTTGACGACCTCGATCACCCCCTTTGCCAGGAGATTGCCAATCTCCGTGGACAAAAGTTCCCGACGTAAAACGTCTGAAGGAACTGTGGTTGGAAGAGTCACCCTTGACAGAGTGGGGTGCCGTAGGAAGGATAGTCGCAGCCCGGACCGAACAACATCTAACACCCACGGATCGGATGTGATGGTGGCCCAATGGTCTGCGAACTCTGCTATCCTTCCTCCAACCTGGGACGAGTCGAGGTGAGGACCTTCATTTTGAGCCCCGACGAGGCCCGTGAGAGGAGAAACCACCTCCTCTACTAAAAGAAGAATCCTGTGACTTCCCTCGTTTCTGCCGACCCTTACCCTTACCCCTTCAATAAGAAGAAGAGGCGGCGGCAGAAGGACCAGCCTTTTGCTTCACAGAGGAAGCAGAAGGGTACTTGTTAGGCTTGGAACGGCCCTTGCCTCCCCTAGAAGGCTGATCAAGCTGACGAAACAGCAGCTGATCTTTGGAATGACGTCATCCCGGACCGTCGACACGGAACCATGGAAAAGTTGCGGACCTGCCAAAGAAGCAGATCGAAGAGCAGCACGCTGCTCCTCGGGAAGGGATCGTCCTGTGTCCAGCACAGCGTCCCTTCGAACTAATTCCAGATTAGCCGTGTTACAGGCATGCATGTGAGTAAGATGCATAAGTGCCTTGGACAGCACACGCAAAGGAGCCTGTACCTCGTCAAACTTATCTGGAGGCAGATAAGCAGCCAAAGCTGAGATGACGTGATCTGAGAGAGAAAGCATGCCAAGCATCTCTCTAGATAAGCCCAATGTGGACTCCAGAGTCGTCATTGGAATGACGGCAGAGTCGGGCTTGGAAAGCCCGAGGGAAGTGGAGTCCTGATCCAGAACCGTCAAAGTCTGGCAGACCGACGGATTGGCGGAATCGTAGGAACGATAATGCACAGGAGGCAAAAAGGTGTCAACCCTGGTGAAGAACGAAGTCTTCAGAGCCTTGGAATTCAGCTTGGAGTCCAATGCTGAAAAAGCTTCAACCACCTGTACCGACTGGCACGGTCGAAGGCGCCCAGAAGCAGGTTGCTCCATAGGCTGTAGGCGCGCTACCGACGATCGCAGCCAGGCTGACACTGTCAGCTGGTTAGTAGGTTTGAGATCAGGCAGAAACCTAAACGCAAAGTCAAGAGCTGCCCCCAAGTCCGAAGACTGCTGGCCCTCGACATCAAGCATGCCAGACTCCTCCCCAGAGTCGGAAGACACATAGCCCATCGTGGGCAAACCAGCCGACGCCTCCCATGGTGTCGGGACACCAGGGGAATCAGAAACCAGCCTGTTTCCAATCCCGGGAGGCGGCGCCATAGGAGGCGCCTGAAAACCACTCATTGCCTCGCTGGAAGCAACAGGAAGGCTCTTAGATAGAACCTGAATGAGTAAGGAGAGGGCCTCCCTAAGCTCACTGCCTGTAAATGCCGGTTCGACAGGGGAGCGAACCGGCAAAGTGGCTTCACCTCTGACCCTCTTAACCAGCGAAGGGTCACGATCCTCCAAAACACCCGACGCGGGATGACGGGCGGCAGCCGAAACATCTGAAGGCAGACGTGTATAGGGGTACGAGGCACCCCGAGGATCAATATGGCGAGAACTCATGAGAGTCACCGCGGACCTCTGCGGGGCAGAAGGTCCAGGCTGCACAAAAGGCGTTGGTCCCCCAAAACTGGTCGTGTGGCCAGAATGAGTGGACGGAAACGCCACAGAGTTCATAGTGTCTCCACTAAGAACATCCGAATCCAAAGACACAACTGTGGTGCTCGACGGCGTAGAGACCACAGAGATGGGTTCGGCCGGCAGCCCCTTTCGACTTCGCCGAGTTGAAGTCAGGGAAGTCTGAGGCCGATATCCCACGTCTACAGTACCGGACATTCTTGCAGTCCCCTGCAGCGAAAAGCCGAGGCCGGCTGAAACTGACGACGAAGCAGACGGACCAGCAGTAGTAGTAGATACGTCGGGAGTCGTTGAGGCTGGTGAAATAGTGGAGAGAGCACACCTGCTCGGCTCTGAACGAGGAGTCACAACCCTAGTGACAGCCTCAGATGTCGACTGGAGGGGGATCGTCGTCCCGGAACCAGGCACCTCTTCACCAGAACACTCAACAGCTCCTGCAGTATCCACTACAGGAAAAGACTGCACATCCCCCACAGAGGAGGAATAACTCTCACCAGACAAGGTCGGCTCGGGAGCCCCCGAACAACCACGTTCTCCTTTCCCGTGGGAGCGGGAGGCACGGCCACGAGAACGAACTACACGGTTAACTGACGCCCAGAAAGTGGATGACCATGATCCACAGACACCACATGGCCGCTCGGCCGAACACCCATTACAGGAGGAACAAGACGAATGTAAATCGTCCACATGCTTTAGCAGCAGACATTGCCCACAAGGAATTGTCCTGGGCATGATAGAGGTGAGAGGAGCAGAGAAGGTGAAATCAGAAAACAGAAGAACACCCCCAAAGAAGAGAGAAAGGTGACAGAAACAAAGACCCCAGACGGACGACCGGGAACCACACAACAGGATGACAACTCTCAAAAGAAAGAAGAAAAACTGTAGGAGTGGTACCCCGCTGACACCTAACTCTAACACAATTAGAAAATTTAGCAAATAAAGCATTAACAATAATTGTGAAAAATAATATTTCCGAACCGCATGGCACATGAAATTCGCGCACGACTCGAGAGAGAACAATTAAATATACATTATGGATATATAATATTGAAGAGAATATAAACAAGAGGCCCCATGGGGCCTGAAGCGCTCATCTTGTACAGAACACAATTTAAACAGAGTCCAAGAATGAGTCTACATTAAGCAAGCCATCTCCATAGGCTACACTGTCAATCCTTGAGTCCCTCAGGAGTGACAAAAATAATCTAGGCATCATGCCTTTTCTTCAGTTGATCATAAGTAAAATGTAGAGCTCCCCTATGAAGCCCCTTGATACAACCTATGTGGATTAATCTTAGTACCTCTAGAGGGTACTGAATACAAAATTTTTAATTCTTCAGCAAAATGGCCAATTCCGGCTGCTATAGAGAGCCCAAATATTAACCCAGGCTCTTGATTTGAACACAGTTAAATCTGACTTCCCTAGAGATGTTGTGTACCGAATATGAAAGCATTCTGACTGTTGGATCTGAAGAAGAGAAATTGTAAAGAAATTTCTTCGAATTGCACTAAGTTCTACCATAGGAAGCCCAAATATTAACCTAGGGACTTGGTTTGAACAATCTAGAATCTGACCCTCATAACAATGATGTATACCAAATATTAAAAGATTCTGACTGGTGGTTCTGAAGAAGAAGATTTTTAAAGAATATTCCCCATATTACCCTATGTTAAAACTTCGGGCTCCTGTAGAGAGCCCAAATATGAACCAATGAGCTTTATTTCAACAAACTTTTATCTGACCCCCCTATGAATGCTGTATACCAAATATCAAAAGATTCTGATGATTGGTTCTGGAGAAAAGATTTTTAAAATTTTTTGCAAATATGCTGACTCAGCATTTTTTCGATGCCCATTACAGAACACCCTAACATAACCGATGGCAATTTGTTTTTACCACTCAATTCTACTGGTCATAAGGATACTTCATACCAAATAAAAGCTCTCTGTTCCATGGGGTTTGGGAAATATGGGCGTTTGAAAATATTTCTATTTTTAGCTCCCAGGGTTCCCATGGGGATGTGGGAATTTTTTTTTTTGCATGGGTCAAGTACTTATGACCCAATACTACCACAAACCAAATTTGGTTCATACCGGACCATCGGTTCAGAAAATAGAAATTTTGGGCGGGGCCAAAAATCTTACCCCTCCTATTACAAAGCCAAATATTACTTCACGGACTTCGTTTGAACAAAATTGATTCTACACCTCATATGGACGCTCCATAGCAAATATCAAGTCATTGTACACACTGGTTCTTGAGAAGAAGATTTTTAAAATATTTTGGAGCATTTTCCCCCACTCCCTCCTTATGGGGCTGGGCATGCTGAGTTGAACAAAAATGAAATGCCCCTATAGGACCATCACTCACACAAACTTTCATTTGAATTGGCCCAGTGGCTTTGGAGGAGAAGACCAAAACATGGTGTTGACGGACGACGGACGGCAAGCGATGAGATTAGCTCAGCTTGACTTTGTCAAGATGAGCTAAAAACACTGTTCCTGAGAATACAAAGGATACACTGATGCACTATGAATCAGGAATCATCAAACAACGAGCTGGATAAACACTGATAAGCGTGCAAAAACATCTCGACACGAAGCAGATGATAAAAAGAATGAGTCTTTAGAGATGGTATATGCGCACTGGCAACGGAAGTCGTGGAGTTGTACTTGGGAGAGAGCGTCCCGTACTGGGTCTGCACCGGTTGCACTCGACCCAGTTTTGGCTTATTTTTTCTTGGTGCTTTTGCACCACTTTTCTTTCCCAAATTGCTTGGGAAAGACAAAAATAGAGAGTATTTTATCCGAGTTAGGGACTTCCACTGTAGTGCAAGTTTGAAGTAAACAATTGTGAGTAGGTTGATAAGAAATGGCAAATGCAAATGTAAGAAGACATTTGTCTGAAGCAGAAATGTGGCGGGTTGTAGGGATGGTGGAGCAAGGGGCTACCCATCGTCAGGTTGGTGAAGCCCTTGCTGTGCACCATACAGTGATCACCAGAGCCTGGGCAAGATGTCAGTAGTATGGCACATCAGTAAGATGGCATGGTGGTGGCAGAGGCAGGGCAACATCTGCAGCTGAAGGCCGGTTTTTGATCATTCAGGCTCGTATGAACCGCTTTGCTACAGCAACCCAGCTTTGCAGTGAACTTCAGAAAGCATCCGGGGTAAATGTTTCGATGCAGACTATCCGGGCAAGGTTGTACGAAGGTGGTCTCTGATCGAGAAGACCATGTATTCGCATTCCACTGTCCCAGAACCACTGCCAGGCACAATATGAATTGGCCATGGACCATGTTGGATGGACCAGAGAAGATTGGCGACTTGTCCTTTTTACAGATGAGTCAAGGTACTACTGACTAGACCACACAGACACACAGATAGGCATTCTAGGGTATGGAGAAGACCAGGAGAGCGATTCCATGCAGCCAACATTGCTGAGCATTACCGCTATGGTGGAGGGTCAATCACGGTCTGGGGCGGCATCAGCTGGGATGGACGTACAGAGCTCTGTGTTCTTGAACATGGTACATTGACTGCACAGCAGTATATTGATGAGATCCTGGATGTCCACGTCAGATTGTATGCAGGTGGGTGATAGATTCATTCTGATGGATGATAATGCCCGTCCTCATGTTGCCCATGCTGTCAGGGAGTACAGATAGAGGGAGGGGATTGAGCGTATGGACTGCCCAGCAAGATCCCCTGACTTCACTCCAATCGAACATGTCTGGAATGAGTTGCAGCTTGCAATTTCAGCCCATCCAGTCCAGCCAACAAGTGCCCAGGAGCTTGGTGCCATGCTGGTCCAAGAATGGAACAACATCCCACAAAGGACCACCAGGAACCTGATTGGGAGCATGAGAAGGCATTGTCAAGCTGTAATTAACAGTAATGGGTCTCGTACTCGATATTGAAGCCATACCAATTCGTTCTGTCAACTTTTTGGCATATTTAAAAATTTCCTCTTTTACCAATAATATCCATTTCCCATGGTTATCGTATTCAAAAGCTAAAAAATAATGTCAAACACAAACAAAATCTTAATTTCTGTACTTAAATCATTAAAGATATAATTAAAAAATATATACACTTTTCATTACAATATTTCAACTAAGACGTAAAACAGGTAGTTGGATATACTTGGTGCTTAGCAAACTTTGAGTAGTATATTATAGATTTCCTATGAACTATGGGAGAGATTATAATAGTATGTGGAGTTCCCATTTTTATTACCTGTAGAATACTATTATAGATTTTCTATGAACTACGGGAGAGATTATAATAGTATGTGGAGTTCCCAGTTTTATTACCTACAGAATACTATTACAGATGTTCTATGATCTATGGGAGAGACTATAATAGTATGTGGAGTTCCCAGTTTTTTTACCTATAGAATACTATTATAGATTCTCTTGTAGTCAATGAACAATGCACTGAATGTTTTGCCGATTAACATGCCAGCAAGTGGCTCTTCAATTATCAACTTTAGTCATCAGAAGACCATCTTAGGTTTATTTTTTTCACATACCTTTGCTATTTTTGCATCATCTTTCTTTTTAGCATTCTGTAGGACCTCTAAATGATGTTTGGCATTGTCATAATAAACAAGTTTCCTTCCTCGTTTCGAAACTTTTACCTGAAATAAAGCAGAATTCATTTGAAAAGATCTTTTTTATTTGAAAACCAAAGTCTATAATAGGCAGAGCCTTTAACAACACTTTAAAAAGCCGAAGAGAAACATAATTTATGACATCACTCAATTATTTTCATCACTTGGAATACTTCTGTGGGATTCCAGACATTTTCAAATAGTTTTTTAGGTCCTCCCCCCCCCCCCCCCAAAAAAAATTCTCTACTTAACCCTTTGAACACTGGTGGTATCATCCATGCCAGTTAAATGGCAGAAATTGGAAGAGTCCATATCCATTATTTGGGGGTACAGCAATTAATATTTTCAACGTGCAGCCTTCAGCCTGCACGTTGAAAACAATAATTGTTCTACCACAAACGTTCACTCAGTGGCCATCCTTCTTAATGAAAATATGACGTATCGTATTGCTGGACCGGAAAAGTGGTCTCTCATGTTGAAAGAGTTAAATAAAGCCCTTCAGGACTTTCAAAGACCAACCACTACCCTAACAATCCAATCTTGCTGTAGCAAAATAGTGACAAGTTTTTCTCGAGCTCACAATCCTTCTGAATATGAATTAGATGTTTATAAGAGAATGTGTGTTAATGTTTTGTAACCATAATTAATTAGTATTCCATTTCTACTTACCTTTAAAGGCTGAAAATGTGTTCTGTACTTTTTTAATGGCTCATCGATCTGGTCTTGTAATTTCTGTACATAATCGTTGAACATCAACTCACATGACTAAAATCATATAAAAGATGATCATTCATGTTGCATTTGAAAACACACTGATAAATTAAAATAATTAACAAATATTAGAGGATGTTATGAGCCATACCACTTGCAACCTCATACAATAATTGTTATATTCTATCAACACTGATAAATTTAAAATAATTAACAAATATTACAGGACGTTGTGAGTCATACCACTTGCAACCTCATACAATAATTGTTGTATTATATCAACACTGATAAATTTAAAATAATTAACAAATATTACAGGACGTTGGGAGCCATACCACTTGCAACCTCATACAATAATTGTTATATCAACACTGATAAATTTAAAATAATTAACAGGTATTACAGGATGTTGTGACCCATACTACTTGCAACCTCATACAATAATTGTTATATTATATCAACACTGATAAATTTAAAATAATTAACAAATATTAGAGGACCTTGTGACCCATACTACTTGCAACCTCATACAATAATTGTTATATTCTATCAACACTGATAAATTTAAAATAATTAACAAATATTGCAGGAGGTTGAGAGCCATACCACTTGCAACCTCATGTAATAATTGTTATACATGCATTATATCAACACTGCTTCTGTCACGATTGCCTTAACACACATGTGTATGTATTATTATTACCCTTTTAAAATTATATAAGCTTCCTGATTGGTCAGTAACCAATACATCCAGTACGGTATATGTAACTCTAATGGGGTGAACAAAGTTGAAAAGGGAGTAAGAGAATATCATGTGACAGCTAAAAGGGGTGTATAGACATTCTAAGGAACACTTTGCCGATTTTCCATTCACCCATTGCCTCAAACATTTTCATCAGGTGTAATAAATATTCAGACTCCAAAACAAAATGATAACAATATTGTTTCAAGAGAATATTCTTAGAACTTGAAATAAAACATGTGTACATACTGCCAATGTCCTATTTTATTGTCGAGAAGAGGGATTCTGTTGTGGAGTTTCTACACTACAAATCCATTGTGGTTTTGAGAAACATGCAACCTATTTTGTTAAATGAATTGTCTCTTCAGTGAAACTTATTAAAGCACTTGTACACAAACCAGAAAATAAGCAGACTGTCATCTGCAAAATGAGGTCCCCAGAGGGTGAATTTAGTGATGATACCCTGCACAGCAGGGTAGCATCACTAAATTTACCCTCTGTAAACCTCAGTCTGAATCAGGGTCTTAAAACTGAATAGAAAGAGGTACCCAGAGGATAAATTGGCTCACTGTATGGGATAGCATCATCAAATTCACCCTCTGGGGACCTCATTCTGCAAATGTCAGACTGCTTATTTTCAGGCCTGCTTGTACATATTTGAATATAGTGTCTCCAATTGTCCAAGACACACAAAGCACTACCTCTCTATCGAATAAAAAACACTTATAAAGTCAACTTGAGTCCCACAATAATAATGATGCGTCATTTCCCAATGTCCTTGAATTGAAGTCTTCCAAATGTTTGAGTTCAATCGAAGGGAAATAACTTAAAAATGTTCTTTTTCAATACATGTAATAAAGAAATTTATCATATGACTCATCCGTTTTGTTCACTTTAAAACATTTAATATTTTTTTTTCATATTAATCAGTGATAAATAAAGCCTTCCATCAATTTCATTGGTCAATTTCAAAACTAGACAATTTGATTGGCTGAACAAAATACAACTGGGCCACATTTTCTTAATTTGCATAATCAGAGTTGGGAGCTTTCATTGGTCAATTTCATAACTGGACAATTTTGATTGGCTAAACAAAATACAACTGGGTCACATTTGCATAATTTCAGCACGGAGAATTTTACGTTATCTGTTCTATTTTAGGGTGGGTTATATTGTATTAATCTTTTACCTACAAGAAAAACGCCATTCATTTTTTTTTTATATTTCCACTTTTTGCTTCCAAAACATAAGATTATGACCCCTCATTGGAATGAGCTCGTTACAATGAGGGGTCATGACCTATGTTTTAGAAGCACAAAATGAAAATTTTTAGTTATACGAGGATGTTTTTTCCAAGTGCCATCTGCAACTCAAGTTAGGTGATGGGTTAAAAAGTCATACTAAGTGGCTAATTTGTGCGTGTGTGTATCATATGATAAATAGAATATGAAATGAGTGTTTTTCTCATACAATGTTTATGAAACTCGTTCAAATTTTCCATTTGGGCTCGCCAGAGGCTCGCCTAAACGGAAAATTCTTAGACTTGTTTCATAAATATTATATGAGAAAAACACTCATTCCATATCCTTTATATATGTTTCTTTCAGTTTCTCTAATTATTACTTTTATCAGGGTTTTCATCACTGGGATACCCTTTGAGGATTATATAATAAAACAAAACTTGACACACTGATGGGGCAGGGTAACAAATTTGTCACAGGGTGTTTCAGATTCGGATCTCCGAAAGATAGTACAGTCCTGTACACCCTGCTGAAACACTGTGTAACTAATATTACGGTCATTCTCATTCTCAAAATAGATACCTCTTATCAAAGGGCTTATGCGAGAATATTAATCAATTCTTGCAATGATTCTCACAAGGATTTGCAATGGAAAACAACAGACTTTAATTCTTTAAAAATGTTTGTTCGTTTTGTTTTCTAGAAATCACTACAGGCCATAAGCTACTGATGGCACTTGACATCCTTGTCTCTGTTATAACTGTCTAGAAATCACTCCAGGCCATAAGCAAAGTTCTGATGACATCTGACATCATTGTCTGTTATAATTATCTCGAAATCACTACAGGCCATAAGCTCCTGATGACACTTTACATCCTTGCTGCTGTTATAATTGTTTAGAAATCACTACAGGCTATAAGCTACTGATGTCACTTGACATCTTTGTCGCTGTTATAATTGTCTAGAAATCACTACAGGCCATAAGCTACTGATGTCACTGGACATCCTTGTCTCTGCTATAACTGTCTAGAAATCACTCCAGGCCATAAGCAAAGTTCTGATGACATCTGACATCATTGCCTGTTATAATTATCTCGAAATCACTACAGGCCATAAGCTCCTGATGACACTTTACATCCTTGCTGCTGTTATAATTGTTTAGAAATCACTACAGGCCATAAGCTCCTGATGACACTTTACATCATTGCTGCTGTTATAATTTACTAGAAATCACTACAGGCCATAAGCTAATGATGTCACTTGACAACTTTGTCGCTGTTATAATTGTCTAGAAATCACTACTGGCCATAAGCTACTGATGTCACTGGACATCCTTGTCTCTGCTATAATTGTCTAGAAATCACTACAGGCCATAAGCTACTGATGTCACTTGACATCCTTGTCACTGTTATAATTGTCTAGAAATCACTAAAGACTATACGCTACTAATAACACTTGACATCAATGTCACTGTTATAACTGTCTAGAAATCACTACAGGCTATAAGCTACTGATGACACTTGACGTCAATGCTGCTGTTATAATTGACTAGAAATCACTACAGGCCATAAGCTACTGATGGCACCTGACATCACTGTCGATGTTATAATTGACTAGAAATCACTACAGGCCATAAGCTACTCATGGTACTTGACATCACTGTCGCTGTTATAATTGACTAGAAATCACTACAGGCCATAAGCAACTGATGGCACTTGACATCACTGTCGCTGTTATAATTGACTAGAAATCACTACAGGTTTACAGCAGTTGAAGACATATGAACCATCGACGTGCAGTATGCCTTAGTATACAGCATCATCGTGCCCCCATGAAGGCTACCGGGATAAAGAGCCTTGCCCAAGGACACAACGTGGGTCATCCTGGACGGGGATTGAACTCGGGACCATTGTCACTATTATAATTGTCTAGAAATCATTACAGGTCATAAGCTACTGATAGCACATTGAGAACATTATCGCCATTATAATTATCTACAAATCACTACAGGCCATAAAGTACTGATGACACTTGACTTCATTGTCACTGTTATTGATTTATTTATTGGTGTTTAGGGTCAAATACTTGTGCACAATGGCTAATCATGACCGTGGCAGTTTTACGGGTGGAGGAAGCCGAAGAACCGCCGAGCAACGATGAGCAGCTGCCAGCTCCCCAACATCGTAACTCCGCACTGCAGCACAGGCAGGATTAGATTGGTTGAAGACAGGCCTGAAAATAAGCAGTTTGACATTTGCAGAATGAGGTCCCCAAAGGGTGAATTTGATGATGCTATCCCATACAGAGGGCCAATTTATCCTCTGGGTACCTCTTTCTGTTTAGTTGTGAGACCCTGATTCAGATTGAGGTTCATAGAGGGTAAATTTAGTGATGCTACCCCGCTGTGCAGGGTAGAATCACTAAATTCACCCTCTGGGGATCTCATTTTGCTGATGAAAGTCTGCTTATTTTCTGGTTTGGTTGAAGACATGCACACCATCGACGTGCAGTACACCTTAGTACACAGTGTCATTGTGCCCTCATGTGAACAATCAGGGTTAAGTGCCTTGCCCAAGGACACAATGCAGGAGTCCGAATCACCCATCCAATGATTAACCAGGCTTGACGTTGCTTAACTTTGGTGATCTGACAAGAACCGGTTACCACAACGCCACCGTGCCCCCATTGTCACTGTTAGCATCAAAAGAAAGTGTTCTGGGTGTGCAATTATGACTGACTCTTTAACCCTCTACACTCTGATGTCAAAATGCCAAAGTTTTCAGCTGCAAATTTTTCCCACAATGCAACTGAGAATTTAATAAATTATATCTTATTTGACAGAGCTCATTGAGCTCTGTCAAACAAGATATATTTTGTTAAATGTTTCATTCTATGTGGACAATATGGAGTTAATGATGCAAAGTTTGAAATACTACCAGAGTGCTACGAGTTAATTCAGAAATTATAGATTTTATAAATTTACAGGTGCTCCCCATGCGCAAGACAGAGGTAAAACGCTGCTCAATAAATTCACCAAAATGATTACCAGTGAGAATGTTGTAGACAGAACTAGGACTTTGGCTTTTGTTGGGTGGGGGTTAATTTGTAACCATTTCCAATCTCTGAGAGTGCAGATTTACTTTTTTTTCTTGATAAATGAAATTAATAATTACCTTGAGTGTTTCTTTAAATGTGTTTTCATCTTTCCATTCTGGCTCATATGTTTCTGTGATACAGGTAGCAAATGACTTTGATGCTGCGGCCATATCTGTAATTGAGAAATAATGACACTGTTCAGCATTATACACTTCACCCTTTACCTAATGTTACGGCCAATGCCTTCCACGCCGTCCAGAGCGTTTCACAAAATTTGCCATTCAAATTTATTAAGTTTTCATTTCTCAACAAGCTCATTCCAGTGGGGGTGGGGGTGGGGGGAGGCGGGGGGGGGGGGGGGGGGGGGGGGGGGATGGGGGGGGTGGGGGAGGGGGGTTGTCATCGGCTATGTTTTTAGATGGTATGATCAATGTGGAATGCATTGTAGGAAACAAGAAGAAGAGCACAAGAGAGATTGAGAATTTCAGAGGGAAGTGGAGTGGAGGGGTAGAAATACCCCCCCCCCCACACCCTTGCTTTCTACACCACTGTGTTACAGAGCACAAAATGAAAATTTTCAGTTGTTCAAATTTTTTTCACTATTTGTATTGGCTCCAGGGCTAGAAATATATATGAGAAAAGAAAGGGCTGATCACTGGGGAGATGTTTATACAAGGTGACACAAAGAAATATAAACATAACTATCTGCACATCACAGGCAATAAACCTTCCACCAATTCAATGATATTCCTCACACATGCTATTCTATTTACCTGAATTGAAAAGTGAAAATACGTCTAGTTATTAGAATCTGTAGGGGGCGCGGTGGCTCAGTAGGTAGAGGTGCAGGCTGCATGCTGAGAGGTCCTCGGTTCGAATCCCACCTGCAGCAACCGCGTTGTGTCCTTGGGCAAGACACTTCACCCCCATTGCCCCTGTGGGGGCACGATGACGCCCTGTACTAAGGCGTACTGCACATCGATGGTACGCATGTCTTCAACCAATCTAACCCTGCCTGTGCTGCAGTGCGGAGTTACGATGTTGGGGAGCTGGCAGCTGCTCGTCGTTGCTCGGTGGTTCTCTCCGGGTACTCCGGCTTCCTCCACCCGTAAAACTGTCACGGTCATGATTAGCCATTGTGCATAAATATGTGACCTTAAACATCAATACATACATAAATACATATTAGAATCTGTATGAGCACAGAGGTATGGACCCAGGTCACCAAACAGGAAAGGAGATTTATTTATTTAATGACACTTTCGACTGCCAGGGTCACCTCGTGAGGGACAGTTTTACAGGTGGAGGAAGCCGGTGTACCGGAGATTTTCACTGAACAACAGCAAACAACTCCCCAATGAATGTACTAATTCCACACAAGCAGAGTTAGCACTGGTTGAAGACAAGTGAACTATCGACGTGCAGTACGCCTCAGTACACAATGCCACTGTGTTCTCACATGGGCAATCGGGAATACATGCCTTGCCCAAGGACACAACACAGTTAGCCCTGGCAGGGATCGAACATTGGACCTTTCAGTTTGATGTTCAATGCCTAACCAGTGAGTCACCGCACTCCCTAAGAGAGGCGATGACTTTTATAAGAGTTTATTTCCATGTAATGCAATGCCTACAAATGAGGAGATCAGTGTGATACTATCATAATCTGTGTTACTCCCTTTCCGTTAGATGTTGTGCCTCAGCAACAAATAATGTCAGGTTACATACACAAGGGTTTACTTTCATGTAAGCAACAACCAGAAACAATATTAGGATGAAATGAGGTATATGACAACCAGTAACAATATTAGGATGAAATGAGGTATATGACACACAGAGAATCTTCCAAATGTTGATAGTTGGAAATTTCGTAAATGACTGTTTAACCCTTTACCTAACCTGAAAAGCAGAAGACACTTGCAAAAATAATTCTTGAATAACTAATTTTTTTTCATTTTTTGTCTCAAAAACATAGGTTATGACCCCTCGTTGGAACAAGCTCGACGAGCTCGTTCCAACGAGGGGACATAACCTATGTTTCAGAGACAAAAAATGAAAAAAATAATGAAAATTAATTGGCGATTTTTGAGAATAGCGCTGGCCGGTTTTGGCCGTTACGTTAGGTAAAGGGTTAACAATCGGAATGTAGTGACTATCCACCAGTAATAGGACAATACATGGACACAGAGTGCTAAACAGTTATATCTTATTTATTTATTTGTGTTTTTAAGGTCACATATTTCTGTACAATGGCTAATCATGACCGTGACAGTTTTATGGGTGGAGGAAGCCGGAGTACCCGCAAAGAACCACCGAGCAACGGCGAGCAGCTGTCAGCTCCCCAACATACCAACTCCACAGAAGCAGGGTTGGCACTGGTTGGAGACAGGTGCACCATCGACGTGCAGTACGCCTTAGTACAAAATGTCATCGTGCCCCCACGTGGGGGTGAAGCGTCTTGCCCAAGGACACAACACGGTTGCCGCAGGTGGGATTCGAACCGAGGACCTCTCGGCTTGCAGCCTGCACCTCTACCAACTAAACAGTTATACCATTTATCTAATCAATGATTGGACAAGACATGGACACAGAGTGCTAAACTGTTTTATTATTTATATCATTTATCTAATCTGCGATTGGACAATACATGGACACACAGAGTGCTAAACTGTTATATCATTTATCTAATAAGCGATTGGACAATACATGGACACAGAGTGCTAAACTGTTATATCATTTATCTAATCAGTGATAGGACAATACATGGACACAGAGTGCTAAACTGTTATATTATTTATCTAATCAGTGATTGGACAATACATGGACGCAGAGTGCTAAACAGTTATATCATTTATCGAATCAGTGATTGGACAATACATGGACACAGAGTGCTAAACTGTTATATCATTTATCTAATCTGCAATTGGACAATACATGGACACAGAGTGCTAATCTGTTATATCATTTATCTAATCAGAGATTGGACAATACATGGACACAGAGTGCTAAACAGTTATATCTTTTATCGAATCAGTGATTGAACAATACATGGACAGAGTGCGAAACTGTTATATCATTTATCTAATATATATACAGAGATGATAGAGAATTCACAAAGGAACAGTGGTACACTGATCAGTCAGTAGCAGAACATTTTCCAGTGGCCCGAGCCCATAGTGGATTGCCCTTTCCTATGACCGATTTCAATTCATTCTACATTGTTTGGCTGGGGGCGCGGTGGCTCAGTTGGTAGAGGTGCAGGCTGCAAGCCGAGAGGTCCTCGGTTCGAATCCCACCTGCGGCAACCGCGTTGTGTCCTTGGGCAAGACACTTCACCCCGATTGCCTCCATGGGGGCACGATGACGCTGTGTACTGATGGCGTACTGCACGACAATGGTGCACATGTCTTCAACCAATCTAACCCTGCCTGTGCTGCGGTGTAGAGTTCAGAGTTACGATGTTGGAGAGCTGACAGCTGCTCGCCATTGCTCGGTGGTTCTCTCCGGGTACTCCGGCTTCCTCCACCTGTAAAACTGTCACGGTCACGATTAGCCATTGTGCATAAGTATGTGACCTTAAACACCAATAAATAAATAATAAATAAATATTGTTTGGCTCAGTGTCTTTGAGTTGTCGTTTCATGAGTAAATTTAATCCCTTGATAGTGATGAAAGCAAGTATTGTCATTTACATTGGGGCAGTGGATCAACTGGAAGTAAATGGCCACAATATTTGGCGCCACTAACTGCTGGCTTGTTGAGGAGAGATAAGCTATATTTTTGAGACAAAAAATGAAAACTAGAGAGAAATAGCAACCTAGGGACTTAACTTGAATAAACTTGAATCCCCAAATATGAATCCAGGGACTTGATTTGATTTGAACAAACTTAAGTCTGCGTCTGCTAAGGTATTGTACATGTGTATGCACAATGGCTAATTGTGGCCATGACAGTTTTAGGGGCGGAGGAAGCCGAAGTACCTGGAGAGAACCACTGAGCATAAACAAGCAACTGTCAGCTCCTCAACATTCTAACTCTGTTCAAGCTTCGCTCAAGCAGGGTTACAGTGGTTGAAGGCATGTGCACCATCAACGTGCAGTACACCTTATTACATGGCATCATCATGCCCCCATGTAGGCAACCGGGATAAAGTGCCTTGCCCAAGGACACAACGCAGGTCGTCCCGGACAAGGAAATACGATCTGTAGACTGTGTTAAAGGTTTTGGGGCTTTGAGCCCACGTAATTGTCATGGTTGACCGATCATGACCAAAAAGGGGGATTCCCATCTAGACATTATATGGAGTCATCCTACCAAGTTAAATGAAATCCCTTCATAAATACAATCTGTAGACTGTGCTAAAGGTTTTCGGGTTTCGTTCTCTCGCAGTCATCATGGTTGACCGATCGCGACCAAAAGGGGACGTTCTCATCTAGGCATGGCCTCAAACCTGGATATGAAATTTTGTGATGACTGGACAATAACCATGGGGTGTAGCCTGTGCTAAAGAAATGTGAACAGGCTCACAGACTTACAGACTCACAGACTACTGCACGTGTGATGGCAATAGCTTATACTGACTTTGTCAAGTAAAGCTAAAAATGAAATGACAATTGCGAGGTATGGGAAAACTGAAATTTTTGGTTCTAGAGCCTTGTCCATTTATAGCAATAATTGCCCCCCCACTCCAACCTAAGATGGTAGCAGGTGAGAGTTTTTTATATGTTACCAACCAGCGTTCCAGCGATCCAGTTATATAAAGATCAGTACATACATGCCATTCAGGCCTAAAAATAAGCTATCTGACATTTGCAGAATGAGGTCTCTGGAGGGTACATTTGATGATGCTATCCCATACAGCGGGCCAATTTATCCTCTGGGTACCTCTTTGTTTAGCCTTGAGACCCTGATTCAGATTGAGCTTCACATAGGGTAAATTTAGTGATGCTACCCTGCTGTGCAGGGTAGCATCACTAAATTCACCCTCTGGGAGCCTCATTTTGCAGATGACAGTCTGCTTATTTTCTGGCTTGATGGCAGGATATCATCTGCAATATCGAGACAGTTTTAGGGAATGGCACAACATCATCCCCAATACTCAACAGGTCCTCATCTCCAATCACCCACTTTTGAACTTGTGGCCATGATAGAAACGTCATGGTCGAAATAGCTACTCGGGAGCTGATGATAAGAATTCAGACGATCCGGCGCTGCTCGAATCACTTTGCTCATAATATCCGATTGACCCAGTCTACTGGGGAATGTCTTCTGGCAATCACCTGCAGACTGAAGCAATTTGATATTGATGAATCACAAGCCTCCTATTATTCAGGCATCTCCACAATTTCTCCATGCCATGTATTTTTTCAAGTAATCTAGAGGCCAGAATGTTCCACCCCATTCTATCCAAACTGAAGTTGAGGCAGGGAGAAACGGCTGGAGAAATTCTTATAATCAAGACGATCGTTTCCTTTTACGGCACCCTTCGTAACATTCTCAACCATACTGAAACCTTTTCTCTCGCCCCGGGTGCCAGCAATCTATCTTATACTCACGTATAGGCTTCAGCTTCATCATCAAGTTGTGTCTGCGTTATTTTTATGCCTATGAGTGCGTTTTCATACATAAGCATACAGTACAAGGGTGTGTGAGTGTATGTGTGTTGTTCGCGTGAGTGTGTGTGTTTTTGTGTGTGTGTTTTGTGGGTGAGATCGTGAAGTCCGCTTTTGGGACTCTCATATTCCCACTGTTTTTTGTTAGTTTTGTCTTTTAGGCCACACAAAGTAGATCTTCTGTTTCTCAGGCCATTATTTGTGAAATTGCATGCGGGCGAGCGTTTTTTTTATTTTATTTTTTATTTCAGTAATTATTTCTTAAAAAAGTTCATGTTCTTGGTTCAAGTTTTAGGCCTCATAATCTACAAAATAGCATGGGGGGGGGGGTGGTGTATTTCATCCCGTGAGTGCAAGAAGGCTTTGCAATGCTAAAGCATTGCAAAGCCTTCTTGCACTCAAGGACAAATTCATCAATTTTTTAAACTTTTTTTCAAGTTTAAATTGGTTATAAAAAGAGAGCATGCGGCAGCCAAAAGGACCATGTGGGAGGGCTTGAGAAACAGAATTTTTATTTTTTTAGGCCTTATTACATTATATTATTTGTAATTATATTTATTTATTTATTGGTGTTTAAGGTCATATATTTCTGCACAATGGCTAATCATGACCGCAACAGTTTGATGGGTGGAGGAAGCCGGAGTACCCGGAGAGAACCACCGAGCAACGGCGAGCAACTGTCAGCTCCCCAACATACTGACTCCACACAAGCAGGGTTAGCATTGGTTGAAGACAGGTGCACCATCGACCTGCAGTACGCCTTAGAACACAACGCCACCGTGCCCCACGTGGGCAATGGGGCAGAAGTGTCTTGCCCAAGGACACAACTCGGTTGCCACAGGTGGGATTCTGTTATTTGTAATTCCTTGATGTCATGTAACTATAATGTTTGTTACCTATGACATAATAAATAATAATTAGAGCTGTGGGTTAACCAAAACCGAACCGAGGTTTTTAGTTTTTTTAAAAAACCGAAACCAAAACCGTCGACATCCCGTAATCTAAGGTTTTTTGTTTTTTATTAAATACTCTCTTGCTGCAGAAATTCACAGAATGTAGCCATTCCAGGGCAGTGGGAGTACCCAGACACTGCCAATGGCAGTGTCTGGGTACTATCACTACTCTGGGAAGGCAACATTCTGTGGATTTCCGACATTTCAGCTTAGTTGTGTTTGCAGCTTTCCTCAAGTTGCGTGTAGGTGTCAGACCTCGAAAAATGGCCAAGCACAATAAAAGTTCTGTATATTTAGGTAATTATTATATTGGCCTTCCTGATTCTTCATGTACATGTATTATAGCTTATTTCGGGCATTCATTGAGTTTCATTCAATTTCACTACCATTCAGTTATGATTCTGGACATAAGAATGAGTTTTATTGAATTTTACTTGGCCTCATGAACAAACCGAAAACCGAACCAAACCGAGGTTTTACTCCACCTGAAAAACCAAAACCGAACAAGAAATTTAAAAACCTACAGCTCTAATAATAATTATACAATGTCTATCCACAAAGACTGAAAATATAGTAGCAGTCAATCTACAATTTATTCAGAATTGTACTGCATGAGCAGTGAAACTCCCTCTTCAGTATCAAAGAAAGCCATAAAGTTACATCACTTAAATTTCATGAGCTGAAATATTTATAAATGAAATAATAAGTTCAGTCATTATTTACCAGTTGACCGATTTCTTTTCCATACTCAAGAATCAGATTGACAACCAACCTGATATTATTTCATGACCTCAATTGTTATTTTATGCAAAATTTGGAGAATGTAGAAGTCCATCTACAAATACAAACAGCTACTTTTTTTATATAAACAGATATAAATGTTCAACCTGAGATAGAGTGACATGAATTCCATACAGTTGTGTACATAACACAGTGCCAAAAACTGATTTTTTTTTTTTTTCAGAAGGTACAGTTATTTATTATTGGGGCTTAACATCACTTTCTGTAACTATGACTATATATCGTCACCACTGCATTGTAGTTTAACCCTTTACCTAACGAATCGCCCATATCTGCCCGTGTAATTTACAAACTGAGTTGAAATTTTTTTTTTTAAATATTTCAACAAAACCATATCATGTGACCTCTCACTGGAACGAGCTTGTTCCAATGAGGGGTCACATGATATGGTTTTGTTCATCAAAAGATTTAATCCCAGGCATCAGTTACTTAGTTCTTCCACACCAGTGTGCAAAATTAGTCTCAAGTTCATATGGGTTTACAAACAAGAGGTGTGTATCAGAGATGCAGGTGTGGAGTTTGGGTGGCAAGCAGAGAATGTTGCATGCCCATACCCTGGTTATCACTCATATGCCAGTTGTCAAATCTGGAACCTTTCTTCAAGTAATAATGCTAACAAGTTCCGAATTCATAAAAATAGTTTATTTAGGGCCCATAACTCTGTAATGAAAAATTGAGCTGGGCCAGTTTTCACACTCGCTTGAGATATTATTGCAAAAGACCTGGATGGTAAATATTAGTGAAATCGGAAAACGTTTGTTCAAGTTATTGCACTAACTAGCTCAACGTTCATAAAACTTGACTAAGAAAGGCCCAAAATTATAACTCTGTAACAAACTAGAGATAGCCACCAGGGGTGGCCAATCCCCACCAAAATATCACCCTGATACAGTAACGTTGGTAATATATTTTATCTTACAATCAACATGTATTTTGTCTGTATTAACTCCGCAACTGTCGTGTATCCGACCCCCTGATACAGATGTTTGTATCAGGGGGTCAGATACAAGCACGTTCCTTTCGTGCGAGTTCCATTTTTTTTCTTTTTGTTCATCCATACGAATAAATAGTTCGTTATATATATTTGTCTACATTCTTGACTTATCCCCAATATATTGTAAGATAAAATGAATATTATTTATTATTTATTTATTGATGTTTAAGGTCACATATTTATGCACAACGGCTAATCATAATGGTAACAATTTTACGGGGGGAGGAAGCTGGAGTACCCGGAGAGAACCACCGAGCAACGACGAGCAGCTGCCAGCTCCCCAACATCGTAACTCCGCACTGCAGCACAGGCAGGGTTAGATTGGTTGAAGACATGCGTACCATCAACGTGCAGTACGCCTTAGTACACGCCGTCATTGTGCCCCCACGCGGGCAATGGAGATGACGTGTCTTGCCCAAGGACACAATGCGGTTGCCGCAGGTGGGATTAAAAAATGATTATTACCATTATGTGGATGTACAAAATATGTATCTGAGTCTCGTACCGGGTTCTAAGGGTAGATCACGACTCGCCTTCGACTTGTCATGATCTGCCCTTAGAACCCAGAGCTTGACTCGAATACATATTTTGTACATCCACATAATGGTAATAATCTCTATATATTAAATTAACACAGCCACTGACTGTTGGTCGTATTTACTCAAATAATACAGAAAAGATTACCTGTATTTGATGGGAACTGATAGATATCTAATTGGTCTTCATCTTTAGGTGGAGATGAACAGTTTCTTTGGTATTGAATGTTTTTATTTTGTAATCACAGATCTTAGTGTCACATACGTATTGATGTCATAGACACACTTTATTCTCTGGAGTTTAATAATTTTTTCATATTTCTGTCTGGTTGATCCTCCAATTAATTTGATATAGAAAATGGCGGAAACCAACTCTGAATACTTTAAATTTAAGGTCACTGTGACCTCTACTTTTGAAACAATGACCAAAAAATAAATAGTGTTCTTCCTTTCATCATGCTCAACCCATAAACCAAGTTTAGTTTCGATCAGGCAAGCAAAATTTCAATTTGAGAAGCCAACTCTGGTAAATGTTTAAGTTCAAGGTCACTGTGACCTTGAACTTTGGCACAATGACCTCAAAATAAATAGGGTTCTTCCTCTCATCATGCCTAACCCACATGCCAAGTTTGGTTTCAGTCGGCTATGTAGAATTACAGAGCAGAAACCAACTCTGATAAAAAAAAAATAAAGTTAAAGGTCACTGTGACTTTGATCTTTGGTACAATGACCCCCAAAATGAATAGGCTTCTTCTTATCATCATACCTAACCCACATGCCAAGTTTGGTTTCAGTCTGCCAAGTGGAATTTTAGTAAAAGAACAGCAACCAACTCCAGCTTCAGATGGACAAATGGACAGACAGCACCATGGCTATATCCCCCCGACATTATAATTATTTGTTAACTCGACCATTAAAAACTGCTTAGGAAATAAATAAGTAAAGTTCAACCCTGTTAATTTAATGCTTTGCGACTGAAAATTATTTACTTAACCAGAGTATTCAATTAACAAGGATTTGGTCATTTTCCAGTATTCTCTAGAAGATGAACAAGAGAAACGCGAAGTGTGGCATATGCCCCCACCTGCAATACCATGGATAGCATTATGCCCTCAAAAGCATGACATGTGCCTGCAGCAATCTGTACTAATATAAACAAGCATGGCAAAAATTATTTCAATCCAACGTATGATGACAGAGCTAGAGCAGCAAATATGTTGGACGGACACATTTTTCAATCATCCCCTAAGTTAAACAAGGGCAAATAACACTGTAAATGCTCATGCGAAGATATGAATTCTACTGTAGGATCCGTTCCCCCATGCTGAGGAACAAGCATGGTAAAAATTATTTGAATTCAATGTATTATGTCAGAGCGAGAGCAGCAAATATGTTGGACAGAAAAACTTTTTTCAATCATTTTTCAATAATAATCCCCTAAGTTAAACAAGGGAAAATAACTCTGTAAATGTTTACGCGAAGATGTTAATTCCGCTGTTGGGTCCGTTCCCCCAGGTTGACGGACAAGCATAGCAAAAATTATTTGAATCTGACAAATAATGACTGTGCTAGAGCAGCAAATATGTTGGACGGACACATTTGTGTTACGCACGAATGTACGCAGCTCTCCACTAGATACCCCCTCCAACCAAGTCAGGGGCATAACAAAACATTTATTTTATTGCATCTTGTTTGAAAGAGCCCACAAAGTTCTGACCAACAAGATATAATAGAATATATGCCTATATGGCATGTACAGTATGTGGAGAGTGGATTGTAACAAAATCACCTGTGGAGTGGAATTATCACCCAAAGTATCACTTTCAAATTTTGTACATGTGGACAAAAAACACAAGCAATGCTTTAGCCAATGAACCTCCGGGTATAACCCGGAGGTCCATTGGCTCGAACTTTGCTTGTGCTTGTTATGCTTTGCAATGAATTTGCAATTATTGCTTGGGTGGAATCTCCACTCTGCAGGTGATTTAGTGACAATACACTCTCCACATACTGTACTGAATCCAAACAAGGGCAATTCAGTGATTATCATGGTAATTTCTTGATTTATTACAAGATTTTTTTATTCATTTAACAGGAAGTTGTTCAATACCTATATGCAGGGACCAGCCTAGGGGGAATTTTAGGGAGACTTCAAGTCTCCCTCCAGAAAAAATAGGGAGACTGCAGAGTCATGTAGGGAGACTTCATAGGCAAGTGGGGAACATTAAGAATATTCATGTACCACCCCCGCCGCCCCTTCATATTTTCAATTTATGGTCCTCCATTAACGTACAAATAATCCAGGTCTAGTTGTCTATGATGCATCTGTGCCAGGTTAAAAAAATCACAATGTAATTATTGACTGAAAATCCCCCACTGCTACCTTCTCCTTCATGACCCCTCACCTCTTCTTTGTGCCAATCCCCCATCACCCTCTTGTGGTTGCCTTTCAACAAAGTCTACTAAGCTAATAATTTCCTAAGTCTGAAAGTGTGAACAGGACCAGATGTAAGAAGGTTGCTTGGGAGGTACTTTGTTAGTTAATAAACAAAATACATTCTGGGGTCGAGTATTTTGTAAAAGAAATGTCATTCCGCATCATTTTTATGGCATTCCGGTGTCATTCCGCGTCATTTCATGTCATTCCGATGTTTAGGAGGACCCTTTTTCAAGATCGTCCACATGCACACTTGTGTCCTGTACAAAGCTTTTCTTGACATCACTAAAGCTTTTTTTCATGTGTTTCAATTCCATTCGTGTTTTTCTGGGAATAGACAGACCAACAGTTAACAGTCGTCAGCAAATCGAAATGAAAATAATGTGTTATAAAATACGTCCGTTGTGTATACATTTTCGGCATCCTAAGCGACGTTACCTACTTTCAAACTGGGTTGTTTGTTGAGTCGCGTAAGTCACCTATTTTCGTTTCGACACTTGAAGCTCTGACTGGAACGCAACAAAATAGAAATAAAAAAATCCGCCAAAAGCGACAATGGACAATTGCTTGTCGTGTGATTTCAAATAAATGGACGTTTATTTGACGAATTAAAATGCCCATTTATCACACTCGAGCACATTCGATTTTTGAAAATACTCGTTTTCATGTAAACCTCGCATCACTCAGTTCAGCCTTTTCTCATTTTGGCCAATTTTTAGAGGGCGACTTGTAATCGCCCAGACTATTTTTCTAGGCGACTTTGGGCTTAGAAGGGCGACTTAATCGCCCTCACGGCTGGTCCCTGCCTATATGCAATTAACAGGTTGATTTGTGTTGATGGTATGGTAAATGAATTTGTGTTTGGAATTAATATTCAATTAACCCTTTACCCAATGAATCAGGCACAACCGCCCGTGCAATATACAAATTTCAGCAGTTGAAAAAATATTATTTTTCAAAAACTTTCAACAAAACCATATCATGTGACCCCTCGTTGGAACGAGCTCGTTCCAACGAGGGGTCACATGATATGGTTTTGTTGCAATTTTTTGGAAAAATTTGAAAAAATGATATTTAAAATAATAAATTTTGATATCGTCTGCATTGGGTAAAGGTTTAACAGGGTTATTCAATTAAGACATATCCAATTAAATGTGCAAAAATTAGTCTTTAGTTTTCCAATAATTTTTTGCTAATACTGTTTGGTAAAAAGTAAAAGAAAAGCACAGTGTATCGCTTATAATTACCTCATTAAACATAAATAGTTTAGAGGCCATGTTTGTAAAGTTCAACTAAAGGTTTATAATAACTTCAATGATGACCACATACTTTAAATTGTTTACTTTTGACAAAATGTCACCTGTAGATGTTTATTTAAATAAACCATTGCCACTAATTTACACCTTCCTTGATGAATAAGCTGATTTAATTGTGTTGGTTTACCTTTAGCCTTTCACCAAGAATTTCTCAAGATTGAGGATAATGATTTTATAGAAATACTATCTGTAGTACAAGCAAAGAAGAGGACCCAAGGAGCCTTAATCACTCACCCGACAAAGTGGTTCAAATAAGTATTTGGAGTCACATTCAGTTAGACATGGTTCATCAACACTACAAATGAATGAAGTCATGAAAGGCAAATTTTATGTAAAAACACTGAGGAATGGATCTGAACAAACATGAACCTAACATGCTCACCTCCCCAACCACATTAGAGAGCCAAAATCTTAAGCCAGGGACTCAAACTGAACAAACTTAAATCTGATCCACCTTGAGATTTTATATACCAATTATGAAAGAATCCTGACTGGTGGATCTGAAGCAGAAGTTTTTAAAGAAATGTCCTCACATTGCACAAAGTTAAACTTTGGGTGCCAAAAGAGAGCCAAAATATTAGCCCTGAGATCTGTTTTGAACAAACTTGAATCTGACCCACCTGGAGATGTTGTATCCCCAATATGAGCTCAATGAGCTCGTTCCAATGAGGGGCCACATGATATGGTTTTGTTGAAATATTTTGAAAAATTTAATTTTTTCAACTTCTCAATTTGCATATTAAGCGGGCGGATACGGGCAATTCGTTAGGTAAAGGGTTAATGAAGAACTTATAACTCAATAAATACCACATACTAGATTTGGTACAAATCAGCTCATCCTTTCAGAAAATAGAAATTTTGGGCAGGGCCAAAAATCTCACCCTTTCCATTATGAAGGCAAATATTGCTCTACCAACTTTGTTTGAACAAACGTGACTCTACATCTCAAAATATTAAGGGAGCTCAGTACCAAATATCAAGTCATTGTCCCCACTGGTTCATGATAAGATTTTTTTTTAAATTTGGGAGCATTTTCCCTCCCCCTCCCCCTATGGGGTGTGGCCCACTGATTTGAACAAAATCAAAATGCAATGTCAGAACAAACAATCACCTCAAATTTAACTGAAATCAGTCCATTGGTTTCGTCGGAGAAGTCACAAACACCATGTTCACAGAAGATGGATGACAAGATGACAGATGGAGGCCGGAAGGTGAGTGATCACAATAGCTCACCTTGACTTACAGTCAGGTGAGTAAGTTAATAAAAATTCATGAGAGGGCTAAGTTGTTTCTGCAGCTACTAGTAAGGCATCACTCAACTGTACTGAGGACCTGAAGCACGAAAGAAGTGTTTCTATAGATAAAAATTTAACTGACATACACAACCCTTGCTTCCCTACCAAGAGAAGTGAGAAGTTGAGCAACAACCAGAAGTTTCTTGTTCGTCCCACCCAGTGAAAGGAAACTTATTCCCAAGAATTCTCTTTCCATAACAATGTGGGGCTCAAAATATTGCATATTTGCAAGTTGAAGGCCCCTTTGTTATGCAGTGGAACCCTGTTAATTGAACAGCCATTTTACCAATGAAAATTATTCAATTAACAGGAGTATTTATTTGAGGTTTAACGACACTTTAACAGCCAGATCATATCGTGTCGGTGACAGTTTTATGGGTGGAGGAAGCCTGAGTACCTGGAGAGAACCGCGAGCAACGACGAGCAGCTGCCAGCTGCTTAACATCATAATTCCGCACTGCAGCATGGGCAAGGTTAGATTGGTTGAAGATATGCACACCATCGTTGTTAAGTATGCCTTAGTGCACAGTGTCATCGTGCCCCCATATGGAAGATAGGGGTTAAGTGCCTTGCCCAATGACACAACGCAGGAGTCCAAATTGATCACTCAGACAGTCACCCATTCAAAGACTAACCGGGCTCGACATTCCTTAACTCCGGTGATCTGACGAGAATGGGAAACAGGAGTATACAATTTCAATTAATAGGGATTGTGTCACTTTCCTTTATTCCAGAGAAAAACTTAGCATTTATTCTATCTTGTTTGACAGAGCTCCATGAGCTCTGTCAAGCGAGATATAATAGATTAAATAATAGATTAAATGCCTGTATTGGATGTACTGGGGCCAAATAGGTCTACAAACAAAGTAAAACTGGGGAGAGTAAAGGTAATTTCTCGACAGGTTACAAGAGTTTTTATTCAATTAACAGGAGTTTACTCTATAAGCTATATTCAATTCGTTTGTACTAGTGGTATGGTAAATAGTTTTGTGTTCGGAAATTATAATTAATTAACAGAGTTATTCAGTAAAAAAAATATTCAATTAAGTGGGCTCCATTGTATAAGCCACACTTCATTTTGGGAGCTATGCATCTCCACCTTTTCATTGAATCTCTGCCACTCTAACATACTAACAAACATACATTAGTTTTAACGACTATAACTACCCATTCGGGTATCAGGCTTCCATGGAAAATCATTGATTTATATTATTAGCAATGTAAATGCCAATGTTCTTTACCAGTGAATCAGAAGGTGGTGGGAAGGGCCTTTCGAATCAGGCTTTTTCTGTTCGAATCAAATACAAATCAAATTGCATAGTGAAGGTGCGATTTCAGACCAAAGTCAAACTGAATCAGACATTTAGTTGGAAAATGTGATGACCGCATACATCACAGTTGACAAGCCTCTCGCATTCCAGGGTTCCCCCAGAATATTGAAAACAAAATTCAAGGACTTTCAAGGACCTTTTTGAAGAAAATTCAAGAATATTCAAGGACTGGCTCGGGGCTGAAACGTCCTAAGGCCGAAACGTCCCAATGGCAATACCCCCTTTACAAAAAGTAGTCAATTGTACCTCAGTTCACAAGTTGTGAACCAAGGTAAAATTTACTACTTATTGTTTGTCAAGCAAACATGTGTGCACGTTTTCATCACTGTGGCAACTGTTTCATCTGCTATGAAAGCCCTCATTTCAGTCGCATCTGTATCCACCCAAGATCGTGCAAGTGCGAATGGTTTCATGTTTGGTTTTTTTTTCAAAGTATTGTTTGGCATATAAATTTGTTTGCGAAGTGCACAGTTCAATAAAATCATTGTCAAAAAATTTACTGAAAATGTCCAACTCACGCTCGTTGCCATCCACAGAAAACTGAATGCCCGTGGGCTTGTCAAATTTTTTTAACCATGGGTGGTGGAACGAATCCCCCAAATTCAATGTTTTGTCAACATGAACTGATTCGCCGGCATTTACATTTTCTTCCAAATTGCTTTTACACGATTCGAATTCATCTGACGAGTCTTCTTTGATATTTCTTATGAAAGAATATCCAGGAAAACCATCCTCATCCGAATCAGAATCCTCAATAATGTCATAGAAAGTTGATAAATTATTTTCAATTGATGACGCCATTTTCCAAACAAAGTCGAAGTGGGACGTTTTGTCCCCCTGTCGGACAAAGTATTGGAACACGTGCGTTACTTTATATGGAAACTCATGACGATTCCGTTTGAAATCAAAAGGTTTTCTTTGGTTGTTAAACATAATTCGACCAGGGAAGCCCCCTCTGTACTAATAAACATGAGCCGACCAAGTGCTAAGAGTTAATTAATATTAAAAACACCTACTTGTTTGGACTTGCCAACAAATTTATTCATTCCTTTTCGGACCGCTATTATGCTTGTGATAAATCGGCGATCAAATTCAAGGACATTCAAGGACCTTTTACTGATATACCTCGTTTTCAAGGACTTTCAAGGCCTTGAAAATAGCGTTTCAAATTCAAGGACATTCCAGGTTTTCAAGGATCCACGGCTACCCTGAATTCCCATGCTTTCAAGTTCACGCTCTGTTCAGCCATCTCTATAACTGATATATGCAAATGCAATCGGACATAACGTCTGTATAACGTCTAATGATTTTATTCATGACTGGATACTGACCTTTAAATTACCCCCAACAACTCTGACTGTCCAGTTAACCATAATATTCTTGATGTTAATGTAATTGGCGAGAAAGAATGACCACATATAATGAATGATATACGTGAAAAGAAAGGACATAACGTTATCAGGATATTCGATTTCAGTACTTGGAGGTCAGGTAATCAAAATCGAACTGAATTGAATTGGATAAAATTGAATTGGAATTCGAAGATTCACAGGGCCCCAGTGAAAGGTTGAAGCTGGCTTTGTCCCTCCAGGTTAGGTGGCAAGCTTAGTGTCTTCCATATCAATCCTTCTACCACACAAAGCTAAAGCTGTTAACATGTACAGACCGGGCAATCTAGAAAATCAAGGAGTGCAAAACAATTTCCCTCCTCAGATTGCTTGGGAGTGCAGTTGCACCTGAAATTTTCATTGGAAAACCTTGTATGCTATTTTGGTTATATTCACTTCAAGGCAGGGACCAGCCGTGAGGGCGACTAGGGCGATTAAGTCGCCCTTCTAAGCCCAAAGTCGCCTAGAAAAATAGTCGGGGCGATTACAAGTCGCCCTCTAAAAGTTGGCCAAAATGAGAAAAGGCTGAACTGAGTGATGCGAGGTTTACATGAAAACGACTATTTTCAAAAATCGAATGTGCTCGAGTGTGATAAATGGGCATTTTAATTCGTCAAATAAACGTCCATTTATTTGAAATCACACGACAAGCAATTGTCCATTGTCGCTTTTGGCGGATTTTTTTATTTCTATTTTGTTGCGTTCCAGTCGGAGCTTCAAGTGTCGAAAGGAGAATAGGTGACTTACGCGACTCAACAAAACAACCCAGTTTGAAAGTAGGTTACGTCGCTTAGGATGCCGAAAATGTATACACAACGGACGTATTTTATAACACATTATTTTCATTTCGATTTGCTGACGACTGTTAACTGTTGGGCTGTCTATTCCCAGAAAAACACGAATGGAATTGAAACACATGAAAAAAAGCTTTAGTGATGTCAAGAAAAGCTTTGTACAGGACACAAGTGTGCATGTGGACGATCTTGAAAAAGGGTCCTCCTAAACATCGGAATGACACGAAATGACGCGGAATGACACCGGAATGCCATAAAAATGATGCGGAATGACATTTCTTTTACAAAATACTCGACCCCAGAATGTATTTTGTTTATTAACTAACAAAGTACCTCCCAAGCAACCTTCTTACATCTGGTCCTGTTCACACTTTCAGACTTAGGAAATTATTAGCTTAGTAGACTTTGTTGAAAGGCAACCACAGGAGGGTGATGGGGGAGTGGCACGAAGAAGAGGTGAGGGGTCATGAAGGAGAAGGTAGCAGTGGGGGATTTTCAGTCAATAATTACATTGTGATTTTTTAACCTGGCACAGATGCATCATAGACAACTGGACCTGGATTATTTATACGTTAATGGAGGACCATAAATTGAAAATATGAAGGGGCGGCAGGGGTGGTACATGAATATTCTTAATTTTTCCCACTTGCCTATGAAGTCTCCCTACATGACTCTGCAGTCTCCCTATTTTTTCTGGAGGGAGACTTGAAGTCTCCCTAAAATTCCCCCCTAGGCTGGTCCCTGCTTCAAGGTATTAATATTGTGACTGAAAAATTGTACTACATTCAGCTACATAGTGGAAAAATTGGCACACACATCTTCTCATTATTCAAAATGTTGCATTCAATTCTTATGTGACTGTCTTCTACACTCAAAATCTATCGAAATGTGACACAGAATGGGTTATGTATTATTGCAAATCAATGCAACATTGACAAATCGTCCCCCGAGTTCCAATGTGTTCTCTGTGCCGGTAGTCCGGAGAACACATTGGAACTCAGAAGACGAAATGATAATAGATTTTGAAGGCAGTCCCAAACAGGTCTGGCATTCCAGAAAACCAAGGGATGCAAAAAATAGTAAGTCTATCAAATTCTGTACATATGGCCGGTGCACAAGCAATGTTTCAGCCAATGGACCTCCGGGTAACCCGGAGGTCCATTGGCAGAAACATTGCCTGTTTTGCTATAAGTAACCAGGAGAACCTGCCGTGCTTTGGATGCCATTCGATATGGCAATTGTGCGCAATTAATCCTAGATAAGTGCACAGTTCGTGACAGGACTTCTAGTTTTAACTGTAGGCATGCAGCACTCTTGCACTCCTAAAGAATGCCAGGCCTGCATGTAAAAACCTGAAGTTCAGGTAACTCATCGGTTATGTGATATGGCAGATGATTTGGAAGTGACAGTCAAGATAACAGTGTGAATTATTAACCCTCTGAACCCTGATGGTATCTTCCATGTCAGTTCAATGGAAGCAACTGGAAGAGTCCATATTTATTATTTGGGGATAGACCAATTAATATTTTCAACATGCATCCTTAGGGCTACCCCACACTTTAACTTAGCAGCCATCCTACTAAATAAAAGTATGACATATCTTGTTTCTGGGCTAGAAAACCAGCCGCTGGGGTTCAAAGGGCTATGGGAGAGTCATAAAATCTGAGAAGTTATTTCTAGTCAAGTATCAACTGCCTGAAGAGGCAGATGGCATTTGACTAAAAAACCTGCTAGATCATAAGTCTTGAGAGTATATGCCATCATATGCTGTTCCATAAATTCACTTCTTATCTTGAAGGCCTGTGTATGCAGAGTTATAAGGTGCAGCTTATCAGTTCTGCAGCACTGAACAGAAATGTGTAAAGAAACATGTACAAGCCAAAATGAGGTTGGTTGTCTACAAAATTGCTTCATATTAACACCATTAATTATACTTCCTTCATAAGAGGAGAGCAAAAAAAAACATTCAAAACATTCTCTAAATTGCTTGACTTAATGTTGACAATTTCTGACATATTTTAACAAGTTATGACAACTTCATAAAACATGTTGACATTTGACAGAAAGGTCAACAAATTTGTTCTAGCATTGTTCTTGAAAATGAAAGGAATTTGGCAAATTAGAAAATTTAGAGGCAGGTCGAAGAAACTAAGGCAAACAGGTAGCAATTATGTTACTCTATACTTTAGCAATAAATTCAAATGACACCGTAAATTTCTCTATGATGGTGAAAATGGACATTATGGTTTTAGAACTTATGATGAATATTTTTTTAATTACATGACAATACTTATGAAAAATCATATTTTTTTTTTACATAATTTTGTATTTTACATAAAAAGGGTCAAAGCATTTGGAAGTGAAAATGACAACATGCATTTTGAATTAGTTATAAACTTAATTCATTTCATATTGGCAGTACACAATGTGTGTGTGTGTGGTGTTAAGGTCAGGATGAAAGTATCTCTGAAATGTGAGAGGGATTATACCTATCATCAGAAGTGCAGGCATGAGGAATGTTCTACTTCTGAATAAAAAACATAACTTGAATACCACAAAACTCCAAATATTTAACTGGTAGAGTGCTAAATTATTTTCAGAGGTTATTGTAAATGGCAACTTTTTTCACAGACTTGAATGCTAATCACTAGCTCTTATCTAAAGGTCTTCTTCCATTTCTAAAGGTCTAAAGGTCTTGCCTAATGAGCACACCAAGTTCAAAAACAATCCTATGATAAATGCGGCCTGTAGGCCATGTCAAAGAAGAATGTTGATGCACAAATGCAATAATTTCAAAGATTGTTGCTAAAAGCAACAGTTTTTGATGGAAATGAAAAGCAAATCAATAGCTCCTATCTTTGTCACCCTGCATAAGCATACAAAGTTTCAAAACAACCTGATAATGAATGTGCCCTCTGAGGCATGCCAAAGGAAGATGTTAATGCACAAATGCACTTAGTAGAAGGTCATTGCTTGTGGCAATGTTTTTTTTGTTTTTTTATGGAAATTCATAAATATACCCTGCGGAAAGTGTGCAAAAAGGATAAGCAATAACTCACATCTAGAGGTCACCCCAAACAAACATACCAAGTTTCAAAGTGATCCGATCATAAATGTGCCCTGAAGGGTGTGTTAAAGGGAAATATTGAGGTCTGACTAAACTAAGTTCAAAGGTCAGTGGCAACATTTTTTGACAGAAATGGAAGAAAATCGACAGCTCCCATATTGATGTTACCCCACACAAGCACACCAAGTTTGCAAGTGATCAATCATAAATGTGCCCTGCAGGGTGTGTCAAAGGGAAATATTGATGCTTAACTGCACTAAGTTTTTACTAAGTTCATCAGAGGTTGTTGCCAATGGCAAATATTTTTGCCGAAAATGGAAGAAAATCGATAGCTCCCATCTAGAGGTAACCCCAAACAAACATACCAAGTTTCAAACCATCCTGATCAAAAATGTGCCCTGTAGGGCGTGCCAAAGGAATATGTTGATCCCTGACTAAACTAATTTCAAAGGTCGTTGCCAGTGGCAACATTTTTTGACGGAAAATGGAAGAAAATCAATAGCTCCCATGTAGAGGTCACTCCAAACAAGCATGCCAGGTTTCAAAACAATTCAATCATAAATGTGCCCTGTAGGTTGTGACAAAAAGAAATATTGAGATGTGACTAAACTAAGTTCTAAGAATGTTGCCAGCGGCAACATTTTTTTACGGAAATGGAAGAAAATCGATAGCTCCCATCTAGAGCTCACCCCAAACAAGCATACCAAGTTTCAAAGTGATCTGGTCAAAACTGTGCACTGCAGGGAGTGCCAAAAGCGAAATATTGCTGCATAACTGCACTAAGTTCATCGAAGGTCATTGCCAGTGGCAACATTTTTGGACAGAAATCGAAGAAAATCGATTGCTCCCATCTAGAGGTAACCCCAAAAAAGCATACAAAGTTTCAAACCGATCTGATCATAAATGTGCCCTGTAGGGCATGCCAAAAGAATATATTGATGCCTGGCTGAACTAAGTTCAAAGGTCTTTGCCAGCGGCAACATTTTTTGATGGAAATGGCAGAAAATCAATAGCTCCCATCTAGAGGTCACTCCAAACAAGCAATCCAAGTTTCAAAGCAATCCGATCATAAATGTGCCCTGTAGGGTGTGCCAAAGGGAAATATTGAGGTCTGACTAAACTAAGTTCTAAGAACGTTGGCCGCGGCAACATTTTTTGACGGAAATGGAAGAAAATCGATAGCTCCCATCTAGAGGTCACCACAAACAAGCATGCCAGGTTTCAAAGCAATCCGATCATAGATGTGTCCTGTAGGGTGTGCCAAGGGAAATATTGACGTCTGTCTAAACAAAGTTCTAAGAACGTTGGCCACGGCAACATTTTTTGACAGAAATTGAAGATAATCGATAGCTCCCATCTAGAGGTCAACCCAAACAAGCATACCAAGTTTCAAAGTGATCTGATCATAAATGCGACCTGTGAGGTGTGCCAAAGGAAATTGTGGATGAACATATGTATGCCCGGATGGACGTACGAGCACCGACGGACGAGAAGTGATGGCAATAGCTCAGCTTGACTTTGTCAAATTGAGCTAAAAATCAAAACAACCTTTTCTATTGGGTGTGTTTGTTGAAATTTGTAGCACTGTTTCTCTTTGGCTGGTGTCCTAACCATTTGGTGGCTATTACTGTTAGTAAAAATATAAAAACAAATTTGGGCAGATTTGCAAAACAGCTGGGAGAAATTTTTTTAAAAGAAGTTCGAAGCATGTCAGGAAGTCCTAAGATTTACCGAAATAAAGTTGACCAATTCAGATATAATGGGATCCACAGATGAGACAGCCGTGGGACTGGGTTAATGTTGTGGCTGGAAATGATTGTTTTTTGAATATTATCTCATTTTTGGTTAATTAATGTTTTTGTGAAATGACTTTTATTTTGCTTTGGTTGGACGTTTTCATTTTCACACTTCGCGACAGACGATTGATAATTGTATAACGAAATTTGGAAACTTATCGAAGTCCAACTGATGACTCGGCGGGAAAGGAACTAGTATAAACGGAGCTAGGAAAAAAGTTCTGCCTTGTACATCACCAGTTGAATACAGAAACATTTATGTCATAGCGGCGATTCCGTTAAATACAAGGGTTTAACCCTTCACCCAACGCAGACGATATCAAAATTTATTATTTTAAATATCATTTTTTTAAATTTTTCAAAAAATTTAAAAAAAACAATATCATGTGACCCCTCATTGGAACGAGCTTAATGAGATCGTTCCAATGAGGGGTCACATATGTTTTTGTTGAAATATTTTGAAAAATTAAATTTTTTAAACTGCTCAATTTGCATATAAAGCAGGCAGATGCGGGCGATTCGTTAGGTAAAGGGTTAAAGTTTAATGGATGTGTAATAAAGTAGAGTTATTTTGTGGAGTTTATCGACACTTTCGACAGCCAGGGTCACCTTATGTCATACAGTTTTACGGGCGGAGGAAGCCAGAGTACCCAGAGAGAACAACTGAGCAATGGCAAGCAACTGTCAGACTCCCCAGCATACTAACTCCACACAAGCAGGGTTAGCATTGGTTGAAGACAGGTGCACCATTGACATGCAGTACACCTTAGTACACAGGTGCCACTGTGCTGCCAAATATAGTGGAACTGATATATTTTAAAGGAATTACAAAATAAAAAAAATATATTTAATTCCAATAGTACAATTTTTGTACAGATCTCCAATACAAAGGTCATTTGAATAAATTATAGCCTACAAAATTGTGAAAGTCGGTCAAAAACAATACGAATTACATTTCTGATTATACATGACAAGTCAACCAACCCATTTAAATTTTAACGGTAAATTCCTATTTCCATCTGTTTAAATTTTTGATTAAATCTGTACGCATTTTATTTAAAATAAAAATTAAACCAGATGGCTAAAAGTCATCTATAAACAACTTTTATTTCCAAATAAAAAAACCCATAAATATTTTTTGAAATCAAAGAGTTCTTTTCATTTTTAGTACAGGATAGGTGCCACTTTAGAGATCCCATCTTTAAGAAAGAGAGAAATAAATTATATGTCAGTTAACTGACACTCAAAAGATAGCTAATCTAATTTCTAGCATTTTTTTACACATTCCCTGTGAAGGCCAGACAAGCATACTGATCTAGTGGCTAACTTCTAGGTATGTGCACACCTGACCGCTTTCTGGAAATTAACCCATCTTCTCAGTAACATAGAACTGCGATTTCAAAAGCATTATTTTTCTTGATCAGATAGCGTGGTGAATGCAATCTGGTTGTGAAACATACATGCTCATGAACAGTTCCCTAAAAAAAAATACTGCAAAATTAAACCAAATCCAGGCCTTAAAAATTGTTTTAAATTGCAAAAACTGATTTTGATTCTTGCAACCTCCAGCTGCAAGAATAAATTTTCAGTTCTTAAATTTGAGAACTGTAACAGTTAAACCCTTGTGAGTGCAACCATCAAAAACTCCACAGTAATAAACAAACCTCACAGGCCTAAAAAAAAATTAAAAATCTGTTTTTCAGGTCCTCCCGCATGCTCCTTTTGCTGCTGCATGGTCTCTTTTTACAACCAATGCAAACTTAAAAAAATAAAAATTAAATGATTTATGTCTGATATTTTACCCAAGTTAATAAAATTGCTAACTTTGTCCCTTGAGTACAACAAGGCTTTGCAATGCTTTTTGCACTCAAGTTACAATTACACCACCACCCATGCTATTCTATAGATTATGAGGCCTAAGACATAAAACAAACCAAGAATACAAACTTTTGATGGCAAAGAAATAATTACAAAAATAAACTAGATGGTGCCATTTGTGTGCGAAGCACACTATAGTATATCCCCGCATTTGCACTTTCCTTTTTGGTTAGTGCAGGATACAGACTTGGATAAAAAGGATTCATGCATGTGTGTGATATAAAATGATAAAACAGTATTTAATTTCCTTCTGAAGACTCACATGTGAAACTACTTCAATATTTCAAACAAGATACTTCACCCAACATGATGTATAAAGGGTAGTGTTCTGATCACATCATTGTCACATGATTGAAAAACCACTTGGACCCAAATCAAAATTCCAAAACCTTCATGCACATCTACAGATGCTATCTGAACATGTTAACATGGTTTAAATGTTTCAAATTGAATACCCTACGAGCCTTTTAGCGGACAAAGATTTTCTGAGGGTAAAAGTGTTTCCACTGGAACCACTTGGACCCAAATCAAAATTCCAAAACCTTCATGCACATCTACAGATGCTATCTGAACATGTTAACATGGTTTAAATGTTTCAAATTCAATACCCTACGAGCCTTTGAGTCGACAAAGATTTTCTAAGGATAAAAGTGGTTCCACTGGAACCACCTGGAACCAAATCAAAATTCTGAAACCTTCATGCACATCTACAGATGCTATCTGAACATGTTAACATGGTTTAAACGTTTCGAATTCAATACCCTAAGAGCCTTTGAGCGGACAAAGATTTTCTGAGGGTAAAAGTGGTTCCACTGGAACCACTTGGACCCAAATCAAAATTGTGAAACCCTCATGCACATCTACAGATGCTATCTGAACATGTTAACATGGTTTAAACGTTTCGAATTTAATACCCTAAGAGCCTTTGAGCGGACAAAGATTTTCTAAGGATAAAAGTGGTTCCACTGGAACCACTTGGACCCAAATCAAAATTCCGAAACCTTCATGCACATCTACAGATGCTATCTGAACATGTTAACATGGATTAAACGTTTCGAATTCAATACCCTAAGAACCTTTGAGCGGACAAAGATTTTCTAAGGATAAAAGTGGTTCCACTGGAACCACCTGGAACCAAATCAAAATTCCGAAACCTTCATGCACATCTACAGATGCTCTCTGAACATGTTAACATGGTTTAAACGTTTCGAATTCAATACCCTAAGAGCCTTTGAGCAGACAAAGATTTTCTGAGGGTAAAAGTGGTTCCACTGGAACCACTTGGACCCAAATGAAAATTCCAAAACCTTCATGCACATCTACAGATGCTATCTGAACATGTTAACATGGTTTAAACATTTTGAATTCAATACCCTAAGAGCCTTTGAGCGGACAAAGATTTTGTAAGGATAAAAGTGGTTCCACTGGAACCACTTGGACCCAAATCAAAATTCCGAAACCTTCATGCGCATCTACAGATGCTATCTGAACATGTTAACATGGTTTAAATGTTTCGAATTCAATACCCTAAGAGCCTTTGAGCAGACAAAGATTTTCTGAGGGTAAAAGTGGTTCCACTGGAACCACTTGGACCCAAATCAAAATTCCGAAACCTTCATGCACATCTACAGATGCTATCTGAACATGTTAACATGGTTTAAAAGTTTCGAATTCAATACCCTAAGAGCCTTTGAGCGGACAAAGATTTTCTAAGGATAAAAGTGGTTCCACTGGAACCACTTGGACCCAAATCAAAATTCCAAAACCTTCATGCACATCTACAGATGCTATCTGAACATGTTAACATGGTTTAAACGTATCGAATTCAATACCCTAAGAACCTTTGAGTGGACAAAGATTTTCTAAGGATAAAAATGGTTCCACTGGAACCACTTGGAACCAAATCAAAATCCCGAAACCTTCATGCACATGTACTGGTGATACCTGAACACATTAGCATAGTTTAAACATTAATGCAAGTGAATGTAACACCGGACGGACGTACGGACGGATGGACAGACGTACGAACGTACGGACGGAGATAACGACAATATCCCCGACAATACCCTAAGATGCTATCTGAACATGTTAACATGGTTTAAATGTTTCAAATTGAATACCCTACGAGCCTTTTAGCGGACAAAGATTTTCTGAGGGTAAAAGTGTTTCCACTGGAACCACTTGGACCCAAATCAAAATTCCAAAACCTTCATGCACATCTACAGATGCTATCTGAACAAGTTAACATGGTTTAAATGTTTCAAATTCAATACCCTACGAGCCTTTGAGTCGACAAAGATTTTCTAAGGATAAAAGTGGTTCCACTGGAACCACCTGGAACCAAATCAAAATTCTGAAACCTTCATGCACATCTACAGATGCTATCTGAACATGTTAACATGGTTTAAACGTTTCAAATTCAATACCCTAAGAGCCTTTGAGCAGACAAAGATTTTCTGAGGGTAAAAGTGGTTCCACTGGAACCACTTGGACCCAAATCAAAATTGTGAAACCCTCATGCACATCTGCATATGCTATCAGAACATGTTAACATGGTTTAAACGTTTCGAATTTAATACCCTAAGAGCCTTTGAGCGGACAAAGATTTTCTAAGGATAAAAGTGGTTCCACTGGAACCACTTGGACCCAAATCAAAATTCCGAAACCTTCATGCACATCTACAGATGCTATCTGAACATGTTAACATGGTTTAAACGTTTCGAATTCAATACCCTAAGAACCTTTGAGCGGACAAAGATTTTCTAAGGATAAAAGTGGTTCCACTGGAACCACCTGGAACCAAATCAAAATTCCGAAACCTTCATGTACATCTACAGATGCTATCTGAACATGTTAACATGGTTTAAACGTTTCGAATTCAATACCCTAAGAACCTTTGAGCGGACAAAGATTTTCTAAGGATAAAAGTGGTTCCACTGGAACCACCTAGAACAAAATCAAAATTCCGAAACCTTCATGCACATCTACAGATGCTATCTGAACATGTTAACATGGTTTAAATGTTTCGAATTCAATACCCTAAGAGCCTTTGAGCGGACAAAGATTTTCTGAGGGTAAAAGTGGTTCCACTGGAACCACTTGGACCCAAATCAAAATTCCGAAACCTTCATGCACATCTACAGATGCTATCTGAACATGTTAACATGGTTTAAAAGTTTCGAATTCAATACCCTAAGAGCCTTTGAGTGGACAAAGATTTTCTAAGGATAAAAGTGGTTCCACTGGAACCACTTGGACCCAAATCAAAATTCCGAAACCTTCATGCACATCTACAGATGCTATCTGAACATGTTAACATGGTTTAAATGTATCGAATTCAATACCCTAAGAACCTTTGAGCGGACAAAGATTTTCTAAGGATAAAAATGGTTCCACTGGAACCACTTGGAACCAAATCAAAATCCCGAAACCTTCATGCACATGTACTGGTGATACCTGAACACATTAGCATAGTTTAAACATTAATGCAAGTGAATGTAACACCGGACGGACGTACGGACGGATGGATGGACGTACGTACGTACGTACGTACGGACGGAGATAACGACAATATCTCCGACGAAAGCGGGGATAAAAAAAACAAAAAAAAACTGCCCACCCACATGCAATTTTTACAAAAAATGGCTGGAGAAACAGTAGATCTACTTTGTGCGGCCTTATTTATATATTTACTAGAGTTTAATCCTTGTAGGCCAAGTTCCAATTTTGGAAAGTTTCTTGTCTTGCAAGTAGATGTAGAACATCTGTCTCAACATAGAGGCTTTTGGCAGTCTTCAATATGGACATTACAGTACCTTGGCAATGGTTTCAAAAGGAAGTCTTGGCTGCTTATATAGGCATATCCAGTCACTACTGCTAAGTCCATGTGTTACCTTATCATGTGAGAGCCAAAAAATAAGTAGAATTCTCCAGGCCTTTAACAACACTTTCAGAATCTCTGACTAGAATCAAATTAAAAATTTTACGAGAATCAAATCCCATCGTTTTCCTTACAAAAATCATTTGCCCAAATCGCTTCAGATTCTTGCGGGGATTTTGAGCATTAGAATCCTGAAAAACAAATGCAATTTGTATCTCAAAAACAATGTTTTCGTATTTCTTTTTGAACAGACAAGATTCCAGGGTTCTTACAGTCCAGGACCAAAACAATTCAAGAACTTTTCAAGGACATATCAGCATTTTCCAAGGATGTTTTTTTAAAATGTACATTAGGAATATAACTTTTTTTAGAAGCCTTACCTACTTTAAAAATATCTTCTACCTCATGCTTCTAAATTCCAGAAAAACAGTGCTTCTAAAATGCACTGTAACAAATTATGGTGCTTACAGAATGACACCCAGTTAAATAATGCCTGAACTTTTAATTCCTCATTTTTGATAAACGTCAATTATTCATTATTTATGCTCTTTTTTTTTGTTTTTCAACAAAAAAAGGTGCAAAAGAGATGTTTCAACTGCTCACTATTACACAGGAAAAAATTATATAGGGCAAAATTCAAGGACTTTCAAGGAGTCTGATGGATTTTCAAATACTTTTGAAGTACATTTTCTGAATTTTCAAAATTCAAGGAGTAAGATTGATATTCAAGGACTTTTCAGGGATGTGCACACCCCCAGATTCTATAGTGATGTGGGCTTGAAAAAAAGACACAGAATCTGTGTTTGAACACAACCCAGTCATATTTCAGTGGAACCTTTCTGTCTGCTTTGGGAATCACTGTATGCTGCCAATAAAAATAAATTGCAGATGCTCCAAAGTTTATTTACTTTTTCTCCATGTAAAGCCTTGTGTTTCTTACAAAACCTTTACTGACCTGTGAATGTCAAGGTAACAGGGTTAACTCATTTTCAGGCGAGTACAAATTGGGTGAATGATCATTTTGTTTGTCTGTCATTCACTAAAGAGAAATAGGATGATTTTTCATTCACCTAGCTGCTTACATTACTACATCTTCCACAAATATATTTACTCAAATTGCCCTTTACCTATTTGTTAACTCTCTCTGTATTTAATTAATGAGGACAAAACCTAGCATTATTTAACAATGACAATGAAATAGAGTTGGGAGGTTAAGAAATATTATTTTCCACGGTTTCGGTTTCTACTTGGTTTTTTTAAAAAAGAGTTGACTCCGGTTTCGGGTTTTTTTTAGAGAAAAATACTCAAGTATTAAACACTATAAACACTTGGGTTTTTCCCCAAATATTAGTTTGAATAAAAGTTCAAAGTGCAAGTACCTCCCCCCCCCCCCCCCCCCCCCCCCCCCCCCCCCCCCACACACACACACACCAAGACAAGAGGAAAATGCTATGGTGGCAATGCACAACTTGGGGAAAAAAATGCTGAAGGTGTAATGTTGTGACATGTCAGGCCAAAGAAAAAAAATCCCTTTGTTTGGGGTACCCCCACTGACCCTTAACTATTATGCTAACCCTAATAATATTACAAAGTAAAAGTCTGCCATTTAGGTCATTGTAACCCAAATTTTTATCGGACTTCAACTGTGAATTTGAAACCTATTTTGAGGTTCAAGCTTTCAAAAATACATGTATAAATAAATATATCGGACAGTATAAAAGCAGAGCAAGTGTTAAGTTCCAGTTCAGCAAAGGAAACCGCATTTGATAAAGTGATCATTTTACAGATAGTGTTTTACCGTTGGTGTTGACGGTCATGAAAATTAATGAATATCGTGCTGAGTTACGTGTATTGATACTGAAAGCCCCGAAATCTTGACCTACAGTCTTAAAAATGTTATTGGTGCAAGTATAGTATACAACTGTTTTTTTTTAAATTCCATTCAAACATATACATAGAAATTACTGACAGTGGCCAGCAGATGCATAGATATTGCATTCAAGTGAAATGTGTGGTCATTTTGGTAATTCGATGTTTGTTTTATTTTTGTCCAAAACCAGGTGGCGCTTTCAATCTCACACTGAATGGGGTGATTTTTATCATTTCCTTCATTTGTCATTTGAAAGAAAGTTTGTTTAACCCTTTACCCAACACAGACGATATCAAAATTTATCATTTTAAATATAATTTTTTCAAAAACATTCAACAAAACCATATCATGTGACCCCTCATTGGAACGAGCTCAATGAACTCGTTCCAATGAGGGGTCACATATGGTTTTGCTGAAATATTTTGAAAAATTTAATTTTTTTAACTGCGCAATTTGCATATTACGTGGGCGGATGTGGACGATTTGTTAGGTAAAGGGTTAATACATAAATACGATTATATTATGGGACCCAAAATATGATTAATTAGGCCTACCGGACTCTTGATTCTTTTCTGTGATTTCTGCCCTTTTTATTTAACACATTACACGAAGTGACAGCATTTGAGATTGTGCAATTAAATAACCATGCGTGTCCCGACTGACAGTTATCTCAAGTTCAGGTCAGTCGGTGTTTTTAAATAACCGACATGGAGTTGTATTTTCGGTTAACCTCCCAACACTACAATGAAATGCTGAGATGTAACACACAGTTTCAAAGGGTTCTCTGAGTCCTTTCCAACAGTGTGTTAGAACACTGAATATTATTGGATTACAAGCAGAAACTCATGCAATAAATTGCAGGGTTCTAGAAAGTTCATGCCAGACTTAGCCCTTACACTGCAGTGTTCTAAAACAGTGCTGTAGAATGTCCATGCTTGACTTAGCCCTCACACCGCAGTATTCTAGAATGTTCAGAATAGATTGGGCCCTTACACTGCAGGGTTCTGGAATGTTCATGCTAGATTGAGTCCATACATTAAGCCCTTACACTGCAGGTTTCTAGAATGTTCATGCCAGACTTAGTCCTTAGATTTCTCAACAGAGAGGAATTTAACGTTTTTTCATCGCGTAAATGCGACTTTCAATTGGCTAACTATTCCATGTATACATATTTTGGTACAAGCTACCAACCTTTCTTGCCTGTTAGAACCTCCAAATAACAATTTTGACAAGTTTTAACACATTTTCCAAATTAGGCAGGGCATATTGGGTTGTTCATGCAGTCAAAGCACCAATAACAGATTAAGTGCTCTCTGAGCACTCGAGTCTGCATACTTCCGTTAAACGGATGTATATGGACTTGAGTGCTCATAGTGCACTTCATTCTACACAAATAGAGTTATCTACCATCCATTGGGTGTTTCACCTTGAGAACAAAACCTTATTTTCAGGTGATGAATCCTATTACGACTTATGTATAATGACAACTTTACTAAGGCCGCGATGCGGCATCAGTAAATCATGTTGTTATCACTTAACAGTGATACAAATAGAGTTTTGTAACATATTTTCCTATTTCTTTCATGGCCAAACTGGATTATTGCATCATTTAAAGAAAGAACTCAAAATGAAAACTGTCATTTATCGGGACCGAATCGACTCGAGAAAAATGACATCCGCGAATCGAAGATGAGTCAAGTCGATTTTGCATTCCGACTCGAGTTTCGACTTGAAATTTAAGTAATTGCAGGGCCCCACTAGTTATCTGTGAGATAATAATTTTTTCCCAAACATATCTGATTTAAGCTTTCCTTTTGCTAATGGTGATTTTCAGGGAGTCCATATTTCATCAATTTCAGAGTAATCTTCTTTATAAGACATGTTCTCTTTTGAACGAATATTTCCATCATGTGCATGAAATATTATAAACCAATCAATTTTAAATACCACTGTATTCCTGTCTGCCACATATTACCCTATGACTGGCGTGGACTGGTCACTTACCATGTACAGGTGGGTAATATTTCCACGGATGCAATAATATCAGATTCCAAACACTAATTACAAGAATAATCATAAAAAAAAATTAATTAATGGAGCACCAAGTACAACCCAGCCCTTCATTAACTCTTTCAACATGAGAGGCCGTTTTTCTGGTCCAGCAACACTATAATAAATTCATTAAGTAGGATGGCTACTAAGTGAACGTGTGTGGTAGAGCAATTAATATTTTCAATGTGCAGCCTTCAGGCTGCACATTGAAAATATTAATTGCTCTACCCCCAAATAATGGATATGGACTCTTCCAATTTCGGCCATTTAACTGGCATGGACGATACCACCAGTGTTCAAAGGGTTAATCAAAATATAGGCTCAATATCAATCAAAATGGAGGCTTTCACAGCATCACTTCAAGGTGAATACGAGTTAAATTACCACTGGACATGATCAATTTGTTCTAAAAACGTATAGTGAAAAATAACTCTAGTGTTTTTGAGTGAATACTGATCATTTTCATCAATAATTCAACATGTTTCACCTTGGAATTGATGCATGAAACCTGAAGCGGACTGAGAAAGATCATTGCAGTTTAGGCAGCGATCAGCTGTTTACTTTCATGCATCAATTCAAGGTTGAAACGAGTGGAATTATCGATACTAAAAAGAAAATCTAGAGTTAGCGGTCATGAAAAATAACCATTTGTCTCAGTCACTCATGAGATAATTTTCGATATCCACTCAAAAACACGAGATATCCTCTATACATCGAGGTATATATCCTTAGGATTGTTTCGTGATATTTTTAGGCACCCACTGGCACATAAGTTTACTTACAATACTTTACAAAGTCTGTACTTTAATCTTCATTTGCAGAGATATACTTATTTACTGAGAGATCACTCTTTACATAAATCAGATATATGTACTGCACTCAGAAGTAATATTTGGTTCTTAGCCATCCAGTGCATGCAGAGGAATCCACAAATGTATTTTCTCACAAGTCCAATATTCAAATCTTTTGCTTGTTGGACTCTCTCTTCCTAATGGACAAATAAGAAAATGTAATAGTGGATGCCCCTACAATGGATGGCTGAAATCTGCAGTTCATGTTTCTCAACACTGTACTTAATACCCTGCACACTGATGTCAATATATGAAATTTTTAGCAGCATTTTTTTTCTATATTTTCTATAATGCAACTAAGAATTTAACAACTTCAATCTTGTTTGACAGAGCTCATTTGATATCCCTTTGATATCTGGCCATTTCAATAAAGTTTCCCCATTAAAAACGTGTGTAGTGCATAGCAGAAAATTTAGGGATTTGCAGAGCATGCCTGAAAATCAGCAGTCTGACATTTTCAGAATGAGGTTCCCAGAACGTGAATTTGAGGATGCTATCCTCTCATACAGTGGGCCAATTTATCCTCTGGATACTTCTTTCTGTTTAGTTTTGAGATCCTGATTAAGACTGAGGTTCAAAAGGGTTAAATTTAGTGATGCTACCCTGCTGTGCAGGGTAGCATCACTAAATTCACCCTCTAGGGACCTCATTTTGTAGATGATAGTCTGCTTATTTTCTGGCTTGTTGCAGAGCAGAGATATTACGGAATTTACCAACTGCAATCGGTACAAGATCACCACCATTTCCCGAAGATTGTAGAGTTCATGTAAACATTAGAGAAACACATCAAGGGAGGTAACACATTGAAAAAAGAACACTGAATAATACATTCTGACAAGCAAGTGAACCATGCATCATGCGACTTCACAACACACATTAACATCAAAATTATTATTCATTTAAGACACAAAGTATGTGTGCTCAGTATATTTCTGGTTAATACAGCCAACAGCCAAGTGTATTGTATACTTACACAAAACCGTATTAACACTATTTACCGGAATAAAACACAATCTTCATGAGAACGATATCGTGTGATTGTATTGTTAATAACGATCTTTTCCCCACACCCCAACCAAAATGCAAATATTATTTTGGCTAATATCACCCAGCACTAAATATGCTTACTCTGAGAACTTATGTGGTATTAAGCTTTCGTAATTGATGATTTATCAACAAAATTCTGTAATATAACAGGCAGCAACAGATTTTCTTCAGTGTCCTACTTCAGCCATCAGAATTGGCATAATCGGCAGAGAAATAACCGGTGGTTGATAGCAAGTTTTGATAATCGGTTCATCACTACAAACAAGATTGAATTTGCTAAATTTCTTGTTGAATTATGGTAAATATTTGCCAATTGAAATTTTGATATTTCAACATCAGTGTGAAGAGGGTTAACCCTTTACCTAACGTAACGGCCAAAACCGGCCAGCGCTATTCTCAAAAATCGCCAATTAATTTTCATTATTTTTTTCATTTTTTGTCTCAAAAACATAGGTTATGACCCCTCGTTGGAACGAGCTCGACGTCGAGCTCGTTCCAACGAGGGGTCATAACCTATGTTTTTGAGACAAAAAATGAAAAAAATTAGTTATTCAAGAATTTTTTTTGCAAGTGTCGTCTGCTTTTCATGTTAGGTAAAGGGTTAATGGTCACTGAACTACAAATCGTCCTGTGTGGCTCTCAGACTTCTATTTGCTGTGAGTAGAGGGTATGTGGGAGGTCATGTATCAATTAGCCAGCATATACTGAGTATGTTGGCAAATTCATTCTGGCCTGTGACTCAAGCTATTAACAACTCTTGAAAACTGCCCTGCAGCCCTCAAAATCCCCTAAATTCAAAGCAGTAACCAATGTACCTAAAATACAGGAATGTTTCCAAAACAGATGGTATAACAGATAGTATTTCCTGACAAACTGTAATCGAGCAATTTGATTGGCTGACAGGTATGATGTAAGTAATACCCTCAACCACTTGAAATATTTACACATTGGTTTAGCCGGTAAAAGAACATGAATATGCAGGCAATGTGAGCTTTTTCAAAATCCATAAAAATAGTTTATGATAATGGATATGTATTAAAATTAACAGTTTTGTTCACTGAAAAAATAATTAAAATAATACCTTTAATTTTGTGTTATTCATGATAAAAAATCAGAACACTGATGGAATTATATATTAATGTGGAGTTATCAGTTATTCTTTTCTTCTCTTTCAAAAAGCCATTTATTTGGACAGTATTTGTTGGCTTTTTTCAGTTGTTTTGTCACACTGTAAAAAGTTTGAACATCTATTTATACCTCAATGTCTTTTATAATTGTGTGAAGTTTGATGACTGTTGCCCTAATAGTTGTGAAGTTATTCTTGAGACACGATTTGTGACCCTGAACATATGAAGGTCAATTGTGACCTTCACATTGCAGATGTGGCGGAAACTACGCGACACACCTTCTGACTGTCTTTAACATTTGTAAAAAGTTTAACAATTGTACTATGATTTGTTTCTGAGTTATGGCTGAGACACGAATATTGACTGATTTTTAGTGTGACCCTGAAAAGTGACCTTGACCTTGAAGGAACAAACCCAGCTATGGTGTGTGACACATCCTCCCATGGTCCTTTATAATTGTGTGAAGTTTGATGTCTGTGGGCTTAACAGTTTTCGAGTTATTGGCTCGAACACACACAAGGACACACGCACACTTCAATCACTATATGCCACCCGACTTAAGTCGGGGGGCATAATAACCCATTATATTTTTTGTTTGACAGAGCTCGTAGAGCTCTGTCAAACAAAATATAATAGGTTATTTTCCTATTCTACAGAATTATAATTTTTCTTCTATGTTAAGGAACATAGTGAGAAAATAAATTTATTATCCATGTATATTCCAGAATGTATGGAAATTTACACTGTAAAAAAAACTGATACATACATATTATTGCTACAGTGAAGTGATCTGTATTGTAGTATCACGTCGAGTTCACGGGGTCAGATCGCTGGATCAAAAAAAATGAAACAGACAATGAGTTGGATCCAGCGATCTGACCTCCTCAACGAGACATATGTGACAAGCCAGATCACTGCACTGTAGCAATAAAAGGTTTATTATATGACTTATAGTTCAACAACGCATACCAATGCTAGCATTAACAAGAGGCCTGAATTGCAAAGTGCTGCTAATGCCCACGACTGCAAAATGTTTTTCTAAGTTGAAAGAGTAAAAAAGGGCCATAACTCTGGAAAAAATGTGCAGAAGAAACTCATGCTACATTGGTATTGTAACCGCATGCTGCTCTAGCACCATACCGAATATCATTCAAATCAGAGTAGTAGTGGCTGAGATACAAGGGAAGATGTTTGTATGGTAGGGAATTTCGATATTTCCAAGTCGAAAAAGAGCCATAACTCTGGAGAAAATTTGTGGAAGAAACTCACGCTAGGCTAGTATCGTTACCCCCATGTTACTCTATCACTGTATCAAATATAATTCCAAACAGAGTAACTGTAGCTGAGATAAAAGGGGAAATGTTGGTACAGACGAACGGATGAACAGATGGATGGACAGATGGATGGACGAACAGATGGACAGAGGTCTCCACTAGATACCTCTTCAACTTTTCAAGTTGGGAGCATAATAATTACCCCAACCTTTTTTGGTAAATTGGATTGAAGTAAAAAAGAATTATTTTTGTTCACACTTATTTTTTAACAGGTGCACACTTCCAGGAAATCCCCCAATGGGTATGAATACGATAAAAAAAATATGAATATGTTAAAAGTCCCGGACCACCATTCGAGTGCACTCATTCCAGGTTGGAGTAAAGTACTCTCTGTGACCAGAACAGCTAATTATGCGAATTCGAACGCACTCATAAATAATCCATCATACTAGTAATACAGAATCAGGTTCCACACTGTGGATTTTCCGGGGACCAGGAAAAGATTGTCAAACAGTAGTGATATTTAGCGGTTAAATTACATAGTCACCCTGGAATATACATGGATAACTAATGGTATGTTTTTAAATGTTGGGTTTTTTTAAAGATTTTTATAGTGATGAACTGATAATTGGAATCAGCAATCAGAACCGGCCAGTTATGGGGCATCGGCCGATTATGACAACCAGCAATTAAAAAATGTCAGTTTCCGATTTTTCTATATTTAACACTGACTATTGAAAGTCTCTTTGATATCTGGCCATTTCAATGCAGTTTTCCCATTATAGAAAATAGAAATTTTGGGCGGGGCAAAAATTCTTGCCCCTCTCAGAACAAAGGTAAATATTGCCCGTCAAACTTCTCTTGAACAAACTTGAGTCTACACCTCAAATGGAAGCTGCATACAAAATATCAAGTCTCTGCTATGGCTGGTTCATGAGAAGAAGATTTTTTAAAATTTTGTGCATTTTGGCCCCCACACCACTCCAAAATATGAGCAGAAATCCAATTTGAAAAAAAACCCAAATGCCCCTATATAACCACTACTTACATGAAATTTAATTAAAATGTGCCAGTGGTTTAGGAGAAAGAGGCTCAAGCACCACCTTCACGCAGGACGACAGACAACGGACGGACGACGGACGAAGAGTGATAAGAAAAGCTCACCCTGACTTTCAGTCAGGTGAGCTAATAAAATTGGAGAAAAAATTCAAAAACAATATTTTTTTTTCAATGCCAAATGACTGTTATGCAAGATGTATGTCATACGGCTATAACAACCAGATTTTCAGTTTAAGTTCATTGTTCAATTCAGTTACCTCCCTCGATGTTTCTCTCCCATGTTGACTGCAGAGTAAATATCCGAGAAACAAATCAAGGGAGGTAAAAAGTTCAAAAATGAACGTTAAATTCCGATACATCCCGTGCCTATCGATCTGTAAACCACGCATGGACACAATTTATCAGCACACATTTATATCAAAATTATAATTAAAATGAGACACTAAGAAGTATGTGTGCTCAGTATATTTCTGGTTAATACAGCCGAGTGCATTGTATTCAGACACAAAACTGTATTAATACTATTTACCAGAATAAACACAACCTTCACAGAGAACAATATGATGTGATTATACCGTTAATCATGACCTTCTTCCCAAAAAACAAATTAGGGCTGTCACGATTATTTAATTTAGGAATCGATTAATCATCACAAATAATCAATAATAATTGATAAATCGTACCAAGATGACCCACCCCCCCCCCCCCCCCCACCCCCTCCTCTTTCAAGTCGTTAAAAATGAAGTTCAAGTCAGTTGACCAACCTCAAGTAAACAACAAAGACGATCTTCTTTTAGTTACATTCAAAGCATTGATGTTCTGAACTTTTGAACCGTCAGCGTAATAATCAAGACTGGTCGTCAACTGCCAACCGGTCTTGATTATTGCACTGACGGTTCAAAAGTTCAGAACTTGATTTGAATGTACCTAAAAGACAAATGCTTCTAATGGATTCTTGAGGCTTAGTGTCGATGTTCTTGAACTTCACCTTTAGAAACAAAAGTTTTTTCATGCAATATTTTTTAATTATTAAATGTCTAAAACGGGGTAAAATTTACCGATTCTTCAACAACGAAAAAAACTAACTGATTTCGACATGACAGATCGACAATCGATTAATCGATTAATCGTGACAGCTCTAAAACAAACACAAATATTATTTTGGCTAATATTGTCCAGCACTAAACATGCATAGTCTGAGAACTAATGTGCTATTAAACATTCGTAATCGATGATATATCAATGGAATATAGTGGCAAAATAGGCAACAACAGATTTTTTCTGTTCCCTATTCAAATCATTGGAATCAGCATCAGAATCGGCAAAATGTTTGGTGAGATAATCGGTAATCAGTTCATAGTAAGTTTTCATAATCGGTTCATCACTAGATATTTAATACATTTTTGCTTCATATTGGCTAACTAGAATCCTAGAGCTTTTCAGTTGTTTCTATGTAGGCAATGAAAACTTGCCTAGAAATAATTGCCAGGGTATTTATAATGTAATTTTGAGTTTACCCAGATATGCATGTTGTAGCACGTAGCACACTGCACCAACAAGTGATCTTAGTTGGAATTAGGTCTTTAACCCTTTACCTAACGAATCGCTGCAATCGCCAGCATAATTAAAAAAATTAAGCAGTTGAAAAAGTTATATTTTTCAAAAAATTTCCACAAAAACATATCATGTGACCCGTCAATGGAACGAGGTTGTCGAGCTCGTTCCAGTGAGTGGTCACTTGATTTTGTTGATTTTTTTTTTCAATCTGAAAAAACAAAAATTAAAATAATAAATTTTGATATAATCTGCATTGGGCAAAGGGTTAACTGGTTGAGTGCTACAAAAGCCACTTTAGTGGCTTTATACTGTATCCATTACCTCTTTTGTTCAGAGGCTGAAACACCAGAAATGTTCGAAAATTGTTTTATTACAATTTTTTGAAAATGCCCACAGGCAGTCTCCAATAAATTGTAACAAAACAATTGTTTATGAAGAAAATTTTACTAAACTTGGGCTCCTTTTGCAGGTAGCATGGTACCCTTGCAAAAAAAATACTCATGATACAAATCACCACTGAAAACTAAAAATAATTTAGCACTCCGCCAGTTAACCCTTAAGCTCCCATATAGCCCCAAACCGCCACTTTTATATTGCATGGAAGCAGATGCTCCCTTGTGTAGTCTTGTTTATTACTCTTGTGTGTAGACTGAATTTTCCCTGGCAATGGTTCTACATCACTGCTGGCTGCCTGTAAAGGCAGCCAGCAGTGATGTATAACCACTGCCAAGTCATCAATAACTATGTAAGCAGAGAAAGGCCATAAATACTTTAAAATTAATCTGAGGACTTAAGGGTTAACTCCCTTGCATATTGCTGCTGTATATTCCTGCCCTGGACAGAATTTCTTTTGCTACCGAAATAAGTATAATTTGGGGAAATCTAATTAAATTTTTCCCCGTAAATTGAAAGGATGTTTTTCACCAATGATTCCTTGAGCTAAATTTAGACAAATTTTTTATCAAATCTAGTCATAGCTGCTTTACAACAGCCCTGACTAGATTTGATGAAAACAATCTTGAAAATACTCAACAGGTTATGAGTTAATTGTCAGTAGAGCTGTAGGTTTTTAAATTTCTTGTATGGTTTCGGTTTTGGTTTTTCAGGTGGAGTAAAACCTCGGTTCGGTTCAGTTCGGTTTTTCGGTTTGTTCATGAGGCCAAGTAAAATTCAATAAAACTCATTCTTATGTCCGGAATCATAACTGAATGGTAGTGAAATTGAGTGAAACTCAATGAATGCCCGAAATAAGATTTATAATACATGAAGAATCAGGAAGACCAATATAATAATTACTTAAATATACAGAACTTTTATTGTGCTTGGCCATTTTTCGAGGTCTGACACCTACACGCAACTTGAGGAAAGCTGCAAACACAACTAAACTGAAATGTCGGAAATTCACAGGATGTAGCCTTCCCCAGAGTAGTGAGAGAACCCAGACACTGCCATTGGCAGTGTCTGGGTACTCTCACTACTCTGGGATGGCTACATACTGTAAATTTCTGCAGTAAGAGAGTATTTAATAAAAAAAATGAAAGTGTCAATGACACTGTAGCTCAACTTGTCAAGACAAAGACATGTACATGTATAGTATATGACACAGCAATGACAAACATCTAGGTAATGACCTGATAACAAAGGTACATATAAAGTATTGTAACGGTCTGTACATAAATACTGACCGTTGCCTGTAACAAATGTATAGGTGAAGTATTGTAAAGGTGGGCTACAGTCAGATGCTAAACTGAAAAGAAATCTTTGAGTCCCAGAGTGGGTCTGACTCAACCCCAAAATATTTGTTCTCATAGCACAGTGATAACAAAGGCACCCCAAAACACACTTGTTCCTGTCCCAAGGTGAAAACAAAGGTACCCAAGAAGTTTTGTGAAGATCAGTTCATAAATACGAGCTGTATCGAACTTGTGACAAAAAACTGATTGGACCAAATTTTGGTACAAAATGGCCACTGGCAGCCATCTTGAATTTTGGACCGCAACCAGAAACACTCATTCCCGTCCCAAAGTGATAACAAAGGTACCCAAGAAGTTTTGTGAAGATCGGTTCATAAATACAGCCTCTACCCTGAGCCGTATTGACATGTGTGCTTACATTGTGTAAGTAGCACTGAATAAATCAAAGTTCATCTAATTTGCATAATTTCTGCACGAAAAAAAAAACCTTACAATATGTGATGTATTCCATGTTACTAAACATTCTTACAAAAATTTATGAAAATCAGAACTTTCATACAGAAGTTCTGTACAAAAGACTGATTGCACTAATTTTGGTACAAAATGGCTGCTGGTGGCCATCTTGAATTTCGGACCACACCCAAAAACACTCGCTCTCATCCCACGGTGATAACAAAGGTACCCAAGAAGTTTCGTAAAGATTGGTTCATAAATATGGCCTCTAGTCTGAGCCGTATAGAAGTTGTGTACAAAAAACTGATTAGACCTAATTTCGGTACAAAATGGCCACTGGCAGCCATCTTGAATTTTAGACCGCACCCAGAAACACTCGTTCTCATCCCAAGGTGATAACAAAGGTACCCAAGACATTTCGTGAAGATCAGTTCATAAATACAGACTCTAGCCCGAGCCGTATTGACATGTGTACTTACTGTATGTAAGTCACAATGAAAAAATCAAAGTTCATCTAATTTGCATAATTTCTGCACGAGAAAAAAACCTGTATTATATGTGATGTATCCCATGGTACTAAACAAAAAAAATTATTCAAATCAGCGCTTTCATATGGAAGTTCCGTGCAAAAATCTGATTGCACCTAATTTTGTACAAAATGGCTGCCATCGGCCATCTTGAATTTCGGACCGGACCCAAAAACACTCGTTCTCGTCCCACGGTGATACCAAAGGTACCCAAGAAGTTTCGTAAAGATTGGTTAATAAATACGGCCTCTAGCCCGAGCCGTATTGGCATTTGCACTTACAGTGCTGAAAGTAACACCAAAAAACATCAAAATTAGTACAATTTATGCACGAGAAAAAACCCCGTATTATATGTGATTATCCCATGGTACTAAACATTCATACAAAAAATTATTCAAATCAGAGCTTTCATATGGAAGTTCTGTACAAAAAACGGATTTCTGCATCGTCGGTACAAAATGGCTGCTGGCGGCCATCTTGAATTTCGGACTGTACCCAAAAACACTCGTTCTCGTCCCACGGTCATAACAAAGGTACCCAAGAAGTTTCGTAAAGATCGGTTCATAAATACAGCCTCTAGCCCGAGCCATAGCAGCTTGGCACTTACAGCTCTGAAAGTAACACTAAATAAATCAAAGTCAGTCTAATTTGCATAATTTACGCACGAGAAAAAAACCCGTATTATATGTGATGTATCCCATGGTACTAAACATTTATACAAAACTTTATTCAAATCAGAACTTTCATACAGAAGTTCTGTACAAAAAACTGATTTTTGCATCATCGGTACAAAATGGCCGCTGGCAGCCATCTTGAATTTCGGACCACACCTAAAAACACTCGTTCCCGTCCCAGGGTCATAACAAAGGTACACAAGAAGTTTCGTAAAGATCGGTTCATAAATACGACCTCTAGCCCGAGCCATAGCCAATTGTTGACGTACGGACAGACGGACGGACGAACAGACGGACGACGGGTCATGACAATAGCTCAAATTTGACTTCGCCAAAGTTGAGCTAAAAATGAAAAACCTTAGATTACGGGATGTCGATGATTTCGGTTTCGTTTTTTTTTAAAAACTAAAAACCTCGGTTCGGTTTCTGTTAACCTACAGCTCTAATTGTCAGTGGGTATTCTGAGGCACCAATCAAGCCCCAAAAAGCCACAAAACTGGCATATTCAGAATCAGTATTACAAAAAGCATTGAATGACAACTGTGTTGGCAAGGCTATAATGTCCCCAAATTGCACCAATCTAAAGGCCTGGTCAGTCAACTGAAGTTCACCGTATGTAGAACATTCCATAGGTAAGTTCACTGACACAAAAATCTGACAAAGTACCCAAAAAGATTTTACATTTGATCAAGTATGTTTACGATCCATCAATTATATTTTACGATCATAATTCTATATAGTTTACCTCTGGCACACTGTAAATATTTAGAAAATTCTTTCTGAAACCTCGCTGCATTCTCCTGAAATTAAAAATAGATTAATAAATTGACAAATTCTGTTACTAATTCACATGTAATTCGGAAACACTTTTCAATTTTCAGATTTAGGAGCTACAAAGCATGTAAGGCCACACAAAGTAGATGTTCTGTTTCTCAGGCCAAGTTTTGTAAAACTGCATGTGGGCGGGCATTTTTTTATTTTATATTTTATTTTTGTAATTATTTCTTTGCCATAGAAGTTCATATTCTTGGTTTATTTTATGTTTTAGGCCTCATAATCTACAGAATAGCAAGGGTGGTGGTGTAGTTCGTCCCTTGGGTGCAACAAGGCTTTGCAATGCTAAAGCATTGCAAAGCCTTGTTGCACTCAAGGGACAAATTTATCAATTTTATTAACTTGTGTAAAATATCAGACATAAACCATATAATTTTTATTTTTTCAAGTTTGCTTTGGTCATAAAAAGAGAGAATGCGGCAGCCAAAAAGACCATGCAGGAGGGCCTGAGAAACAGATTTTTAATTTTATTAAGCCTAATCTAAAAAAGTTATTCAATATCAAGATGCTATGTATGAACACAATACTGATTTCTTAATTGTTAGGATTAATAAATAATTGTTGTGTAGGACAAGTAAATAATTGTTGTGTAGGACAAGTAAATAATTGTTGTGTAGGACAAGTAAATAATTGTTGTGTAGGACAAGTAAATAATTGTTGTGCAGGACATTTTTTTATTATACTTCATGAATAAAACTAGACAAAAGACGACGTCTGATTGGGCAGATACAATTTGCTAATTTGCGTGATCATGCCTGTTGACTACATCCATTCTTGACAATGTGTGACAGTCCATCGTGATGGTCGTTATTGTTTGTAATAACACACACTATGATGCGGTGATTTTGTAATATCACACGCTAAATCCGAAAATTGCCGAAAGGGAGAAAATAACACACTCTGTTTCCGAAGATTTCCGAAGTTTTTCTCTCGCATCGAATCAGACAACAACAACAAACATGGCTTTCGCAAATATTACCAATGAAAATATCGAGGCACTTTTAAGATCAAAGGACAGTTCATCAACTAAGCGAAGTGTTGACAGAAGTGTCAAGTTGTTCAGGGAGTTTTTGGGCACAAAGGGGAAATCAACTGAATTTGAAACATTTGACGTATGTGAACTGAATCAGTGTCTTAGTCTGCCTATTTGTTATTGATTTATGTATAACTCTGAAAGAAACATTCCTTTTAAAGGTCATTCAGTATAAAAAAAAACATAGTGACCGTTGTTCAGTGTGTTATGGTAGATTAGCCCCCTCAGAAAAAAAATTAACGCCCTCGACTTCGTCTCGGGCTTTAATTTTTTTTCTTCGGGTGCTAATCTACCATAACACACTGAACAACGGTCACTATGTTTATAGTAGAACAAGTAAATAATTGTTTTGTAGGACCAAGTAAATAAATGTTGCATAGGACAAGAAAATAATTGTTTTTTAAGACACAAAATTACTTGTTTTGCAGGACAAGTAAATAATTGTTTGAAGAACAAGTAAATAATTGTTCTGTAGGACCAAGTAAATAACTGTTTCTTGAGACAAGAAAACAATTGTTTTGTAGGACAAGGAAATAATTGTTTTTGTAGGACAAGTAAATCCATTATAAGCCAACCCCAACCACCAGAATACCCAATGTAGGCATACTCCAACCACCAGAATACCCTTTGTAGGCCTACCCCAACCACCAGAATACCCTTTGTAGGCCTATCCCAACCACCAGAATACCCTTTGAAGGCCTACCCCAAACAACCAGAATACTCTCTGTAGGTCTACTTCAATCACCAGAATACCCTTTGAAAGCCAACCCCAACCACCAGAATACCCTCTGTAGGTCTACACCAACCACCAGAATACTCTAAATGCCCCCCCCCCCCCCCCCCCCCCGCCCCCCAATGACCAGAATAACCTTTGTAGGCCTACCCCAATCACCAGAATACCCTTTGTAGGCCTACCCCAACCACCAGAATACCGTTTGTAGGCCTACCCCAACCACCAGAATACCATTTGTAGGCCTACCCCAACCACCAGAATACCCTTTGTAGGCCTACCCCAACCACCAGAATACCCTTTGTAGGCCTACCCCAACCACCAGAATACCCTTTGTAGGCCTACCCCAACCTTCACAATGTTTGTTCATTGGGATTTATTTCCAGCATCTATGGCTATGTTGTGAATGGACCCAAAATATAAATTCAACTTTGACCAATCGTTTATATAAGCATGTTGTGAATTTTAGAGTCACTTGTCAAGTCGTCTGATAACCAGTAAAACAGAAGTTGTCTATCAGACTGAACTCCTCCACTTCCCAGAATTCACAATTTCAGAGCAAAATCTTTTCAATCTGTGGTCTAATGATTATGGTGACATAATCTGACACATTGCATAATGCTATAGCCACATTGAAACAATGGTCCATGTAGGCCACAGGCCTGAAAATAAGCAGTCTGACATTTGCAGAATGAGGTCTCCAGAGGGTGAATTTGATGATGCTATCCCATACAGTGAGCCAATTTATCCTCTGGGTACCTCTTTGTGTTTAGTTTTGATACCCTGATTCAGACTGAGGTTCACAGAGGGTAAATTTAGTGATGCTACCCTGCTATGCAGGGTAGCATCACTAAATTCACCCCCTGGGGACCTCATTTTGCAGATGACAGTCTGCTTATTTTCTGGCTTGGTAGGCCATAAGTGCTTTTTTCAAATAACAGTCAAAACTACTGTTTATCTTTCATGTGCATACAGACAGGAAATATTGACCACATTAACCTGATGTACAACAATCATCCCAAGTTGAATCACTGGTCTAAGTTCACTGATCAAAGAACAATCAAAGAAGACAGAAAGCTGTGTGTCCATATTATTTAACCCTTTAACCCTTTACCTAACATGAAAAGCAAAAAAAACTTGCAAAAAAATTCTTGAACTAATTTTTTGTCTCAAAAACATAGGTTTTGAACCCTCATTGGAACAAGTGCGACAAGCTCGTTCCAACAAAGGGTCATAACCTACATTTTTGAGACCAAAAATTAAAAAATAATAAAAATTAATTTTTTGAATAGAGCTGAAGAGTTTTGGCCGTTAGGTTGAGTAAAGGGTTAACAAACCCAAAATGGAAAGACGCATGGCCATATTATTTAACCCTCTAACAAACAAAAAACTGGCAAGCCACATGGCCTTATCATTTAACCCTTTAACGAACATAAAACTGAAAGCCACATGGCCATATTATTTAACACTTAAATGAATACAAAACTGGAAAGCCACATGGCCAAATTATTCAACCCTCTAAAGAACACAAAACTGGCAAGCCACATGGCCATATTATTTAACCCTCTAATGAACATAAAACTAGAAAGCCACATGGCCATATTATTTAACCCTTTAACGAAAACAAAACTGGAAAGCCACATGGCCACATTATTTAACCCTTTAACGAACACAAAACTGGAAAGCCACATGGCCATATTATTTAACTTTTTAACGAACCCAAAACTGGAAAGCCACAAGGCCATATTACTTAACCCTTCAACAAACACCAAACTGAAAAGCCACATAACCATATTATTTAACCCTTCAACAAGCACCAAACAGGAAAACCATATGGCCATATTATTTAATCCTTAAATGAACACAAAACTGGAAAGCCACATGGCCATATTATTTAACTCTCTAGTGAACACAAAAGTAGAAAGCCATATGGCCATATTATTTAACCCTTTAATGAAGACAAAACTGGAAAGCCACATAGCCATATTTTTTAACCCTCTAGTGAACACAAAACTGGAAAGCCACATGGCCCTATTATTTAATCCTTTAATGAATATAAAACTGGGATGCCACATGGCTACATTATTTAACACTTTAACGAACACATAATTGGACAGTGCTGATCAAGAATAATTGGCATTCAATTCTATTATTTTTCCTATTTTTTGCCCCCAAAAAATGGGTTTCGAGTGGACCATAAAAATTCTGCTTTTGAGGGAAAAAAAAGGCCAAAACTTTTTAGTTTTTGCAAGTGTCATCTACTATTTGGGCGCATAAGAGGTTAATAGACACTGGCAGTGGGTACACATACATATGTGGGCAAGAAAGAACATTTTTTCTACATAAAAGGTTAAAAAGACACTGATAGTGGGTACACATACAGGGCAGGAAAGAATATTTTATCTACATAAAGGGCGAACCCTTTACCCAACATAACGGCCAAAACCGGCCAGCGCTATTCTCAAAAATCGACATTTAATTTTCATTATTTTTTTTATTTTTCGTCTCAAAAACGTAGGTTTTGACCCCCCTTTGGAACGAGCTCAATGAGCTCGTTCCAAGGAGGGGTCATAACCTATGTTTTTGAGACAAAAAATGAAAAAAATTAGTTATTCAAGAATTTTTTGGGCAAGTGTTTACTGCTTTTCATCTTAGGTAAAGGGTTAAAAAGACACTGACAGTAGGTACACATACAGGGCAGGAAAGAATATTTTATTTTATGTTTATACAGTACATGGAGAGTGGAGTACTATAAGAAACACCTGTGGAGTGGAGTTGACCAGTACATTGAGAGTAGATTCGATAAGAAACGCCTGTGGAGTGGAATTGACTAGTACATTGAGAGTAGATTCGATAAGAAACACCTGTGGAGTGGAATTCCCCAGTACATAGAGAGTAGATTACTATAAGAAACACCTGTGGAATGGAATTCCCACATGTACAATAACTGTTGATTCCTTTGATAATGCATAAGAATACCAAACAATGCTTGGTCCAGGTTAATTTTGAAGGTCCATTGACTAAAATTTTGCTTGGCTTTTTTATGCTTTTTCAATGACAAGGAGTTACTGTTTGGATAGAAACTCAATGAGAGTTTTAGTGATAATCCGCCCTCCATGTACTGTACAATGTAACAGGTCATGTCAACAATAACAAAGAAAAAACATTAACAGAAAAATTAAAAAAAACTAGAACTATCACTGAAGGTGATTAATACCCCCGCTTTGGGTTTTTAGAGGAATGCACTTCTGATCATGTAGGCAAAGGCCATAAGGAAATGTATACATAAAGATCATTTTTTGTTGTTGAAATTTGTATTTGCATGTGGCCTTCCACAGAACAGCACTGAATACTTAAAGAGCCCACACATATATGGTTTACATTTGGAAAAACACATTTACAATGTGCAACATGTATTCAAAATCGGTTCATTAATGTAGGAGGAGTTGCACACACAAGAATCCCATTTGAAAACCCATAATAAATCCAAGTTAAAGGGAGATAACCTGGTTAAAATTGTCGCAAATCAAAAATTTGGGAATATGCGTATGTTCACTTAGTTGTGATAATGTTTGAAAGGTTTCGTCAAAATTGATTGATAAATGTAGGAGGAGTTGCACGCACAAGAATTTCATGTAGAAACCCATAATAAATCTAAGTTAAAGGGAGATAACCTAGTTAAAATTGCCACAGCTCAAAAATTTTGGAATATGCGCATGTTCACTTAGTAGTGATAATGTCTGTAAACTTTCGTCCAAATTGATTGATAAATGTAGGAGGAATTGCGCACACAAGAATTTCATGCAGAAACCCATATTAAATCAAAGTTCAAGAGAGATAACCTAGTTAAAATTGTCGCAGATCAAAAAGTTTGGAATATGCACATGTTCACTTAGTAGAGATGATGTTTGAAAGGTTTCATCAAAATCGGTTCATTAATGTAGGAGGAGTTGCGCACACAAGAATTTGTTCGAACGGAAACCCATAATAAATCTAAGTTAAAGGGAGATAACCTAGTTAAAATTGCCACAGCTCAAAAATTTTGGAATATGCGCATGTTTACTTAGTAGTGATGATGTCTGTAAATATTCGTCCAAATTGAATGATAAATGTAGGAGGAATTGCGCACACAAGAATTTCATGCAGAAATCCATAGTAAATCAAAGTTCAAGAGAGATAACCTGGTTAAAATTGTCGCAGATCAAAAAGTTTGGAATATGCACATGTTCACTTAGTAGAGATGATGTTTGAAAGGTTTCATCAAAATCGGTTCATTAATGTAGGAGGAGTTGCGCACACAAGAATTTGTTCGGACGGAAAGACATAATAAATCTAAGTCAAAGGGAGATAACCTGGTTAAAATTGTCGCAGATCAAAAATCTTGGAATATGCGCATGTTCACTTAGTAGTGATGATGTCTGAAAAGTTTTGTCCAAATTGATTGATAAATGTAGGAGGAGTTGCACGCACAAGAATTTCATGTAGAAACCCATAATAAATCTAAGTTAAAGGGAGATAACCTAGTTAAAATTGCCACAGCTCAAAAATTTTGGAATATGCGCATGTTCACTTAGTAGTGATAATGTCTGTAAACTTTCGTCCAAATTGATTGATAAATGCAGGAGGAGTTGCGCACACAAGAATTTCATGCAGAAACCCATATTAAATCAAAGTTCAAGAGAGATAACCTAGTTAAAATTGTCGCAGATCAAAAAGTTTGGAATATGCACATGTTCACTTAGTAGAGATGATGTTTGAAAGGTTTCATCAAAATCGGTTCATTAATGTAGGAGGAGTTGCGCACACAAGAATTTGTTCGAACGGAAAGACATAATAAATCTAAGTCAAAGGGAGATAACCTGGTTAAAATTGTCGCAGATCAAAAATCTTGGAATATGCGCATGTTCACTTAGTAGTGATGATGTCTGAAAAGTTTTGTCCAAATTGATTGATAAATGTAGGAGGAGTTGCGCACACAAGAATTTCATGTAGAAACCCATATTAAATCAAAGTTCAAGAGAGATAACCTGGTTAAAATTGTCGCAGATTAAAAAGTTTGGAATATGCACATGTTCACTTAGCAGAGATGATGTTTGAAAGGTTTTATCAAAATCGGTTCATTAATGTAGGAGGAGTTGCGCATACAAGAATTTGTTCGGATGGAAAGACACAATAAATCTAAGTCAAAGGGAGATAACCTAGTTAAAATTGCCACAGCTCAAAAATTTGGGAATATGCGCATGTTCACTTAGTAGTGATAATGTCTGTAAACTTTCGTCCAAATTGATTGATAAATGTAGGAGGAGTTGCGCACACAAGAATTTCATGCAGAAACCCATATTAAATCAAAGTTCAAGAGAGATAACCTAGTTAAAATTGTCGCAGATCAAAAAGTTTGGAATATGCACATGTTCACTTAGTAGAGATGATGTTTGAAAGGTTTCATCAAAATCGGTTCATTAATGTAGGAGGAGTTGCGCACACAAGAATTTGTTCGAACGGAAAGACATAATAAATCTAAGTCAAAGGGAGATAACCTAGTTAAAATTGCCACAGCTCAAAAATTTTGGAATATGCGCATGTTCACTTAGTAGTGATAATGTCTGTAAACTTTCGTCCAAATTGATTGATAAATGTAGGAGGAGTTGCGCACACAAGAATTTCATGCAGAAACCCATATTAAATCAAAGTTCAAGAGAGATAACCTAGTTAAAATTGTCGCAGATCAAAAAGTTTGGAATATGCACATGTTCACTTAGTAGAGATGATGTTTGAAAGGTTTCATCAAAATCGGTTCATTAATGTAGGAGGAGTTGCGCACACAAGAATTTGTTCGAACGGAAACCCATAATAAATCTAAGTTAAAGGGAGATAACCTAGTTAAAATTGCCACAGCTCAAAAATTTTGGAATATGCGCATGTTCACTTAGTAGTGATAATGTCTGTAAACTTTCGTCCAAATTGATTGATAAATGCAGGAGGAGTTGCGCACACAAGAATTTCATGCAGAAACCCATATTAAATCAAAGTTCAAGAGAGATAACCTAGTTAAAATTGTCGCAGATCAAAAAGTTTGGAATATGCACATGTTCACTTAGTAGAGATGATGTTTGAAAGGTTTCATCAAAATCGGTTCATTAATGTAGGAGGAGTTGCGCACACAAGAATTTGTTCGAACGGAAAGACATAATAAATCTAAGTCAAAGGGAGATAACCTGGTTAAAATTGTCGCAGATCAAAAATCTTGGAATATGCGCATGTTCACTTAGTAGTGATGATGTCTGAAAAGTTTTGTCCAAATTGATTGATAAATGTAGGAGGAGTTGCGCACACAAGAATTTCATGTAGAAACCCATATTAAATCAAAGTTCAAGAGAGATAACCTGGTTAAAATTGTCGCAGATTAAAAAGTTTGGAATATGCACATGTTCACTTAGCAGAGATGATGTTTGAAAGGTTTTATCAAAATCGGTTCATTAATGTAGGAGGAGTTGCGCATACAAGAATTTGTTCGGATGGAAAGACACAATAAATCTAAGTCAAAGGGAGATAACCTAGTTAAAATTGCCACAGCTCAAAAATTTGGGAATATGCGCATGTTCACTTAGTAGTGATAATGTCTGTAAACTTTCGTCCAAATTGATTGATAAATGTAGGAGGAGTTGCGCACACAAGAATTTCATGCAGAAACCCATATTAAATCAAAGTTCAAGAGAGATAACCTAGTTAAAATTGTCGCAGATCAAAAAGTTTGGAATATGCACATGTTCACTTAGTAGAGATGATGTTTGAAAGGTTTCATCAAAATCGGTTCATTAATGTAGGAGGAGTTGCGCACACAAGAATTTGTTCGAACGGAAAGACATAATAAATCTAAGTCAAAGGGAGATAACCTAGTTAAAATTGCCACAGCTCAAAAATTTTGGAATATGCGCATGTTCACTTAGTAGTGATAATGTCTGTAAACTTTCGTCCAAATTGATTGATAAATGTAGGAGGAGTTGCGCACACAAGAATTTCATGCAGAAACCCATATTAAATCAAAGTTCAAGAGAGATAACCTAGTTAAAATTGTCGCAGATCAAAAAGTTTGGAATATGCACATGTTCACTTAGTAGAGATGATGTTTGAAAGGTTTCATCAAAATCGGTTCATTAATGTAGGAGGAGTTGCGCACACAAGAATTTGTTCGAACGGAAACCCATAATAAATCTAAGTTAAAGGGAGATAACCTAGTTAAAATTGCCACAGCTCAAAAATTTTGGAATATGCGCATGTTTACTTAGTAGTGATGATGTCTGTAAATATTCGTCCAAATTGAATGATAAATGTAGGAGGAATTGCGCACACAAGAATTTCATGCAGAAATCCATAGTAAATCAAAGTTCAAGAGAGATAACCTGGTTAAAATCGTCGCAGATCAAAAAGTTTGGAATATGCACATGTTCACTTAGTAGAGATGATGTTTGAAAGGTTTCATCAAAATCGGTTCATTAATGTAGGAGGAGTTGCGCACACAAGAATTTGTTCGGACGGAAAGACATAATAAATCTAAGTCAAAGGGAGATAACCTGGTTAAAATTGTCGCAGATCAAAAATCTTGGAATATGCGCATGTTCACTTAGTAGTGATGATGTCTGAAAAGTTTTGTCCAAATTGATTGATAAATGTAGGAGGAGTTGCACGCACAAGAATTTCATGTAGAAACCCATAATAAATCTAAGTTAAAGGGAGATAACCTAGTTAAAATTGCCACAGCTCAAAAATTTTGGAATATGCGCATGTTCACTTAGTAGTGATAATGTCTGTAAACTTTCGTCCAAATTGATTGATAAATGTAGGAGGAGTTGCGCACACAAGAATTTCATGCAGAAACCCATATTAAATCAAAGTTCAAGAGAGATAACCTAGTTAAAATTGTCGCAGATCAAAAAGTTTGGAATATGCACATGTTCACTTAGTAGAGATGATGTTTGAAAGGTTTCATCAAAATCGGTTCATTAATGTAGGAGGAGTTGCGCACACAAGAATTTGTTCGAACGGAAAGACATAATAAATCTAAGTCAAAGGGAGATAACCTGGTTAAAATTGTCGCAGATCAAAAATCTTGGAATATGCGCATGTTCACTTAGTAGTGATAATGTCTGTAAACTTTCGTCCAAATTGATTGATAAATGTAGGAGGAGTTGCGCACACAAGAATTTCATGTAGAAACCCATATTAAATCAAAGTTCAAGAGAGATAACCTGGTTAAAATTGTCGCAGATTAAAAAGTTTGGAATATGCACATGTTCACTTAGTAGAGATGATGTTTGAAAGGTTTTATCAAAATCGGTTCATTAATGTAGGAGGAGTTGCGCACACAAGAATTTGTTCGGATGGAAAGACACAATAAATCTAAGTCAAAGGGAGAAAACCTGGTTAAAATTGTCGCAGATCAAAAATCTTGGAATATGCGCATGTTCACTTAGTAGTGATGATGTCTGAAAAGTTTTGTCCAAATTGATTGATAAATGTAGGAGGAGTTGCGCACACAAGAATTTCATGTCCGGAAAGACGTACGGACGGATGGACGGACGGACGGACGGACGGACGGACGGACGTACAGGGCGATTCCTATATAGCCCCCACTTCTTCGAAGCGGGGGTATAATTATTCGAGTAAAACTTTTGAGTAGCAGGCTAGAGTTTTGCAGAGAAATGTTCAAGTGTCAGGACAATAAGCCACTACAGACATCCTGTAATAGACTCTTTAGTGCTAAAAGTGACAACCAAGGAGAATTAGTAGTGTTTAACCCTTCACCTAAACTGAAAAGCAGACAACACTTGCGAACAAAATTCTTGAATAACTAATTTTTTCATTTTTTGTCTCATATTATTTATTTATTGGTGTTTAAGGTCACATATTTCTGCACAATGGCTAATCATGACCACGACAGTTTTACGGGTGGAGGAAACCGGAGTACCTGGAGAGAACCACTGAGCAACGGCAAGCAACTGTCAGCTCCCCAACATACTAACTCCACACAAGCAGGGTTAGCATTGGTTGAAGACAGGTGCACCATCGACGTGCAATACGCCTTAGTACACAGTGTCACCGTGCCCCCACATGGGCAATGGGGGTGAAGTGTCTTGCCCAAGGACACAATGTGGTTGCCGCAGGTGGGAGTATTTTCTGTCTCAAAAACACAGGTCAATTAATTGGCGATTTTTTTGAATAGCGCTGGCCGGTTTTGGCCGTTACATTGGGTAAAGGGTTAAAAGAACTTTTTTAGTCCAAAGTGGGGGTTGGAAATGAAAAAATGATGGACATATACCTGACCACCCTCACTACAGCATGCAAAAACCTGGAATAGGTGAAGTTTCAAGCTGCTATGAGCCTACTCTGTAGGGAAAGGTGAAACAATCATATTTTTACTGTGGCCTAATTATATTCTCAACAAACAGATGTACAAATCATGGTTCACAAAACATGAATTTCAGGTTAAGAATGACATCTACAATACTAAAGAAAACACATCCATTTGTGTCCAACTTCCAGGAAGTTTTTTATCAGTCCCTGATCATGCAGCTAGGTGTATTAACCCTTTTCCCCACAGGGCCATATCCAGGTCGTTTTTGTTACTGTATACCGGTTTGGGCGCCTAAACTCCAGGCACATAAGCTTATTGTATTCGTGTATAATCTCCATCCCATCGTCTGCTAAAACGGTAGAAATTCAGAGAAAATTATACATGTCTAAAACAAACGCTAAAACCAACACAAAGCTAATCCCTTGAATTCCGATCTAGGATACTTTAGCTAGAGCTGTAGGTTTTTAAATTTCTTGTTCGGTTTCGGTTTTGTTTTTTTCAGGTGGAGTAAAACCTCGGTTCGGTTCGGTTTTCGGTTTGTTCATGAGGTCAAGTAAAATTCAATAAAACTCATTCTTATGTCCGGAATCATAACTGAATGGTTGTGAAATTGAGTGAAACTCAATGAATGCCCGAAATAAGCTATATAATACAATCAGGAATCAGGAAGGCCAATATAATAATTACCTAAATATACAGAACTTTTATTGTGCTTGGCCATTTTTCGAGATCTGACACCTACACGCAACTTGAGGAAAGCTGCAAACACAACTAAACTGAAATGTCGGAAATTTACAGAATGTAGCCTTCGCAGAGTAGTGAGAGTACCCAGACACTGCCATTGGCAGTGTCTGGGTATCCTCACTACTCTGGAATGGCTACACTCTGTAAATTTCTGCAGCAAGAGAGTATTTAATAAAAAAACCCCGAAAAACCTTAGATTACGGGATGTTGACGGTTTCGTTTTTTTTAAAAAACTAAAAACCTCGGTTCGGTTTCGGTTAACCTACAGCTCTAACTTTAGCTGACTAAAAATATGCCTGAAGCAATTGCACTCTTGATAAAAACCCTGCATGGTACAGATATGCATAAAACACGTGGAGGCATTATAGTAATTTCAATTTTTGTGTCTTTTACAAATGTTGCGTTCAGTATGGTAGTCCTACTTTCAATTTCCAGTGGCATATATATGGACAGGCGTTCCCAAATTATCCCTGGATGTGTCCCTACCCAACGAATCGACAACATTCCCTCCCCACTCCATGCAATTTACAAAATGAGCCATTGGAAAACATGAAAAAATTTCAACAAAACCATATCATGAGATCCCTTAGTGGAACTAGCTCATTGAGCTCATTCCAATGAGGGGGACACATTATATGGTTTTGTTAAAAAAAATTTAAATCTGAAAAATTAATATTTAAAATAATAAAATTTGATATCAGATATTTAAAATAATGGTGGTGTGGTGGCATTGTGGTAATCGTTCACGTCAGATAACCGAAGTTAAGCAACGTCGAGCCCGGTTAGTCCTTGGATGGGGGACCATCTGAGCGATCGATTCGGACTCCCACGTTGTGTCTTTGGGCAAGGCACTTAATCACGATTGTCCACATGGGGGCACGATGACGCCGTGTACTAAGGAGTACTGCACATCGATGGTGTGCATGTCTTCAACCAATCTAACCCCCACCTGTGCTGCAGTGTGGAGTTATGATGTTGGGGAGCTGGCAGCTGCTCATCATTGCTTGGTGGTTCTCTCCAGGTATTCCAGCTTCCTCCATGCGTAAAACTGTCACCAAAACAATATGGCCTTGGCTGTTAAAGTGTTGTTAAACCCTAATAAATAAATAAATAAATAAATAAATAAATAAATAAATAAATAAATAAATAAATAAATAATATTTAAAATAATAAATTTTGAAACAACAAAATTCAACAATACCATATCATGTGACCCCTCAGTGTTACGAGCTCACTGAGCTTGTTCCAATGAGGGGGTCACATGATATGGTTTTGCTGAAATATTTTTTTAAATCTGAAAAGATATTATATAAAATAATAAATTCTGATATCGTCTGCATTGGATAAAGGGTTAAATGACAACATTTTTCTCCCTTATATGACCCCAACAGACAGATCTGACTATCCTCCTCCCTTCTGTGACCCCATCAGACAGATTTTACTAAACATGTACATGCAAGGATGTTGAAAAACTCATCAGTAATGACATATGTTATCATGATGCTTGCTAAAACAACAACCTCTCCCACATAAATTGCTATAAAACAGACAAGTAAGTTAATCACAAATAAATTTATAATATTCTTCTGGACCAACACAATAACATGTATCAAAAGTTATTCTAAGAATTCCCCCCTTACTTACTGTCATTATGTCACCATTAGTAGATCTCTCCATCAATCTTGACAGAGATACCTTCCAGCTATGTTCTCATGTTATTGTTGGACTGTATGTAGATGCATCATACATTCTTAGTGAAGACAACAAACATTAATTTTGCTCCTCATGTCCAGGGTTCTTACACTTGCTCGAAAAATAGTTCCATTTTCCAAATATGTCAGCCCATTTTTCAGATACCCATTTCAGAGTACCTTGAAATGATGAAAATCCAACTTGAGAACTTGGGAAGATATTTATGAAAACATTCAGTAGCACAAGTGGTTTGGGAAAAACACTGGAAGAATATCATTTATTCAAACTCACTAGGAATTTCACCGAGCTCTGTCAAACAAGACTGAATTGGTTAAATTCCTAGTTGCATCATGGGAAAGATCTGTAGCTAGATATTTTGGAATCACTATGGACAAGGTTATATGTTCAAAAGGGAGCATAGTGGCTTAGTGATTACAGCATTGTACTTCAAACCGAAAGTTCCACAGTTTGATTCCTGCCGGGGCAACTGCATTGTGTCCATGGGCAAGGCACTTGATCCTCATTGCCCACATAAGGGGGACGGTGATGTTATGTACTTAGGCCTACTGCATGTCGATGGTGCACATGTCTTCAACCAATTCTAAACCTTCTTGTTTATATATAGTATGTTGGGGAGTCTGACAATTCCTTGCCATTGCTTGGTGGTTCTCTCCTGATACTCAGGCTTTCTTCACCCGTAAAACTGTAGGACACGGACTGACCCTGGCTGTCAAAAGTGTTGTTAAACCACAATAAATAAATAATAAATATGTTCAAAAAATTAATTTCCCTTCTTTTTCCAATACTCTCAAGGGCTGACTGACATTTTTTCCATACTTTTCAAGACCTTTCCAGATGGAAGCGTATTTCCACACTTTTTCAAGTATTTTATTAGAAAAAAATAACATAATTTGGTAGCACCCAGCGAACCTCAAATTTCAGGTCGAATCGAATCAAGCACAAGAATTCAAATTGAATCAAATCTTGAATCGAATCTCACCGCTTTTTTTCAAGTTGTGGATATTGCACCTTCTTACAACCGTAAATATTGTAAGTCTCTACTAAGTCTTGTGTACAATGGCTACTCATGCAAATCAAGCAACAGAGCGGAATATTCCAGGATGGAATCAATGTAATTTCAGAAGCGGAACCTTCTTGAACTCATAATTCTGCTATCATCCCCCTCCTGTACATGACCACCTCCCCCCCCCCCCCTCCTGTACAGGACAACCTGTCCCCCTCCTGTACATGACAACCTCCCCCCTCCTGTACAGGACAACCTGTCCCCCCCCCCCCCTGTACAGGACAACCTGCCCCCCCCCCCCCTGTACAGGACAACCTGTCCCCCTCCTGTACAGGACAACTGCACCCCCCCTTCCTGTATAGGACAACTGCCCCCCCCCCCCTTCCTGTAGAGGGTAACCTGTCAGACTTCCTGTACAGGACAGCCTGTCCCCCCTGCTGTACAGGACAACCTGCCCCCGCCCCCTGTACAGGACAACTTGTCCCCCTGTGTACAAGACAACCTGTCTCTCCTCCTGTACAGGACAACCTGTACCCTTCCTGTACAGGGCAACCTTTCCCCCTCCTGTACATGACAACCTCCCCCCCTCCTGTACAGGACAACCTGCCCCCCCTCCTTTACAGGACAACCCCCCCCCCCCCCCCCCCGTACAGGACAACCTGTCCCCCTCCTGTACAGGACAACTGCCCCCCCCCCCTTCCTGTACAGGACAACTGCCCCCCCCTTCCTGTAGAGGACAACCTGTCAGACTTCCTGTACAGGACAGCCTGTCCCCCCTGCTGTACAGGACAATCTGTCCCCCGCCCCCTGTACAGGACAACTTGTCCCCCTGTGTACATGACAACCTGTCCCCCCTCCTGTACAGGACAACCTGTCCCCCTTCCTGTACAGGACAACCTGTCCCCCTCCTGTACAGTACAATCTGCCCCCCCCCCCCCCCTCCAGTACAGAACAACCTGTCCCCCCCCCCCCCCCCCCCCCCCCCCCCCGTACAGGACAACCTGTACCCCTTCCTGTACAGGACAACCTGCCCCCCTTCCTGTACAGGACAGCCTGTCTCCCCTCCTGTACAGAACAACCTGTCCCCCCACCTGTACAGGAGACCTGATGATAGTAGAGGAGTTCAACAAGAGTCGACTACTTTTAGGATTATGAGAACATTTTGACGAATCGAAAAATTTTGCATCTGTGCAATGGAAACCAAATCGAATCGAATCAAATCATGGGGACTATTTCAAATCGAATCACATTTCAAAGTTTCTCAGGACCCTATAAGGTTTGAGTAGATTCAGTGGTACACCTTTCTTTAAGTGGACCCATTAGTAATTTACAATGTTCTTTCGCTCTTATGTCATTGGACTTTGGATCGATAGACTGATGGTTCAATTCTGATCTTCACCATTTACGTTGTGGCCTTGAACAAGTCATTAATCCAAATTGCTCAAGATCGATGGAGCATGTTGATGTTGTGCACTAAGGCATGCAATTGATGGTACACCAGCCTTCACCCAATTCTAACCCTGCTTGTACCAAGTTATTAAGTTGGAGAGTCCAACAGTATTCCCCACTGCTTGGTGGTTCTCCAGCTTTCTCAACCTATAAACCTTGCCTGTTGAACCCCAATAAGCATACAATGCATTATGCGGAGGAAATAAGAGTTGGCCCAAGATTTTATCAATGAAAGTTAAAAAGTCACATAAGCATGGTACATTTTCTATCCAACAAAATGCTCATCCAAATTAGGACTTTATATTTTGGTAAGAATTTGAGAATACTGCAACAATTCAATTATTAACCCTTTACCTAACATGAAAAGCAGATGATACTTGCAAACAAAATTGTTAGGCTTTCCCAAACCCAGTCTGGGAAAGACTCTTGTTATTCTTCTTTTTCAAAATTTTTCTTCTCTATTTTTTTTTTCCTCCTCGAATTTTGTCTGTTGAACTGCTCAAAAACAAGCTGTACGATTTTAACCAAATTTGGCATACTTATGTAATGTCATTAAATCTAGTGAAATGCGGTATCGTCATGTCTGTGAAAATGTGTATTTTCAAAATATTCTGCCAAAACCGTCAAAATTTCACCATTTTTCAAATGTCTCAAAATTGTTTACAGTCATTTAGCTCAAATTTTCCACACACTTAGAGCAAAATATAACACACCACGAATACCACTCAAATCTTTCAACTTTAACCCCCTTGGCCAAAAAATTACATGAATATAGATTTTTTCGTTAAAATTGACCAACTTCAAGAGCAAATTTCTCTAATTACAAGGTTGTGGTATCAATTATTTTGGTATGGATAGATGCAACAATGATTGCGCAAGAAAGTTACTGTTTACTTTTTAATCTCAGATTTAACCCTCAAGCAAAATGAGGACGGGAATAAGTGTACCGTTTGAAAATGCCAAAATTAGCCAACTTTGTTTGCTTTTTCTATCATTTTGGAAAGGGTTAATTTCAAACACTTTTCATGTACGTATTCCCAATTGACTACCAAGCATATTTGCTGTTGTAAGTTAGGTTATAAAGTTTAACCCTATCCCATTCTGGTTACATAAAAGTAGGTACCGTAAAAAAAAAAAAAAAATCCAATTTTTGCAGAATTTGGTAAGTTCAGGTGACGATTTACTCCATTTTTAATTGATTGAGCTCTGAATGTTTCCCATAGCTGCATGTAGCAGTCACAGTATGACAAATTTTGTTCTATATGTTATTATTAAAAGTTTAACCCTTGGCAGATTTTAGACTTCCTATAAGGGTACTGTCGGAATAATTGTTATTTTTGCCCGAATTTACAAGCAATTTCTCAGCACTGCATATTTTCTCAAAACATTTCCCATGAGAAGATATGACATTCATCCAAGAACAATTTTGCTGTTATATGTTTTATTCCAAGTTTTAACCCTCATCCAGTTGTCGTGCCTTGACTTGGAGTACCCTCAACTTGTACTTGTTCATTGAAATACCAAGATTCAAGATTCCACCACGTCTATTATCAGACACTCAGTCTGTGGTTGATGTTCACACATTTAGAGCATAATATGATACACTAAAATCACCACACAAATATTTTGAAATTAACCCCTATTGGCCACAAATGATAGTAATATAGCATTTTATCTTCGAGATTGACTATCTTCAGGCGCTAATTTCTCTAATTGCAATGTTGTTGTAACAATTATTTTTGTATGCATAGCTGCAACAATGCTTGTAGAAGAAAGTTACTCTTTAGTTTTTAATCTCATCTTTAACCCTCAGGCATATTGAGGGCAAGCTTTCCATTCGTAAATGCTAAAAAATTAGCTAACTTCGGTTACATTTTCCTGTCATTTTGAAAAGGGTTAATTTTAGATACTTTGTTTTGCTTTTGGTAGAGATGCTTAATGAACAAATCCACTGCTGAAAGTTATGCTTTGGGACTTAACCCAACATATGCTTTGGCCACGTAAAGAATAGTATTGGTTGACAAAAATTGATTTTCAGTGAATTTTGCAAACATCTGTACCCATTTCCTCTAATTGAAAGGTTGTTGTAGCAATTATTTTGGTATGGATAGATGTAACAATGATTGCAGAAGAAAGTTTCTGTTTACTTTTTAATCTCAAGATTTAACCCCCAAGCAAAATCAGGGCGTGAATAAGAGAACCGTGAGAGAATGCCAAAAATAGCCAACTTTGGATGCTTTTTGTATATCATTTTGGAAATGGATAATTTCAAGCACTTTACTTTGCTATATGTAGTCTGCATTTTCACTTGGAAAGTTGGGAAAGCCCGTAATTTGTCCAACAAACTACAATTCTCTAGTTGAATAACTAATTTCTTTCATTTTTTGAATAAAAAACATTGCTTATGACCCCTCATTGGAATGAGTTCAACGAGCTCATTCCAATGATGGGTCAGAAGCTATGTTTTTGAGGCAAAAAATGAAAAAAAATAATGAAAATTGAATAGCAATTTTTGTCAATAGTGCTGGCTAGCTTTTGGACATTATGTTGGGGAAAACGGTTAAATCGGGGACGTAGTGGATCAGTAGGAAGAGGTGCAGGCTGCAAGCCGAGAGGTCCTTGGTTCGAAACCCACCTGTGGCAAACGCATTGTGTCCTTGGCCAAGATACTTTACCTCCATTACCCAAGCGGGCACATGGTGGTGTTCTGTACTAAGGTGTACTACACATCGATGGTGAACTTGTCTTCAACCAATGCTAACCCTGCTTGTGTGGAGTTAGTATGTTGGGGATAGGGATGAGACGATCTATCGGTAAGCAATTGGCTATCGGCCGATAAAAGCCTATTGGTATGAATAGAACGAAAAATATCAGCTCTTGCCGATTGTTGAAAAAATTATTGGGTACCTATTCTAACTCTGTTTCACAGCCATTTTAATGTTCTGCTAATAACTAACAAACGTGCCATGCATTACACTGTGGAGATCAGACCCCCGACGTAACATTTAATTTCTACCAGTGACAACCAAAAAATAGAATCGCTTGTCCCGGGCAACAAGTGCTACTTTTGGCTTGAGTTTCGTATTAAACTTGAAAAGCTATGTGCTGTTAAAATCATTAAATAGTTGCCTTATGTATTGAAACATCTATTATACGGCCTATCAATAATGATACTATGACATTTTTTTTACCACGAGGGCGAATCCAGGCATCGGCGCACTTGGTGTGCTCCCCCCTCCCCCCCACTAGTTCTTCCCGGAGATGGGTTGTGCATTGTGGATATCTGCATCGGGTGCGAGGTAATCGCATCTTTTCGGATTAAATTTCAAAATTTGGTTGACAGTACATACCTTTTTTTCAGACGAAAGAAATATACTTGAAATGCTATCGAGTAGCAAAAGCAAGTGATTCACCAATTTATTCTATCATTTAACAGAAATACCCATCAAACGACTAGTCGACTACCAATTTTCTTGTTGACTACTGAATAAAATATAACCAGTAACCACTAGTCGTCCCAACACTACTCAATACATGTTGGGATCATGGTGTGACAGGTGTGTTTACCGTTTAGCTATCGTAATTTATTTTCTTTATTTATTTTATTAGTTGCACAGAAAGTAAATTCAATATTGTCACTGCACTTTTTTCGACCATTTTTACGGAAATAATATCGGTGAACAAAACTATTTGGTATCATTATCACCCGATAGTAAATCAAAACTATTTGGTTTCAGATGAATAAACAAATCTCTTATCGGCTCATCACTAGTTGGGGAGCCTGACAGGTGCTTGGTGGTTCTCTCCAGGTACTCCAGCTTCCTCCATACATAAAACTGTCCGACATGAGATGACCCTGGCTATTGAAAGTGTCGTTAAACCCCATTAAATAAATAATAATAAATAAATGGAAAGGGTTAACTTAAGTTTAGTCAATGATTTATATAGGTACATAAGAACTCGTTTTAGAGAATACAATTTGCACATCAGCCAACCAAGTGCAGTCGAGATCAAGCCTACAGCATGGTAAATCAGAACTACTTCATATCCTGGGATTCCTGCAGAATGTTTTAATGACATGATTTCAATGAAATACAACAAATGAATGGAGGCAGTCTTTAAGTGTTTGTTTTACTAATTGACCTGCGACAATACTAGTGAAAAAAAGATAGTGAATTTTTATATGGCTAGACCCTCACCCAACCCACATTCCAATATTATATAACAAACATTCTTGTTTACACGTTAGAGTGGCTTTTGTCATCATTAGGCCATGTTATTAAATTTTCAGTTTAGCGTTATTTCATGTTATGAGAAAAAAAATGCATTATGAGGTTATTATTAATTATATCCTTGTGGGGAAATGGCATAATATATCCCTTTCCACAAGATGCACATTTAATCATTTTGCACTTTTCCACTGCTTCCTTGCATGTACAGGTTGTCTCAGATAGTAGAACTTTCAATGGCCAGGTTTATACACAGAACAGCCTACAACAAAATGTAGCATTAGTCAACATTTTACCCTTAATAACACCAGATTATTGCCTCACTATATTGCCAGATTGCTGTTGCAATCTGGCAATAATGAGGCAGTAATCTGGCATTTCAATTGATGAGGAAGAAACATGAAATGACACGTATTCCCCTGGTCCTATAAAGGAGGCGACCCATTTGCAAAGCCAATAATAAAGAAAAAGCATTATCATTTCGGTGAAAAACAAAATGAGGCAAGAAACGCTAAACCGAAAATTAATTAAATATGGCTTTAACTCCTAACTTGCTACAGCTGAAACTAGAAGTACTGTCACAGTTAGCACAGAAAATGCTTGTTAGTTAATGCACTCCTTACTGCAGAAGAATGAGTAGTCTGAAAAACATAAGAGCATTTGCACTATGCAATGCAAAATAAAATGCGCTATTAGCGAGGTCAGTAGTGAAATCATAAATTGAACCAATCACAGTATGTGGAAGGAGGGTGGATTACTACTAAACTAGAGGTACTGTGAGCAAACTCACAAAGTGATACCCCCCCTACACCCCTCCCCCCCCCCCCCCCCATGCCTGAAATGTATAAGTTAGATTATCTCCCCTTGGAAATGTCAGAACGGAATTATATTGCTTCATGCACATCTTCATATGGAGTTCTTCCATTGTGTAAAGTTTCATGAAAATTCTTCAAACGGTTTAGGAGGAGTTGTGCTTACAAGGATGGACAGACGGTCTAAGTTAGATTATCTCCCCTTGGAAATGTCAGAACGGAATTATATTGCCTCATGCACATCTTTATATGGAGTTCTTCCATTGTGTAAAGTTTCATGAAAATTCTTCAAACGGTTTAGGAGGAGTTGTGCTTACAAGGATGGACAGATGGTATAAGTTAAATTATCTCCCCTTGGAAATGTCAGAACGGAATTATATTGCTTCATGCACATCTTCATATGGAGTTCTTCCATTGTGTAAAGTTTCATGAAAATTCTTCAAACGGTTTAGGAGGAGTTGCGCTTACAAGGATGGACAGATGGACAGACGGACGGACAGGGTGATTCCTATATACCCCCCCAAACTTTGTTTGTGGGGGGTATAATCAGAGAGATTTTTCACTTAGTAATTATTTATAACTGATGAGGACAAAACAACACTTGCAAACATTCATCACACCGGGTTGAATCATGTAATGAAAGTTTGTAAGTGTTTCTTATGCCGTTATGAACTATCATAAATACTATTCGAGTGGATAAAATATGGCTCTACAATTAAATAAGTAGTAGTCCACTTTCTTCATTCTGTATATGCAGTTTAATTTTAATATCTATTTACGTCATTACATGTTCATGTATCCCAGTAGAGGTTAGAAATGATGTCACAGAACTTCCAGTTTCAACTATTATTATTAGTATTTTCTTCAATTTCTCATAAAATTAAGAGAAATAAAAAATATTACAAGTAAGAACTGCTCCCTATTTGAAGAGGTACATTTGTTAACAATAGCTGGGAACACCCCTCTACACGATAACAGGAATATATGAGCCCTCCTATGCTTGAAAGAAGGCCCCCCCAGTAGTCAAAAGGTTTAATCTTTGTGTTCTGTGCATGAATTCATGCCTCCAGTAGTCAAAAAATTAATGGTGTATTTGTCAACTGAATCTTTGTGTTCTATGCATGAAATGACATCTCCAGTAGTCGAAAGGTTAATGGTGTATTTATCAACTGAATATTTGTGTTCTGTGCATGAAATGACGTCTCCAGCAGTCAAAACGTTAATGGTGTATTTGTCAACTGAATCTTTGTATTCTGTGCGTGAAATGACGTCTCCAGTATTCGAAAGGTTAATGGTGTATTTATCAACTGAATCTTTGTGTTCAGTGCATGAAATGATGCCTCCAGAAGTCGAAAGGTTAATGGTGTTTTTGTCAACTGAATATTTGTATTCTGTGCATATGATGTCTCCAGCAGTCAAAAGGTTAATGGCATATGTGTCAACTGAATCTTAGTATTCTGTGCATGAAATGATGCCTCCAGTAGTCGAAGAGTTAATGGTGTATTAATTTTGTCAACTAAATAAATCTTCAAGGTCACTGTTGGGTCAAATACATTAACATCAAAATACCATGACCAGTAAGTCTCAAAATACAAGAAGTCCAGGTAGTTTGTAGTGACACCAATGGTTTTAATGACGTAACCAAATATCTTTCCCCCAAAATGTATTATTTGAGGAAATCTCAGTCAGCCTCATACAAAGATAACTTTAATGACGTAACCAAATATCTTTCCCCCAAAATGTATTATTTGAGGAAATCTCAGTCAGCCTCATACAAAGATAACTTTAATGACGTAACCAAATATCTTTTCCCCAAAATGTATTATTTGAGGAAATCTCAGCCTTATACAAAGATAACTGAACGACATTTCAAGCTAATTTTAATCTTTTGATGAATTTTCTCATTCACAACTGGACTGCATTATATTTTGAGGTCAAATTTACAAACTTTTCTTACACTGAAACCAAAAACAGGAATTCTGGCTGAAAAGAGATTGGCAATCCTGTTGTTTGTCAGTTGGTAAGGACTTGCACAACAACACCCAAACAGCCTCCAACAAAAATGTTCAAACATAAATGTGTATGAACTCTTTGCCTGCTGCAGGGTGGATCTTCCTGTCCAGAAGAAAAAAAATATTCTGCTACTAAGTAATGTGAGTGATTGAGTGAGATCAAATGTGTGTACCTGACTCTTGTGAACAAAATATAACCCAATAAATGGGAGTACAGTGGAACCCTGTTAAATGAATAACCACTTTACCAAAGAAAATTATTCAATTAACAGGAGTATTCAGTTAATTGGGATTGTGTCACACTTTTCTGCATTCTAGAGATAAACTTGGCATTTATTCTATTATATCTTGTTTGAGTGTATATAAACTTGTTGTTGAGGGGGGATGGGCATTAACCCTTTACCCAACGTAACGGCCAAAACCAGCCAGCGATATTCTAGAAAATCTCCAGTTAATTTTCATTTTTTGTCTCAAAAACATAGGTTATGACCCTCATTGAAATGAGCTCAAGATATACTAGATTAAATGCCTGTATTGGATATACTAAAGCCAAATAGGTCTATAAACAAAGAAAAACTGGGGAGAGTCAGGGTAATTTCTCGAAAGGTCACAATATTTTTTATTCAATTAACAGGAGTTTACTCTATAACCTATATTCAATTAACAGGTCAAATTTGTACTGGACGTATAGTAAATGGTTTTGTGTTGAGAAGTTATACTCAAATGACAGGGTAATTCAGTTAAGAGACATCCAATTAAGTGGGCTACCTGTAGTTTCTCTTGCCCACAATAAATGGGAATAATTCATCTTATCAAGGGTTTCCATTTGTTGGGCCATTTGGGGGAAAAAACAAGCTATCGATTACTGTTTATGGTGCCCTTAATCATCAGAAGCTGTGATGCTTTGCCTACAATTCATAGGAAGGACTATCTTTGCTTGCTGAATTGTTTATATTTGTGTTCCATACCAAGTTATGGTTATCATGGCCCATTTTATATTTGTGTTCCCTACTTTAGAGAACTTCTACACCAAGCTATAGTTATAATGGCCCATTTTATATTTGTGTTCCCTACTTTAGAGAACTTCTACACCAAGCTATAGTTATCATGCGCCCATTTTACCACCAACACAAAACTTGTTTACCATAGTAACAAGTACAGAGCTATACTTCCTGGGGCTCCCTCAGGGAAATACCTATAACTAACTTTTCAAAAATGTCCTGAGTAGGGTCCCGCGAATGTTCGAGATTCAATTTGATTTCGAATCTTGTCACTGATTCAAATTTGAAACCATCTCGATTATTCAAAAAAATTGAATCCTGGAGAGATTTGGACTTTTTACTTTCTGACAATAACAGCTGACTCGGCAATTTTCTTATAAGACTGAACGTATCCAGTCCAACCAGAAGATAGCAAAATTTCAGTCAGAAAATTCATAAACAAGAGGCCCCACAGGGCCTGAAGCGCACATCTTGTACAGAACACAAAATAAACAGAGTCCAAGAATGAGTCTACATTAAGCAAACCATCTCCATAGGCTACACTGTCAATCCTTGAGTCCCTCAGTAGTGACAAAAATAATCCGGGCATCATGCCTTTTCTTCAGTTGATCATAATGTAAAATGTAGAGCTCCCCCTATGAAGGCCCTTGGTACAACCTATGTGGATTAATCTTAGTTACACACCTCTAGACAGTTACACCGAATACAAAATTTTTAATTCTTCAGCAACATGCATGGCCAAGTCTGGCTCCCATAGGGAGCCCAAATATTAACCCAGGCTCTCGATTTGAATAAAGTTTAATCTGAATTCCCTAGAGATGTTGTGTATCAAATATGAAAGCATTCTGACAGTTGGATCTGAAGAAATAGAAATTGTAAAGAAATTTCTTCGAATTGCACTAAGTTAAAATTTGGGTTACCATAGCAAGCCCAAATATTAACTTACAGATCCAATTTGAACAAACTTAAATCTGCCCCCCCCCCCCCCCCTAGAGATGTTGTATATCAAATGTGAAAACATTCTGACGAGTGGATCTGAAGAAGAAGTTTTTGAAGAAATTCCCTCATATTGTCCTTAGTTAAATTTCATGTTCCCATATGGAGCCCAAATATTAACCTAGGCACTCGAATTGAACAACCTGGAATCCCTCCCACCCCCCCCCCCCCCCCCACCCCCCACCCCTCCTAGAGATGTTGTATACCAAATATGAAAGCATTCCGACTGGTGGATCTGAAGAAGAAGATTTTTAAAGAAATTTCCTCATATTGCACCATAGTGAGCCCAAATATATACCTAGGGATCTGATTTGAACAAACTTGAATCTGACCCCCTTAGAGATGTTGCATACCAAATATCAAAGCATTCTGACTGGTGGATCTGAAGAAGATTTTTTTAAATTACCCTCCATATTGAACAAAGATCAAATTTGGGCTTAGGAAGGTATAGGGAGCCCAAATATTAACCTAGGGACTTGGTTTGAACAATCTTGAATCTGACCCTCATAACAATGATGTATACCAAACATTAAAAGGTTCTGACTGGTGGTTCTGAAGAAGAAGATTTTTAAAGAATATTCCCCATATTACCCTATGTTAAAACTTCGGGCTCCTGTAGAGAGCCCAAATATGAACCAATGAGCTTAATTTCAACAATCTTTTATTTGACCCTCCTATGAATGCTGTATACCAAATATCCAAAAGATTCTGATGATTGGTTCTGGAGAAAAGATTTTGTAAATTTTTGCAAATATGCTGACTCAGCATTTTTTCGATGCCCAATACCGACGACAATTTTTTTTTAACAATCAATTCTACTGGTCCTAAGGATACTTCATACCATATAACAGCTCTCTGTTCCATGTGGTTTGGGAAATATGGGCGTTTGAAAATCTTTCTATTTTTAACTCCCAGGGTTCCCATGGGGATGCAGGAATTTTTTTTTGCATGGGTCAAGTACTTATGACCCAATAATACCACATACCAAATTTGGTTCATACCAGACCATCGGTTCAGAAAATAGAAATTTTGGGCGGGGCCAAAAGTATTTTACGCCTCCTTTTACAAAGCCAAATATTACTTCACGAACTTCGTTTGAACAAACTTGATTCTACACCTCATATGGAAGCTCCATAGCAAATATCAAGTCATTGTACACACTGGTTCTTGAAAAGAAGATTTTAAAATATTTTGGAGCATTTTCCCCCACTCCCTCCCTATGGGGCTGGGCATGTTGAGTTGAACAAAAATGAATTGGGACCATCACTCACACAAACTTTCACTTGAATTTGCCCAGTGGCTTTGGAGGAGAAGACCAAAACATGGTGTTGACAGATGACGGACGGAGAGCGATGAGATTAGCTCAGCTTGACTTTGTAAAGATGAGCTAAAAATTCACAAAAAGCGACAATGGACACAAATGAAAGTGCCCATTTAACACACTCAAGCACATTCGATTCTTGAACATAATCGTTTTTATGTAAACCTCGGATCACTCAGTTCAGCTTTTTCTCATTTTGGCCAATTTTTAGAGGGTGACTTGTAATCGCCTCAACTATTTTTCTAGGTGACTCTGGGCATAGATGGGTGACATAATCACCCTAGTCACCCTCAAGGCTGGTCTCTGGCCCAAGTCCTGAGTGAGTTAATGTCACATGGCAATTTGTTTAGTAGAAGAATATTTCAAACAATCATGTGTGGTCAAATTGATCAGGTCTGTGTGGTCCATGTACAAACTGGGGTGGTAAGGCTATGAGTAAAGTTTTGGGAAGATATGCCTTTTTTTAGTTACTGACTAGTGAGGTCCATGCCTTCTTACCATTCCATTCTAACTTCTTAATTATTTAACTGGTTGAGTGCTAGAAGCCACTATCAGGGCTCTGCAGAAAAGTGCTGAAAGCCACTTTAGTGGCTGCACACTGTATTCATTTCTTTGTTTGCTCAGCAGTTGGAAAACAAAAAATGTTTAAGCAAATTGTTTTACTACAATTTATTGGAGAGTGCAAAGAGGCACTCTCCAATAAATTCTAACAAAACAATTGTTTATGAGCAAACTTTTACTACACTGGGGCTCCTTTTGCTTGTAGTTATTTATTTATTGGTGTTTAAGGTCACATACTTATGCACAATGGCTAATCATGACCGTGACAGTTGTATGGGCGGAGGAAGCCGGAGTACCCGGAGAGAACCACAAGCAACGACGAGTAGCTACCAGCTCCCCAACATTGTAACTCTGCACTGCAGCACAGGCAGGGTTAGACTGGTTGAAGACATGCACACCATCGATGTGTAGTACGCCTTAGTACACAGCGTCATCGTGCCCCCATGTGGACAATCGGGGTTAAGTGCCTTGCCCAAGGACACAACGCATCCGAGGACTAACCAGGCTCGATGTTGATTAACATCGATGATCTGATGAGAACCGGTTACTGCAACGCCACCGCACTCCTTGCTTGTAGTATGAAACTCTTAAAAAAAATATTCGCATTACAAATCACCTTTGAAAAATAATTTATAAATCTACCAGTTAAGAGAAAGGATTCTTAAAAATGTATTTTATGTATTGTTTTCAAATGTATACAGAAGTCATGTTTTTTTCTGGTAGAGGGGGTGGAGTGGGGTGGGGTGGGGGGTGAGCGGGGCTAGGTTAAGCACTTGTTGTTTTCTTTTACTAAGTCCTGTTCTAATTGGCCCACTAAGCCTATTTACAATACTGCGATTACTTTGAAGTTATTACCTGGTTAATTTCATATTTACCAAGATATGAGCCTGAGACCGAAGAAGTCTCTGGGAGTTGTTATCTCAACTGATATAAAACTAGGTAACAATTAACTGGTTGAGTTCTTATTTCTTTATTATTATTTATTTATTGGGGTTTAACGACACTTTTGACAGCCAGGATCACCTCATGTCGGACAGTTTTACGGGTGAAAAAAGCCGGAGTACCCAGAGGGAACCACTGACCAATGGTGAGCAAGTGTCAGACATCCCAACATACTAACTCCACATAAGCAGGGTTAGCACTGGTTGAAGACAAGTGCACTATCGACATGCAGTATGCCTTAATGCTACCGTGTGCCCATGTGGGCAATTGGGATTAAGTGTCTTGCCTAGAGCTGCCATGATTAATCAGTTGTAAATCGGTCAAGCTGAAATCGATTAGTATTTTTCGTTGTCGAAGAATCGGTAAATTTTACCCCATTCTAGATGTTTAATAATTAAAAAAAAAATTGGATGAAAAAACTATTGTTTCTAAAGGTAATAGGTCAAGAGCGTCGACGTTAAACCTCAAGAAGTCGTAAGAAGCATTTGTCTTTTAGGTGCATTCAAAGATTTGGTGGGATTCGAACCGAGGACATCTCGGTTTGTAGCCTGCATCTCTACCTACTGAGCCACCGCACTCACGGGGTTGAGTTCTAGAAGCCACTATCAGGACTCCACTGAAAAGTGCTGAAAGCTACTTTTGTGGCTTTACAATTCATTACCTCATTTACTCAGCAGTTAAAACATAAAAATGTTTAACCCTTTTTACCTAACATGAAAAGCAGACAACACTTGCCAAAAAAATTCTTGAATAACTAATTTTTTTTCATTTTTTGTCTGAAAAACAGAAGTTATGACCAAGCCAGAAAATAAGCAGACTGTCATCTGCAAAATGAGGTCCCAAGACGCTGAATTTAGTGATGCTAATCACTAAATTTACCCTCTGTGAACCTCAATCTGAATCAGAGTATCAAAACTAAACAGAAAGAGGTACGCAGAGGATAAATAGGTCCACTGTATGGGATACCATCATCAAATTCACCCTCTGAGGACCTCATTCTGCAAATGTCGGACGGCTTATTTTCAGGCCTGGTTACGACCTCTCATTGGAACGAGCACGATGAGCTCATTCCAACGAGGGGTCATAACCTATGTTTTTGAGACAAAAAAATGAAAATTAATTGGCAATTTTTTAGAAGTGGCCAGTTTTGGCCATTACGTTGGGTAAAGGGTTAACCCTTTACCCAACGAATCACCCGCATCCGCCCGCGTAATATGCAAATTCAGCAGCTGAAAAAATATTATTTTTCGAAAAATTTCAACAAAACCATATCATGTGACCCCTCTTTGGAACGAGCTTGTCGAGCTCGTTCCAAAGAGGGGTCACATGATATGGTTTTGTTGAAATTTTTGGAAAAAATTTTAAAAAATGATATTTAAAATAAGAAATTTTTATATCGTCTGCGTTAGGTAAAGGGTTAAACAAAATTGTTTTATTACAATATATTGGAAAGTGCCAGGAGGCACTCACCAATAATGTGTAACAAAACAATTGTTTATGAACACAATCTAATTAAACTGGGGCTCCTTTTTGCTTGTTACATGGTACCCTTGAAAAAATATACTTGCGGTACTAATCACCTTTGAAAAATAATTGCAATTAAATCATAAGTAATACTGAGTGTAAGTTCTTTAATTTTACCTGCTGTCTGTCAAGTTTCTGTACATGTTCATCAAATGCTTCATCTGTTGTTTTACCCGCTTTTCCTAAATTCTGTAGAACCTAAAAGCATAGAAATTTCAAATTACCAAAAACATCTGTATCTTTAAAATAGCAGGAAAAACATGGGAAACGGCATAGAAAACGTCAAAAACAGCTCATTATCAAATTTATTTTTATAAATAAACCTTTACATCTATTACAGCCCATAATCAAATGAATAAATAGCATGGTTAACAGATAGATGGCTTTGTAAACAACTGAACATATTTCTGATGATTTATTTACTTATCAGGACTCAACTCTTTACCCAATGCAGACGATATGATTTCTGATCATTTATTTATCAAGGCTAAACCCTTTATCCAATTCAGACGATATCAATTGTTTGAAAAAATTAATAAAATGATATTTAAAATGATAAATTTTGATATCGTCTGCGTTGGGTATAGGGTTGAGGTCAGATACTTATGCACAATGGCCAATCATGACCGTGACAGTTTTATGGGTGGAGGAAGCCGGAGTACCTGGAGAGAACCACTGAGCATCGAAGAGCAAATGTCAGCTCCTCAACATTCAAACTCTGTGCAAGCCCTGCTGAAGCAGGGTTACAAGCAGTTGAAGACATGTGCACCATCGACGTGCAGTATGCATCGTGCCCCCATGTCAGCAACCGGGATAAAGTGCCTTGCCCAAGGACACAACGTGGGTCGTCTCAGACAGGGAATGAACTCGGTACTTCTAGCATAGAAGTCCAACAATCTATCACTGAGCCACGGTGCCCCCAAACAAGGGCAATCACTTTCAAAGAAATATTTGCAATACAGCTGGTCGAATCCCATTCATGAAATCATTCCCAAAAAGTTATACATTAAATCTGAGAAAAATATTCAGAATGGTTTTCTTTAAAATTAATGACAAGAAATGTGAAAAGAGACAGACAGAATGGATGGAACCAATTCCTACATGTATATACCCCTCCCACCATGTGACATTAGATAATAAAATTTGAAAGGCAATTTTTGTGATTAGTACTATTGGATTTTGTCCATTACATTGGATATAAAGAATTGTTAGCCCTTTCAACACTTGCAACTGGTGCCCTGGAAGGTATCATTTCAGTTAATACTATCAACATTACATGATGACCCAAAATGTTCCTGTAAACACAAGTACGAAGACTCTGAGCACTACTTTCTTTTCTGTCCAATCTATAAAACCCAAAGAGAAATTATGTTTCAAACTGTCAGATGTCTGCTGGTCCCCTGGTCTGCCATACACAGCCTCTATTACCTTTCGTATTTATAAACATAACAGCACGACCCCATATTGCTCGGTTACCACTCTTACAGAATTCCATACAATGCCCTGTTCACCATCTCCAGCAGTTTCCCGCCCGCAGGGGTGTTTCCCCAGGACGCCTTTTTGCGTACCCCAATGTCCTACCCATTCTACATCGGTCATTTAGTAATAGGTTACAGTCCTGTTTAGCACGATGTGGCCTGGATTCCGCCATCTTTAACTGTCAGTTTCCGCATCGGGGTGGCTACTTGGGTGGCACAACAAGGGTACTCCGATGCACAAATCCATCTTATGAGTCGGTGGAAGTCTGAAGCTTTTAAGCAGTACATTCGCTCCCCGGCTTTGGTTTAAGTTTATGTTCTTTAAACATGTCTTCGTTTATATGAGAGTTTCGCGTGTGTGAGCTCTCTGCCAGTTGAACTTCTAAACATGTCTTTGTTTATGGAGAGTTGTGCATGTGTGCACTCTCTGGTGCTCGGCCTGGCTTTATGGGAGCGGTGCATGTGTACACTCCCTCCTGTTCTTCACGTTTAGCAATCCCACCGAATAGTCAATTAGTCATTTGTTCTTTGCCACTTGAATAGGTAGCCAAGCAGGAATGTCCCCTAAGTTAGTCCATCAGTACTGATCAATAGCTGTCTTCCTGTCTGAAGTTTGTGTGTGTCAGCTTCAGGATATTGCATTCTTTCTTTAGGGGGCCAAGGCGGTTGCGTGTGCCACCTCCATTACTTATTTTATGCTGTTTAACTTCAGACATAGTTATTTTTGCAAGATCTGCTTGCTGTTGAATAAACTAATCTTTACAGCGTGCCGATTCTTCTTAGAGCATAATGTTTTCATCCACTCATGGTAATTTCGCTGTTCCACGCGAGGTTGTTTGTTTTGGGCGGGATGTCACGGACAATCGGCTGCCTGATCCTTCATCTATCGAGCACGCAGGTGCTTGTCCACTCCATCTTTGGAGCATTTGGCCACCCAAAACAGAATAAATTTCATACTCATGTAAACATTGGTATGTAAATAGTGTGACTGTGTTTATATGTTCATACATCTGTTTATTGGCTACACCATGTTTTACATTTGATAGAATATAAGAATAAAAGGTGTAGCTCATTTCAACACAAAAAGAGTTATAGTTGTCTATGTATGACCTTGCCCTGCTTCATAAATGCACAGTTGATAGAATTATCAGCCGTATTTGTGAAGAGGGGCAGGATCGAATTATCGCTGTGTCTTGCCAGATATGAGCCACATTAAGTTATCAATTAGTAGCCTCTGGCGCACAAGAACACAGTGAACAGGCCAACTTGTTTAATCACGTGTGTTGGCTCTAATATTTAAGCCAATTTCGGACAGCGGTCATGCTTTATCTAGTCACACCAGTGCAACAAGTTCGTCTATTGTAAAAGTGTTATCAATTTTCCACCTCCGTCCCACACTTCCACCAGGGCGCATTCGGCCGCCCAAAACAGAATAAATTTCGTACTCATGTAAATATTGGTATGTAAATAGTGTGACTGGGTTTATATGTTCATACAGTTAAAACTAGAAGTCCTGTCATGAAATGCGCACAAATAGCACGTTGATATGCACGTTAATGTGTGCGTTATGACCCGATTAAAGCTGTCATATTCTGAACATATGGCCTGTGCACAGCCAATGTTTCAGCCAATGGACCTCCAGGTAACCCGGAGGTCCATTGGCAGAAACATTGCATGTGTTTGCTATGAGTAACTAGGAGAACCTGCCGTGCTTTGGATGCCATTCGATATGGCAATTGAGCGCAATTCCAACGCGCAATTAAGCCTAGATAAGCGCACTATTCGTGACAGGACTTCTAGTTTTAACTGTATATCTGTTTATTGGCTACACATGTTTTACATTTGATAGAATATAAGAATAAAAGGTGTGGATCATTTCAACACAAAAAGAGTTATAGTTGTCTCTGTATGACCTTGCCCTGCTTCATAAAGAGAAATTATGTTTCAAACTATAGACGACATTAGTGAAGATATTAGCATTATCTTATCAGGAAATGAAACAAAAACAGACTCAGAAAATATTCGCATATTCAGAGCAGTTCAAACTATATTGAACAAACGATAAAACTGTTTGTTTGTTTTACTAGGGTTTAACAACACTTTAATAGCCAAGGTCATATTGTATCGCTGATAGTTTTATGGGTGGAGGAAGCTGGAGTACCCGGAGAGAACCATCAAGCACCAAAGAGCAGATGCCAGCTTCCCAATATCGTAACAGCACAGGCAGGGTTAGATTGGTATAAGACATGCGCACCATTGACATGCAGCATGCCTCAGTACACGGCATCATCATGGCCCCATATGGATAATCGGGGTTACGTGCCTTGCTCAAGGACACAATGCTGGAGTCTGAATCCATCGATCAGACAGTCACCCATCCAAGGACTAACTGGGCTCGATGTTGCTTAACTTCGGTGATCTGACGAGAACCGGCTACCGCAATACCAGCACGCCCCTCAACGATGAGGTTCCAATGAATATCCGGTAAAGAAATTTACCTCAATCAGTCATTACATCCTAATATCCAACTGAAGTGTCCTATCAAGACTCATGCCACAAGTTAGTTTGATAGAAATTTGGATTGATAAAGGACTGTGTCTAGAACAAACTTCACAACTCTGCACTTGTTTACAGACCATTGTTAGTAAAATAGGAATGTATATTTTATGTATCGGTGAAGTATATACAAAGGCATACCCCAGTTTACCAAACCCTTTCATGATGAATAAAATATTGTTTATAAAATACTGTCAACGGAGAAATGGGCAAAACCATCCTGGTTTGTTGGGAGGTTCAGTAATAATTTAATCCAACAGCTCTATTGAGCTGTTGGATTAAATTATTACTGAGCCTCGCTTCAGATTTTTTGCTCCTTATATCATCTGCTCGTCTTCTACCAATTTTTTCTTCAAGCAAAAATTTATGCACACCAGGGTGAATGGGTTAACCCTTTGAACCCTAGCGGCCTTTTTTCCGGCCAGGAACATGATACGACATAACGTCATTAAATAGGATGGCTGTTCAGTAAATGTGTGGGGTGAACCAATCAATATTTTCAACGTGCAGCCACGAGGCTGCACGTTGAAAATATTAATTGGTCTACCCCAAATAATGAATATGGAGTCTTCTAATTGATGCCACGGAACTGTAATGGAAGATACCACTAGAGTTTAAAGGGTTAAACAACCTAGAGATTGAGAGATAATAGATAAACCATGTTATTTATATTACAACATAATAACAATAATAAACGTAATCTGTACACATTTAGTCATTGAGTATCAGGCACCTACAAAAGACAAGCAATGATTTTACAATGAAGTCCTCGGGCTATTTACATATCATTCATACCTTCATAATACTTTATCGCTGTGAACTGTCAAATATGTTTCTGAACTGCAATTTACCTGTTCATTTCATAGACTGGCTGGAATGGAAATCCACATTTTTGGCAAAGCTGTATCGTACTTATCCAGGAATAAGCCCAGGGTGTGTATGAAGCAAAAGAGGAAAAAAGTATATGGGTGGGGCTTATTTTCGAAAGGTCAGACCTGCAGGAGAATTTGGCCACAAAGATGACACAAAGTTAGGTGACCTCAGCACGATCCCATAACAAAGATACATTAACAGGCTTGGATTTCTGAAAAATCCAGGGTGGCAATAAATCGCTCACCTGAACCTACTTAGGTGAGCAAATTGCTCTCCTGAAATCTTTTTCACTTTTTTGCTTCACAAAGATCTTCTAAAGACTTAGTTAAAACCGTTTTGGGTAATTTTTCCTTTGAGTGCATTCAAGCCAATCAATTTTAAATGAATTAATAAAATGTTAATGAATGAACCTGGATTCATTTTTTACTATCCCCTCCACCCCAGTGTGGTGAGATCGATCAAGAAGTTCAGGGGAACTGGTACATGTAGTGGCCGACACACACATATACCCAGCATATTCTGTACACATGTTCCATGGTCCGCCACCGTCGAAAATAGCTGAAAGTAGGTGAGCAAAAAAAGGCTTATGCCGGAATAAATTGCGTGAGCAGTTAAGGCAAGCTAAAAATCGCTTGCGTCAGAATTCCATGACTGCATTAACCCTTTACCGTTTACCTAACAAATTGGATGCATGTGCCCACGTAATTTCCAAATTGAACAGTCGAAAAAAAATGTAAAACAATTTCAACAAAATTATATTATGTGACCCCTCATTGGAACGAGCTCGTTCCAATGAGTGTGTCACATGATATGATTTTGTTGAAATTTTTTGAAACATTTTAAAAAGAAATAATTAAAATAATAAATTTAAATATCAATTGTGCATTAAGTGAGGGGTTCTTATTTGTTGTAACGAGATACTAACAACTTACATGTACCAGAATGGCTGTCATCGATGTTGTCATTACAAAGTCAGGAACTGGGCTTATTTACAAGGTGGGGACTCAGAAACTGAAATCTTAAACAACTGGTAGGTGAACTTATTTTGGATTATGGATTTATACCCCAGTCAGTATGGTACCTACAGCTGAAACGATTAAGGGTTTTTCTTGATCGATTAATCATGTGGATTACCTAACCTTGGTTAACCAATTAATCACTTGTCCAAATAGATATCTGAATAATTGCCATAACATTGATGATTTATAGCATGGACCCTTTACCCAACGAAACAAACAAAACCGAGTAGGCCTATATACAAAATTTTACATTCATATTTATTATGTTTTCAATTTTTGTCTCAAAAAGATAGCTTATGGCCCCTCACTGGAACGAAGTCGTTCCAATGAGGGGTCATAAGCTATGTTTTTGAGACAAAAATTGAAAATTTTTAGTAATTCAAGAATATATTTTGCAAGTATCGTCTGCTACCCGCAGTGGGTAAAGGGTTAAGAATGACCATTTCCAGCCACAGATACAGAACAATGATCATGCAAAAAACAAGTATGTCAGCAAGTAACTTGCATGCTTTACCCTGTCTCATATTATTGATGTGAGTCAGTGTGACAAAGTTTGCCTGTTTTTAGCAGGTTTGTTCCTTTGTTAACCCATATAATACAGTGGTTCAAAAGTAACGGTTAATCGATCAATTACTTTTTGGATCGATCAAGATGTTAATCATTGATTAATCGATTAAATGGTTAACCGCTTCAGCTCTCTAATGGTTTCTTTGCCAAACAGGCAGGGATATAAAGTTACCTGACATACATAATGAGGCACTCTACTGATTTTTGGATGTATGGAGTTGATTTAGAATTTCATTTTCATAAAGGCACCTGGATATTTGATATCTTGAGATTAAAATATGCTTTTTACCTTCCAACTAACAAGCTTAATTACATCCCAAAAGCCATCAGGAAGGCTCCATTGGTACACATTTCCTTCCAAAGAGGTTTCTCCCATACTCTAAGCCCCTCGACGAGCTTGTTCCAAAGAGAGATTGGGGAGGGGGAATCAAATCACAGTTAACTGATACGTTGTCAAAAGAAAAGGGTTTTTTTTCTAAAAAAAAATAATACCCCAAATTATTAAAAGACACACAGTCATGTAGAGTGCATTTTTTGCCTCACCATTTCAGTGCTCAAAATAACTTTTTTTCTTTGCGTAGCAAAATGCTACACATTTCCAAAAAAATGAATAGCATTTTGTAAAAATTACATAGCTATTTTTGTATACCAGAGTTATGTTATGCTGTTTTATTTTGAATTCTTCTAAGTAGATAGAATAGTTTCCATCCATTTCTGTGCATTACTGAATGATCTGCAACACATGAAACATTTACTATGTTTTTTTTTAACTGAACTGCCTTTAAGGGTTGCATGGACTTGGATATTTTCAAATGGCGTCTTGGTTGTTTATTATAGAGTTCTCAAAATAGAAGTTGGGATTTTTAATTTGATGGGCCTGAAGTTATTTTTAATGGACATTTTATGCAAAATGTTGTAAAAACAGGGAGAATTTAAACCAATAGAATTCATCTTATATATGAAGTTGCTCATGATGCTTGATGAAGAGTTAATCTGAGTTGTGCCTGGAATGTTCCACAATCAGAAGTAAAGCATCAGTGAACTGGTTTTCAAATTTGTTTGCAAATTTTCATTTACATTTTGCGATACAAGATAATCAACTGCAGCCTAATAGGCTGCAGTTGATTATTTTGTATCGCAAAATGCTATACATAATTGAACACTGTGTAGCTTTTTGCAAGTTTTGCGTAGCAAAAAGCGACGCTACACCACTTATTTTGAGCCCTGCACCATTTCCCATGCTATAAATTAAGATTTCAACCAATATACTAACTATTGATTGAAACCATTCGAATTGTTGACTTTGTAGCTTCAAAAATGCACCTCGGCTCAGTAGTTCCAGAGAAGAAGATGAAAATGTGATTTCCCATAGGGTTTCTATAGTAACTATAAGCTGCAATTAAAGCCATGTTTGCAACCCGATCAACATTAAATGAGGACCGTTGGTAAAGGGGGTCCTAGTCATGAACCATGCAAAGTTTCAAAACATTTGCCCCTGTGGTTTTAGAGGAGAAGATTTTTCAAAATCCACCAATCAGAATGAAAGAATGTGTCTGGTGTCTGTCCATGTTTTCAAACCCATGGGAACAAATGAGGATCGTTTGTAGAGGACCTCTCATAGACTATCATTGCCAGGTTTGGTTCATGTCGGCTCATTATTTCCAGAGAGGAAGATGAAAATGTGATTTCTCATAGGGTTTCTATAGTAACTATAAGCTGCAATTGTAGCATGTTTGTAACCCGATCAACATTAAATGAGGATTGTTGGTCGAGGGATGGCCCAGTCATCATTTGTGTGAAGTTTCAAAACATTTAGCGTGGCGATTTCAGAAGATTCTTGAAAATCCACCAACCAGAATCAAAGAATGCCTCTCTCTGGAAGCCATGTTTTTCATCCGACGGGAACAAAATGAGGATTGTTTGTAGAGGACCTCCCATAGACCATTCCTGCCAAGTTTGGTTCACACCGACTCAGCGATTACAGAGAAGGTGAAAATGTGAAAAGTTTATGGACGCTGGGCGACGACGGACGTCAAGTGATGTGAAAAGCTCACATGGCCTTTTAAGGCCAGGTGAGCTAAAAATGCGAAATGACTAAAATGAAACTATAATTCAATGCTGGACGACAACGGACGTCAAGTGATGTGAAAAGCTCACATGGCCTTTAAGGCCAGGTGAGCTAAAAATGTGAAATGACTAAAATGAAACTATAATTCAATGCCAAATGGAGTTGAACCACTCTTAAAGTGTATTTGAAGCTTAACTTGCCTTTGTAAATAGGTTAAAACAAGAACAAAATAACTAAACGACACTGCAAGCTTTATTTAATATTTTTATGCAGACAATGGAGAACCTCCTAGTGTCTGCAAAAAAAGTGTAAATGGTTTTTGGACACTATGATTTGGACACGAACATTACTCTGACAGAAAATTTGGGGCAGGTTACATTTGATTCCCAGTTTGACCGGTGTTTCAGTTGTACAATAGAATCTTACAAATTAAATACTTACTTTGCCAGTTTGAAATCTGAATTCCCAGATAAACTTGTTTCAATTGTACAGTAGAATCCTACTAATTAACCCTTTACCCAACGCAGACGATTTCAAAATTTATTATTTTAAATATCATTTTTTAAATTTTTTTAAAAAATTTCAACAAAACCATATCTTGTGACCCCTTTTTGGAACGAGCTCAACGAAATTATATTACGTGGGCGGATGCCGGCGATTCGTTGGGTAAAGGGTTAAATACTACCTTTGCCAGTATGAGATCTGAATTCCCAAATAAACTTGTGTTTCAGTTGTGCAATAGAATCTTAATAATTAATTACTATTTATTTATTGTTATTTATTGGTGTTTTAAGGTCATATACTTATGAACATTGGCTAATCATGACCATGACAGTTTTATGGGTGGAGGAAGCCAGAGTATCCGGAGAGAACCACCAAGCTGCTGCCAGCTCCCCAACATCTTAACTCCGCACTGCAGCATAGGAAGGGTTAGATTGGTTGAAGACATGCATACCATCGACGTGCAGTACGCCTTAGTACACGGCGTCATCGTGCCCCCATGTGGACAATAGGGGTTAAGTGCCTTGTCCAAGGACACAACGTGGGAGTCCGAATTGATCGCTCAGACAGTCACCCATCTAATGATTAATTGGGCTTGACATTGCTTAACTTCGGTGATCTGACGAGAACCGGTTACCGCAACACCATTGCGCAATTAAATACTAACTTTGCCAGTATGAAATCTGAATTCCCAAATAAGCTTGTGTTTCACTGTACAATAGAATTAAATACAGTGAAACCCTGTTAATTGAATAGCCTCTTTGCCAATGAAAATTATTCAATTAACAGGAGTATTCAATTAACAGGTATTGTGACACATTCCTGTATTCTAGAGTTAAACTTAGCATTTATTCTATTATATCTTGTTTGACAGCGCTCCTTGAGCTCTGTCAAACAAGATACAATAGATTAAATGCCTGTATTGGATGTACTGAGGCCAAATAGGTCTATAACCAAAGGAAAACTGGGGAAGAGTCAGGGTAATTTCTCGACATGTTACTCTATTTTTTATTCAATTAACAGGAGTTTACTCTATAACCTATATTCAATTAACAGGTCAAATTTGTGCTGGAGGTATGGTAAATGGTTTTGTGTTGGGATATTATATTCAATTAACAGGGATATACAATTAAGAAAAATCCAATTAAGTGGGCTCCACTGTACTAACTTTGCCAGTATGATACCTGATTCCCAGCTAAGCTTGCGTTTCAATTGTACAACAGAACCTTACTGATTAAATTCTAACTTTGCCAGTATGAAATTTGATTCCCAGCTAGACTGGTGTTTTACTAACATTGTACAACAGAATCCTACGGATTAAATTCTAACTTTGCCAGTATGAAATATTCAGTTAGGCTAACAGTATTCAATACATCAGAACTTGGTCAATATCCTTTACTCTGATGATAAATTGAGTATTTAATTATTATAATTAATCTTGTTTGTCAGAGTTCATACAGAGTGCACAATACACAAAAAAAACGGTCAAGTTTTTCAATTTTCATTTCTACATCATTGTTTAGAAATGAGGGGTCACATGATAAAGGTTTGTTGAAAATTTCTGTTTTCATTTTTTGTTTTCAACTGTTCAACTTGAAAATTATCCAGCAGGGTGTGGCTGATTTGTTAGGTAAATGGTCAAACGCAAGGATAGTGCTAGTAAAGTGGAACCCTGTTATTTATTATTTATTGGTGTTTTAAGATCACATACTTATGCACGATGGCTAAACGTACCATGACAGTTTTATGGGTGGAGAAAACTGGAGTACCCAGAGAGAACCACCGAGCACTGATGAGCAACTGTCAGCTCCTCAACATTCTAACCCTGTTCAAGCTCCATTCACGCCGGGTTACAGCGGTTGAAGACATGTGCACCATCGACGTGCGGTACACCTTAGTACACGGCATCATTAATTGTGCCCCCATGTAGGCAACCAGGATAAAGTGCCTTGTCCAAGGACACAACACAGGTCGTCCCAGACAGGGATCGAACACGGGACCTCTAGCATAGAAGTCCAACTGTCTACAACTGAGCCACCGCAATCCCCTGTTTATTTATATATGGACTGACAGACTGACAAATGGACGGGCAGTGCCAAAACTATATCCCCCTCCCCCTCCCAAAATTTTTTCAGGGAGATAAAAAATGAAGAGGCTCCCAGAAAAGATTATTTTTTCCCAAATTCATGGTTACTGCAGAAAAGTTGAAACAATGGATTACAAATAAATCAGCAATGGGAATGTTAAATTGTTGAGGGATTTCAAATTTGTGTCATTCCAAAATAATAGATTGCTGAAGGAAATGAATGCTCTTAAAGAAGGAAGATGACATCCACTTTTGTAACATGTAAATTTATAGTCTATTTCACAAATCAACCAGAAAAAGCTGAACCAACAAAGTGAAAACTATCAACATCACCTGATTCTTTTAGTAGATTAAAATTAAACAAGTATCACTCTACTGTCTAAAAAGGTGCTAACACACAGAAACTGTACTTACAACACACTCACACCCTCTAAATAACTTCAGTTAGAAAGTATCTAATAGATAAAATAAATATACAGTGGATTTATATCAGATTTATTCTATTGACAAAGGACACTTGGCCACAAAAACTGTTTGATAAACAATAACTTCAGAAAGGCATTAGAACACAAGTTTACACAACTTAATTACACTCTTATACAAAGTGTTGGCGATTTGAAGGTGAAAAATAAATGGAATTTCCACCTTATCAGTAAATTTCAGACAGAAGAGTATATGGATATTGGAAAAATGGTGGATGATGGATACGCATGCCTCTCAAACATTCTTACTCACATTCACGGATGTAGCCAGGATAGATGAAGTTTGTGAGGTGGGGGTGGGGGTGGGGTGGGTGCAGGTGGGTGTAGGGTACTGGGAGGGTCTGGTGGGTCAAAATAGTTTTCTGCTGCCAAATATTTTTCCCTCCACAGCATTTCCCCTCCTGCTGGATAAATAGTAGGTATCCCCCTCATAGGAAAAGGTCTCTATACTATTCAAAAAAGTAGGGGATATTTGATAAAAGTGAAGTTTATTTTATTTACTGGTGTTTAAGGTCAAATATTTCTGCACAATGGCTAACCATGACCGTGACAGTTTTACGGGTGGGGGAAGCCGGAGTACCCAGAGAGAACCACTGAGCAACAGCGAGCACTGTCAGCTCCCCAACATACCAACTCCACATAAGCAGGGTTAGCATTGGTTGAAGACAGGTGCACCATTGACGTGCAGTACACCTCAGTACACAGCGTCACTATGCCCCCACGTGGGCAATGGGGGATAAAAGTGAGATATATGAAGAAATATATTTATATTTTCATCAAAAGGCCAGTTGAGGCATTGCACTGTGACATCTGGTGAATGATTTCAGTGATAGTTGGGTGTCTGACAAGCACACATTCAACGCACTGAGCTGTATTAGATATGGACAGTCTGAGTCAGAGAATTTACCACATTCAGTCCAAGACCTCAATACTTTGTAAATCCATCTCAGTCCGCGAGACAAACGCAGATCCGACGTGGCATACTCCTCACCAAACGTCCAATATCAGATTGACAGATGTTATTCCATTCTTCCTGCAGTGCAGAAGCATGTTCCTGGACATTGGTAGGGGTGTGTTGGCATTGTCGTAGGTGCCTACCAAGCATATCCCAGACATGCTCGATTGGTGAAAGGTCTGCACTTAGTGTTAGCCAAGGCAATGTAGTAATGTTCTGCTCCTGGAGGAACTCTGAGGCAAGTGCTCTTGCACTGTCATCTTGGAAAATGAATCGATAGCCGTTAAGTCGCGCGAATGGCACTACAGGAACTGCTAACATGTTGTCACGGTAGTACTGCCCTGTGACACGCCCTTGGAGGACATGTAATGCTGTTCTGCTTGCCATGGTAATGCCTCCACACACCATAACCGATCCACCACCATCATGCTGCCTAATGGTTATGTCATGGTATCATTTGTTCCACTGCCGCCACACTCTGTTTCGCTTGTCGTGGAAGCTGAGAGTGAACCTCGATTCATCGGAAAACATTATGTTGCTCCACCTACAATTACGTCTTTCTGCGATGTGACATTCAGTCAAACGTGAAATTAGTTGAGGTTGTCAAGCATACAAATTCCAGCTGTATAGGCGATTTCGGATAGTCCAACCACTGACTCACACATCTGTTGCTCGGTGCAGCTGCTGTTCAACTTCTGAGGCACTTTGATGGCAGTTATGTAATGTTGTGGTTCGGATGAAACGATCCTGGTTAGCAGTTGTCGTCCTTGGATGACCTGACCGATGTCTGTCATCAAGATTGCCTGTCTTGACGATAGCGTGACCACAACCTGCTAATCACCGATTGAGTAATGTTGAGAATTTGAGCCACTGCAGTCTGTCTGTGTCCAGCTTCCAACATGCTAACGGCACATAAACGTTTATCACGGGTCAGTATTCGCATATCTCAAAAGTTACGTTTCGACCAGAAACTATTGATGAACAAGACTATACCAAAAAAAGAACAATGAGCCCTCCGAAAAAGGCCGTCCAGTACAAATGAAAATTTCAAAACATACCCCACAGACGTTGTTAACGTGGCGCCTGTGTGAAAAACCTGCATGAAGTTTTCATGGGTCGGTGATATTCATGATCCACACAAAACTTGGTAACATATTGACTGAGGTGGCCAGTCACACGTATCCAACACCATTTTCCAAAAATATCAACATCAGTTTGTATATGCCCTACTTCATAGTATATGTAAACAAGAGGCAGCTATACATAGACAGCTCCGGCGAGGGTCACTTCTTTCAGGGGAAGCTGAATACAAGACAAGAATCCAAGTGTTACTGCTTGTGACCTGAAGTTTCATTTATTTATTTATTTTATTGTGGTTTAACAACACTTTTGACAGCCAGGGTCATCTCATGTCAGACAGTTTTACGGGTGGAGGAAGCTGGAGTACTCAGAGAGAACTGCTGAGCAATGGCAAGCAACTGTCAGACTCCCCAATATACCAACTACACACATGTCAAGCAGGATTAGCATTGGTTGAAGACAAGTTCACCATCGACGTGCAGTACGCCTTAGTACACAACGCTACCAAGCCCCCATTTGGGATTAAGTGTTTTACCCAAGGACACAACGTGGTTGCTGCAGGTGAGATTCAAACTGAGTACCTCTCGGCTTGCAGTCTGCATCTCTATCTATTGAGTCACCGCACTCCCACCTTAAGCTTCATGATATGACAACATTTGGGTCAAAGTCATGACACAAGGTTAGGTTATGGGTAACAATTCTGTGCAGTATTAACAAGATCTGTCACACAGATTCATTTATACAGACCAGACCAGACAAGGGCTGTATAACAATATCAAAGTCTTGTTGTCTGCGACCTTGAACTTGATGGCATGACCTTGGATCAAAGTTGCGACACACTTTTGTGTCATGAGAAATAATTGTACCAACTATGAATGAGATCTGTCAATCATACCAAGTTATATGAACCAGACAAGGGCTGTATAACAATATCCAAATTTTGATGCCTGTGACCTTGATCTTGATGAAATGACCTTGAATAAATGTTGCGACACACCTTTGCATCATGAGCAATAATTGTACCAAGTGTGAACAAGATCTGCTGATTAGATCAAATTATATGGCCTGGACAAAACAAAATGTTGACGACGGATGGACAGACAGCGGGCAGATGGACGGACAACAGACAACTTAGCATTAGAAAAGCTCCACTTACATTCTGTGGCATGGAGCTAATAATCAGTAGTTAAGAAATTGTGGCCCAGACGAACAAATGTCAAAATTTTTTCTAAGTGTCACCTCATCATAGGACCTGTGACCTTGACCTTGAGGGTCACATAACATATTATAATTCGCGACACACTGTCTTTTGATATTACATATTGGTATGAAGTTTCATTTAAAAAAATATTCAGCAGTTAAGAAATTATAGCCCGGACAAACAAATGTCAAAAGTTTTTCCAAGTGTCACCTTATCATAAGGGTCTGTGACCTTGACCTTAAAGGCCACATACCATATAATAATTTGCGACACACTGTCTTTTGATATTACATTTTGGTATAAAGTTTCATTAAAAATATTAAGTGGTTAAGAAATTATGGCACCTCTCAAACAAATGTCAAAGTTTTTGTCAAAGTGTCACCTTATCCTAGGGCCTTTGACCTTGAGTGGCACATACCATATTATGATTCGCAACACACTGTCTTTTGATATTACATGTTGGTATAAAGTTTCATTAAAAAATATTCAGCGGTTTAGAAATTATGGCCGGGACAAACAAAATGTTGATGTCGGACGGACAGACAAACAACGGACAACTTAGCATCAGAAAAGCTTCGCTGACTTTGTCAGGCAGAGGTAAAAATACAACCCGGAGCATTATTAATTAAAATTTTGCTGATGATGATTTTTATTACCCATGCGTGGATTATAACTAGTTGATGGCAACTGTATTGTATATGTCTACTAGCAGACTCATCAATCCCAGGATAGGAAGCCCTCCCAGAGTGGTTGAAATAAATAAAATCACTGGGGGCAATCAAAGCCGAAATGTCTAGCTAGATGGAATGACTGAATCACAGACTTTCTATTTATGTAATATATTTATTAGGGTTTAACGACACTTTAACAGCCAAGGTCATATCGTGTCGGTGACAGTTTTACGGGTGGAGGAAGCCGGAGTACCCAGAGAGAACCACTGAGCAACTGCCAGCACCCCAACATCGTAACTCTGCACTGCAGCACAGGCAGAGGTTAGATTGGTTGAAGACATACGCTACCATCAACGTGCAGTATGCCTTAGTACACAGCATCATCATGCCCCCATATGGACAATCAGGGTTAAATGCCTTGCCAATGGACACAACGTGCGAGTCCGAATCGATCACTCAGACGGTCACCCATCCAAGCAAGGACTAACCGGGCTCAACATTGCTAAACTTCGGAGATCTGACGAGAACCGGTTACCACAACGCCACCGCGCCCCTTGTAATGTAACTGGGAATTTAACCAATTCACTGAGCTCCGTCAAACATGATAGAATTGGTTAAATTATTAGTTGCATCATGGGAAAAAAATTGCTATGTGAAATTTTGGTAATTTGACAGCAGCCATGATTAGATTTAATGAACTTAGATGTGAGTCTTCCATGGAAGACGTGTGTCGCCTGCACTATATATTAGTGGCGGATAAGAGAAAGTGTGACGCGGACGACGCGGACGACAAAAGTAATCCCTATATGTCGCTCCCCACTTCGTGGGGCGGCGACACAAACATTCATCTAAATGTAACTCAAGAAGTCATTGAAACAATCCATTAAATTTTCAGGGTGGAAATCAGATTAAATATGCCCAAATAAGACATATTTCAGTGGTAAGAGAAATCCTGTCCTTTGCAGGAATGAATATCTTCCAGCAGCACGCAAGGAGTTAAACAATACATTCTTCCTATTGTTACATATTTAGTGTGAAGAAGTTATGAATCCCCCATGAGTGTGTTTATGCAACAGGACATGACGTTATTATTCATGATCATACATTCACTACAGGGAAATGACTCCTATATTCAAATACACATCCCACTTGTGCATGCATTGTCCTCTTTCCAATTAGATATATATTTAACCCTTAAGTCCTCAGATTAATTTTAAAGTATTTATGGCCTTTTTCTGCTTACATAGTTATTGATGACTTGGCAGTGGTTCTACATCACTGCTGGCTGCCTATACAGGCAGCCAGCAGTGATGTAGAACCACTGCCAGGGAAAATTCAGTCTACACACAAGAGTAATAAAAATGATTACACAAGGGAGCACCTGCTTCAATGCAATATAAAAGTGGCGGTTTGGGGCTATATGGGGGCTTAAGGGTTAAACAGGTTATTTATAATCATATGGTAATATCTTATCAAATAGTTTAGTGTGTTGGTGTCAGGCTGCTCCACTAAAAATTTTTGTTATAGTCCACAAGTAATTTATATTCGTATGCCTTTATTTATTTATTGGAGCTTAATGACACTATCAAGAATGAGGGTCATATCGTGTCAGATAGTTTTATGGGTGGAGGAAGCATGAGTATCCTGAGAGAATCATCAAGCAGTGGCAAGTAACTATCAGACTCTCCAACTTACTAACTCAGCATAGGGCCATATGTTGGTTGCTGCCATATGACATGAACTACACCTATGCACACTGTGCCACCATGCTCCCACCTTGGCAACAGAGATTAACAGTTCAGGCCTGGCATTCTTTGGGAGTGCTGTACGCCTACTGCAGGCCTAGAAAAAATTTAGAAGGGCAATTTTTTGCACCCCTTGATTTTCTGGAATGCCAGACCTGTTTGGAACTGCCTTTAAAATCTATTATCATTTCGTCCCCTGAGTTCCAATGTGTTCTCTGTGTCTACTAGAACAGAGAACACACTGAAACTCAGGGGACGATTTGTCAATGTTGCAAAGATTCGCAATAATTCATGACCCATGCTGTGTCACATTTCGATACATTTTGAGTGTAGAAGACAGTCACATAAGAATTAAATGCAACATTTTGAATAATGAGAAGATGTGTGTGCCAATTTTTCCACTATGTAGCTGAATGTAGGACAATTTTTCAGTCACAATATTAATACCCTGAAGTGAATATAACCAAAATAGCATACAAGTTTTTTTGTATTGAAAATTTCAGGTGCAACTGCACTCCCAAGCAATGTGAGGAGGGCAACTGTTTTGCACTCCTTGATTTTCTAGATTGCCAGGCCTGACAGTTCACCCAATATAACAGCCAAAACTTGTCAGCTCTTTTCATAAAAAGCCCCAATTTAATTTTCATTATTTTTGTCTCTAAAACATAGTTTATGACCCCCTCATTGGAACAAGAACGAAAAAAAATAAAAAAAATTTAGTTATTCAAGAATTTGCCTGATTACCCACTTGGGGGCATGATGACACCGTGTACTAAGGTTTACTGCATGTCAAAGATGCACTGATTATCAACCAATGCTAACTCTGCTTGTGTGGAATTAGTACGTTTGGGAATCTGGCAGTTGCTCACCATTGCTCAATGGTTCTCTCCAGGTAGTCCGACTTCCACCACCCATAAAACTGTCTGAGACAAGGTGACACTTGTTGTCAAAAGTGTCATTAAACCACAATAAATAAATAAATAAATTCTAGAATTTTGTTTGCAAGTGTCATCTTGCCTTTCGTGTTGGGTAAAAGGATAAGTGCCCTGCACAAAGACACAATAGTGGTCAGGATCAGACCTACAACCTTTCCATCTGAAATCCAATGTGCTAACCACTGTGCTGTTTATTTGCTTATTGGTGTTCAACCTTCAACTCCCCAATACAGCCGCAATATTGCTCTGAAAAAGTTGTCCCAAGTAGTATTCTAAGTAAGACTGCAAGATGAGAGGCCTCGGTTCAAATCCCACTTGTGACAACCGCGTTGTGTCCTTGGGCAAGACACTTCACCCCCATTGCCCACAAGGTGACCCTGGCTGTCAAAAGTGTTGTTAAACCCCGAAGAAATAAACAAATAATATATATTTTAAGTAAGAACTATACTTGAAGGATAAATCTTGACAGTGTTCTTACATAATTTTTGGCTGGCAGCCAACAATTCTGTAGAAACACTGTTAACTTATAATGTCATCTGCAGCTGTGTATTTATTTATTTATTGGTGTTTAAGGTCACATACTTATGCACAATGGCTAATCGTGACCGTGACAGTTTTACGGGTGGAGGAAGCCAGAGTACCCGGAGAGAACCACCGAGCAACGACGAGCAGTGTCAACTCTCCAACATCGTAACTCTGAATGCTGCACCGCAGCACAGGCAGGGTTAGATTGGTTGAAGACATGCGCACCAGCGACGTGCAGTACGCCTCAGTACACAGCGTCATCGTGCCCCCATGTAGGCAATCGGGGTGAAATGTCTTGCCCAAGGACACAATGCGGTTGCTGCAGGTGGGATTCGAACCGAGGACCTCTTCGCTTGCAGCCTGCACCTCTACCAACTGAGCCACCGCGCCCCCTCTGCAGCTGTGTGCATGTATGTACAGTAGTTAATAACATAAAATTAATCTGAGGACTTAAGGGGTTAATGGAACTTTGTTAAACAAGGGTTACATCATGTCAGAGAGTTTTATAGGTGGGAAAATCGGACAGCTGATGTTGAATCGAACAGCCAATTTCGAATTGAACCAAATTCCAACTTAACCCTTTACCCAACGCAGACGATATCAAAATTTATTATTTTAAATATAATTTTTTAAAATTTTTCAAAAAATTTCAACAAAACCATATCATGTGACCCCTCGTTGGAACAAGCTCGACAAGCTCGTTCCAACGAGGGGTCACATGATATGGTTTTGTTGAAATTTTTTGAAAAATAATATTTTTTCAACTGCTGAATTTGCAGATTACGCGGGCGGATGCAGGCAATTTGTTGGGTAAAGGGTTAAGATTCGAAATCAAATCTAATCTTGAAGCTTTGCAGGTCCCAAAATGAGAATCACAATTGATTCTCACATACGATTCTCAAAGAAAACCAATGAGAATCCACTTTGATTCTCTCAAAATGTTCATTTGATTCTTGTCAAAGGTGATGAAAGTTTCCCGAAGAAGCCTGGGTAATTCTACTTATTTTTTGGTTTCTCATAATAAAATACACTTAGACTTAACCCTTTACCCAACAAATCGCCTGCATCCGCCCACGTAATATGCAAATTCAGCAGTTGAAAAAATATTATTTTTCAAAACATTTCAACAAAACCATATCATGTGACCACTCGTTGGAACGAGCTCATTCCAACGAGGAGTCACATGATATGGTTTTGTTGGAATTTTTTGAAAAATTTAAAAAAATGATAAATTTATCAAAATAATAAATTTTGATATTGTCTGCGTTGGGTAAAGGGTTAATTAAGAACAGTCTCCAGTGAAGTCTTGGCTGCCTGCATTAGATACTACGGTCAAGGTACTGGAATAAAATTGGAACTAGGCCCTCAAGGCTTAAAAGTGAAATTCTAATAAATATATAAAATACGAGGTTTGTGTTTTACTACATGGAATATAAACTGGTTGCACAAACAAGGGTACAGTGGCATAGCCGGGGGAGGGGGACCCAGCCCCCATCACCAGGCCTGAAAATAAGCAGTCTGATATTTACAGAATGAGGTCCCCAGAGGGTGAATTTGATGATGCTATTCCATACAGTGGGCCAATTTATCCTCTGGGTACCTCTTTCTGTTTAGTGTTGAGACCCTGATTCTGATTGAGGTTCGCAGAGGGTAAATTTAGTGATGCTACCCTGCTGTGCAGGGTAGCATCACTAAATTTACGATCTGGAGACCTCATTTTGCAGATGACAGGCTACTTATTTTATGGCTTGCTCTTCACAAATTTCAGCCATGCCCACCCCCAGGTGATGTGGCCTAATTATTGATGCCTTTCACAACTTATAAATTATGGACACAAACGGACTCACGAGTCAAGGTAACTGTACTTTTTGTCTCAAATTTCTAAAAATTTTCCCTTTGGAGGCACCTCCCTCTCCTCCAGCGAGAGAGGGTGACTCCCTCTTGTGCTCACTCCCATCTTGCCGCTATGTGGCTTGGATGATGCTTTGCATCCTATGCTGAACTAGCCCCCCACCCCCACCCCCTAGATATTACTCTTTTCCCCCCTAACTTTGATATCCTGGCTATGAACCTGCAAAGGTATAATAGTACTCTCAAATTCTAAATTATTTAACCCTTTACCCGACGCAGACGATTTCAAAATTTATTATTTTAAATAACATTTTTAAATTTTTTTCAAAAATTTTCAACAAAACCATATCATGTGACCCCTCTTTGGAACGAGCTCGACGAGCTCGTTCCAAAGAGGGGTCACATGATATGGTCTTGTTGAAAGTTTTCGAAAAATAATATTTTTTCAGCTACTGAATTTGCATTTTACGTGGGCAGATGCGGGCGAGTCTTTGGGTAAAGGGTTAAGAACTGCAGTAGAAGTTAGTGAGAATGGAGACAAATTTTCAGGCCTGTGTAAGCAGGTGAAACTTGAACACATTAAACAAATACAAGTCAGAAATCTGTCAACATATAGATAGTTTCAGTTGCATACCTACATATACAGTATGAAGTGTGAGTTGTATGTGTGGATGACAGTCAGGTCATCCAGATTTGTGCATCAGAGCTAGGAGTTGTCATTTAACTTGCATACAGCTGTGCAGTTCTTTTCATCAACCTCACAGTATTGTTTAATTTGTACACAGCTGTACGTAACACCTGCACGTGTGCACATGCAAGGTTATCATATCTGAGTTTCATAATTCCTTTTGTCTAAGTAGTGCGCTTTAATTACTGGTCAATAGCGCGGACAATTATCGGTGATACGTCCAATTTTCTCCCATCGCGATCAGTGATGGGTCATTCTCAATTGAATTTTCAGCTGCATCAAAGTTAAAAAGTTTATTAACCACCTCCTCCCCGCCATCCTCCATATCCGCCCATGGATGTCATGAAATGAGAGGGTTGTTGCATATTGGTTATGTACATGTGTAAATAGGGTAAAATTTGTTCAGACATATTGTGACAAACATTATGTAATCTTGGCTACACCGTTATTTAAAGATTTTGATATGTTGTTAATAAAAGGTGTGATACAGCTGTGGATAGACAGACAAAAGAAAATAAGTTCCATGCTGAGAATTATTTGAAATCTATCAACTTTCAATACCTCATATGCCTTCAACATCACCTTCAAAGGAAGTCACAATATTCTACCAGATGAATTAACCTACACAGTTCCAAGTACTCAGTTCATGTTTAATGGTAATCTGAAATAATTCTTTTAATCAACATTCGAACAATGATTTATTTATTTTTGCCCATATCATGACTGCATCACTTTCTGATAAGAGGTGACCCTAGCTGTCGGAAAGTGTGGTTAACCCTTTACCAAAAGAATCGGCCACATCCACCCGCGTCGCCTGCGTAATATGCAAATTCAGCAGCTGAAAAAATATTGTTTTTCAAAAATTTTTGACAAAACCGTATCAATGTCACCCCTCTTTGGAACGAGCTTGTTCCAATGAGGGGGGGTCACATGATATGGTTTTGTTGAAATTTTTTGAAAAATTAAAAAATTATATTTAAAATCATTGCTTAAAGGGTTAACCCTTTACCCAACGAATCGCCCGCATCCGCCTCCGTAATATGCAAATTCAGAAGCTGAAAAAATATTATTTTTCGAAACATTTTAACCATGATATGGTTTCAACAAAACCATATCATGTGACCCCTCTTTGGAACGAGCTTGTCGAGCTCGTTCCAAAGAGGGGTCACATGATATGGTTTTTGTTGAAATTTTTGGAAAAAATTTTTAAAATATTTAAAATAATAACTAACGGCACCACATGTAAAACGTCAATTTTCATAGTTTATACCTACTAGTATGTTGCCAATCTTAGAGGACTTCCACTCCATGTAATGGTTGGGAGTATGGTGGCTCAGTGGTTACAGCATTGGACTTCAAACCGAAAGGTCCATCAGCCAGGGGTAACTGTGTTATTTGTCCTTGGGCAACGCTGTTAATCCCGACTGCCCACATGGGGGCATGGTATCGATGTATATAAAAGGCATACTGCAACCGATGTTAACCCTGCTTGTGTGGAGTTGGTACTGTGAGGAGCCTGACGGTTGCTTGCTGCTGCTCGATGGTTCTCCCTGGGTACTCCGACTTCCTCCACCCGTTAAACTATCCCACAATGGCTGACCTGGCTGTTGAAAGAGTCATTAAACCACAATAAATGAATCAATTGTTTTGAATTTTGTCTCCAAACCAGATACTGACCTCTCATATTTGGAATGAGCTCACTCATTGTTTTGCAATGGTCATCTGTTGAGTTGTGTTAGGAAAAGGGTTAATATTTCACAACTGCTTTCTGCAGCCTCTTTTCTCAGATGCAATTAGAGATGGTCTGTCGCCGGTATACCCCCACCGTGGCATACCACCTAATGTGGGTGATTGAAAAGGGGCATTCAATTTTTCTAAGTAAAAAAAAATCCAATATGTCCACCAGTCCAGTCGGCCATCTTGAAACCGAGCGGGAAAAAAATTATGTCACGCACTTCCCCTCATCATGTTGATCATTTTTGTGAAGTTTCATGAAAATGCGGCTAAAAGATTGGAATTAGTTTGCTCCACAAGTTTACATGTGCAAAGGACCGATGACGACAGACAGACCGACCGAAGGACAAGTTGACTCCTGTATACCCCCCATAACTTCGTTTTATGAGGGTATAACAATAAGCTTGATAGAAACTTCCATTGGAAACAATATTTACAATTTCTAATTGAAAAATCATTCATAGAAAGTTAACTTCGGTTAACAGCATGTCAATGTATAGTCAGCAAGTGCTGTACATTCAAGGAGACAAAATATAGATTTTTACTTCAAATTCCCTTCAACTATAATATTTTATAGCATGTGGCAAAAGTTAGCCAGTATATAATGGGGAAAGAAAAGATCAATAATCACTGGCATAATTTTTCAAAAACTAAAACCATCAACCCTGCAGAATACTATACGAACCAACACAAAGGGTAGTGGTGATGCCAGAATTTCCCCAACAGGGAGGTTTGTGCTCCCCTTCAGGGCTAGAGTATTCCCTGACAAGTCCACAATGAAGGGGGTAAGTTTCTCCAATGGCGGTGCTGGTGGTGAGGAGGGTGTTTGAGTGTGGGGAGCTTACACCTCACCGCCCAGGCACCACACTGACCAAGAGAGGTCTACAATAATATTAAACAGCAGGTACAGCTGTAGGTTTTTAAATTTCTTGTTCGGTTTTGGTTTTGGTATTTCAGGCGGAGTAAAACCTCGGTTCGGTTCGGTTTTCGGTTTGTTCACGAGGCCAAGTAAAATTCAATAAAACTCATTCTTATGTCCGGAATCATAACTGAATGGTAGTGAAATTGAGAGAAACTCAATGAATGCCCGAAATAAGCTATATAATACATGAAGAATCAGGAAGGCCAATATAATAATTACCTAAATACTAGTATACAGAACTTTTATTGTGTTTGGCCATTTTTCGAGGTCTGACACCTACACGCAACTTGAGGAAAGCTGCAAACACAACTAAACTGAAATGTCGGAAATTCACAGAATGTAGCCTTCCCAGAGTAGTGAGAGTACCCAGACACTGCCATTGGCAGTGTCTGGGTACTCTCACTACTCTGGGATGGCTACATTCTGTAAATTTCTGCAGCAAGAGAGTATTTAATAAAAAAAATGAAAAACCTTAGAATAAGGGATGTTGACGGTTTCGATTTTTTAAAAAAACTAAAAACCTCGGTTCGGTTTCGGTTAACCTACAGCTCTAACAGCAGGCCTTCAGATTAGTCTAATTTGGGCACAACTGTAAACAAAGATCCAGTGTTGCAGACTGGTTGGAAAGAAAAGCATTCTTATTTTTACCTTTTCGGCATGTTTCATATACTGTTCAGGATTTTTTCCCTAAAAATAGACTCCTAAAGTTTAGAGCTTGTTATTATTATAGGTCTTCACCATTTGTACTGGTTCTCCTTCTTGAGATATACAGATTATCATGATAAAGTGCATGTCCTGTGATTTGTATAAGATTCGAGGTGGTGTCCAGAATGGGATCTCAACGAGCCGGCTTTGCCGGCGAGTTGTGATCCTATTTTAGGACACCACCGAGAATCTGATGCAAATCACAGGACATGCGCATTATCATGACAATTCATTTATCTAAGAATTCTGTCACATAAACAGAACCATTTACCCAACATAACAGCCAAAACCGACCAATGTTATTCTCAAAAATCACCAATTAATTTTCATTATTTTTTGTCTCAAAAACATACGTTATGACCTATGTTTTTGAGACAAAAAAATGAAAAAAATTAGTTATTCAAGAATTTTTTTGGCAAGTGTCGTCTGCTTTTCATGTTACGTAAAGGGTTAAATTATTTTTAAACATTTTTGGGACATAATGTTCGGTCGCTCACTGAAATGCACATAGAATGTATCCTTGCGCCTGTTATGATAGCCCACAGCACTACTGGAAATGAGTCGTCTATATGATACAGAATCAGAATGAGTCATCTATATGATACGGAATCGGAACACATTATGTGATACGTACCGTTTCTCGTGGTATTCTATATGATTGTTAGATAAAAACAGTTACCTATCAGATGGCTTTGTTTTCTGGTGTCAAGCCTAAATCCCATTTAAATGTTCAATAGGAGATGTCACAGATAGGAATATATTAGATCTCAAGCTTTGAGTATTTATTTATTTATTTATTGGTGTTTAAGGTCACATACTTATGCACGATGGCTAATCGTGACCGTGACAGTTTTACAGGTGGAGGAAGCCGGAGTACCTGGAGTGAACCACCGAGCAACGACGAGCAGCTGTCAGCTCCCCAACATCGTAACTCTGAACTCCACACCGCAGCACAGGCAGGGTTAGATTGGTTGAAGACATGCGCACCATCGACGTGCAGTACGCCTCAGTACACAGCGTCAGCATGCCCCCATGTAGGCCATCGGGGTGAAGTGTCTTGCCCAAGGACACAACGCGGTTGCCGCAGGTGGGATTCGAATCAAGGGCCTCTCAGCTTGCAGCCTGCACCTCTACCAACTGAGCCACCGCGCCCCCTCAAGCTTTGAGTACATACTCATACAGAGATGGACTGTGGAACACAATCTGCATCAACAGTGTCATATACGAGACTGTTAGTTAACACAGATTACTTTTTGCTGACAGACTGCATGTGTTTTCAACTTATTTATCTGTTGTATTATTTGAGTCAACAGGTCAGTCCTAAACTATATTTTGTGCATCAGAGAAACTTGACCAAGCTATATACAGTACGTGGAGAGTGTATTATCACTAAATCACCTGCAGAGTGGAGATTTCACCCAAGCAATAATTGCAAATTTGTTGCAAAGCACAACAAGCACAAGCAAAGTTTCAGTCAATGGACCTCCGGGTTAAACCCGGAGGTCCATTGACTGAAACATTGCTTGTACTTTTAGTCGATATATACAAAATTTGAAAGTTATAGTTTGGGTGATAACTCCACTCCGTGGGTGATTTAGTTACAATCCACTCTCCCCGTACTGTATATGGCATATTAAACAACACAAAATTTGGGCACAATTACAGCAATTATCATCACTGTTTGGAGTATTTAACCCTTAAAGGCCTATTTGCGAGTTTTTCGCTCTCAGAACAGGTGCCCTAAACATGCCATCATGAGGAGGTCCTGTTGACAACAGACAAATTAGGGAGGCAGTGGTTTCTTGTCAAATTTTGGCTGCCTGTTAAAGCAAGACTTTATTAGAAATCACTGCTAAGACATTGGATATATTGAGGCATTGGGCTGGTGGGAATTCAGGGCACTTGTCCAGTCCCTTATGGGTTGAAGGTTTGGAAATGTGGACAGAAGAAAAATGTGAAGTTGAATTACATTAGAGAGCAGGATTATTATTATTCTTGATGGGTAGGGCTGCACGATATTCAAAACTGAATACAGGTATAGGTGTTCAAAAAAATATTGCGGTATACCAGTATATCGAAAACTGTTCAGATATATGAACACAAGTACCACAATTGAGACTCGAGGGATCACAGTCGGAACGAATTAGCATGCCTTGATGATGCAGTTCGAAACACTTTTACCCAACGCAGACGATATCAAAATTTATTATTTTCAAAATTAGTTTATCAGATTTTCCCTAAAAATTTCAACAAAACTAAATCATGTGACCCCCTCATTCCAATGAGGGGTCACATGATATGGTTTTGTTGAAATTTTTTTAAATTATTTTTTTAATGGCTGAATTTGTATATTATGAGGGCACAAGCAGACGATTCCTTGGATAAAGGGATAATATTATTCATTCGGGGATACAGTTAAAAAAAATCAAGACATCTTGAAAATTAAATTCTGGGTAAATAAATAATGACGATAAGACGATATTTTCGTAATTACACCGGTATTCGATAGATATTGGTTTGAATCCTGGTGTATATTGGTTTATCGATATACCGTGCAGCCCTCCCTATTTATGGGTTTGGGATACGTAAATCTCAGCCAATTTATTGTGTTTAAGGTCACATAGTTCTGCACATTGGCTAATAATGACCACAACATGGAGACTTAGATGTGAGTCTTCCATGGAAGATGTGTGTCGCCTGGCGTTTCAGACAGAATTCTAAGTGGAAAAGGGGCATAACTCTGGAAAAAATACAGCGGATCAAAAAATAAAATAGAAGGTGCACAATGCCATGATGTGATAAGGAATCACTGAAAGTTTCATCAAAATCCATTCACAGGTTAAAGAGGAGTGGCGGATAAGAGAAAGTGTGACGCGGACGACGCAGACGACGCGGTCGACGCAAGAACTCTGGAAAAAATACAGCGGATCAAAAAATAAAATAGGAGGTGCACAATGCAATGATGTGATAAAGAATCACTGAAAGTTTCATCAAAATCCATTCATAGGTTAAAGAGGAGTGGTGGATAAGAGAAAGTGTGACGAGGACGTCGCAAGACGACAAAAGTAATCCCTATATGTCGCTCCCCACTTCGTGGGGCGGCGACACAATAAAGTCAAGGTCAGTTAATCATTTACACCCCATGTTGCCTATCTTAAAGGACCCGGACCCCAAGCATTAGTGAATGAGTCCTAGTTTACCAGTGAAACTGAGTTTGTTAACCACAGTAAACAAGCACTGCTTCATTTCCAGGGGTTCGCACGGGGGAAATCTCAGCCAAGGGGCAAGAACTAGACAGGAGGTTTGACAGGGGCATGGTATAAATAAATACCTTTCCCACAAGGGGAAGATGTCTTCACCTCACCAACCAAACCCTTCATGGACAATCTTTCTCCCAACATGGCATCATTTGGGTCCGAAGATGGGTCATATGCCAACAAATCTATCTGAAGATGGGTGGGTATTGATCATTGACAAAATCTAAATACAATCAGAGGAAGTCTCTTAAACCTTTGAACTCACATTTCCTGGAAGGTATCATCTTTGTGTACATTTACAGTGAAATGGGTCAGTCCAATATCAACATACAGGGAGGATAAAATAATAACTGCAGCCATCTGGCTGCAGACTGCAGTTATTATTTTATCATCAAGGCCTGGGTATTGACCTCTTTTCATAACAAGACAAAAATGGGACGAAATTATGCCTCAGACAAAAAAATCGGTCTTATGAGTTCGAAGGGTTAATTGAATAACACTTTCACAATTGAAAGATATTCAAATAACAGGAGTAATTAACAGGAGTATTCAATTAACAGGGATTTGGTCGTTTTACTGTATTCTGGAGATAAAGTAAACATTTATTCTATGATTATGCCTCAAAGTTAGTTTGTCCAATCAGAACGCTGGAATACCATCTAAGGGTTCTGCCATATCAGATAAATCACCTGATATCATTTGATCTCGGGTCAGTAGCTGTCATACTATTTATTTTGATGCATTTCCACTCGCTTCAAATTTTAAAAATCTGAATTGAAACAAAACAAGAGCAACGCGAAGCGTAGCATATGCCCCCTCCTGCAATACCATGGATAGCATTATACCATCAAAAGCATGATATGTGCCTGCAGCAATCTGTACTAATATAAACAAGCATGGCATAAATTATTTCAATCCAACGTATGATGACAAAGCTAGAGCAGCAAATATGTTGGACGGACACATCTTTCAATCATCCCCTAAGTTAAACAAGGGCAAATGGCACTGTAAATGCTCATGTGAAGATATTAATTCTACTGTAGGATCCGTTCCCCCATGCTGAGGAACAAGCATGGTAAAAATTATTTGAATTTAACGTATGATCTCAGAGCTAGAGCAGCAAATATGTTGGACAGACACATTTTTCAATAATAATCTCCTAAGTTAAACAAGGGAAAATAACTCTGTAAATGTTTATGCTAAGATGTTAATTCTGCTGTAGGATCCGTTCCCCCATGTTGACGGACAAGCATGGCAAAAATTATTTGAATCCGACAAATAATGACCGTGCTAGAGCAGCAAAGATGTTGGACGTACGCAGCTCTCCACTAGATACCCCTCCAACCAAGTTGGGGGCATAGTAAGAGAATTGAAGCACCAAAAATATTTTCAAATACCATCTTTATTGATTTAAAACATTAAATATTTGAAAAATGGACAGAAAATATTATTTGTAGTCCCATAAGTTCTTTGTTGTTTTTATGACCCTATCGATATTTTTATCCCAACTTCATATCACCAAGAGTATGTCATTCGAAACATTTAAACTATGCTCAAATAAAGTTTGCGAGAGTGAAAAATGAGAGGAGAGTGATTTTGATTTATTTTGCAGTTTCCATTGACAAGCGTCCTTTGAAACGAATATATGAATACAACTGAACATGGATGGAAATTTTGACGGTGAAAATATATGTAACCCACTAAAATTAGTTCTGGATTTTAAATGGCAGATTATTAAAATCGTGGAAAATGAATGGATAAATGCCAAATCGGGCACATTAATTCATGTCACTGGTGAATTGGATCGACAGGTGTCACGAGTATAAAAGAAAATAAGGAACGGGCAACATTCTGCATGTGTTTGACAAAAAAAAGAGTACGTTAGTATTAATACGTTTCTCAGATCTCAGAATGACCACCGTTTTTTTATCTGAACATGTGTCTTCTTTTTGTGGCGGGAGTAAGCTCTGGGCAAGTTGTCAATGTACAACCCTCTTACTGTTGGCGTGTCATGTTCATAACAACGGAAAGGAAATTGTTTGGAATTGTACTTTAAACGCTTCAAATTGTGAGCGATTCTTAAAAATTTCCCAACATCAAAACTTAATTGAATGTTTCTGTTGACGCAACTCAAAAGGATGAAAACACCCAAGAATAGAGGTGAGCGATTATTCACGCACCTTGGACAATTTTTGCGTGAGCGATGGTGCGTGAGAGCGATCGTGCACCTTACCCATGCGTCACTGCTTGTTGGAGCAGGTGAATTGTGCTTGTTTGGTTTTTTGGGGGCTTTTTTTGTGTTTAAGGTCACATATTTCTGAACAATGGCAAATCATGACAACAACATGGAGATTTATTTATTTATTTATTGGTGTTTAAGGTCACATATTTCTGCACAATGGCTAATCATGACCTCGACGGGTGGAGGCAACCGGAGTACCTGGAGAGAACCACTGACCAACGGCGAGCAACTGTCAGCTCCCCAATACACTAACTCCACACAAGCAGGGTTAGCATTGGTTGAAGACAGTGCACCATCAACGTGGAGTACGCCTTAGTACACAACGTCACCATGCCCCCTCTACCTACTGAGCCACCGTCCCCCCCCCTCCCCCCCCCCCCCCCCCCCCCGACAACATGGAGATCGTTTGTTTGTTTGTTGGTGGTGGTTAACGTCACATATTGATGCACCATGGCTAATTGTGACACAACAGGGAGATGAAGTCAAGTTTAGTCAATCGTTGATCTACATGTTGCCCATTTTAGAGGACTTTCACCCCAAGCATTGGTGACTGGGTCCTATTTTAACAGTAAAACAGAGCCTGTTTACCACATTAAACAAGCACTGCTTCACTTCCCGAGGTTCCCACAGGGGTGTGATTGATTGATTTGATTGACTGATTCTTTATTCAGCAATATATTGGCAATGTACATATACACCTAAGTACTATACAGTAGTTGTGTAATAACGTGTATACTGTAGGGAGACGATATAGCCAAATTGGCTGTCTACCTGTGGTTCCCAGAAAGTTGAATCATGCAACAGTGGAATCAGTCTGCGAGGCATCTTATAAACTGCCTGCCGTGCTTGGTCACTGGTGGTTCGGTGTCACTTACACTTCTACCTACCCACCGCCCCTGTGTTGTGTGTGTTATGTCGGTATGTAGCACAACACGTGGGTGGGGAGAGATATACTACATTGCGAGGCATCTTATAAACTGCTTGCTGTGCTTGGTCACTGTTGGCCCGGTGTCACATACACTTCTACCTACCCACCACCCCTGTTATATGTGTGTTATGGTCTATATGTAGCACAACACGTGGGTGGGGTGAGATATACTACATTGCGAGGCATCTTATAAACTGCTTGCCGTGCTTGGTCACTGGTGGCTCGTGTCACTTACACTTTTACCTACCCACCGCCCCTGTGTTATGCATGTTATGTCGGTATGTAGCACAACACGTCGGTAAAAGGTGAGATATACTACATTTCTCATCCAGATTTTTAAGCTGGATTGCACACTGTATGTTAAGATTTTAAAGAGTTTTGGGGAGAAATGTAGATGGAGAATTTCGAACAGATAGCGATCCATTCATATTTGGACAGAAATTTTCTGTCCACTTTTGTATTAACAGTATTAGAGCTGCAACGATACATTTTTTTCAGGATGCAATGTATATCATGATACGTTCACCTTATTTCGATACCTATCACGATACACTCATCAATCATCAAAAAGTGAGAACACAAGAAGTAAATCTGTAGTTATGGACCACCGGGTAATCCGGTGGTCCATAACTGCAGATTAGCTTCTTGAGTCCATACATTTCTACTGGGCTGGTGAGTAGGGGGGAAACGTCTAATATCCACCCACATAATGACCAAATAACAAATCAGCATACAGTTTTGGGCCATTTGGGCCAGGCAACTTCATTTCATTTCAATGAAATTAGATTTCTCAAATTTCTTGACAACACAACATCGTGACACACTCTTCGGTTTCCTTGGAATTTGTGACTTGTTGGATCATAGCATATAAAGGTTCAAGAGCGAGGTAAATGGTTTGTGCTATTCAATGCTAACATATACTTGAGAGCGATGTAAATTCAGACTTCTTCAATTTCTCGACTTCTCACGATTTCAAAGGAAAACTACATACAGTAAAACCTGTTTTGTGAGATGACCTGTCTGGAGAGACAACTGTGACCAGGCCTCTCCATAAGAAAAAATCAGGGGTGTGGGTAAGAGCTCTCCTGATAGAATGATTAGGTGAGTGGCGAGTTGCCCTCCTTCTGGTCATTAAGGCAAGTCGATTCCAATAATGGGAAAAAGCTTGTGTCTCTCGAGTCTAGATGTGTGCCATTTCCATGTATGTCAGATTTAAAACCTGCACACATCTAGACTCTAGAGTTTAGAGACCAATAAATTGTCCATTAAAACAAGCTTTTTCCCATGCAGAGTTGCAGACAAAATGGGGCACTTAATGCAAATGGGGGAGGGGGGGGGGAGGGTCCAGACTGCTATTGAGGCGTGAGTCGTGACAAAATACAGAATTTAAATAGGAAATTATTAGTTGACATTGTGTCAGACTTAGCACTCAAATATTTCAATTAAAAATACTTCCGAATTTCCCCGAGTGCTTTCACGGTCAATTTATTATCAGACAGACTCCACATTTGCGATTATGGACGGAGTACTTCGACACCTCGAGGCGAGTGCCGAGGAGCTCTCCTTAAAAAATGTTTAGGCGAGAATGAGGCGCGTGCGAGCAAATGCTCGCCTCGTATGGAGAGGCCTGACTGTAACCTTGTACCATTTGGTTGTTTTAATCTGTAATGGATCTGTTATGAGAGACCACCTGTTTTGAGAGACCTCTTTTGCCCGGAAAAAAGGGTGGTCTCTCAAGACAGGTTTTACTGTATGTATAATGGATGTGAATAGTCAACAATGAGACCATTTTTTGCAGTGTCAACAACAAAATATTCATGAAATTTTTGGTTCACGTGTATCGTGATACAGTGCAAGCAAATCGTGATACATATCATCGGAGAATGAATCGCGCGATACATTAGTTTCACGATTAATTGTTGCAGACCTAATAGTATACAGTCATTATGTACTTGCATCAAGGACAGATCTGGGGCAATACTTCTAGCTGGCAGGTGTATTTGACAGACATAGGTAGATTTCTATTTTTAACATAAAAGTGAATGGGAATAAAATAATGCATTACATAAAGAGATACCCACAGAATCATGATTAAAACAAAGTAGCTTTAATTTTATAGTTGAGTCATTAGCCAGTGACTCAACTATAAAGTTAAAGCTTTTTTGACAGATCGTTAAGAACATGTTAACTGTCACCTATAGTTTACCTTTCATCTCCAAGTAATGGAATTATTATTAGCGCACATAAATTTTAGAAATATAACGTCATCTTTACCTTTACATGTAATGATAATTTTTGCCGAATTTGATACAATGCCAAGGTCATTTCTTCAAAAACAAATTTGCAGTTTTGACCATTTCTTCTGAAATTCTTCATTTGAAAATATGTGATGAATTGCCATTTGTATGTATTAATGCAGTTATCCCACAGAGGTATGTACTCTTACTTAACCCGAGGCCAATACTATAAAACTTTTACAAATGTCTTTTCTAGAATTGAATTTCTATTTATGGAAATAACTGACTGAAATGGATCTTTTAGCTTTCCAAAAGACGAGGCAATTTACTGGTAGGTAAATTGCCACGTCTTTTGAAACGCTAATGATTTATTTCATGGATTTATATTGAGAGGAAGAAAATACAATTTTGAAAAATACAAATATAAAAGTTTTATAGTATTGGCTTCTGGCCTAAATATTTGGAAATTTTCTGGAACAAACATTGATAAGGTTCGAATCTGGGACTGTGTATGATAATTGTTATCCAGCCATGAATCTTACCAACTGCCTTTTCAAGTGTTTTTGAATGAAAATATTAACCCCCATATTTTGGAGGCCTGAGCAAATAAACTTGAAATTTATTTATTTATTGGTGTTTAACCCTTTACCTAACGAATCGCCCGCATCCGCCCACGTAATTTGCAAATTCAGCAGAGGAAAGAAAGAAATTTTTCAAAATATTTCAACACTTAGATGTGAGTCTTCCATGGAAGACGTGTGTCGCCTGGCATTTCAGACAGAATTCTAAGTGGAAAAGGGGCATAACTCTGGAAAAAATACAGCGGATCAAAAAATAAAATAGGAGGTGCACAATGCCATTATGTGATAAAGAATCACTGAAAGTTTCATCAAAATCCATTCATAGGTTAAAGAGGAGTGGTGGATCAGAGAAAGTGTGACGCGGACGACGCAAGACGACAAAAGTAATCCCTATATGTCACTCCCCACTTCGTGGGGCGGCGACACAAAAACCATATGTGACCCCCTCACTGGAATTAGCTCATCGAGCTCGTTCCAATGAGGGGTCACGTGATATGGTATTGTTGAATTTTTTTTTTAATTTTAAAAAATAGTAATTAAAATAATAAATTTTGATATCGTCTGCGTTGGGTAAAGGGTTAAGGTCACATATTTCTGCACAATGGATAAAATGATTTCTTGTGAACCACTGGTCACAATGCTTTGAGATGTGGTATTCATCTTCATTTAGTGAGAGAGATTCAAGTTTGTTCACAGAATGTTTCTTGTTCAAGTCCTAATAGGAAGAGATATACAGTTAAAACTAGAAGTCCTGTCATGAAATGTGCACAAATAGCACGATGATCTGTGCGTTAATCTGCGCATTACGACCATAGTAAGGCTATCGAATTTTGTACATATGGTCTGTACACATGCACTGTTTCAGCCAATGGACCTCCGGGTAACCCAGAGGTCCATTGGCAGAAACATTGCCTGTGTTTACTATGAGTAACCAGGAGGACTTGCCGTGCTTTGGATGCCATTCGATATGGCAATTGCGCGCAATTCCAACGCACAATTAAGCTAGATAAGCGCACAGTTCGTGACAGGACTTCTAGTCTCAACTGTACACATGAAATAAGAGTGTTTCATTGGCATTTTCTTGCACACTTGTACTTGCATAAAACGCTTTTTTGTGTTATCTATGAAGTGGAACTATTTCATCTGTATGGATTTGCCTTGTTACAATTAATGGGAGCTTGCCTGTAGATGGAGGGGGAGATGGGAAGGGGGGGGGGGGGGGGGGGGCTGTAGGCACTCTTCTGTACATTGTATCAAGACAAAGAAAGACACTTGAACAAATTCTGATGTGGAATTTCATTTATTTTTTAAAAATACTGTGTTAGAGGTAAAGGGTTAAACCTCAACGAACAAACAAACATAAAAACGTGCACATTCTCCGTTGATGTATATATGTACAGTGCAGTCACGGTAGACTTGTCATAATCCATGTGTGGGCAGTTATGTCCACACATGCACTTGCCATGTAATAATAAAAACCATCATCAGCAAAATTTTTAGGGCTGAAACGGTTGGCTCATTTTCACAACTGACTAACTGCGAGCTATAACCAGATATCCAGTTATCCGTAGTCATTATTTCACCAAATCTGGGATCAAAACTATAGAAATTGGAAAGCAGTATTCCCAGAAACTATTCTGTAGTGTGTATACAAACGAACATTGTCGAGTACTCGACAATGTTCGTTTGTACACATACTACGGAATAGTTTCTGCGGTTACTCAGTACTCACGGAAAGTGCCGATCATTAACAAAGTCTTGAATGACAAAGTCGATTATTTCTCAATATATACAGCGCTGCTTCGAGGTGTAATCTATCCCAAAGGAGAAGCGGCAGATTTACTATGTTTTAACCATGAAATGGCGATCACTATCGATATTTCGGTAAACCGGTTGAGTTTTTTCCAAATCAGTTAGGTAGGTAACCAGTTTCAAAATGGTTATCTGGTTAACCATTTCAGTACTAAAAATTTTAATTAATTAATGAAGCACTGGGTTGTACACGGTGGTTCATTAATTAAATTTTTGATGATTATTCCTGTAATTAGTGTTTGGAATCTAATATTATTTCGACCGCGGAAATATTGCCCATTTGTGGAACGCGACCAGTCCACGGTGGCCATACTGTGTACGTAGATGTGTTGGGGAGAATTTTGAGTCGTATGTTTTGTAATTATCACATGAAAGAATGTTGGACACTGAGGCCACACAAAATAGTTCTTCTGTTTCTCAGGTCATTATTTGTAAAATTTCATGCGGGCGAGCGGCTTTTTATTTTATTTTTTATTTCTGTAATTATTTCTTTGCCATCAAAAGTTCATGTTCTTGGTTTATGTTTTAGGCCTCATAATCTATGGAACAGCATAGGCGGTGGTGTATTTTGACCCTTGAGAGCAAGAAGGCTTTGCAATGCCAAAGCATTGCAAAGCCTTCTTGCACTCAAGGGACAAATTTATTAATTTTTTTAACTTGGTTAAAATATCAGACATAAACCATTTAATTTTCATTATTTTTTAAGTTTACATTGGTTATAAAAAGAGAGCATGCGGCAGCCAAAAGGACCATGCGGGAGAGCTTGAGAAACAGATTTTTAATTTTTTTAGGCCTAATGTTAAGATTGAGAATAACAGGAAGAACATGCTTTTTTTCACACTTCTGTCTGAAATTCCAGCTCATTGTGACTCTGACTGTGTGTGAACATCAATGAAGAAGATATTACATGACATATACTCATGTGTACTAAATATATTTATAATACTGAATGTCAATCTGACTGGGCATGTCTGACTGAAAAGTCACCCATGAAGTCCCTGAAAAATGATAACTTCAAAATCAACATATCAGTCACATTGTGTATCAACAATGGTACTCTGTCATCAGAAAAAGATGTACAATAAATGGTTAGCTTTAGTGGTTTTTTGGTACCTGGCCCATCAGAGGGAAGATAATGGCTCATTGACCTCAGCTCTGAACAAACTGAATATTAAGGCAACTCAAAATTTTTTTTTAAATTTCTACTTTTAAGCCAAGATAAAGGTAAAATAACAAGAGGCCCCAGGGGGCCTGTGGGCACTCACCTGACATGGTAGCCTAAATATCAACCCAGAGAATTGATTTCAACAAGTTGCATCTGCTCCTCCTTAGAAAAATAAGCTTATACCAAATATCCAAAGATTCTGACCGCGGATCTAAAAAAAAAGGATTTTAAAAGAAAATTCCTCATATTGAACTAAGTTATAACTCAGGCTCCCACAGGGAGCCCATATATGAATCCAGGGACTTGGCTTTAACAAACTTGAATTCCCCCCCCCCCCCCCTCCCTAAGGATACTGCACACCAAACATCAAAACATTCCGACCACGGAATCTGAAGAAGAAGATTTTTAAAGAAAATTCCTTATTTTGAACTAAGTTACAATTCGACCTCCCACAGTGAGCCCAAATATGGACCTAGGGACATGGCTTGAACAAACTTGAATCTTACCCCCTCTAAGGATGCTGCATAAAAAATATCAAAAGCATTGAAGAAACTTGAATCTCACCCCCTAAGGTTGCTGCATGCCAAATATCAAAACATTCCGACTGCTGAATCTGAAGAAGAAGATTTTTAAAGAAAAATTTCTCATATTGACTAAGTTATAATTTGGGCTCCCACAGGGAGCCCAAATATGGACCCAGGGACTTGGCTTTAACAAACTTGAATCTCCCCCCTTGCCCCCCCCCCCCCCCCCCCCCCAAGGATGCTACACACCACATATCAAAACATTCCGACTGCTGGATCTGAAGAAGATTTTTAAGAAAATTCCTCATTTCGAACTAAGCTATCATTCGGGCTCCCACAGTGAGCCCAAATATGGACCTAGGGACATGGCTTAAACAAACTTGAATCTCACCCCCTAAGGATGCTACATACCAAATATCAAAACATTCCGACTGCTGGATCTGAAGAAGAAGAGTTTTAAAGAAAATTCCTCATTTTGAACTAAGTTATAATTCGGGCTACCACAGTGAGCCCAAATATGAACCCAGGGACTTGGCTTGAACAAACTTGAATCTCAACACCCCCACCCCCCCCCCCCCCACCCCCCCTCCTAAGCATGGTGAATACCCAATATCAAAAGATTCTGCCTGCTGGATATTGAGAAGAAGATTTTTAAAGAAATTTGCCTGAAATGCACCAAGTTCAAATTTGGGCTCCTATACTGAGCCCAAATATAAATCCAGGGGGCCTATTTGAACAAACTTGAATCAGATCCACCCCACAATGTTGCATACCAAATATCAAAAGATTCTGCCTGCTGGATCTGGAGAAGAAAATTTTTTAAGAAATTTGCCTGAAATGCACTAAGTTCGAATTCGGGCTTCTATAGTGAGCCCAAATATAAATCCTGGGGGGCCGATTTGAATAAACGTGAATCAGATCTTCAGATCTACACCACAATGTTGCATACCAAATATCAAAAGATTCTGCCTGCTGGATCTGGAGAAGATTTTTTAAGAAATTTGCCTGAAATGCAATAAGTTCAAAATCGGGCTCCTATACTGAGCCCAAATATGAACCCAGGGGGGCCGATTTGAACAAACTTGTATCAGATTCACCCTACAATATTGCATACCAAATATCAAAAGATTCTGCTTGCTGGATCTGAGGAAGAAGATTTTTTAATGTTTTTCCCATTGCCTACAGTGTTAAAAAGTGCTGACTCAGCACTGTTTCAAAGTCCCAAAACTGTACCCTATGATAAAACCGATGGCAATTTTTTTTAACCAATCCTTTCTGTTGGTCCTAAGGAAGCTTCACACCAAATAAAAATGCTCGGTGCCGCGCTGTTTTTGGAGATATGGGGGTTTCAATTTTTTCTATTTTTAGCTCCTGCGGGTCCCACAGGGCTGCAGGAAAAAAAAATTTGGCATAAATCAAGTACTTATAACCCAATAATAATACCTCATGTTAAATTTGGTTCAAATCTGCCTCTGAGTTAAGAATATAGAAATTTTGGGCGGGGCAAAAATTCTTGTCCTTCTCAGAACAAAGGCAAATATAGCCCGTAAAACTTCTCTTGAACAAACTTGAGTCTACACCTCAAATGGAAGCTGCATACCACATATCAAGTCTCTGCTACCGGTGGTTCATCATCAGATTTTCAAAAAATTTGGCCATTTTTTCCCCACCCCTCTGCTCAATATGAGCTGAAAACTAATTTGCATAAAAATCAAAATGCCCCTATATAACCACTACTTACATGAAATTTAATTAAATGTGGCCGGTGGTTTAGGAGAAAGAGGCTCAAACACCACCTTCATGCAGGGCAATGGATGGACGGACGACGGACGAAGTGTGAACAGAAATGCTCACCCTCACTTTCAGTCAGGTGAGCTAATAATAGTTGACCAGTATGTTTATGAGTGTCAGGTTAATTCAAGTAACATTATAACTAATTGTGATGAGTTGACAGTAATATGGTCTGAGGTTTGCAGCTCGGGATGTGTGTATTGTTCACATGAGACGCGAAGCGTCGAGGTTGAACATACATTCCAAACCACAAACCTCAAACCATGTTACCATCAATTTATCACAATAACATATATGTTCTAATGCAACCCTACCGATAGCCTAAAACCAACATCGTTAAACATGAGAGGATTATTTACTAAACTTGTGATTGTTAAAAGTTGCCTTGTTCAAGGCAACTTTTGACGATCACAGGTTTAGTAAATAAACCTCCCGTGTGCCCACGACGGCACTGGATAAATAATCAATAAACTGGATTAACTTATTCCATCTCAGTTCAAATCGTAAATCGGTTTGTAATTTAAACAACATTTCGTCCGGAAAACCGTCTGCACATGTGAAAAATCCAGAAAAATGAAGCGGCTTTCTAGTCACTCCATTGATGAAGCAATTACGAAACGGGTGAGGTCATTTCAAATATTTTGCGTTGTGACATCAGACGGTAACATTTGCTATTGGAGTCGTAAACATAAAAGAATTTATGCCAGCACTCATCCAATCAGAGGGCTAGGATTTTACTCCTATTGGAACATATTGTTAACTCTTAGAAGTTGGGGAAGCAGAATGAATTTATTGAACATGACATACTGCGAAAAACTTACAGTAAGCAGGTGCTTCTAGTCAAGTGTTGTCTGCCTATTCAGGCAGACAACACTTGACTAGAAGCACCTGCTCAGTGTTTAATTCTCCCCCCAGCCCAAAGATAGCCGAACAATCACAGCCAGATTACCTGCTGTATTACATCACAGGCAAGAAAACTTGACTCCCGACTTTTTTTTTTCTCTTTTTTTATTAGGGTTTAACCCTTTACCCAACATAGCGGCCAAAACCGGCCAGCGCTATTCTCAAAAATCGCCAATTAATTTTCAAAATATTTTCATTTTTTGTCTCAAAAACATAGGTTATGACCCCTCGTTGGAACGAGCTTGTTCCAACGAGGGGTCATAACCTATGTTTTTGAGACAAAAAATGAAAAAAATTAGTTATTCAAGATTTTTTTTTGCAAGTGTCGTCTGCTTTTCATGTTAGGTAAAGAGTTAACAACACATTAACAGCCAGGGTCATATCATGTCGGTGACAGTTTTACGGGTGGAGGAAGCCGGAGTACCCGGAGAGAACCACTGAGCAATGACGAGCAGCTGTCAGCTCTCCAACATCGTAACTCTGCACCGCGGCACAGGCAGGGTTAGATTGGTTGAAGACATGCGCACCATCGATGGGCAGTACCGTACTTCAGAAATCACCATGTACCAGGTGCACTGTTGTCCGAGATTCCAGAGTCTGTGAAACCCCAACTACCAGCAGAGACTAGATGGAAAAAAAAACTGTAGTGGTAGCCTGTAAGCCACCTGATGAGTACCCTTGGCAGGGACGAAACAGTTTTTCCTTTTTTTGTCTTATTGTAACATAAGATTCCCCACTTATTTAATAATCATTCTCTTGTATTATCATTGATTTTGTACTATAAACTTCTTAATGAATAAAATAATACTATTTTGATATCATTTGTATGTACATGTAACCTCTTTTGTCCCTCTACAATAATAGATTTATGATTTATAAAGTTCAATTGGTCAATAATCCAATCGACCAGTATTGACCAGTATTGACCGGTTAAAACCAGTATTGACCACTGGTCTGGTCAATACTAGTATTGACCGGTTTTTTGCCAACCTTGGCAGTACGCCTTAGTACACAGCGTTATTGGGCCCCCATGTAGGCAATCAGGGTTAAGTGCCTTGCCCAAGGACACAACGCGGGAGCATCCTGGCTTCTAAGAGTTAACTGATCGAGTGCTGAAAACCCATATTTGTACTTCATTCTGAAGGGCAGGTACTGAAAACTTTCAAGATTAAAAGACTTCAGAAAAAGCAAAATTATTTAGTCTGTACATATTTGCCTTGTTACAATTTATGCGAGAGCCTATAGACACTCTCCTATAAATCTTAACCCTGTTACCTGTCAGAGAAAAGCCAGCCTAAATATAGGGGCAAGGGGCCTCATATATAAAGATATTGTAAGTTCAAAAGATATTCCGCATCAAGGCGAAAAACCTACGTGAATTTCACTTCTCTGTGAAGATGGTCATGGAAAAAACACACGTGGTGTATATCCAGCTTCAGGGCAGGGACCCAGGGGAGAAACGGTATGTTAGATAAGGTCTAATCTCATTTAAGTTATACAGTAGTCGCGAGTCTTACGAGACGTAATCGGTTGGTGGCAGGATATCGTCACGGCCAATTGAGAAACGAGATTCTAAAAGATAGAAATGTCTGTCGTGTCAGTGAGTGGCAGGAACGAATCGGTTCTCTCGACAAGTGAAATCACCGTTAAGTCACGCGCGAGATGACTTGTATTGATTCTGCCTCGATATACGTCATCTCCCACCGTTTTGGCAGATGGACAGATGGGCATCTGTCCACCTGACAGTTTAGGGTAAAAAGTAAATATACCTTGAAGAGCAGAGCATTAGACAAACACTTGGGGTCACACACACGTTGGTGAAGTCCAGGGCAGGCGGACTCTGTTTCCTGGCATAGGGGTACCTTCGATCCCAGGACCCTGAAACAGCTGGAATCGCCAGACAGGGCATTCCACGATTGATTTAGCTTAAGGTTGATAGGCGGCTACAGTGCCAAATTCGTTGAGAAGAAAAACCCAAGGTGAAATGTTAAAGTTTAGATTGTCAAGTAGCAGGTATCAGCCTGCAATAGTCAGAAGTGTAGGTTAATTGTATTGTGCGTATTAACCCTTTGAAGTATCAGACTGATTGCATTGTGAGTAGTTTGTTTTGCTGTTGAAGCATCGTAATACCGACTGGAGATCGGTGTGAGTGACAATTTTGCCCTAGCACAAAAAGGGGCATGTGTGAATTGTGAATTCAACCAGGAACAGTGAACATTTCAATAGGACTTTCACGGAGGACTTTCAAAGGCACATGAGGTATGAGTAGACAATATCTGACCCAAATCAGAAGTTCGGTAGAGTTATAGATGACAAACATTGCTGGTCGGAACCCTCCGACAGCCAGAGGACAGTTACGCGCAGACGTTGACATTTGAGCCTAAGCGGGTGAAGCTCTTATGGCGAGCTCAGGATAACAACATTTCAGATTTGTGAAGCTCTTATGGCGAGCTCATGGTAGTAACATTTCCAGTGTGTAGACTATAGTGCCAGTATAGGGCTACAGAATGACTATATAATTGTTGAGAATTGTTTTACCCTAGCAACCCATTTTCTGTGAAAAGAATCGAATTGTTGATTGTTGAAATATTGAAACGGCTTTATTTTTATGTGTAAATAAAAGAATCGTTGTTATTTGAAATCATTCTTTCCATTACACAGCCTGAAGTGGTCAGGAATCACACGTAATGGAAATCGAACCTATTTCAGGCCAATTTGGCAGAGAAGGAATCACGGCGTCGGTCTAACTCAGCTCCCTGCGACGAGTTCGCGACACTTGGATTCCAACCCTCCACGTTGGTCTAATTTTCCCGCAATTTCATCAGCGGGACTAAATAACCACACGTCAGCCCAGGCCTTACGGGGCCTCAGGTGTCCTGGCATTACCTAACATGAAAAGCAGACGACACTTGCAAAATTTTTTTTTTTTACTTTTTGGGTGAAAACCATATAGCTTATGAACCCACATGGGAATGGGCTCAATGAGCTCATTCCAATGAGGGGCCATAAGCTATGTTTTGAGACAAAAGATGAAAAAAATAATGAAAATTGAATGGTGATTTTTGTGATTCCCCCCCCCCTCCCTCCCAAAAAAAGAAGAGGTGGGCCACACCCCAGTGCATATCCACATGATGCATACACCAAACAATGGCAAGAGAAGAAATAAACCATGATACTGTGAAAGCCTTTCCCATAAACAATCTTCATTCCAAATTTCATTGAAATCTGATAACCCAAACCTGAGATACGGGGCAAACAGACAGAAAATTTTGTATATTCAAAAGAATTTCCAAAGTCGAAAAGGAGGATAAGTCTAGAAAGTGAAATGTATGAAATATTATTAGAGACTCATTCGAAAGCCTTTCCCATAAACAATCTCCATTCCAAATTTCATTGAGATCCAATAACCCAAACCTCAGATACAAGGCAAACAGACAAAAAATTGGCTATTTTGTATATTCCAAGAGCCATAACCCCCAGAAAAAATATTCCAACAGCAAAATGGCAGATTGTCCTGAAGATTTCAGGATAGTGAACAGCTGTATGAAATTTCATCAAAATCTGAGCAGTGATGTGTTCAAGTTATAACTCAAACAGACATCAGAGGACAGATGTACAGACAGACAAAAGGATGGATGGATAGACAGACGGATGGATGGAATGCGGCAATCCAGTATATCCTATTTTTTTTTTAAAGGTGGGGGTATAAAAATGCTGGAATACATCATCACCCCAGCGGTATTTCGGGAAAGGAAACCAGAAAAATTTATTAAATTGAAGGTCACTGTGACCATGACCTTTGGCAAAATGACTCCAATATACATAGGATTCTTTGTCTAATCACACACAACCCACATGTCAAGTTTGGTTTCAATCAGCGCGGCAAAATTTCAACTGGAGAATGAAAACTAAGACCAACCCAAACATCGAGTTTGGTTTCAATCGGCACATAAAAATTTAAATATAGAGCGGAAACCAGGAAAATTTATAAGTTAAAGGTCACTGTAACCTTGACAGACCAGTTTTTTTCAACATTAGCTATTTCAGAACATAAAGTATGCTAAGTATTGTGGGATCCACATTAACGGATAAAGCAGGGCTTATATTTCATCTAAATTCGTGAGAATCCATTTGGATTCTCGTGAAAATGGTTGCGAGAATCGATACCTACTATGAGTGTCCCAGGATCCCATGATGCCACCATGGTCGAACCACTGTTGTATACTGATAACACATGTTAACCTTTCACCCAACACACCTTTTTAATTTTTAAAACTAAATTTGATAATTTTTAAACAATAAATAATAAATAAATGATAAATTAATTAAATGAACAATATTTACCAATAAAATCTTACAAATATGGCTGTCGTTGGAACCGGCTCAATGAGCCGGTTCCAATGACAGCCATATTTGTAAGATTTTATTGGCAAAGTGTCAGGATATTTCAGGTCATGTTAGCCTTCTATTGGTTAATTTGTTGCCGCTGTGTTAGTTGAAGGGTTAAATTGACTCAATGTTTTTCACGCGCGTCCTAGCAGAGGTGCAGCAAGAATCTACAAGGATTTTGCCGGTTTTATTGCGCGAATCTTTGTGCGAATCGATTCTCGGATTCTCGTCAAAATATAAGCCCTGTAGAGTGCTAAAAGCCACAATCAGGGCTTTCTGAAAAATGAGGATACCACAGCAAAAGCCAACATTTTTCCTGCTTATGTTTCACATTCAGTCGAATGCAAATATTATTTTGTTAAGGGCACACTCCGATAAATTGTAATAAACAATTTTTGAATAACAAATTCAGATCACCAAAAATAATCTAGCAATTAGCCAGTAAAGAATTCAATTTCCCCTGTACACAAATGTCAATGAAAGGTTCAATGACACTGTAGCTTAACTTGACTTTGTGTAGTGTTTGATAAAAAGAATAATGTTCCATTGTTTATGAAAGGATTGTGAAATAAGACAAGAATTGTGATAATTGAGAATATGTTAATTTCTGTTCCCTAGCTATATGCTATGTTTTCAATAAGAATAATTTGAGGTGCAGTCTGTACTAAAGAATTGAGACCTGGGTTAATGTGGCCCTTACAGTTACTGTCTGTCTGTCAGCCAAAGTTACCAAGTTACAGTAAAATTATTCCAAAACGAGTCATCCAAGATACAATGAAATCCCTTCATAAATATAACTCGCAGACTTTGCTGAAAGAATCGAGGTCGCGTGACGGTTTGGCGGTTATGGTTAACTGATCATGACCAAAATAGAAGAATCTCATCTAGATATCATACCAAGTTACAATGAAATCCCTTCATAAAAACAACCTGTAGACAGTACTAAAGGAATCTAGATCATGTGACCAGGCAGCGGTAACAGCAGACTGATCGTGACCAAAATAGGACGCTCTCATCATTCGTCAAGACATCATACCGAGTTATCCTTCCAAGTTACAATGAAATCGTTTCATAAATATGAACTGCAGACTGCTAAACAAATCTAGGTACCTGTGCGGCCATCACCGTTGATCGATCACGGCCAAAACAGGACGTTCTCATCTAGACATTATACAGAGTCATCCTACTAATTTGCACTGAAATCCCCTCATAAATACAAGCTGTAGACTGTGCTAAAGGAATCTAGGTAACATGCCCCTGTGCACATCATGGTTGACAACCTGACCAAAATAGGGCGTTCTCATCTGGACATAAAACAGTCATCCAACGAAGTTAAAGGGTACAATGAAAATGAAATCTCTTCATAAATACGACTTGCAAGACTGCATACTGTGCTAAAGGTTTTCGGGCTTCAGGCTGGCGTAGCCATCACGGCTGACCTATCACAACCAAAAGGGGACATTCTCATCTGGACATTATACAGAGTCACTTTACCAAGTTACAATAAAATCCTTTTATAAATACGACCTGTAGACTGTGCTAAAGGTTTTCCGGGTTTCGGGTTTGCTTAGCCAACACAGTTGACTGATCACGAAAAAAGGGGGTGTTTTTTATCTAGACATGACCTCAAGCCTGCATAAGACATTTGTGATGATAGGACAAGAACTATGGGGTGTAGCCAGAGCCAAAAGCAGACATTCCCATCCAGACCTTATACAAAATCTTCCTACCAAGTTACAATGAAATCTCTTCATAAATACGACCTGTAGACTGTGCTGGCATACCCATCATGGTTGACCGATCACGACCAAAAAGGGGCATTCTCATCTAGACAACCTGGAACCTGCATATGAAATTTTGTGATGATCGAACAAGAACTACATCTGTAGCTTGTGCTAAAGAAAATGTGAACAGATTCACAGACTTCCACATGCGTGATTAAGCTAAGCACTTCAAGTAGAAATTTAGTGTAGAAGTTCTCTAAAGTAGGGAACACAAATATAAACTAGAGCTTGGTGTAGAAGTTCTCTAAAGTAGGGAACACAAATATAAAATGAGCCATGATAACTATAGCTTGGTGAAGAAGTTCTCTAAAGTAGGGAACACAAATATAAAATGGGCCATGATAACTATAGCTTAGTGTAGAAGTTCTCTAAAGTAGGGAACACAAATATAAACTATAGCTTGGTGTAGAAGTTCTCTAAAGTAGGGAACACAAATATAAACTATAGCTTGGTGTAGAAGTTCTCTAAAGTAGGGAACACAAATATTAATGATTCAACAAGCAAAGATAGTCCGTACTATAAATTTTAGGCAAAGCATCACAGCTTCTGATGATTAAGGGCACCATAAACAGTAATCGATAGCTTGTTTTTTCCCCAAATGGCCCCAACAAATGGAAACACTCGATAAGATGAACTACTCCCATTTATTGTGGACAAGAGAAACTACAGTGGGGTCCACTTAATTGGATATCTCTTAACTGAAAAACCCTGTTAACTGAATATAATTTCCCAACACAAAACCATTTACCATACCTCCAGTACAAATCTGACGTGTTAATTGAATATAGGTTATATAGAGTAAACACCTGTTAACTGAATAAAAAAATCTTGTAACCTGTCAAGAAATTACCTTGACTTGCCCCAGTTTTCCTTTGTTTATAGACCTATTTGGCCTCAGTACATCCAATACATGCATTTAGAGGCCTGGCCGTTTGAGGGGAGCTATTGCTCCGGCTCTCCTTGGCTCTCCTAAAGGCAAATTGAGGAGAGTCACAATTGCTCTCCTTAAACTGCAATGGCTCCCCTCAATTTTCATACTAATAACCTTGTATAATTGATATTAGTGTAGAATAGGTCCCCTGAAACAGATTTAGGAGGGCCATAGTGGCTCCCCTGGATTTTTCTAAAGGCCAGGCCTGCATTTAATCTATTATATCTTGTTTGACAGAGCTCATGGAGCTCTGTCAAATAAGGTATACATGTAACAGAATAAATGCCAAGTTTATCTCTAGAATACAGGAAAGTGACACATTCCCAGTTAATTGAATACTCCTGTTAATTGAATAATTACCATTGGGAAAGTGGATATTCAATTAATGGGGTTCTACTGTACAGGTATAGGATTTATTTTTTAACCCTTTACCCAACGAATCGCCCGCATCCGCCCACGTAATATGCAAATTCAGCAGTTGAAAAATATTAGTTTTCAAAAAATTTCAACAAAACCATATCATGTGACCCCTCGTTGGAACGAGCTCATCGAGCTCATTCCAACGAGGGGTCACATGATATGGTTTTGTTGAAATTTTTTGAAAAATTTTAAAAAATTATATTTAAAATAATAAATTTTGATATCGTCTGCATTGGGTAAAGGATTAACCAGAATTTTTCTCATTCTTTTCATAAGAATCAAGTAACAGCAGCTATGACTTAATTTTATGAAATAGTTTTTTAAAAAACTTAGCAGGTTAAAGAGTTAACATTAGCAATAAACAAATCAAGCATCACATTAAAAAAGAATGTTGTTTATTTTGCAGTAATTAGGGACAGAAAAATGTAATAAAATGTGCATATCAAGCATCCAAATAAATATTAAAGATCAAATTAAACATCAATAAAGTGTGTTCAGTACATGTAGTCCAGGTGTTTGTTTACCAGTATTTAAATAAGTCAGGCATGTATCAGTTTAGAATGATAAATCAATACTTGCACACATTAACCTTTTACCTAACAAATCGCCTGCAGGCGACTGTCTAATTTACAAAATGAGCATTGAAAATTTTTTTTTTTTAATTTCAACAAATCATTATCATGTAACCCCCTCATTGGAAAAGGCTTGTCAAGTTCATTTAACCCTTTACCCAACGCAGACGATATCAAAATTTATTATTTTAAATATAATTTTTTTAAATTTTCCAAAAAATTTCAACAAAACCATATCATGTGACCCCTCGTGGGAACGATCTTGATGAGATCGTTCCAACGAGGGGTCACATGATATGGTTTCGTTGAAATTTTTTGAATGTAATATTTTTTCAACTGCTGAACTTGCATATTACGTGGGCGGATGCAGGCGATTCGTTAGGTAAAGGGTTAAATGAAGGGGTCACATATGTTTTTGATGCACTTGTTTTTAAAATTTGGAAAAAAATAATTAAAATAACAAATTTCAATATGGTACTTGTTAGGTTAGGTAACGGGTTAATGATTACGCATACATCTGATCATTGCAAACGCATAAATTTCAATTCAATTGTGTTTATTAAATTATTTTCTCACAGTTTATTGTAGAGTGCCACCAGCCACTCACTGCAAAACTTTAGGAGTCCTGAAACTTTTGTTGAAACTAATGGATCTCGGTTCTGAACCTGGATGGTCTATTAACTGAAATACTGCTTGTGTTTTGTAAGATTTTCAATCAGGGGTTGTGAGTAATTCTCAGTGTGGAAACTAGTGTTCAACCGATTACCAAAAATGGTCCCGGACCGATTACTGGTTATTTGAGCTCACAATCGGCCGATTCTGATGCCGATCCCGATTGTAATACCATGCACTACTAGACAAGTCGAGGTTCGAAAGAACTGCATTAAACTAAACATTTTTCTTTGTTCACTGGAGTCGTAATAAAATTACCAGTCGCGCACACTTGGGCGGTAAACGTGGCTCTCAAAGAGCCACATTTAACGCCCAAGTGTGCGAGTCTGATAATTTTACTGCGACCTGAGTCAATGGAGTACAATCTTCACTTTCCTGGTAGGAACTGGCGATTGCCGCAAGTACGTTCAATTGTGAGCTTCACTTGTCGTTTAACTTGTATATCTCGTAAAAGGGGCGTCTGGGGAGATTAAGTATACACACTGTGGTTCTTTCTCAACTTTATTGAATGGTATCACTGGCATCATTTTACATTAGCAGTTGAACAAGATAATAAAATGCGGTTAATGAATCATTGCAAAATGCTTGGCAACGATCGGTTGAACCGTTGTTCCAGGAGCCGTTGCCGTTGTCATCCGATTGCCTACAATCGGCCGATTGTGGTGGCCGATTCCGATCATCGGTTGAACACTAGTGGAAACCCCACTCTGTAAGTGTATCTATGAGTAGCTACTCTCCAAATATCATAGAAGGCCTGTAGTCTGAAGGCTGATGACCACCCAGGGATTATATTTTGACGAGAATCCATAAATCGATTCATGCACCAAAACTAGCAAGAATACATGAAGATTCTCGCTGCACCTCTGCTAGGATTCACGTGAAAAGAACTGAGTCAAAAATATAACCCTTTACCTAACATGGTGGCATAAATTAACCAATACAAGGCTAACATAATTTGAAATATACTGACACTTTGTCAATAAAATTGTACAAATATGACTGTCATTGGAACCAGCTCATTTATCCGTTTTCATTGACATCCATATTTATATGGTTTTATTGGTAAATATTGTTGTTTTTAAAATGATAAAATTCAAAGTTTATGTTTTGCAAATTAAAAGGGTGTGTTGGATAAAGAGTTACACGTGTTATCAGTATACAACAGGGATTCAACTGTGGTAGCCTCATGGGATCCTGGGATGCTCGTACCAGGTATGGATTTTCGTTAACATTTTCACGAGACTCCAAATGGATTCTCCCAAATTTAGATGAAATATAAGCCCTGTTTTCTGCTGGAACCTTAAAAAGTATTTACAGACTATAAGTGAAGGTACTGTTCAATAGAGTAATGTTGCTGCGTACATATACACAGAAATATATATTTATTGATCCATGTATTTATTTACTGGAGTTTAATAGGGCTGCACGGTATTTTGATAAACCGATACATACCAGTATTCAAACCAATATTGATTGAATACCGGTACAATTACAAAAATATTGGTTTATCATCATTATTTATTTACCCACAATTTAATTTTCAAGATATTGTGAGTTTTTTAACTGTAGCTCAGAATGAATAATATTATCGCTTTACCCAAGGAATCGTCCGCATGTGCCCACGTAATATACAAATTTAGCAGTTGAAAAAATAATTTTCAAAAATTTCAACAAAACTATATCATGTGACCCCTCACTGGAATGAGCTCAACAAGCTCGTTCCAATGAGGGGTCACATGATATTGTTTTGTAGAAATTTTGGGCAAAATTCGAATTAAAATAATAAATTTTGATATCATCTGCGTTGTGTAAAGGTTTTTCAAAACGCATCATCAAGGCATGCTGATTCGATCCGACTGTGATGTCTCAAGTCTCGATTGTGGTACTTATGTTCAGATATCTGAACAGTTTTCGATATACCGGTATACCACGGTATTTTTTTTAATACCGATACTGGTATTCTGTTTTGATTATCGTGCAGCCCAAGAGTTTAAGGTCATTTTCAGCATCTTTACCTATGGTATATTATCACTGCAACATAGGTATGAAGTCAAGTTCAGCCAATCATTAACTGGTAGAGTGCTAAATTATTTTTGGTCCTTAAGATTTCTTAGTGCATCTTTGCCTTGTTACAATTTAAGGGAGAGTGCCAGTAGATCCTCTCCCCCAAATTGTGTAACAAGGCAAATCCTAACAGATAAAAGAATATCACTTCAAAGATAATATGAAGAACATCAACAGAATATGAAGCCTTTAAATTGTGGTACCCGCACTTCGGAGTGAAGCCCAAATATGGGCTTCAAGCACTTTACCAGCTACGTCCTATGCTGCCCACTTTAGAGGACTTCCACCCAGGGCATTGGTTCCAGGGTCTACTTTAACAGTAAAGCAGAACTTGTATCTGCAGTAAACAAGCATTGCTCCATTTCCCAGGGTTCCTACGGGGGACAACAGAAATATATAACTTGTGTGTGACATAGTATTGATACTTGGCACAATTACAAGCACCCCCCCCCCCCAAAAAAAAAAAAAAAAAATCAAAGTATTCACAGGCTTGATGCCAGGGCTGCATCTCCCAAGTCTCATCAGCTGAAGAGGGATAACCTAGTCTATGATTAATAAAATTTACCTCTATAATTGGAAAAAAAGTATTTAATGAATGATTTATGTGCTTCATTATTTTCAATTTTTAATCAACCATGATTGTATTTTGCAAAAATAAAATTAAGAAAATACCACTGGTAGCCAAAAGGTTAGGAGTTAAAAATTGGTACTTCAGATGTCAAATGCGGATTTTCAATTAACTCATTCATGACCAGAAGTGGCATTTTCCATTTCACATGTCTCTCTCTCTCTGCCTGTAGTGATTAACCAATGTTCGTCAATCGCATCTAACATTGGCCAATTTAAAGCCATCCATCGGTAGAAGTGTTTGAACATTGGTTCATGCCGATGGTTATATGGAACTAGTGCTCAAACGACTAGTGAATTCCAAAGTCGACTAGTCAAAACCCAAAAGTCAAGTCGACTTCGACTAGTCATTGGTGATAACTTGTCTCCTTATAACAGTGTTGGTGTTCCGGTAGAGTGCTGAAGGTCCAAATTTGGCTTCACTTGGGCATTCATATACAGCAACTTACTGGAACATTATTCTGTTAATGTGCTTCTAATTATGCTAAGAGTGAAATTATATAGTCTTATTTAATTTGCCTTGTTGCGATTTATGGGAGAGTGCTCTCCCATAAATTGCAACAAGGCAAATTAATAACATATCCTGATAGCCCAAAATAATTCAGCACTCTACTAGTACAAGTTGAAACAAACTACCGTCACTACTATTAGATGGCAATAGATGTATACATTGATTGCCCAATATTGCTGTTCAAACTGTCTGACAGTGGCACAGAAGGGATACTATTTACCTAAAAGATTGAACTCCTCTGACTAGTCGACTGCACAATTGAGAGTCAACTACTGGTTTGCCCAGAGTTGACATAGACTAGTCGACCAATCATTTGAGTACTACATGGAACACCTTGGCATCAAAATTTTTTGTATTTACGATTGATTCACAATCTCATACAAGCAGTAACAAGCTTAATAAGTTGTTGAAGGAATCATGATTGTTCTATTCTCATTGATTGGTCTGATCTTCTCCCTGATAGCTCCTCATGATGCACATGCCACATGTCATGTGATGACTCTATGAAAATAGACGCCAGCAGAAACAAGTTAACAGTGTGGCATCTTTGATCACTGATCAAAGATGCCACACTGTTAACTTGTTTCTGCTGATATATTTTATTAAGGTTTAACCACACTTTAACAGCCAAGGTCATATCGTGTCAGTGACAGTTTTATGGGTGGAGGAAGACAGAGTACCCGGAGAGAACCACCGAGCAACGACGAGCAGCTGCCAGCTCCCCAACATCATAGCTCCACACTGCAGCACAGACAGGATTAGATTGGTTGAAGACATCTGCACCATCGACGTGGAATATGCCCTTAGCACAAGGCGTCATCATGCCCCCATGTGGACAATCAGGGTTAAGTGCCTTGCCTAAGGACACAGCACGGAAGTCCGCATCGATCACTCAGATGGCCACCCACCCAAGGACTAACCGGACTTGACGTTGCTTAAGATTGGTTAAGCTAGCTGATGTCCTATTTTTTATTTTCATGCACACAGTGACACGCTCCTGAGATCAACAAATCAATCAACCCTATTCTGTGCGTTGTTGAACATACATGTACTCCTCTTTTTGGTTGTGACTATCTGACATCAGCACTCACAGTCGGCCAATTAGATGCTCAACTAACCGGCAAGCACTTGGTGGCCACAAATCCTTATCGGTTAATCACTATCTACCTGAACAGATGGGGAACAGATTTTTATTTATTTCCCTAAAAACCCAATGATTACCATACATGTAGTTTTGGCAGGAGAAGTTTCCAAGTTTCAAGTCTCTTCATTCAGTGTGAAATATGTCACAGTTCATGGATGATGGCATTTTTGTATTACACAGTTGGTCTGTATTAAATGTTCCAGTCCAGGGGGAGGTAATTACCCTACAGCTATTGAGAAGTTTAAGAGTTAACCCATTGAACGCGAGAGGCTGGTTTTTCAGAGACATCATGATATACCATAATTTCATTAAGGATGTCTACTAACTGAATGTGAAGGGTAAACCAATTAATATTTTCAACGTGCTGCCCCCAAGGTTGCACGACGTTGAAAATATTAATTGGTCTACCCCCAAATAATGAATGTGGAATCTTCCAGTTGCTGTTATTAAACAGACATGGGAGATACCACCAGGTTCTAAGTGTTAAGTAGACAGGTTATTCCAGCATTAACTCCTTACCCAACGAATCGTCCGCATCCGCCCGCATAATATGCAAATTCAGCAGTTGAAAAAATATTATTTTACAAAACATTTCAACAAAACCATATCATGTGACCCCTCGTTGGAACGAGCTCATTGAGCTCGTTCCAACGAGGGGTCACATGATATGGCTTTGTTGAAATTTTTTGAAAAATTTAAAAAAATGGTATTCAAAATAATAAATTTTGAAATCATCTGTGTTGGGTAAAGGGTTAAACAGTTACATATGCCAATTTAGATATATCTGTATATATGTATCATGAATTATTAACAAGTGTGAAATTTAATTATTCAATCTACTGCATCTTTACTCATTAGAACAGCAGCTAATAAATTCTAACCTGTTAACTTAAAAGTTATAAAGAAAACAAGAGACAATATATCAGATGGATCGTGAATATTTATAAAAGGGCATGTAAAGTGGGTATCATGTTTAATTCATGGTTCAATATTCCGTTTTTCCTGATTAGGATGTAATGTCAGTTATAACAAGAACTGAAGTGATTTTGAACTTTGTGACAAACATATTTAACCATTTAATCATTGGTTTGTTTGTATGTTTATGAAGTCAATAACACTTTAAACAAACCCCTTAACTGGTAGAGTGCCGAATTATTTTTGGTCATCAAAATTTGTTCACATACACATGTATCTTTGCCTGGTTACAATTTATGGGAGAGTGCCAAAGCACTCTCCCATAAATTATAACAAGGCAAATACTACCAGACTGAATAATTTCACTTCAAAGGTGATATAGACAACATCAACAAAATCTAAAGCCTTCAAGTTGTGGAACCGACACTTCAGAGTAAAGCCTAAATATGGGCTTCCCAGTGCTGGAAATGAACAAAATTGACGAGTGCAGTTTTAAGCTCCAGTGAAATCAGAGACGGGAGTAAATTGCACCCGTAAAATGTTATTATATGACTTTTCGGAGGAATACTGTCACCCTTTGAACTCTAGTGGTATCTTCCATGCCAGTCCAATGGCAGCAATTAGAAGAGTCCATATTCATTATTTGGGGTAGACCAATCAATCCTATTTAATGACATTATGGCGTTATCATGTTCCTGGCCAGAAAAGCGGCCGCTCAGCTTCAATGGGTTAAAAGTGTAAGGAATTGCTGAATTATGACAGTAACTTGCCACTGGCCACAGAGTGCTGTTTTCTCAAAACAGCACACATTTATATGCCCTCACAGTGAATTAGTGTTCCACAATATTTTTCAACATGTGCATTTTTTAGCTCCCAGAAAAGAGAAAACACGGGTGCAGACGGGAGCAATTGCACCCGTCTCATTTCCTGGACTGGCTTCCAGCACTCTACAAGTTGTGACCTCCCCTCCCCCAACCTTTTTTCACCAATTATAGGTTCTCAAACAGCATTATCTGACATAACATACACAACCCCTTTGGCCACAACACAGTACATATCACCTATACATACATGTATATGACCACATTGATTTTCAAGATTCATGATTCTATAGAATAAAAATAGAAAGCTCCAAATGGAATGTAATATTTCAAAGGACGGCTTCAAAGTTAAGGATTATTTATTTATTGGTGTTTTAGGTCACATACTTATGCACAATGGCTAATCATGACCATAAAGTTATGATTAAGTAAAAACATCACAAAATAAATAAAGCATGATACACGTAATGGCATTATTACACACCACTGCACATTGCTTGGTGATGCAGGGGGAGTAACTGTTAAGTACCAATGGAAGAAAAATTTATTTATTTTTGGATAGCGTTATCCTAAATTATGTTGATGGTGTTCTGAATTTGATTGTGGGAGATTATTCCATCAAAATCAACAACATACTAGCCATACTATGGTGTGTCCCCCACCTCCCACTCTTTTTAGAGCTTCTGCAGCCTCTGTCTAAAGCTATGGAGGGGAAACCAAGTTACTGTGACCTTGACCTTTGGAACAATTACCCCAACATATGTAGAGGTCTTCCACTCATCTTGCCAAACCCACATGTCAAGTTGGGTTTTGATTGGATTGAAATGAACACTGAAAAAACATTAAGTTTAAGGTCATTGTGACCTTAATCTGTGCCACAATGACCCTAAGAACCAGGGTTCTTCCACACATCATGTCCACACCACATGTCAAGTTTGGTTTCAATCCATCAAGTGGAATTTTAATTAAAGAGTGGAAAGCAACCAACTCTCATAAATGTTTTCAAGTTCAAGGTCTGTGCAACCTTGACCTTTTGCAGAGAATAAACCAAAACAAACAAGGTTCTTCCTCTCATCACAACCAATCAACATGTCAAGTTTGGTTCCAATCAGAATTGTAATTAAAGAGTGGAAAAATCAACAACTGGCAGAAATTTTTTAAGTTCAAGATAATTGTGACCTTTACCTTCAATACAATGACCCCAAAATAAAAAGGCTTCCTCCTCCAATCATACTCAACCAAATGAACAGATCAAGTTTGGTTTCAACTGGCAAAAGGGAATTTTAATTAGAGAACAGAAACCAACTCCTCCAAAATCTTCCAACAGAGTTCATACACTTTTCAGAGAATCAAGTTCCATGACTTTTCAACGGCTTTTCCAAAATTTTTCAAAAAAATTCCATGACTGGGTTAGCTGGCACCCAAACAGAAATCTTTGTTTTCTGCATAATTTTTGCACAAGTCGTGCAAATTTTTTACACAAAATCAATCCCTTTTAAACCTCTCTATGAATTCCATGACCTTTCCAAAACTTTAATCCTTCCAGCCCATTTACCAAAACATTTAAAGGCCCTTGAATTTTGTTTTCAAAATTCCATTACTTTTCCAGGATTCCATGACCCATACGAACCATGTTCCAAGTTCAAGGCCACTATTACCTTGATCTTTGGCGCAATGACCCAAACATCCATAGAGTTCTTCCTGGTCATGATCAGATTGAAATTCTCTGTCCAGTTTTGTTATCATGGAGCAGTAGTCAAACACACATCAAATACGAAAATGTTTTCCTGCAGGGTCAGTTTATTCTACAGTATGTGTAGAGTGTATTATCACCAAATCACCCACAGAGTGGAGATTCCACTCAAACAATAATTGCAAATTTATTGCAAAGCATAATGAGTACAAGAAAAGTTCCAGCCAATGGACCTCGGGGTTGAACCCGGAGGTCCATTGGCTGAAACATTTCTTGAGTTTTTTGTCCGTATAGACAGAATTTGAAAGTTATAGTTTTGAGTGATAACTCCACTCCGGGGGTGATTTTGTTACAATCCACTCTCCATGTACTACTGTACATGCCGAGCATGAATGATGCTTTGTTTCACCACATTCAACCATTACCCTGACTAGCTGGATAATACATGGAATACCTGTATAATATTTGAGAGTTTCGACCCTTCATATATTGTGAAACTGTTGAGAAGTATAAAACTTTTCTCCCTAAAACCTATCAGGTGCCAAACTTAGAGAAAGAGACATGCATTCACACCTGCACACCTACAGTTAAAACTAGAAGTCCTGTCAAGAAATGCTCAGAAATGGGACGTTGATCTGCATGTTAATCTACGCGTTATGACCATAGCAAGGCTATCAAATTCTGTACATATGGCCTGTGCTCGAGCAATGTTTCAGCCAATGGACCTCCGGGTAACCCGGAGGTCCATTGGCAGAAACATTGCCTGTGCTTCGTATGCGTAACCAGGAGAACCTGCCGTGTTTTGAAACCCATTCGATATGGTAATTGCGCGTAATTCCTATGCACAATTAAGCCTAGATAAGCGCACAGTTCATGACAGGACTTCTAGTTTTAACTGTATTGCATGCCTCACTCAATCACAAAGAGCATGAAAAAGCGCATGAAAAGGTACACATCTGCACAATTGTATGATGGTTGATATATATATCAAATGTCAATCAATATTCATGGCTCCCTTATCACAAAACTTGATAAAAGTGACCCACACTAAAATGCTGAACAACCAGAACTACCCTCATCCCAGACACCCACATACACATGAAGCCACTTCAGAAGAGCCAATATGCTGAAAGGTCCAGCAGCTCTCACACTGGGGCAGCTGCCCACCTTTCAAGTGCACAATGGAATGATAAGAATTTACAGAAATATTCATTCTGTTCCCACTTCTATCACTAGTGTTCAACCGATTACCAAAATGGCCGCTGACCAATCACCGGTTATTTGAGCTCAGAATTGGCTGATTCCGAAGCCGATTACAATTGTAATATCGTTTATTACTAGACAGGTCGAGGCTTGAAAGAACTACATTAAATTGAACATATTTTAGTGTTTAAAGACTAATGCTTGCAATTGAGAAATTAAGTACCAGTCGCGATTATCGGTCACGTGCACTTGGGCGGTACACATGGCTCTCACTTAGAGAAACGTGTACCGCCCAAGTGCACGTGACTGGTAATTTTACTGCGACCCGATTCAATGAAGGGAAACTTCACATTTACGGTATGAACTGGTGATTGCCATAAGCACGCTCAACTGTAAGTGTTAAATATCATTTAACTTGCATATCCCGTAAAGGCAGGGACCGACCTGGGCATGCGCCAGTGCGTATTTGGTTCTGAAACATCAGGACCTGGCTCTTAAATCTCAGAAATAGGCTTCTCAGTTGGCGCGTAACTTCTCAGATCATATTTTGATATTCTTTTGATGGATAATCGAGAGAGACACTCTTACATGTATTATATATATGATTATCATTTATCATTGTTGTAGAGTTGTCAAGTCTTAATTACCAAGCATTAATCTTCACTGTGGTTTCTGATCAAGTCTTGGCTGCCTAAATAGGCAGCCAAGACTTGATCAGAAACCACAGTGAAGATTAATGTTTGCTATAGTGTACTAAATGAAAATGATGAGAGCTATTACATACTTGCAGTGTGTGTTACAAACAGCAGTGTGACTCCGTAAATTGAAATCTGGCGCATGAATTGAAAATATAGTCTCCGAGGCTAGAGCGTATTTTAAATAGTCCTGATCGGTCCCTGAAAGGGGCATCTAGAGAGATTAGGAAAACACATTGTGGTTGTTTCTCAGTTTTATATTGAATAGTATTATTAAGATCATTTTACATGAACAATTGAACAATTACAGAAGATAATAAAATGCGGTTTATGAATCATTAGAAAATGCTTGGCAACAATCGGCTGAACCGATGTTCCAGGAGCCGTTGCCATTGTCATCTTATTACCCACAATCGGCCAATTGTGGTGGCCGGTTTCGATCATCGGTTGAACGCGATCTATCACCTTATTCACCCACCAACCCTATAAGTCCCCATTGAACTTAAATGTGAACTTCTGTGGACTGGAAATCACCTAACAATGACTAACAAGTAACAACCAATAGGGTGATGTACATAACCTTAAAAAATGGCCACAATTAAATGTGACTTCAAGAACTTGGCACCATGATTGAAATTAAAACAAAATTGTTGATCGCCGGGTGTATAGCCTCTCATCATAACCCATATTAGGTTGTAGAAATAGCAGTCATAACAATAACCCTCAGGTCATTATCTTCTCCTCCAACTTTCTTCCCTGAGAGGTAGTGGAAGAAGGTAATGACCTGAGGGTCCCAGGCCTGGAAAAAAACTTGCGAACAACCGTTTATGTACGGTAAGGTGTGGGTTACATCAATTGAAAAATATGCAAACAAACTACAGGTTACTACAGATTATGACAAATTAATACAACATAAGTTTATTAAATTACCATCTTAAAAGAATTTTTGCTGAGATAAATAGCAACAACTAACGTGTGATCTCGCTTTGGTGAGATCGCACGTTAGTTCTTGATATTAATATAGTTGGGAATCCCAATACGATGTTAAAAAATCATGACTGGCACAGTAAAAACAGAGAAGCCCCACAACACCCTTTTCCCCATGGGTTACCACCATGCTATATAGCATAACCTGCCATCAGGTTACCACCATGCTATATAGTGTAACCTGCCAATGAGTTACCACTATGCTATATACCGTAACCTGCCAATGGGTTACCACCATGCTATATAGCGTAACCTGCCAATGAGTTACCACCATTCTATATAGCGTAACCTGCCAATGAGTTACCACCATTCTATATAGCGTAACCTGCCAATGGGTTACCACCATGCTATATAGCGTAACCTGCCATTGAGTTACCACCATTCTATATAGCGTAACCTGCCAATGAGTTACCACCATTCTATATAGCGTAACCTGCCAATGGGTTACCACCATCCTATATAGCGTAACCTGTCAATGGTTTACCACCATGCTATATAGCGTAACCGGCCAATGGGTTACTACCATGCTATATAGCGTAACATGCCAATGGGTTACCACCATGCTTTATAGCGTAACCTGCCATCAGGTTATGATATAAGACCCTTTATTTCTGGGGTCATAGTTAGGACTATAGAAATGGTGCTCCTCAACCTACTGAAAAGCAAAATTTTTTGCACCTCTATGAATTTGAGAATCTAAGGATTAGAGTGTTCTGTTCTTTTATGATAAAGGCATGGTTTGACAAAGATATATAGAATAAATGCATAGTGTTTTCAAGTAAAACATTTATTCTACGACTAGGATTAAGAACGAAACCGACCAGCCTCTGGCGAGTCGGTTTCATTCTTAATTCTACGAGTAGAATGTTTTACTTGAAAACACTATCCGTTTATTTTGTTTATCCCATAAATCTTCTACAGAGCAGTCGCGGCAAAATCGTGCTATAATTCGGTACAAAACACAGCTAGAAGTGAGGAGCACCTTGGTCCAATTCGCTCGACCAGCAAAATTGGCAAAAATAAACAAGGTGCAGTAATACATTTCTGTCTAAAAATAATTCCCCTACAAACTTGAGCTAAGCTTGCAAAAACACTTTATTATATGAGCAATCGGTGGTGTTTTCTACTGGCATTGTGTAATACTTTCAAAAAGATTTAAAGAAATCAACAATCGAACTATTAATTCGGCTAGACAAATGTGGTAGAGGCCAGAGGTCAACAAGTTCATCACTACTAGGGGAATAAACACTTTCAGTGTTAAACCTATGGGGAAAATTTATCACCCCACTAGGTGAATAAAACAATAATTTATCCAAGGCCTTTATTGTTCAAATAAACAGCCATTTATGGGATAAATATCGTCCCCTGAGTTCCAATGTGTTCTATGTGCCTAATGGCACATAGAACACATTGGAACTCAGGGACGATATGTGGGGGCGCGGTGGCTCAGTAGGTAGAGGTGCAGGCTGCAAGCCGAGAGGTCCTCGGTTCGAATCCTACCTGCGGCAACCGCGTTGTGTCCTTAGGCAAGACACTTCACCCCCATTGCCCATGTGGGGGCACGATGATGCTGTGTACTACGGCGTACTGCACGTCGATGGTACGCATGTCTTCAACCAATCTAACCCTGCCTGTGCTGCAGTGCGGAGTTACGATGTTGGGGAGCTGGCAGCTGCTCGTCGTTGTTCGGTGGTTCTCTCCGGGTACTCCGGCTTCCTCCACCCGTAAAACTGTCACGGTCATGATTAGCGATTGTGCATAAATATGTGACCTTAAACATCAATAAATAAATAAATAAGAGCCGATATGATACTGGGATAATTTATCAACCAGAATTCAATTTTAATAAAGATAGTAATATACACTCAAGTTTTCAAAGAAAGTCAAAATCTCAGGCCTTCAATTGTGAAAAAACAAACATGCATGATAAACCGTGCCCCAACAATTAATATAACTGGGCATGCATGATTATTTCCGCAATATTTTTTAAATAGATGATCTCCAGAGAGACCCCAGATTATATCGAATCGACTTCAGTTAATTAGGTCTGGACCGAGCTTTATCAAGGCTAGGTCCTAATTTACTGGACAGATTTTGTAAATTTTGAAATAAACTGGGACAAGTTGAAGATTTTATTTATTATATGGTTGAAAAAATCCACAAAGGACAAATAAAAGGAACAAGAAGCAAGCAGTGGCTTCTCTAAGGCCTGCAATTATGTTATGACTCAAGATGCATTGTTTACAAGTGCTGTCAGGCTCTAAAGATGTTGCCTCTATGCGGCCTTGTCTGCTACCAAGCATCATGACAGGCTGCTTATATGCAGGCCTTATCTGCTGTAAGGCACCATGGTAGACTGTTTATTTGCAGGCCTTGTCTACTGTAAAGCACCATCATCACCATGACAGACTGCTTATTTGCAGGCCTTGACCGCAGTCAGGCACCATTGCATGCTGCTTATTTGCAGGTCTTTTTTCAGCTGTCAGGCACCATGGCAGGCTGCTTATCTGCAGACCTTATCTGCTGTAAGGCACCATGGTAGACTGTTTATTTGCAGGCCTTGTCTGCTGTAAGGTACCAAGGCAGACTGTTTATTTGCAGGCCTTGTCTGCTGTCAGGCACCATCGCATGCTGCTTATTTGCAGGCCTTGTCAGCTGTCAGGCACAATAGCAGGCTGCTTATCTGCAGGCTTTATCTGCTGTCAGGCACCATGGTCGGCTGCTTATCTGCAGGCCTTGTCTGCTATCAGGCACCATGGCAGGCTGCTTATTTACAGGCCTTGCTTGCTGCCAGGCACCATGGCAGGCTGCTTATTTACAGGCCTTGTCTGCTATCAGTAACCATGACAAGCTGCTCATTTACAGGCCTTGTCTGCTATCAGTAACCATGACAAGCTGCTCATTTGCAGGCCTTGTCTGCTCTCAGGCACCATGGTAGGCTGCTTATTCACAGGCCTTGTCTGCTATCTGGCACCGTATGCATGGCAGGCTGCTCATTTGCAGGCCTTTCTGCTGTCAGGCATCAAGGCTGACTGCTTATTTACATGCCTTGTCTGCTATCAGGCACCATGGCAGGCTGCTTATTTACAGTCCTTGTTTGCTATCAGACACCATGGCAGGTTGTTTATTTAAAGGCCTTGTTTGCTATCAGACACCATGGCAGGCTGTTTATTTACAGGCCTTGTTTGCTATCAGGCACCATGGCAGGCTGCTTATTTATAGGCCTTGTCTGCTGTCAGGCACCATGGCAGGCTGCTTACTTACAGGCCCTGTTTGCTATCAGGCACCATGGCAGGCTGTTTATTTACAGGCCTTGTCTGCTTCAGGCACCATGGCCAGCTGCTTATTTACAGGCCTTATCTGCAGAGATGAATTCAGTTAATATGAAAAAAATGAGTAATTATAAATAATATATATTTATGTCAAGAGTAAAGAATTCCAAATATTTAGAGGCTTGATATATAAATGACAATGCTGGAGTAAAGTAATGTGACACATGAGATAAGATGACAAGTTTATGAATGAACAATTTTAATGAGAATACTGATGAGGAAAGTGGGTCAAGTTTCATAGTGAAAAATGGGGCAGATATGTATCTGCTATTTTCACTTTGTTGCATATCTGCAGACTGTTTATTAAAATTACCTAAAGCTTGACTGTATTTTCAATTGAACAGAGGTATCAATATTGTGAAAACATTTATACAAACAGTGTTACAAGAAGGCAATTTCACTCTAGGACAAAACAGCCAGGATAACAGGGAAAGCCTCATAATACAGCAAACAGACAGGTTGACTGGATCACTGTTAAAACACTCACAAGACTATCCACGATGTATGACGCTGGAAACCATAACTGTCAAGTCTCTCAAAAAGGTGTAAGAAAAACAAAAGTTTAACCCTTTACCTAATGAATAGGCAGCATTCAACCACATAATATGAAAATTCAGCAGTTGAAAAAAATATATTTCAAAAAATTTCAACAAAACCATATTATGTGACCCCCCTCATTGGAACGAGCTCATCGAGCTCGTTCCAATGAGGGGTCACATGATATGGTTTTGTGAAGAAAAATATTTAAAATAATAAATTTTGATATTGTTTGTATTGGGTAAAGAGTTAACCCTTTACCTAACATGAAAAGCAGACGACACTTGCAAAAAAAAAATTCTTGAATAACTATTTTTTTTCATTTTTTTGTCTCAAAAACATAGGTTATGATCCCTCATTGGAACGAGCTCAACGAGCTCGTTCCAATGAGGGGTCATAACCTATGTTTTTGAGACAAAAAATGAAAAAATAATTAAAATTAATAGGCGATTTTTGAGAATAGCGCTGGCCGGTTTTGGCCGTAACGTTGGGTAAAGGGTTAAGCCAATGCTGGCCTAAAAATAAGGAGCTTACATTGGTTGCGTCTTATCAGGCTGTGCAATATAACCTAGTGGTAACCTTTAGGCAAAAAGTTCTGTGATGCCTACTTCAGCCATGCCATTTACATTTAACAGAAATTATGCCCAAAATAGCAACATCTAACACACGATATATATTGCTTTGGGAGGTTGGGCATTACTTGTTGCAATTTAATTTTGTCGTAAATTCTGTTATGGTGTAAACAGCATGCCATACTATTCCTATGTTTATGCAATGTGCAACCTTTAAAAGTTAGTCCCAAATGAGTATTAGGTCTGCCTGGCAAAACATGTGCCATACTGTATATTGGGAATTCAGTTTACTTTGAATTATTTTGTCATAAACTAAAGGACTGGCATTTTTAGGAGTGTGATTTATTCGCTCGCCTACTGCTTGCCCTACAAAATTAAGGAGGGCAAAAACTAGCCCTCCTGGGCTTCTAGAAAAATGACAACCATAACAGCCTATTCCTAAAACCTGCATCTTTTCAGATCTCTTCTATATTAGTGGCCCCTGTAAGATGGCTGCACTGCCCCTCTCACACCTCCAGGTCTTGTCGAGTCAAGGCCCAGAGGTGTTGGAAGGGCAGTGTGTAGTGGTTTCACAGAGACTACCTTGTTAGCAGCACCAAATAAAATGTTCAAATTAAAGCCCACTAGAAAGAATTTATAAAGAGTAAAATTTCATTTTGCCACTTTTAGTTTTTGTAAGCTTGAAGCTAATTGCTTCCCTATGCCATGCAAGGAGAGCGATTTTTAGCCTTCCTGCATTTTTAAGAATGCCAGGCCGGACCCTATCGTAACCTTAGCTATCAGTCATGGGCTATTTCCTCCCCTGAAAGTTAAACCTGGATGCCTATTGGCTGAAACTTTGCTTGCCCTTCTTGAAATACCCCAAAATATGAGTTTTATCCTAGTTGTTTTAATATGTTTATGTTTATATGTGGTCACATTTGGCAACTACAGATACATGTTCATCATGATAGCTAGTGATGAACCGATAATCGGAATCGCCAATCAGAACCGGCTGGTTATGGGGCATCGGCCGATTATGACAACCGGCAGTTTCTGGTTATTCTATATTTAACACTGACTATTAAAAATCCCTTTGATATCTGGCCATTTCAATAAAGTTTTCCCATTAAAAACATGTGTAGTGCATTGCAGAAAATTTAGGGATTTGCAGAGCAGAGATATTACGGAATTTACAAACTGCAATCGGTATGAGATCGCCACCATTTCCCAAAGATTGTAGAGTCCATGTAAACATTAGAGAAACACATCAATGGAGGTAACAAGTTGAAGAAAGAACACTGAATAATAAATTCTGACAAACTTGTAAACCATGCATCATTCAACTTCACAACACACATTAACATCAAAATTATTATTCATTTAAGACACAAAGTATGTGTGCTCAGTATATTCCTGGTTAATACAGCCAAGTGTATTGTATCCTAACACAAAACCATATTAACATTATTTACCGGAATACAGCACAATCTTCACAAGAACAGTATTGGGTGACTGTATCGTTAATAACGATCTTTTCCCCCTCACCCCAACCAAAATGTAAATATTATTTTGGCTATTATCACCCAGCACTAAATATGCATACCCTGAGAACTTATGTGGTATTAAGCTTTCGTAATTGATGATTTATCAACGAAATTCTGTAGTATAACCAGCAGCAACAGATTTTCTTCAGTGTCCTACTTCAACCATCGGAATCAGCAGAGAAATAACCAGTAATCGGTTGATAGCAAGTTTTGACAATCGGTTCATCACTAATGATAGCAGCACAAAAATAAAAAGTCATGTTTCACTTGTCTCACACAATCATGAGAACAGTCCATTCTTTTCACACTTCTATCAACTTATTCACCCACCAATCTTATCAGTCATCACTGAACATGAATATGTCACCTAACAGTAACTAGCAACCAACAAGGTGATGCACATAACAGTGCTGGAAATGAACAAAATCGATGGATGCAGTTTTAAGCTCCCGCAAAATCAGAGACCAGAGTAAATTGGACCTGTAAAATGTTAGTATATGAATTTTCGAGGAAGTGTTGTTACCAAACACCAGAAACCTTAACTCTTTGAACCCAAGTGGCAGCTTTTCCAACCAGAAACATGATATGTCATAACCTCATTAAATGGGATGGCTGTTCAGTAAATGTGTGGGGTAGACCAATCAGTATTTTCAATGTGCAGCCCCAAGGCTGCACGTTGAAAAAATTGATTGATCTACCCCAAATAATGAATTAGGACTCTTCTAATTGCTGCAACTGAACTGACTACAAGATACCATTAGAGTTCAAAGGGTTAAATGTATAAGGAATTGCTGAATTATGACAGTAACTGGCCACAGTGTGCTGCTTTCTCAAAACATCACACATTTATATGCCCTCACAGTATATTAGTGCTCCACAATATTTTTCAACGAGTGCATTTTTTATCTCCCGTAAAATAGAAATCATGGGTGCTGACAGGAGCAATTGCACTCTCACCCGTCTCATTTCCAGGACTGGCACATAACCTTAAACTAGTAAAAAGTTGGCACAGCCAGCAGATGCTCCCAGAATTGCAAATTGATGGAAACAACATTACCGATTTTCTTAAATACAGAACTGTGGAATGGTTTAAGCCACATAAAAAAAAATGTGTGGAAGGACAAGGGTAACCGTAAACCTGTATTAAAAGCTGCTTGGGAAGGAGATTAAACTGGCCTTTGAAGACAGGTCACTTTTTAATTAGAGTGAACGTATAAGCAGTTTTATTATACATGCCCTGGACTTTTATAATATACCATAAGAAATGTTTTATCACTCTACCATTTTGCCACATTTCAAGGGACATAACTCTGGAATGGTAAAAGCCATAATGGTGAAAATCAAACTTGACCTATATTTCAAGTTAGGGAGTAATGTGGCAAAATTATAAGGTCATACATCAAAGTGAACTTGAGTTATCAGCTGGAAACCATTGACTTAACCAGTTTGCAACTTCAAGGGGCATAACTCTGGAATGGTAAATATCATAATGGTGAAAATCGAACTTGACCTACATTTCATGTTAGGTAGTAACATTGCAAAATCATACAACAAAGCAAACTAGAATTATCATTTGGAAACCACTTGTTTCCGATGACGGACAGACAAGGAGGCGGCTGTGGGCAATCGGATGACAACAGTAACGGCTCCTGGAACACATCGGTTCAACCGATTGTTGCCAAGCATTTTTTGTGATGATTCATTGATTAACCACATTTTATTATCTTCTGCAATTGTTCAATTGTTAATATAAAATGATGTCAATGATACCATTCAAAAAAGATGAGAAACAACCACAATGTGTATTTTTAATTTCTCTACACATTCCCTTACGGGATATACAAGTTAAACGGTATGTAAAGTTTACAATTTAGCATACTTGTGGGAATTGAGGGTCTATATAAGTAATGAAATTTTGTTTATTTTGAAAATTCTCACTTCTGATATTCCTTCAATTCAAATTAAATATACACAAAATGTACATCAAAATGAAGGTTGGGAAGTATAGAACACAAAACACATGTGTAATCAACTCATAGAGTCGACTGTAGGCACCACTTGTTCCTGGAACTCTGCTTTCGTATTCGCACCAGAACTGATAATTTAATAATATTTCACGAAAACAACTTGTGGCCAAATGCGCTTTACATATCCAAGAACAAAGCTAGGGGATCAAAATTCTTCAAAACACGGCGACACAGCTGCATGGGGGAAAATTCCAAAGCCTTTGCTTTTGTTTACCTATGAGTATACTTTCGATTTCCGGGCGATGTCATTGGACGGAAAAAGCATGTAAAAACAACGCCGTCTAAAATTAAATACGGTAATGAAAAAGATCGCTTTCATACAGTATACTGTTATTAGATAGAGATTGCTCAATTGCCATATTCAATGCAAGGTAGCACGATAGTGATGATACCTGCTGAAACTTCTTAGAATTACGATTTTGTTTTTCGATGGAAATTTGTGGTATCGAGTGATTTGCGCATGTCTGTCGAGCATGGAAACCATCTTCAATAAAAAATGAAGACAGTGTTGTCCTTTTCCAAAATGCAGCCCTGTCGCTGCACTAGAAAGTGTTTTGAATGCCTAGCTTTGTTTTTGAATATCTGAAGCACATTTGGCCACGAGTTGTTCTCTCAAAATATTATTTTATTATCAGTTCTGGTACGAATACGATAGCAGATTTCCAGGAACCAGTTGTGCCTGCTGTCAACTCTATGAGTTTCGTGTTCTATACATCCCAACCTTCATTTTGATGTATAATTTGTGTATATTTAAATTTTAATCTGAATTTAAGGAATATGAGAGGTGAGAATTTCAAAATAAACAAAATTCCATTACTTATATAGCCCCTTAAAGTATAGTTGATACGGGGGCAAAAGGATCTACTTATTTCTTCGGGCTAGCCTTAGCCTCGGGTGACAGCCCCCATTCCCACCCAACCAAAGCATGTGGCGTGTGACTATGCCTGTGATTGTGAATATGATGTGCCTCATAATGCTTTGTAAATTGTATTGTAATTTGTATCATGTATTGTATGTTTGTAGTTTGTACATGTACCTTGGGCTTGGTCAGAAACTTACATCTGCCCGCCCCTTCATTTCTTAGCTATGTCACTGGTTAGAAAATAAAATTAGACCCCATACAACCTAATTTGTAAATAAAAATATGAAATACAGACATTCCATGATACCTCAACGAGTTGAACTTGGAACGATAAAAAAACAACCTGTTGCAGAGCTGGCCGTGTCAAACTAAACGAAAGACATCTGTGGAAATAAATAAACTGGAAATTATTGTGTGTCAGAAAATCAAAATTAAATCAGTTCTCGTACGTTAAACAAACATTTTTCTACGCGTTTCTTTCAAAAATCACAAAACTTACTTTCGTTTTCGTTCGAGTTAACTGTTTCTGTGCTTTGGCAAATATTCCACCTTTTCCCTGCTCTGCCATATTGACAATTTGATAAGTAAATGAATATAAACATTCATATAATTGGGTAGTTAGAATAACTTTCAACCAATCGCGGCATTTGTTGGAGTGGCTTCCGAAACTCGCACCTATAGTTTGTTTTATAATTCAGAACAACCACAAACTCAATGACTTCGTTCTGGTCAACCCAGTAAATAAAAATGGGAAACGAAAGACCTTTTGGCCTTTGAATTTAATGTGCAGCGACCTTACTTTAACCCATTCTCCACAAACTGTTGCCATGCAGGCTTTAGAGGATCAGTGACTATTTCTTTTGAGGCTTTCACCTGCCGAATAATACTATTAAATTATAGACGATGTACATATCGGAAACTTTTTGGCCAACAAATCAAGTAGACATATTTGATGTCATTCTGTGTTTTTTTTTATTCTCGTTCATTTATACACATATATTTTTTATTCTGCGTTTATTTTATTTTTATTATTTTTTTAATAGCCGTGGGTGGATTTTGAAGATTTGTTAGCACTGAAAAATATTTATGCTGTGAAGCCAATTTGACTAGATGGTTCTGAATTGAAAAAAAACCCTTCATCGGATGATGATCTCCAAAGATCAAACCTTTTGTCATACTTTCATTTCCAATTTAATCTATTAATTGCATATAGATAATTCCCTGTTGAAAATCTTGCGATTTGTGACGAATTACAATAACAACAGCAAAAATTGCCTCATGAACTAATTTATTGATAACAAATATATTTGAATAACATGATTTTGGAGGGCGTTACGGTTTATTAACGGCCCGACAGGAATGAGTAACAGCCAGAGGGTCCATTAACAGCCCGAGACGAAGTCGAGGGCTGTTAAAGGCCCGGGGCTGTTAGTCATTCCAGGAGGGCCGTTGATAAACAGGGACGCCCGGTGCGTCGATTTACCAGATACAACTACATAGAATCACATAGAAGCACATAGAAGCACAAAGAAGCACATAGAAGCACATAGAATCGCATAGGACAATATAGATAAGGTTTGGAGACAAATTACTAAACAATGCTCCAAAATGACGGGTTATTTGGTCCGATCCAGTGGTTGATTTTCACCACCACCAAAGTTAATCCTTTAGCCAATACATGTACAAAATCTTGTTATTACTATTATTACCACTTCTAAAATGGTTAAATCCAAAGATTCTTCATCAACTACAGACAACTTGGCACAAGACAGAAGTCAAAACACGCGTGTCGTCTGTTTTTTATAATCAAAACGTCACGTGCTCATTCAGTAAATATTAGTTTAAATACTCATTTGAATATATTTTGTTCGCCTCGAAAATATGACACGAAAGACTGGCCTCCTCCTGAAAACTTCACAACCCAAAACTTGCAATGAGCTATTTACACTCACCTGAACTCTTCCAAATCTATTAATTCATGACCAAATGGTGAAAGTTCACAAATGTGTGATATTCATTACATTTATAAGCGCGTTTGAAACTTCAATCGGAGCCGAGGCGTTTTCGAAATATTTATCTGGAGCAGGGACGTCGCGACAGGGAGGGGGTGTCTCCCCCCCCCCCCCCCCCCATTATTTGTCAAAACCTCAATAGTTGGAAATTCACTAACAAACCTATTTTTCCGACTGGAGGACCATAATAAGGAAATATTCCGACTACCGAGACTTTCGGGTGAAAATCGGATCAAAGAATTCCGACTCCACGCGGCCTGCAGTCTGAATGACATCAATTAGAAGAGTCCATAATCACCATTTGGGGTAGACCAATTCATATTCTCAACGTGCAGCCCGAAGGTCTACCCTACAAATTCACTGAGCAGTCATTCTACTTTTTAAATGTATGGTGTGTCATGATCCTGGACCGGAAAAGCGGTCTTACGGGTTCAAAGGGTTAATAAAAAAGTACTTGTTGTCATGTCAAATACCTGTGAAATGCTCTAGAAACACAAAACTCCCATTTTCCCAAAGGCGATGTTTCAAATTTGTCCGTCAGACAGGAGGCGTACGAGCCACTGGGGACAATTCGGGCAAAGCAAGATATTGAAAATTTGTATCCAACTCGAATTAAAAATGTTTCCTTACAAAAAAATCACTGAATTTGGAGCTGAAAATAAGCCTTATAACTATTACCAGAACCCATGAAAACGCATCTGAGCACATCAATTTTTCAAAATTTTCTAGGGGAGGACCCCAGACCCCCTGCTAAAGATTCGCGCCTTTGGCGCTCGCAGTTTCGCGCCTACCATTCTACGGTGCTCATGTGTCGGGATTCCCTGTTAGAATTTCAAAGGGTCTAACCCCCCCCCCCTCCCCCCCTCCCATTAAAACATTAAAAGGCCTCTAGCTATGTCCCTGATCTGGAGGCGGGTCGTTAACCAGGTTAACACACAACTTCCGGCTTGAGACTGCGCATTATACACTTTTACCGTAAAGGTAAAATCGTTTTAATCTGCTAGAGAACGCCCTGTGAAGTGGCAATAATTAGGAATATATGTCTGTGCTGGAAAAGGTAGCTTTCTGTTATCAGACTGGGAATAATTTTCTGACGCCCGACTCTGGATTAATACGACTGTCAAAAAACGCGACAGACAATTGCTTGAGAAGGCTTTTGAATTTTGTTATACGAAACAAGTCAATTCCCATTTTCATTCGGCGGGCATCTATGGATCCCGAAACAGCAGATATAGCTAAGAAAAATGGTTAGAAAAAAGAGTTAATTATGTAAAACAAAATCCAACCTACCAAAAAGACAGAAGTTGGAAATTAATTAACAAATATATATATTTCAGTTTGGAATATATGTCAAATACCAAACCAAGCCCCGACCAAAGCGGCGTATTAAAGCCCTAAAATTAACTGGCTTTGACTGTACAAATGTTGTAGAAAAGTCAAAAATTAATAATACAAGGGCATTTAACATAATATACATTCACAATCAGAACAATACAGTCCTTTTTTCCCAAGAACTATCATTGAGTGGAACCATTTAAAGGACAGCACTGTAAACCAAGCCGATATTGAGAGCCTTAAGTCGTGCTTGGTAAAAGAGGGCACCTGTTAAGTTGCGCCCTTCTACACCCGTCCTGTTAAAGCCAAAATGGGCATCTTGGACGTTTTATACAGATACATATGTCAATATTGGAAAAGGTAACTTTCTGTTATCAATCAGACTGGGAATGATTTTCTGACTCCAACTCAATATTCGCTATCGCTTACGTCACCAATATTGACACGCATCGGAAGGCGTGGATGAGAATGGCGAATGAGAGTTGGGCTTCGGAAAATTATTCCCCTATCATTATAAAATATAATTTTAATCATGAGTTCAATTCATTAAAAACAAAATTATTTGAAAAAAATGAAGTTAGTCACACACTCCTCTTAAGTGTTGGTAATTGTGCCGAGACTCAGTTTGGGTTCGAAGCGACAAAAGATGAAGTTAGACACACAACAATCCCCTTAAATGTCAGCATCGTTTCCGAGACCCAATAAGGGCTCGGGTGCGTTTAAGTCAAGGGTGGCGCCAGGGATTTCTCGACAGGGGATGCTGACCTCTCCGACAGGGCGCTATAACATTTGACCTCCCAAACGAAGGAAAATGAGTGAAAATTGGTAAATTGGAGAACCAAAATAGAAGCAAATTGAGTATGTTAGTTGATTATTTAACCCTTTACCTAACCTGAAAAGCAGACGACACTTGCAAAAATAATTCTTGAATAACTAATTTTTTTCATTTTTTTGTCTTAAAAACATAGGTTATGACCCCTCGTTGGAACGAGCTCGACGAGCTCGTTCCAATGAGGGGTCATAACCTATGTTTTTGAGACAAAAAATGAAAAAATAATTAAAATTAATTGGCGATTTTTGAGAATAGCGCTGGCCAGTTTTGGCCGTTACCTTATATACTGCATATATAGATAGAAGCGGAGAATTCTGGGTAATTACCAAAGGAACCTGTCGTTTAATGGGAAAAACGTCATGGTATAGGGATCCATAAAGGGATTCTGGGAGAATTCTAAGCCAGAACATTACTCTTCTACAAAGGAACGCACCCCTTTGTACCCTTAGTACTATAGCACTACGTGCTAAGCCGATAAATTGGGGAAATAAAGTCAATTTCGGTGATTTTGGGTGGATTTTGGTGATTTGGAGGGATTGTCGGGTTGTTTGTGGTAATTATCCAGGGAAGTCGTTCCAGAAAATACTCTGATTCAATCGAACATACCCTCCGAACATACCCCCTGTCCTATTGTTGACCTTAGGTAACATAGCAATCACGTGCTACCATAGAAACCAAGATGGCGGCCTCCAGTATACAAAATGGACGACGGAAACACGTATCACCCTAACAACACGCGCAGCGCATGCGCACTAACACCACGTATCACTATGGAGATGACGTCACAACATGGCCGCTCACGCGGGTTACCATGACAACACAACATGGCGGCACTAGGTCACGTGACATGACGTCACTTCCGGGGTCCTGCACCGGGGTCCTGCAACCTGCCCCCGAAACATACGAGCTATACTACTGAGAGAGAGAGAGAGAGAGAGAGAGAGAGAGGGAGAGAGAGAGAGGAAGAGAGAGAGGAACAGAGAGAGAGAGAGACTCATCATGCCCGTCTGTCATAATACGAAATCCATGAATTTTTTTAGACAAGGGATATGGATAGACATGCCTTTGTTGGCTCATAACTTAATTATAACTTATAAGTATCTGCATCCGAGTCTTTAAATCTCTACTGCCTGGATGTGTTCATCAGCTAGCCTGAGGCTTTGGGCTAAGTGTGTATGGGAAATTATTGGGAATAAAAAAAGAGAGGGGTGTGTGTGTGTGAGAGAGAGAGTGACTGAATGTGTTTGTGTGTGAGGGTGGATGGAAATGCATGCGAGATGGTTGGGGGGGGGGGGCAACGACGGGGGGGGGGGCAATGCCTTCGTTTTGGGGGGGGGATGCCCCCCCCCCCCCCCCCGTAGCGCCGCTACTGTTCGCCTCTTCAACTCATTTTGGAAACAGAGGTTCTTTGTCCTAAAAGAGATTCTGTAAATGGGGTAACGAGAAACATGGACAATGATTTCATCGAATTAGCTAAAGAGCCATGAGAAGGCGTGTAGTCAGGATATCAAAGTTGGGGACAAGAGTAATATCTAGGGGGACTAGTTCAGCGATCTCTGAACGTAGCGGCAACCCCCTACGAAGAGGGGGGTGGGGGGGGCTAGCCGCTACGTTCAGATCGCTGAACAGTATGCGCAGCATCATTCGAACCATGTAGCGGCGCGATGGGGGCAAGCACAAGAGGGGCACGAGGGAGACCTCCTCGGGAGAAACTTGAAATTCGAGACAAACTCCCCCCCCCCCCCCCCCCCCCCCCCCCCCCGCCCCCGCAATTTCCTTTACTCTAAGTCTCTTTGTGTCCATCACTTCTAAGTTGTGAAAGGCATCAACAATTAGGAGAGTGATGACTAAAATTGGGGGGGGGGGGGGGTCATGTGCCCCCCTGCCCCCTGCCCGGATACGCCACTATCCATGAGAGTAATTGCTCAACGAACAAATGGTCATGCGTCTCTTCGAATCATTTCAGTAAAAACTTCTATAACCATAGACGTTGCCAAAAATGGGATTCTTTCGGGATTCAAAAAGAGGTTCTACGAGTGATTCTATAGGGATTCCGTAAAGGGATTCCATAAATGGGATTGTCGTTCCTTGTACTTCTAGACTACCACATGACATTCATAGCTCCAAGGCCACTGCTACTGACTTACCCATAGTCACCATCATTTGTCCTATAGTTAGCTTCCACTCTTTACTGTCACTAATATAGTCTTCTACCGCCCATGCAGTCTTGTACCATTACTGACTTGTAGGCTTGATATCTGTCTCAGATCACGACCTTTATCCGCGGCCAAGTATTAGAATGTCCATAAGACCACCCATACTCAATTACAAGGCACAAGGCTCCAAGCACACACCACCTAACCAATGGCCTACAGCACATACAGTCAAGCATAATACCTTTTGAGGCTCTTGGCCTAGAATTACGTACTACCCATACCAACTGCAGGAGAGTATAAAGCCTCTGGTAGATTTTGTACATCCTATACTACTACACTAGACAACTACGCATTACCCGCCCCCTCCTCCCCCCCCACAATACCGCCTGACATAACTTAACGTACTACCTATACAAGCCATAGGGTAATACAAAGCATTTGGTCGTAGACCAACAGGGGAAATTCCACGCACCCTATACTACTACACTGGACAACCAACTTGTACCCCACGATACCGCCTGGCATTGCATTTCGTACTACATATACCAGTCATTGGATAACACAACGCATTCAGTAGGTTAGCAGTACCAGGGGCTAACAGTAGACCAACAGGAGTAAAGCCCGGACATCCTATACTTCTGCATCAGACAACCACGTATTACCCCACAATGCGGACTGATCTTTCGTTCTACCCAAACCAATCATAGGCAAATACAAAGCATTCGGTAGATTAGTAGTACCAAAGTCTAACAGTAGACCAACAGGGATAAAGACCACAATCTTATAATGCCGTACTAGACAATCATGCATTACACCCACCTCCACTCACAATACCGCTTGGCCAAGCATTACGTGCTACCTATACTACCCCAATGGTAAAATACATTCAGTGTGTTAGTAGTACCAAATACTAACGGTATACACACAGTGGTACAAGCCGTACACCTCATACTACCACACCGGACAGCCATGCATTACCCCCACCCACCCCACAATACCGCTTGGCCTAGCATTACGTATTACCTATATTAGTCAAAGGATAATATAAAGCATTAGGTAGATTCGTAATATCAAACACTAATATGGCTGTACAGGGGTATATACCACCCATGCTATAAAAACATATCACTTCAGTACGAGAAGCCCGACACACCCTGCCCTGAACAACGTAGTGTCAGATGGTACAGTGGACAACATCATCGGTTAACGCCTCTATCATGTGCGCGTCATGACGCCACGACGTCACTAGCAATGTCAGCCGTTTCACAGGGAAAACTTCCAAGAAACCCATCTTCCCTCATCATTTTTTCATCACACACTCATACTATATACTCAAAGCCAGGTGTATACATGTATCACTACACATACCACGGCATAGTATTTGTCCAGCAGGGCTTACGTACATAACTTGTCGGATCTAGCCGGTGGCCAGAGCGTAAACCGGGAAAAGTTGCTCCGACAAAAAGCTCCTGTTTCTATTGGAAAACACCAGCTCCTCCCACAAAGCTCATGGGAATGGGGGACAATTCATACATGCTATACTACATACCTCGATGATGCAGGCGGAATATTTTATCAGTCGGGACTTTTATTTCGACTCGATATCAAAACAAATTCAATAAATAAGGCGATATAGATATCTTTAAGTTTCTCAATTTTATTTGTGTTACTCGGTGGCGGCAGATTCCCATTCCCAGCAGGAGTGTCGTCTGCCTACCCTTGTTCTGGGTGACAGAAAAGTACCATTTTGCTACAAGAGAAAAAAATAATAGCCAATATCTCAACATGAGTCTCATCAAACAGAAAATCACTTTTTGAAAAACCGGTATAGCAAAGTCTTACACTGCAATTTTTTTTTTTAAAAATAACAAAAACATAGGTTATGACCCCTCTTTGGAACGTGCTCGACGAGCTCGTTCCAAAGAGGGGTCATAACCTATGTTTTTGAGACAAAAAATTAAAAAATAATGAAAATTAATTGGCGATTTTTGTGAATAGCGTTGGCCGGTTTTGACCGTTACGTTGAATAAAGGGTTAAATCAGAGCACGTCTGTTGACTGTAAATTAATTATCATTATCATCACAGTAAAGTTTATTGCATTAATAGCGCAGGGTGTAAAGCCAATTTATCCAGGAAAACATAGATTTTCATTGTTGAGCAAGCACCAACACCACTTAGCGGCGTCAATCAAGCACGCGACCTCATTTTGGATGCCGCTATGGGTTTTGGGGGGCATGCTCCCCTCGGAACATTTATATATGATTTAATATGGTAGGCTATGGAGCTCTCTGGTAGCATTTCGAATATTTATTTGCTGTACCCTCCCCTTTGAACATGTACAGTTTGAGTTAAACACACTCAGGGCTTATATTTCGTCTAAAGTTGTGAGAATCCATTTAGATTCTCGTGAAAATGGTTGCGAGAATCCATACCAACTACGAGTGTCCCAGGATCCCATGACGCCACCATGGTTGAACCACTGTTGTATACTGATAACACATGCTAACATTTTACCCAAAACACCTTTTTAATTTTTAAAACTAAATTTGATAATTTTTAAACAATAAATAATAAATAGATGATAAAATTATTAAATGAACAATATTTACCAATAAAATCTTACAGATATGGCTGTCGTTGGACATATTTGTAAGATTTTATTGACATAGTGTCAGGATATTTCAGGTCATGTTAGCCTTCTGCTGGTTAATTTGTTGCCGCTGTGTTAAATAAAGGGTTAAATTGACTCAATTCTTTTCACGCGAATCCTAGCAGAGGTGCAGCGAGAATCTACATGGATTCTCACCGGTTTTATAGCGCGAATCTTTGTGCGAATCTATTCTCGGATTCTCGTCGAAATTTTAGTCCTGACACTTAGTTCTGGTCTATATATATGTACATACCTACACTTTACATAGTTGCAAATTGAAGCTCGTGACCGCCAGTATATATAAAATTAACTACTTACTATTAGCGATTATCAACACGAATAAACGCCTACAAAATTTTTGTAAAAAAAAGAAGCGTGACAGCATGAGACCTCCGCCTAGTCATTTTAGGCATTTATTAAATCTGAACATCATGTACATTCCCTTTTTTACCTGGTCATTCGCACCTCTGATTTCAGAGAGCGAACACCTAATCATGGAAATGCCTGATAGATTGATGAAGACAATTACAGCCTTAGGGGTCTCTCGTCCTATCACCTGGACTGTCCAGGAGATAGGAATGAGAGTCCACCTGACTCTGGAGTTCCAAGTTGAAGACGAGAAAACATCACCGCCCTCCTCGGGGAGAGGTAGTACCTTTGTTGAGAGGACCTCCTCTCGCACTGGTCCTCACTCGAAGAGGGAAGGAGGCCCTGAGAAGAGGAAATCAAAGAAGAAGAGCCCGGCCACCAAGCGGAGGGATTCCCGACGCTTGCAGGCTTTCTTGGAGAAGAAGAAAGAGAAGAGTGAGGAAAAGCCGGAGACAGTCACACTTCCACTCCTACTCCCACAGAGGCACCCATCTTGCCTCCAGCTCCACAGCTGGAGACGCCAGATGTAGACAACTCTGTGGAGACTGAGATGGAACCGGAAGCTGTCTTCGCGCTTCTTCCGGAACCCCACTCACCTCTCCCTTCGGAACCAGAAAGCCAGACCGAGACCACTACAGCAGACACTCCACCAACAGAAACCAACTACTACAAACTAAAACAGCTATCCATAATCACAGCAGAGACAATGACAAAAGTAGACGAGTACCTCCAGATGCACAAACAAACAAAAGAAGCAGAAGAAGCCAATAACAGCCCTCAAAAACTACCATCAGTAAAAACTATTTCAACTACTCCAACAGCCGCTATATCACCGACACAGCCTCCCCCTCATAAGAAAAAACTCAAGAAGCACAAGCGCCGCTAAACCTACTCCTTCCTTTTCCTCCTTCAACACGTCAGGACATGGTCAACAACTATACAGTCAACGAGGGTCCAAAGGGGCTTGTTCCCCATAACGTCCCCGCGCGCCTTCGGCGCGTGAAACCATTTCGTTCGATTAGCGATCATCAACACGAATAAACGCCTACAAAATTTTTGTAAAAAAAAGAAGCGTGACAGCATGAGACCTCCGCCTAATCATTTTAGGCATTTATTAAATCTGAACATCATTTCTTCACGTCGATTGTGAAATAAAAAGCCTATACACTGACTTTTGGGAAGATAATAAAACGGTCAGGTGAAACAATCACGGAAAGCCCAAATCTTAAGCTCTGCATTACAGAATGTGCATGCTAATGATAGAGTGTAGGGAAGGGCTAGGGGCACGTGGAACCTTCGTATGACGTCCTGTGGTCTGGACTTGTGGCACGTGGAATCTTCGTTGGATGGTCTGTAGTCTGTCTTCTTTATTATTATGACCATAATCATTGGCGATTGTCTCCTTGTTTGCACAGCTCGCCGAGAGACCTTCCACTCCCCACACTCCCATCCCACCCCAATATCAGAAGATAGTTATGGACCTGGGGCCTAACAAGTGACGTTCACAATCACAGTGGATATTAATTTCTGAGACATGACGCACTGAATACTGAATGGAGACCCGACGCGAGAAATTGGCAGTCGAATCAATTACTGACGCTGTTGATGGGAACGGGAGGGGGAGGGGGTGGGGTGGAGTTGCATAAACCGGATCTCGTCAGATCACCGAAGTTAAGCAACATTGACCCAGTTAGTCCTTGGATGGGTGACCGTCTGAGCGATCGATTCGGACTCCTTCGTTGTGTCCATGTGCAAGGCACTTAACCCAATTTGTCCACATGGGGGCACGATAGTAGTAAGAGAGGGATGAACCGTCCCGCATTGGGGAGGGAATGGAGGAGGCGGCAGTGACGTCATAGTCACGTGAGCCAGTGGCGCCATGTTGTGTTGTCATGGTAACCTACGTGAGTGGCCATCTTGTGACGTCATCCCCATAGTGATACGTGGTCCTAGTGCGCATGCGCAGCGCGTGTTGTTAGGGTGATAGTGTCTCCGTCGTCCATACCTATCCCAAATTTCCCCCTATAAGCCATGAAACAATGACTTTTCAGTAACTGCTCGATGGCTTATATGGGGAATTTGGGATAGGTATGTCCTGGGCTGGCCTAGAAGGTCAGGCCAAACAAGTAATAGTATCCTTAGGTAAATATCCTCAAATAATACAATACCAGGCCATAGGTATCCTCAAATACCAAAATGAGTCGACGAGCAGTATGTGCGAGTCACTGGAACGAGCAATTGCTCTGTAGCTCATTTGTTCGATGGGATTCGAGTCGTTCGAGCAGTATGTGCGAGTCACTCGACCGAGCAATTGCCCAAAAGCTCATTTGCCCGATGGGCTTCGAGTCGTTCGAGGAATGACTTTTCAGTAACTGCTCAGTGGCATATAATTTGGGATAGGTATATCTGGGGTGGCCTAGAAGGTGGGCCAAACAAGTAATAGTAATAGTATTATAAGTATCCTATACAAAGTATCCTCAAATAATACAATACCAGGCCATAGGTATCCTCAAATATCGAAATGAGACTAAGAGGGATAGTAAATTATGCCTCTTTGAGGGATTTTTTCATGGCCCTCATGGCCTCAAAAGAAATGAGGTTAAGAGGGATAGTAAATTAGACCTCATTGAGGGATTTTCTCATGGCCCTCATGGCATCATACGACAAAAAAGGGATTCTCCAGAAGGTATCCTCAAATAATACAATGCCAGGTCATAGGTATCCTCAAATACCGAAATGAGGCCAAGAGTCGTATGTGCGAGTCGCTCGTTCGAGTAAATACTCTATGGCTTATTTTCTCGATGGGATTTGAGTAGTTCGAGCAATGACTTATCAGTAACTACTTGATAGATTCTTGGCATTAGGAATGATATAGGCTTTCATGGAGGTTGTCTATCAGTTGGTTATAATCCAAAGGGCCCCTCTGTACTATAGCACTACGTGCTACTATTATGCGCCGCGGTATGGCGGTCCTAAAGGGGATTCTGGGGGAAATCCGAACCAGAAAAAACTACTCTAGTTCAATCGAACTTACCCCTGGAGGCCTTCTCGGTACCTAGGGGCATTTCGGTACCATGGTATGGCGGTCCTAAATAGGATTCTGGGGAGAATCCGTATCAAATAAAGTCAATTTCGGTAGTTTGGGGTGGATTTTGGTGTTTTGGAGGGATTGTCAGGTTAATCTGGATAATTCTACGAAGTATCCAAGCCAGAAAACTACGAACTTACCCCCTGTGCCCCTCGGTACTATGGCACTACATGCTAAGCAGATAAAATGGGGAATCCGTAGTAAATAAAGTCGTTTTTGAGGATTTGGAGGGATTGTCGGGTTTATTTGGGTAATTCTACGACTCGGGAAATTAACCTTGTACAAAGGAACATACCCTCCGAACATACCCCTGTCTTGTTGTAAGCCTTTGGGTCACATAGCAACCACGTGCTACCATAGGAACCAAGATGGCGGTATCCAGTATACAACATGGCCGACGGAGACACGTATCACCCTAACAACACCGCTGCTCGTGCGCACTAGGATGGAATGATGTCACAAGATGGCCGCTTAAGGGGGTTACCATGACAACACAACATGGCGTCACCGGGTCACGTGACTATAACGTCACTTCCGCCTCCCCATTCCCTCCCCCAATGGGGGGGGGGGGGGGCGGTTCATCCCTCTCCCACTACTCACGATTACACCGTGTACTAAGGCGCAGTGCACGTCGCTGGTGCGCATGTCTTCAGCCAATCTTACCCTGCCTGTTCTGCAGTGCGGAGTTACGGTGTTGGGGAGCTGGCAGCTGCTCGTCGTTGCTCGGTGGTTCTCTTCGGGTACTCCGGCTTCCTGCACCCATAAAACTGCCACCGACACGATATGACCTTGGCTGTTAAAGTGTTGTTAAACCTTAATAAATAAATGATGGGAAAGAGACATCCATTTCTTATTCCAAGTTCCTTATTCGTCATTCGTTATCAACCGATAAATCTGTTGATAACGCATGCCGAATAAGGAAATGGAAATAAGAAACGGTTGTCACGTCCATGCTATGGAATGCACGTAAAAATTTCGAAAGACCGGAATACATTTTGCAGTTGTCGACCGAAACGCTCGAACAAAATCCGTCACTGGTCATTCTACTTTAATGTCAACACTGGACTTTCGTCTGAATATTTTGAACTGCTTGAAATTGTGTTAATGTCATAAAAATCTATATCAAGGGGTTTAACTCTTGAAAATATAAAACGTATTCTGTCAGGGTTTTGAACAAGCAGGATCCGTGGAAGTTTCTCCGCAATTGCTGCTTATTTATTTGAAACTGGCGGATCTACTCGCCCCAGATCGGGGAGACACGCTCGAGCATATCAAGGGACATAATCAAGCAGGAATTTCTAGCTAGACTGAATCGCACAGTCGCTATTAATATATTAGATTACGAGCCAAGAGAGAAACTTCCGCGCATGGTTCTTTCTAAACTTATAATTTTGTATTATTGTAGTAATAGAAGTATCAAGATAAACAAGAAGACTTCCAAACAAAAAGAATACAACTGTAGTACGTAATCAGACTTTTTGTACACCGGTGTGTTTCAGATTTTGTTTTTGCGTGAAATGTGTTGAACCACATATTTTATTCTCCAGTAAACTCCCCTGATGTTCTCATCTGGAGATAAACGGAATTGGAGTTTTGAGTTCGGTAATGGTTTCGGTATTTTTAACCCTTTACCCAACGTAACGGCAAAAAAACGGCCAGCGCTATTCACAAAAATCGCCAATTAATTTTCATTAATTTTTTCAATTTTTTGTCTCAAAAACATAGGTTATGACCCTTCTTTGTAACAAGCTCGTCGAGCTCGTTCCAAAGAGGGGTCATAACCTATGTTTTTGAGACAAAAAATGAAAAAAATTAGTTATTCAAGAATTTTTTTTACAAGTGTCGTCTGCTTTTCATGTTAGGTAAAGGGTTAAGGAAATATTCCTGGCTGAATTTTCAGATGGCGTTCTGACGCCGACATCATCAAAAATTCAGTGTCGGCCGATTTTCATGATTTTTTAGTATTTTGTAGAGATTCAAGAATTAAGAAAGAGCTGTTTTTTTTTTGTTTTTGTTTTTCAGTTTATCGCAATTTTTTACGTTTCATGTCATTTAAAAAAACTCACAATTTTCCTTAAAAATCCTTAAAAACAACTTTTGTAGGCCCATTTGCAACGTATTTATATTTCTGGTCATTTGCAGATGTGCACCTTTATTTTTTCATTTCAATATGAGACACTCGATGCCAACAATGCCAATTTTATGGGTTTTTTCTGTACCTTTTATTTTCAACGTTAGCCTTTTGAAATTTTGGGAATATAATCTCCACAAAAAAACATATCTAAAAAATGTCGTGCCGACTTAGGAAATTCCCAACCATGATGGCCGAACTCAGGGGTGACTCTATAGAGGGGCATAGGGTTAAAAATTCAAATATTTCGGATGTTTTTAATTTTTAGTATGTCGTGGTGCCCCCAAAATTAGGTGTTTTTTCGGTTTGTTTTCGATTTCATACAATTTTCACGTTTTTATGTCACTTTGAAGTTTACCCAATTTTCAACATTCTGAATTAAAGTTCCACCTTCCAATTGAGCCTCATTTATGTGGGATAGAGTTATGAAATTTACCACACCTAGTGTTCATTTGATGGTGTGAACCTTTGTTTTTTTATTTCAATTTAAGACACCCATTGCCAGCGATCATGAACGAGGCGACGGGGGGGGGGGGGGGGGGTCTGTAAATTTTATGCCCCCTTTCATGGCTTCATTTTCAAAATCTTTCTCGTAGTGAATTTCCAACTACGGGGAGGGACCGGGAGGGTGACCCCCCCCCCCCCCCCCCTAGTTTGAAATTCACTACCCTACACCGCCCCATCCCAATCGGAAACCTCTAGCCACGTCCCTGCCAACCATGCCGATTTTACGTTTTTTTTCTATACGTCTTTTTTTCAAAATCATTTTCAGCCTCAGCCTTTCGAAATTTGGGGAATATAATTCTGTACAGAAAACCATATTTAAAAATGGGAGTACCCTTCTAGGAAATTCCCAACCATTATGGTCGAACATCTTGGTTTCTATGGTAGCACATGCTATTGGCGTGGAGGCCTACAATAGGACAGGGGTATGTTCGGAGCGTATGTTCGACTGAATGGGAGAAAATCTAATTACCACATACAACCAGACAATCTCTTCAAATCTCAAAAAACTGTCCATTTCGCGGGGTCGGTTAAGAATCACACACATACGGAATCCTTTTTAGGATATGTCTGTGGTTACAGATTCCCGTTTTCGTCATATGTGCCTATGTGCTGCATGCAATGTGCGCACATTGTGCATTAGCACATAGACACATAACGGCCCATCCAAGATGTGCCTATGTGCTTGTCAGGGAGATGGCCTGTTTTCTCCGTTGTTAGTATAAAAATGTAAATAATAATATAATAATAATGATGATAAGTATAATAACTATAATTTATTCGGCAAGTTCTATTGTGAAAAATGTATCGGCAAGCCACAACAACCCTAGCTTACCAGAAGCGTCGAGATCAAAACCTGACACACTGATTCGAATTTGCAATGGTGCTCGTGCCAAAGAAAGACCAGCTGACCCATCCGACTTATCTTTTGGGGTGAGTGCTAATATGTAATTCAATTCAATACTTTGTCATGTAACTCCGTGTCAACACATGCATGCTGATTGGGGACGAGGGTGATAACTTTACAATTTTCGTAATTTGTAAAAAAATTGCAGAGGAACCAACGATCAATGGATGCGCATTCCATTTTCGCCAGGTGTTGTGGAGAAAAGTGCAAGACGTTGGACTGAAGGTAATTATATAATTTCATTTTTATTATTAATCTTAGTTTAGTTTAAAAGTTTAGTTTAAAGACTGTTTTATTTTATTTTAAAAGAACTATAAACACTGTAGCTTATGGAAGCTTGACAAGTTGAATAATAATAATAATAATAATAATAATAATAATAATAATAATAATAATAATAATAATAGTAATAATAATAATAATTGTATTTCATTCCTATTTTTCAATATCATGATGATTTTTTATTACCTTTTTCTTACCGTTTCTTTTCAGCCTGCATACAACAGCCGTGAGGAAGTCTTCAAGTATCTGAGAAAGTTCTTCGCCTTACCCTTTCTTCCCGCTGAAGCTATACCACCAGCTTTTGAGAGCTTGAAAGCTAAAGTAGCTAACGACGCAACAAAACACTGCCAGTTCGTGAATTACGTAGACACAGCGTGGATACAACATCCCGTTTGGAAGGTAAAATTTCTGTTCATCTCATTTGTAATACATGTAGTTTAAACAGTATTTATTAAAGAATCTGTTAAATGTATACAATTCACAATACGAGTTAAAAAATCAATAAATCGTAACAACACGTATATTCAGATACACACTATACTGAAACACATTTATTTATATAAAATGATAACTTCCGTATATAATAATAATACAATAAACATGCAGTGGTGGCGCCCAGGGGGGTGGTCAGGAGGGGCTACAGCCCCCCCCTGTCGGAGAGGTCAAGCCCCCCCCCCCCCCCCCCCCCCCCCGTCAGAGATTTTTAGTCAGTCCGTCGGAGAGTCTCGTAAAACCGACTTCACGAGAAATTTCCGACAATCGAATGTAGATATCTCGTCTTGTCAGTCTCAAACCCGTGCAGCACTGGAACTTTGATAGAGAATAGTGATTCTCACGAAATTCCTTAATGTCGTTCGTCAAACTGGCTTTATAGATGAAATATTTCCCGACCTTATTATAATATGTTTACTTTAACCCTTTACCTAAGGTAACGCCCAAAACCGGCCAGCGCTATTCTCAAAAATCGCCAATTAATTTACATTATTTTTTTCATTTTTTGTCTCAAAAACATAGGTTATGACCCCCTCGTTGGAACGAGCTCGTCGAGCTCGTTCCAACGAGGGGTCATAACCTATGTTTTTAAGACAAAAAATGAAAAAAATTAGTTATTCAAGAATTATTTTTGCAAGTGTCGTCTGCTTTTCAGGTTAGGTAAAGGGTTAAATAATCAACAAACGTACTCAATTTGCTTCTGTTTTGGTTCTCCAATTTATCAATTTTCACTCATTTTCCTTCGTTTGGGAGGTCAAATGTTATAGCCCCCCTGTCGGAGAGGTCAGCCCCCCTGTCGAGAAATCCCTGGCGGCACCCCTGAAAACATGTCGCAATAATATAATGAATACTAACGTAAGTACGTACAAAAGTTCTTTGATTTGTCATTTCAGGTTGATGAGTGGTCAGTATATGGGCAGGAGGACAAGTGTTAGGACCAATAACGGCGTTGAAGGCTGGCGCCACAAACTGAACAGGAGAGCAGCGAAAGTAAATTTACCCTTTTATGTGATGGTCACTGTACTGTACACAGAGGCAAAAGACATTCCCACTGAAGTAGATGGTGAGTGAAGGTAAACAACATCGCTACCAGAGGAAACAGACACACAACACCCAAGGCCAACTGATGGAGCTCTGGGAAAATTACAACAGGAACATCATTTCCACCAGCAGACTACTGACAGAATGCAGTAAAATTTATGCTCAAGTTTGATTTAATATATTTATTAGAGAAATGTCAGTCACTGTCTTGTGTAACGGTTAAGGGGAGGTAACCCAAAAGGACATGATCATTAGTCATTCTTTGTTCGTCCTCAGAATGAATGTGCGGGTTATCAAGTAAAAGTCGCCAGTCGCGTTTGATAAGATTATGCCCCTCACACAGGCCTGAAACTCAATCGAGAATAGTATTCGTGGTTTGTATACTGAGTGTTAATAAACTAGGGTCGACCCGTCATCCCCTTACCCCCCCCCCCCCCCCCCCTTATAAAAATGTACCATGGCACCATGGTACGTCCCAAAATACCACGGTATTACCATGGTAATACCAGGATATTTCGGGATTTATCATGGTTTACCATGGTACTTTTTTATAAGGGCCAATCCGAAATTCGCTCCTGCGTCCCTGAATTTTATATGTCACTTAATTTCTATATTATTATTTATTGTCAGTTATTTTTATATTGCTATACTTTTATTTCCAGTGAGCATAAAAATAAACAAATTCACCTCAAACGTTCTTCTGTTGTCATTTCAACAAGTTGTAGTGATTTTCCTACATGATAATGTCACTTACACTGAAGATTCAGGTCTCTGCAAAGCAGGTAAGTCGAAAGTATCGGATTACGAAGTGAACAGTTCGAATTCCTCAGTAGGATATAAGTGCGCCAAATAAACAAAGAGATTTAAGTCATTTTCCAAGGCGCCTGAAGAACATTGGGGTTGCCTACTGGAGACCGTCTGGTACGACAAAGTACATTCCCCAAGGTACAATTCTTCCCTTCCTATTCTTCCAGCTTTAAATTCATTCCTTCAGACTCCAAAATATTACCCGAGGTCCGATTCTTCCAAAAAAAAGGTCCGATTGTTCCAACCACTTAGGTTCCGATTGTTCCAGGGTCCGATTCTTCCAAATAAAGGTCCGATTGTTCCAGGGTCCGATTATTCCAGGGTTCGATTCTTCCTGTATTCAATACTTTTACTATCGCGCTCAAATCTTACCACCAACATAGCACTCCTGCGGCGAATAATAACAATGATAATAATAATAGTAACTACACAGGGGGAGGCCACCAAAAATTTGCAAGACGTGACGTGGGGGTGGGTGGGTCTCCAGAGTCACCAAAAATGTGCATTTCCAACTTGTGCAATTTTTTTTTACTTTTTTAAAAATATATCAATATATCAGCTAATATATACCATCATTTGTGTTTCAAACCTTAAAGATGATGTTGTACATCACACTCTTAACATAAATACAACATCAGGAGGCTTTATATGTGTGAATATTGGGCTTAAACTGGGAAAATGTCACACGTTAGTAGGGGGTGGGTGTCTTGTTCGAAATGTAGAAAATCTGCAGACAATATTTTGGGAACAATTCAAATGAAAATTTGTTCCCGTATATGTACACCTGCTCTGGCCAAGCCTGATAATGAACAGCTTGTAGATTGGGGCCCACAGCAGCCCACAGAGGTTTAAATTGGTGGTACCAGTTTAACCCTTTACCTAACATGAAAAGCAGAAGACACTTGCCAAAAAATGATTGAATAACTAATTTTTTTCATTTTTTGTCTCAAAAACATAGGTTATGACCCCTCATTGGAACGAGCTCGACGAGCTCATTCCAATGAGGGGTCATAACCTATGTTTTTGAGACAAAAAATGAAAAAATAATAAAAATTAATTGGCGATTTTTTAGAATAGCGCTGACCGGTTTTGGCCGTTACGTTGGGTAAAGGGTTAAGAACATTATGAAAACCCCCTAAAGACAGCTGTGCCTACTAAGTTTATAAGTTTATTTTGGATTTTAAATGGGAGAGTGGGGGTGGGTGTCTGAGAACGGTAGTAGAAAATTTGCACGTAGTGGGTGGGTGGGTGTAAAAAGGAGCCGAATAAAAAATAGGACGTCACGTCTTTCAAATTTCTAGTGCCCCCCCCCCCCCCCCCCCCCCCCCCCCCACTTGAACTACATATTAATTTCTGTAATCATCCATTGGTTACACTTTCGCCGCCTAATCACGCGCCCAAGGAGTCGTAATGAACTGCATATGTTAAACAGTACCTAGGATGGAAACTCATTATCGAATCTTCGAGTGTCACGAATAAACTTTTGAACAAATTTAAAAAGTGAGGTATTAGTTTTATGTTCTAAAACGGGATCGCCGTGCAGTAAAATATCAACGGAGTTCAAATTAACATTAATTTCCAATAGTTTACCAATGAGAGCGTTGCGAGAGTCTGAATAAAAGGGACAAAAGAGTAAATAGTGCTCTGCGTCCTCAACAACAGCTGGACAATGGGAACAGTATGGAGATTCGGAGATGTAATTGAGAAACTTATCACTGTTCAAATCGCCGCAACAAGTTCGAATTCTACTATGAATAATGTTGCATTTTCTGACACCACAGGAGAAGTATCCTGGAGGCCTCCCTTCAGGCGGTGATATGAGTTTTTTTAATTCATTAAGTGAACTGCTGTTTCGTACGGACTCTGGTAGACAATTCCATGTTCCTGTACACGAGAGGGGGAATGATCATTTGAATAGCTCTATTCGCACGCAACATGGCATAAAATTTGCCGAATTTCGAAGGTTATGACCAGATGTGTCACGTGGTCACGTTGCAGGGATGTTATATTTCCAAATATAGTTTTCAATAGCGAAACTCTAGATTTTGTTGCTGTCCACAAACATTTGGGGTTATCTATCCAATCCAACTTAAGTTGGGAAGCCCATATTGATGATATCTGTAAAAAAGCATATGCAAGACTTTCTCAGTTGAGAAAATTGAAGCACATTTTTAACCGACAGATCCTGGGAAAGATGAATAATGCTTTCGTCCTACCAATGTTAGAGTACGGTAGTCCTGTTTGGTGCGGTGCTCCGCAACAATTAATGAAGCGCCTTGAGGATATACACTGCGATGCTGCACGAATCGTATCGGGCCTGACACGATCAGTTTCACGCGATCGCCTCTTGTTAGAAGGTGGGTGGAATAATCTAGAAACAAGAAGACACATTCAAAAGATGTGTATCTTTTACAAAATCATACACAACGATGCGCCAGATTTTCTCTATGAACTTCTACCACCACGGGTTTTTGACACATCGTCTTATAACCTTCGCAATTCGTTAAATTTTATGCCTTACAGCATGCGAACTGAGCTATTTAAACGATCATTCTTTCAGTCTTGCACGGAAACGTGGAACAATTTATCCCAATCAGTACGAAATTTCTCATCGCTTATTGAATTAAAAAAAAACTCATAACAACATTGACAATGCAAATCAGGATTGGAGGACAAGTGCTTACCACTTAGAAGCCCCTCCGTTCCTGTACAAAGACTAATAATTTACAATATGGCAGAACGTATTCCATAAATAACAGAATCTAACAAAATCTAAATATTATAAACATTATAGACAAACACAAATTAAACACAGAGAGAGAGAGAGAGAGATAGAGAGAGAGAGAGAAGATATCAAAAAAAATAAAAAGAATATAAAGAAGAAAAAAAAACATGAAATACAACATTAGATCCATTGATGATGCCCGCCACCCACCCATTTGCATTCTATAGTATCTTGGCCGTAATGTGAGTCTAAATTAACATCTTGATTACTGCCACTAAGCATAGGTTTTCACTTCTGGGGATGTTCACACAACTATTTCGAAATTCATCTCTTGGTCAAACCCTTGATAATCTAACTTTCGCCGTGGGTACATTCTCACTGTGAGAGTTTCAGGTCCCGCCGCGATAGAATATTATTATTATTGTTATTATTATTATTATTATTATTGTTATTATTATTATTATTATTATTATTTTAACACATCCTAATCAGAACAGCGCCCAAGCGGTCTCTTTGGCTTTGAATATTAATTGATTCAAATCGAGAGAGATACAGAATGCAAAAGGGACATCAACAGCTTTTCTTTCTTTCTTTCCTCCTTTTTCTGTCTTTGTTTAGTGCTACATGGGCCCTATTCATATTTATTTATACACATACACACACATATATATGTATAAACCCATTCAAAAAGTTTATTTTACATTTATGAATTTCAAAAACTTGTTTGTTTCGCTATTGTAACATTTTCTGTATTCATGTTATGGAAGCGGAGGTTTTTACTAAGTGGAAAGCACTTGTCCTCCTATCCCTTTTTGTGCAATAGTTATGGCAAATAAAAATATGTTTGAAGTGACCGCCGATCAAAATAAGAGACAAATCACGTGCCCAAATAGTCTTTCTGTATACACTTTTAAGTGTGTTTGAAAGACATTTTTCACGATATAAGTCAGAAAATGGAAAAAAAATGGATTTTCTTTCACTATTTCGAAAGAAGATGGGTTTATACGACACATAGATAAAAATATCTCGTCAACACCTCGGCATCAATGAGCTATTTGAATAATTGATTTCTGTATACACCAATTCCCGGACTCGGCCTCGGTGTACACTTTTTAGTGATAGCCCTCAGTTTTCCCGCGAAAACCTGAACGAGATAATCACAACATCACGTGACTCTAAAATAGTCACATGACTTACAAGAAAGCATGTCACTGATCTCGTGTTTTGTATTTTTTGTTTTCGTTGGTTGTGTCTGCAGGCTATTACCTCACACAGAAAGCAACCAACTTATTGATTTACGCGGTACATGGAATTTGACAGACAGTCATTATGGTATGAATTAAAACAGCTGGAGGAATATATTTTAGATCTTCTCTGTGGGTCCCGGGTCGTTTCGTCCCAATTCCCGTACACCTCCCGGGTCGTCTCGCCCCAATCCTCGTTCGCCCCCTTGTCATTTCGCTCCAGGTCGTTTCGCCCCCACAGGCGGAGGTGGGTGGTTTCACCCCCCCCAAATTTTATTTTGTTAATGCAATGTAATTGTTTCCTTTAGGACTTTGACCCAAAGGATTTTCTGAAGTAAACAATTTGCATTACAATTATCAAAATTGTTGCAAAATTGAGAATTTTCACCCTGTCTGCATCGACCGATACATAAAATCAGACTCCCCGAGGGAACCCCGGGTGAAGCAGTGGTTGTTCACTGCAGTAAACAGGCTCTGTTTTACTGGTAAAATAGGATCCAGTCACCAATGTTTGGGAGGTGCAAACCCTGTCCAAAATGGGCAACATGGTTTAATAGAGTTTAGTCCAAACTTGGACCCACAGTCCGTAATATAATTTTTGGCGTTGGTACAGGCCGTACCAACGTCAAAAATTATATTACGGACTGTGGGTCCAAGTTTGGACTAAATAGAGTTATGACTTAGAAAGCATGTTGATATTGGCTTCCCGATGATAATAGAGTTATGACTTAGAAAGCATGTTGATGTTGGCTTCCCGATGATAATAGAGTTATGACTTAGAAAGCATGTTGATATTGGCTTCCCGATGATAATAGAGTTATGACTTAGAAAGCATGTTGATATTGGCTTCCGGATGATAATAGAGTATGACTTAGAAAGCATGTTGATATTGGCTTCCCGATGATAATAGAGTTATGACTTAGAAAGCATGTTGATATTGGCTTCCCGATGATAATAGAGTTATGACTTAGAAAGCTTGTTGATGCTTGACATTGGTGGCAGGGATATAGTTTCCCTTGGCATTTGAGAAGCATCTGTTGGCTGTGCCAACTCATTGCCCTTGTTTAATAATTTTGTCGGGTGACCAATTAAGGCCCCTTGAGGCCTCTTGCATTGAAGAAGGATTCCATGGCTGACAGACATTGTATGTCACCTGATACCACTAATTTTCATCAAAAAACAATCACGTAATTCTAAGAAATTCAAACAGGTGTCATGATGCCTTGCAAGTAATAGGGGAAGGTGGGCCACAGTGAGACACAAAAGTTTTAAACAAAAATTTTAATAGTAATGCTGACAATTTCAAACACTCTTTTAATGTCAAACGACAGGTTATTATAATAGCAACATAAAACACCCTTAAACTATTAATCAGTGTTCTAAATAAAACAGCTGTATCAGCTAACATGTTGGGCCCAATTGTGTCTCAGAGTGCCCCACTGGTGGGGCTCACTGAAACTTCCGTTGGGGCAGAGTGAAACGTGTATGTATGTGGTGTAGTCCCTGTGTAGTGTGCATTTATTATGATTTATATGTGTGTTGTAACAGGATGTGCACATATGTGTGTACGCATGTTGGAGGAGTTTGTGAGATAGGTAGGGTGGGGAGGTAGGGTGGGGGTTCGGGTGAGGTGGGATATATGTGAATATGTTGCATTTTTATGTACCGGTACTCAAAAAAAATCAGTGCCTCTAACAAGTTTTTCCTTTGTGTATGTGCATGTTGTGGGAGAAGTAGGGTGGGTGGAGATTGGGGTGGGGCACAGTACTAGTGCCAGTAAATTGTAGTATAAAAAGGGCACAACAGTTTCCCTTCATTAAAGCACCAGGCTGAGACATCAATGCTTGGAAAGCTCTCTCTGACAGCTTTCCAAGCATTGATGTCACAGCTTGGTGCTCTAAATGAAGGGCAAGTATTGTTAGTTTTGTATTGTGTTTTGCATTACAAACATTATTTCCAGTGGTACTGTGCATGTGAATATGTTTGGTGTTTTGTGACATCACTGCCCCTGGCAAAAATATCTCCTTAACATGAATTAAAAAGTGAACAGGCAATAAAAAGAAAAGCAACTGTCAACAAAAAAAACCAAAACATCCAGGCCTGCTTGACCTATTATCAAAGTAATATTCACGACCTATAATGTATGCTAATCTGCATATCGCAAAATTTGGCATGAACAAAATATTAATACTGATATTTTTAACAGCAGTGAACAATGAAAAAACAAAAACTCGCTGCAGTTAGCGAATATCAATATTCCGAAGACCCACCTCAAAGGAATGGAGACCCATTTGACGCTTTGATTTGCCCGGAAAATACAGGCTTTGGCAATAAGGCTTTTAGCCCCTTTTGGTTTACTTTACTCAGGTCAGGGATGCTGGGCAATAGAAATTTTCCTGGAAATTTTCTACTTGCTCGTAAAAAACTGACTTCATAGTCATTATCCTGATCTTTTTCACTTAGTATTTTCCCAATGTAATATATTTTGTGCTTGGTTTTTTTCTCATCGTAAAATTCAACCAAAACATAGTCTCCTTCAGACAGCTCACTTTCAAACTCTTTATCAAGATTCACCGTTGGAAAAGTTTCTAACGGGTTTTATGACCTGGAAAAGAGAGAAATAATAAATTGTAAGAGCGTTAATAGTGGACTTGGGGCAGGGTGAGACAGTGTCTCAAGCTGCCCCATAATTTTGTCTCACTGTACCCCACCCCAACCTCAAAGAATAAAAGAAACATTTACAATTTATGTGCTGATACCTTCACATTAAACTACCTTCAGTCAGTTAACCATTCATCATTAATTACTGACACCAAAGGATGCCTTATAAGTTACATAATTTAAATACTAAAGTAATTTTTTGATCAACTTGAAAAAAAATACACTTACCTCAAATTTATAGCATTTGTGATGAAAACAAAGCCTGGCACATGGGAGCCATTTGCAATTATGGATGATTTTCTTCCCAGAAGGCACTGTTTCTAAAAATAGAGTCTGGGTAGCCTTGTTATTTTTAGCATGTATGGAATAACCTTTGTTCCACTGTGCCCCATGTCTCACTGTGGCCCACCTTCCCCTACATGTATGGCAACTGTGCAGTCTCCATATAATCATAGTGTGAAGGTGATCTGTCTCAATATTTTATTTTAGATGGCATTGTATTTCTTCTTTTTTGGCCTCAATGACCATGACCAAAATGTAAACATACAGAAAACAAAACAAAGCCAAGAGTTTTGAAATTTACTTCCACACAGCTCTTTCACTGCGTTTTGAAAACTTTTGATTTCCTGACTTTGTTCGTGGATATCTGAAGCACATTTGGCTATGAGTTGTTCTCCTGAAGTATTTTATTATTAGTTCGGCTACAAATATGTTAGCAGACTTTCAGGATCCATTATTGCCTGCTGTCAACTACATACATTACATATATGTTTGGTAGGGCTGCACGATATTCAAAACTGAATACTGGTATCGATATTCAAAAAAATACCGCGGTATTACTATACCGGTATATCGAAAACTGTTCAGATATATGAACACAAGTGCCACAATCGGGACTCAAGGCATCACAGTCGGAAGCAGTCCGCATGCCTTGATGATGCGGGCGAAAAATCTCTACCCAACGCAGACGATATCAAAATTTATTCTTTTCAAAATTAGTTTTTAAGATTTTCCCCAGATTTCAACAAAACTATATCATGTGACCCCTCATTGGAACGAGCTCGACGAGCTCGTTCCAATGAGGGGTCACATAATATAGTTTTGTTGAAATTTTTGAAAATTATTTTTTCAACTGCTGAGTTTGTATATTACGAGGGCACAAGCAGACGATTCCTTGGATAAAGGGATAATATTCATTCGGGGCTACAATTAAAAAACTCAAGACATCTTGAAAATCAAAATTGTGGGTAAATAAATAATGACGATAAACCGATATTTTTGTAATTACACCGGTAGTCAATCGATATTGGTTTGAATACCGGTATATATCGGTTTATCGATATACCGTGCAGCCCTAATGTTTGGTGTTCTATACGTCATAACCTTCATTTTGATGAATAGTTTGTGTACATTTAATTTATCAGTGCCATATCCAGAATATTTTTGTTACCAGTATACCGGTTTGGGCCCCCAAACTCCAGGTGCCCAAACTCATTGTATTCCGAATTCGTGTATAATCTCCATCCCATAGTCCGTTAAAACAGTCAAAATTCCACAAAAATTATACGTGACTAAAACCAACACAAAGCCAATCCCTTGAATCCCTAACTAGGATACTTTAGCTGACTGAAAATATGCCTGAGGCACTTGCACTCTGATTTAAAAAAATGCAGGTATGAGGAAAGCACAGGGAGGCATTGCTGTAATTTCAACTTTTGTGTCTTTTAAAAATGTTTTCAGTACGGTAATCCTACTTTCAGTTTCCGTCTCTATCGCCTGCGGTATTCGGTTATGCATGTGGCATATATGGCCAGGGGTCCCCAAATTATCCCTGGATATGGCCCTGTTTATGTTTATGAAATATCAGAGACGTGGGATTTCTAAATAAACTATTAAATCCTTACTTTTTTAGCACCTTAAGCTCAGTGCAGTGTAACTTCCCTTTAACCCTTTACCTAACTTGAAAAGCAGACGACACTTGCAAAAATAATTCTTGAAAAACTAATTTTTTTCATTTTTTGTCTCAAAAACATAGGTTATGACCCCTCGTTGGAACGAGCTCGATGAGCTCGTTCCAACGAGGGGTCATAACCCATGTTTTTGAGACAAAAAATGAAAAAAATAGTGAAAATTAATTGGCGATTTTTGAGAATAGCACTGGCTGGTTTTGGCTGTTACGTTAGGTAAAGGGTTAACCCTTTACCCAACAAATCAGCCACACCTGCCCACGTAATTTTCAAATTAAGCAGTAGAAAAAATATATTTTTCCAAAAAATGTCAACAAAACCATATCCAGTGAACCTCATTGGAACAAGCTCGTCAAGCTTTGTTCCATTGAGGGGCCACATATAGTTTTGCTGAATTTTTTCGAAAAAATTAATAATTAAAATAATAAATTTTGGTACCCAGTGCATTGGGTAAAGGGTTAATCTTAATCTACTCCACTGTTCTTTTTGAAGCACTGCACATATACCACCATTAATATGGAGAGTTGTACTCATTTCCTCATACATGTAATCTCTGTCTAACTCATTTCTGGTTTCTGAAATAGCAGACTTACAGAAGAACATTAGGCCTAAAAAAAATAAAAATCTGTTTCTAAGGCCCTCCACCATGGTCCTTTTGGCTGCCGCATGCTCTCGTTTTATAACCTATCCAAACTTACAAAAATCACAATCGAATGAATTATGTCTGATATTTTACCCAAGTTAATAAAATTGTCCCTTGAGTGCAAGAAGTCTTTGCAATGCTTTAGCATTGCAAAGCCTTCTTCCACTCAAGGGACGTAATACACCACCACCCATGCTATTATGTAGATTATGGAGGCTTAAAACATAAAACAAACCAAGAACATGAACTTTCTAATGGCAAAGAAATAATTACAAAAATAAAAAATAAAATAAAAAACCGCCCGCATGCATGCAATTTTACAAAAAATGGCCTGAGAAACAGAGGATCTACTTTGTGAGGCCTTACCAAACTGCAAGTACATTTGAATGTGAATCCTACAAGAAATGGCAACAAAGAATATGTGATTCAAGCATTTTGAAAAACGGCTATTACAGAGCAAATTATTTTGAAGTTATCGATGACTTTGAGTTTATTAAATTTGATTGCATGTTGTACACTCGACTGAAATTACTGATCACTCTTCATTGTCCTGTGCTCTCTGGTGAAAAGGTGGTACAGTAGAATCCTCTTAATTGAATATCCATTTTGCCAGTGAAAATTATTCAATTAACAGGAGTATACAATAAACAGGGATTTGGTCAGTTTCCTGTGTTCTGGAGGTAAACTGAGCATTTATTCTATTATATCCCTGTCAAACAAGATATAACAGAATAAATGCCTGTATTGGATGTAGTGAGGCCAAAAAGATTGATAAATAAGGGGAATTTGGTGCGTGTCACAGTAATTGTTTTGACATATTACAAAAATTTATATACAATTAGCAGGAGTTTACTATACAACCCATATGCAATTAACAGATCAAATTTGTACTGAAGGTATGGTAAATGGTTTTGTGTTTGAAAATTATATTCAATTAACAGGGATATACAATTAAGAGATATCCAATTAAGTGGGCTCCACTGTACTTTAGTCTTCTCCTCCCAAGCAGCTTGACCCATTCCAATAAATTTCTTGTGAATGAAGAGACTGGGGGTTGGGGGATTCAGATTTGTTAAAATTGATATACTGACCCCCCCCCCCCCCATGAGGAGGGGGAGAGGATAGTTGCCTCAAATTTAAAAAAAAATGTTCTCAAGATGGATGGAAGAACTTGGAATAACATGATATATTGTATTTGGCTTCCTTTTGAGGTGAACATATGCACTAAAATTTGTTCCAGGGAAGTTTGAGGAGCAATATTTTCAGAACTGATGAGATGATTCAAACCAAATATGGTATTCTCTGTATTATTGGGTCATAAGTACTTGATTCATGCAAAAAAAACCCAATTTTCCCCCATCCCTGTGGGAACCTCAGAAGGTACAAAGAGAAAATTTTTGAAATGCCTCCTTTTAGCTTAACTTGACAAAGTCAAGATAAGCTACAGTTAAAACTAGAAGTCCTGTCACAAATAGTGCGCTTATCTAGGCTTAATTGCGCGTTGGAATTGCGCGCAACTACCATATCGAATGGCACCCAAACCACGGCAGGTTCTCCTGGTTACTCATAGCAGACGCATACAATGTTTCTGCCAATGGACCTCCGGGTTACCCGGAGGTCCATTGGCTGAAATATTGCTTGTGCACAGGCCATAGGTACAGAATTTGATAGCTTTACTTGGGCCATAACGCGTATATTAACGCGCATATCAGCGTGCTATTTGTGCGCATTTCATGACAGGACTTCTAGTTTTAACTGTATTGTCATCACTCATGCAGAAGTCTGTTCTGTTCACATTTTCTTTGGCACAGGCTACACCCCGTAGTTCTTGTCCGATCATCACAAAATTTCATATGCAGGTTCGAGGTCATGTCTAGATGTCATGAGAACGTTCCCCATTAGTCACGATTGGTCAACCGTGATGGCTGCGAAAACCCAAAAACCTTCAGCACAGTCTACAGGTCGTATTTATGAAGGGATTGCATTGTAACTTGGTATTATGACTCCGTTTTATGTCTAGATGAGAACGCCCCATTTTGGTCGCGATCATTTAAAACTGTGATGGCGGCGAGAGCCTAAAACCTGAAAACCTTTAGCGCAGTCTACAGGTCGTCGTATTTATGAAGGGATTTCATTGTAACTTGGTAGGATGGCTTCATATAATATCTAGATGAGAACATTCCCTTTTGGTCATGATCGGTCAACCATGACCGCTGCGAGAGCCGAAAACCTTTAGCACAGTCTACAGGTCGTAAATTTATGAAGGGAACCAAATTTCATTGCAACTTGGTAGGATGACTCTGAATAGTGTCTAGATGAGAACATCCCCTTTTGGTCACTATCGGTCAACTGTGACAGCTGCAAGAGCCCAAAACCAAAAAAGCGTTTATCACAGGTCATATTTATGGAGGGATTTCATTGTAACTTGGTAGGATGACTCTGTATAATGTCAAGATGGGAGCGTTCCCTTTTGGTCACGCTCAGCCACCCGTGATTCGATTTGTGCTGATTTGGAAATATTTGAATTGTCAAGATGGTCTCAAAATCCTACCTAGTTGCTTCTTTTGAACTCTTCTTCTATCATGATGATTGGAAGAAGAGCTCAAGGAGGTTCCACTTCTGAAACTAATTTAATTCCATTCTGGAATTTTCATCCTTTTTGGATTGATTTGCGGAAACAGTTGAGTCACCATTGCATACAGTACTTGAGTGGAGACTGATAACACATATAACAATTTCCCCGTGGGAACCCCGGGAAGTAAGCAGCACTTGTTTACTGTGGTAAACCAGTTCCGCTTTACTAGTAAAATAGGACCCAGTCACCAATGCTTGGGGTGAAAGTCCTCTAAAATGGGCAACATGTAGATCAATGATTGACTAAACTTGACTTCATCTCCATGTTGTGTCACGATTAGCCATGGTGCATAAATATGTGACGTTAACCACCAACAAACATATACAACTTCCAACATAAGGTGACCCTGGCTGTTGAAAGTGTAATTAACCCTTTACCTAACGAATCGCCCGCATCCACCCGCATAATATGCAAATTGAGCAGTTGAAAAAATTTAATTTTTCAAAATATTTCAACAAAATGATATCATGTGACCTCTCATTGGAACGAGCTCATTGAGCTCGTTCCAATGAGGGGTCACATGATGTGGTTTTGTTGAAATTTGTATTTCTTTGAAACTTGGTATGAATGTTCATTACTATTTTAGAATAATCATGGCAGCTGGGGTATGGACAGGTCCGTCTGGGACAGTCATACCTCTAGTTATTTCAGGCAAAAAACAAAATGAGGTGAATGATGCTAAACTGAAAATTAATTTACTCTTTACCTAACATAAAAAGCAGACGACACTTGCAAACAAAATTCTTGAATAACTAATTTTAAAAATTTTTTGTCTCAAAAACCTAGGTTATGACCCCTCGATGAGCTCATTCCAAAGAGGGGTCATAACCTAGGTTTTTAAGACAAAAAAATGAAAATATAATGAAAATTAATTGGAGATTTTTTAGAATAGCGCTGGTCGTTTTGGCCATTATGTTGGGTAAAGGGTTAACCATGGTCTTATTATTTATTTGAGAATCATTTTTTTTTTCCAATCCAGGTTATAACCTCCAAGGAAATGTTCCAGGTGATATGTATATGGCTTTATACCAGAACAACAATATATCAGATCCATATTATGGCTACAATGACAAAAATTACAGATGGCCTGCCCTGGAGAACTGGACTTACACCAGGCACTTTACAGGTAATGGGCTGAAGCTAGTCAATATATTGCCCAATGAAGAGGGGAAGTTAGAACTCAACAGTCCATTGTAGGGCTGCACGATATTGAAAACTGAATACCGGTATCGGTATTCAAAATAATACAGTGGTATACCGGTATATCAAAAACTTTTCAGATATATGAACACAAGTACCACAATCAAGACTCGAGGCATCACAGTCGGTACGAATTAGCATGCCTTGATGATCCGGTTCGAAAGACCTTTATCCAACGCAGACGATATCAAAATTTATTATTTTCAAAATTAGTTTATCAGATTTTTCCCAAAGATTTCAACAAAACTCTGTCATGTGACCCCTCATTGGAACGAGCTCAACGAGCTCGTTCCAATGAGTGGTCACATGATATAGTTTTGTTGAAATGTTTGAAAATTACTGAATTGTATATTACGAGGGCACAAGCAGATGATTCATTGGATAAAGGGATAATATTATTCATTTGGGCTACAGTTAAAAAACTCAAGATATCTTGAAAATTAAATTGTGGGTAAAAAAATAATGATGATAAATCGCTATTTTTGTAATTACACCGGTATTCAATCGATATTGGTTTGAATACCAGTATATATCGGTTTATCGATATACCGTGCAGCCCTCGTCCATTGAATTGTGATAATTGTTGATTCCTTCTCGTGAAGCTTGTGCAGACAAAAAAATTTCATGACCATTATTTCAATAACCCAAACTTAACTGTACAAATAAAATTTGTTTTGAGATGGTTAGGGTAAGTTCTAGCTTCATTTCAAAATTCTCCAGCAATCTCATATACTGATGCATGCAAGCCTGGATAGAAGCAATTTGTAATTTGCAGAATGAGGTCCCCATAGGGTGAATTTACTGATGCTATCCCTTACAGTGGGCTAGAAACCCCTAATGTATCCTCTGGGTACCTCTTTCTATTTAGGCCTGAGACCTTGATTCAGACTGAGGTTCACATAGAGTAAATTTAGTATTGCAACCCTGCTGTGCCGGCTAGCATCACCAAATTCACCCTCTGGGGACCTCATTCTGCAGATACTAGTCTGCATATTCCCAGGCTTGTATGCATGTACATTGTGTGTGCATCAGTTTCGAATCACAAGTTGTAACAGACCTTATTGCTTCGGCGGGCTTGGTGTAATGACCCGCCTAATTTTCTCTTCAGGATAGAGTTTTATCACCTGCCTCGCAGGGCAACAGTCCCAAACATCCTCATTTTAAATTACATATGTATATTCGACTTATATATCGGTAAGTTACATGTAGATTATCCATTTTTGGGGGTGAAAAATTGGGCTAATGTTCTGGGCAGCTGACTTTGTAAACCACTGACAAATTCACAATGAAATGCAGTTATATTTATATACTTTTGGTAATTAACAATTCAGTAAATAAAATTTATGCTACTCACTGACTCATGTTCAGTTGAAACCAGTATCTTTAACCCTTTACCAAACATGAAAAGCAGACGACACTTGCCAAAAAAATTCTTGAATAACTAATTTTTTTCATTTTTTGTCTACAAAACATAGGTTATGACCCCCTCATTGGAACGAGCTCGACGAGCTCGTTCCAATGAGGGGTCATAACCTATGTTTTGGAGACGAAAAATGAAAAAAATCAAGAAAATTAATTGGCGATTTTTGAGAATAGCGCTGGCCGGTTTTGGCTGTTACGTTGGGTAAAGGGTTAATAAGGCATGTTTGTAAACGTGCACAGAGTATTTAAAATCACAAGATATGGATAGCTCATAGTCAGACACAAGTAAAACAGTTACAGTATGGCCGCTGTGGACTGATCACTTTCCACGGGTGGGCAATCTTTCCACAGGTGCAATAATATTAGATTCCAAACACTAATTATAGGAATACTTATCAATAAATTAATTAATGAAGCACAGGTACAACCCTGTGCTTCATGAATTAATATTTTGCTGAAGATAATTTTTGTGTCGCCGCCCCACGAAGTGGAGAGCGACATACAGGGATTACTTTTGTCGTCTTGCGCCGTCTGCGTCATCGTCTGCGTCACACTTTCTCTTATCCGCCACTCCTCTTTAACCTATGAATGGATTTTGATGAAACTTTCAGTGATTCTTTATCACATAATGGCATTGTGCACCTCCTATTTTATTTTTTGATCTGCTGTTTTTTTTCCAGAGTTATGCCCCTTTTCCACTTAGAATTCTGTCTGAAATATTAAAATATAGTGCAGGCGACACACGTCTTCCATGGAAGACTCACATCTAAGTTATTACCTTGTAAATGCATGCATGGTGTCATAGACATCACTGCCTACATATGGATTACGACCAGTCCAGGGTGACTGTACTGTAAGTAACATTACCCTTTCTTTGAAAACAGTATCCCACAATTTGTCTTTAGTTTATTTGTTCATGAATATTAATTAATACAGCTGTTAAGGAGTATGAGCTCTTCGTTGTTTAATAGCTCACCTGATTGAAAGTCAGGATGAGCTATTGCGATCACTCACTGTCCACTGTTCGTGAACATGGTGTTTGAAGGTGGGGGGACGGAGGGGGGGGGGGGGGATGATGGGGCATTGAAAAAATACTGAGTCAGCATATTTGCAAAAATTAAGAAAAGATTCTTTCCCAGAACCACTGATCACAATATTTTGATATTTGGTATTCAGCGTCCATAGAGGTGTCAGATACAAGTTTGTTAAAGTTAAGCCCCTTGGTTGATATTTGGGCTCAATTCAGGAGCCCAGATTTTAACTTGGGGCAATATGGGGAATAATCTTTAAAAATCATCTTCTTCAGAACCACCAGTTAGAATCTTTAATATTTGGTATACATCATTGCTACAAAGGTCAGATACAAATTTGTTCAACTCAAGTCCATCACTCTTTTGGAGCCCGAATTTTAACTTTGTGCAATATTGGAAATAAGCTTTAAAAATCATCTTCTTCAGATTCACTAGTCAGAATTTTTGGATATTTTGGTATGCATCATCCTTAGAGAGGTCAGATCTAAGTTTGTTCAAATCAAGTCCCTGGATTAATATTTGGGCTCCATATTAGAGAATAATCTTTAAAACTCATCCTCTCCAGAACTACTGGTGAAAATCTTTTGATATACTGTATACAGAATCCTTACAGTAGTCAGTATTAAGTTTGTTCAAATCCAGTCCATCAGTTAATAATTGGGCTCTCTTTGGGAGCCAGAATTTTAACTTAATGCAATATGGGGAATAATCTCCAAAAATCTTCTTCAGATCCACCTCTAGGAATCTCTTGATATAGGGTATACTGCACCCTTGTGGGGGTCAAATTCGAGTTTGTTCGAGCAAGTCCCTCAGTTAATATTTGGGCTCCCTATGAGGACCCCCTATTGGAGCCCAATTTTCAATATATATTTCACAATATTAGGAATATTCTTTACAAATTTTCTTCTCATGAACCCCCGATCTGAATATTCTGATATATGCTATACACCTTTCTTAGGGTAACTTATTTACTCTATGTATTGGGACACTCTATGATTTGGGACACACATTTTTTCCAGAAAACTATATTTTTTTTATGCTCCAAAGTTTGGGACATACAGGAGATTTGTTTCCAGTTGGCCCATCGCTAGTAGCAGACGACACTCATAAAACAAATTCTTGAGTAACTAAAATTTTCATTTTTTGCTTCCAAAACATAGCTTATGATCCCTGATTGGAATGTGCGCAATGCGCTCATTCCAATGAGGGATCATAAGCTATGTTTTGGAAGCAAAAAATGAAAATATAAAAAACAATTGGACTGCGATTTTCATATATAGTGATGGAAAACGAATCACACACAACTTTATTCAGCATCAAATCAAGACCAGGCTGTGTTCTTTCCCCATTTTCTAAGAATTGGGACACCTGTGAAAATAATTATTTTTAGCTGTCCCAATACATAGAGTAAATACGGTAGTCATATTCAGTTTTGGAAAAATCAAGTCCCTTGGTTAATATTTGGGTTCCCTATTGGAGCCCAAATGCTAACTTAGTCCAATATGAGGAATAACATTTGAACCCTTTACCCAACGAATCGCCCGCATCCGCCCATGGAATGTGCAAATTGGGCAGCTGAAAAAATATTATTTTTCGAAATATTTCAACAAAACCATATCATGTGACCCCTCTTTGGAACGAGCTTGTCGAGCTCGTTCCAATGAGGGGTCACATGATATGGTTTTGTTGAGATTTTTTGAAAAAATTTAAAAAACGATATTTAAATAATAAATTTTGATATCGTCTGCATTGGGTAAAGGGTTATAAATCTTCTTCTCCAAAACCCCCAGTTAGAACCTTTTGATACATGGTTTACATCACCCTTAGGGGAGTCAGATTTAAATTTGTTAAAATCAAGTCCCTGGGCTGATATTTAGGCTCCCTATTTTTATCCTGCATTTTAACTTGGTCCAATATGAGGAATATGACTCACTCTCCCGCATTGTGTCCTTGGGTAAGGCACTTAACCCCAATTGCCTACATGGGGGGCACCATGATGCTGTGTATCAAGGCGTACTGCACGTCGATGATGCGCATGTCTTCAACCAATCTAACCCTGCTCTGCTGTGGTGCAGAGTTAAGAGTTACGATGTTGGGGAGCTGACAGCTGCTCGTCGTTGCTCGTTGGTTCTCTCCAGGTACTCCGGCTTCCTCCACCCGTAATACTGTCATGGTCACAATTAGCCATTGTGCATAAGTGTGACCTTAAACACCAATAAATAAATAAATATGAGGAATAATCTTTAAAAATCTGCTTCTTGAGATACAATCAAGATTGAGATTCAGTTTGTTGAAATAAAGTCCCTATGTTGATATTTGTGTTCCCTATGGGGGTGGGGGGGGGGGGCTGCCTACAAGTAGTAAATTGATAATAATATTCTCAAAATCTTTTCCCCAACCACCAGTCAGGAGCCCCAATTTTAACTGCAAAAAAGGAATATTCTTTGAAATCTTCTTGAGAAACATCATTCAAAATGTTTTGATACTTGGTATACAACACCTTAGTCGGGCTCAGATTCAAGTTTGTTCAAATTAAATCCCTGGATTCATATTTGGCCTCCTAAGGCTCCTATGGGGGGAGGTGGGGGGGGAGGGGGGGGGGCAAATTTAAACTTAATGTAATTTGACAAATAATTACAGTGGAGCCCACTTAATTGGATATCTCTTAATTGTATATCCCTGTTAATTGAATATAATTTTCAAACACAAAACCATTTGCCATACCTTCAGTACAAATTTGATCTGTTAATTGCATTTGGGTTGTAGAGTAAACTCCTGTTAAGTGTATATAAATTTTTGTAATATGTCGAAAAAATTACTGTAACACGCACTAAATTCCCCTTATTTATCAACCTTTTTTGCCTCACTACATCCAATACAGGCATTTATTCTATTATATCTTGTTTGACAGAGCTCTATGAGCTCTGTCAAACAAGATATAATAGAATAAATGCTCAGTTTACCTCCAGAACACAGGAAACTGACCCATTCCCTGTTAATTGTATATTCCTGTTAATTGAATAATTTTCACTGGCAAAATGGATATTCAATTAAGAGGATTCTACTGTATTAAAAATCTGCTTCTTCAGATCCACTATTCAGAATCTATTGATACTTGGTGTACAGCTTCCTGGGGATGGAGAGGGAAGGCACAGACTGAAGTTTGTTCAAGTTAAGTCCTAAGGTTGATATTTGGACTCCCTAGTCTTGCATTACTGGAAATCTGGACATTGTGTCCGAGTGCTAGAAAAAAAAACATCTGGCATGGTCAACAGAGTGATAAAGAATTAAATAACTTCATTCCTCTGTAGTGTTAATTAGCTATAGATGTTAATTAAATACTTCTTTAAACAACTTTGATCAGGTGACTGCCTCAGGCCCCATGGGGCCTCTTGTTTATCAGCCTTATTTTCATCATTTGTGGGTGTTTTTTTGCAATGAAAGCACTTAAAAAAGCCAGGTAATACTAAATTAATATATGGTACTTGGAGTACAACAAGGCATCATCGGCAATGCTTTAGCATTCCAGATGGTGCCTTTTTGCACTCAACAGCACAATGTACATGGTTATTTTGTTCTCAGATTCCATTTGGCACCCAACGAAACAAAAAAAAAATGGGCCAACGCAAACACTGTCCACATGTAACTATTTGGAAAAGAAACTCAAAAACTTCTTTTTATAATATTTTTAGTCGAGAGCTCTTTCCTAAAGTTCGAGAGGATAATACTTGTTTGTGATGGACTTGATACAGTATCGACGGTCTATATTAATGGAGAGGCTGTTGGCTCATCTGACAATATGTTTGTTAGATATATTTATGACATAAAGAAATTCATCAAAGTAAGTGACATATTAACATTTATAATGTGTATTTGTAGGCCTAAAAAAGTTAAAAATCTGTTTCTCAAGCCCTCCCACCTGGTCCTTTTGGCTGCCACATGTTCTCTTTTTATAACCAATGCAAACTTGAAAAAATAAAAATTAAATGGTTTATGTCTGATATTTTACCCAAGTTAATAAAACTGATAAATTTATCTCTTGAGTGCAAGAAGGCTTTGCAATGCTATAGCATTGCAAAGCCTTCTTGCACTCAAGGGACGAAATACACCACCACCCATGATATTCTGTAGATTATGAGGCCTAAAACATAAAACAATCCAATAACATAAACTTTTTTTGGCAAAAAGAATATAAAAAATGCCTGCCTGCCTGCCTGCCTGCCTGCCTGCCTGCATGCAGTTTTACAAAAAAATGGCCTGAGAAACAGAAGATCTACTTTGTGGGGCCTAATGAAAATTCTTCATTCTACTTTGACTGAGTGTGATTGTGTGAGTCTTCATCCTAGCTGTTTGAAAGTCAGAGTGAGCTATAGTGACCAATCACCCATCACCAGTTGACATGGTGTTCAAGATTTCTCCAAAGACCTGAACCAATTTCAATGAAATTTGAGGTGATTGTTTGGTGATTGATAGCTGTACAGTGTAAATAACTGCATATAGCCTCATAGATATAAATAGATGTACAGTGTAAATAACTGTTTTAGCCTCATAGATATAAATAGATGTACAGTGTAAATAACTGTATATAGCCTCATAGATATAAATAGATGTACAGTGTAAATAACTGTATATAGCCTCATAGATATAAATAGATGTACAGTGTAAATAACTGTATATAGCCTCCTAGATATAAATAGATGTACAGTGTAAATAACTGTATATAGCCTCAAAGATATAAATAGATGTACAGTGTAAATAACTGTATATAGCCTCATAGATATAAATAGATGTACAGTGTAAATAACTGTTTTAGCCTCATAGATATAAATAGATGTACAGTGTAAATAACTGTATATAGCCTCATAGATATAAATAGATGTACGGTGTAAATAACTGCATATAGCCTCATAGATATAAATAGATGTACAGTGTAAATAACTGTATATAGCCTCATAGATATAAATAGATGTACAGTGTAAATAACTGTATATAGCCTCATAGATATAAATAGATGTACAGTGTAAATAACTGCATATAGCCTCATAGATATAAATAGATGTACAGTGTAAATAACTGTATTTAGCCTCATAGATATAAATAGATGTACAGTGGTTGTTAGCTCACCTGACTGAAAGTCAGGATGAGCTTTTCTTATCACTCTTCGTCCGTCATCCGTCGTCCTGCGTGAAGGTGGTGTTTGAGCCTCTTTCTCCTAAACCACTGGCCACATTTTAATTAAATTTCGTGTAAGTAGTGGTTATATAGGGGCATTTTGATTTTTATGCAAATTAGGTTTCGGCTCATGTTGAGCAGAGGTGTGGGGAAAAAATGGCCAAATTTTTTGAAAATCTTCTTCTAATGAACCACCAGTAGCAGAGACTAGATATGTGGTATACAGAGTCCTTTTGAGGTTTAGAATCAAGTTTGTTCAAGAGAAGTTTGTTGGGCTTTATTTGCCTTCGTTATGGGAGGGGCAAAAATTTTGGCCACGCCTAAAATTTCTATTTTCTGAACCATGAGGTCGATTTGAACCAGATTTGATATGAGATGATAATGGGTCATAAGTAGTTGATTGATGCAAAAAAAATTTTTTCTCGTTGCCCCGTCGGAACCCTGGGAGCTAAAAATAGGAAAAACCTTAAAACTGCCGTATCTCCAAAACTACACGGCACAGAGAATTCTTATTTTGTATAAAGCTTACTTTTATCCAGTAGAATAGAATGGTTAAAAAAAATCTCTATTGGTTTGATCACAAGGTACTTTTTTCAGGACTTTGAAAAAGTGCGGAGTCAGCACTTTTTAACACTGTAGGCAATGGGAAAAAGATTAAAAAATCCTCTTTTCCAGATCCAGCAGGCAGAATCTTTTGATATATTTGAACTTAGTGCATTTCAGCCCCCCCCCCCCCCCCCCCCCCCCCCCCCCCAATTAGTAGGATTTAACTGATTCTTCTCAGTAGTCTGACTTGCCTACCATTAGTGTGATACCTTGTACAAACAATATGCAGACCTTCATAGTTAATTTATTTCCTGATAGCAAAATGTACAGTTAAAACTAGAAGCCCTGTCATGAACTGTGCACTTATCTAGGCTTCATTGCACATAGGAATTACGCGCAATTGCCATATCAAATGGCTTTCAAAGCACGGCAGGTTCTCCTGGTTACGCATAGCAAACACAGGCAATGTTTCTGCCAATGGACCTCCGGGTTACCCGGAAGTCCATGGGCTGAAACATTGCTTGTGCACAGGCCATATGTACAGAGTACAGAATTTGATAGCCTTACTATGGTCATAACACTTAGATTAACGCGCAGATCGACGTGTTATTTGTGCGCATTTCATGACAGGACTTCTAGTTTTAACTGTAATCAACATCTCCAGACTAATCTCCAACTTGGAACTTGTAATATCCTCTTCATTTTTCTGAGTGGGGAGCTAACGTCCACCTATGTTTTTCTCTGTGTGTGTGTGTGTGTGGGAGGGAGGGGGGGCTAATGTCCAACTAAGAAACTCTTTTGGGTGGCTAGTGTCCACTAAGACCATTAAGCTCTGGGAGGGCTAACATCCTGGGGGTCTACTGTCCTACATTCGTATTAGAGACAAGTTCAAATAACAATGTGGGTAAAAGCATTAAGACGTGGAGTGCGATCACTGTCAGCAAGTTCAAAGCAGCCGATGCAACACAGTTAACTTTCATGTCTACTTTGATCTCAAACTCTGTGTCAGTTATATCTCATTGTTAGTGTTATTGATTTCACTCTCTGAACAGATCAACTGACAATCGTTTTAACTCTTCCTCCATAGATCTTGCATCAGAATTATATTATGTTGTAATGTTTTCATAGGAAATACTACATGTTCCTACTGGTCTACTCCGAAATCCAGAGTCGTCATTGAGCTATTTCTGCGTCAACAACGACTAGTGGACTAATCATTTCAACACCGGTAACAAAGATAATTTCTAAAAGCGGCGTCCATTTAACCCTCCTCTGCACACCATTGTCAAAATACCAAAATTTCAAGTAGAAATTTTTTTCCAAGATTAACCCTTTACCCAATGTAGACGATATCAAAATTTATTATTTTAAATACCATTTTTTTAAATTTTTCAAATAATTTTAACAAAACCATATCATGTGACTCCCTAATTGGAACGAGGTCGACGAGCCCGTTGCAAAGAGGGGTCACATGGTATGGTTTTGTTGAAATTTTTTGGAAAAATAGTATTTTTTCAGCTGCTGAATTTGCATATTATGCGGGCGGATGTGGCCGATTCTTTGGGTAAAGGGTTAACTAATTCAATCTTGTTTGATAGCATTCAGTGGGTTCTGTCAGACAAGATTCAATTGATTATGTTACTATTTGCATTATGGGAAAAATTTTCAGCTTGAAATTTTGATGTATCGGAATCATTGCCACGGAGATTAAGTGGGATATTCTGTATTTGTATTTCAGAGTGGTGAAAATGAAATTAAGGTTGCTTTTGAGTCTGCTGTTGAGTTTGCGGAGAAGAGATTTAACAATCATTCCTATGTTATTCCTCCAAAGTGTACTCCTGATGTACAACATGGGAACTGTCATGTCAATATGATCAGGAAAGAACAGTGTTCATTCAGCTGGGATTGGGGTCCATCTTTTCCAACACAAGGGATTTGGTATGTTTTTTCTAGTTATATTATTGACTGCACATTTTATATCCATTAGGGTTGGGTGGTTTTTCGGTTTTCCCGTTCGGTTCCAGTTTTTACAGCAATCTGGTAAACTGAACCTGCAAGACCCAGCAAAAAACGGACAAACGGTTTTACTGTGTTTGTTCATAAACTGCTCAAACTATCTTTTGGTAGGAAACTGGACTAGTGACCACTATGGGTTTTCTTACAGGGAGGAAACTGGACTAGTGACCACTATGGGTTTTCTTACAGGGAGGAAACTGGACTAGTGACCACTATGGGTTTTCTTACAGGGAGGAAACTGGACTAGTGACCACTATGGGTTTTCTTACTGGGAGGAAACTGGACTAGTGACCACTATGGGTTTTCTTACAGGGAGGAAACTGGACTAGTGACCACTATGGGTTTTCTTACAGGGAGGAAACTGGACTAGTGACCACTATGGGTTTTCTTACAGGGAGGAAACTGGACTAGTGACCACTATGGGTTTTCTTACTTTGAGGAAACTGGACTAGTGACCACTATGGGTTTTCTTAATGGGAGGAAACTGGACTAGTGACCACTATGGGTTTTCTTAATGGGAGGAAACTGGACAAGTGACCACTATGGGTTTTCTTAATGGGAGGAAACTGGACTAGTGACCACTATGGGTTTTCTTAATGGGAGGAAACTGGACTAGTGACCACTATGGGTTTTCTTAATGGGAGGAAACTGGACTAGTGACCACTATGGGTTTTCTTAATGGGAGGAAACTGGACTAGTGACCACTATGGGTTTTCTTAATGGGAGGAAACTGGACTAGTGACCACTATGGGTTTTCTTACAGGGAGGAAACTGGACTAGTGACCACTATGGGTTTTCTTACAGGGAGGAAACTGGACTAGTGACCACTATGGGTTTTCTTAATGGGAGGAAACTGGACTAGTGACCACTATGGGTTTTCTTAATGGGAGGAAACTGGACTAGTGACCACTATGGGTTTTCTTAATGGGAGGAAACTGGACTAGTGACCACTATGGGTTTTCTTACAGGGAGGAAACTGGACTAGTGACCACTATGGGTTTTCTTACAGGGAGGAAACTGGACTAGTGACCACTATGGGTTTTCTTACTGGGAGGAAACTGGACTAGTGACCACTATGGGTTTTCTTAATGGGAGGAAACTGGACTGGTGACCACTATGGGTCTTCTTACTGGGAGGAAACTGGACTAGTGACCACTATGGGTTTTCTTACTGGGAGGAAACTGGACTAATGACCACTATGGGTTTTCTTACTGGGAGGAAACTGGACTAGTGACCACTATGGGTTTTCTTACTGGGAGGAAACTGGACTAGTGACCACTATGGGTTATCTTAATGGGAGGAAACTGGACTGGTGACCACTATGGGTCTTCTTACTGGGAGGAAACTGGACTAGTGACCACTATGGGTTTTCTTACTGGGAGGAAACTGGACTAGTGACCACTATGGGTTTTCTTAATGGGAGGAAACTGGACTAGTGACCACTATGGGTTTTCTTAATGGGAGGAAACTGGACTAGTGACCACTATGAGTTTTCTTACTGGGAGGAAACTGGACTAGTGACCACTATGGGTTTTCTTACTGGGAGGAAACTGGACTAGTGATCACTATGGGTTTTCTTAATGGGAGGAAACTGGACTGGTGACCACTATGGGTCTTCTTACTGGGAGGAAACTGGACTAGTGACCACTATGGGTTTTCTTACTGGGAGGAAACTGGACTAGTGACCACTATGGGTTTTCTTAATGGGAGGAAACTGGACTAGTGACCACTATGGGTTTTCTTAATGGGAGGAAACTGGACTAGTGACCACTATGGGTTTTCTTAATGGGAGGAAACTGGACTAGTGACCACTATGGGTTTTCTTAATGGGAGGAAACTGGACTAGTGACCACTATGGGTTTTCTTAATGGGAGGAAACTGGACTAGTGACCACTATGGGTTTTCTTACTGGGAGGAAACTGGACTAGTGACCACTATGGGTTTTCTTACTGGGAGGAAACTGGACTAGTGACCACTATGGGTTTTCTTAATGGGAGGAAACTGAACTGGTGACCACTATGGGTTTTCTTACTGGGAGGAAACTGGACTGGTGACCACTATGGGTCTTCTTACTGGGAGGAAACTGGACTAGTGACCACTATGGGTTTTCTTACTGGGAGGAAACTGGACTGGTAACCACTATGGGTCTTCTTACTGGGAGGAAACTGGACTAGTGACCACTATGGGTTTTCTTACTGGGAGGAAACTGGACTGGTGACCACTATGGGTTTTCTTACTGGAAGGAAACTGGACTAGTGACCACTATGGGTTTTCTTACTGGGAGGAAACTGGACTAGTGACCACTATGGGTTTTCTTACTGGGAGGAAACTGGACTAGTGACCACTATGGGTTTTATTAATGGGAGGAAACTGGACTAGTGACCACTATGGGTTTTCTTACAGGGAAGAAACTGGACTAGTGACCACTATGGGTTTTCTTACTGGGAGGAAACTGGACTGGTGACCACTATGGGTTTTCTTACAGGGAGGAAACTGGACTAGTGACCACTATGGGTTTTCTTACTGGGAGGAAACTGGACTAGTGACCACTATGGGTTTTCTTACTGGGAGGAAACTGGACTAGTGACCACTATGGGTTTTCTTACTGGGAGGAAACTGGACTAGTGACCACTATGGGTTTTCTTACTGGGAGGAAACTGGACTAGTGACCACTATGGGTTTTCTTACAGGGAGGAAACTGGACTAGTGACCACTATGGGTTTTCTTACTGGGAGGAAACTGGACTGGTGACCACTATGGGTTTTCTTACAGGGAGGAAACTGGACTAGTGACCACTATGGGTTTTCTTACTGGGAGGAAACTGGACTGGTGACCACTATGGGTTTTCTTACTGGGAGGAAACTGGACTAGTGATCACTATAGGTTTTCTTACTGGGAGGAAACTGGACTGGTGACCACTATGGGTTTTCTTACTGGGAGGAAACTGGACTGGTGATCCCTATGGGTTTTCTGACTGGGAGGAAACTGGACTGGTGACCACTATGGGTTATCTCACTGGGAGGAAACTGGACTGGTGACCACTATGGGTTTTCTTACAGGGAGGAAACTGGACTAGTGACCACTATGGGTTTTCTTACTGGGAGGAAACTGGACTGGTGACCACTATGGGTTTTCTTACAGGGAGGAAACTGGACTAGTGACCACTATGGGTTTTCTTACTGGGAGGAAACTGGACTAGTGACCACTATGGGTTTTCTTAATGGGAGGAAACTGGACTAGTGACCACTATGGGTTTTCTTACTGGGAGGAAACTGGACTAGTGACCACTATGGGTTTTCTTACTGGGAGGAAACTGGACTAGTGACCACTATGGGTTTTCTTACTGGGAGGAAACTGACCACTATGGGTTTTCTTACAGGGAGGAAACTGGACTAGTGACCACTATGGGTTTTCTTACTGGGAGGAAACTGGACTGGTGACCACTATGGGTTTTCTTACTGGGAGGAAACTGGACTGGTGACCACTATGGGTTTTCTTACAGGGAGGAAACTGGACTAGTGACCACTATGGGTTTTCTTACTGGGAGGAAACTGGACTAGTGACCACTATGGGTTTTCTTACTGTGAGGAAACTGGACTAGTGACCACTATGGGTTTTCTTATTGGGAGGAAACTGGACTAGTGACCACTATGGGTTTTCTTACTGTGAGGAAACTGGACTAGTGACCACTATGGGTTTTCTTACTGGGAGGAAACTGGACTAGTGACCACTATGGGTTTTCTTAATGGGAGGAAACTGGACTGGTGACCACTATGTGTTTTCTTACAGGAAGGAAACTGGACTAGTGACCACTATGGGTTTTCTTACTGGAAGGAAACTGGACTAGTGACCACTATGGGTTTTTTTACTGGAAGGAAACTGGACTGGTGACCACTATGGGTTTTCTTACTGGGAGGAAACTGGACTGGTGACCACTATGTGTTTTCTTACAGGAAGGAAACTGGACTGGTGACCACTATGGGTTTTCTTACAGGGAGGAAACTGGACTAGTGACCACTATGGGTTTTCTTACAGGGAGGAAACTGGACTAGTGACCACTATGGGTTTTCTTAATGGGAGGAAACTGGACTAGTGACCACTATCTGTTTTCTTACTGGGAGGAAACTGGACTAGTGACCACTATGGGTTTTCTTAATGGGAGGAAACTGGACTAGTGACCACTATGGGTTTTTTTACTGGGAGGAAACGGGACTAGTGACCACTATGGGTTTTCTTACTGGGAGGAAACTGGACTAGTGACCACTATGGGTTTTCTTACTGGGAGGAAACTGGACTAGTGACCACTATGGGTTATTTTACTGGGAGGAAACTGGACTAGTGACCACTATGGGTTTTCTTACTGGGAGGAAACTGGACTAGTGACCACTATGGGTTTTCTTAATGGGAGGAAACTGGACTAGTGACCACTATGGGTTTTCTTACAGGGAGGAAACTGGACTAGTGACCACTAGGGGTTTTCTTACAGGGAGGAAACTGGACTAGTGACCACTATGGGTTTTCTTACTGGGAGGAAACTGGACTAGTGACCACTATGGGTTTTCTTACTGGGAGGAAACTGGACTAGTGACCACTGTGGGTTTTCTTAATGGGAGGAAACTGGACTAGTGACCACTATGGGTTTTTTTACTGGGAGGAAACTGGACTAGTGACCACTATGGGTTTTCTTACTGGGAGGAAACTGGACTAGTGACCACTGTGGGTTTTCTTACTGTGAGGAAACTGGACTAGTGACCACTATGGGTTTTCTTAATAGGAGGAAACTGGACTAGTGACCACTATGGGTTTTCTTAATGGGAGGAAACTGGACTAGTGACCACTATGGGTTTTCTTAATGGGAGGAAACTGGACTAGTGACCACTATGGGTTTTCTTACTGGGAGGAAACTGGACTAGTGACCACTATGGGTTTTCTTAATGGGAGGAAACTGGACTAGTGACCACTATGGGTTTTCTTACAGGGAGGAAACTGGACTAGTGACCACTATGGGTTTTCTTACTGGGAGGAAACTGGACTGGTGACCACTATGGGTTTTCTTACAGGGAGGAAACTGGACTAGTGACCACTATGGGTTTTCTTACTGGGAGGAAACTGGACTAGTGACCACTATGGGTTTTCTTAATGGGAGGAAACTGGACTAGTGACCACTATGGGTTTTCTTACTGGGAGGAAACTGGACTAGTGACCACTATGGGTTTTCTTACTGGGAGGAAACTGGACTAGTGACCACTATGGGTTTTCTTACTTTGAGGAAACTGGAGTAGTGACCACTATGGGTTTTCTTAATGGGAGGAAACTGGACTAGTGACCACTATGGGTTTTCTTACAGGGAGGAAACTGGACTAGTGACCACTATGGGTTTTCTTACTGGGAGGAAACTGGACTGGTGACCACTATGGGTTTTCTTACAGGGAGGAAACTGGACTAGTGACCACTATGGGTTTTCTTACTGGGAGGAAACTGGACTGGTGAGCACTATGGGTTTTCTTACAGGGAGGAAACTGGACTAGTGACCACTATGGGTTTTCTTACTGGGAGGAAACTGGACTAGTGACCACTATGGGTTTTCTTACTGTGAGGAAACTGGACTAGTGACCACTATGGGTTTTCTTATTGGGAGGAAACTGGACTAGTGACCACTATGGGTTTTCTTACTGTGAGGAAACTGGACTAGTGACCACTATGGGTTTTCTTACTGGGAGGAAACTGGACTAGTGACCACTATGGGTTTTCTTACTGGAAGGAAAGTGGACTAGTGACCACTATGGGTTTTTTTACTGGAAGGAAACTGGACTGGTGACCACTATGGGTTTTCTTACTGGGAGGAAACTGGACTGGTGACCACTATGTGTTTTCTTACAGGAAGGAAACTGGACTGGTGACCACTATGGGTTTTCTTACAGGGAGGAAACTGGACTAGTGACCACTATGGGTTTTCTTACAGGGAGGAAACTGGACTAGTGACCACTATGGGTTTTCTTAATGGGAGGAAACTGGACTAGTGACCACTATCGGTTTTCTTACTGGGAGGAAACTGGACTAGTGACCACTATGGGTTTTCTTAATGGGAGGAAACTGGACTAGTGACCACTATGGGTTTTTTTACTGGGAGGAAACTGGACTAGTGACCACTATCGGTTTTCTTACTGGGAGGAAACTGGACTAGTGACCACTATGGGTTTTCTTACTGGGAGGAAACTGGACTAGTGACCACTATGGGTTTTTTTACCGGGAGGAAACTGGACTAGTGACCACTATGGGTTTTCTTACTGGGAGGAAACTGGACTAGTGACCACTATGGGTTTTCTTACTGGGAGGAAACTGGACTAGTGACCACTATGGGTTTTCTTAATGGGAGGAAACTGGACTAGTGACCACTATGGGTTTTCTTACAGGGAGGAAACTGGACTAGTGACCACTATGGGTTTTCTTAATGGGAGGAAACTGGACTAGTAACCACTATGGGTTTTCTTACTGGGAGGAAACTGGACTAGTGACCACTATGGGTTTTCTTACTGGGAGGAAACTGGACTAGTGACCACTGTGGGTTTTCTTAATGGGAGGAAACTGGACTAGTGACCACTATGGGTTTTTTTACTGGGAGGAAACTGGACTAGTGACCACTATGGGTTTTCTTACTGGGAGGAAACTGGACTAGTGACCACTATGGGTTTTCTTGCTGGGAGGAAACTGGACTAGTGACCACTATGGGTTTTTTTACTGGGAGGAAACTGGACTAGTGACCACTATGGGTTTTCTTACTGGGAGGAAACTGGACTAGTGACCACTATGGGTTTTCTTAATGGGAGGAAACTGGACTAGTGACCACTATGGGTTTTTTTACTGGGTGGAAACTGGACTAGTGACCACTATGGGTTTTCTTACTGGGAGGAAACTGGACTAGTGACCACTATGGGTTTTCTTACTGGGAGAAAACTGGACTGGTGACCACTATGGGTTTTCTTACTAGGAGGAAACTGGACTGGTGACCACTATGGGTTTTCTTACTGGAAGGAAACTGGACTAGTGACCACTATGGGTTTTCTTACTGGGAGGAAACTGGACTAGTGACCGCTATGGGTTTTCTTACTGGGAGGAAACTGGACTAGTGACCACTATGGGTTTTCTTACTGGGAGGAAACTGGACTGGTGACCACTATGGGTTTTCTTACTGGGAGGAAACTGGACTGGTGACCACTATGGGTTTTCTTACTGGGAGGAAACTGGACTAGTGATCACTATAGGTTTTCTTACTGGGAGGAAACTGGACTGGTGACCACTATGGGTTTTCTTACTGGGGGAAACTGGACTGGTGATCACTATGGGTTTTCTGACTGGGAGGAAACTGGACTGGTGACCACTATGGGTTATCTCACTGGGAGGAAACTGGACTGGTGACCACTATGGGTTTTCTTACTGGGAGGAAACTGGACTGGTGACCACTATGGGTTTTCTTACTGGGAGGAAACTGGCCTAGTGACCACTATGGGTTTTCTTACTGGGAGGAAACTGGATTAGTGACCACTATGGGTTTTCTTACTGGGAGGAAACTGGACTGGTGACCACTATGGGTTTTCTTACTGGGAGGAAACTGGACTAGTGACCACTATGGGTTTTCTTACTGGGAGGAACCTGGACTGGTGACCACTATGGGTTTTCTTAATGGGAGGAAACTGGACTAGTGACCACTATGGGTTTTCTTACTGGGAGGAAACTGGACTAGTGACCACTATGGGTTTTCTTAATGGGAGGAAACTGGACTAGTGACCACTATGGGTTTTCTTACAGAGAGGAAACTGGACTAGTGACCACTATGGGTTTTCTTACTGGGAGGAAACTGGACTGGTGACCACTATGGGTTTTCTTACAGGGAGGAAACTGGACTAGTGACCACTATGGGTTTTCTTACTGGGAGGAAACTGGACTAGTGACCACTATGGGTTTTCTTAATGGGAGGAAACTGGACTAGTGACCACTATGGGTTTTCTTACTGGGAGGAAACTGGACTAGTGACCACTATGGGTTTTCTTACTGGGAGGAAACTGGACTAGTGACCACTATGGGTTTTCTTACTGGGAGGAAACTGACCACTATGGGTTTTCTTACAGGGAGGAAACTGGACTAGTGACCACTATGGGTTTTCTTACTGGGAGGAAACTGGACTGGTGACCACTATGGGTTTTCTTACTGGGAGGAAACTGGACTGGTGACCACTATGGGTTTTCTTACAGGGAGGAAACTGGACTAGTGACCACTATGGGTTTTCTTACTGGGAGGAAACTGGACTAGTGACCACTATGGGTTTTCTTACTGTGAGGAAACTGGACTAGTGACCACTATGGGTTTTCTTATTGGGAGGAAACTGGACTAGTGACCACTATGGGTTTTCTTACTGTGAGGAAACTGGACTAGTGACCACTATGGGTTTTCTTACTGGGAGGAAACTGGACTAGTGACCACTATGGGTTTTCTTATTGGGAGGAAACTGGACTAGTGACCACTATGGGTTTTCTTACTGTGAGGAAACTGGACTAGTGACCACTATGGGTTTTCTTACTGGGAGGAAACTGGACTAGTGACCACTATGGGTTTTCTTACTGGAAGGAAACTGGACTAGTGACCACTATGGGTTTTTTTACTGGAAGGAAACTGGACTGGTGACCACTATGGGTTTTCTTACTGGGAGGAAACTGGACTGGTGACCACTATGTGTTTTCTTACAGGAAGGAAACTGGACTGGTGACCACTATGGGTTTTCTTACAGGGAGGAAACTGGACTAGTGACCACTATGGGTTTTCTTACAGGGAGGAAACTGGACTAGTGACCACTATGGGTTTTCTTAATGGGAGGAAACTGGACTAGTGACCACTATCTGTTTTCTTACTGGGAGGAAACTGGACTAGTGACCACTATGGGTTTTCTTAATGGGAGGAAACTGGACTAGTGACCACTATGGGTTTTTTTTACTGGGAGGAAACTGGACTAGTGACCACTATGGGTTTTCTTACTGGGAGGAAACTGGACTAGTGACCACTATGGGTTTTCTTACTGGGAGGAAACTGGACTAGTGACCACTATGGGTTATTTTACTGGGAGGAAACTGGACTAGTGACCACTATGGGTTTTCTTACTGGGAGGAAACTGGACTAGTGACCACTATGGGTTTTCTTAATGGGAGGAAACTGGACTAGTGACCACTATGGGTTTTCTTACAGGGAGGAAACTGGACTAGTGACCACTAGGGGTTTTCTTACAGGGAGGAAACTGGACTAGTGACCACTATGGGTTTTCTTACTGGGAGGAAACTGGACTAGTGACCACTATGGGTTTTCTTACTGGGAGGAAACTGGACTAGTGACCACTGTGGGTTTTCTTAATGGGAGGAAACTGGACTAGTGACCACTATGGGTTTTTTTACTGGGAGGAAACTGGACTAGTGACCACTATGGGTTTTCTTACTGGGAGGAAACTGGACTAGTGACCACTATGGGTTTTCTTACTGGGAGGAAACTGGACTAGTGACCACTATGGGTTTTCTTACTGGGAGGAAACTGGACTAGTGACCACTATGGGTTTTCTTACTGGGAGGAAACTGGACTAGTGACCACTATGGGTTTTCTTAATGGGAGGAAACTGGACTAGTGACCACTATGGGTTTTTTTTACTGGGAGGAAACTGGACTAGTGACCACTATGGGTTTTCTTACTGGGAGGAAACTGGACTAGTGACCACTATGGGTTTTCTTACTGGGAGAAAACTGGACTGGTGACCACTATGGGTTTTCTTACTAGGAGGAAACTGGACTGGTGACCACTATGGGTTTTCTTACTGGAAGGAAACTGGACTAGTGACCACTATGGGTTTTCTTACTGGGAGGAAACTGGACTAGTGACCACTATGGGTTTTCTTACTGGGAGGAAACTGGACTAGTGACCACTATGGTTTTCTTACTGGGAGGAAACTGGACTGGTGACCACTATGGGTTTTCTTACTGGGAGGAAACTGGACTGGTGACCACTATGGGTTTTCTTACTGGGAGGAAACTGGACTAGTGATCACTATAGGTTTTCTTACTGGGAGGAAACTGGACTGGTGACCACTATGGGTTTTCTTACTGGGAGGAAACTGGACTGGTGATCCCTATGGGTTTTCTGACTGGGAGGAAACTGGACTGGTGACCACTATGGGTTATCTCACTGGGAGGACACTGGACTGGTGACCACTATGGGTTTTCTTACTGGGAGGAAACTGGACTGGTGACCACTATGGGTTTTCTTACTGGGAGGAAACTGGCCTAGTGACCACTATGGGTTTTCTTACTGGGAGGAAACTGGACTAGTGACCACTATGGGTTTTCTTACTGGGAGGAAACTGGACTGGTGACCACTATGGGTTTTCTTACTGGGAGGAAACTGGACTAGTGACCACTATGGGTTTTCCTACTGGGAGGAAACTGGACTAGTGACCACTATGGGTTTTCTTACTGGGAGGAACCTGGACTGGTGACCACTATGGGTTTTCTTACTGGGAGGAAACTGGACTGGTGACCACTATGGGTTTTCTTACTGGAGGAAACTGGACTAGTGACCACTATGGGTTTTCTTACTGGGAGGAAACTGGACTGGTGACCACTATGGGGTTTTCTTACTGGGAGGAAACTGGACTGGTGACCACTATGGGTTTTCTTACTGGGAGGAAACTGGACTGGTGACCACTATGGGTTTTCTTACTGGGAGGAAACTGGACTGGTGACCACTATGGGTTTTCTTACTGAGAGGAAACTGGACTGGTGACCACTATGGGTTTCTTACTGGGAGGAAACTGGACTGGTGACCACTATGGGTTTTCTTACTGAGAGGAAACTGGACTGGTGACCACTATGGGTTTTCTTACTGGAAGGAAACTGGACTAGTGACCACTATGGGTTTTCTTACTGGGAGGAAACTGGACTGGTGACCACTATGGGGTTTTCTTACTGGGAGGAAACTGGACTGGTGACCACTATGGGTTTTCTTACTGGAAGGAAACTGGACTAGTGACCACTATGGGTTTTCTTACTGGGAGGAAACTGGATTGGTGACCGCTATGTGTTTTCTTACTGGAAGGAAACTGGACTAGTGACCACTATGGGTTTTCTTACTGGGAGGAAACTGGACTGGTGACCACTATGGGTTTTCTTACTGGGAGGAAACTGGACTGGTGACCACTATGGGTTTTCTTACTGGAAGGAAACTGGACTAGTGACCACTATGGGTTTTCTTACTGGGAGGAAACTGGACTGGTGACCACTATGGGGTTTTCTTACTGGGAGGAAACTGGACTGGTGACCACTATGGGTTTTCTTACTGGGAGGAAACTGGACTGGTGACCACTATGGGTTTTCTTACTGGGAGGAAACTGGACTGGTGACCACTATGAGTTTTCTTACTGAGAGGAAACTGGACTGGTGACCACTATGGGTTTCTTACTGGGAGGAAACTGGACTGGTGACCACTATGGGTTTTCTTACTGAGAGGAAACTGGACTGGTGACCACTATGGGTTTTCTTACTGGAAGGAAACTGGACTAGTGACCACTATGGGTTTTCTTACTGGGAGGAAACTGGACTGGTGACCACTATGGGGTTTTCTTACTGGGAGGAAACTGGACTGGTGACCACTATGGGTTTTCTTACTGGAAGGAAAGTGGACTAGTGACCACTATGGGTTTTCTTACTGGGAGGAAACTGGACTGGTGACCACTATGTGTTTTCTTACTGGAAGGAAACTGGACTAGTGACCACTATGGGTTTTCTTACTGGGAGGAAACTGGACTGGTGACCACTGTGGGTTTTCTTACTGGGAGGAAACTGGACTAGTGACCACTATGGGTTTTCTTACTGGGAGGAAACTGGACTAGTGACCACTATGGGTTTTCTTACTGGGAGGAAACGACTAATGACCACTATGGGTTTTTGTCACTTGATCTATCCGGCAAAGTGGCAAATGTGTTCTAATTGTCACATTTTCTTGGGAGAAATGTGACAATGAGAACCAACATAAACTACATGAACTTATTACTTTCCAAAGTGTGATTTACTGGGATTTCCGGGTTTGATTATAAACGATAACTTCACAAGTGAATTTGGCAATGAATAATTGTGTCATGTATCCGTGCACGCAAACGAAGATGCTTTGCCATGGGTGTAATAGGGACTTCATTGTTTGGTTTTTTTTTTAACTCTTTACCTAACATGAAAAGCAGACGACACTTGCAAAAACATTTCTTGAATAACTATTATTTTCATTTTTTGTCTCAAAAACATAGGTTATGACCCCTCATTGCAAAGAGCTCGTTCCAGTGAGGGGGTCATAACCTCTGTTTTAGAGACAAAAAGTGAAAAAATCATGAAAATTAATTGGCGATTTTTGAGAATAGCACTGGTCCATTTTGGCCGTTAGGTTAGGTAAAGGGTTAAATAATATAATTATCGCTAATAATGAAAAGTAATAAACAGGCTAATCACTTGACTGGACTGGTTACGTGAAATAATTATTGGGAGGTGAGGGACGTTGTACAAACGTGAGTGTGCGAATGCGCACGAGTGTTTTACAATATAGTCCCTCGCCTTGAGTCCAGTCAAGCGATTACTCCCTATTTCATTTGTTATCTTAATTTATTGGTTTTCTGACTAAGTTTAGCAAATGATCCCTTAGAACCTGTAAGAATGATTAACCCTTTATCCAACGCAACGGCCCAAACCGGCCAGCACTATTCACAAAATTCACCATTCAATTTTTATTACTTTTTCATTTTTTGTCACAAAAACATAGCTTATGACTCCTCATTGGAACAAACTCACTGAGCTCGTCCCAATGAGGGGTCATAAGCTATGTTTTTGACTCAAAAAAAAACAAAAAAATTAGTGCTTCAAGAATTTTATTTGCAAGTGTAGTCTGCTTTTCGTGTTAGGTAAAGGGTTAAAGTTGAGTTAAACTGAATTCAATAGAGATACGTACAGACAGAGCTTTTGCAGTGAGAGGTATTGTACAAACTAGTGCAGATTTTTTCCAAATTAGGGAGACTGAAGTGTTATTATGCCCCTGGCCTAAGGAGGAGGAAATGGGGGTTTCTAGTGGAGACCTCCATCCTTTTGTCCATCCATCTGTCCATACATTCGTTTTGGATTGTAATTTAAAAGCCTTCAGTTGGATTTGGATCTCTTTTGGTATATTGATAGACCTGCATGGGGCTGACAGATATGCACAAGGAACGGGTTCCATCTAATAATTTTGTCCAGAGTTATGGCCCTTATTCAATCTTTCAAATTAGAAAATTTTCTGTCCCACAGTACCTTTAAGGCTACTCCGAACATGCCTACGGGTCGTAGTCTTGGCCCACGCTTTGCTTCTCTGTTCTTATCTGCTTACTATCTGTTCTTAACACATAGAAACACCGAACTGAAACCACAGTTTTTAGCTTAACTTGACAAAGTCAAGATAAGCTATTGCCATCACCCGTGCAAAAGTCTGTTAGACTGTGAGTCTGTTCACATTTTTTAGTACAGGCTACACCTCTTAGTTCTTGTCCAATCATAACTAAATTTCATGTTCATGTTTGAGGTCATGTCCAGATGAGAATGTCCTATTTTGGTCGTGATCGGTCAACTGTGATGACTGTGCAGGCCCGAGAACCTTTAGCACAGTCTACAGGTCATATTTATGAAGGGATTTCATTGTAACTTGGTAGGATGATTCTATATAATGTCCAGATGAGAATGTCCTATTTTGCTCTTGTTCAGTCGACCGTGATGGCCGCAAGGGCACGTTACCTATATTCCCTTAGTGCAGACTACAGGTTGCTTTTATGAAGGGATTTCATTGTAAATTGGCAGGATGACTCTGTATAATGTCTAGATGAGAACATCAGATTTTGGTCATGATCACTCAACCGTGATGGCCACACAGGCACGTGACCTACATTGGTCAACTGTAACCATGATCTAGATTCCTTTAGCAAAGCCTACAAGTCATTTTTATGTAGGGATTTCATTGTAACTTGGTAGGATGACTCGTTTTGGAATGATTTTACTGTAACTTGGTAACTTTGGTTGACATAGCTTAACTATGAGGGTCACATCAACCCAGGCCTCAATTCTTTAGTACAGTCTACACCTCAAATTATTCTTGTTGAAAACATAGCATGTAGGGTACAGAACTTAACATATTCTCAATTATCACAATTCTTATCTTATTTCATAATCCTTTCAAAAACGTTGAACATTATCCTTTTCATCTTACTCTACTCACAGCCAAGTTAAGCTACAATGTCATTGACACTTTCATTTAATATATTTTTTCTAATGCAGGAGTTAGTAACCACCTGTTACCATGCAGTCAACCTCTCTTGCTTGCCTTTAACCCTTTACACAACATAAAAGGCCAAAACTGGCCAGCGCTATTCTAAAATATCGCCCATTAATTTTAATTATTTTTTTCATTTTTTTTTTTGTCACAAACACATAGGTTATGACCCCTCGTTGGAACAAGCTCCACCAGCTATGTTTTAAGAAACCTATATTTTTGAAACAAAAAAGGAGTTGTTCAAGAATTATTCTTGCAAGTGTCGTCTGCATTTCATGTTAGGTAAAGGGTTAACCTATTTCTTTTAGAGCTGTAGGTTTTTAAATTTCTTGTTCGGTTTCGGTTTTGGTTTTTCAGGTGGAGTAAAACCTCAATTCGGTTCGGTTTTCGGTTTGTTCATGAGGCCAAGTAAAATTCAATAAAACTCATTCTTATGTCCGGAATCATAACTGAATGGTAGTGAAATTGAGTGAAACTCAATGAATGCCCGAAATAAGCTATATAATACATGAAGAATCAGGAAGGCCAATATAATAATTACCTAAAAATACAGAACTTTTATTGTGCTTGGCCATTTTTCGAGGTCTGACACCTACACGCAACTTGAGGAAAGCTGCAAACACAACTAAACTGAAATGTCGGAAATTCACAGAATGTGGCCTTCCCAGAGTAGTGAGAGTACCCAGACACTGCCATTGGCCGTGTCTGGGTACTCTCACTACTCTGGGATGGCTACATTCTGTAAATTTCTGTAGCAAGAGAGTATTTAATAAAAAAAAACGAAAAACCTTAGATTACGGGATGTCGACGGTTTCGGTTTCAGTTTTTTAAAAAAAACTAAAAACCTCGGTTCGGTTTCGGTTAACCTACAGCTCTAATTTCTTTAACTACCACACTGTTCTCTGACTACTTATGCTTTACCATCTTGTTCTCTCTGGTTTCAGCCTAAATCAAAACAAAATAATTATTACGCTTTTATTATGGTGACACTAACTATTAATCTTTCCTACATCACGCATCCCCCAAAATGCAATCGCCAATATTCATCCCCCAAAACATGCATCCGCCAAATTATGGTATATAAAGCTGAGCCAAAGTAGTCTCTATTTGCCTCTGATGAAGTTCACTATAAGGATGAAACTGGTAAGGTTAGACAAGCAACCAGTACAGGTTAACAGAAAGCTGAGATCCTCTCGAAAGCTTCAGAACCCATATTTATAGAGGAATAATTGACTAGGATAACTGATTAGTTGGAGGTTTAATTAGCTAGGATAACTGATTAGTTTTTTAATCAATTAGCTGTCAGCTTTTTGATTAGTTTATTCCAAAAATATCATGGTATCTCAAGTCAAAGCATCATTTAAAGATGTCATTGAAAATATTGTGTAGCAGTAACTTGGATTCTAGAAACAGTAGTTATAGAATGCACCTGACCATTTAGTGATATAAGTGGTCTACATTCATTATGTCTAGTGTGGCGCATGTTACAGTAGAACACACTCAATGAGATATCTCTTAATTGAATAACCCTGTTAATTGAATATCCAAACACAAAACCATTTACCATACCTTCAGTACAAATCTGACGTATTAAATGCATATAGATTATAGAGCAAACTTCTGTTAATTGAATAAAAAATCTTGTATAAGGCCACACAAAGTAGATCATTTGTTTCTCGGGCCATTATTTGTGAAATTGCATGCAGGCGAGCGGTTTTTTATTTTATTTTTTATTTCAGTAATTACTTTTTTACCATCAAAAGTTCATGTTCTTGGTTCAAGTTTTAGGCCTCATAATCTACAGAATAGCATGGGTGGTGGTGTATTTCATCCCTTGAGTGCAAGAAGACTTTGCAATGCTAAAGCATTGCAAAGCCTTCTTGCACTCAAGGGACAAATTCATCAATTTTTTTAACTTGGATAAAATATCAGACATAAACCATTTAATTTTTATTTTTTTAACTTTAAATTGGTTATAAAAAGAGAGCATGCGGTAGCCAAAAGGACCATGCGGGAGGGCCTGAGAAACAGATTTTTTATTTTTTTTAGGCCTAATGTTAAAAAATTACCCTGTCACCAGATTGTCCTTATTTGTAGACCTACTAGGCCTGTGTAGATCCAATACAGGCATTTAATATATTATATCTTTTTGACCTAGCTCTACAAGCTCTGTCAAATAAGATATAATAGAATAAAAACTAACTTTATCTCCAGAATGCAGTAAGTGATCATGTCCCTGTTAATTGAATACTCCTATTAATTGAATATCTAGTTACCCAGTAAGTAAGACACTTTGGGTTGCAACCCCCACCCCCAACTCTCCAGCACAAAGCTTACTATGCTGCTGCATATACAGCCAGACTTGACATCTGTGAACTAAATGTACACACCAATTGATCTTTTTCAGTTTTGAGTAACTGGCTTCTTTACCAGAAAGTGCCTCATCTGCACATGTAATTCTTTCCTAATAGTTTGAGTAACTGGCCTGTTTACCAGAAAGTGCGTCGTCTACACATGTAATTCATTCCTAATAGCTTGAGTAACTGGCTTTTTTACCAGAAAGTGCCTCGTCTACGCATGTAATTCATTCCTAATAGCTTTGAGTAACTGGCTTGTTTACGAGAAAGCGCCTCATCTACGCATGTAATTCATTCCTAATAGCTTTGAGTAATTGGCTTGTTTACAAGACAGTGCGTCGTCTACGCATGTAATTCATTCCTAATACAGTGGAGCCCATTTAACTGGATAGCTCTTAATTGTATATCCCTGTTAATTGAATATAATTTTCAAACACAAAACCATTTACCATATCTTCAGTACAAATTTGATCTTTTAATTGCATATGGGTTGTAGAGTAAACTCCTGTTAATTGTATAAATTTTTGTAATATGTTGAAAAAATTACTGTGACACGCACCAAATTCCCCTTATTTATCAACCTTTTTGGCCTCACTACATCCAATACAGGCATTTATTCTATTATATCTTGTTTGACAGAGCTCTATGAGCTCTGTCAAACAAGATATAATAGAATAAATACTCAGTTTACCTCCAGAACACAGGACACTGGCCAAATCCCTGTTAATTGTATACTCCTGTTAATTGAATAATTTTCACTGCCAAAATGGATATTCAATTAAGAGGATTCTACTGTATCATCTTTTACTGTATTTCAGGAGGAATATTTCAATACAAGGATACAATACAGTGGTTATTAGAAATGTTGCTGCTTCTGCAACAAAAGGTAATCTTTACAATACAGTACTGTCATTAGAGAAGTGTCCTGAGAATTTCAACCGGATCACGTCTTAATTGTGATCAGACTTTACCGCCTGCTTTTCTTTCGCAACACTCTATTGGATATCATCTGTTGAGAAGACAAACACAAAAATTTGGCATCTCTGATTGTATTTCTGTTTGTTTTTGATGACGAGGTCTTTAGAGCTGAAATGGTTAACCCTTTACCTAACCTGAAAAGCAGACGACACTTACAAAAAAAATTCTTGAATAACTGATTTTTTTCATTTTTTGTCTCAAAAACATAGGTTATGACCCCTCGTTGGAATGAGCTCGACGAGCTCGTTCCAACGAGGGGTCATAACCTATGTTTTTGAGAAAAAATAATGAAAATTAATTGGCGATTTTTGAGAATAGCGCTGGCCGGTTTTGGCCGTTACGTTGTGTAAAGGGTTAAAGAATTTTCTTGATCGATTAATCATATGGATTAACCTTGGTTAACCAATTAACCCTTTACCCAATGAATCGCCCACATCCGCCCGTGTAATATGCAAATTCAGCAGCTGAAGAAATATTATTTTTCGAAAAATTTCAACAAAACCATATCATGTGACCCCTCTTTGGAACGAGCTCGTCGAGCTCGTTCCAAAGAGGGGTCACATGATATGGTTTTGTTGAAATTTTTTGAAAAAATTAAAAAAATGATATTTAAAATAATAAATTTTGAAATCGTCTGCATTGGGTAAAGGGTTAATCACTTGCCCTAATAGGTAGCTGAATAACTGCTGTACTGTTGATAATTTTCAGTATTAACCTTTTACCCAACGTAATGTTCAAAACTAGCTAGTACTGTATACAAAAATCTCCATTCAAATTTTATTATGCTTTCAAGTTTTGCTTATGACCCTTCACTGGAATGAGCTTGTTCCACTGAGGAGTCATAAGCTATGTTTTTGAGACAAAAATTGAAAATTTTTAGCAATTCAAGAATTTATTTTGCAAAAATCGTCTGGTATCCAGCTACTGATACAGTATAATGATCATGCAAGTGAACAAGTATGTCAGCATGTAACTTTCATGCTTTACTCTGTCTCATATAACTGATATGAGTCAGTGTAACAAAGTTTGCCTCTTTTGGAGCAAGTTTGTTAACCCATAAAGTACAGTTTTTCAAAAGTGACGGTTTATTGATCAATTATTTTTTGGATCGATCAAGATATTGATCATTGATTAATCGGTTAACCGTTTCACCTCCAACGATCTTAAATTTTCAATAATTGGGGTATAAATGTGTTGCGACTAGATCTAATTGAGAAGTATAAGTTGCTTTTGTAATCACATACTGGACATTCTGAAAATAGATTGAACCAAATCAGTAGGAATGAAATATTTGCTTTCACCTGATTATTATCCTGCTGAGTATTTTTTCATAAAATCAAGTCATGGCTGTTGTGAAGTAGCCATGCCTTGATTTGATGAGAAATTCTACTATCTGTTAGTGCTCAAACGACTAGTGAATTCCAAAGATGACTAGTCAATACCCAAAAGTCAAGTCGACTTCGACTAGTCATTGGTGATAACTTGTCTCCTTATAACAGTGTTGGTCTTCCGGTAGAGTGCTGAAGGTCCAAATTTGGCTTCACTTGGGCATTCATATACAGCAACTTACTGGAACATTATTCTGCTAATGTGCTTCTAATTACGCTAAGAGTGAAATTATATAGTCTTATTTAATTTGCCTTGTTGCGATTTATGGGAGAGTGCCTATAGGCACTCTCCCATAAATTGCAACAAGGCAAATTAATAACATATCCTGATAGCCCAAAATAATTCAGCACTCTACAAGTACCAGTTAAAACAAACTACTGTCACTACTATTAGATGGCAATAGATGTATACATTGATTGTCCAATATTGCTGTTCAAACTGTCTGACAGTGGCACAGAAGGGATAATATTTACCTAAAAGCTTGAACTCCTCCGACTAGTCGACTGCACAGTTGAGAGTCGACTACTGATTTGCTCAGAGTCGACATCGACTAGTCGACTAATCATTTGAGTACTACTCGCTGTCTTATCTGGTAAAGTGCTAAATTATTTTTGGCCATCAAAATTTGTTCACATGTGTTTGCCTTGTTACAATTTATAGGAGAGTGCCCACAGGCACTCTCCTAAAAATTGTAACAAAGCAAATCATAACAGACTAAATAATATCACCTCAAAGATAATATTAAGCACAGCACTTGAATTTGAGGCCTTTAAGTAGCAGTAGCAATGCTTGAGAATAAAGCCCAAATATGGGCTTCCAGCACTCTACCAGTTAACTGGGCTTATTCTAAAGTGCAGGTACCCCAACTTAAAGGCTACATATTCAGTGGATGCACTTCATATTATTTTTGAAATGATATTATTTTGTGTGTTAGGATTTGCCTTGCTACAATTTATGGGAGAGTGTCTATGACAGGCATGTCAACTGCTACCTGTGTGGGTAGTGGTACTGCTGGTTCCCTCATGCTCCAACTGGCACTAATACTAAAGCTTTTGTCCCGCCAGTACTGGGACAAAATTATTTTATGGGGAAATTCCTAACTGAATGAGGATAAAAAGGTTAATAATTGTGTATGGCACACTTACACGACATACTTTCAGCTTATTTGTGAACGAACATATCAAAACACTCTAAATGGGCATGTTCTTTCTGCACCACCACCCCGATAAGACCAATCATTTTAACTTTCCAAACGTGGCATCAATGATAACGAATGTACCATCATCGGCTACTTCAAAGAAATTATTCTGTGGCGATATCAAGGTTATCATAAAGCACGATTTTCATGCTTTATGATTACTTTGATATTGCTGCAGAATAATTGGTGCGATGCCATGTTTGTTTTATTCGATCTTGGGGACTGGGTCGGTTTAAATGCAAATTTCTCCCATCTGATTGTGATGTCACGCAATTGTTGACTTGTCCCGGTACCGGTTTTGACGGGACAGGCTCTCTCCCATCCTGGTACCAATTATGTTGATACCGGCGGTACTTTGACATGCCTGGTCTATGAGCACTCTCCCATAAATTGTAACAAGGCTGAAACCTGGAAACAAATTTTGATGACAAAAAATAATTTAACACCCAAGTAAAAGAAATAATTATTATGACTATTGTAGCTGTTTATAAGTAGGAAAGCCTGATGGTTGCTCACTGCTGCTTGTTGGCTTTGTTCTGGTACGCCAGCTACTTCCAATCATAAAACTGTCCAACATGATGTAACCCTGGTTATTGAAAGTGTCATTAAACCCCAATAAACAAAACAAAGATCTGTTTATAGGGATAAATTTTATTAACAAGAGAGAGTAAACTATCTCCACTAGGTAATGATATTTTTTGTTCAGGGCAGGAAAATCTGCTAGCCATCCCTTTAGATTCCCCCAAATTAACGCTGGTAAACAATATGCTCAAGTTACAAGAATCTGCCCAAATTAATGTGTCAGAAAAGTAGATTTAATTCTAGAATGAGTATAGATCAAAACCATACCAGCCGGGTGTTTAAATTTCATCCCCACATTCTAAGCTTAATTGTCCCTTTTACATGTAACTGTTGTGTAAGATACAGTGACATTCAACCTGTGATTATCTTGAGTACTTTCAGTTCCATAAGTACACACACCTGTTCCCACAATTTGAAAGTGCAAGAGTCCATCAAACTCACGGAATGAATATTGAATATTTTGACACATTTGTGTATATAATCTCATGCTTTCATGCAAATAAGTAATAAAACTACTCAAAATCCTTATAGAGAGAGTTTTTTTTTTTTTATTCTATCCATCCATTGTTTCCATCAAAACGCATTGTAAACTAATGAATATTAATAGGCTGTTCAATGGCAATGAAAATGTGGGTTAGAACACACCTGTCAAAAAAGTTTGGATTCCAGTTTTAAAAATCTGATAACCTGCAATCTCAAATCCACTTCAGAGATTTGTTATTTTAGAGAGAAAAATTGTTTTTTCAGTTTCCTGAAGCAGGAACTGAACCCTCAGATGCCAGAAAATTGCTTCTTTTAATTCTTGTCTAACGGGTCGAACCATGGTCAACACAGCAGGTCTTGGATTGACAAGGTGTGCCCAAATTAAGGGAATCAAAAGAGTCCTGCCAGCAGAACAGTAGTTAAGTGCATGCAAAGACCAAGGAGCCACCAGGGAGGTATTATTACTGATCCAAACTGTCCTGAGAGTGGCTTCGAAAGGTGAATCAGCTAATTGACCTGTCATTATTTTTGGAAAAGAAATTGTAAATAAAGCAAGACTCACAATGTAACCCTTATCCCTTTACCTAACGAATCGCCCGCAACCGCCCGCATAATTTTTAAATTAAACAGTTGAAAAAAATTAATTTTTCAAAATGTTTCAACAAAACTATATCATGTGACCCCAGCTCGATGAGCTCGTTCCAATGAGGGGTCACATGATATGGTTTTGTTGAAATATGTTTGAAAATTTTTAAAAAATAGTAATTAAAATAATAAATTTTGATATTCCTTGTGTTGGGTAAAGGGTTAAGGGCCCAATTCAGACTTCGATTACTTTTTATTACAGCAGAACAGGCACTCAACATGCAGTCTTTGGGTGAACTCTAAAATTTTATTCTGTATACCTCGACAGTTGTTTTTTGACATATCTTGGCTGCCTATGTAGGTAGCCAAGACTTTCCTAGAAATAACTGTAGGGCCACAGGAACTACTACACTGTCGGAGTGTCACAAAAATGTACAAAAAATCTTCAGGCCTTTAATTCTTAACCGGCTGAGTGGTGGTGCGTTGATGTTGCGGTAACCGGTTCTTGTCAGATCACCATAGTTAAGCAACGTCGAGCCCAGTAGTCCTTGGATGGATGACCGTCTGAGCGATTAATTTGGACTCCCGCATTGTGTCCTTGGGCAAGGCACTTGACCCTGATTATCCACGACAGGGGTACTATGACACTGTGTCCTGAGGTGTACTGCACATCGATGGTGCGCATGTCTTCAACCAATCTAACCCTGCCTGTGCTGAGTTACAATGTTGGGTTGCTGGCGGCTGCTCGTTGTTGCTCGGTGGTTCTCTCCGGGTACTCCGGCTTCCTCCACTTGTAAAACTGTCACCGACACCGTATGACCTTGGCTGTTAATGTGTCGTTAAACCTTAATAAATAAATAAATAACCGGCTGAGTATTTTCAAAATATTTTTCATCAGATCTAGTCATGGTTGCTCTGAAGCAGCCATGACTAGATTAATAAAAACGTTCATTTAAATTTAACTTTAGAAATCATTGGTCATGAAATCCATACATTTATATGGGAAAACTTTGTTAAATAAATTTTACTTATTTCTCATGAGATTTCATGTCGTGTCTAGGAATAACTGCCAGCAGCCCGTAAGGAGTTAAGGGTTAACAAATTCATAATAACATATTTGCTTAATTCGCCCAGAGCTGGTTATAAATAATGCCATTCAGATTTTGATATTTTAAAAATGTTTGCCTCGAAGGAATATTTTGTGACTCCTGACCTATGTCATATACATTGTGTCCTTAGGCTAGACACTTAATTTGGATTGCCCACATAGGGGCACAGCTGTGATGTTTACTAAAGCCTACTGCAGGTTGATGATGCACATCCATTCAACTTCTGCTAACTCTGCTTGTGTGTAGTTAGAAAATTGGAGAGTTGCTTTGAATTGGTGGCTGCTTGCCCCTGTCAGTAAACCCCAATAAATAAACTGACAAACTTAGTAGCTGGTGAATACAATCAACATTGCTTCGGCGTAAATAGTCAGAACGCACTGCGTGTTTGAATCGGAGATTGTTTTAGATAACGAGTTGGGATGGTGTAGTCATATTTTGCGAGAGCTGTAGGCTCGAGCGAAATATGACTACGCCATTCCACCGAGTTATGTAAAACACCCACCGATTCAAACACACATTGCATTCTGTGTTTATTACACATCCCACACATTAAAATTCATGTAAATAAACAAATTTTAATTCCTATATTTAAACCGAAAGGTGAAGAGTCTGTTTGTTTTGTTTGAAGCTGTTGGCTTAATGATCAAATGGATCGATAAAAAATCAAAACAACTTTTTGAGAATCAGTCTAAACTACATTCGTTATCTTTTCTATTGGGCATGTTTGTTGAAATTCGTATCGTTGTTTCTCGTCGGCTGGTGTCCATTCATGGCTATTACTATTAGTAAAAATATAAGTACAAATTTGGGCAGATTTGCAAAACAGCTGGGAAAAACTTTTAAAAGAAGTTCAAAGCATGTCAGGATGTCCGAAGATTTACCGAAATGAATTTGACCAATTTTTATCTGATAACCATAGAGTATAACAACCGTTGTATATACTTGAAGTATACACAAAGGGGGTTGTATATAATTATAATTTATGCGAACGACCTCTGACCTCTTTCAATTCCATTTTCATTCATTCATTCATTCATGAAACATCGTTATATCACAGGGCAGGTTTTAATTGTACGCTTATTGCACTTTGTCAAAATCCTCTGATGGTGTCATTTCTTATTTATTTTGCTTCAATAAAGGCAACCTAAAATTTTGCTTCAAAACATTGTAGAAATTACTTGAATGTTAATAGTAATTAGTATGCGGCGACTGCGAACTATTTATAGTCACGGCCTCGATCAAAAGTACTCGCGGAACTGCGCTAATTAAAAGTTCGTCTGCTCTACCTGAAAAAAAAAACACTTCGTAAAAATTGTAAACAAACACAAAATTATTTGTTATATTGGGACTACAGCATAAAACACGGAAGAAAACTGGAACTATGTCAAAAAAAGAATAACTCTACTGAAACACCATTTTGTTACTGTTAATAAAATAGTTGAAATTTATTTTGTTCCAGCGCAGTTACATGATGCAAGAAGTGCAATCGCACTTTACAATCGCCGTCATCGATTTTGTAATGTAAGGGACACAACTCTATGCGTCTTGTCGTATTTCTTTTGTCTCGTAGACTGGTTTTCTTTGGAGGCCCGTGGGAAGCATATATAAGTCGGGTAGACGCACGAGACGGGTGTCTGTTTGTTATCAGATAAAAACAATAAACATATAGTGTGTTTTTATACCCCCGCTTCGAAGAAGTGGGGGCTATATAGGAATCGCCCTGTACGTCCGTCCATCCGTCCGTCCGTCTTTCCGGACATGAAATTCTTGTGTGTGCAACTCCTCCTACATTTATCAATCAATTTGGACAAAACTTTTCAGACATCATCACTACTAAGTGAACATGCGCATATTCCAAGAATTTTGATCTGTGACAATTTTAACCAGGTTATCTCCCTTTGACTTAGATTTATTGTGTCTTTCCATCCAAACAAATTCTTGTGTGCGCAACTCCTCCTACATTAATGAACCGATTTTGATGAAACCTTTCAAACATCATCTCTACTAAGTGAACATGTGCATATTCCAAACTTTTTAATCTGCGACAATTTTAACCAGGTTATCTCTCTTGAACTTTGATTTAATATGGGTTTCTACATGAAATTCTTGTGTGTGCAACTCCTCCTACATTTATCAATCAATTTGGATAAAACTTTTCAGACATCATCACTACTAAGTGAACATGCGCATATTCCAAGATTTTTGATCTGCGACAGTTTTAACCAGGTTATCTCCCTTTGACTTAGATTTATTATGTCTTTCCGTTCGAACAAATTCTTGTGTGCGCAACTCCTCCTACTTTAATGAACCGATTTTGATGAAACCTTTCAAACATCATCTCTACTAAGTGAACATGTGCATATTCCAAACTTTTTGATCTGCGACAATTTTAACCAGGTTATCTCTTTTGAACTTTGATTTAATATGGGTTTCTGCATGAAATTCTTGTGTGCTCAACTCCTCCTACATTTATCAATCAATTTGGACGAAAGTTTACAGACATCATCACTACTAAGTGAACATGCGCATATTCCAAAATTTTTGAGCTGTGGCAATTTTAACTAGGTTATCTCCCTTTAACTTAGATTTATTATGGGTTTCTACATGAAATTCTTGTGCGTGCAACTCCTCCTACATTTATCAATCAATTTGGACAAAACTGTTCAGACATCATCACTACTAAGTGAACATGCGCATATTCCATGATTTTTGATCTGCGACAATTTTAACCAGGTTATCTCCCTTTGACTTAGATTTATTATGTCTTTCCGTTCGAACAAATTCTTGTGTGCGCAACTCCTCCTACATTAATGAACCGATTTTGATGAAACCTTTCAAACATCATCTCTACTAAGTGAACATGTGCATATTCCAAACTTTTTGATCTGCGACAATTTTAACCAGGTTATCTCTCTTGAACTTTGATTTAATATGGGTTTCTGCATGAAATTCTTATGTGCGCAACTCCTCCTACATTTATCAATCAATTTGGACGAAAGTTTACAGACATCATCACTACTAAGTGAACATGCGCATATTCCAAAATTTTTGAGCTGTGGCTATTTTAACTAGGTTATCTCCCTTTAACTTAGATTTATTATGGGTTTCTACATGAAATTCTTGTGCGTGCAACTCCTCCTACATTTATCAATCAATTTTGACGAAACCTTTCAAACATTATCACAACTAAGTGAACATACGCATATTCCCAAATTTTTGATCTGCGACAATTTTAACCAGGTTATCTCCCTTTAACTTGGATTTATTATGGGTTTTCAAATGGGATTCTTGTGTGTGCAACTCCTCCTACATTAATGAACCGATTTTGAATACATGTTGCACATTGTAAATGTGTTTTTCCAAATGTAAACCATATATGTGTGGGCTCTTTAAGTATTCAGTGCTGTTCTGTGGAAGGCCACATGCAAATACAAATTTCAACAACAAAAAATGATCTTTATGTATACATTTCCTTATGGCCTTCGCCTACATGATCAGAAGTGCATTCCTCTAAAAACCCAAAGCGGGGGTATTAATCACCTTCAGTGATAGTTCTAGTTATATCTGTGTTATACAACTCGTTGAAATATGGTTTATTTTTTCTCGGCGAAGCCTCGAAAAAATAAACCATATTTCAACTCGTATAACACAGATATAAAAACACACTATATGTTTATTGTCTATATATATAACGGTACCCGCAGTCAAGACAGCCACAGGACTGGGTAAATGTTGTGGTTGGAACTGATTGTTTTTTTTAATATTATCTCACTTTTGGTTAACTAATTTTTTGTGAAACGACTTGATTTTGGTTTGGACGTTTTCATTTTCACACTACATGACAGACGATCGATAACTGTATAACGAAATTTGGAAACTTTCTAAGTGTACCAGTAACTAATGACTTGACGGGAAAGGAACTACATGTAGTATAAACGGTGCTGGGAAAAATGTTCCAGCTTGTACATCACCAGTTGAATACAAGAACTTCTGTGTCATGCGGCGATTCCTTTAAATACAAGGGTTTGAAGTTTAATGGATGTGTAATAAAATCCATTGTCACACGTAAAATTCACCCTACCGATGTTAGTCATGATATTATCCATAAGAGACAACATTTCAGCTTGAAAGAGCGTTGTTAAAATTTAGGAATGCTCAAGAAAGACAAAGTTATATGGAGATTCACATTTTCACTTAGTTTAATTTAATTGTACATCAAGTTAAAAAATAACTAACTTGATGTGGATTCGGCAGTATGCTCTCAGCTTTTACAAGTCTGTTTCACACTTACATTATAGATATAAGAAAATGTTTGTACGAGTGTTGCTTACTAGTCATGTTAGGTAAAGGGTTAATTCTGGTGACATATTTTTTTAAATTTCAGCAACTACTGGTTTATATCATCTAGATGTGGATGTATTTCTTGAAATTGATTTGGATTCCACAGTGAATGCAACAGTCAAATTTAACTTCGCTGATGGAGCTGTTGTTGGGAAGAAACTTGTAACTCTGTCTTCAAAAGTACTATCAGTTCATTTTACGATTACCATTCCACAGGTAAAATAACACTTTATCCTCTAATTAGCATCAATACTTAGTGATATGTACAGTATGAGGAGATTGGATTGTAACTAAATCACCTACAGAGTGAAGTTATCACCCAAACTATAACTTTCAAATTTTGAACATATGGACAAAAAACACAAGCAATGTTTCAGCCAATGGACCTCCTGGTTTAACCCGGAGGTCCATTGGCTGAAACTTTGCTTGTGCTTGTTATGCTTTGCAACAAATTTGCAATTATTGTTTGGGTGGAATCTCCACTCTGCAGGTGATTTAGTGATAATACACTCCCCACTTACTGTTCAGGCCTGGAAGTAAGCAATCTGTCATTTGCAGAATGAGGTCCCCAGGGGAGGAATTTGCTAATTCTATCCCATACAATGGGCTAGAATCCACCAATTTATCCTCTTTGTACCTCTTGCTGTTTAGGCCTGAGATCTTGATTCAGATTGAGATTCACAGAGGATAAATTTAGTAATACTACCCTGCTGTGCAGAGTGGCGTCACCAAATTCCCTTTCTGCGGATCTCATTTCTGCAGGTCACAAGTCGGCTTATTTCCAGACATGGATATATCTTTTTTTTTAAATATATTTTATTTAACCCTTACAAGCCTAATTCTGACTTTAATCACTATTTTTCTTCAACAAAACAAGTGGCCCAACATGCAATGTTTGGGTAAGCATGCAAATTAAAAAGTACCTTGTCAGTTGTTTCCAAATAAATCTTTCCAAAAATCAACTGCAACTCACAGGATGTGGGCTGACAAAGCATACAGTATGGCCACCGTGGAATGGTCACTTACTATGGGTGGACAATATTTCCATGGATGCATTAATATTGCATTCAAAACACCGATTAGAATAATAATCATCAAAAATTTAATTAATGAAACTTGGGCAAGGCACTTAACCCCGATTGTCCACATGGGGGCACGATGATGCCGTGTACTAAGTCGTACTGCACGTCGATGGTGCGCATGTCTTCAACCAATCTAACCCTGCCTGTGCTGCAGTGCGGAGTTACGATGTTGGGGAGCTGGCAGCTGCTCGTCGTTGCTCGGTGGTTCTCTCCGGGTACTCCGGCTTCCTCCACCTGTAAAACTGTCACTGTCATGATTAGCCATTGTGCATAAGTATGTGACCTTAAACACCAATAAATAAATTAATGAAGCACTGGGTACAACCCGGTGCTTTATTAATTAAAATATTGATGATGATTTTTATTACCTGGTAAATGCAGACATGGACATCACTGTCCACATGTGGATTATAACCGGTACCTAGAGAATGTACAGTAGCAAAATTGTATAAAAATCTCCAAGCCCCAAGGGTTAAAAGAGCTAAAAGCCTCTTGAGTAGATGTATGTATTAAGGCCTAAAACAATTAAAAATCTGTTTCACAGGCCCTCTCACATGGTCCTGTTGGTTGCCGCATGCTCTCTTTTTTAACCAGTGCAAACTTAAAAAAATTAAAAATTAAATGTTTTATGTCTGATATTTTACACAAGTTCAAAAATTGATAAATTTGTCCCTTGAGTGCAAGAAGGCTTTGCACTGCTTTAGCATTGCAAAGTCTTCTTCCTCTCAAAGGACGAAAAATACACCACCACCCATGCTATTCTGTAGATTATGAGGCCTAAAACATAAACCAAGAATATGAACTTTTGATGGCAAAGAAATAATTACCAGAAAATAAATAAAATAAAAAAACGCTCACCCGCATGCAATTTTACCAATAATATCCTGAGGGTCTATCTAGTTGTTTGCACCACTGTTCTAGATTGTATTAACATGTTCTTTGCTCAGCAGTAGATTAACAGGCCTGGAAATAAGGAATCAGGTTTGTAATCTATCCAGATCCATTTTGGGATCATAATAGGCGTACCCTGTTGTCTAAAGTTGCCCTATCATTTATATTTCATCACTTTTTGTGTCATTTTTTTATACCCCCGCAAACAAAGTTTGGGGGGGTATGTAGGAATCACCCTATCTGTCTGTCCGTCCGTCTGTCCATCCTTATTGTCGCAACTTTTGTCGCAATTTTCATGAAACTTTACACAATGGAAGAACTCCATATGAAGATGTGCATGAAGCAATATAATTCTGTTCTCACAGGCGTGGGGGGTATCACTTTGTGAGCTTGCTCACAGTACCTCTAGTTTTTAAATAAAGTTGATTTTAGTCTGAAACTAAAGTGTTCATGTGATTTTTTTCCATCATGATGTTGAATGACATTGAATTGGCACTGTTATTAAGCTGTGGGAAGTTTCTGGGCTGAAGACGTTTACAGGGTGATTTGTGCCTTGGATGAATCAAACCCTTTATGAATGGGATGTGAAAGTCAAGATCTGATTCATCCCGGGTATGAATCATCCAGGGACTTGAGGAGCGATGGCTTAGTAGGTAGGGGTGCCGGCTGCAAACAGAGAGGTCCTCGGTTCGAAATCCCACCTGCAGCAACCGCGTTGTGTCCTTAGGCAAGACTCTTTATCCCCATTGCCCATGTGGGGACACGGTGATGTTGTGTACTAAGGCATACTGCATGTCGATGGTGCACCTGTCTTCAACCAATGCTAACCCTGCTTGTGTGGAGTTAGTATGTTGGGGAGCTGACAGTTGCTCGATGGTTCTCTCCAGCTAATCCGGCTTCCTCCACCCGTAAAACTGTTCTGGTCATGATCAGCCATTGTTCAGAAATATGTGACCTTAAACACCAATAAACAAATATATAAATAATAAATTCAGGGATTCAGTTGCCTCTGAAAAGGTCTGAATCATCAAAAGGTCTGTATCATCCAAGGTGTCCACAAAGTGTGCAAACCATCAATTCATCCCCAAAATTGCACAACTCATACCCATGTTTGTTACAGCATTAAAATTTAAACCCCCAGAAAGTTTGATGGCCCATTCTTCAAGTTTTATACTATTGTTTTGTCAATTTGCAAATTATGAACTGAAAATTACTGTGAACCTTTGTCATTTTAATGGTATAAAGTTGGGACTGAAATTATATTTTTAGAAGAGCTCTATTTCCAAATAACCAGCCTTCGGCAATTTTGCATTATAGCATTGTTCCCCTGTTTTAACATGGGTGAAAAGTAGGTGATCAGGCATATCAAGGGAGCTCAGCATGTGCAGCATTCCTCAAATCAAGGTGGAAATCGACCATTTAAAATAATTAATTCAGTAGATTTTGTCACACTTGTCAGTAGAGTTTGCCATAGAAATCTCTTTTAGGAGATTATTAGTTACCCCGTGTCTGATCACGTGGCACGGGTTTTTACCTACCTAAATCCAGCCGTATCCCATGAGGCCAAAGGCCTCATGGGATACGGCTGGCTTCGGGTAGGTAAAAACCCGTACCACGTGATCAGACACAGGGTAACAAATTTATCTATTGACTTTCCATTTTAGAAGTACAATCTATTTCATGTGTGAACACACACAGCATGAGATCTTTTATCTTCCATTGTTGAGCCATGCAGGTTTCTGTGGAATTTTTGTGCAAAGGAGTTTTTGTGAAAATATGCCGATATGACTAGTATAAAAAAATTATTGAATTTCTTTTTTTCTTTTTTGTCTCAAAAACATAGCTTATGAACCCCACATTGGAGGGTACTCGACAAGCTCATTCCAATAAGGGGTTATGAGCTATATTTTGGAGATAAAAAATTAAAATATAATACATGTACACTGTAAAACTGGAATGACGCATCTTCTACGGGGTATGGACAATTTGTAGATTTCGGAACGAGGCTTCCGCTGGGTATGGGAAATTTGTCAGTGGCTGGGCAGACGTATCGTGGGTTTCAATGAATATGGTCTCATACCATGTATCTATCAACCAATCAAATCAAAAAATTCACTTTAGTCAATACATAATGGGTAGTACAGAAAGTTTCCAATAAAATATTGGTTGAGTGTTTGATTACAGAGAAAAACAGCATATTAATATACTACAGAATAAACTGAATTTCAACATATCTATATAAGAAGCAATGTGTATTAACCAGGCCTGGCAATCTAGAAAATCAAGGAGTGCAAAACAGTTGCCCTCCTCAGATTACTTGGGAGTGCAATTGCATCTGAAATTTTCAATGTAAAAACTTGTATGCTATTTTGGTTATACAGTGGAGCCCACTTAATTGGATATCTCTTAATTGTATATCCATGTTAATTGAATATAATTTTCAAACACAAAACCATTTACCATATCTTCAGTACAAATTTGATCTGTTAATTGCATATGGGTTGTAGAGTAAACTCCTGTTAATTGTATATAAATTTTTGTAATATGTCAAAAAAATTGCTGTGACACACACAAAATTCCCCTTATTTATCAACCTTTTTGGCCTCACTACATCTGACACACACAAAATTCCCCTTACTTATCAACCTTTTTGGCCTCACTACATCCAATACAGGCATTTATTCTATTATATCTTGTTTGACAGAGCTCGATGAGCTCTGTCAAACAAGATATAATAGAATAAATGCTCAGTTTACCTCCAGAACACAGGAAACTGACCAAATCCCTCTTAATTGTATACTCCTGTTAATTGAATAATTTTCCCTGGCAAAATGGATATTCAATTAAGAGGATTCTACTGTATTCACTTCAAGGTATTAATATTGTGACTGAACTACATTCAGCTACTAGTGAAAAAATCGGCACACGCATCTTCTCATTATTCAAAATGTTGCATTCAATTCTTATGTGACTGTCTTCTACACTAAAAAATGTATTGAAATGCAACACAGTATGGGGGGTCATGAATTATTGCGAATCAATGCAACATTGACAAATCGTCCCCTGAGTTCCAAAGTGTTCTATGTGCCAGTAGGCTGCCAGTAGGGACATAGAACACAGTGGAACTCAGGGGACAATTAATGATAATAGATTTTAAAGGCAGTCCCAAACATGTCTGGCATTCCAGAAAATCAAGGAGTGCAAAAAATTGCCCTCCTCAATTTTTTTCTAGGCGTGCAGCACTCCTGTACTCCTAAAGAATGCCAGGCCTGATTAACTAATTTTTTCATGTTGTGGTTAATTGTTATATTTGATTAGGTTAATATAATGATTTCAAATACCTCTTTGTGATAAAAAGAGAAATGGTATTTCCAACTTGCTCCTTCCGATAATTTCCCTGTTTCAATGTTTTATTACATGAACAAATAAGTTAATGCACATTGTTTATATATATGTATGTTGAAATTAAATGTATTTTGCTGCATATGAATATGCTGTTTTTCTTCAAAACATATGTAATAAAGCAAGGAATTTGCAAACCATTTTTTCTGTCATAATAATAAAACAACAATTGACTTTCCTTGAGGTTGATACAAGGAATTATCAACCCAAGTAAAGTAATAACTTCTCTCAGGTTGATAATTCCTTGTTTCAGTCTGAAGGAATGTCAATAATTGTGTAATAGGGATCTATCAAACCTCTCCATGTAGGCTACCGCAGCAAGAGAAATATTTGGGTTCAGATTCTGATTCAAAAGGTTTGGATGGAACAGTAAAGTCAAAATCACTTTTCACTTCCATCAGTAGTCAAGTGCAGTCGTGAACGGTTCGCAGGTTACATTTTTTTAAATCATCATAACCATTCTTAACTTATTTCCAGGCCTGGAAAATATTTATATAAAATATTTTTGTTACAATTTTGTGAACAGGTCACTCTCCAGTAAATCAAAACAGTTATTTATGGACAAAATATTGTTTAGTAGTATATCTAGTATCAATAAGGCCACACAAAGTAGATCTTCTGTTTCTCAGGCCATTATTTGTAAAATTGCATGCGGGCAAGCGGTTTTTTATTTTATTTTTTATTTCAGTAATTACTTCTTTGCCATCAAAAGTTTATGTTCTTGGTTCAAGTTTTAGGCCTCATAATCTACAGAATACCATGGGTGGTGGTGTATTTCATCCCTTGAGTGCAAGAAGGCTTTGCAATGCTAAAGCATTGCAAAGCCTTCTTGCACTCCAGGGACAAATTCATCAATTTTTTTTACTTTGGTAAAATATCAGACATAAACCATTTAATTTTTATTTTTTTCAAGTTTAAATTGGTTATAAAAAGAGAGCATGCGGCAACCAAAAGGACCATGCGGAAGGGCCTGAGAAACAGATTTTTTATTTTTTTAGGCCTAACCAATGGTTTTAGAAGTGAACATTTCCCATAATGTAGTTCAAAATTTAATCAACTATACCCTGTTTGACAGCACTCTGTCAAACAAGGTACAGTTGGTTAACCCTTTACCTAACATGAAAAGCAGACGACACTTGCAAAAGAAATTCTTGAATAACTATTTTTTTTAATTTTTTGTCTCAAAAACATAGGTTATGACCCCATGTTGGAACGAGCTCAGTGAGCTCGTTCCAACGAGGGGTCATAACCTATGTTTTTGAGACAAAAAATGAAAATTAATTACCGATTTTTTAGAATAGCGCTGGCCGGTTTTGGCCGTTACGTTAGGTAAAGGGTTAAATATTTGTCCTACAAGTGCAAAATAGTGTCATAGAAGAGATTTCCATGTGAAACATGGTGATGAGACAGATTTTCTATGACAAGGTAAGTGCCTGAGAAACCTTAAAAAAATTTTAATATCCTTACTAGAAAAAAATTATTTTTTGTTTCTCAGAATTTCACCATCCGTGAGTGGTGGCCTAATGGTTATGGTGAACAGAAACTGTACAATCTGTTGGTATCGGTACACAGTGAAAATGAAGTAGATTCTCGTCAGATAAGGATTGGATTCAGAACTGTTGAACTTGTACAAAATCCCGTCAGTAACATTACAGAACAAGGTACAGTTATCTCACAAACCCTTTTAACCCTTTATCCAACGCAGACGATTTCAAAATTTATTATTTTAAATATCATTTTTTAAATGTTTTCCAAAAATTTTAACAAAACCATATCACGTGACTCCTCTTTGGAATGAGCTCGACGAGCTCGTTCCAAAGAGGGGTCACATGATATGGTTTTGTTGAAATTTTTCAAAAAATAATATTTTTTCAGCTGCTGAATTTGCATATTATGCAGGTGGATACGGGCAATTCGTTGGGTAAAGGGTTAACTGCATATAGTTCTCAAACACCAAGGCATTTATCATTACTTTAGTACAACTGTTAATTCTATATAGAGTAGAGAGTAAATATCTGTTAACCCTTTATCCAATGCACATAATATCAATATTTGCTTTTCTATTTATTTTTAGCGGCGGTGAACAGCCTAATATGTGGCAGTCTTGGTTGGTTGGTCGGTCAGTCTGTTGAACTGTCGGTCTATGACCGCGTTGTTTTTAAAGTCAATAACATTTAAAATACTTGTTGAAATAACATCTTATATGGTATGCAAGTGTATCTATTGATGTCTAGCCCCTTGCTCACTGCAGGTGTTATTATCTCCATCCCATGCAAAGTTTGGCGGGGGATTTAGAAATGGATCCCATCCGTAATTTGAACAAATGTAATCAGATTTTTACGAAACTTGCTATAGGCATACATTGTGAGACAATCTTGATCAAGTTTGATATTCGCAAAGTTTCCTTAACTTTTGTAGGAGTTATGCACCTTTTTGTTTGAAATTTGGAAGTTTGTCTGTTAATGACTGCTTTTGTAGTAGTTATGCCTCCTTTTGTTTGAAATAAATGATAATGACTTTGTGAACGCGATGAACCGAACAAATGTAATCAGGTTTTTTTGAAACTTGCAATAAGCATACATTTGGAGAATAGCTTGGCCAAGATCGGTATTCACCAGATTTTGTAAGCTTTTATTGGAGTTGCCACTTTTTGGGGAACTTGGTGTTTGTCTTCTAATGACATTGTGAACACAATAACTTGAACACCTTTTCTCAGTTTATATCATTTTGTCAGGTGTACAGGCTAGTGCTCAAACGACTAGTGAATTCCAAAGTCGACTAGTCAATACCCAAAAGTCAAGTCGACTTCAACTAGTCATTGGGGATAACTTGTCTCCTTATAACAGTGTTGGTGTTCCGGTAGAGTGCTGAAGGTCCAAATTTGGCTTCACTTGGGCATTCATATACAGCAACTTACTGGAACATTATTCTGTTAATGTCCTTCTAATTATGCTAAGAGTGAAATTATATAGTTTTATTTAATTTGCCTTGTTGCGGTTTATGGGAGAGTGCCTATAGGCACTCTCCCATATTATTATTATTATTTATTGGTGTTTAAGGTCACATATTTCTGCACAATGGCTAACCATGACCGTGACAGTTTTACGGGTGGAGGAAGCCAGAGTACCCGGAGAGAACCACCGAGCAACGGCGAGCAACTGTCAGCTCCCCAATATACCAACTCCACACAAGCAGGGTTAGCATTGGTTGAAGACAGGTGCACAATCGACGTGCAGTACGCCTTAGTACACAGCGTCACCGTGCCCCCACGTGGGCAATGGGGTGAAGTGTCTTGCCCAAGGACACAACGCGGTTGCCGCAGGTGGGATTCGAACCGAGGACCTCTCGGCTTGCAGCCTGCACCTCTACCAACTGAGCCACCGCGCCCCCACTCTCCCATAAATTGCAACAAGGCAAATTAATAACATATCCTGATAGCCCAAAATAATTCAGCACTCTACTAGTACCAGTTAAAACAAACTACTGTCACTACTATTAGATGGCAATAGATGTATACATTGATTGCCCAATATTGCTGTTCAAACTGTCTGACAGTGGCACAGAAGGGATACTATTTACCTAAAAGCTTGAACCCCTCCGACTAGTCGACTGCACAATTGAGAGTCGACTACTGGTTTGCCCAGAGTCTACATCGACTAGTCGACTAATCGTTTGAGTACTAGTACAGGCCTGCTAATCCTGCATCTGCTGGTTGTGGTCAATTTTACCTTAATTCCTAAATTGTACAGGCCTGCTAGACATGTACTTGCTGATTGTGCTCAGTTTAGCCTTAATTTCTAAATTGTGCCTGCTTGACCTGTGCCCTCTGGTAGAAGAGTTCTTCCTTATGGCCTTAAGGCCTAAGAAAGTTAAAACTTTGTTTTTCAGGCCTTCTTGCATCATCCACTTCGCTGCTGGATGATCTATTTTTATAACCAATACAAACTTGAAAAAATAAAAATTAAATGGTTTATGTCTGATATTTTACCCATGTTAACCCTTTACCTAACGAATCGCCCGCATCCGCCCACGTAATATGCAAATTCAGCAGTTGAAAAAATATTTTTCAAAAAATTTCAACAAAACCATATCATGTGACCCCCCGTTGGAACGAGCTCGTTCCAACGAGGGGTCACATGATATGGTTTTGTTGAAATTTTTTGAAAAATTTAAAAAATGATATTTAAATTAATAAAGTTTGATATCGTCTGGGTTGGGTAAAGGGTTAATAAAATTGATACATTTGTCCCTGAGTGCAACAGGGCTTTGCAATGCTTTAGCATTGCAAAGCCTTGTTACACTCAAGGGCCGAAATACACCACCACTCATGGTATTCTGTAGATTATGAGGCCTAAAACATAAAACAAACCTAGAACCTGAACTTTTGATGGCAAAGAAATAATTACAAAAATAAAAAATAAAATCAAAAAAATGCCTGCCCACATTTTCCAAAAAAATGGCCGGAGAAACAAATATACTTTGTGAGGTTAACTTCAAAATTGTATTGGGCCTTCATGACCTGTGACTGCTTGGGTTTTAAATTGTAGAGAACGGGTAGTATGCATTTCTTCCTTAAATTCTAAATTGTATAGCTGTAGGATTGCTTGACTTGCTGCTGAGGTTCTAAATTCTACATGCCTGCTTGAGCTGTGCCTCCTGACACATACTATAGCTGTTGTCTTGTTTTGTTTACAGGTTTGACATTTTATTTCAAGATAAATGGTTTTCCAATATTCTTGAAAGGTTCCAACTGGATACCTGCTGATAGTTTCCAAGAGCGCATAACTCCAGATGTCATCCGCAATCTTCTTCAGTCTGCAGCTGATGTCCATATTAATTCCATGAGAGTGTGGGGAGGTGGTGTGAGTATAATATTGTATATCTTGAGCAGTGATGGTATTTCCTGGTACAGTAGAGCCCATTTAATTTGATACCTCTTAATTAAATAACCCTGTTGAGGCCCCACAAAGTATATCTGCTGCTTCTCGGGCCATTTTTATAAAATTGCATGTGGGCAGGCATTTTTTTCTTTTCTTTTTAGCTCACCTGACTTTCAGTCAGGAGAGCTATAGTGATCACTCACCGTCCGTCGTCCGTGAACATGGTGTTTGCGTCTTCTCCTCCCAAACCGCTGAACCAATTTAATTGATATTTGAGATAATAGTTTGTTATGACATCGCAATTTGATTTTGTTCAAATCAAGTTGCCTCGCCCATGGGTAGGGCCACACCCCAAAAGTGTGCTGAAATCTTTAAAAATCTTCTTCTCATGAACCAGCAGTAGCAGAGACTTGATATTTGGTGTGCAGCTTCCTTTTGAGGTGCAGACTCAGATTTGTTCAAGAGAAGTTTGTGGGGCTATACTTGGCATCGTTATGGGAGGGGCAAACTATTTGGCCCTGCCCAAAATTTCTATTTTCCAAACCAAGAGGCTGATTTGAACCAAATTTTATGTGAGGGCTTATTGGGTCATAAGTACCTAATTTTTTTTTCCCCGTAGCCCCATGGGAACTGCAGGAGCTAAAAATAGAAAAAAATTAAAACGCCCATATCTCCAAAACTGCACGGCACCGAGAATTTTTATTTGGTGTGAAGCTTCCTTAGGACCAACAGAAGAATTGGTAAAAAAAAATTGCCATCGGTTTTATCATAGGGTACAGTTTCGGGACTTTGAAAAAGTGCTGAGTCAGCACTTTTTAACACTGTAGGCAATGGGAAAAACATTAAAAAATCTTCTTCTCCAGATCCAGCAGGCAGAATCTTTTGATATTTGGTATGCAACATTGTAGGGTGGATCTGATTCAAGTTTGTTCAAATCGGCCCCTGGGTTCATATTTGGGCTCAGTATAGGAGCCAGATTTCGAACTTAGTGAATTTCAGGCAAATTTCTTAAAAAATCTTCTCCATATCCAGCAGCCAGAATCTTTTGATATTTGGTATGCAACATTGTGGGGTGGATCTGATTCAAGTTTGTTCAAATCGGCCCCCTGGGTTTATATTTGGGCTCAGTATAGGAGCCCAAATTTGAACTTACTGCATTTCAGGCAAATTTCTTTGAAAATCTTCTTCTCCAGATCCAGCAGGCAGAATCTTTTGATATTTGGTATGCAACATTGTGGGGTGGAACTGATTCAAGTTTGTTCAAATCGGCCTCTTGGGTTTATATTTGGGCTCAGTATAGGAGCCCAAATTTGAACTTAGTGCATTTCAGGCAAATTTCTTTGAAAATCTTCTTCTCAAGATCCAGCAGGCAGAATCTTTTGATATTGGGTGTGCAACATTGTGGGGTGGATCTGATTCAAGTTTGTTCAAATCGGCTCCCTGGGTTTATATTTGGGCTTAGTATAGGAGCCCAAATTTGAACTTAGTGCTTTTCAGGCAAATTTCTTAAAAAATCATCTTCTCCAGATCCAGCAGACAGAATCTTTTGATATTTGGTATGCAACATTGTGGGGTGGATCTGATTCTATTTTGTTCAAATCAGCTCCCTAGATTCATATTTGGTCTCACTATAGAAGTTCGAATTCGAACTTAGTGCATTTCAGGCAAATTTCTTCAAAAATCTTCTTCTTCAGATCCTGCAGGCAGAATCTTTTGATATTTGGTATGCAACATTGTGGGGTGGATCTGATTCCAGTTTTTTCAAATCGGCCACCTGGATTCATATTTGGGCTCACTATAGAAGCCCAAATTCGAACTTAGTGCATTTCATGCAAATTTCTTCAAAAATCTTCTCCAGATCCAGCAGGCAGAATCTTGTGATATTTAGTATGCAACATTGTGGGGTGGATCTGATTCAAGTTTGTTCAAATCGGCCCCCTTGGTTTATATTTGGGCTCAGTATAGGAGCCCAAATTTGAACTTAATGCATTTCAGGCAAATTTCTTTGAAAATCTTCTTCTCAAGATCCAGCAGGCAGAATCTTGTGATATTTGGTATGCAGCATCCTTAGGGGGATGAGATTCAAGTTTGTTCAAACCATGTCCCTAGGTCTATATTTGGGCTCAATGTGGGAGCTTGAATTGTAACTTTGTTCGAAATGAGGAATTTTCTTAAAAAATCTTCTTCTTCAGATCCAGCAGTCGGAATGGTTTGATATGTGGTGAGTAGCATCCTTGGGGGTGGGGGGGGGGGGGGGGATTCAAGTGTGTTAATGCCAAGTCCATGGGTCTGTATTTGGGCTCCTTGTGGGAGCCCAATTTATAACTTAGTCAATATGATGAATTTTTCTTTAAAAATCTTCTTCTTCAGATTCAGCAGTTGGAATGTTTTGATATTTGGCATGGAGCAACCTTAGGGGGCCGAGATTCACGTTTGTTCAAGCCAAGTCCCTTGGTTCATATTTGGGCTCACTATGGGAGCCTGAATGACAACTTAGTTCAAAATGAGGAATTTTCTTTAAAAATCTTCAGATCCAGCAGATGAATGCTTTTGATATTTTTTATGCAGCATCCTTAGGGGGTAAGATTCAAGTTTGTTCAAGCCATGTCCCTAGGTCCATATTTGGGCTGATTGTGGGAGCTTGAATTCTAACTTGGTTCAAAATGAGGAATTTTCTTTAAAAATCTTCTTCTTCAGATCCAGCAGTCGGAATGTTTTGATATTTGGTGTGCAGAATCCTTAGGGGTGTGAGATTCAGGTTTGTTAAAGCCAAGTCCCTGGATTTATATATGGGCTCCCTGTGGGAGCCCGAATTATGACTTAGTTCAATATGAGGAATATTCTTTAAAAATCTTTTTTTAGATCCACTGGTCAGAATATTTGGATATTTGGTTTCAGCTTTTCTTAGGAGGAGCAGATGCAACTTGTGGAAATCAATTCTCTGGGTTGATATTTAGGCTACCGTGTCAGGTGAGCGCCCTCAGCCCCCTGGGGCCTCGTGTTTATTTTTGTAATTATTTCTTTGCCATTAAAAGTTCATGTCCTTGTTTATTTCAAGATAATAATTGTCCATTGGCTTGTTTCATGTTTCAGGCCTCATAATCTAGAATAGCATTGTTAGTGGTGTATTTCATCCCTTGAGTGTAAGAAGGCTTTGCAATGCTAAAGCATTGCAAAGCCTTGTTACAACCGATAATGTTACAACGCCGCATAATGTTACACCAACGCATAATGTTGCAAAAAATGTAGTAAACAACCGATAATGTTATAAACTCCGCATAATGTTATAACTTTTTTCGACCCGTTATGTTATAAAAATCGACGCATAATGTTATAACTTTTTTCAACCCGTTATGTTACAACAAATTAACCGATAATGTTATAACTAATGTATACTAATTCCAGTTACAGCTTTTGCTGATGGACTTTACCACTTACCATTTATTGCCACATAAAGGTATGTAATATTTATACTAAAGGTTTCTGCTCTGGTTAAGGCGAGGAGCCCCCCCCCCCCCCCCCCCCCCCCAACTCCCGGGGATTTATCATAGAATGACCTAGTCACATTACATAGACGCGGATTATCCTGGTAACTCAATCGTGTGACGTCATTACCATGATCATCCAGTGCCCAACATGGTGAAGGCGGGGGTGGTGGAGGAGGGGTGCTATTTTATCCGATTGGTACGTTTACCAACATGCATAATCTCCGCTTCCAGAAGTGTAGTGTATCATAGTCCCATGACGCCTTTGGGGATGGGCAAATGCCTCTGTTTCTGCTTGTTTTGGGCATCTAAAACTCATTTGTCCCATATTTCTTAGTCATAAGAATATCTTATTGTTCATTAATTTGACATTTTAACAACTAACAGTGAACAAAAATGAGGTGGAGTTAAAAGAGGTCAAAAAGTTGGATGGAGCAAGGCACATATGGTTGATGTGGTGGGTTGGTAGTATCGCAGGAAAGCCCCAGAATAAGATGCGAGACTGGGTAGGAAGAGGAATGAGGTTTAGGAGGATTGAAAGGGGTGGGCAGGGATTAGATTGAGAAAGAGGGGAGGTCATGGATTAGTACATCAGGGTGATTGTGCAGAGAAGGCTATCTGAGAATACTATAAGAGAGCAGTGCTAGACGTATGATAATATAGATGGTGGAGATGTTGGAAGACGTGGAAGTGATGAATTTGGGATTACAGGTTCTGGATAAGGCGGAATCACTAAAACAGGCACTATAGGGAGAAGGAGGAGATTATGGAGGAGGAGTTGTGTTGATGTTGGTGTTGTGGCGGTGTTGGTGATGGTGTTGAGTAGTTATGCATGTTGAAAATGAGCCATTTTGTAGGACCCTTGGGCAGGACCCCGGAAGTGACGTCATGTCACGTGACTGGGCGGTCATGTTGGGTTGTCATGATAGTGCACGTGGGTGGCCATGTGGTGGTGTCATTATCATGAAAAAAGGTGGTAGGAATGCGTATGCGCAGCGCGTGCTGTTATAGGGACACATGCTCCGTCTCATCCCTAACAACCCGACAATAGATATCGAATTAATCCAAACAACCGGACAATCTTCAGGAAACTGTCCAAAACATTCCCGAAAACACTCCCGAATCCTGCCCGTACCGATTTAGTAACTCGCCAGAAACTCGAGGGACCGGGACTTCAGGAGCTCCAGGGGCAAGGGGCAGTAGGGCTCCGGGGACAGGGACGGCGCCCCTTCCAGTTTATCTCTCAGTTGAAAAAAACACTATTGTAATAAACCAACCATTATTGTAATAAACCCATTTCTGTGATAAATTACGCGTCCATTATATGGTCGGACATTAGGTAACGATACTACCCTATATTTTAAGGATACTAAACCCACGGAATCCCACTTTTCGTGTTATGAAGCAATGAAAGCTATGAAAATGAGCACGATGCGCTCAAAATCATACGTCTCAAAAAATGAAAGCTATGAAAATGAGCGCAATGATTACCTCTTCATACGTCTCATACCCTCATTAAGGATACTATCCTAGCTTTATTTGGGAGTGTTTTCGGGAGTGTTTGGGTCAGTTTTCTAAAGATTGTCGGGTTGTTTGGATTAATTCGATATCTATTGTCGGGTTGTTAGGGGTGAGACGGAGCACGTGTCCCCATAACAACACGCTGCGCATACGCGCTCCTACCACCTATTATCATGATAATGACATCACAACATGGCCACCCACGTGCACTATCATGACAACCCAACATGACCGCCCAATCACGTGACATGACGTCTTTTCCGGGGTCCTGCCCGGATCCTACAAAATGGCTCATTTTCAACATACATTACTACTCAACACCATCACCAACACCGCCACAACATCAACACAACTCCTCCTCCACAATCTCCTCCTTCTCCCTATACTGCCTGTTCTAGTGATTCCGCCTTTTCCAGAACCTGTAATCCCAATTTCATCACTTCCACTTCTTCCAACATCTCCACCATCTATATTATCATACCGTCTAGCACTCCTCTCTTATAGTATTCCCAGATAGCTTTCTCTGCGCAATCACCCTGATGTACTAATCCATGATCTCCTCTCTTTCTCAGCCTAATCCCTGCCCACCCCTTTCGGTCCTCCTAAACCCCATTCCTCTTCCTACCCAGTCTCGCATCTTATTCTTCGGCTTCCGTGCGACACTACCAACCTCGCTCCATCCAACTTTTTGGCCTCTTTTAACTCCACCTCATTTTTGTTCACTGTTAGTTGTTAAAATGTCAAATTAATGAACAATAAAATATTCTTATGACTAAGAAATATGCGACCAATGAGTTTTAGATGCCCAAAACAAGCAGAAACATGGGCATTTGCCCATCCCCAAATGCGTCAGGGGACTATGGTACACTACATTTCTGGAAACGGATACTACGCATGTTGGTAAACGTACCAACCGGATAAAATAGCACCCCTCCTCCACCACCCCCGCCTTCACCATGTTGGGCACTGGATGATCATGGTAATGACGTCACACGATTCAGTTACCAGGATAATCCGCGTCTATGTAACATGACTAGGTCATTCTATGATAAATCCCCGGGAGTTGTGGGAGGGGAGGGGTTGTCTCCTCGCCTTAACCAGAGCAGAAACCTTTAGTATAAATATGACATACCTTTATGCGGCAATAAATGGTAAGTGGTAAAGTCCATCTACAATAGCTGTAACTGGAATTAGTATACAGAAGTTATAACATTATCGGTTAATTTGTTGTAACATAACGGGTTGAAAAAAGTTATAACATTATGCGTCGATTTTTATAACATAACGGGTTGAAAAAAGTTATAACATTATGCGGAGTTTATAACATTATCGGTTGTTTACTACATTTTTTGTAACATTATGCGTTGGTGTAACATTATGCGGCGTTGTAACATTATCGGTTGTAACAAGCCTTGTTGCACTCAAGGGACAAATTTATCAATTTTATTAACTTGGGTAATATATCACAAACCATTTAATTTTTTTTTTTTAAGTTTGCATTGATTATAAAAAGAGAGCATGCAGCAGCCACAAGGACCATGCCGAGGGCCTGAGAGACAGATTTTTAACTTTTTTAGGTCTAAGTGAATGTAACTTCCGAACACAAAGCCATTTACAATACCTTCAGTACAAATTTGACCTGTTAATTGCATATTGGTAAAAGAGTAAACTCCTGTTAATGGAATAAAGAGTGTAGTAATACGTCGAGAAATTACCCCAAAACTCTTCAAATTTCCCTTGTTTATAGACCTACTAGTGTGTCGACCCTGCCCATGAAAATTTCTGGTTGCATTGCATATCAAGGAAGATAACTGAAGCTTGAATTTCAAACTGTAAACCAAAACAAAAGGAATCACACACTCCCCATTTATTTAATAGATTTAGTCTCATTACATCCAATACAGCACATGATCTATTCTATCTTTTTTTGACAGAGCTCCATGAGCTCTATCAGATGAGATGTAGCACAATAAATGCTCAGTTTATATACAGAATACAGGAAAGTGACCAGATGCTTGTTAATTTACTCCTGTTAATTGAATAATCTTAACTGGCAAAGTGTGGTGGCTCAGTGGTAGACTGTTGGACTTCTATGCTAGAGGTCCCGAGTTTGATCCTCGTCCAGGGCGACCTGCATTGTGTCCTTGGGCAAGGCACTTGATCCCGGTTGCCTACATGGGGGCACGATGAAGCCGCGTACTAAGGCATACTGCACATCGATGGTGCACATGTCTTCAACCGTTGTAACCCTGCTTGAGTGGAGCTTGAACAGAGTTAGAATGTTGAAGTGACAGTTGCTCGTCGATGCTCGGTGGTTCTCTCTGGGTACTCCAGCTTCCTCCACCCATAAAGCTGTCACAGTCACGATTAGCCATTGTGCATAAGTATGTGACCTTAAACACCAATAAATAAATAAATAAATAACTGGCAAAGCAGCTATTCAATTAACAGGGTTCCAGTATTGAAAAAGTATTGAAAATGTTTGGAAACTAGAGTACAGCCTACTCACAATTGTTAACTTTAGGCTGAATAAGTAGGTGGAGGTGATGTAGCTCATATCAAAGAGAACCTAAAGTGGTACTGAAATCTTTATTGGAGGATGGGGATAGGAATAGCAAGGTAGGCATACTTGTGGGATTTAGACTCTCAAAAACTGGACTACAGAACCAAGAAAAAGCCAATCTGGATGCGAGCAAGCCATCTAGCAATACAGTAGAATTGATGGACTGACAAGGCATACAAAACCAGGCCTGAAAATAAGCAGTCTGACATTTGCAGAATGAGGTCCCCAGAGGGTGAATTTGGTGATGGTATCCCATACAGTGGTCCAATTTATCCTCTGGGTACCTCTTTCTATTTAGTTTTGAGACCCTGATTCAGATTGAGGTTCACAGAGGGTAAATTTAGTGATGCTACCTTGCACAGCAGGGTAGCATTACTAAATTCACCCTCTGGGGACCTAATTTTGCAGATAACAGTCTGCTTATTTTCTGGCTGGTACAAAACAGTAATAATACAAGTGAAAATAATCTTGCAGCTTCAAAATTTGTGTTGAATTTGAAAAACATCCAGATTATTCGATTCAATTCGAGTTGTGCCGTTTTGAAAATTTTTGAATCATTGAGATGTTCTGAAAATCGTGGCAAGTGTCTCCTCTTGAAGTGTTTTTCTATCATCAGGCCTCCTGTAGAGACTTCAAGAGGTTCCGTTTGCCAAACTAATTGGATTCAGTACGGGAATATTCTGATTTGATTGATTTGCTCAAACAGATAAGTCCCAATTGATTACTATACTTAGGTAGAGATGGGTGATACATGGATATAAGAAGGTGCAATATTTATAATTTGAAGAGCTGCAAGATCCTGTTTAAAACGCAAATTTGAGAGTACCCTAGAGAGGGGGTACCAAACTCAATACTCAACAAATCGCTAATGAAAGATGTAGCTAAGGGTGCAGGGGCAGTGCTCCCTTGTCCGGAGTTCAGACTTTACTTTCCAAGAACTATACCTCCGAAACTCTTGAGTACCCATTTCTAACATATTTTACATGTACCAATGCCAATGTATGTGTGTGTGTGCTGGTGGGGGGTCTGGGGGGGGGGGGGGGGGGGGTACTGGTTATCAGGTAGAATGGCAGAGTTTGGTTGATAATCACAAAGAATCTGTACAGTTGGTGGGGTGATTTCTAAAATTTTATATTGATTCTTGAGTTAACCCTTTACCCAACGAATCGGCCACATCTGCCAGCGTAATATTCCAATTCAATAGTTGAAAGGAATACTGTTTTTAAAAAAATTTCAACAAAACCATATCGTGACTCCTCTTTGGAATGAGGGGTCACATGATATGGTTTTACGGAAATTTTTTGAAAAATTTAACAAAATGATATTTAAAATCTTAAATTTTGATATCGTCTGCATTGGGTAAAGGGTTAAACAAGGTGTCATCTCTAATGCTTTAGCATTACAGACGGAACCTTGTTCCTCTCAAAGAACGATATGTATGTAATGTCAGTACTATTGAGTGTCACATTCAAACCAGAAAATCAGCAGACTGTCATCTGCAAAATGAGGTCCCCAGAGGGTGAATTTAGTGATGCAGGGTAGCATCACTAAATTTACCCTCTGTGGTCCTCATTCAGAATCAGGGCCTCAAAACTAAACAGAAAGAGGTACCCAGAGGATAAATTGCCCCCCTGTATGGAATAGCATCATCAAATTCACCTGCTGGGGACCTCATTTTGCAAATGTCAGACGGCTTATTTTCAGGCCTAGTCACATTACAATTTATGATACATTGTAAATTCCTGGTCTTAACTCATACCCAGAGTTGAGTGCCCTTATTGATACCCCTACCCACTTTCCCTCAAATGCTTCCGGCACCCATGGATATAGCTAAAGGAACAGAAACTGGTCAGTTAAATTTGAAACTAAGGACTAGAATAAGGAATAATTCTAGTGAGGACATAACAAGCGATGAGCTAATGTCGCCGCAGTAGTAGATTGGAATAGAAGAACTTATAGAGAACAAATCTTTAGACTTGGCCAGTACATTGCAGATTTTGAGGGTGAAGAAGTAATAGGCCCAAGTTGCTGAAAGAGGATGAAACTCACATGCAGATATGTTCAGGCCTGAAAATAAGCAATCTGACATTTTCAGAAAGAGTTCCCCAGAGGGTGAATTTGATGATGCTATCCCATACAGTGGGCCAGTTTATCCTTTGGGTACTTCTTTCTGTTTAGTTCTGACACCCTGATTCAGATTGAGGTTCACAGAGGGCTTCCTTCACTGCTTGACAAATCCACCTACCGGGAACAAGGGAAGAGAAATTTAGTTCCACTTTTCCTTAGAGATATAGTTGATATACTGACAGATAGCTGGAATTGGGTAGCAGATTGATCAACAACCATCTTTTAAAGGAAGAGCCCTGAACAGATGAGTAGCAGAGTAACCTTCGACATTTGATTTTCAGCCCAAAATGAAGAGTAAGTTGTGAATGTGACACTGTTTGCTTCACTTCAAAAGAAAGCAAGGTAAACTGAAAATTTGTGGAATTTCCAAACTCTCCAGGTTGAGTCAACGGTCAACAAGAAAGCTGTCTTCAACATAAAAAGGCTCATATCCACTCGGGCAAGGATCAATCCAGAAAATAAACATACTGACATCTGCAAAATGAAGTCCCCGGAGGGTGAATTTAGTGATGCTAACCTGCACAGCAGGATAGCATCACTAAATTTACCCTTTGTGATCCTCAATCTGAATCAGAGTCTCAAACCTAAACAAAAAGATGAACCCAGAGGATAAATTGGCCACTGTATGAGATAGCATCAGCAAATTCACCCTCTGGGGGCCTTATTCTACAAATGACACTGCTTATTTTCAGGCTTGACAAGGTTTTGAATGGTGCCCCCAACGGTGGCCAAACCCAAGCAGTGAAACACCCATGGCAAGACAAGTTCCACTTGGGCATAATTCTCAAAAGCTTAGAGCTCAGACAGTAAGGGATTAGACCTGATACAAAGCTTTCCCACGTAAATGAAGATGTCTCTGATGATATGGTTCTATAGCCCTCGACGGTAATTGTTAAAAGAAGCTCCTTTGTATCAAACAAGTCATCCAGGGATTTTGCTGAGAAATTAATGGTTGAGCAACATCAACAGAATGCTCAGTGCATCATCAACAGTAGACCTTACACTTTATCTTGTAAACTAGTCCAGTAGAGAGCCTCTGCGAAAGAGAAATGCACTCCTCTGCTAATCCTGAAAAAACCTCTACAGAGGAGACTGGTCCTGATATGAAAGAAAGGCCTGAAGGCACAGTGACACAATATTGACATGTCATTTCCTTGGTCAAACTTAAGATAAGAGGTCGAAGCATGCAGGGAGATAGACTGGATGGGCAGTGAACAAACACCTGTTGATCCAAATCCTTTGTGTAGACAGAGGAATGATCAAAATGATGCTGCACCATGAGATTGAGATCTTGCCTTGAATCTGTGGCAGAATTGTCAAATATTCCATCCTGATCGAGCAAGAGAGCAAATGCCCTAGGATCATGCAAGATGTGTTGGAAACAGATTGATGTGAGGATGACCCCACAGATAAGAGAGACCCTGAAAGACCACATCCACTTGTTAGGAATTACCTTATCTCGTCGGGACAGGCAGCCAGCTAGCGCATTGTGACAACTTAAGAGTGTGTCAAACAAATATCCAGGAGCCCGCTATATCGTAGCCAGAAGCAAAATTGTTAGTATCAATTTCTTATTACAAAACTTAAAATAAACAATTGTAGTACAGTACTGTCGCCATAGAGTGGTCGTAATCCATGCATGGGCAATGATGTCCACGAATGCATTTACCAGGTACAGTGGAACCCTGTTAATTGAATAGCTACTTTGCCAATGAAAATTATTCAGTTAACAGGAGTATTCAATTAACAGGGATTGTGTCACTTTCCTGTATTCTAGAGATAAATTTAGCATTTATTCTATTATATCTTGTTTGACAGAGCTCCATGAGCTCTGTCACACAAGATATAATAGAAGATTAAATGCCTATACTGGATGTAGTGAGGCCAAATAGGTCTATAAACAAAGAAAAACTGGGGAGGGTCCGGGTAATTTCTCGACAGGTTACATGATTTTTTATTCAATTAACAGGAGTTTACTCTATAACCTATATCCAATTAACAGGTCAAATTTGTTCTGGAGGTATGGTAAATGGTTTTGTGCTGGGAAATTATATTCAATTAACAGGGATATACAATTAAGAGATATCCAATTAAGTGGGTTCCACTGCAATAAAAATCATCAATAAAATATTAATTAATGAAGCACCGGGTTGTACCCGGTGCTTCGTTAATTAAATGTTTGATGATTGTTCCTATAATTAATGTTTATTTATTATTTATTTATTTATTGGTGTTTAAGGTCACATACTTATGCACAATGGTGAATCATGACCATGACAGTTTTACGGGTGGAGGAAGCTACCAGCTCCCCAACATCGTAACTCCTCACTGCTGCACAGGCAGGGTTAGATTGGTTGAAGACATGCGCACCATCGATGTGCTGTACACCTTAGTACATGGCGTCATCGTGCCCCCATGTGGCCAACGGAGGTTAAGTGCCTTGCCCAAGGACACAGCACGAGAGTCCGAATCAGTTGCTCAGACGGTCATCCATCCGAGGACTAACCGGGCTCGACGTTGCTTAACTTCGGTGATCTGATGAGAACCGGTTACCACAACTTCTTTTTCTTGAAGCAAACAATTATTTCCCCTGTTTGTACATACTTGTGGATATAGATTTGTATATATTTTGTATATATTCCAGGTATATGAGTCTGATGAGTTCTACAACATTGCTGATGAATTAGGCATTCTCATTTGGCAGGATTTTATGTTTGGATGTTCCATGTATCCAACTGACCAAGCTTTTTTGGACAGTGTTAAACAGGAGATCACTTACCAGGTAAAACATTCTTTTCAAGACTGACTTATTTATCTTTATTGACACTCAACACACAAAATTTCAGTTGACAAATGTTTACCCATAATGCAACTTGGAATTTAACGTATTCATTGTTGTTGACTCACTTGACTGAATGTCAGTGGGAGCTTTTGCCATCACTTAGCATCCGTCAACTGTCATCCATTAACTTTTGAAAATTGTCTTCTTCAAAACCTCTGGGCCAAACTCAAATGAATATGGCACATACCATTTTTTTTGTTCAAATGAAGCTACTACCATCTTCGGGCTGCGGTTAATGTCCAAAAAGCCTAAAAACCTTTAAAAATATTCTTCTCATGAATGGTCCAACCATCCTAGAGAGTGCTTTAGTATTTGGTATGGAACTTCCTTTGGTGATGGAGATTAAAGTTTGTTCAAGGCAAGTTGGTAGTTCAGTGTTTGGGCTCTCTGTGATACCTTGCGTATTTTGGTCTCCACCCCAAATTTCTCTTTCAGGAACCAATGGGCTCATTTGAATCAAATTTGGCATGTAGTATAGTTGGGTTATAAGTACTTGATTTATGCCGCATTTTTTTTTCTGCAGCCCCATGGGAACCCCAGGAGCTGAAAATAGAAAAAATTCAAATGCCCAGATTTAAGAAACTACATGGACCAGAATATTGATTTTTGGTATGCAGCTTCATTAGGGCAGTGGCAACAGAGGACCAAAGAAATTATGCCATATGGTGCCGCATGGAGATGCCCATTTTAACACTGTTGGCAGTGGGAAAATGCTAAGTCCTCATCTTCCTTATTATGCCCCCGAAAAATTTTTTCGGGGGTATATAGTTGAGGTCTCTGTCCGTCCATTCATACTTTTGTACATCCTTCCGTCCGTCCATACGAACATTTTGTATTATAACTTGAGCATCAGTTGTCGGATTTTAATGTTCTTTGGTATGGTGATAGGGCAGCTTGGGGAACGGATGCCCTCGTACCTAGCGCTTTGTCCGTTCATGTTTGGTAGAGTTATGGCCCCTGTTTGTTTTTGGCCGCTGTTTCTGAGCAAGGTAAATTGTACCATAGCCCATATGCAAAGTGCTGTGTGCCCCCAAAAAATTTTTGGGGCGGTATATAGTCGAGGTCTCCATCCATCTGTCCATACTTCCGTATGTCCATACGTCCTTCGGTCCGTCTGTACGAACATTTTGTATTATAACTCGAGCATCAGTTGTTGGATTTTAATGTTCTTTGGTATGGTGATAGGGCAGCTTGGGGGAATGGATGCTCTCATACCTAGCGTTTCGTCCATTCATGTTTGGTAGAGTTATGGCTCCTGTTTGTTTTTGGCCACTGTTTCTGACTAAGGTAAATTGTACCATATCCTACAGGGCAAAGTGCTGCCCAATTTTTTTTTATTAGTTAATTATTTTTCTGCAGCCCAGTGCTTGCAGGGGAGGTTGAATGACATTTTAACCTCTACATATCAATATCTAATATATAAATGCGAATGTCTGTATCTATCTCTCTATTTATCTCTCTCTATCTTTGTTCCAGGTGAACTCCTCTGTTTCTTGACCGATTGATCTCAGATTTTCTACACAGAGGTAATTCATCCCTGCGAGTAACATGGGATGGGTGCCGTGCCCATGTGGGGTGACCTTGACCTTGAAATTGATGACCTTGACCTTTTATTTCAAATACGACTGGGCCGATCGGGCTAAAATTTCATATGTGCGGGTATATTGACCCATCGATTATTTTGACTTTATCAGGGTGTCCGTGCAGTGTGACGACCTTCAAACTGGTGACTTTGACCTTCTATTTCGAAAACGGCTTAGCCAATCATATCTGAGGGTATATTGATATAACCATCTTCTCCCGTGCAACGCCGGGTATTCTCCCGCTAGTATCCATATAAATATGGATGACAAGAATTATAGTGATTTTTGATTCCAGACCATTTAAAATTGTATCACCGCACCAATTGATTTCAAATTTTATTTGCTTATTACTAATGTCAAAATACAGGTCAAGTTCGATTTGGAGGTTCACTCCGACCATTCTTGCAACAGTTATGCCTCTTTTTGAATTAAAAAATCACAAATTTCTCAATTTCAACTTTATTCTTACTGTCCAGTGCCTTTAGGGGAAGTGCTGCCTGATTTTTTTTTAGTCCACTAATTCTGTACTGCCCAGTGCTTGCAGGGGAGGTTGCATGTCATTTTAAACTACATATCAATATAACCATACAAATATGGATGCCAATTTCAGCTTTATTCTTACAGGCCTGTGCCTATGGGGGAAGTGCTGCCCAATTTTTTTTACTCCACTATTTTTGTGCTGCCCAGTGCTTGGTGGGGAGGTTGCATGTCATTTTAGCCATTTACCCATCGCAGACAATTTCAAAATTTATTATTTTAAATATCATTTTTTAAATTTTTTCAAAAAATTTCAACAAAACCATATCATGTGACCCCTCTTTGGAACGAGCTCGACGAGCTCGTTCCAAAGAGGGGTCACTTGATATGGTTTTGTTGAAATTTTTCGAAAAATAATATTTTTTCAGCTGCTGAATTTGCATATTACCCGGGCGGATGCGGGCGATTCGTTGGGTAAAGGGTTAACCTACTACATATCGATATAACCATATAAATATGGATGCCAATTTCAGCTTTATTCTTACTGGCTAGTGTCTTATAGGGGAAGTGCTGCCCAATTTTTTTTCAGTCCACTATCCCAGTTTTTTCTAGTGCACTATTTTTGTACTGCCCAGTGTTTGCAGGACAGGTTTGAATGTCATTTTAACCTACTACATATCGATATATTCATATAAATATGGATGACCCAAGAATCATAGTGTTTTTTAATACCATTCATTCACAGTTGTTTGGATGAACCAATTCTCTTCAAACATTCAGAAGTTATTTATTTACATGCAAGTCCGACTTTGCTACCTTTGGGGGCATCAGCACACGCATTAGCGTTGCTCTTGGTATTTTTCTTCAGAACTTTTGAGCCAAATCTAAACTAATTTGGTACAATGCATCTTGGTGGAGTGAACTCTTACGAGTTTATTCCCCAAAAGCTGCTATTCCTCTTGGGGTGGGATTAATGCCCCAAATGCCTAAAAAGCTTTAAAAATCATCTTCTCTTCTCCCCTCACAATAATGCTTACATTTCTGATATGGAAATTACTTTAGTGGTGCAGGTTCAAGTTTGCCCAAAAGAACTCAATGGGTTAATGTTTGGGCTCCCTGTGGGAGGATGGCCATTTTGGGATTCACCTAAACTTTCTATTTCCAGGACTGATGGGCTGATTTGAACCAAATTTGGCATGTAGTGTAATTGGGTCATCAGTACTTGATTTATGCTCGAAAAACATTTTTGCAGCCCTGTGGGAAGCCCAGGAGCTGAAAATAGAAGAAAAATTCAGATGCCCATGTTTACAAAACTGCATGGACCAGAATACTGTTATTTGATATGAAGCTTTCATAGAAACACTGGAATGGGAAGGACAAAAAAAATTTTTTTGCTTTTGTTTTTGTCATGGGATGCCGTATGGAGATTTTCATTTTAACACTGTTTGTAATGGGAAAATGCCATATCATCATCTTTCTTATCCTCCATCAACTAAGTAGTCTTCTTCAGAATTAATTTTTGAGGAATCCAGTAAGTTCTAGTAGGACCGCGAGGGAGAGAGTCTTCTCTCTTTATCAACAACATCTGGGGCCAGATGTTGTAGACGAAACTTGCATCAATCGGAGCTTACGTCCACGCATCTGGTCTGGGACGCTCCGTCAAATAGTCAGCCGGGGACAGCTGTAAGTAGGGCTTCCTCCGATTCTGTGCAGCACACACGACCGCACCTTGGCTATGTGACGTCCGATATCCAGCCGGAATCGCCGAGCAAGGACCACTCTTTCGTAAAAAAATCACATCATCCGGTAGCCAAGGAAATGAGGCCTCATTCGATGGACACAAAGAGCCATCTTGGACACACAGCCCCAGGAGCAGCCAGCGGCCAAGCAACAAAAGACTTGGCCTTAGCTCCATCATTTGCAATTTGCTCGGACACAATTGAGATGGCAATTTCATCAAATAGAGCAAATTTAGACGCTATGTCTTATGCAGATCACCTGATGAGAGCTATGGCGCAACATCTCAATAGAAGGGAATTTGAGGACATTCGTTCTTCCTTACGGGTTCTTTCCAGGGCTATACTGTATACCACGTATAACTCCGCCCTTACAGTGGCTAATTTTGGAGTTAGACGGGAAGGGAATTTGAGGACATTCGTTCTTCCTTACGGGTTCTTTCCAGGGCTATACTGTATACCACGTATAACTCCGCCCTTACAGTGGCTAATTTTGGAGTTAGACGTGATGGAGCCCTTGCGTCGTCATCGTTGATAGATGAGAAGGTGAAAAACTCTCTTACTTAGAGTCGCTCCTGTATCAGGACATGATATGTTTGACGATAAGCTTTCTTTGGTCTATGACCAAGGAACAAAGAAAGCATCAAATACTCTGCTTTTAAAGTCGGGGTCAAATAAACCCGCACCTGCAGTGAAGAGTAAGGCAGGAGGTTCTTGACAAAGATCGTTCAGAGGGAACTCCTCGCGAGGACATAAGAAATCCTCTTACAGTTACTCACAAAATCATCAATTTTGCGAGAGTCGGGGGCGTGGGTCTGGCCGAGGCAACCAGTCAGATGCCCAAAGCCGGCGGGTCAAGGCTCATCACATGGAGAACGTGGTTTCTCCTCTCGCAAGCCTCGCAGGTCCTACAGGTGAAGGTCAGGACCTCTATTGTGTCCCAGTTGGCGGGAGGTCATCAAGATTCGAGAGAAATTGGATAACTATAACGGGAGATCGGTGGGTGAGAAATGTGATCTCGGAAGGACTGAGACTGTCGTTCCGAGCCAAACCACTGCTAACACGATGTCCACAATGGACTCAACTTCCACCAAATTCTTCAAAAAGAGAGTCTCTCCTTTCTGAGGTAAGATCTCTTTTAGAAAAAGATGCAATAGAGGTCGTAGAAAACCAGGAATCTTTAGGTTTCTACAGTCACCTGTTCCTCATACCGAAGCCAGATGGCTCGTTCCGACCAGTAATAGACTTGAGCTGGATAAACAAACTTATCATGGCTCCAAAGTTTTATATGGAAACCATTCGGTCGGTAAGGGCGAGCATACGAGTGAACGACTATGCGGCAGCATAGATCTAAAAGATTTGTACTTTCATGTCATGATACATCCAGCATTCGGAAAGTACCTACAGTTCGCCGTTCAGGGGACGGTATATCAGTTCCGAGCAATGTGTTAAGGCCTGAATCTAGCTCTGGGCATTCACTCGAATAATAACTCGGTAATGTCTTATTTCTGAGCTCATTCGTCTGCGGTAAAGTCGGCTCACTTGGACGACATTCTTCAGAGTTAGGCAACAAAGATACTTTTCAGAACGATGTTCAGAGTCTGCTTCTACTACTCCGACGTCTCGGTTTCATCGTAAACGAGAAGAAGTTGGATCTAGCTCCGTCCAAGTCGTTCATCCACTTGGGTATAAGCTTTGAGACTCACAACAATCTGGTTCGTCTGCCGTTACCCAGAGTGAAATTAGTCAGTTGTTATGCTCGCTTTTTTCTACACTCAGACGCATTAACAGTGAGGGAATTTATGCGACTGATGGGGCTGTGCAGAGCGGCCGCAGATCTCATTCCGATGGGCCGCTTATGCACACATCCTCTCCAGATATTTTTTACTCAGAACTGGAGTGGGAAGACGCATTCGCTCGAAACCAATATTGTTTTAACGGACCAAGTAAAACAAAAGGTTCAGATTTGGGCAGATATTCAGTGGTTAACTCAGGGAGTTTCACTACATCTGCCGGATCCGGCTTTCACGATTATGATGGATGCAAGTCAGACATGTTGGGGTGCGACCCTGATTCCGACAGACTCAAAATGCCAGGGTCTTTGGGACCCAGAGTTCCTAGTAAAGCACATAATCATCAAGGAAATGGTGTCAATATGGCTAGCGCTACAACAATGGATTCACATTATAGAGAACGCTCATGTTCAAATATTGTCGGACAACTTGACAGTGGTAGCATACATAAGGAACCAGGGAGGCACGCATTCGATTCTGTTATACCAGTTAACGGAAAGAATCCTTCTGTTTGTCCTGAATCATCAAGTTCAACTATCTATCCGTCATATTCTGGGTTGTCTGAACGTATTAGCAGACTCGCTCTTTTGGAAAGGTTGCCTGTTGCCTTCAGAATGGACTCTCAACAAGCGAGTGTTCAGAGAGATTTGCTACCAGTGGGATCAACCAATGATAGACTTATTTGCGACACACCTCAACAATCAGTTGCAGACTTGCACGTCGCCATGTCCAGATCCACGAGCGTATGCAGTAGCCGCTCTCTCGATTCCATGGGACGGAATGATAGGATATGCATATCCTCCAACTCCGTTAATTCAACAGGTCTTGCTAAAGATCAAACAATCCCATTGCAAGATTCTGTTAGTAGCATCTCTGTCGGCACAGAAACCTTGAATAAATCTTCTCAGGTGTCTGTTATGGGACATTCTCCGGAAGCTTTCTCCATGGGAGGACCTTCTTTATCAGGGGAAGTCACACGCATTGCATCACAATCCGCAAGGTCTCAACCTTCACGTATTTCTGATGTTCGGTCCTTCTTGCACGGCAAGCGTTTTACAGGACGAGCAGTGGATGCAATTTCTAACTGTAGGAGGACCTCCTCTTCGCTGAATTATGCAGCAAAGTGGAAGGTGTCCTTCCGTTGGTGTAAGGATCAATCGATAGACGTTTATGATCCATCCATACCAGACATTGCAAATTTTCTGGTCTACTTGTTTGACGTTCTCAAACTGCAGCCCATCACTATTAAGAGCTATAGGTCTATGCTGTCAGACACTTACGCACATCATAATAACTTGGATATTGGATCTAATACTTCTTTATCCAAACTAGTTGGAAATTTCTCTAGTAATAGACCTAGAACTCTCAGATTAATTTTGAAGTGGAATTTAGCTTGGGTTCTGCTGAAGCTCAAAGAAGCTCCATTTGAGCCATTAGATGTTGTAGAGTTCAATTTCTTGGCCTATAAAACTGCATTTCTCTTAGCCTTTGCATCTGCTAGAAGAATTAGTGAACTCCATGCGTTATCTGTGGACGAATCTCACTACCGCAGTGTTGGAAATTACCATCACTTCAACTACACAAGTGAGATTTTGGGCTAAGAATCAGGTTCCTAATGTAAGGCCAGAACCTATTATCATAAAGGCTCTGCCTTCTATGGACAACTGTAGACCTTTGCTGTGTCCAGTCAGGGCTATGCGCATCTATAAACGCCGATCTGATTTCATTAGGAAAGGAAGGAAACGCTTCTTTCTATCATTAGTGCCAAACAGAAAAGATATTTCTGTTCAGTCTATAGCTAGATGGATTCAATTAGCAATACGTATTGCTTATGATAATCTATCTCCAGATCAGTGTTTTGTCAAAGTCAAAGCGCTGTCAACTTCTTGGGCTTATTCTCACTGTATAGCCATAACTGATCTCATGAAAGCTGCTTACTGGACACAGCCTTCTACATTCACTAGGTTTTACCTTAGAAATATAGAGTCCATCTTCGTGAACCTTAGAAGTTTAGGTCCTCTATCTGTTGCTCAAAATGTCGTCCACTAAAGGATTACAGCTATAGTTATTTAGGCTTCCCGTTCCAGCATTGACGCTGTTCCGCTGCCCCCTTCGTTCTTTGGTTATGTGACCCAGAACAAGGGTTAAGGGGAGGGGGACGGTTTTCCTTAATACCACCTGGCTTTATAGTGAAAAGCAAGAGAAGACCTCTTCTGGTGTCAGTAGCTCTAAGTCGGTACTGGGATGGTTTTAATGTGTAAGCTCAGTGGAAGCAATTATAATGTCATTTATGTAATATATTTAAAGTGTAGCTCGGTGTGAAGAATTTGTTTTTGTCACGTGTCAAACGAGCGTTTATATACAATCCTCGGACACTTTTAAATGAGTATAAAGAGTCTCATTCTCTGGACTATCTTTATATATTGGCTTCCCTTCATGGAATTAGCATAATGGGTTATGCTGGCATTAAATGGAGAAATATATATTGATTTATACTCAATTACATTGTTGATGTTATGTCTTTCTTATTTAAATAAATATGAAAGACATATGTAATTCCGTTCTCTCCTATTCTCCTGTAGGAGATAATCTGTTTGAAGTGATTGAGTTATTGGATTTTCCTTTATGTCCTAGGCCCTCCAACATATTTACCATTCAGCTATGTCTGGGCCATTGGTTACTGTGTAAAAATATGATAAATTCATAGTAATTTGTATATTTTTATACTTACCAATGGCCCAGACGGGTACGGCCCTCCCATGAGTGGGCACTCGTACCTCTCCGCTGATTATAACATTTAGCAGGCACTATAGTAGGAATGATATTTGGCGGCAATTTCGGTGCTTCCTGGACACTGTGCATGCGCAGATGTCAAATGTATGGAGGGCCACATAGGACATTAAATTTTCGGTTTTTGATACAAATTTTGGGGTTTGGGGGGCAAAATTTGTGTTTGGCCCTGGATTTTTTAGAGTTAGCACCAGCTTTGCCTGGGCCATTGGTAAGTATAAAAATATACAAATTACTATGAATTTATCATTTTCTGTGGATTGCTTATAGTTGTGGACAGTAAGGATAAAACTTGCCACAGTATGTGACAGGTCAGTGTATTTGTCCTCACTTTATTGATTTCTGTTGCCAATAATCTTTTGCCAGTACAGTGGAGCCCACTTAATTGGATATCTCTTAATTGTATATCCCTGTTAATTGAATATAATTTTCAAACACAAAACCATTTACCATACCTTTAGTACAAATTTGGTCTGTTAATTGCATATGGGTCGTAGAGTAAACTCCTGTTAATTGTATATAAATTATTTTAATATGTCGAAAAAATTACTGTGACACGCACCAAGTTCCCCTTATTTATCAACCTTTTTGGCCTCACTGCATCCAATACAGGCATTTATTCTATTATATCTTGTTTGACAGAGCTCTATGAGCTCTGTCAAACAAGATATAATAGAATAAATGCTCAGGTTACCTCCAGAACACAGGAAACTGACTAAATCCCTGTTAATTGTATACTCCTGTTAACTGAATAATTTTCACTGGCAAAATGGATATTCAATTAAGAGGATTCTACTGTGCAAGAAAAGTTTTATCTTGTCCTGATTCTAAAGCAACGACTTGTTTATGTTTATCATCTCTTAGCTCAAAACCTTTCCCCTGGGCAATTATTTTGGTTGGTTAAATCTGCCTCCATGTTCTGCTTAATTGCATTAAATTTTTTACAGTGAATAAATGACTCTCGTTCAACTGACATTTTCATCAGCCAGGGTCATATTGTTTTGGACAGTGGCATGTAACTGTCAAGACTCTCCAACGTACTAACCCATCCTGTAGAGCTCAACGAATCATGATGTTTATCTCAAATCGAATCGAATCATACAAAAGGTTCAAAAACAAATCAAATTCACTTATTGATTGTTATGATACTTCACCCTACTGGTGCTATCTATCCCCGTTGTTAACCCAATATCAATAGACATACTGGTAGCATGCTGCCTCAGTGGTAGACTGTTGGACTTCTATGCTAGAGGTCCCAAGTTCGATCCCCGTTCAGCATGACCTGCGTTGTATCCTTGGGAAAGGCACTTTATCCCGGCCTAGATATACTAGACGATTAGAAAATTGACAAGTATCCCAAAGGTGGTCAAAGAAAAGGACATTATAAGTTATCTCTGCCAACATGTATGGTATATGGAGATTTAATACCTGGATGTCAGTTTTTAAACACCGAGCCGCAGACGAGATGTTTAAATGAGACATCCAGGTATTAAATCTCCATATACCATACATGTTTGCAGAGATAACCTTTTTGTCCCGTTTGAAACACAATACAACTTAGTGGAAATAAATTTGTGGACCCATTTCTCAGCTCCACAATCATTTGGACCAAATTCGTGATAATAATTTTGTTCGCAGAAGACAACAGATAGAGTTACATCCCTTGGGTCGTTGAGGAAACGAGTAAACAGAATTTTGTTGACAGATCGTCCCATGAGTTCCAATGTGTTCTATGTGCCTACTGGCACATAGAACACATTGATACTCAGGGGACGAATTATTTGCTCTTATTTTATTTTTATGATTGTATTGTCGGAAATCTGATGATCTTTGTGACTATTTTCAGGGTTTTTGGTTCGATTTTTGTAATGAGGTGAGCAGAAGCAAAAAGCTTTCATTGAAACCATATACCCCTGATGTTTTGTGTGCGCTTATAGCCAGGATGTTGCACGCTCTGATATACCTTGGATGTTGGGCACACCCTTTGCCATGGCTATTTGACCAAGGCATTCTGACCAATCAAAAGACAGAATCTATCGGGATATAGGGACAGAAGTGCATATGATGAAGATCAAACATACGCCTTTTTCGATCTGAAGTCCAATGCACTAAACAAGCGGGAAGAGAATTTGACATCTTTCACCCTATACTTAATAATATAGAATGGCTTGTCTGTTACTATAAATGAACAAACATGAGGAGATTTTGACTCCTTTAGTGACAAAATATGAAGTGTCTTGTCTCTTCCATAGAGATGAAAGTTTGGAAGGTTTTCCCTGAAATCAGGGTTTTTTGATGATAAAATGATCAGTTTGGGTTTTTTTTATGGTGAAAATTGACCATTTTTTTTGTAAAAACATATCAGATCATCGAGGTTCGCGGTTTTTCTTTAACCCTTTACCCAACGAATCGCCCGCATCCGCCCGCGTAATATGCAAATTCAGCAGTTGAAAAAATATTATTTTTAAAAAAAATTCAACAAAATCATATCATGTGACCCCTAATTGGAACGAGCTCGTCGAGCTCGTTCCAACGAGGGATCACATGATATGGTTTTGTTGAAATTTTGGGAAAAATTTTAAAAAATGATATTTAAAATAATAAATTTTGATATTGTCTGCATTGGGTAAAGGGTTAAGAGTTACTTACATCATTGCTCACATAAATGTTTTGTTCTTAGGTACGAAGACTGAAGTATCACCCATCAATTCTTCTGTGGAGTGGAAATAATGAAAATGAGAAGGCATTGAGACAAAACTGGTGAGTGAAAAATAACTACCAAATCAGTTTGACCATTTCACCATTTCATAAATCCTTGTTCAAAAAAATTGAGCAGATGAAAGAAACAACAAATATTAGAAAAATCCAACATTTTGTTTAATTCAAAGTTTTTCTCAGAATATGCTTTATGAGTCGTCACTGGGTATGGTTGCATTATGTACTAAGACGTACTGTACATCGATGGTGTTCTTGCCTTCAACCAGTGCTAAACCTGTGAGTAGTTAGTACATTGAGGAATCAGACAGTTGCTCACTGCTACTTGGTGGCAAGCCAGAAAATAAGCAGACTGTCATATGCAAAATGAGGTTCCCAGAGAGTGAATTTAGTGATGCTACCCTGCACAGCAGGGTAGCATCACTAAATTTACCCTCTGTGAATCTCAAACTGAATCAGGGTCTCAAAACTAAACAGAAAGAGATACCCCAGAGGATAAATTGGCCCACTGTATGGGATAGCATCATCAAATTCACCCTCTGGGAATCTCATTTTGCAAATGTCAGACTGCTTATTTTCAGGCCTGCTTGGTGGTTCTTGTTCTGACTTAAAAAATGTACGGGCTGGATCTCTCACCCAATCTTTGTCAGATTTCATATGGAGCTTTGGTGTGATGTCTTTTCAGTAGAAACTGGAGTGAGTGACTTGGCATTAGGGGCCAACAAGTTGATCTTCTGTCTCTCAGCCCGTTTTTTTGTAAAATTGCATGTGGGCGGGTGTTTTTTTATTTTATTTTTTATTTTTGTAATTGTTTCTTTGCCATCAAAAGTTTGTGTACTTGGTTTGTTTTATGCTTTAGGCCTAATAATCTGCAGAATAGCATGGGTGGTGGCATATATATCGTCCCTTGAGTGCAAGAAGGCTTTTCAATGCAAAAGCATTGCAAAGCATTATTGCACTCAAGGTACAAATTTATCAATTTTATTAACTTGGGTAAAATATCAGACATAAACCATTTACTTTTTATTATGCCTCCCACTTAAGTCGGGTGGCATATAGTGATTGATGTGTGTGTATATCCGTCCGTCCGCCTGTCTGTCCATCTGTCCGTCCATCTGTCCGTGTGTGTGTGTGCCAATAACTCGAAAACCGTTAAGGCCACAGTCATCAAACTTCACACAATTATAAAGGACCGTGGGAGGATGTGTCGCACACCATAGCCGGGTTCGTACCCTCAAGGTCAAGGTCACACTAAGAATCGGTCAATATTCATGTCTCAGCCATAACTCAGAAACGAATCATAGTACAATTGTTAAACTTTTTACAAATGTTAGGACAGTCAGAAGGTGTGTTGCGTATAATAGTTTCTGCCGCATCTGCAAGGGGGAGGGCATGTGTTACCTTAGTAACATTCTTCTTGTTTTTTTAAGATTGCATTGGTTATAAAAAGAGAGCATGCGGCAACCAAAAGGACCATGCGGGAGGGCCTGTGAAGCTTTTCTTACTATCATTTGGAATTCCTTCGTGTAAAAGTTTAATTTACTTTGGCAACATCTCGCAAATTTATTGCCTCAATCAACATGGCAACATGGTGTGAACAAACAAAACACAATTCCTTTCAATATGATTAGTCGAAGGCTCATTCAATTGCAATAATAGACAAACTAAAAGTCCACATTATTTACAAAGTCAGTAAATAAAGGACTGGAATAAAATCAACACTCAATTCAAATATAAGAATTTCCAATTCAATGTCTGTTCTGTTCAAAACATTTCAAAATATAATGGAAAAATACTAACATTGCCAAAGAACAGTATTATTATCTCATCCAAGCAGAAATACACTAGGTGTAGAATAAAATAAGGAGGCCCAAACTTGCATGCTTTACTTGCAGTTAAGCCATTTGAAATATCAAATATGCCAAAATGGTGAGGTGAAGTTTACTACTTTAGTGAAACTTGTGTATTTTATGGGTGATTCACTTCCTCTTTACCTGTGATCTCATCATGCCATGTATTTCGGGGAAATTGAGATTGATTTTCAGGGAAATGGCATGGATTTCATGGAAAAGTTTGTGTGACAGAAAATGCTGTATGGAACAAGTCGATTACCATTAAATCACCCAAAATGAGAGGACTTCTCTCCATAGGAAATACTATTGATGCGGCTCACATATGTTGTATAAGGCCTAAAAAAAATTAAAAATCTGTTTCTCAGGCCCTCCCGCATGGTCTTTTTGGCTGCCGCATGCTCTCTTTTTATAACCAATGTAAACTTGAAAAAAAAATACAAATTAAATGGTTTATATCTGCTATTTTATCCAACTTAATAAAATTGATAATTTTATCCCTTGAGTGTAAGAAGGCTTTGCAATGCTTTAGCATTGTAAAGCCTTCTTGCTCTCAAGGGACGAAATACACCACCATCCATGCTATTCTGTAGATTATGAGGCCTAAAACATAAACCAAGAACATGAACTTTTTATTGCAAAGAAATAATTACAGAAATAAAAAATAAAATAAAAAAACGCTCCCCCGCATGCATTTTCACAAATAATGGCCTGAGAAACAGATGATCTACTTTGTGAGGCCTAAATAGAGGAAATGAAATGAGTGTTTTTCTCATATGATATTTATGAAACAAGTCTAAGAATTTTCTGTTTTGGCGAGCCCCAAATGGAAAATTCAGATGAGTTTCATAAATATCATATGAGAAGGACACTTTATTTCATATTCTATTTATCATATGATACACATATGAACAAATTAACGGCTTAGTATGACTTTTTAACCCTTTACCTAAAGTGTGTTGCACACAACGCTTGGAAAAAACATCATCATATAGCTAAAAAATTTCATTTTTTGCTTCCAAAACAGGTTATGACCCCTCATTGGAACAAGTGCGATGCACTCGTTCCAATGAGGGGTCATAACCTATGTTTTGGAAGCAAAAAATGAAAATTTTCTGCATATAGCACTGGTCGGTTTTGGTTGTTATGTTAGGTAAAGGGTTAATGCAATATAACCCAACCTAAATAGGACAGATAACGTAAATTCTCCCTAATCAGATTATGCAAATGTGACCCAGTTGTGTTTTGTTCAGCCAATCAAACTGTCATTATTTGAAATTGACCAATGAAATCTTTCAACCCCAATTATGAAAATATGGCCCAGTTGTATTTTGTTCAGCCAATCGAATGTCTAGTTTTGAAATTGACGAATGAAATCGACAGAAGGCTTTATTTATCACTGATTAATATGAAAGCAAAATATCAAATGTTTTAAAGTGAACAAAACGGACGAGTCATATGATAAAAATATATATTTTCATTCTGGAGTTATACTACTGCTCATCTCAGCTGGTTCTGTATCCTGCCTAATGGCTTATTCAAACTGTATTTTATTCACAAACATTAGAATCACAGCAGTAATCAGGTTTCTCCCAATCTACCCCCTCCCCCCCCCCCCCCCCAAAAAAAAATAAATAAATAAATAAAAAACAAAATGAAAACAAAAATTCTGGAAAAAAATACCTTAATTTTACAGTTTGTAGTACAACACTTATAGAAGTCAAACTTCCAAAAAAAAATTTTCTCTTGCACTTCTACAGTCAATTCATGTCTGTAGCAATAATCTGAAGAAAAATAATTTATAAAAAAATTAGGCATAATTAACTCCCACAAATGTTCAGAAATTTCAATTGTTCAGCTTCAAAAAATTTCTTGCAGTTTTCGTACAATGATCACTTCATGGCTGCTGAAGAGCATACATGAGTTGAAAGAAATAAAAATTGAAGAAAATTCTCAGGAGTGTGAAAAAAAGATTACTGAACAGAGGACCTCTTGAAAAATGTAAGACATAAAATGAATTTCTCTGGAGATTCTATCCATTTTAATATTATTTTACAAGAAATAGTAATAAATAAAATAATATTTTAATTTAGAATTAAACCAAAGTTGTCATCAGTTCAACTTCCCCAACACTGGCTCGTTTGATTCAAAAAATTACACGAAAGAAAGAGGTGATTCCCAGACAGATATTTTTATCACTGGAGATAGTTCAAATGAACTTCCCCAGTATCTCCCAGAATTCAAAGTTAAAAATGGTGGCACCCATCAACTCAGATATGATTTATGTTCTCTTTTCAATGTTCAAACACAGTGTTTCAGTTAATAAAGCAAACCTTGGTCACCCTTATTCAAATGCAGGAAAAATAAAAATGGAACACTATTAAAGGGGAATCCTCTGTTGAATAAAACTTAGTTTTACAAACCTAACATCTGAAGTTGTTGGTGATCAGGTATTTGAAATTGGGTCATCACAAATTGGCACAATGTAAACAGCTGATTGATATGAATTTTGTACACTTTAACCCTTTACCTAACCTCAAAAGCAGACGACACTTGCAAAAAAAAATTCTTGAATAACTAATTTTTTTCATTTTTTGTCTCAAAAACATAGGTTATGACCCCTCATTGGAACGAGCTCGAAGAGGTCGTTCCAATGAGGGGTCATAACCTATGTTTTTGAGACAAAAAATGAAAAAAATAATGAAAATTAATTGGCGATTTTTTAAAATAGCACTGGCCGGTTTTGGCCGTTACGTTAGGTAAAGAGTTAAAAAAGGTACAAACATCCGTTCTAGCTTTTATTAATGAATTTTACGATTATTTTAATGATTTTTGAACAGGGTAATGACAAGACTATAAATCTTTTGATTACGTATTAAAACTGATTGCAAACTGACCCTCAAATCATTTCAAAAGTGCCAAATGTTTTGATTGATATTTTCCGGGATTTTTGGCTCAAGGAGATATTTTTCCGGGATTCCGGAAACTACGTTGAATTCCCAGGAATTTCCCGGGCATTCCGCGAGGGTTAATATGTCTGGTCAGGTTAGTAAGTTTGAGAGTCTAACTGTTATTCATGGCTGCTCAGTGGCTGTCTCTGTGTACTCCGGCTTCCTCCACCTGTAGTAATTGTCTTATGGGATATAACACTAGCTGCTGAAAGTTTCATTAACCCTTTACCTAATGAATCAGCCGGCATCTGTCTGAGTAATATAATAATATAAAAAGTGAGCTGTTAAATAAATATTAGTTTTCAAAATATTTCAGCAAAACCATGTCGTGTGACCACTCATTGGAATGAGCTCATTGAGCTCGTTCCAATGAGGGGCCACATGATATGGTTTTGTTGAAATATTTTTAAAAATTTGAAAAATTTTTTAAAATTATAAATTTTGATATTGTCTGCAATTTTGTAAAGGGTTAATCTCCTGCCTACTGACGTCAAAATATCAAATTTTCAACCTTCTAATTTTTTTCACAATGTAAATTAATGCTACAGACAATGTTCTGGTTGTCGAAACTGAGAAAATAATGAAATTATAATTATGTAGGTCAAAAGATCAAGGTAACCAATGCCTGGGTTGTGAGTTATCAGAGGTGGGCGCGGTGACATTGCAGTTACCGGTTCTCGTCAGATCACCGAAGTTAAGCAATGTCGAGCCTGGTTAATCCTTGGATGGGTGACCGTCTGAGCGATCGATTCGGACGTCCACGTTGTGTCCATGGGCAAGGCACTTAACACCAATTGTCCACATGGGGGCTCGTTGACGCCGTGTACTAAGGCGTACTGCACGTCGATGGTGTGCATGTCTTCAACCAATCTAACCCTGCCTGTGCTGCAGTGCGGAGTTACGATGTTGAGGAGCTGGCAGCTGCTCATCGTTGCTCGGTGGTTCTCTCCGGGTACTCCGGCTTCCTCCACCCGTAAAACTGTCCCGGTCATGATTAACCATTCTGCATAAGTATGTGACCTTAAACACCAATGAATAAATAAAGAAATAAAAAAGTTAATAAATAAGTTATCAGAGTGGGTAACATATATTGTAAATGATTGTCTAAATGTCTAAACTTGCCTCTACACTTGTGTTACAAGTCTTAATCTAGCCCTTGATTCATAAAGTGACATTAACCCTTTACCTAATGAATAGGATGCTTCCGTCCGGGTAATTTACAAATTAAGTAGTTAAAAAAAATATATTTTTCAAAAAATTTCTACGAAACCATATCATGCGACCCCTCATTACAACGAGCTCGTTCCAATGAGGGCGTCACATGATATGGTTTCATTGAAATCTTTTGAAAAAAAATTGAAAAAACAAATATTAGAGTACAGTGGAGCCCACTTAATTGGATATCTTTTAATTGTATATTCCTGTTAAGTGAATATAATTTTCAAACACAAAACCATTTACCATACCTTCAATACAAATTTGATCTGTTAATTGCATGTGGGTTGTAGAGTAAACTCCTGTTAATTGTATATAAATTTTTGTAATATATCGAAAAATTACTGTGACACGCACCAAATTCCCCTTATTTATCAGCCTTTTTGGCCCCTCTACATCCAATACAGGCATTTATTCTATTATATCTTGTTTGACAGAGCTCATAGAGCTCTGTCAAACAAGATATAATAGAATAAAAGCTCAGTTTACTTCCAGAACACAGGAAACTGACCAAATCGCTGTTAATTGTATACTCCTGTTAATTGAATAATTTTCACTGGCAAAATGGATATTCAATTAAGAGGATTCTACTGTAATAAATTTTGATATCGCCTCCATTGAATAAATGAAATCAACATACATATTTTGATATCAGTCACTTTAGGGTAAAATTCTGTTACAGGTATGGCACGAAAGTGAATTACACAAGGTACTACAATGATTATGTCAAACTTTATATTGATACCATCAAACCGATAGTGGATAAGGAAGATAGCACTAGACCCTTTATAGCATCAAGTCCAACAGATGGCACCCTCACAGCCAAGCAAGGATGGGTTGCTCAGGATCCAGCATCTGAGTTTTATGGAGACAGTATGTAGTAGAACTAACATCTGCAAGGCTTATATTTCATCTAAATTTGGGAGAATCCATTTGGATTCTCCCGAAAATGCTAGCGAGAATTTATACATGCTGTGAGTGTCCCAGAATCCCATGAGGTCACCTTGGCTGAACCCCTGTTGTATGCAGATAACACATTACCCCTATACCCAACACAGCTGTTTATGTTTTAAAACATAAATTGAATTTGTTAATTTTTAAAAAAAATTATACAGTATTTACCAGTAAAACCGTACAAATATGGATGTCATTGGAACCGGCTCATTGAGCCAGTTCCAGTGACAGCCATATTTGTACAATTCTATTGACAAAGTGTCTGGATATTACAGGTCATGTTAGCCTTATATTGGTTAATTTGCTGCTGCTGTATTAGTTAAAGGGTTAAATTGACTGAATTGTTTTCACACAAATCCTAGCAGAGGTGCGGTGAGAATCTATACCGTTCTATGCTGTCAAACACTTTTGCTCATGAAGGCCATATTAATTAATATAAGTTTGGGGATCAGTCTTTGTCAAAGTTACTAAAGAATTTTTCCATTTGAAGTCCAAAAACTTGAACCCTTTACCCAACATAACGGCTAAAACCAGCCAGTGCTATTCACAAAAATCGCCAATTAATTTTCATGATTTTTTTTTTCTCAAAAACATAGGTTATGACCCCTCTTTGGAACTAGCTCGTCGAGCTTGTTTCATTGAGGGGTCATAACCTATGTTTTTGAGACAAAAAATGAAAAAAATTAGTTATTTAGGAATTTTGTTTGCAAGTGCCATCTGCTTTTCATGTCAGGTAACGGGTTAATAAGGCTAATTCCTAAGTGGAATCTAGCCTGGGTCTTGTTAACACCCCAAGAAGCTTCATTTGAACCTTTAGATTCTGTTGAGTTTAAATTTTTAGCGCCGCCTGACAAAATATCACAGAGCTTTTCCAATGCTAAGTTGTCCGTCGTCCATCCATCCGTCTATCTGTCTGTCCGTCCAACCATCTGGTGTCAACATTTTGTTTGTCTGGGCCATAATTTCTTAACCACTGAATATTTTTCAATGAAACTATAACAATATGAAAATTCAAAAGACAGTGTGTCGCAAATTATAGGATGGGATGTTCCCCTCAAAGTCAATGTCACAGGCCCTATGATAAGGTGACACTTAGAAAAACTTTGACATTTATTTGTCCAGGCCATAATTTTTTAACCATCGAACATAAACTCCACCTGACAAAATGTGTCAGTGGAGCTTTTCTAATGCTAAGTTATCCATCATCCATCTGTCCATCCATCCATCCATCCATCCATCCATCCATCCATCCATCCATCCATCCGTCTATCCATCCATCTGTTGTCAACATTTTGTTTATCCGGTCCATATAATTTAATCTAATTGGCAGATCTTGTTCATACTTGGTAGGTACAATTATTGATCATGTCTCAATGGTGTGTCACGACATTGATCCAAGGTCATATCATCAAAGTCAAGGTCACAGACAGCAAAACTTGGATATTGTTATAAAGCCCTTGTCATTATAACTTGGTGTGATTGACCGATCGTTTTCATAGTTGGTACAATTATTACTCATGACTCAAAGGTGTGTCATGACTTTGATCCAAGGTCTAAGATATACCCCTGTCTGCTGCTCAGAAGTTTATATAATTTAAATTTCAAGCTTTTGCATTGCGACGCTTAACATTTATTATGGCCTGTCTCTGTTTTGCCACGTATTTCCTGCAAGACTGGATGGGGTGGGGGGTATTCTTGTATACAATTTGGCTTTATAGTGAAAAGCCTGCAAGCCTCTCTCTTGGCTTTGGTGGACCACAATTAATGCCAGTGTTTGGTATATGTATATATGTATATAGTTTTAGAGGTCATGTGCTCATTCCGTACAACAACTCATGATTCGTAATCTTGATATTAATCGTCTCATGTTACCTCTGTATGCCTTTATATTTTGATCCCCTTAATCTAAGCTATTGCATTTGGGAACTGCTATGGTCTTAGAAGAGGTAACCAGTCTTACTCTAGTATGAATTCTTGTATCCAACAGTGATATTGATCTATCACTCTTGGATGTAAATAAGTCCTATATTATCCTTAACAGGCTGCTTGGGGCATGGTGGTTCAGTTGACAGAGGTGCAGGCTGCAAACTGAGAGATCCTTGGTTCGAATCCCATCTGCGGCAACCACATTATATCCTTGGGCAAGACACTTCACCCCCATTGCCCACATGGGGGCACGGTGGCATTGTGTACTAAGGCGTACATGTCTTCAACCAATGCTAACCCACCTTGTGTGGAGTTAATATGTTGGGAAACTGTCAGTTGCTCATTTGTTCTCGGTGGCTGTCTTTGGGTACTCCGGCTTCCTCCGCCCATAAAACTGTCGTGGTCATGATTAACCTTTGTGCAGAAATATGTGACCTTAAAAACCAATAAATGAAGAAATAGCAAGCTGCTTAAGGATTCCTACTGTCCGGAGAAAGCAATAGCCTGCTTTCCTTTCAGTCCTGTTTTAGCCCTCCATCATATTATTTATTCAGCATGCCTGGACCAGTAGTAATGGTGAATAAATAATAGAAATATTTCAAGTAATTTCTGTATTATCATACCTACCACTAGAATGATTACACTCAGCAGGCATCACAAAAGAATGGTTATTGGTGGGAATTGAGTACACTTTCTTGGTTCTGCTCTTGCACAGAAGCCAGTTATGGAGGACTGTATATTTGTTTATTTTTATACTGTAACCAATGAAAAAGACTTAGCTGGTGCTAACTCTTAAATATTCATGGCCAAACACAGATTTTGCCCCCAAATCCCCAAAATTTGCATCAAAATAAAAAAAACTGATGTCCTATATGGTCCTCCATACTTTTGCCTACTGCGCATCGCAGTGTCAAGGAAGTACCAAAATTGGCGCCAAGTCTCATTCTTTGTTTGGTCCTTCTGTCAGTAACATCTCACTGACTTCTGTGCTTATAAATCTCAGTTAAAATGATTCCAGACACAATATCATGATGGAAATGGTGGACCCAAGGATGCAATAAGAGGATGAGAGGAAGAAACAGTGGCTGGATGTGTTCAGGGCTGTAACTTATAATTTTTATACAAAATTATTTCATGTTCTGTAATTTCGGGGCATGGGCCTGATGTTTTCATTCTTGCTATGAAATCTCCACTGTTTGTTAAGTGTTTCCTCTCTCCCTTTCCTTGAAACCCCCCTTGCTAATCTCCCATGCTTTTGGAATATTTTTTGAAATTTTTTTCGGGAAAATTTCTTGGGAGTTAACTAAGTTTATTGTTGTTGAATGTTTATTCTGTTATCCCCATGGATACGTCCTCATCCTTTGGGTGTTTAGGCATTGTTGGTCATGCATCTACCATCTGATGTATTCCAGTTTCTTCAGATGAAGATTCTGTTTTATATTAGATAGTTTTAAGAATCTGTTACTGGCCTCGGGCCAGGTTTTTCAATGCCTGGAGTCTTGTTTCCGGTTTTTATTATTATTATTGTTTACGTTGACAACGGTTACTTTCCTTAGTAATTTCTTGTCATCTGTTAGGATATATATGTAATCAGATACATTAATTTACTCTGTAAGTATTACATTAATATTTTTATACTGTACCAATGACCCAGACTTAGCTGGTGCTAACTCTAACAAAACTAGGGCCAAACACAAATTTTGCCCCCCAATCCCCAAAATTTGCATCCAAAACAAAAAGAAATCATGTCCTAAAGGACCTCCATACTACGCCTCTACTGCGCATGCGCAGTGACGCAGACGTCCCGAAATTGGCGCCAATTATCATTCTCTGTTTGGCCCTTCATCAGTCAACATCTCACTGATCTTTGTGCTTGTAAATCTCAGTTTAAAGGATGCCAGACACGTAATTCTTGGAGAAAATGTGATTCTAAGGAGGATAGAAGGAGGAGAGGAAAAGAAGTGACAAAAAATAATCAGGGCTGTACTTAAAATTTTTTAATGAAATTATGTTAAGTTGCCTATTTTCGAGGCATGGGCCTCTTGTTGTCATTCTTGCTAATTGTTGCACTGCTTATTCAGTGTTTCCTCTCCCCTAGCCTTCTAAAGTCCCCCCTTGCAATTCTCCCATGCTTTTGGCATATTTTTGAGAAATTTCATTTCTAAAATTTCCTGGGAGAGTTGCTTGGTTACAGAATGTTTTCTGTTATTTTCCCCATAGTTACGTTTTCACCCATGGGTGTATAACGTTTGTGTTCTGCATCTTCCATCTGATGTTCTACAGATTCTCCCCTGGGAGTCTCTGTTTTGCATCAGATAGCGTGTAATTGATGACTGATTCCGGGCCAGTTTTTTCAGTGCCTGGAGTCATGTTTTCTGGTGTTTTTACACTGTTTGTTTTCATTGGCAACAGCCTTTTTTTGAGGGGGGCTGTTTGCCTTTGCTGTAGTTTATCTCACTATAAGATACATTTATATTATCCGAAAGTGTCTCATTAATTATTTAATATAATTTTAAAATTTTTGACCACACTTTGCCATCGGATCCATCGGGGCTCAACGTTACTTTTCAGCAACTTGGGCTTCGCTGAAAAAATATTTTTTCAAAATTATTTTGTTTTGCAATTGTTTTTTCATTTATTAATGGATCATGTTATTATGTATCTTTGTGTCAGGGGTTTTTGCGAGTAACTAGGACTTATTGTTGTTCTTTCACAATGAAGGGACATTGTTCAAATTGTAATAGAAAGAAATCTTCCTCTGACTTTCATGATCATTGTATTAATTGTAGTCAGTGTTCTCGCATTAATCCCTGTCCTATATGTGAACATTGGGATGAGAAACATTGGAAACGTGTGTCACGATATGTTGTTTCTGGAGAAAGAGCGATTCCGGCTCTTTCTCCGCAAGGTCACTCTACTCTCTCAGTTTCTATTTCAGAGGAACCAGAACAGGGTGATGTTTCCATGTTATCTTCTTCAAGTGTGCGTCCGTCGTCACAAATGGATTCAGAGCTAGCGGCAAAAGTGCTCATGGAGATTAGACAAATGTCGTCCGCTAGCTCGCCCGGTGTAGCGTCCATTCACCGAATGGTTCGGCAGCTGGGTTCGACCGATGCGGTCCAAGAGGAAATTTTGGGTGATGCGAGCACTATAAACATAATAGATGCACACCCAGTGACGGCGGATAGTAAGCGAGAACGGAGGAAGCCTTTGAGTCCGGTTCCTAGCTCGTCCAGGTCCAGCCGGGCCCCGAGCGAGAGAGGCCCCTCTCTCGTACAACAACATCTGGGACCAGATGTTGTGGTACAAAATATGTCTTTAGCGGAGCATACGTCCGTCGCTCGGGACGCTCCGTTGTATAAGCAGTCCGCAGAGACTGTTAAGGCTTCCTCTTATCGTCAGCGCACACGACCGCACCTTGGCTGCGTGACCGCCGATATATTACCAGCTTCGCCGATCAAGGATTCTTCGGCGGCCAGGTCACACCATCCGGCAGCCAGGGATTCGAGACCGATGGACTCCGGACGTTCGCATAGGAAAAGTATGCGGGAGCCATCTGATGCGGAGCTGCCCTCGGCGAAGCAGCGAAAGACTGCGCCTCCGCAGGTCTCGACGCCGGACATTCTTGTGCAGATAGCACAGCTTATCGCAGCATCCCAGCAACCGACAGAAACGGTGTCGGATCGAGAATTATCCGACGGCGCTGGGTCGGTACGCTCCACCGAAGCATCGGGGGCGGACGACCGGGAACATCATGAGGTCCGACCGGATGGTGAAAGGGATACGGATGACTTGGAGTTATCCCTTTCGGAACAACATAAAGCTGCCGTGGACTTCATCCGGCACTTTCTCCCTCAAGTTGTTCCGTCGGGCCATACTGCTGCGCTTCCGGACAGGAGAATTATAGCGTCATTGGACTCTGAATTTTTTGAGCGGTTCAGGGACATCGCTCCCGAGTTTCCGTCGCAGTCCAATAATGTTGCAAGAACATTTGAATTATTGAACGACGCTATATTTAAACTTGCTTCCAGGACGGGGAAAGCAGGTTTCTTGTCCACTAATACTCTCAACCTGCCTTTCATTAATGCAAGGAATAAATTCGATACGGCAGGACAGGGTATACCGAGAGTTCCTCTGCGTATGGACGACGAGGCGGAAGACTTAGAGCTATCATTACCGTCGTCAGCTTCTATTCCAACCGCGGTGTTGGAAACAGCTATTGCGTCTAACAGAGCCAATTTAGATGCCTTATCTTACGCAGATCACCTTACTAAGGCGTTATCACTGCGCCTTCAGGGGAAAGAGTTTCAGGATATACAATCCTCTTTAAGACTTCTTTCAAGGGCAGTAGCTTATTCCACGTGTAACTCCGCCCTTTCAGTGGCAAATCTGGAGTTGGTTAGACGTGACGCAGCCCTAGCTACATCCACACTAGTGGATTCTAAGGTGAAGAACTCTCTTAGAGTCGCTTCGGTCTCAGGAGAACTTCTCTTTGACGGCAAGCTTTCCGCTATTTATGATAAAATTACAAAGAAAGCTAAGGATTCTCTGTTGTTCAAATCTGCTCCTAAGAAGTCGGATACAGCAGACATGAATAAGACAGGCACTTCTGGGTCTAATGCGCCCAAGAGAGATTCCTATAGAGGTTCCGGTGCGTCCTCTTTGTCTTATTCGAGAGACCGTCAGGATAGCGACTCTCGTTCGGGACGTCCTTCAGGCCGGGACAATCGGTCGGACGCCCCGAGGTCGACGGGGCGAGGTACGGGTCGTGGAAGACGTGGTTTCTCCTACCGCAGGCCTCGCAGGTCCAGGAGGTGATGGCTTAAACCTCTATCGCATTCCGGTTGGCGGAAGGTTGTCGAGCTTTTCACAAGAATGGGCGTCGATTACGGACGACCCTTGGGTGAGAGGAGTGACTTCGGAAGGTCTAAAGATATCCTTCAAACGAAAGCCTCCATTAACTCGAAGTCCAAAGTGGACTCATCTTCCGTCAAATCCGCAGAAAAGAGACGCTCTGTTATCAGAGGTGCAGTCTCTTTTAATGAAGAACGCGGTAGAGGTCGTAGAAAACCAGGAATCTCCGGGATTCTACAGCCATCTGTTTCTGGTTCCGAAACCAGATGGCTCGTTCCGTCCAGTCATAGATTTGAGCTGGATAAACAAGCTGATCGTCGCTCCGAAGTTTTATATGGAGACGATTCGATCGGTCAGAGCGAGTATTCGGTGTGAACGATTATGCAACGAGCATAGATCTCAAAGATGCGTACTTTCACGTCATGGTACATCCGACATTCCGAAAGTATCTACGCTTCGCAGTCCTAGGAGTGGTGTATCAATTCCGGGCGATGTGCTTCGGATTGAATCTAGCACCCTGGGCTTTTACTCGGGTAATGAACTCGGTAATGATCTACTTCCGAGCTCATTCGTCTGCGGTAACGTCGGCCTACCTGGACGACATTCTTCAGAGGTACGGCAACGAGTTAACGCTTCAGAACGATGTTCAGAATCTTCTTCTATTGCTCCGACGTCTCGGTTTTATAGTAAACGAGGAGAAGTCGGATCTGGTGCCGTCCAAGTCATTCACTCATCTGGGAATGAGCTTCGAGACGCACAACAATCTCGTTCGTCTGCCGTTAACCAGAGCGAAATTAGTCAGTTGTTACGCTCGCTATTGTCTGCACGCAGACAAAGTCACGGCGAGAGAATTTATGAGACTGATAGGTCTGTGCGGAGCCGCCGCGGATCTCATTCCGATGGGGCGGTTACGCACACGTCCTCTTCAAATTTTCCTGACTCAGAATTGGAGTGTGAAAATTCATTCGCTCGATGTGGACGTTCTCTTGTCAGATCAAGTGAAACAAGAGATTCAGACTTGGGCAAACATTCAGTGGTTAACTCAAGGAGTTCCGCTGCAGTTGCCGGATCCGAGTTTTACCGTTATGACGGATGCCAGTCAAACAGGTTGGGGTGCATCATTAATCCCAACGGATTCGAGATGCCAGGGTCTTTGGGATCCGCAATTCCTGTGCAAGCACATAAACATCAAGGAAATGATGTCAATTTGGCTCGCGTTATGTCACTGGATGGACATTATTCACGATGCTCATGTCCAAATCCTATCCGACAATACGACAGTAGTGGCGTATATACGGAATCAGGGAGGCACTCATTCAGTTCCGTTGTTCAATCTAACGGAAAGAATCCTTCTGTTTGCATTAGAACATCACGTTCTTCTTTCGGTCCGTCACATACCGGGTCGTCTGAATGTGCTAGCAGACTCCCTTTCACGAAAGGGTCGCTTGTTGCCGTCGGAGTGGACTCTCAACAAACAAGTATTCAATCAGATTTGCTACCAATGGGAACGGCCAATGATAGACTTATTTGCGACACATCTCAACAATCAGTTGCAGACGTATGTGTCTCCGTGTCCGGATCCAAGAGCATTTGCAGTAGACGCTCTGTCGATCCCTTGGGACGGAATGATAGGATATGCGTATCCTCCAGCGCCGTTAATTCAACAAGTATTGCTAAAGATAAAACAATCTCAGTGCAAGATTCTGTTGGTAGCATCTCTGTCGCCACAGAGACCGTGGATAAATCTACTCAGGTGTCTGTTGTGGGACGGGAGGATCTTCTTTCGCACCCAACTTTCGCGCCAACTCCATCACAACCCGCAAGGTCTCAACCTTCACGTTTTTCTGTTGTGCGGTCCTTCTTGCATGGCAAGCACTTTACAGGACGAGCAGTGGACGCGATTTCTAACTGTAGGAGGACCTCCTCTTCGCTAAACTATGCGGCTAAGTGGAAGGTTTTTCGTCGTTGGTGTAGGCATCATTCTGTAGATATATTCGATCCCTCTATACCAGACATTGCAAACTTTCTAGTATACTTGTTTGACGAAATCAAACTGCAGCCTGTTACTATAAAGGGTTATAGATCTATGTTATCTGATACCTATGCACATCATGATAGTTTACAAATTGGATCTAATGTCTCTTTATCGAAGTTGGTTAGAAACTTTTCGATAAATAGACCCAGAACTCTTAGATTAATTCCTAAGTGGAATTTAGCTTGGGTTCTTCTTAAATTGAAGGAAAAGCCATTTGAACCTCTTGGGACAGTAGATTTCAAATTCTTATCTTATAAGACAGCTTTTCTCTTAGCTTTCTCTTCTGCTAGAAGAGTCAGTGAGCTTCATGCACTTTCGGTGGATGATTCTCATTATCGTAGTGTTGGGAATACTATCACCTTCACTACTAATGTGGGTTTTTTAGCTAGAATCAGGCTCCTAATAAATATCCGGAACCTATTGTTATTAAGGCTCTTCCGTCTTCAGACGGGCGTAGGCCTTTACTCTGTCCTGTTAGAGCATTACGTATCTATAAACAGAGATCTCAGTTTATCAGAAAGGGACGGAAACGTTTCTTTCTGTCTTTGATGCCTAATAGAAAGGATATTTCAGTCCATTCTATTGCTAGATGGATTCAGTTAACTATCCGTACTGCTTATGAAGATTTATCTTCTTCTCAGCAGTCTGTGCTTAAGATTTCTGCTCATGAAGTAAGAGCTCTTTCTACTTCCTGGGCTTATGCTAATAGTGTTGCTATTACAGATTTAATGAAGGCTGCTTATTGGTCTCAGCCATCCACATTTACGAATTTTTATCTCAGAAATATTGAGTCCATTTCTGGAGACCTGCATTGTTTAGGTCCGTTATCTGTTGCTCAGAATGTCGTCCACTAAACAGTTGCAACTATAGTTATGCAGGCTTTCTGTTCCGGCAGTGACTCCGTCCGGCTGCCCTCTTCGCTCTGGGCTATTTGACCCAGGGCAAGGGGAGGGGGGGGGGGGTGGGCGGGTGTTCCCTTAGGTCACCTGCTTTATAGTGAAAAGCAAGGGAATGCCTCCTCCAAGTTAGTATTTCTGAGTCGCTTCCGGGATGGTTTTAAAGTGTAATATTAATGTTTAAATTCATTCATGTCTTATTTTTAAAGTGTAGCTCGGTGTGAAGCATTTGTATATGTCAAGTGTCAAACGGGCTTTAATATACAATACTCGGACACTTTTAAATGACTATAAAGAGTCTCAATTCTCTGGACTACTTTATTTATTGGCTTGCTTTAAAAATAATTAGTATAAGGGTTATACTGGATGTTAATAGAGAACATGAATGTTATTGTGCTCAATTATTAAGGGTAGTGTATCTTTCTAATTTAAGATTAAATAAGAAAGATACATGTAAAGCCTAATACTCCTTTTCTCCTTAAGGGGTTACCTCTTTCTATATAGTTGAGCTTATTGGATTTTCCTCTATGTCCTAGGCCCTCCAGCCTGTTTACTATTCAGCTAAGTCTGGGTCATTGGTACAGTATAAAAATGTTAAAAAATTTATAGTAATTTATATATTTTTTATACTTACCAATGACCCAGACGGGGATGGCCCTCCCTGGAGTTGGGAACTCTTGCCTCCCCGCTGAGTACATAGCGCTGACCAGGCACTGCCAGTAAGAATGATAATTGGCGCCAATTTCGGGACGTCTGCGTCACTGCGCATGCGCAGTAGAGGCGTAGTATGGAGGTCCTTTAGGACATGATTTCTTTTTGTTTTGGATGCAAATTTTGGGGATTGGGGGGCAAAATTTGTGTTTGGCCCTGGTTTTGTTAGAGTTAGCACCAGCTAAGTGTGGGTCATTGGTAAGTATAAAAAATATATAAATTACTATACATTTTTTAACTTTTTAGATGGTTTAAAAAATTTTGTCCACACCTTGGCTTTTTTAGAATCCATTTGGGCTCATCATACCCATTGGGAACTTGGGCTCATGTAAAAAAAATTTCTAAAATTTTTTGGGGGGAATTATTTTTCTAAATTTTGATATGGATTGTATTATTTCATGTATCTTTGTATTATAAGGGTGAGTGCGAGTACTACGGCTTAATAAAATTTATAATTATGAAAGAATTTTGTTCAAATTGTAATTCGAGGAAGTCTTCCTTGGATTATCATACTCATTGTGCCTGCTATAGTCATTGTACTTGTACTAACTCCTGTTCTGTTTGTGCCAATTGAGGATGACAAACGTTGGAGACGTGTGTCACGGTATATTTTTAGTAGTGAGAGATTGATGCCTGTTCTCTCACCACAAGGTCACTCAAGTTTTCCAGTTTCTTTTACAGTGGAACAAGAACATGGTGATGTTTCCGTGATGTCTTCAGGAAGTGGGCTGCCGTCGTCTCAAAGTTATGAAGAGCTAGCAGAAAAAGTGCTGAATGAAATTAGACAAGTGCCAAGGTCCCAAAAGGGATTTACGGCCTTGTCGGAAATTAGACAAGTGCCTAGTTCCCAAAAGGGATTTACGGCCTTGTCGCCAGCTAGCTCGACCGGCGGTTGCATCACCCCTCAAATGGGTGGTGTGGTGCCGGGTAAGTCCATTGCGGTCCAGGAGAGGAATACGGGTGTTGCGAGCACTATAATCTCGGATGACGCACACCGTGCGGCGACGGAATGGAGGATGGAAAGGAGAAAGCCACTCACTTCGGTAGTAAGCTCGTTCAGGTCATCACAGGCCGCGAGTGAGGGAGGCCCCTCTCTTGTACAACAGCATCTGGGGCCAGGTGTTGTTGTTCATAATGTTTGTCAGTTGGAGCATACGTCCACACCTGTTCAGGACGCTCCGTCTTATAGACAGCCAGGCATCAGCACACATGACCGCACCTTGGCTTTGTGACCTCAGATATCCAGTCTGCTTCACTGACAAAGGATTCCATGTTGTCTAGGTCACGCCATCCAGTAGCCAAAGATTCAAGGCCTCATCAGTTGGGACGTTCACATAAAAGAATTATGTCAGACACACCATCCCAGGAGCTTCCAGCAGCTAAGCAACAGAGGACCGCTGCTCCACAGGCCTCCGTGACGGACTTGCTATCACAGATAGCACAGCTCATCGCAGCATCCCAGCATCCTACAGAACATCCTACAACGGTTTCAGATCAGGAACTGTCAGATGAAGCTGGGTCGGTTCGTTCCTATGCTAGGTCAGACAGGGACGACCGAGATTCTCATCTGGTCCACTTGGATGGAGAAAGGGAAATAACGGAGCTGGATTTTTCCCTTTGGGAACAACATAAGGTGGCGATTGAGTTGATCCATCAAAACCTTCCTGACGTTCCATCGGACCAGGTTGCTGCGACAGTGGATAAGAGACTGATAGCGTCACTGGATACTGACTTCTTTGGCCGGGTTAGGGAAGATGTTCCTGAATACCCGGTCCAGTCCAGCAATGTCTCACAGATGTTTCAGTTGCTGAATGACTCTATTTTTAATTTAGCCTCTAAGACAGGCAAAAACAGTTTCTTATCACAAACTGCTCTGCATCTGCCGTTCATCAATAGTAATAATAGATTTGCAACGCCGGGACAGGGCATCCCGAGAGTTCCTTTGTGTTTGGATAGTCAGGCTGTGGATTTGGTTTTACAGTAGAACCTGCCTGAGTGACCACCTGACGTAAGTGACCACCTGCTATTTACGACCGCATTTGCAATGCACGGATTGGTTTCACGTTATATTGTCACTGTCGTCAACGACCACCTGCCGGACGTGACCACCGACTGCTTTTTTGTGTCCAGTTTTTCGATTTTTACCTGTATTTTGCGACCATTTTCAGCTTGAAGATCGTCACCAATCGTTGTGTTATCAAATACATTTCAAATCTGTCCCATCTGACTGTTTTGTATTTATGCTATGATATTTATACATATACTGGTATAAAGAATAAAAATTAAAGAATTATTTAATTATGTTGTGTTTGTTTATTTTTTGTCATTTCCCAGTTCCCGGTTTCATCCTAATTCCCTTTGCACGTGGCGAAATTTACTGTCAAATTTATTTATTTATACATGCCCTCAATAAAACATGCTTTCCTTACCTATAAGCTAAACATTTAATCCACATTTCGATGTGCTCGGGGCAGAGCACAGTGAATAAATCACAATTTCACTGGACGAATTGGGTCGATGTGTTTGGAAAAAAAACAGCAGTAAACATTGATTCGCCGGTAGGTGTCGCTCGTACTTTTAGAATAACAGCTGTTTTTGACAAGTAATCTGTATGCAGGGTAAAATTCACCCAACAATGACAGTGCTGTCACAACAGGGCACTAACAAGCTGACCGCAATTGAAAAAACTGAGTCATCTTGATTTTGTTTTTTCAACACTAAAGGCAAAGTTCTGCTAATTTTCATTACAACGCTGTAAAAACACAGCTTGTGTCATTAACCCAAACAAGCTCACAAAAATTTTAATTACTGAAAGAACTATAACAGATGTTTGGTACAGAATAGCTTGTCGGCCTTCTTTGATTGTACGCATACCAACAGACAAGAAAAGACAATGATGGCTTCGAACATAAGCTACCTGTATCTACCAGTACAGATAAATAGCAGGATTTTTGCAAATGATGATCATAAACAAATTAATTTTAAAAATGGCTGAACCTGCATCGAAAAAGAGGAAAGTGTTGACTTTAGAAGAAAGAATTAAAGTAATAGATATGTCTGAGCGAGGTGAGAGTGCAAGAAAAATTGCTGGTTTAATGGCTGTTGGTAAAACACAGGTGCAGTCAATAATTAAAGATAAAGAAAATGTGAAGAGCGATTGGAAAAATGGTCAGCAAATAGAACGAAAATATCTACACGCAAGGAAATCTCAGTATAGCGATCTAAATGAGGCTGTTTGGAACTGATTTTGTCTAGCTAGAAGCAAAAATATTCCAGTAACCGGGAAACTTTTTCAAGAAAAGGCGATAATTGCATCATATGAGATGGGACATATTGACTTCACAGCATCAAATGGGTGGCTGGAAAGTTTTAAGAATCGGCACAACATAAAATGCAGTGTACTAAGTGGAGAATCAGCCAGCGTAAATGAGCAAATGGTGGACGAGTGGAAAAAGCGCCTACCTCACACTACTGAAGGATATTCTTTAGACAACATATTTAATGCAGATGAAACTGGACTTTTCTTCCGTGGGTTGCCAGATAAATCATTAGTTGCCAAATGTGATGATAGGAAAGGAGTAAAAAAAGCAAAGGATAGAGTTACATTGCTTATCACGTGTAGTGCGTCAGGTGAAAAGCTCAAGCTTCTCGTGATTGGGAAATCGAAAAATCCCAGGTGTTTCAAGGGCTGTAATTTAAACAGTCTGGGTGTATCGTATCATGCGAACAAAAAGGCTTGGATGACTAGTGAGATATTTACTTCGTGGTTAAAGAACGTCAACAACGATATGAAACGGAACAGCAGGAAAATTCTTTTGCTAATAGACAACTGCAGTGCACACCCAGATGTCTGAGCAATATTAAACTGTGTTTTTTGCCCGCTAACACTACTTCAAAGCTGCAGCCATGTGATGCTGGCATAATACAATCTGTGAAACTTAATTACAGAAAAAAGTTTCTTAGGCATGTTGTGTGTAAGATTGATGAGTGCACTAGTGCTACGGATTTTGCAAAATCTGTCTCTTTATTAGACGCAATTATGTGGGTGAAATTTGCATGGAGCAGTGTAAGTAGCAGCACAATACAAAAATGCTTTGCCAAATGTGGACTTAGTGAAACAACTTCGGAAACTGTGGAAATTCCAGATGATAGGGACAGTATTGATGAGGAGGCTGGCAAGCTTCTTAACGGCATGAGTATGGACGATTATTGTAGTTATGACGATTGTGTACAAACTTCGCCCGAGGTGGAGAATATTGATTGGGAAGTTCCCATTCTAAAGGGTCAGATAACACTGAATTCTGAGACTGCAGAAAGTGACGAAAGTGACCAAGAAACAAATAGTGACAGTGTTGAACCAAATATCACATTCTCGCAGGCTATTGAACATTTGAATCAGCTGAAAAAATTTGCATTGCACTGTCACAATGCAAGTTTGATGACAGACATTATATCTTTAGAAACAACATTAGAGAAGGATTTTGTAACTGTAAAGCAAAAACAAAGTAAAATTGATCATATTTTTATACTGTACCAATGACCCAGACTTAGCTGGTGCTAACTCCACAAAAACCAGGGCCAAACACAAATTTTGCCCCCCAATCCCCAAAATTTGCATCCAAAACAAAAAGAAATCATGTCCTAAAGGACCTCCATAGTACGACTCTACTGCGCATGCGCAGTGACGCAGTCGTCCCGAAATTGGCGCCAAATATCATTCTCTGTTTGGCCCTTCATCAGTCAACATCTCTCTGATCTTTGTGCTTGTAAATCTCAGTTTAAAGGATGCCAGACACGTAATTCTTGGAGAAAATGTGATTCTAAGGAGGATAGAAGGAGGAGAGGAAAAAAGAAGTGGCAAAAAATAATCAGGGCTGTACTTAAAATTTTTTGTTAAAATTATGTTAAGTTGCCTATTTTCGAGGCAAACGCCTCTTGTTGTCATTCTTGCTAATTGTTGCACTGCTTATTCAGTGTTTCCTCTCCCCTAACCTTCTAAAGTCCCCCCTTGCAATTCTCCCATGCTTTTGGCATATTTTTGAGAAGTTTCATTTCTAAAATTTCCCTGGGAGAGTTGCTTGGTTACAGAATGTTTTCTGTTATTTTCCCCATAGTTACGTTTTCACCCATGGGTGTATAACGTTTGTGTTCTGCATCTTCCATCTGATGTTCTGCAGATTCTCCCCTGGGAGTCTCTGTTTTGCATCAGATAGAGTGTAATTGAGGACTGATTCCGGGCCAGTTTTTTCAGTGCCTGGAGTCATGTTTTCTTCTGTGTTTACACTGTTTGTTTTCATTGGCAACAGCCTTTTTTGAGGGGGGCTGTTTGCCTTTGAGGTAGTTTATCTCATTATAAGATACATTTATATTATCCGAAAGTGTCTCATTAATTATTTTATATAATTTTAAAATTTTTGACCACACTTTGCCATCGGATCCATCGGGGCTCAACGTTACTTTTCAGCAACTTGGGCTTCTCTGAAAAAATATTTTTTCAAAATTATTTTGTTTTGCAATTGTTTTTTCATTTATTAATGGATCATGTTATTATGTATCTTTGTGTCAGGGGTTTTTGCGAGTAACTAGGACTTATTGTTGTTCCTTCACAATGAAAGGAACTTGTTCAAATTGTAATAGGAAGAAATCTTCCTCTGACTTTCATGATTATTGCATAAATTGTAGTCAGTGTTCTCGCATTAATCCCTGTCCTGTATGTGAACATTGGGATGAGAAACATTGGAAACGTGTGTCACGATATGTTGTTTCTGGAGAAAGAGCGATGCCGGCTCTTTCTCCACAAGGTCACTCTACTCTCTCAGTTTCTATTTCAGAGGAACCAGAACAGGGTGATGTTTCCATGTTATCTTCTTCAAGTGTGCGTCCGTCGTCACAATTAAATACAGAGCTAGCGGCAAAAGTGCTCATGGAGATTAGACAAATGTCGTCCGCTAGCTCGCCCGGTGTAGCGTCCATTCACCGAATGGTTCGGCAGCCGGGTTCGTCCGATGCGGTCCAAGAGGAAATTTTGGGTGATGCGAGCACTATAAAAATAATAGATGCACACCCAGTGACGGCGGATAGTGAACGAGAACGGAGGAAGCCTTTTAGTCCGGTTCCTAGCTCGTCCAGGTCCAGCCGGGCCGCGAGCGAGAGAGGCCCCTCTCTCGTACAACAACATCTGGGACCAGATGTTGTGGTACAAAATGTGTCTTTAGCGGAGCATACGTCCGTCGCTCGGGACGCTCCGTTGTATAAGCAGTCCGCAGAGACTGTTAAGGCTTCCTCTTCTCGCCGGCGCACACGACCGCACCTTGGCTGCGTGACCTCCGATATCTTGCCAGCTTCGCCGATGAAGGATTATTCGGCGACCAGGTCACACCATCCGGCAGCCAGGGACTCGAGACCGATGGACTCCGGACGTTCGCATAGGAAAAGTATGCGGGAGCCATCTGATGCGGAGCTGCCCTCGGCAAAGCAGCGAAAGACCGCTCCTCCGCAGGTCTCGACGTCGGACATTCTAGTGCAGATAGCACAGCTTATCGCAGCATCCCAGCAGCCAACAGAGACGGTGTCGGATCGAGAATTATCCGACGGCGCTGGGTCGGTACGCTCCGCCGAAGCATCGGGGGCGGACGACCGGGAACATCGGGAGGTCCGACCGGATGGTGAAAGGGATACGGATGAATTGGAGCTATCCCTTTCGGAACAACACAAAGCTGCCGTAGACTTCATCCGGCACTTTCTTCCTCAAGTTGTTCCGTCGGGCCAGACTGCTGCGCTTCCGGACAGGAGAATTATAGCGTCATTGGACTCTGATTTTTTCGAGCGGTTCAGGGACATCGCTCCCGAGTTTCCGTCGCAGTCCAATAATGTTGCAAGAACATTTGAATTATTGAACGACGCTATTTTTAAACTTGCTTCCAGGACAGGGAAAGCAGGCTTCTTGTCCGCAAATACTCTCAACCTGCCTTTCATTAATGCAAGGAATAAATTCGACACGGCAGGTCAGGGTATACCGAGAGTTCCTCTGCGTATGGACGACGAGGCGGAAGACTTAGAGCTATCATTACCGTCGTCAGCTTCTATTCCAACCGCAGTGTTGGAAACAGCTATTGCGTCTAACAGAGCCAATTTAGATGCCTTATCTTACGCAGATCACCTTACGAAGGCGTTATCACTGCGTCTTCAAGGGGAAGAGTTTCAGGATATACAATCCTCCTTAAGACTTCTTTCAAGGGCAGTAGCTTATTCCACGTGTAACTCCGCCCTTTCAGTGGCTAATCTGGAGTTGGTTAGACGTGACGCAGCCCTGTCTACATCCACACTAGTGGATTCTAAGGTGAAGAACTCTCTTAGAGTCGCTTCGGTCTCAGGAGATCTTCTCTTTGACGGCAAGCTTTCCGCTATTTATGATAATATTAAAAAGAAAGCTAGTGATTCTCTGTTGTTTAGATCCGCTCCTAAAAGGTCGGATTCAGCAGACACGAATAAGGCGGGCACTTCTGGGTCTTATCCGCCCAAGAGAGGTTCCTATAGAGGTTCCGGTGCGTCCTCTAGCTCTTATTCGATAGACCGTCAGGATAGCGACTCTCGTTCGGGACGTCCTTCAGGCCGGGACAATCGGTCGGACGCCCCGAGGTCGACGAGGCGAGGTGCGGGTCGTGGAAGACGTGGTTTCTCCTACCGCAGGCCTCGCAGATCCAGGAGGTGATGGCTCAAACCTCTATCGCGTTCCGGTTGGCGGAAGGTTGTCGAGTTTTTCTCAAGAGTGGGCGTCGATTACGGACGACCCTTGGGTGAGAGGAGTGACTTCGGAAGGTCTAAAGATATCCTTCAAACGAAAGCCTCCATTAACTCGAAGTCCAAAGTGGACTCATCTTCCGTCAAACCCTCAGAAAAGAGACGCTCTGCTATCAGAGGTGCAGTCTCTTTTAATGAAGAACGCGGTAGAGGTCGTAGAAAACCAGGAATCGCTGGGATTCTACAGCCATCTGTTTCTGGTTCCGAAGCCAGACGGCTCGTTCCGTCCAGTCATAGATTTGAGCTGGATAAACAAGCTGATCATCGCTCCGAAGTTTTATATGGAGACGATTCGATCGGTCAGAGCGAGTATTCGGGTGAACGATTATGCAACGAGCATAGATCTCAAAGATGCGTACTTTCACGTCATGGTACATCCGACATTCCGAAAGTATCTACGCTTCGCAGTCCTAGGAGTGGTGTATCAGTTCCGGGCCATGTGCTTCGGATTGAATCTAGCACCCTGGGCTTTCACTCGAGTAATGAACTCGGTAATGATTTACTTCCGAGCTCATTCGTCTGCGGTAACGTCGGCCTACCTGGACGACATTCTTCAGAGGTACGGCAACGAGTTAACGCTTCAGAACGATGTTCAGAATCTTCTTCTATTGCTCCGACGTCTCGGTTTCATAGTAAACGAGGAGAAGTCGGATCTGGTGCCGTCCAAGTCATTCACTCATCTGGGAATGAGCTTCGAGACGCACAACAATCTCGTTCGTCTGCCGTTAACCAGAGCGAAATTAGTCAGTTGTTACGCTCGCTATTGTCTAAATACAGACAAAGTCACAGCGAGAGAATTTATGAGACTGATAGGTCTGTGCGGAGCCGCTGCGGATCTCATTCCGATGGGACGGCTACGCACACGGCCTCTTCAAATTTTCTTGACTCAGAATTGGAGTGTGAAAATTCATTCGCTCGATGTAGACGTTCTCTTGTCAGATCAAGTGAAACAAGAGATTCAGACTTGGGCAAACATTCAGTGGTTAACTCAAGGAGTTCCGCTGCAGTTGCCGGATCCGAGTTTTACCATTATGACGGATGCCAGTCAAACAGGTTGGGGTGCATCATTAATCCCAACGGATTCGAGATGCCAGGGTCTTTGGGATCCGCAATTCCTGTGCAAGCACATAAACATCAAGGAAATGATGTCAATTTGGCTTGCGTTACGTCACTGGATGGACATTATTCACAATGCTCATGTCCAAATCCTATCCGACAATACGACAGTAGTGGCGTATATACGGAATCAGGGAGGCACTCATTCAGTTCCGTTGTTCAATCTAACGGAAAGAATCCTTCTGTTTGCGTTGGAACATCACGTTCTTCTTTCGGTCCGTCACATACCGGGTCGTCTGAATGTGCTAGCAGACTCCCTTTCTCGAAAGGGTTGCTTGTTGCCGTCGGAGTGGACTCTCAACAAACAAGTATTCAATCAGATTTGCTACCAATGGGAACGGCCAATGATAGACTTATTTGCGACACATCTCAACAATCAGTTGCAGACGTATGTGTCCCCGTGTCCGGATCCAAGAGCATTTGCTGTAGACGCTCTATCGATCCCTTGGGACGGAATGATAGGATATGCGTATCCTCCAGCGCCGTTAATTCAACAAGTATTGCTAAAGATAAAACAATCTCAATGCAAGATTCTGTTGGTAGCATCTCTGTCGCCACAGAGACCGTGGATAAATCTACTCAGGTGTCTGTTGTGGGACCTACCGCGGAAGCTCCCTCCACGAGAGGATCTTCTTTGGCAGGGGAAATCGCGCCAACTGCATCACAACCCGCAAGGTCTCAACCTTCACGTTTTTCCGTTGTGCGGTCCTTCTTGCATGGCAAGCACTTTACAGGACGAGCAGTGGACGCGATTTCTAACTGTAGGAGGACCTCCTCTTCGCTAAACTATGCGGCTAAGTGGAAGGTTTTCCGTCGTTGGTGTAGGGATCATTCTGTTGATATATTTGATCCCTCTATACCAGACATTGCTAACTTTCTAGTATACTTGTTTGACGAAATCAAACTGCAACCGGTTACTATAAAGGGTTATAGATCTATGTTATCTGATACCTATGCACATCATGATAGTTTACAAATTGGATCTAATGTCTCTTTATCGAAATTGGTTAGAAACTTTTCGATAAATAGACCCAGAACTCTTAGATTAATTCCTAAGTGGAATTTAGCTTGGGTTCTCCTTAAATTGAAGGAAAAGCCATTTGAACCTCTTGGGACAGTAGATTTCAAATTCTTATCTTATAAGACAGCTTTTCTCTTAGCTTTCTCTTCTGCCAGAAGAGTCAGTGAGCTTCATGCACTATCGGTGGATGATTCTCATTATCGTAGTGTTGGGAACACTATCACCTTCACTACTAACGTCGGTTTTTTAGCTAAGAATCAGGCTCCTAATAAATATCCGGAACCTATTGTTATTAAGGCTCTTCCGTCTTCAGACGGGCGTAGGCCTTTACTCTGTCCTGTTAGAGCACTACGTATCTATAAACAGAGATCTCAGTTCATCAGAAAGGGACGGAAACGTTTCTTTCTGTCTTTGATGCCTAATAGAAAGGACATTTCAGTCCATTCTATTGCTAGATGGATTCAGTTAACTATCCGTACTGCGTATGAAGATTTATCTTCTTCTCAGCAGTCTGTGCTTAAGATTTCTGCTCATGAAGTAAGAGCTCTTTCTACTTCCTGGGCTTATGCTAATAGTGTTGCTATTACAGATTTAATGAAGGCTGCTTATTGGTCTCAGCCATCCACATTTACTAATTTTTATCTCAGAAATATTGAGTCCATTTCTGGAGACCTGCATTGTTTAGGTCCGTTATCTGTTGCTCAGAATGTCGTCCACTAAACAGTTGCAACTATAGTTATGCAGGCTTTCTGTTCCGGCAGTGACTCCGTCCGGCTGCCCTCTTCGCTCTGGGCTATTTGACCCAGGGCAAGGGGAAGGGGGGGGGCGGGTGTTCCCTTAGGTCACCTGCTTTATAGTGAAAAGCAAGGGAATGCCTCCTCCCAAGACAGTATTTCTGAGTCGCTTCCGGGATGGTTTTAAAGTGTAATATTAATGTTTAATTTCATTCATGTCTTATTTTTAAAGTGTAGCTCGGTGTGAAGCATTTGTATATGTCAAGTGTCAAACGGGCTTTAATATACAATACTCGGACACTTTTAAATGATTATAAAGAGTCTCAATTCTCTGGACTACTTTATTTATTGGCTTGTTTTAAATATAATTAGTATAAAGGTTATACTGGATATTAATAGAGAACATGAATGTTATTGTGCTCAATTATTAAGGGTAGTGTATCTTTCTAATTTAAATATTAAATAAGAAAGATACATGTAAAGCCTAATACTCCTTTTCTCCTTAAGGAGTTACCTCTTTATTTTATAATTGAGCTTATTGGATTTTCCTCTATGTCCTAGGCCCTCCAGCCTGTTTACTATTCAGCTAAGTCTGGGTCATTGGTACAGTATAAAAATGTTAAAAAATTTATAGTAATTTATATATTTTTTATACTTACCAATGACCCAGACGGGGATGGCCCTCCCTGAGTTGGGAACTCTTGCCTCCCCGCTGAGTACATAGCGCTGACCAGGCACTGCCAGTAAGAATGATATTTGGCGCCAATTTCGGGACGACTGCGTCACTGCGAATGCGCAGTAGAGTCGTACTATGGAGGTCCTTTAGGACATGATTTCTTTTTGTTTTGGATGCAAATTTTGGGGATTGGGGGGCAAAATTTGTGTTTGGCCCTGGTTTTTGTGGAGTTAGCACCAGCTAAGTCTGGGTCATTGGTAAGTATAAAAAATATATAAATTACTATAAATTTTTTAACTTTTAGCTCAACTTTGACGAAGTCAAATTTGAGCTATTGTCATGGCCCGTCGTCCGTCTGTCCGTACGTCAACAATTGGCTATGGCTCGGGCTAGAGGTCGTATTTATGAACCGATCTTTACGAAACTTCTTGTGTACCTTTGTTATGACCCTGGGACGGGAACAAGTGTTTTTAGGTGTGGTCCGAAATTCAAGATGGCTGCCAGGGGCCATTTTGTACCGATGATGCAAAAATCAGTTTTTGTACAGAACTTCTGTATGAAAGTTCTGATTTGAATAAAGTTTTGTATAAATGTTTAGTACCATGGGATACATCACATATAATACGGGGTTTTTTCTCGTGCGTAAATTATGCAAATTAGACTGACTTTGATTTATTTAGTGTTACTTTCAGAGCTGTAAGTGCCAAGCTGCTATGGCTCGGGCTAGAGGCCGTATTTATGAACCGATCTTTACGGAACTTCTTGGGTACCTTTGTTACGACTGTGGGACGAGAACGAGTGTTTTTGGGTGCGGTCCGAAATTCAAGATGGCTGCCAGCTGCCATTTTGTACCGACAATGCAGAAATCTGTTTTTTTGTACAGAACTTCCATATGAAAGCTCTGATTTGAATAATTTTTTGTATGAATGTTTAGTACCATGGGATACATCACATATAATACGGGTTTTTTTCTCGTGCGTAAATTATGCAAATTAGACTAACTTTGATGTTTTTTGGTGTTACTTTCAGCACTGTAAGTGCAAATGCCAATACGGCTTGGGCTAGAGGCCGTATTTATGAACCGATCTTTACAAAACTTCTTGGGTACCTTTGTTATCACCGTGGGACGAGAACGAGTGTTTTGGGGTCCGGTCCGAAATTCAAGATGGCCGATGGCAGCCATTTTGTACGAAATTTGGTGCAATCAGATTTTTGCACAGAACTTCCATATGAAAGCGCTGATTTGAATAATTTTTTGTGTGAATGTTTAGTACCATGGGATACATCACATATAATACGGGTTTTTTTCTCGTGCAGAAATTATGCAAATTAGATGAACTTTGATTTTTTCAGTGCTGCTTACACACAGTAAGTACACATGTCAATACGGCTCGGGCTAGAGTCTGTATTTATGAACCGATCTTCACGAAACGTCTTGGGTACCTTTGTTATCACCTTGGGACAGGAACGAGTGTTTCTGGGTGCGGTTCAAAATTCAAGATGGCTGCCAGTGGCCATTTTGTATCGAAGTTAGGTCTAATCAGTTTTTTGTACACAACTTCTATAAGACTCAGGCTAGATGCCGTATTTATGAACCGATCTTTACGAAACTTCTTGGGTACCTTTGTTATTACCGTGGGATGAGAACGAGTGTTTTTGGGGGTGGTTCGAAATTCAAGATGGCCACCAGCAGCCATTTTGTACCAAAATTAGTGCAATCAGTCTTTTGTACAGAACTTCTGTATGAAAGTTCTGATTTGAATAAATTTTTGTATGAATGTTTAGTAACATGGAATACATCACATATAGTACGGGTTTTTTTCTCGTGCAGAAATTATGCAAATTAGATGAACTTTGATTTATTCAGTGCTACTTATACTCTGTAAGTGCACATGTCAATATGGCTCGGGCTAGAGGCTGTATTTATGAACCGATCTTCACAAAACTTCTTGGGTACCTTTGTTATCACCTTGGGACGAGAACGAGTGTTTCTGGGTGCGGTCCAAAATTCAAGATGGCTGCCAGTGGCCATTTTGTACCGAAATTATGTCCAATCAGTTTTTTGTCACAACTTCTACACAGCTCATATTTGTGAACTGATCTTCATGAAACTTCTTGGGTACCTTTGTTTTCACCTTGGGACAGGAATGAGTGTGTTTTGGGGTGCCTTTGTTATCACTGTGTTATGAGAACAAATATTTTGGGGTTCAGTCAGACCCACTCTGGGACTCAAAGATTTCTTTTCTAGTTTAGCATCTGACTGTCACCCACCTTTACAATACTTTACCTATACATTTGTTACAGGCAACGCTCAGTATTTATGTACAGACCGTTACAATACTTTATATGTACCTTTGTTATCAGGTCATTAACTAGATGTTTGTCATTGCTGTGTCACATACTATACATGTACATGTCTTTGTCTTGACAAGTTGAGCTACAGTGTCATTGACACTTTCATTTTCCTAAGAATGTATAAATGTGAAGTGTAAGGGTGACCCCTCAGACATGTTGTTTCTTGTTGTCCCCCTCCCCCCCCCCCCCCCCCCCCACCACCACGTATGAATCTGTAAATTCGGAATGTTTTTTGTCTCAAAAATATATTTTATGACTCCTCTATGAGGCGTGATAAACTAGATTTTTCAGATCAGAAACATCTCAGACATGTTGTTTCTTGTTGTCCCCCCCCCCCCCCCCCACCCCACCACGTATAAATCTGTAAATTCGGAATGTTTTTTGTCTCATAAATATATTTTATGACTCCTCTATGAGGCGTAATAAACTAGATTTTTCAGATCAGAAACAATCTTTTTTTCCCAAAGTCTTGGTCATTTCATACCAGAACGAAACAACCAGGGTACGAAACATCTCGGATACCAAACCACGCATCCCTTTTCAGAGACCATGTACTAATTCCCTTATCAAAATTCTTCATGCCAACTCCCACCGAACATCTTCCCAAAATGGTCGTTGTCCATTCTTCTAATGTATAGTTATGTGCTTTTATAAATATGTTGCATTTTATGTAGAAGATCAGCTTTCATTTTTATACATGTATTCTCGTACTGCGATAAATAAATTAAAATGGAAAAAATTGTTGTTTCTTCATTTTAACACAAACCCAAAAGATGTTGAAAAAAACGACGCCCCCCCCCCCCCCCCCCCACACGCACACATTCTGTCAATTGTGACGCCAGAGGCCCTTTTTCAAGCTGTGCCTTTGTACCAAAGCCATCAGCTTTCACTGTCTCGGTATATTCCGTTGCCTTCTCTCCGCTAAGCGAGAGATTGAAACGGAATCTCCCGACCTCGTGATCGCCTGTTAGCACGTGCAATTCACGCACAGCCTACTTTTCTCTGATGTTTACTTCCTCATTACGGACTTACCTTGGATTCCGGGGTTCGATTATGCTTCCCATAATGTGGTATGACATGAAATAATTATCATTTAATATAAACAATTCAATAAAGAACTAAATACCCACCTCAACGTTTTAGAAAACAGCAACAAATTTTGTTGACATATATGTTTGAATAGTTTAATATAAATGATTCAATAAAGAACTAAATACCCACCGCAACGTTTTAGAAAACAACAACAAACTTTGTTGACATATATGTTTTAATAGTACATTTACACGTGGTACAAGTACATCTGTGATCAAAACAAAACGATACAAACGAAAATAGGTTAAATAGGCCCCTATCAGCAAACCTCTCGTCAACGACCACCTGTCATTAACGACCACTTTTGGTAAGTCCCAAGGGTGGTCGCCCATGGCAGGTTCTACTGTATCTCTGCCTTCATCTTTTTCGATCCTCCCCAGTACTATGGAGACGATGATTTTGTCTAATAGGGCGAATTTAGACGCACTATCATATGCAGATCACCTTACCAGAGCATTAATGCAATGTCTCGATGGTAAAGAATTTGAGGACGTTCGTTCCTCATTAAGAGTTCTTTCGAGGTCTTTTGCATTCTCCATGTACAACTCCGCCCTATCAGTGGCTGATTTGGAGTTGGTTAGACGTGATGCGGCCCTTGCTTCATCCAATATAGTGGATTCAAAGGTGAAAAGGTGAAAAACTCTCTTCGAGTCGCTCCGGTTCCTGGGGATTTTCTCTTCGATGGTAAGCTTTCGGTTATCTATGATCAGATTACCAAGAAAGCTTCAGATTCTCTGCTTTTTAAGTCGGTTTCTAAAAAACCTGACGTAGCAGAAAAGAGTAAGACAGGAGCTTCTGGTGCGAGTACGTCTAAAGAAAACGGCTATAAACAGGGTTCCCGCGCCTCCTTGAATTCCTTGAAAGGCCTTGAATTTCCAAACCCCTTCCCAAGGACCTGGAAACTCCTTGAATTTTGAAGCACCTCCTGGAAACTCCTGGAATTTTGGAAAAATCGAGTCGGTTGCTTACTGGATTAATTCAACTCCTAACATTTTTCCTTCTTCCCAACACATCGTCACTTTATATTCCTTGAAAACCCTTGAATTTCACCCAGCTGACTCCTGGAAACTCCTTGAAAAATTGATCTGAACCTCCTGGAAACTCCTGGAATTCACTTCACAATTTGGTGCAGGAACCCTGTATAAAGGGTATAAAAAATCCTCTAGCTCTTACTCTAGAGACCGTCAGAGTAGCGACTCAGGTAGGGGACGTGGTTCTGGCCGAGACAACCGATCAGATGCCCCTAGGTTGACGGGACGAGGCACTGGACGAGGAGGACGCGGTTTCTCTTCCCATAAGCCTCTTAGGTCCAGGAGGTGATGGTCTGGACCTCTATTGCAGTCCAGTGGGCGGAAGACTGACAAAGTTTTTGAGCAATTGGTTGTCAATTACAGATGACCATTGGGTAAAGGAGGTTATCTCAGATGGCCTAAAGCTATCTTTCTGAGAAAAACCTCCGCTAACACAAAGTCCGTGCTGGACTCAGCTTCCATCAAATTTTCAAAAAAGAGATTCACTTCTAGCAGAGGTGCAATCTCTTTTGGAGAAGAATGCAATAGAGGTCATGGAAAACCAGGAATCCTTGGGTTTTTACAGTCACCTGTTCCTGGTACCGAAGCCAGATGCTCGTTCCGTCCAGTTATAGATCTGAGCTGGATAAACAAGCTGATTGTGGCTCCAAAGTTCTATATGGAGACCATTCGATCAGTGAGAGCGAGCATTCGGGTGGACGACTATGCATCAAGCATAGATCTCAAGGATGCGTACTTTCATGTCATGGTACATCCGGCATTCAGAAAGTACCTTTGCTTCACCATCCTAGGTGTCGTTTATCAGTTCCGAGCGATGTGCTTCGGACTCAATCTAGCGCCCTGGGCTTTCACTCAAATAATGAACTCGGTAATGGCTTATTTCCAAGCTCATTCATCTGTGGTAACGTAGGCTTACTTGGACGACATTCTTCAGAGGTACGGCAACAAAACAATTCTTCAGAATGATGTTCAGAGTCTGCTTCAATTGCTCCGACATCTTGGTTTCATAGTGAACGAAAAGAAGTCAGATCTAGCTCCGTCCAAGTCATTCATTCACTTGGGAATGAGCTTCGAGACTCACAACAATCTAGTTCGTCTTCCGTTACCCAGAGCAAAGTTAGTCAGTTGTTATGCTCGCTTTTGTCTACACTCAGACGTAGTAACAGTGAGAGAATTCATGCGACTGATGGAATTGTGTGGAGCGGTGGCGGATCTCATTCCGATGGGCCGCTTGTGCGCACGTCCACTCCAGATATTTTTCACTCAAGTTTGGAGCGTGAAGGTTCATTCACTCGAAACAAACATCGTTTTAATGGACCAAGTAAAACTAAGGATTCAGACTTCGGCAGATATTCAGTGGTTAACTCAGGGAGTTCTACTGCAACTGCCGGATCCAGTTTTTATCATGACAGATGCGAGTCAAACAGGTTGGGGTGCGACATTGAACCCAACAGACTCCAAGTGCCAGGACCTTTGGGAACTGGAGTTCCTCAACAAGCACATAAACATCAAAGAGATGATGTCAATTTGGCTAGCGCTACACCATTGGATGAACATAATTCCGAATTCACATGTTCAAATACTGTCGGACAATTCGACGGTAGTAGCGTACATCAGGAACCAAGGAGGCACTTACTCGATTCCATTATTCAGACTAATGGACAGAATTCTTCTGTTTGCTCTAGAACATCATGTTCTTATGTCAGTCCATCATATTCTGGGTCGTCTGAACGTTCTAGCAGACTCGCTGTTGCAGAAAGGTTGCATGTTACCGTCAGAATGGACTCTTAACAAGCGAGTGTTCAATCAGATTTGCTACCAATGGGATCAACCAATGATAGACTTGTTTGTGACACATTTCAACAATCAGTTGCAGACGTACATGTCGCCATGTCCAGATCCTCGAGCGTTCGCAGTAGACGCTCTCTCAATCTCTTGGGACGGAATGATAGGATATGCATATCCTCCAACTCCGTTGATTCAACAGATCTTGCTAAAGATCAAGCAATCGCACTGCAAGATACTGTTGGTAGCATCTCTGTCCTCTCAGAAACCATGGATAAAACTACTCAGGTGTCTGTTATGGGATGTTGCTTGGAAGCTTCCTCCACAGGAGGATCTTCTCTTTCAGGGGAAATCTCGCACACTGCATCACAACCCGCAAGGTCTCAACCTCCACGTATTTCCGTTGTGCGGTCCTTCTTGCCTTGGAAGTGCTTTACAGAACGAGCAGTGGATGCAATTTCTAACTGTAGGAGGACCTCCTCTCGCTAAATTATGCGGCAAAGTGGAAGGTTTTTTCTCATTGGTGAAAGGATCATTCTATTGATATTTTTGATGCTTCCATTCCAGACATTGCTAATTTTTTGGTCTACTTGTTTGACGAGATCAAACTGCAGCCAGTAACCATTAAGGGTTATTGGTCTATGCTATCGGACACATGCTCATCATGATAGCTTAAAGATTAGTTTGAATATTTCTTTATCTAAGTTAGTAAAGAACTTTTCGATAAATAGGCCTAGAACTCTTAGGTTAATTCCTAAATGGAATTTAGCTTGGGTTCTACTGAAGCTTAAAGAAGCTCCTTTTGACCCTCTTAATACTGTAGACTTCAAATTCTTGTCATATAAGACAGCTTTTCTCTTAGCCTTTGCTTCTGCAAGAAGAGTTAGTGAGCTTCATGCTCTGTCTATTGATGATTCTCATTATCATAGTGTTGGTAATACTATTACTTTTAACTACTAATGTGGGATTTTTGGCTAAGAATCAGGCTCCTAATAAGTATCCTGAGCCTGTTGTCATCAAAGCTCTTCCGTCTTCTGATGGCCGTAGGCCTTTGCTGTGTCCAGTGAGAGCTATGCGTATTTATAAACACAGCTCAGAATTTATCAGAAAGGGGCATAAATGCTTCTTTCTGTCCTTAATTCCCAATAGAAAAGACATATCTGTTCATTCTATTTCTAGATGGATTCAGTTAGCTATTCGTACTGCTTATGAGAGTTTATCTTCCAATCAGCAGTCCGTGCTAAAGATTTCAGCGCATGAAGTTAGGGCACTGTCAACATCTTGGGCTTATTCTAACAGTATTGCTATTACAGATCTTATGAAGGCTGCTTACTGGTCACAGCCTTCTACCTTCACTAATTTTTACCTTAGAAATATAGAGTCTATTTCTGGCGACCTTAGGTGTTTAGGTCCGTTATCTGTTGCTCAGAATGTTGTCCACTATACGATTACAGCATTAGTTATGTAGGCTTTCTATCCCAGCGGTGACGCTGTCCTGCTGCCCTCTTCATTCTGTGGTAATTTGACGCAGAGCGAGGGGAAGGGAGGAGGGGATGGTGTTCCCTTATATCACCGGCTTTATAGTGAAAAGCAAGGGAATATCTCCTCCTGAGTCAGTAATTCCGAGTCGGTGCTGGGATGGTTTTAAAGTGTAAAGCTAATGTTTATCTCATTTATGTAATATTTTTAAAGTGTAGCACGGTGTGAAGCATTTGTATATGTCACATGTCATACGAGCGTTAATATACAATCCTCGGACACTTTTAAATGAGTATAAAGAGTCTCATTCTCTGGACTATCTTTATTTATTGGCTTTCCTTTAAGGAATTAGTATAATGGGTTATACTGGATGTTAATAGAGATCATAGATGTTATTCGGCTCAATTATTGATTGGTGATATGTCTTTCTTATTTTTAATAAACAAAAAAGACATATGTTAATCCTTTTTCTCCCTTTCTCCTTAAGGGGATTATTCTTTATGCATAATTGAGCCTATTGGATTTTCCTTTATGTCCTAGGCTCTCCAGCCTTTTTTCTATTCAGCTAAGTCTGGGTCATTGGTTACAGTTATAAAAATATGAAAAAATTTAAAGTAATTTATATATTTTTTATACTTACCAATGACCCAGGCAGAGATGGCCCTCCCCCGAGTTGGGAACTCATACCTCCCCGCTGATTATATAACATTTAGCAGGCACTGGTTGGAAGAATGAGGCTTGGTGCCAGTTTCGGTACTTCCTTGACACTGTGCATGCGCAGTAGGCAAAAGTATGAAGGACCATATAGGACATCAGTTTTTTTTTATTTGGATGCAAATTTTGGGGATTTGGGGGGCAAAATTTGTGTTTGGCCCTGAATATTTAAGAGTTAGCACCAGCTAAGTCTGGGCCATTGGTAAGTATTAAAAAATATATAAATTACTTTAAATTTTTTCATTTTTATTGATTTGGCTTAATTTTTGGGGTGTGGGGTGTTCAGAATTAAGTGTTTGTCCTGAATTCTGACGAATAGAGTGCCAGCATGTCTAGGCCCCAGTGATAGGTATGATAAATACAGAAATTACTTGAAATTTCCAATTTCCCGCCAGACATGCGCAATCAATTTCCTCATTTCCATAATCTTGGGAAGCTGCTTCTTCTGTTAGATCTCAACCTTCAACTGGATTCTGATGCTGTATTCTAATGGAAAATTGACCTTGAAAACAACCTTGAAATGATGCCTTAGAAAGATGATTTGAACATATTTCAAGACATTTCAGCTGGCAAACTCCTCAGAAGTGATTTTTAGCTTAACTTGACAAAGGCAAGATAAGCTATATACTGCTATCATGTGTGTAGAAGTCTGTAGGTCTGTGAGTCTGTTCACATTTCTTTTGGCACAGGCTACACTCCGTAGTTCTTGTCTGCTCAGAATGAAATTTCATATGCAGGTCCGAGGTCATGTCCAGATGAGAACGTCCCCTTTTGGTCGCAGTCGGTTAACCGTGATGGCTGCGAGAGCCCCAAACCTGAAAACCTTTAGCACAGTCTACAGGTTGTATTTATGATGGGATTTCATTGTAACTTGGTAGGATGACTCCAGATAATGTCTAGATGAGAACATCTCCTCTTGGTCTACTGTGATGGCTGCAAGAGCCCGAAACCCGAAAACATTTAGCACAGTCTACAGGTCGTATTTATGAAGGGATTTCATTGTACCTGGTAGGATGACTCCGTATAATGTCTAGATGGGAACATCCCCGTTTGGTCGCAATTGATCAACCGTGATGGCTATGCGGGACTGAAGCCTGAAAATCTTTAGCACAGTCTACAGGTCATATTTATGAAACAATTTTATTGTAACTTGGAAGGGTAACTTGGTATGATGTCTCGATGAGACTGTCTGTCATATTTTGGTCACGATTGGTCAGCTGTTACCGCCACCTGGTCACTTGACCTAGATTCCTTTAGCACTGCTTACAGGTTGTTTTTATGACAGGATTTCATTGTAACATGGTAGGATAACTTGGTATGATATCTAGATGAGACTCTCATATTTTGGTTATGATCGGTCAACCGTGACTGCTTAGCTGTCACGTGACCTAGATTCCTTTAGCAAAGTCTACAAAATATATTTATGTAGGGATTTCATCGTAACTTGGTAGGATGACTCGTTCTGGAATGATTTTGCTGTAACTTGATAACTTTGGTTGACATACACTGTTAGGGCCACATCATCAACCCAGGTCTTAATTCTTTAGTACAGTCTACACTCAAATTAATCTTATTGAAAACATAGCACACAAGGAACAGAAATTAACATATTCTCAAGTATCACAATTCTTGTCTTATTTCATAATCCTTTCATAAACATTGAATATTTTTCTTTTCATCAAACACTACACACAGTCAAGTCAAGCTACAGTGTCACTGACACCTTCATTAAATTGTCTTTTAAAATGTAACTATATTATGTCCTCTATTTTTTGGGGTCCCCCTTTTTTTCACGTGTTTGATTGATTGGGTTCTAGCTATAAATCTCAGGTATGCATCTATATTGATGTTCCTTTAGATTTGTTAGGTCAGTGAATTTTCTCTCTTACTTTTGTCTGTCTTTGTCAGTTTCACCTTTAGAGGCCACTGGACTGCGGCTCTACGTTTTCAAGAAAAAGGCCAATGATGCAGCCTAGCTATCTTTTGGGGTGTAAGATCCTCACACAGGATTTTTTAACCCTTTATCCAATGCAGATGATATCTAAATTTATTATTTTAAATATCTTTTTTTAAAATTTTTCAAAAAATTTTAACCCTTTACCTAACATAACGGCCCAAACCGGCCAGCGCTATTCTAAAAAATCGCCAATTAATTTTCATTATTTTTTTATCTTTGGTCTCAAAAACATAGGTTATGACTCCTCGTTGGAACGAGCTCATCGAGCTCGTTCCAACGAGGGGTCATATCCTTTGTTTTTGAGACAAAAAATGAAAAAAATTAGTTATTTAAGAATTATTTTTGCAAGTGCCGTCTGCTTTTCAGGTTAGATAAAGGGTTAAACAAACCATATCATGTGACCCCACTTTGGTACGAGCTCATTCCAGAGAGGGGTCAAATGACATGGTTTTGTTGAAATTTTTTGAAAAATAGTATTTTTTCAGCTGCTGAATTTGTATATTATGTGGTCGGATGCGGCCGATTTGTTTAAAAGATTAAATTTTCTCTTCAGTCTCTCTTGTTGACGTTCCCGCGGGAACCCCGGGAAGTAAGCAGCACTTGTTTACTGTGGTAAACCAGTTCCGCTTTACTAGTAAAATAGGACCCAGTCACCAATGCTTGGGGTGAAAGTCCTCTAAAATGGGCAACATGTTGATCAACGATTGACTAAACTTGACTTCATCTCCATGTTGTGTCACGATTAGCCATGGTGCATAAATATGTGACGTTAACCACCAACAAACAAACAAACTTGTTGACGTAACTTATACCTCCCCCCTTTCTGTCAGTCACGATGTTGGGCTTAGGTACTTTATTTACTTACTACTTTTTGATATAAATATATATATAACAAATTGATGAAATTATATATTTATGATATAAATATTCTTCATCAAATAATATCAAATAAATGAAATAATATATATAAATTTGTCAAAATTGTCATCATTCTCGGAAGTTGACTCCCTTCAGAGCGGCTTTCATTTTTGACTACTCTCAGTTCTATTGGAGCGCTGTACCAAAATATGTTGCGCCCCAGGACATTAAAATTGCATGTCATGCATATATAATTCATAATTATGTTGAATAACACAATAAAATTATAAACTCCTACTGGTAACAGAGGCCTGTTCATACTGCAGTGTGCTTTTCACAAACGAGTTAGGAGCGTGTATATACCAGAACTCCCACTGGTAACAGACGGCAAGTTCACTCGCTTAAAATTTTAGTTTGTACCCCATAATAGGTCACCAACCCCCCTTCTCCCCTAATCCCACTGCCCTCCCACCCACCCTCAGCTTGTTTGATGGAAGGGTCGCATGATATGGTTTGTTGAAATTTTTTGGAAAACTATATTTTTTCAACTGCTTAATTTGTAAATTACACAGGGGATGCAACAAATTCATTAGGTGAAGGGTTAAGATGTATTCATTTTTAGCTCAACTTTGATGTAGTCTTATTTTTGGGGTTATGCCATGGCCCGTCGTCCATCTGTCTGTCTGTCCATCCATGTGTCCGTCAACAATTCAATACAGCTCGGGCTAGAGGCCGTATTTATGAACCAACCTTTACAAAACGTCTTGGGCACCTTTGATATCACCTGTGGGACGAGAACGAGTGTTTTTGGGTGCGGTCCAAAATTCAAGATGGCCACCGGCAGCCATTTTGTAACAAAATTAGTGCAATCAGTTTTTTGTACAGAACTTCTGTATGAAAGTTCTGATTTGTATGAATGTTTACTAACATGGAATACATCACATATAATACGGGTTTTTTTCTCCTGCAGAAATTATGCAAATTAGATGAACTTTGATTTATTCAGTGGTACTTATACACAGTAAGTACACATGTCAATACAGCTCGGTCTAGGGGCTCTATTTATGAACCGATCTTCACAAAACTTTTTGGGTACCTTTGTTATCACCTTGGGACAAGAACAAGTATTTTTGGGTGCGGTCTGAAATTCTAAATGGCTGTCGGAGGCCATTTTGTATCAAAATTAGGTAGAATCAGTTTTTTGTACAGAACTTCTATATGAAGATACTGATTTGAATAAATTTTTGAATGAATGTTCAGTAACATGGAATGCATCACATGTAATGCAGGTTTTTTTTCTCGTGCAGAAATTATGCAAATTAGATGAACTTTGATTCATTCAGTGGTACTTATACACTGTAAATGCACATGTCAATATGCCTTGGGCTAGGTGCTGTATTTATGAACCGATCTTCATGAAACTTGGGTACCTTTGTTATCACCTTGGGATGAGAATGAGTGTTTTTGGGTGCGGTCCGAAATTTCAAGATGGCCGCCGGCAGCCAATTAGACAAACTTTTATTTATTCCGTGCTACTTATACACCGTAAGTGCACATTTCAATCTGTCTCTGGCTAGAGGTATCTAACTGTCACCCACCTTTACAATACTTTACCTGTACATTTGTTACAGGCTACGGTCAGTATTTATGTACAGACCTTTACAGTACTTTACATGTACCTTTGTTATCAAGTCTTTACCTAGATATGTTTCATTGCTGTGTCACATGCTATACATGTACATGTCTTACACAAGTTGAGCTACAGTGTCATTGACACTTTTCTTCTCTTTCTTTCTCATTGACAGTACATTATTATAATTATTTTGCTGATCTTTGGAAATCTGATATATACAGAATACCTCGACTCGCATCAGAATATGGAGTACAGGCTTGGTGTTCATTTGAAAGTATTCAGAAGGTTTTTCCAACAGATGAACTGAATTATTTTGGACAGCTGAGTGAATACAGACAACATCATCAGTTTGGTAATAGAAGTATACCCACAATGCCATATTATCAGCCCACTTCAACCTTTATCTAATGTAATCTATATTGCAATTCAAATATCATTAGGTTTTCAATTTTTGCCTCCCAAAACATAGCTTATGGCCTCCTCAATTGGACCAGCTTGATGAGCCTGTACCAATAAGGGGTCATAAGCTATGGTTTTGAAATGAATTTATTATGCCCCAGACTTAGTCGGAGGGGGAATCTAGTGGAGAGCTGCTTACGTTTATGTGTAACGCAAAATGTTTCCATCCAACATATTTGCTGCTCTAACATGGTCATTATTTGTCGGATTCAAATAATTTTTGCCATGCTTGTCCGTCAACATGGGGGAACGGATCCTACAGCAGAATTAACATCTTTGCATAAACATTTACAGAGTTATTTTCCCTTGTTTAACTTAGGGGATTATTATTGAAAAATGATTGAAAAATGTGTCCGTCTAACATAATATTTGCTGCTCTAGCTCTTGTCATCATACGTTGAATTCAAATAATTTTTACCATGCTTGTTCCTCAGCATGGGGGGAATGGAACAGCATGGGGGAACGGATCCTACAGTAGAATTAACATCTTTGTGTAAACATTTACAGAGTTATTTTCCCTTGTTTAACTTAGGGGATTATTATTGAAAAATGATTGAAAAATGTGTCCGTCTAACATAATATTTGCTGCTCTAGCTCTTGTCATCATACGTTGAATTCAAATAATTTTTACCATGCTTGTTCCTCAGCATGGGGGAACGGAACAGCATGGGGGAACAGAACAGCATGGGGGAACGCATCCTACAGTAGAATTAATATCTTTGCATGAGCATTTACAGTGTTATTTGCCCCTGTTTAACTTAGGGTAGGATTGAAAAATGTGTTCGACCAACATATTTGCTGCTCTAGCTCTGTCATCATATGTGGATTGAAATAATTTTTGCTTGTTTATATTAGTACATATTGCTGCAGGTGCATGTCATGCTTTTGATGGCATAATGCTACCCATGGTATTGCAGGAGGGGGCATATGCCACGCTTTGTGTTGCTCTTGTTTTATTCTTAATTGTTGTCTACTACACGAATGGAACCCACTTAATTGTGTATCTCTTAACCCTTTACCCAACGAATCTTATGCATCCGCCGGTTGAAAAAAATACTCTAAAAAAAAATTTGAACAAAACCACATCATGTGACGCCTCATTGGAATGAGCTCCTTCAATTGAACTACTAATTGATTGAAAAATCTTGAAATATGTTGAATATATAGAAAAAACGTATAATGTTTTGAAGTAAAAAATTTATTCTATAAGTAGGATTAAAAAGGAAAACGACGAGCCAGAGGCTCGTCGGTTTTATTCTTAATCGTACGAGTAGAATAAATTTTTTACTTGAATACACGATACTTTTATTTTGTTTATCTCATAAATCATTTACAGGGGAGTCGCAGCTAAATCGTGCTTTTACTCGCTACAAAACACTGCGGGAAGTGAGGAGCACATTGGTCCAATTCGATGGACAAGCAAAACTGCCGAAAGTAAACAAGGCGCAGTGATACATTTCTCTCTAAAAATAATTCCCCTACAAACTTGAGCTAAACTTGCAAAAATACTTTATTAAATGAACAATGTTTATCTTTCTTATTTTCGTTGTTTATTGTTGTATTTTTCGTCATCTATTCAACTTGAGTTTTATAAACAAAGCAGACGACACATGCATTTGTTTATTTACACTTTCCTAATTTGGAAAATGAAACATCACTCATCATGCCCCCACCTTTCACAATCGAACTTGTATGCTTTTCAATGCTTGGTTTCGATTGATTTACTTTGAATTTGCTTTGTTAAGTGTTGTTCGTTTTATCGTTAGAGTTGAAATGTGTCATATATTCTAAAACTTAATATTTCCGCAATGGTAAACGTTTAATAAACATCGGTTCATTATGTCTCCCACAAAAGTAAAACAGATCATGACAACACAAATGTGGTAGAGGTCAACAGGTCCATCTCTACTTTAGGAATAAATTCTTTCTGTGTTAAACCTTCGGGGAAAATTTATCACCCTACATTCAGCTGCTACTAGGTGAATAAAGCAAAAATTTATCCAAGACTTTTATTGTTTCGAATAAAGGTCCATTTATGGGATAAAATTACCCTAGCATTCACCAAATTCCCCTTGTTTATAGCAAGCCAGAAAATAAGCAGACTGTCATTTGCAAAATGAGGTCCTCAGAGGGTGAATTTTGTGATGCTACCCTGCATAGCAGGGTAGTATCACTGAATTTACCCTCTGTGAACCTCAGTCTGAATCAGGATCTCTAAACTAAACAGAAAGATGTACCCAGAGGATAAACTGGCCCACTATATGGGATTGCATCATCAAATTAACCCTCTGGGGACCTCATTCTGCAAATGTGAGACTGCTTATTTTCAGGCCTGTTTTATAGACATATTTGGCCTCAGTACATCCAATACAGTCATTTTATCTATTATATCTTGTTTAACAGAGCTCCATGAACCTTGTCAAACAAGATATATATAGAAAAATATGTATTATCATCATGTTGTGTGGGGGTTGCTGTCAGTTAAGTTGATTGGTGGCAGGACATTTTTTGCTAGCCGATTGGGCACCAGAGACCTGGGATTGTACAAGTAATGCAAACCCTGAATGTATGGAGTTGAGAGTTGCTCGCTGTTGCTTGGTGGTTCTCCCCGGCTACTCCGGCTTCCTCCATACCAAAAACTGTCTGACACAAAGTGATCCTGACTGTTGAATCCCAATAAATAAATAAACCCAGAATCGACTCCTGTCGGGGCCAACTTCCAAAAAACATTACAGTTGTCAGTTCAGTAGCTCGGACCCATCACTATGCCTGGTGGAATCCTGCTTGACACTGGTGATATAAAATTAAATTCAAGCAGCTGCATCTTCACAGATCTTCCATTAATGGAGATTCCTGTGTTTAACCCAACACAGACAATATCAAAATTTATGATTTTAAATATTATTTTTTTCAAAATTTTCAAAATATTTTAACAAAACCATATCGTGTGACCCCCATTGGAACGAGCTTGACGAGCTCTTTCCAATGAGGGGTCACATGATATAGTTTTGCTGTAATTTTCTGAAGATGAATATTTTTTCAACTGCTGAAATTGCATATTATGCAGGCGGATGCGGTCGATCCATTAGCTAAAGGGTTAAAAGGATAGATCATTACCACCATTTTATTTATATACAAAATTAATATAAACTTACTCAGTCCACCTTTATCTTTTATCTTTAGGGATTTTGTGTAATTGTCTTTGAGAAGTTTTGTCTTCTGAGATTTTGTCCAACTTCGTCACTTTCCTTGAGGTTTTTTGCAGGGGAGAGGTTCTGTCGGGAGGGATTTTATATTGAGGGGTTGGTTCTGTCTGGAGAGATTTTGTAGTGAGGGGTTCTGTCTTGAGGGATTTTGTCTGTATTGCATTTAAACTGTGACCCTTCAACTTTGAGCCCCTGAATAGCTATATAGCGATTGGGTGAATGCAGTTTTAGCTCAGCTTGACAACATCAAGTATGAGCTATTGCAGTGTGTTGCGATCCGTCATCCATCAGTACGTCTGTCCATATGTTTGACTGTTCATCCACAATTCCTTCAGCACACCTTACAGGGCACAGCTCTCACTCGATTAGTTCCAAATTTCAGACATGCCTTCGGGGCAATCTCTAGATGGGAGCTATTGATTTTTTTTTAATTTTGCTGAAATACATGGCCACCAGCAGATTTGATAGATTTGGCATATAAATTGTCTACAAATCCATTGGCATGCCCTACAGGCCACATCTCTCACCCAATCTGTTTCATATGTAGCTTTGGTGTGATGTCTAGATGCGAGCTATCAAATTTTTCTGAATTTTGTGTAAAAAACGTGGCTGCTGGTGGCCATCTGGGATTTGGCATATGAAATGTCAACAATTCCATCAGCACTCCCTGCAGGCCACATCTCTCACCTGATCTTTTTCAAATTTCATACGTAGCTTTCATGTGATGTCTAGATAGGAGCTATATAATTTTTCTAAATGTTGTTGAAAAATATGACCGGGAGTGGCCATCTTTGGTTCGGCATATAAACTGTCAACAAATCAATTAGCATACTCTACAGGCCAAGTCCCTCACCCGATCGTTTTCTGATTTCAAATGTAGCTTTGGTATGATATGTTTTCTGTAGAAACTTGAGCGAATGACTTGGCATCACTGGAACTTTCTATTTAGTTCAGTCCCTTCTTGGTCAAGTTGAGTTGCCATATCATTGAGACTTTCATGTATTTTTAGGGAAATTCTGTAATAATTTAATCCAAGAGCCCTACATGAATCCATTTTGTATGTTATGGGAAATTCTGTAATAATTTAATCCAAGAGGCCTACATGAATCCATTTTGCATGTTTAGGACTGGCTGTTCTGTGACATTTTAATCCAACTGTTCTGCAGGGCTCTTGAATTAAATTAGTTCTGACTCTCCCGAACTATTCTTTGTCCATTAATATCTTGTTTCATGCAAACATGGATGCTTGCCTCAGTGAAGGTGTTAAGACCTATTTCTTACTTTTACGCCCTCAGAACAGGAGCCCTTAACATGTCATCATGAGGAGGTCCTGTTGACAACAGACAACTTAGGTAGGCAGTGGTTTCTTGTCAAATCTTGGCTGCCTGTTAACCCTTTACCCAATGCAGACGATATCAAAATTTATTATTTTAAATATCATTTTTTTTAATTTTTTAAAAAATATCAACAAAACCATATCATGTGACCCCTCGTTGGAACGAGCTCGTTCCAACGAGGCGTCACATGATATGGTATTGTTGAATTTTTTTGAAAAATATTTTTTCAACTGCTGAATTTGCATATTACGCGGGCGGATGCGGGTGATTCGTTGGGTAAAGGGTTAAGGCAGCCAAGACTTGACTAGAAATCACTGCTAAACCACGGCATATATGGAGATTGTGGGTCGGTGGAAATTCAGGACACTTGTCAAGGCCCCTAAGGGTTAAAATTATTATGAATTTTCTATATTTATAGTTTTTGTATTTGTAGGAAATGTAGAGATGTTATCTGAAGCCATGATGAATTTACATTATACTACAACATTGTTTAAAGAGAAAATGTTTGAAGAGTTGATTTACATCACACAAGTACGTTAAATGCTTCAAAGGACTAGAATTTTTATGCAACAATACATTGACAGCATTATGATCATATTATAATTATAGAATTCATTGTAGTCCTTGAAGCGTAATGGCTCAGTGGTTATAGCATTGAACTTCAAACCGAAGCTGCTTAAAAGTGCTTGAATTAAAAAATCGAAATTCCAGGGCCTGGAAAGTGCTTGAAAATTATATCTCCAGTAGGAAAGTCCAGGAAAGTGCTTGGAAATTATATCTCCAGTAGTAAGGTCCTGGAAAGTGCTTGGAAATCATATCTCCAGTAGTAAGGTCCTGGAAAGTTCTTGGAAATCATATCTCCAGTAGTAAGGTCCTGGAAAGTGCTTGGAAATCATATCTCCAGTAGTAACGTCCTGGAAAGTTCTTGGAAATCATATCTCCAGTAGTAAAGTCCTGGAAAGTGCTTGGAAATCATATCTCCAGTAGTAAAGTCATGGAAAGTGCTTGGAAATCATATCTCCTGTAGTAAAGTCCTGGAAAGTTCTTGGAAATCATATTTCCAGTAGTAAAGTCCTGGAAAGTGCTTGGGAATCATATCTCCAGTAGTAAAGTCCTGGAAAGTGCTTGGAAATCATATCTCCTGTAGTAAAGTCCTGGAAAGTTCTTGGAAATCATATCTCCAGTAGTAAAGTCCTGGAAAGTGCTTGGAAATCATATCTCCAGTAGTAAAGTCCTGGAAAGTTCTTGGAAATCATATCTCCAGTAGTAAAGTCTTGGAAAGTGCTTGGAAATCATATCTCCAGTAGTAAAGTCCTGGAAAGTGCTTGGAAATCATATCTCTAGTAGTAAAGTCCTGGAAAGTTCTTGGAAATCATATCTCCAGTAGTAAAGTCCTGGAAAGTTCTTGGAAATCATATCTCCTGTAGTAAAGTCCTGGAAAGTTCTTGGAAATCATATCTCCTGTAGTAAAGTCCTGGAAAGTGCTTGGAAATCATATCTCTAGTAGTAAAGTCATGGAAAGTGTTTGAAAAATATGTAATGTCAATAATATAGCGTGTTATGAAAAAAATTGCTGTAATAACTTGCATAATTGCTAGATTGACAGTGTATAAAGTCGGTGTTTTTTTATAAAAAAAAACAAAGCATGCCTCCTTAACTCTTTACCTAACACGAAAATCAGACGAAATTTTAACTTGGTGTAAAACAGGAATATTCCTTAAAATCTTCTTGAGAACCACCATTCAGAATGTTTTGATACTGGGTATACAACACCACAGCTCAGATTCAAGTTTGTTTAAATCAAGTCTGTGTATTAATATTTGGGCTCCCTATTGGATCCCAAATTCTAACTTAGTGTAATGTGATGAATAATGTTTAAAAAATCTTGAATGATCTTTAAAAAAAATCCTTCTTTAGATCCACCATTCAGAACCTATTGATATTTGGTGTAAAGAATCCTGGGGTGAGGGTGGGGGGAACAGGTCAGATTCAAGTATTTTCCAAGGCAAGTCCCCAGGTTGATAATTGGGCTCCCTAGTTTTGTATTTTTGGAAACCTGGGCATTATTTCAGTAGTAGTATCCCAATACTAGAAAAAAATCATCTGACATGGACAACAGAGTTATAAATAATTAAATAACTTAATTCCTCTGTAGTGAAACTGACATAGATGCTAATTAAAGCCTTCTGTCTTTAAACAACTTTGTCAGGTGAACGCCTCAGATACTCGGGGGCCTCTTGTTCTTTTTTTTCTATGTGTGCGTATACACATGTATGATTACTTACTAACATATGTGGCTGCATGTGTGGTTGTGCTTGAAGAGGTGGTGAATAAAAAATAATTTTTGCTGGAAATTTTTTCTCCTTTTTACAGATAAACCAGGCAATGGCCATCAGAACAGAAACTGAACACTATAGGAGGTGGCAGAGTAGAATTAGCCCGGATGATGGGAGAGGATTAACTATGGGTGCTCTTTACTGGCAACTGAATGATATTTGGCAAGCACCAACATGGTCATCAATAGGTTTGTATTTAGAATTTCAAGTACATAAGGCTATTAAAAAAAAATTTAAAAATTCTTGTTTCTCAGGCACCTCCTTCATCATAGAAAATCTGCCTCATCACACCTTTCTGTCACCTGAAAATCCTTTTTCTGACCCTATTTTGCACTTGTAGGACAGATATTTAAACAACTATACCTTGAAAGTTCTTGAAGCATCCAAACACGCTCTGTCAGCATCAATTGTGGGATTGATGCAGTCACAGCATACCATACTATCGGGTGGGGACATAAAATGGTTGTCCTGTGTACGGAGAGAGACACACTCCATGCAGGGTAAAGATCCCTTCTTAGTATTTAAGAAGATCAAGGCCATGAAATTTCCGCTACAAAAGTCATCCCACACACCTGTGTCATTGGGCCAAAGAGAAGCATTAATATTAGTTGTATAACTTGCCCACCAATGCTTGTAACACAAATAAACTTAAAACAAAACCAAAAAACAAATATTAAAACAATACAGAACTGGAGCGGTATTGATAAGCAGTACCGTATTTACTCTATGTATTGGGACAGCTAAAAATAATTATTTTCACAGGTGTCCCAATTCTTAGAAAATGGGGAAAGAACACAGCCTGGTCTTGATTTGATGCTGAATAAAGTTGTGTGTGATTCGTTTTCCATCACTATATACAAAAATCGCAGTCCAATTTTTTTATATTTTCATTTTTTGCTTCCAAAACATAGCTTATGATCCCTCATTGGAATGAGCACATTGCGCGCGTTCCAGTGAGGGATCGTAAGCTATGTTTTAGAAGCAAAAAATGAAAATTTTAGTTACTCAAGAATTTTTTTTATGAGTGTCGTCTGCTACTAGCGACAGGTCAACTGGAAACAAATCTCTTGAATGACCCAAACTTTAGAGTATAAAAAAAATATAGTTTTCTGGAAAAAATGTGTGTCCCAAATCATAGAGTGTCCCAATACATAGAGTAAATACGGTACTCTAGATTCTAGAAGAGTGTCATTGGGAAAAGTAATAAATCATTTTTATACCCCCACTTTCGAAGAAAATGGGGGTATACTGGATTACATGCATCAGTCTGTCCATCCGTCTGTGCATCCGTGTGTGAGTCCATCTGAGAATATTCATAACTTAAGTAAATTATTATTATAATATTTGTTGGTCATAGGTATGCCCACACTAGTTTTTTTTTTTTTTTTATTACTTGTTCACCTAGAAATTGTGTCCATCCGAGCCAAATTTTATCTGTTCAGCCTGTATCTCAGGTATCGAATGTTCTATTGCAATGAAATTTGCCATGAACACTGCTTATGGTATAGGCTTTAAAAAAAGGATTCAACGATATTTCGAACATTCTCCTTTTTAGAGTTATCCCCCTTTTTTGACTTAGAAATTGTAGGAAATAGACATTATTTGTCTGTTCAGCCTGTATCTCAGGTATGGGTTATTGGATTTCAGTGAAATATGGCATGCAGTTTGCCTATGACAAAGGCTTCTGCCTCATTGCATATAACTTCCAAACACCAAACAATTTACCATACCTTTGACTTAGAAATTGTTGAAAACTGTCGAAGAAAATGGAAGGGGGAGGGGGGGTATACTGGATTGCATCCGTCCGTCTGTCTGTCAGTCCGTTATATATTTATGCCCCATTGCATAAAACTTCCAAACACCAAACAATTTACCATACCTTTTGACTTAGAAATTGTTGAAAACTTTCGAAGAAAATGGAAGGGGGGGGGGTGGTATACTGGATTGCATCCGTCCATCTGTGCACCCATCCATCAGTCCGTACAAGAATATTCATAAATAATATTTGTTGGTCATAGGTATGCCCACACTAGGCAGTACACCACGTGGGGGTATGCACCAGACGAAAGTCCAGCTCTTGACTTTACTGTGTCTCAAATTCTGTTGATTGGCAATTTCTTTGTTCACTGATGCCGGATTCAATCATTTTTTTCAGAACATCAGATTATAGTACGAGCTAGAATAATTTGTAGGAAAACTTAAAAAATTTGCAATTGTCTTGATTCTTTCAACATGAGAGGCCGCTTTTCCGGTCCAGGAACATGATACGTCATAATTTCATTAAGTAGGATGGCTACTAAGTGAATGTGTGTGGTAGAACAATTAATATTTTCAACGTGCAGCCTTCAGGCTGTACGTTGAAAATATTAATTGCTCTACCCTCAAATAATGGATATGGACTCTTCCAATTTCTGCCATTTAACTGGCATGGAAGGTACCACCTGTGTTCAATGGGTTAAGCATTACTGTTATTAATAATACTTGGGGGAGGGGAGATTCAAGTTTGTTCAAGCCATGTCCCTAGGTCCATATTTGGGCTCACTGTGGGAGCCTGAATGATAACTTAGTTCAACATGAGGAATTTTCTTTAAAAATCTTCTTCAGATCTAGCAGTCGGAATGTTTTGATATTTGGTATGCAGCATCCTTAGGGGGGTGAGATTAAAGTTTGTTCAAGCCATGTCCCTAGGTCCATATTTGGCCTCACTGTGGGAGCCCGAATGATAACTTAGTTCAAAATGAGGAATTTTCTTAAAAAATCTTCTTCAGATCCAGCTGTCGGAATGTTTTGATATATGGTGAGTAGCATTCTTAGGGGGTGAGATTCAAGTTTGTTAAAGCCAAGTCCCTAGCTAGGTCCATATTTGGGCTCACTGTGGGAGCCCGAATGATAACTTAGTTCAAAATGAGGAATTTTCTTTAAAAATCTTCTTCAGATCTAGCAGTCAGAATGTTTTGATATTTGGTATGCAGCATCCTTAGGGGGGTAAGATACAAGTTTGTTCAAGTCATGTCCCTAGTTCCATAAAATTTGTCTCTCATGACTTCATTCCTTTGTAGTGTTGATGAACCATGTCTAACTGAATGTGACCCCCTCATTGAACCACTTTGGCCGGTGAGCGATTAAGGCTTTATTTACTAAATTTGTTATCATTAAAGTTGCTTTGTTCATTCAGGTACCTTGTTCATTTCACGATGTTGGTTTTAGGCTATGGCTGGGGTCTTATTGGAACATATATGTTATTGTGATAAATTGATGACAGCATGGTCTGAGCTTTGTGGCTTGGGACCTTATGTTCAACCTTGACGCTTTGCATCTCGGTTCAACATAAGCTCCGAGACGCAAACCTCTGTCCATGTTACTATCAGTTCATCACAATAACTTATAATATTAACCCTTTACCCAACGAATCGCCCGCATCCGCCCGCGTAATATGCAAATTCAGCAGTTGAAAAAATATTATTTTTCAAAAAATTTCAACGAAACCATATCATGTGACCCCTTGTTGGATCGATATCATCTGCATTGGGTAAAGGGTTAATCAGTTTAGATCTTTCAACTACTGCTTGCTTTGTCAACATTGTACTTGTGACCTTCTTGCTGCTGTACATTTTTCCCTAATCAAGCCTGAAAATAAGCATTAGCAGAATGAGGTCCCCAGAGGGTGAATTTGCTGATCCCATACAGTGGGCTAGATCCCATACAGTGGGCTAGAATCCCCCCCCCCCCCCCCCCCCCCCCCTTTATCCTCTAGGTACCTTTTTTCTGTTTAGGCCTGAGACATTGATTCAGTTTGAGGTTTACAGTGGGTAAGTTTAGTAATGCTACCCTTCTCTGTAGGGGAGCATAACCAAATTCACCCTCTTGGGACCTCATTATGCAGATGACGGTCTACTTTTTTTCCAAACTTGTCCCTAATAAAACTTAATAAATGAGGTAAAATTCTTTAAATATTTCAGAATATGGTGGGAAATGGAAGATGTTACATTACTATGCTGAACATTTCTTTACCCCAACTCTGATATCACCGTTTGAAGATGGAGAGAGCATAAATATTTTCCTTGTTGTTGATGAAATTAAAATTCAAGAAAAGAGAATCTCCCCAGATAACCATTTGATGTTTGTGCCTTTTGAGTTCAAAACTCACAAACTGCATATTCTAATATATTCCTGGGATAATATGTCGCCAATTTTTACCTGGAATGTAACAACACAGGTTAGTATGTTTGCTTTTTCTAAAGTGTGTGTGTGGGGGGCGGGGGGGGTGGGGGGGGGGGCATATTGTTTTACCCCAGTCCATCCTTCCTTTCATCCATTTTTCAGTTCATCTGTTCCACTATTCATCTGTTCGTCAGTCTGCATGTAGGGTACAAGGTTTTTCTCCTACCACTAAAATACTGAGGCATATATAAAGTCGTGTGAGACAGCTGGGAGAGATATGCCTGTCTCACCCCACCCACGTGACAGCTATCTCACCCCACCCACGTGACCAACATATATTGGCTTATTAGCATATTTAATGAGTGCAGGACTATTCAATCATCGCACGTTCTTCTGTAAACAAACAACATGGTGTCACATTTAGGAAATATTAGCAGACGAACTTTTGTCAAAGAAAATAGAAATAAAAACACAGACCATAAAACCAAAGTACACTTGACTCTTTTATATGAATTTTTGGATGAACGCCATTATGAGTGGAACAAGTTGCCTGAAATTCTGGTCAAAACGTTACGCAAATATATTGCAGAATTCATAATATGACGTCATCAGAATGTGTCAATGTTCATTTTGAAACAAACCTTTCACCTCTGCCTTGACTTTCGTATGCTCTATTCAATAAGCAAATTAGTTTTTTTTTAATAAATGGACAACCAAATTGTTCAATATAGCTGCACATGCTCTTGAATTACTTTTGATGATGTCAGACTGTTTTGGTGGGGGGAGAAAAATTATCCTTGATGGGGGCAGGTGTGAGATGGGGAAATCTCACCCTCGGGACAAGATATTTGGTCCAGACACTCGGCTTGGCCGAGTGTCTGGACCAAATATCTTGTCCCGAGGGTGAGATTTCCCCATCTCCCACCCTCACCCATCAGGATAATAATAATCTACCTAACTCCTTTTACCGTTTTCTAGCTAGAATCTTTATATTTTACAGGGTATTTATACATATACCAAAGGTGTGCATATTGCCAGGAAGTTGATTTTGTTCCATTTTTATTCCCCCGAAAAAAAATCGGGGGAATCTAGCCGTGACGTCGTCCATCTGTCTGTCTGTCCGTCTGTCTGTCTGGGCATAGACGGAATTCGTGTCCGCTCCATAACTTCTTACAGCCTTCAAGGATATTAATGATACTTGGTATTATTATTGCCCACAACCAGAGGGTGTGTCGCGAATAAGGTTGGAATGGCTATCAAGGCTTTTTTCGGGGGAATCAGCCACCCTTCGGTGGCCATCCTCTAGTTTCATAAAATTAGAGGTTGTTGAACTTGGAAAATTCTTGTGAAATTTTGAATATTGGGTGCAAGGTTTGTCTGCCTAACTCCTCCCACAGTTTTCAATCAAGACCCTTTTTATTAGCACACCTGACTGAAAGTCAAGATGAACTATAGTGATCACTCACCATCTATCCTCCGTCATCCATTAACATGGTGTTTGCGTCTGTTCCTCCTAAGCCACTGAACTAATTTTAGTTAAATTTGAGGTGATTGCTTGTTCTGGCATCATTTTGTATTTGTTCAAATCAACGTGCCCAGACCCATAGAGAAGGGGTGAGAGAAAATGCTCCAAAATCTTTTTTAAATCTTCTCATGAACCAGTGGGTACAATGACTTGATATTTCGTATGGAGCTTCCTTTTGAGGTGTAGAATCAAGTTTGTTCAAATGAAGTTCAAAATTTTCCTTTGTAATTGGAGGGGCAAGATTTCTATTTTCTGAAACGATGGTCTGATTTGAACCAAATTTGGTATGTGGTATTATTGAGTCAAAAGTACTTGATTCATTCCCAAAAAATTTTCCTGTGTCCCCAGGAAAAAAAATTGAAATATTTTCAAACACCCATATTTCCCAAACCACATGGAACAGAGAACTGTTATTTGGTATGAAGCATCCTTAGGACCAGTAGAATTGAAGGGGGAAAAAAAAATTGCCATCGGAATAATCTTTGAATATCTTCCTCTTCAGATCCACCAGTCAGAATATTTTGATATTTGGTATACAGCATCTTTAGAGAAGTCAGATCTAAGTTTGTTCAAGTCAAGTCTTTGGGTTAATATTTGGGCTCCCTATTGGAGCCCGAATTTTAACTTAGTAGTCCCATATGAGGAATAATCTTTAAAAACTCTTCTTCTCCAGAAACACCAGTCAGATTCATTTAATATATGGCATACAGAATCCGTGCAGGGGTTGGATTCAGTTTGTTCAACTCAAGTCCATCAGTTAATAATTGGGCTCTCTAAAGCAGAAAAATATTTCGTACTCCTCCTACTTTGCTTAGGCTGGCTACTCTAGCTACATCAAAGTTTATGAAAGGCTTTGAACAGAATTGCTTTCAACCCGTCATCTGAGATGACAGCCAAGCTAATTTGACATTTCTTGACTGTATCTCGCCAAATGTGTACCACTTGTACTATTTGGAGAATTGAAACCCCTCTCTGATTCAACAAGTTCATTCCATTGCTAGGTCATAAGCAAGGTTTTTAAGGCCAAAAATTAAGTTTTTAGATAGGCCTAAAAAGGTAAAAATCTATTTCTCGGGCCCTTCTGTTTGGTCATTTTTTCAGCCGCATGCTCTCTTAACCAAAGCAAACTTTAAAAAATAAAAGTGAAATCGTTTATGGCTGATATTTTACCCAAGTTAGTAAAATTGATAAAGCATTGCAAAGCTTTCTTGCACTCAAGGGACGAAATACACCACTACCCATGCAATTCTGCACATTATGAGGCCTAAAGCATAAGACCAACCAAGAACATGAACTTTTGATGGCAAAGAAATATTTACAAAAATAAACTTAGGCTCAACGCTCACCTGGCTCAAGTTGTCAAAAGAGATGAGTGTGTCAGTAATTGATGGACAGCCAGAGCAATATTTTTATACTGTACCAATGACCCAGACATAGCTGGTGCTAACTCTTAAAATATAGGGCCAAACACAAATTTTGCCCCCCAATCCCCAAAATTTGCATCTAAAACTAAAGAAAACATGTCCTGAGAGGCCCTCCACACTTCGCCCCTACTGCGCATGCGCAGTGTCAAGGACGTTCCGAAATTGGCGCCATTTATCATTCTAAGTTTGGCCCTTCATCAGTTAACATCTGACTGATCTTTGTGCTTTTAAATCTCAGTTTAAATGATGCCAGACACATAAATATTAGTGAAATGGTGATTCTAAGGAGGATAGAAAAGGAGGAGAGGAAAAGAATGTGTGACAGAATATTATCAGGGCTGTAACTTAAAATTTTTTAATGAAATTATGTTAAGTTACCTATTTTCAAGGCAGCAGCCATTTTGTTGTCATTCTGATTATTTAGTTACACTGTTTTTTCAAGTGTTTTTCCTCTCTCCCTGTCCTTTAAGTTCCCCCTTGCTATTCTCCCATGCTTTTGGCATAATTTCTGTAATTATTATTACTAAAATTTCTTGGGAGTTTAGCTGAATAACAGAATGAATTCTGTTCTTTCCCCATGTTTACGTCTTCACCTACGGGTGGTTAGGCGTTGTGTTCTGCATCTACCATCTGATGTTCTGCAGTTTCTTCCCTGGAAGTCTCTGTTTTGCATCAGATGGTGTATTTTTGGTAACTGATTTCGGGCCTGGGTGCCTGGAGTCTTATTTTAGTGTTTTTACACTCATTGTTTACATTTACAACAGCCCTCTGTGTGAGGGGGGGATTTCTAAATAATAATATCTTTATGTTATTTCAATCATAACTAGATACATTATTATTGTTCGTAAGTGTTGAATAAATTGTTTAAAATATTTTTAAAATTTTTGTCCACACTTAGGCTTGGGATCCATTGGGGCTCAACGTTACTTTTCAGAAACTTGGGCTGTTCTGAAAAAAATATTTTTTCAAAATATTTTGATTTCAATTATTTTTTCTATATTAATGGATCATATTATTATTATGTATTTTGATTGCCAGGGGTTAGTGCGAGTACCAGGACTTGTTTTCTTTTCACATTGAAAGGATATTGATCAATTGTTTTAAGAGGAAGTCTTCCTCTGACCTTATTATCATTCTATATATGGTCAGTGTACTCGCATTAACTCCGGTTCTGTATCGTATGATTTCGATGACAATAGGGGAAGCGTATGTCACGGTATGTTGTTGGGGATTTGGACACTCCGGTCCTTTCCCCGCAGGGTCACTCTACTTTATCAATTTCTATTTCAGACGATCAAGATTAGGGTGATGTATCTGTGATGTCTTCCAACAGTGTGCCTCCGTCGTCACAATTAATGAAGGGCTAGCGGAAAAGTGCTCATGTAATACGCCAATTGCCTAAGAGGACCCTAGTAGGTTCGACGGCCTTTGACGTCCGCTAGCTCGCCCGGTGTAGCATCCATTCACCGAATGGTTCGGCAGCCGGGTTCGTCCGTTGCGGTCTAGAAGGAATTTTGGGGTGATGCGAGCACTATAAAATTAACTTAATGCACACCCAGTGATGGCGGATCGGAGGGAGAACGGAGGAAGCCTTTTAGTCCGGTTCATAGCTCGTTCCGGTCCATCCGGACGGCAAGCGAGAGAGGCCCCTCTCTCGTTCAACAACATCTGGCCCCAGATGTTGTGGTACAAATGTGTCGTTAGCGGAGCATACGTCCGTCGCTCGGGACGCTCCGTTGTATTGGCAGTCCGCTGAGACTGCTAAGGCTTCCTCTTCTCGTCAGCGCACACGACCGCACCTTGGCTGCGTGACCACCGATATATTACCAGCTTCGCCGATCAAGGATTCTTCGGCGACCAGGTCACACCATCCGGCAGCCAGGGATTCGAGACCGATGGACTCCGGACGTTCGCATAGGAAAAGTATGCGGGAGCCATCTGATGCGGAGCTGCCCTCGGCGAAGCAGCGATAGACTGCGCCTCCGCAGGTCTCGACGCCGGACATTCTTGTGCACATAGCACAGCTTATCGCAGCATCCCAGCAGCCGACAGAAACGGTGTCGGATCGAGAATTATCCGACAGCGCTGGGTCGGTAGCCGGGGACTCGAGGCCTGCAGACTCCGGACGTTCGCATAGGAAGTATGCGGGAGTCAACGTACACGGAGCTTCCAGCGGCAATGCATCGTAAGTCCGCTACTGCACAGGCCTCGGGAACGGACGTGCTTTCCTTAATAGCACAGTTTATCGCAGCATCCCAGCATCAACTGAATCTGTCGCATATATTTTATCCGACGATGCTGGGTCGGGACGCTCCGCGGAAGCGGGTACGGACGTCCGAAAGTTTCATCCAGTCCGACGGGATACCGAAAGGGATTCGGTGGATTTCAAGCTTTCCCTTTCGGAACAACATATGCTGCGATGCCGGATAAGAAACTGATAGCGTCGGTGGACTTAGAAATTTTTGGTTCGGTTCAGGGACATCGTCCCTCAGTTCCGACATAGTCCAATAATGTCACACAAACTTTCGAATTATTGAACGACGCTATATATATTATTATTTTATGCTTGCTATCCAAGCATTTCTGGTTTCTTGTTCGAAGAGTTATGGAGATGTCTTTCAAAAGTGTGCCTCTGTCGTCATAGTTAATGAAGAGTTAGCGGCAATAAGTGCTCATGGAATATGTCTATCGCTTACGGAGTGACATTCGCTAGCTCACCCGGTGTAGCGTACATTCATCGAATGGTTCGGCTGCCGGGTTCGTCCGTTGCGGTCTAGGAAGGAGATTTGGGTGATGCGAGCACTTTAATTACTTTAGTACTCACCCAGTGACGGCAGATTGAGGACAGATCGGAGGAAGCCAACAACATAGGGGACCGCATGTTGTGGTTCAGATATTTTACATTCGGAGCATATGTCCGTTGCTCGGGACGCTCCGTTATATTGACAGTCCGAGAGACTGTCTTTAATGCTTCCTCATCCTCACAGCAGGGCACACGACCGCACATTGGCTACGTGACCTCGAGTATCCGATCAGTTTCGGCATTCAGTGATTCCACAGCGAATAGGTCGCGCCATCCGGTAGCCAAGGGACACGAGGCCTATACACTCCGTTCGCTCGCATATTGGAAGTATGCACGGGGTAACGATCTCGGAGCTTCCTGCGGCAATGCATCGTAAGACCGCTGCTCCTCAGGCCTCAGTGACGGACGTGCTATCCGAGTTAGCACAGTTGTTTCGCAGCATCCCAGCAATTGACGGTTTCTCGGTCGAATCAGGAATTATCCGACGGCGCTGGGTCGGTGCGGTCCGCGGTTGCATCAAGCTACGGACGACCGAACGCTTTATAGGGTCCGACAGGATGGCGAAAGGGATTCGAAAAATTTCGAGTTTTCCCTTTAGTAGTATCGGAAGATGCCTTTCATATCTTCTGGCATTTCTTCCAGTGATTATTTTTCGGACTTCATTGCTGCGATCTTGGATAAGAGACTTATAGCGTCATTGGACTCGGATTTTTCGATCGGTACAGGGACTTTGTCCCTGACTTACCGACGCAGTCCGATATTGTAATTACAACATGTGTTTTATTTTTCGACGCTATATATTTATATATATATATACAAGCCTGCTACTAAGCATGATAGTTTAGTTTCTTGTCCGCGTGGCTCATTTCTGCCATTTTATCTTTTTTACATATAGTTTATTTTGGCAGAGCAGGGCATACCGAGAGTTCATATGCGTCTAGACGGTGTGATTAAAGACTGCATATATTCTTTTTCACCGTTTATGTCTTTTCCAATTTCAATGTTGGGAACGACATTATGTATAGTAGACTTAACTTAGACGCTTTATTATACGTAATCCGCCTTACTGAGGCGTTATCATTACGTCTTCAAGAAAAGATTTACGGGATATTATTCTCAATGTAATTTCTTTTGAGGGCAGTAGTTTGTTCACGTATAACTCCGCCCTTCAGTGGCTGATTGGAGTTGGTTAGACGTGATGCAGCCCTAGCTACATCCACGCGTGGATAGTAGGTTAAGAACTCTCTCAGAGTCGCTTCGTTCTCGGAGGAGCTTCTCTTCGACGGCAACTTCCGGCAATCCATGAATTGCTTGATTTATACATTCTCTTGTCTATCTAGTGTTACAAGAGATTCAGACTGGGGCAAACATTCGGTGGTTGACTCAGAGAGTGCCGCCGCAGTTGCCGGACCCGAGTGTGGCTGTTATGACGGTTGCCAGTCAAACAGATTGGGATATATACTGATCCCTACGGATTCGAAGTGCCAGGGTCTTTGGGTTCCGCAGTCTTTTAGCTATCAGTTAACTTCCGCGGAATAATGTTTTTTAGGCTTGCTTTATGTCATTGCATGAACATTATTCAGAAACGCATGCCCAAATTCCTGTCCTTTAATTCGACAGTAGTGGCGTATCTCCGGAACCAGGGAGGCACTCTTTCGTTTCCGTTATTCAATTTAATGGAAAGAATCCGTCTGTTGGTTATAGTACACCAAGTTCAGTTTTGGTCCGTCATATTCTGGGTCGTCTGATTGTTTTATCGCACTCCCGTTCTCTTACGGGTCGCTTGTTGCTGTCAGAATGGACTCTCAACAAACAAGTATTCAATCAGATTTGCTATCTATGGGAGCGCCCAATGATGTTTTATTTATGACACAGCTGGCTAATCAATTGCAGACGTATGTGTTGGCTTGTCCAGATCTCTGAGCTAATACTGTTAACGCTCTATTGATCTATAGGACGGAATGATAGGATACGCGTATCCTCCGGCGCTGTTGTTTTTAGCAGGTATTGCTAAGATAAACAACCACAATACATTTCTGTTGATAGCATCTCTATCTTCACAGAGATCATGAGTAATTTACTCTCTTGTCTACTGTGGATCTTAACGTGAAATCTTCCTCTATGTGAGGATCTTTTTTCACTGGGTAAATCGTGTCATCTTTATCACAACCAGCAAGGTCGCAACCTTCATGTATTCCGTTGTGTGGTCCGTATTGCATTGTAAGCACTGTACTGGACGAGCTTTGGACGCGATTTCTTACTATAGGAGATCCTCTTCTTCGCTATTCTATGCGACTAAAGTGGAGGCTCTTCCGTCGTGGTGTAGGGATCATTATGTTCATATGGTTGATCCCTCCATACTACTCATTGCTATTTTTTAGTATACTTGTTTCACAAGATCTACTGCAGCCTGTTGTTATTTAGGTTATAGGTTTATGTTACCTCATACCTATGCACTCTACGATAGTTTACAATTGAGTCTTTTGTCTCTTTATCTAAGTCAGTTAGTAACTTTTTGATAAATAGACTTAGAATCTTTAGATTAAATTCCTATACGGATTTTAACTTCAGGTTCTTATTTAGCTAAGTAATCATTTGAGCCTCTGGAAACAGTAGTTTTCAAATTCTGACCTTTTAGACAGTAATTCTGTTGGTTTCTCTTTTACTGTAGAGTCAGTGAGTTTCATGCACTATCGATGGATGATTTTCACTTTCATAGTTTCGGAATCAATACTTCCGTTACTATTTAGGTTGGATTGTTGCATAAGAGTTAGGCTCCTATTATCCGGAACCTATTATTTTAAGGTCCTTCCGTCTTCGTATGGGCATAGGCCTTTACTCTTTCCGGGTACAGTTTATGTATTTATAAACAGATATCTGTTTATTACAAGGGCGTAAGCTTCTTCTGTCTTTGATGTCTAGTAGAAGGACGTTACGCTCCATTTTATTGTTAATGGATTCTATTAACTAGCGTACTGCTTATGGTATATCATTGGCTTAGCAGTTGTGCTTAAGATTTCGGCTCATGAAGTAAGAGTTCTTCTACTTCTTGGGCTTACATTAATAGTGTTGCTATTATAGATTTTTGAAGGCTGCTCATTGCGCTCAGCCATCCATTCATGAATTTTATCTCAGAAATATCGAGTCCATTTCTGGAGGCCTCTATTGTTAGGTCTATTATCTACTGCTCAGAATGTCATTCACTTAACAGTTGCTACTATAGCTAGGTAGGCTGTCTGTTTCGGCAGTGTCTCCGTTCGGCTGCCCTCTTCGCTCTGGGCTATTTGACCCAGGGCAAGAAAAAGGGGGGGGGAGGGTGTTCCCTTGGGTCACCTGTTTTTACTATGAAAACAAGGGGATACCTCCTCCGGAGTTAGTAATTCTGAGCTGTTATTGGGATGGTTGTTTAGTGAGAAGTTTAAGTTTATAAAATTCATTCAAGTCTTAGTTTTTAAAGTATAGCTTTTGAATATTGCATATGTCAACGGACATGATTATGCAATTCTCACACACTTTTAGGAGTATAAGAGTCTCTATTCTCTAGACTTACTTTATTATTGGCTTACTTTAAAAATTATTAGTATAAGGATTATTGGATATTAATAGAGTACATGGATGTATGAAGCTCAATTTTTGGAAGGTGTTGTATCTTTCTAATTTATCATAAATAAGAAAGATACATGTAAGGCCTATTACTTCTTTTCCCTACAGGGGATGACTCTATTTTATTTTATTGAGCGTATTCCATTTTGCTCTATGTCCTTGGCCCTCCAGCCTTTTTACTATTCAGCTATGTCTGGGTCATTGGTACAGTATAAAAATGTTAAAAAATTTATAGTAATTTATATATTTTTTATACTTACCAATGACCCAGACGGGGATGGCCCTCCCAGGAGTTGGGAACTCTTGCCTCCCCGCTGAGTACATAGCGCTTACCAGGCACTGGTTATTAGAATGATAAATGGCGCCAATTTCGGAACGTCCTTGACACTGCGCATGCGCAGTAGGGGCGAAGTGTGGAGGGCCTCTCAGGACATGTTTTCTTTAGTTTTAGATGCAAATTTTGGGGATTGGGGGGCAAAATTTGTGTTTGGCCCTATATTTTAAGAGTTAGCACCAGCTATGTCTGGGTCATTGGTAAGTATAAAAAATATATAAATTACTATAAATTTTTTAACTTTTAGCTTAACTTGACAAAGTCAAGATAAGCTATTGCCATCACGCATGCAGAAGTCTGCGAGTCTGTAAGTCTGTTCACATTTTCCTTTAGCACAGGCTACACCCCGTAGTTCTTATCCGATCGTCACGAAATTTCATATGCTGGTTTGGGGTCATGTGTAGATGAGAATGTCCCCTTTTGGTCACGATCGGTCAACCGCGATGGCTGCCCAAGCCCAAAACCCCAAAACCTTTAGCACAGTCTACAGGTTGTATTTATGAAGGGATTTCATTGTAACTTGGTAGGATGCCTCTGTATAATATGTAGATGAGAACGTCTCCTTTTGGACATGATCTGTCAACCGTGACAGCTGCCCAAGCCCAAAACCCAAAAACGTTTAGCACAGTCTGCAGGTCATATTTAATATGGAGGGATTTCATTGTAACTTGGTAGGATGACTCCGAATGATGTCTAGATGAGAACTTCCCCATTTGGTCGCGATCTATCAGCATTGACGACTGCCCGAGTCCAAAACTCCAAAACCTTTAGCACAGTCTACAGGTCATATTTATAGGGGATTTCATTGTAAATTGGTAGATTGACTCCTATAGACTGTATAAAATGTCTAGATGAGAACATCCCCTTTTGGTCACGATTGGTCAACTGTGACGGCTACAGGGGCCTGAAGCCCGAAAACCTTTAGCACAGTCTATAGGTCATATTTATTAAGGGATTTCATTGTAACTTGGTAGGATGACTCCAGATAATGTCTTGATGAGAACGTCCCCTTATGGTCACGATCATTCAGCCATGACAGCTGCCCAAGCCCAAAACCTGAAAACCTTTAGCACAGTCTACAGGTCGTATTTATGGAGGGATTTTATTGTAACTTGGTAGGTTGATTCCATATAATGTCTTCATGAGGACGTCCCCTTTTGGTCATGATTGGTCAGCTGTGATGGCTACAGGGGCCCAAAACCCAAAAACCTTTAGCACAGTCGACAGGTCATATTTATGAAGGGATTTCATTGTAACTTGGTAGGATGACTCCAGATAATGCCTAGCTGAGAACGTTCCCTTTTGTTGACGATCATTCAACCATGACGGCTGCCCGAGCCCAAAACCTGAAAAGCTTTAGCACAGACTACAGGTCATATTTATTAAGGGATTTCATTGTAACTTGGTAGGATGACTCAGTATAATGTCTAGATGAGGACGTCCCCTTTTTGTTGTGATCGGTCAGCCGTGATGGCTACACAGGCCCGAAGCCCAAAAACCTTTAGCACTGTCTACAGGCTGTATTTATGAAGGGATTTCATTGTAACTTGATAGGATGACTCATTTTGAAATAATTTGACTGTAAATTGGTAACTTCCGTTGATATACACATTAACTGTGAGGGCCACATTAACCCACCCCTCAGTTCTTTAGTACAGTCTACACCTCATATCATTTTTATTGAAAACGTAGCATACAGGGCACAGAAATTAACATATTCCCAATTATCACAAATCTTGTCTTATTTCATAATCCTTTCATAAACATTGAACATTATCCTTTTCATCAAACATAACGCACAGAAAGTTAAGCTACAGTGTCATTGACACTTTCATTTAATGTTTCATGACACAACCAAAGGCAAGTTTTTGGGCATTCATTTCTGCTGGTCTCGGGGAAAGCTTCCAGCACAAAAACAATGCTCTCTTCTGTGAATTCTCAAAAAAGTGGCCGAACAAAAAATTTTTTTGTTTAACTTCTGTGGTTCTCTCTAACACCCCCCCCCCCCTCCCCTAAAAAACAAAAACACAAAATGAAATTTGGGCATAAATGCCTTTGAGTATTATCAAATTATTTTCAACTGTACAGCATAATTGTTTGAAGTATTCATTTGTTATCAAATTCATAAAAAAACAGGACTGTAAGCTGAAAGTTCCAAAATGAGGTCCCCAGAGGGTGAATTTAGTGATGCTACCCTGCACAGCAGGGTAGCATCACTAAATTTACCCTATGCGAAGCTCAATCTGAATCAGGGTCTAAAAACTAAACAGAAAGAGGTACCCAGAGGATAAATTGGCCCACTGTATGGGATAGCATCATCAAATTCACCCTCAGGGGACCTCATTCTGCAATTGTCAGACTGCTTATTTTCAGGCCTGCATCTGCATATTGTGCTTCATTTTTAGAACTCGTTGATATTTGTTGTATGGATAAATCATCCAACCATGATATAATTCTAATTGACACATCACATATTGTAATCTTATCTACACCAGTTTCAATTTTATGTTCCCTGATCGAAGAGAGACTAATTCAGCATTATATTTTATATCCCAGCAACATCGTAAACCTCTGTCGATTCTTTTTTTTCTTTGCCAGATTAACTCAACAGCTGAATCTGTTTTCAAGAAGAGCAAAGCAGATCTTTTGAAAGAGAGTGGATGTAGTAACAACAAGAATTGCTTCCTGTTTATGTATTTGGATAATCGTCCTCTTGATGTTCATACATGGTATCCACTTTCATCTATAAAAGATGCAGTGGGAATTCAGAAAGCCGCAATCCAGGTAATTTTCTTTAACCCTTTACCCAACGCAGACGATATCAAAATTTATTATTTTAAATATCATTTTTTCAAATTTTTCAAAAATTTCAACAAAACCATATCATGTGACCCCTCGTTGGAACGAGCTCAACGAGCTCGTTCCAACGACGGGTCACATGATATGGTTTTGTTAAAATTTTTTGAAAAATAATATTTTTTCAACTGCCGAATTTGCATATTACGCCGGTGGATACGAGCGATTCGTTGGGTAAAGGGTTAAATGAATTCTCTTGTTAATTGAATATATTTCATTTGGCAAAGTGGCTATTCAATTAACAGGTATCCACTCTCATCCATAAACGATACAGTGGGAATTCAGAAAGCAACTATCCAGGTAACAAACTTTTATTATGCCTCAAAGTTAGTTTGTCCAATCAGAACACTGGAATACCTTCTAAACTCACCTGATATTATTTGATCTTACCTGAGTAGCGACCATTACTATTTTGATGCATTCCCACTCGCTTCAATTTTTCAAAATTTGAATTAACACAAAATAAGAGAATTTAAGTACCAAAAATATTTTCAAGGTACCGCATTTATTGATTTAAAATATTAAATGTTCTTATAGACTTTGAAAAAGCCTTTGATTCCATATCATGGTCATGCATCTCAAAAGTATTGGATTACTTTAAATTTGGGCCAGTTTTCAAAAGATATATTTTAACATTGTATAATGGCATATCGTTCAGCCTACATGTGAATGGGGACATTTCTCCTCAAAGCAAACTTGAGAGAGACTGCCGACAGGGAGATTCCATTTCGCCATGTATGTTTTTAATATGTGCAGAACTCCTGGCTACCAAAATAAGATCATGTTGGGATATACAAGGAATCAGTATTGGGGAAATAGAATTTAAAATCAATACGATTTTAGTACCAAAAATATTTTCAAGGCACAGCATTTATTGATTTAAAATATTAACCCTTTACCCAACGAATCGCCTGTATCCGCCCGCGTAATATGTAAATTCAGCATTTGAAAAAATATTATTTTTCAAAACATTTCAACAAAACCATATCATGTGACCCCCACGTTGGAACGAGCTCATCGAGCTCGTTCCAACGAGGGGTCACATGATATGGTTTTGTTGAAATATTTTGAAAAATTTGAAAAAATTATACTTAAAATTATAAATTTTGATATCGTCTGCGTTGGGTAAAGGGTTAAATATTCTTAAAAAATCGACAGAAAATATTTGTAGTCCCAAAAGTTCTTTGTTATTTTTATACCCCCACTTCTTATATTGTCAATGCCTCGTACATCTGTACGTGTTTTTGTCCGTCCATCCATCTTTCTCTCTCTCTCTCTGTTTGTCTGTCTGTCTGAACATTCTTGTGCATGCAACTACTCCTACATTTTTATCCAATTTTGATCAAATGTCTCAAACATTATGACTAGCAAGTGAATATGCACATATTCTAAAATTTTTCGCCTGCGGAAATTTTAACCAGGTTAACTCGAGTACTCAAACGATTAGTCGACTAGTCGATGTCGACTCAGGGCAAACCAGTAGTCAACTCTCAATTGTGCAGTCGACTAGTTGGAGGAGTTCAAGCATTTAGGTAAATAGTATCCCTTCTGTGCCACTGTCAGACAGTTTGGACAGCAGTATTGGGCAATCAGTGTATACATCTATTGCCATCTAATAGTAGTGACAGTAGTTTGTTTTAACTGGTACTAGTAGAGTGCTGAATTATTTTGGGCTATCAGGATATGTTATTAATTTGCCTTGTTGCAATTTATGGGAGAGTGCCTATAGGCACTCTCCCATAAATCGCAACAAGGCAAATTAAATAAGACTATATAATTTCACTCTTAGCATAATTAGAAGCACATTAACAGAATAATGTTCCAGTAAGTTGCTGTATATGAATGCCCAAGTGAAGCCAAATTTGGACCTTCAGCACTCTACCAGAACACCAACGCTGTTATAAGGAGACAAGTTATCACCAATGACTAGTCGAAGTCGACTTGACTTTTGGGTATTGACTAGTCGATTTTGGAATTCACTAGTCGTTTGAGCACTAGTTAACTCCCCTGAACTTATGGATTTTCAAATGATATTCTTGTGTGTGCATCTCCTACATTATTGAACCGATTTCATGGCAACTAATGAGTGAACATGCGCATACATTATCGAACCAATTTTGATGAAACTTCTTAAACATGGCCATTAAGGGGTCGTCCAATGTGACTTTGGTCAATTTTTTGACATTTTTCCCAATGCCTCAGAAACAGATAAGAGAAGTAAGGAAAGGCAAATTATATATCAAAATAATGAGTAAAGTGCACAGAAAAGATACATATAATTTTTTTCAGGAAAAAAAGTGAATTTTATAATTTTGATGAACATTCATTTGCCAATGGCATGAGTAACAAACCGGTAAAACCACAAAATGATCGGTAATTCGAAAGCCTTGTCTTCATTGTAATGATAACATACCACAGACTCGGAGAAAGCATTTTTATGACACACACTCTGGTGTGTTTTGATGTTGGAATGCAATACAACCAACACAAATTTTGGATGTTGCGGATGTGGCTATGTTACACTGATGTTTATTCCGGTCATGTGATTACAATGTGGTTCTTGCAGAAATACTCATTTTGGGCGATCGTAAGAATGAAAGGACATGATCACGCCCTTTATTTGCTCGAGACAATGTATGAGCAGATTTGCAAACAGGTTACAGCAAATACTTGAGCTGTTAATGTCATAACTGCAAAATATGGTTCGAAATTCCCTCCCTTGTTTACAGGCCATCTGAACTTTTTTGTTGACAAAAAATCTGAATTATTGCGCACTAAAAAGACAACATGAACCACTTCTAAAAAAATAACTGAGTGTATAAAATTGGGACGATACACATAAAATAAGGCAATATTCATAACAAAGTAAGCAGAATGCTTCAGAAATCACTTTGTGTTACCCTGGATGTTGCCTGAGATAACTTATAATATACTTGTAAAATATTATTGAATGTGCAAAGTTTGGTTTAAAACATCTCTCAACATTATTGGTCTGGTATTTGTTGGACCAATTTGAACTGTGGCTTGATTACCTTGAGATCATGAATTTGCATTAATGGGAAGTTTGGGGCTTTGTGGATACAGTGAATCACATTTGGGTTATTTCCAACTAATTAAAATATCTGAAAACAATATGTTGATGTGACATTGGCGCATCTTTTTTGCTCTACTTTCCTGTGACATAGGTTTCCACCCTGGTATAGTCTGCAACTTTTCTAACATTAATCACATCCCCCGTCTATAAAAACAAAGTACCAATCCTGTAAAAAAAAGAAGGAATGAATTTTCATTTTATTTTTTTTATTGCTAGGTGACAAACATCAAATCTCTTTCCAAAACAACGTTTGATATTACACTGGAAGCAGATCACATAGCTCTGTTTGTTTGGTTGGAAGCTTATGGCATCAAAGGAAGATTTTCTGACAATGGATTCCTAATGGTTCAGCAGAGGATGACAGTTACATTCCTGGCATGGCAGTCCACTGATGTTGAGACATTGAAGTCTTCATTGAAAGTAAAAAGTCTTTCTGATGTGCCTTGACTGTTTTGGGTTGTTGTTTTTTTTAACCACCTGCTTTCCTCTTTTAATTTGAGAATCAGCGTCATGATTTAACTCCTTGCCTGCTGTAAGCAGATTTTCCTGCCCTGTACAAAATTTTCTCTGAAATAATAGAGATATAATACTGGCTTTTGTCAACTAGGAGCTTTGTACACAGTGTAGACAGATGAAAGGGGGTGGCATCGACCTTGATTAAACATGGCAATAACCTGCCACATACAAAACAATCCACATGCTCAGGTACTTAACCCTTTACCCAACGTAACGGCCAAAATTGGTCAGCGCTATTCACAAAATTTGCCAATTAATTTTCATTGTTTTTTCATTTTTTGCCTCAAAACCATAGGTTAGGCCTAAAAAAATTAAAAATCTGTTTCTCAGGCCCTCCTTTTGGCTGCCGCATGCTCTCTTTTTATAGCCAATGGAAACTTTAAAAAAAAAATTAAATGGTTTATGTCTGATATTTTACCAAAGTTAAAAAAATTGATAAATTTGTCCCTTGAGTGCAAGATGGCTTTGCAATGCTTTAGCATTGCAAAGCCTTCTTGCCCTCAAGGGACAAAATACACCACCTCCCATGCTATTCTGTAGATTATGAGGCGTAAAACATAAACCAAGATATGAACTTTTGATGGCAAAGAAATAATTACAGAAATAAAAAATAAAATAAAAAAACGCTCACCCGCATGCAATTTTACAAATAATGGCCTGAGAAACAGAAGATCTACTTTGTGGGGCCTTATGAGCTCTCTTTGAAATGAGCTCATCGAGCTCGTTCCAATGAGGGGTCATAATATATGTTTTTGAGACAATAAATTAAAACAAAAATTAGTTATTCAAGAATTTTGTTTGCAAGTGTCGTCTGCTTTTCATGTTAGATAAAAGGTTAATGTTAATACATGTTTAATGATGAAGTCCAATGAGAAAAGCTGTTCAAAAAAATAAATAAACAAAAGTGTCAGTTTTAAATTCATGCACAAGGGTGCATGAATTTAAGGTGCGTGAATTTAAAACTGAGCTATAATACTGCATGAATTCCAGTAGGAGTAAGGTATAGTTGGTTAAATTTTTAGTCCAACAAGTGAAAAATATTTTCATTGAAGAGATTTCCAGATAAAAATAAAATTATGAAGCAGGGTTTCAATGATGAGGAAGATGTCTGAGAAATTTTTTTTTTAATAACCTCAGATATATGCCACATTTTCCTCACACTATGCCCTTTTACAAACCTTTATAAAACACATCGTCAACTACATCCAACAATTTAATTGAAAGTCGCATGAGTAATTTTTCATTTATTCTTTCAAAAATACATATCTTGAGCTTATGAGGGAAAAATTAATTCTGATTTCAAGATTTTGAGTGATTAATTCTTTTAACCCTTTACCCAACGCAGACGATATCAAAATTTATTATTTTAATTACTATATTTTTATACTGTACCAATGACCCAGACATAGCTGGTGCTAACTCTTAAAATATAGGGCCAAACACAAATTTTGCCCCCCAATCCCCAAAATTTGCATCTAAAACCAAAGAAAACATGTCCTGAATGGCCCTCCACACTTCACCTATACTGCGCATGCGCAGTGTCAAGGACGTTCCGAAATTGGCGCCATTAATCATTCTAAGTTTGGCCCTTCATCAGTTAACATCTGACTGATCTTTGTGCTTGTAAATCTCAGTTTAAATGATGCCAGACACATAAATATTAGTGAAATGGTGATTCTAAGGAGGATAGAGAAGGAGGAGAGGAAAAATGTGTGACAGAATATTATCAGGGCTGTAACTTAAAATTTTTTAATGAAATTATGTTAAGTTACCTATTTTCGAGGCAGCAGCCATTTTGTTGTCATTCTTGTTATTTAGTTACACTGATTTTTCGCTGTTTTCCTCTCTCCCTTTCCTTTAAGTCCCCTCTTGCTATTCTCCCATGCTTTTGGCATAGTTTCTGTAATTATTATTACTAAAATTTCTTGGGAGTTTTAGCTGAATAACAGAATGAATTCTGTTCTTTTCCCCATGTTTACGTCTTCACCTACGGGTGGTTAGGCGTTGTGGTCTGCATCTACCATCTGATGTTCTGCAGTTTCTTCCCTGGAAGTCTCTGTTTTGCATCAGATAGTGTATTTTTGGTAACTGATTTCGGACCTGGGTGCCTGGAGTCTTATTTTAGTGTTTTTACACTCATTGTTTACATTTACAACAGCCCTCTGTGTGAGGGGGGGATTTCTTGAAAATAATATCTTGATGTTATTTTAATCATAACTAGATACATTATTATTGTTCGTAAGTGTTGAATAAATTGTTTAAAATATTTTTAAAATTTTTGTCCACACTTAGGCTTGGGATCCATTGGGGCTCAACGTTACTTTTCAGAAACTTGGGCTGTTCTGAAAAAATATTTTTTCAAAATATTTTGATTTCAATTATTTTTTCTATATTAATGGATCATATTATTATTATGTATTTTGATTGTCAGGGGTTGGTGCGAGTACCAGGACTTTGTTTTCTTTTCACATTGAAAGGATTTTGATCAATTGTAATAAGAGGAAGTCTTCCTCTGACTTTTATAATCATTCTATATGTGGTCAGTGTACTCGCATTAACTCCTGTTCTGTATCGTATGATTTCGATGACAACATGGGAAGCGTATGTCACGGTATGTTAGTGGGGAATTGGACATTCCGGTCCTTTCCCCGCAGGGTCACTCTACTTTATCAATTTCTATTTCAGACGATCAAGATTAGGGTGATGTATCTGTGATGTCTTCCAACAGTGTGCCTCCGTCGTCACAATTAATGAAGGGCTAGCGGAAAAGTGCTCATGTAAATACGCCAATTGCCTAAGAGGACCCTAGTAGGTTCGACGGCCTTTCACGTCCGCTAGCTCGCCCGGTGTAGCGTCCATTCATCGAATGGTTCAGCAGCCGGGTTCGTCCGTTGCGGTCTAGAAGGAGTTTTGGGGTGATGCGAGCACTATAAATCAACCAATTGCACACCCAGTGACGGCGGATTAGAGGGAGAACGGAGGAAGCCTTTTAGTCCAGTTCATAGCTCGTTCTGGTCCATCCGGACGGCGAGCGAGAGAGGCCCCTCTCTCGTACAACAACATCTGGCCCCAGATGTTGTGGTACAAAATGTTTCGCATTCGGAGCATACGTCCGTCGCTCGGGACGCTCCGACATATAGTCAGTCCGGAGATACTGTCAATAAGGCTTCCTCATTCTCATGGTAGCGCACACGACCGCTCTTGGCTACGTGACCTCGGATATCCAGTCAGCTTCGCCAGTCAGAGAATCATCGGCGACCAGGTCACACCATCCGGTAGCCAGGGACACGAGGCCTGCAGACTCCGGACGTTCGCATAGGAAAGTGTGCGGGAGTCAACGTACATGGAGCTTCCGGCGGCAATGCATCGTAAGACCGCTACTGCACAGGCCTCGGGGACGGACGTGCTTTCCTAAATAGCACAGCTTATCGCAGCATCCCAGCAACAACTGAATCTGTCGCATATGTTTTATCCGACGATGCTGGGTCGGGACGCTCCGCGGAAGCGGGTACGGACGTCCGAAAATTTCATCCGGTCCGACGGGATACCGAAAGGGATTCGGAGGATTTCGAGCTTTCCCTTTCGGAACAATATATGCTGTTGTGTATGTCATCTGACTTGATCTTCTACAGGTTCTTTCGTCGGACCAGAATGCTGCGATGCCGGATAAGAAACTGATAGCGTCGGTGGACTTAGAAATTTTTGGTTCGGTTCAGGGACTTCGTCCCTCAGTTCCGACATAGTCCAATAATGTCACACAAACTTTCAAATTATTGAACGACGCTATATATTTATTATTATATGCTTGCTATTACCAAGCATTTCTGGTTTCTTGTTCGCAAAGTTACGGAGATGTCTTTCAAAAGTGTGCCTCTGTCGTCATAGTTAATGAAGAGCTAGCGGCAATAAGTGCACATGGAATATGTCTATCGCCTAAGAGGTCCCTTGTAGGATCGACGGAGTGACATTCGCTAGCTCACCCGGTGTAGCGTACATTCATCGAATGGTTCGGCTGCCGGGTTCGTCCGTTGCGGTCTAGGAAGGAAATTTGGGTGATGCGAGCACTATAATTCCTTTAGTACTCACCCAGTGACGGCGGATTGAGGACAGATCGGAGGAAGCCTGTTAGTCCGGTTCCTGGCTTGTCCAGGTCCGTCCGGGCTGTGAGCGAGAGAGGTCCCTCTCTTGTCCAACAACATAGGGGACCGCATGTTGTGGTTCAGATATTTTACATTCGGAGCATATGCCCGTCGGTCGGGACGCTCCGTTATATTGACAGTCCGAGAGACTGTCGATAATGCTTCCTCATCCTCACAGCAGGGCACACGACCGCACATTGGCTATGTGACCTCGAGTATCCGATCAGTTTTGTCATTCAATGATTCCACGGCGAACAGGTCACGCCATCCGGTAGCCAAGGGACACGAGGCCTATACACTCCGTTCGCTCGCATATTTGTAGTATGCACGGGGTAACGATCACGGAGCTTCCAGCGGCAATGCATTGTAGGACCGCTTCTCCACAGGCCTCAGTGACAGACGTGCTATCCGAGTTAGCACAGTTTTTTCGCAGCATCCCAGCAATCGACAGTTTCTTAGTCGAATCAGGAATTATCTGACGGCGCTGGGTCGGTGCGGTCCGCGGTTGCATCAGGTACGGACGACCGAACGCTTTATAGGGTCCGACAGGATGGCGAAAGGGATTCGAAAGATTTCGAGTTTTCCCTTTCGTAGCATCGGAAGCTGCCATTCATATCTTCCGGCATTATCTTCCAGTGATTGTTATTTCGGACTACATTGCTGCGATGTTGGATAAGAGACTTATAGCGTCATTGGACGTGGAATTTTGGATCGGTTCAGGGACATTGTCCCTGACTTACCGACACAGTCCAATAATGTCATTAGAACATGTGTATTATTTATCGACGCTATATATACATATAAGCCTGCTACCAAGCATGATAGTTTAGTTTCTTGTCTGCAATGCTCATTTCTGCCTTTTTATCATTTATACGAATAATTTTTTTTGGCAGAACAGGGCATACCGAGAGTTCATATGCGTCTAGACGGCGTGGTTAAAGACTGGAAATATTCTTTTTCGCCGTCTATGTCTTTTCCAACCACAATGTTGGAAACGACAATGATGTCTAAATAGACTTAACTTAGACGCTTTATCATACGTAATCCATCTTACTGAGGCGTTATCATTACGTCTTCAAGAGAAAGAATTACGGGATATTATCCTCAATGTGATTTCTTTGGAGGGCAGTAGTTTGTTCACGTATAACTCCGCCCTTCAGTGGCTGATTGGAGTTGGTTAGACGTGATGCAGCCCTAGCTACATCCACGCGCGTGGATAGTAAGGTGAAGAACTCTCTCAGAGTCGCTTCGTTCTCGGAGAAGCTTCTCTTCGACGGCAACTTTTCAGCAATCCATGAATTGCTCGATTTACACGTTCTCTTGTCTATCTAGTGTTGCAAGAGATTCAGACTGGGGCAAACATTCGGTGGTTGACTCAGAGAGTGCCACTGCAGTTGCCGGATCCGAGTTTTATAATTATGACGGTTGCCAGTCAAACAGGTTGGGATATAATATTGATCCCAACGGATTCGAAGTGCCAGGGTCTTTGGGCTCCGCAGTCTCTAAGCAAGCACTTATCTTCCACGGAATAATGTTTTTTTAGGCTTGCTTTATGTCATTGGATGAACATTATTCAGAAACGCATGTCCAAATCCTGTCCGTTAATTCGACAGTAGTGGCATATCTCCGGAACCAGGGAGGCACCCATTCGTTTCCGTTATTCAATTTAATGGAAAGAATCCTTCTGTTTGTTATAGTACACCAAGTTCTGTTTCGGTCCGTCATATTCCAGGTCGTCTGATTGTTTTACCGGACTCCCGTTCACTTATGGGTCGCTTGTTGCCGTCAGAATGGACTCTCAACAAACAAGTATTCAATCAGATTTGCTATCTATGGGAGCGCCCAATGATAATGTATTTACGACACAACTTGCTTGTCAATTGCAGACATATGTGTTTGCTTGTCCGGATCTCTGAGCTAATGTTGTTAACGCTCTATTGATCTAATAGGACGGAATGATAGGATATGCGTATCCTCCTGCGCTGTTGTTTCAGCAAGTATTGCTAAGATAAACAACCACAATACATTTCTGTTGATAGCATCTCTGTCTTCACAGAGACCATGGGTAAATTTACTCTGATGTCTACTGTGGGACTTAACGCGAAATCTTCCTCAATGAGAGGATCTTTTTTCGCTGGGTAAAATCGTGTCATCTTTATCACAACCTGCAAGGTCGCAACCTTCACGTATTCCATTGTGTGGTCCTTATTGCATTGTAAGCATTGTACTGGACGAGCTTTGGATGCGATTTCTTACTATAGGAGAACCTCTTCTTCGCTATTCTATGCGGCTAACGTGGAGGCTCTTCCGTCGTTGGTGTAGGGATCACTATGTTGATATTGTTGATCCCTCCATACTAGTCATTGCATCTTTTTAGTATACTTGTTTGACAAGATCTACTGCAGCCTGTTATTATTAAGGTTATAGGTTTATGTTACCTCATACCTATGCACTCTATGATAGTTTACAATTGAGTCTTATGTCTCTTTATCTAAGTCAGTTAGTAACTTTTTGATAAATAGACTTAGAATCATTAGATTAAATTCCTATATGGAATTTAACTTCGGTTCTTATTTAGCTAAGTAATCATTTGAGCCTCTGGAAACAGTAGTTTTCAAATTCTGACCTTTTAGACAGTAATTCTGTTGGCTTCTTTTTTACTGAAGAGTCAGTGAGTTTCATGCACTATCGGTGGATGATTTTCACTTTCGTAGTTTCGAAATCACTACTTCCTTTACTATTTAGGTTGGATTTTTGCATAAGAGTTAGGCTCCTAATTAATATCCGGAACCTATTGTTATTAAGGTCCTTCCGTCTTCGTACGGGCATAGGCCTTTACTCTGTCCGGTTAGTGTTTATGTATTTATAAACAGATATCTATTTATTACTATGGGCGTAAGCTTCTTCTGTCTTTGATGTCTAGTAGAAGGACGTTACGCTCCATTTATTGTTAATGGATTCTATTAACTATCGGTACTGCTTATGGTATATCTTTGACTCAGCAGTTGTGTTTGAGATTTCGGCTCATGAAGTAAGAGTTCTTCTACATCTTGGGCTTACATTAATAGTGTCGCTATTATAGATTTTTAAAGGCTGCTCATTGCGCTCAGCCATCCACATTCATGAATTTTTATCTCAGAAATATTGAGTCCATTTCTGGAGGCCTCTATTGTTAGGTCTATTATCTACTGCTCAGAATGTCATTCACTTAACAATTGCTACTATAGCTAGGTAGGCTGTCTGTTTCGGCAGTGACTCCGTTCTGCTGCCCTCTTCGCTCTGGGCTATTTGACCCAGGGCAAGAAAAAGGGGGGGGGGGGGGGGGGGGGAGGGTGTTCCCTTGGGTCACCTGTTTTACTATGAAAACAAGGGGATACCTCCTCCGGAGTTAGTAATTCTGAGCTGTTATTGGGATGGTTGTTTAGTGAGAAGTTTATGTTTTAAAAATTCATTCAAGTCTTAGTTTTTAAAGTATAGCTTTTGAATATAGCACGTGTCAACGGACATGATTATACAATCCTCAGACACTTTTAAGGAGTATAAAGAGTCTCTATTCTCTAGACTTACTTTATTTATTGGCTTACTTTAAAAATTATTAGTATATATATATAAGGATTATACTAGATATTAATAGAGTACATGGATGTATGATGCTCAATTTTGGAAGGTGTTGTATCTTTCTAATTTATCATAAATAAGAAAGATACATGTAAGGCCTAATACTTCTTTTTCCCTAGAGAGGATGACTCTATTTTATATAATTGAGCGTATTCCATCTTGCTCTATGTCCTTGGCCCTCCAGCCTTTTTACTATTCAGCTATGTCTGGGTCATTGGTACAGTATAAAAATGTTAAAAAATTTATAGTAATTTATATATTTTTTATACTTACCAATGACCCAGACGGGGATGGCCCTCCCAGGAGTTGGGAACTCTTACCTCCCCGCTGAGTACATAGCGCTTACCAGGCACTGGTTATTAGAATGATTAATGGCGCCAATTTCGGAACGTCCTTGACACTGCGCATGCGCAGTGGAGGTGAAGTGTGGAGGGCCATTCAGGACATGTTTTCTTTGGTTTTAGATGCAAATTTTGGGGATTGGGGGGCAAAATTTGTGTTTGGCCCTATATTTTAAGAGTTAGCACCAGCTATGTCTGGGTCATTGGTAAGTATAAAAAATATATAAATTACTATAAATTTTTTAACTTTTCAAGATTTAAAAAAAAATTTCAACAAAACTGTATCATGTTCCTATGAGCGGTCACATGATATGGTTTTGTTGAAATATTTTGAAAAATTTCTTTCAACTGCTGAATTTGCAAATTACGTTGGCAGATGCGGGCGATTCGTTAAGTAAAGGGTTAAAACTGTTGGTTACATAAGATTTTTACAGACTGATATCTGTGCTAGATTTTATTAGATACGTAAGATTTTACAGACTGATATCCGTGCTAGATTTTATTAGATACGTAAGATTTTACAGACTGATATCTGTGCTAGATTTTATTGGATACGTAAGATTTTACAGACTGATATCCTTGCTAGATTTTATTGGATACGTAAGATTTTTACAGACTGATATCTGTGCTAGATTTTATTGGATACGTAAGATATTACAGACTGATATCCCTACTAGATATTGTTGGATACCTAAGATTTTTATAGACCGATATCACTACTAGTTGTTGTTGGATACCAAAGATTTTTATAGAACGATATCACTACTAGATATTGTTGGATACCTAAGATTTTTACAGACCGATATCACTACTAGATATTGTTGGATACCTAAGATTTTTATAGACCGATATCACTACTAGATATTGTTGGATACCTAAGATTTTTACAGACTGATATCACTACTAGATATTGTTGGATACCTAAGATTTTTATAGACCGATATCACTACTAGATATTGTTGGATACCTAAGGTTTTTACAGACCGATATCACTACTAGATATTGTTGGATACCTAAGATTTTTATAGACCGATATCACTACTAGATATTGTTGGATACCTAAGATTTTTATAGACCGATATCACTACTAGATATTATTGGATACCTAAGGTTTTTATAGACCGATATCACTACTAGATATTGTTGGATACCTAAGATTTTTACAGACCGATATCACTACTAGATATTGTTGGATACCTAAGATTTTTATAGACCGATATCACTACTAGATATTGTTGGATACCTAAGATTTTTACAGACCGATATCACTACTAGATATTGTTGGATACCTAAGATTTTTATAGACCGATATCACTACTAGATACTGTTGGATACCTAAGATTTTTACAGACCGATATCACTACTAGATATTGTTGGATACCTAAGATTTTTACAGACCGATATCACTACTAGATATTGTTGGATACCTAAGGTTTTTACAGACCGATATCACTACTAGATATTGTTGGATACCTAAGATTTTTATAGACCGATATCACTACTAGATATTGTTGGATACCTAAGATTTTTATAGACCGATATCACTACTAGATATTGTTGGATACCTAAGGTTTTTATAGACCGATATCACTACTAGATATTGTTGGATACCTAAGATTTTTACAATCCGATATCACTACTAGATATTGTTGGATACCTAAGATTTTTACAGACCAATATCACTACTAGATGTTGGAAACCTAAGATTTTTACAGACCGATATCACTAGTAGATATTGTTGGATACCTAAGATTTTCATAGACTGAAATCACTAATAGATTTTGTTGGATACCTAAGATTTTTATAGACTGATATCACTAATAGATTTTGTCACTGTGCAACTGAGTATATGTATACCCTCATAAAGGCCTTCAGTATTTCCTAATAAACTGAAAAGAGTTATTACCCTTAGAACATTCACCAAACACAGGTTTTAAACTGTGAGGTGAAAATACTCAACAGTCAGCTTTTAAACACAGGAATCTGGGGTTGTCGTTGACTCAGTTGGTATGGTGGCAGAACATTTATGGCTGGGCGATTGGGTGCCATAGACCCAGCATCGACTCCCGTCAAGGCCGCCTTCCAAAAAACTTTACAGTTTTCAATCAAGTGGCATGTTGCTAGGACTATGCCTGGTGGAATTCCTGCTTGACCCTGGCGATATAAAATTAAATTCAAGCAGTTGCATCTTCACGGATCTTCTATTAAATGAGATTCCTGTGTTTAAAAGCTGGGACCATAGATCATTATAACAGTAATCTGTTCCACTTGCATTGGATGATAAGGCAAACGATCCACGGGTAAATCTCACAATAAAATACAGGCTACTTACTTGTAGACAATTACAAATCAACCCAAAACAATTCAGTAATTGTAAATTCTCGAATATCGGTCTCTGACCAGATTGTAAATGTGAACTAACATACTGACTGAGTCAATTGCAACCTTTTTGGGGGATGCGGTTTGCTCAGTTGGTATGGTGGCAGAGAATTTGTGGCTAGACAAATTGGTGATGTAAACCCAGGATCGACTCTGGCCGAGGACACCTTCCAAAAACCTTTACAGTTTTCAATCAAGTGGCATGGTGCTAGGACTATGCCCGGTGGAATTCCTCCTTGGCATAGGCGATATAAAATTAAAATTATTACAGACCGATATCGCTAGTAGATATTGTTGGATACCAGACACAAATCAATGGTTAAATTGGTGGATCCAAGGACACAACTGGATGAAGGAAGGAAGAAACGATGGTTTGAAATTTTCAGGGTTGTAATTTTATAATATTTATAAAAATTAGTTCAAGTTCCCTAATTTTGGGACATGGGCCTGACGTTATCACTGATTGATTATGATCTATCCACGGTTTATTCAGTATTCCTTCCCTTCCTTCCCTTGATCCCCCCAGTTAAGCTCCCAAGCTTTTTGGCTTGTTTTTATGAAATATTTTTTATAAATTTTCTTGGGAGTTTAACGTATTATACAGAAGATTATTTATTCTGTACATCCCCAGGGTTATGCCCCCACCCTTGGGGTGTTTGGGCATTTTGGTCATGCATTGTTTTTTTCTTCTGATGAAGATCTTGCTTTACATCAGATAGTCTTGTTTCTGTTACTGACTACGGGCCGTGTTGCCTGGGGTCTTGTTTCATGTTTTTGTTTACATTTACAATGCTCTAGGTAGTTTCCTGTTATTTTTAGGAATGACAGTTGTAAGTAACATTAAATATTCTGATAGTGTGGTAGTTAATTTTATTGCAGATTTTTATAATTTTGTCCACACTTAGGCTTTTTGGGGCTCATCGTTTCCTTTGGGAACTTGGGCTCTTATATAAAAAAAAAAAATTTCAAAAATTTTTTTCTGAAGGAATTTTTCTTTTGGATGTATTTATTTTATTGATTGTATTGTAATGTTATCTTATATGTAGATTTGGTGGTGGTACAATGACGTATATTAGAATTTAGGTAATAATATTTATCTAATAGTAGGGCAAATAGAGGAAGGCTTTCCTCTATTTACATGATCGTTGTCTTGAGTATAGTTGATGTTCTACTTCTAATTCTTGCTCCATGTGTCAGGTTTGACAATGTTGATGACAGGTGTCATGGTTTGTGTTAGGCGAATGGACACTATCAGTCCTATCGTGGTGAGGGGACACTGCTGATCCTCTCGCCAAAATGTCACTATAGTTTTTTAGTTTCTATTTACAGAGGAACAAGAACATGGTGTGGTTTCGTGACGCCGTCAGGGAGTGTACTTCCGTCGTCGCATTATACTATTAGAGTTAGCGGAAAAGTGCTCAGTGATATTAGACAAGGGCTAGGCTTTAAAAAGGTTTATGTCCCTTGTCTCCAGCTAGCAGAACTGGCAGATCTATCACGTAGACTAGTGGTGTGACGCCGGGTATGTCCGTAGCAGTCAAGAAGAGGAATAAGGGTGTAGCAAGCACTATAAAAATATGAACATGCTCACCCTGCAACGAGGGAAAGGAGGAAGCACGGGAAGGAGGAAGCAGACGAGTTCTGAGATATGCTCGTCCAGGTCTTCCGTGATTGCGAGCAAGAGAGAGGCCCCTCTCTCTTATAACAACATCTGGGGTCAGAAGTTGTTGGTAGAAACTTGTGCCAGTTGGAGCTTACGTCCATGCCTTCCTGTCCGGGACGCTCCTTCCATAGGCTACCTCTCTCTTATAACAACATCTGGGGTCAGAAGTTGTTGGTAGAAACTTGTGTCAGTTGGAGCTTACGTCCATGCCTTCCTGTCCGGGACGCTCCTTCCATAGGCTGCCGGGGTTCGCTAGTCTTATAGCTTCCTCTACGTTCAAAAATCACACACGACCGCACAAGTCTGTTGTCGCCAGCTAGCTCGACCGGTGAAGTGGTTACTCAGGCTTCTGAGAACTGTGACGCCGAGTGTATCCGCTCCGGGCTAGGAGATGATATAGGGTGGAGCGAGCACTATGATATGCAGCCATGCTCATCCAGCGACGACGGAAGAAGGAAAACGGCAAGTTCTGAGGTACGCTCGTCCAGGTCACCCAGGACTGCAAGCAAGAGAGAAGCCTCTCTCTCTCTCTTACAGCAACATCTGGGGACAGATGTTGTTGGTAGGATCTTGCGTCAGTCGGAGTATACATCCATGCCTCCTGTCCGGGACGTCCCGTCTAATAGGCAGCCGGGGTCGGCTCGTCCTACGGTTTCCTCTACATAACGGACAAAGTGATCTTTATTGCACAGGGCTATAAACCGCGATGAGTGGTTTCAGTTCCCTGACGCCGGTGAAGCAGTTAAGATTGAATATGAGGACCGCGACACCGGATGTGTCGCATGTGCATTGTATTCAGAGCTAGTGGAAAAGTACTCAATGATATTAGACAATAAGGCTTCCATGTTTACACGTGTAAACGTGAACGTTTCGTTTATGGGCATTAAACGTTTACAGTTCTGGTAAACGTGTACACGGAATGAAGTTTTAATAGAGTAATTTCCCTTGAGTCCCTTCACAACACGAATTTCATGTTTTCCATTTTTAATATGGCATCTCAAGTAACCGACGATAAAAAGCTGAAAAGCGATGTGTGGAGGACCAACCACCCCTTGACAAGTAGCCCAGTAGCCCACGCACCCGTTTATTCGCGAAGATGGTGAGATGGGTTGCGAATATCTGCACTCTGCAGTCTGCAATTCTGTGCAAGGAAATCGCATCTTTTTGGATTGATGTTAAATTGGATCGGCACTACAGTACACAGTGTAAAGTATGCCAGGGCTACAATCGGCACAATCAACACTTGCAAAATTTGCAGATTAATGCAGAAAGTCAAAGAAACAAAAAAAAAATTTCCAACTTTGCAATGCAATATTTTGGTAATGCTTCAGAAAAACTGTGTACTGGTTCCGACTGGCGCCGTCGCCACAGTAACCGAACGAAATCATCTTCAAATCATGTGATATCATATGTGACACAGTCACGTGAGCCGCATGGCACGTGCTTATCTTTGGTGTTTCCTTCGAAACGTGTGGGATGTTTTAGTTTATTCGGATTTACATGTATATTCCCAAAGTGATACACAATTGTTCTCGATGATTTCGTTCACCTGACATGGATTATTAATTTATTATTCACACATGGGATGATCTTAGGATCGATTTATGGAGTTTGACAGACAGACTGGCACTTGCGGTGTTTGAAAATTTGGATTCCCCTGCATGGTTTGTAGACTTTGTTTATTTTTGCGACATTGCATTCCACTCTCAAGTCCGGTATTGTTACTATTGTGTGCCATGGCAACTCGCTCCAACATTACTGTTTGAAAAAACACAAGGAATTTCACCCCGAACCCACCAGAATGAGCTCAGAGACCCCCATAAATTTCAAAATTTACCTGGGGGAGAATCCCCCCCCCCCCCCCCCCCCCACCATACCCCGAGCGACTTTGCCTTCGGCATCTGCATGCTGTGATCGTTCGTCTACTGCATTTTTGGACGAACTGTAAATCGGCTGCCTCAATAACATAAATTGTAGGCCCTGTACGCAAAGATATGATGAACTTACTGTGTATTATTACACACTTTTATCAAATATTGACTACTTGCATTGTTAGTACGTGTAAACGTTTCCGTTTCGTTTACAGACAGTCGTTTAAACGTTTACAATTTTGTCTAAACGTGGAAGCCTTATTAGACAAGGGCTAGGCTTTTGTTTTAAGGATTACATCCCTTGTCTCCAGCTAGCTCAGCCGGCAGATCTATCACGTAGGCTAGTGGTGTGACGCCGGGTATGTCTGTAGTGGTCGAGAGAGAATAAGGGTGTTGCGAGCACTATTTAATCCAATCATGCTCACCCTGCATTGATGGAAGCCGGCAAGTTCTGAGGTATGCTCGGTTAGGTCTCCTTGGACTGCGAGCAAGAGGGAGACCCCTCTCTCTTTTAACAACATCTGGGGCCGGGTGTTGTTGGTAGGAACTTGCATCAGTCAGAGCTTACGTACATAGCTATTGTCCGGTACACTTAGTTCAATTATTAGCCGGGGACGGCTATAGTTTGGCTTCTTTAGCATCTATCAAGCACTCCCGACCGCACCTTGGCTAAGTGACTTAGGATATCTAGTCTGCATTGTCAAAAGGTCCATCTTTTGTGAAGAAAGTTGCACCATCTAGTAGCCAAGGAGATGAGGCTTCATTCATCGGGACGTCTGCAGTAATAGCCATCTTGGACACCCTGTCCCAGGAGCAGCCGGTGGACCAGCAATTCATGACCGCTGCTCCTCAGGCATCTGTAACAGACTTGCTGTCGCAAATTGCGCAGCTAATCGCAGTATTCCTGCTAAGGTAGAAGCACTCGACACCAGTCTCAAAACTTGAGCTGTTGAATGGTGCTTGATCGGTCCAGTCATCTGCCTGTTCAGGTGCTGGTGACCGTGCTTCTAACTAATTTAGATGAATGATGAAAGGGCTACGGAAGAGGATAACTTTCCCTTTCGGAACAACTCGTGGATGATATGGTTACTATACATTATCGTTTCCTTGAACTTGTTCCAGTGAATCACAATGCTGCGAATAATTATAAGAAACCGCTAGCGTAGTTAGATGTTGACTTCATCCGGACAAAGAGCAGGATAATAAGATCTCTTTCCGGTTAAGTCTACACAGGTGTCACAGGTCTTCGATTGTGTAGACGACACCATATTTAACTTCCTGCGGGAAAAAGTAATACAGTTTCTTATCTTCTTCTTCTTTTTTTTTAACGTTTTTTTGTTCACATACATTTAAAAAATGACAGGGGAAGATGTGTTGAGAGTTTCTCTGCGTTGAATGAGCAGGCCAAGATCTTAGTTGTAGCCTTACCTTCACAATTTAGCTGTTCGCTCGGGCACATTTGAGAAGATAATTTCTTATTCAGAGCGAATTTAGACTCATGGTCTTACCGGTATGTACTTCAATTTTAAGTACTGTGACGCAACGTATATATGAAAAGGAATTTTTTGGCCGTTTGTACCTTTTAAAGATTCTTTCCAGACCTATTATATATATCTCTGTCTTAACAAATGTTAAGTTAGAGCTATTCTGATGTGACAAAGCCTTGCATCTTCATCTTAACATTTGACGATAAGCTTTCATTAATCTAGGATTAAGCTACAAGAAAGCATCAATACTCTGCTCTTTAAGTTGGGGTCTAATCAACCAACAACAGCAGAAAAGAGTAGGAGAGGATGTCCTAGACTCAGATCGTCCATAAGGACTCATAGCGAAGGTATAGTTAACTCCTATAATTACCTTAGGGGTCGACTATACAGCCACTTGGATAGGGGGTTTACGTCTGTTTGAGTTACTGATCAGATGTCCCTGAGCCAGTGGCTGGAGGCTCTTATAGAGCTAGGTCCGACCGATTTTGACTGAAACTGAATAATTAGGTTATTTATGATAATCATTCAATCGAAAAGCAAGCGTTCTGCGATGTAGTGAGTATAGTTCTTTAGATCACTTGAATTGTTCAACAGGCTGGTTCGTCTATTGTTTCACAGAGCGATTTAGCCAGCTGTTTGGCTCGATTTTATCTGTTATCTGACGCATTAACAGCGGAAAATTTTATGCGCCGGAGGGGGTTGTGCGGAGCGACTATGAATGTTATTTCGATAGGTCGCTTACACACACATGCCCTCCAGTTATTCTAAACTGGAGTGGTAGACATTTTTCGTTCTAGACCTGTTTTGTATTAGAGAATCTTTTAACATAAGGTCAAGTTTGAGCATATATTTAACGGTTTTCTCTATTATGACAGACGTGAGTTCATATATTGGGTTAAATCCCGAGTCCGATGGTCTCTCTATGCAAGGATCTTCGGACCCTTGGTTCTTGGAAACCACATATTCAGAAATGATATCTCATTGTTTACGCTACATCATTGAATTATATTATTATTGATCATCTATTTATAGACGCAGATCAGAGTTTATCAGAAGAAAAGAAATGCTTCTTTTGTCATTAATTTCCAATAGAAGGGACATTTAGGTTCATTCTATTGTTAATTGAAGTCAGTTAGCTATTCGTACCGCTTAGGTAAATTTATCTTCCAATCAGCAGTCAGTGCTTTAGATTTCAGCGCATTAAGTAAAGTGCTGGCAGCATCTTGGGCTTATTCTGACTGTATGGCTATTACAGGGTCTTATATTGGATCACTTCAGGATAGTTAAGTTTGACGCTCAGCCGTTTTCATGGGAATGAATGATAGGATATGTGTATCCTTCAATTCATTCGTTTCTATTGATTACATTGAGATTATGGTGTCTGTTATTGAACATGAGTGAGGAGGTTTCAACATATATTCGAATTACCCCCCTCCAGCCCCCCCCCCCCCCCCCCCCCCCACTCACACTGTCGCATATATATTTTTTAATACATAAATTCTTTGCGTTTGGGTCGTGTTGGATGGCACCCTCATAGGCATAAATGCAGTTCTGTTGCATTAGTTTCCGGTGTTTATTTTCTGATTTCTAATATACAAGCACATATTTTATCACCATAATGGCTGCTATTTGAGTTTATAGGTGACTGCATAACCATTTAGTGGTTTTTAGATGATTACAGGCTGGATTTTTATGCACTCGCACAATATGTGATTACGCTATCGCTTTGGTGGACCTTGAAGTTATTATATATTTCATGGGTGGTCTGTGTTGGAGCCGGTTAATCATACCTACCTCCATTTCTAGATCCTGGTCTCTATTTTGTCGCATATTCTCACGTGTTTATAGTTGTAGATACCAAATAGTCCACGTTGGAGAGTGTTGTTACCAGATTTAATATTACTGAGGCCTCCTGTGAATGATCTTGAAGCGTGTTTTCTCTGCAGAGATTGTTCATCGCATCTCGCTTTTGTATGTGTATCTTATATTATTATTTCACTGATTTCGTCGTACCTGTATACGCCATCTGCAGTGCATATTTTGTAGTGGATAATGTTATTTACCAAAATCATCGCTATACCCTTGGCTTGTGAAGTGGCATTAAGCATCATTTATTATTCATGAATTAATTTTTGAGTGCCTGATCGATATTTATTTATATCATTTCCGGGTTCTGTTTATTGATTCCAGAACTCTCCCCTCTTTCTTTTCAAGATATGTTAAAAAAAGGGGGCGGGTGGTCATTTAGTCTACTTCTCTGGCTTATTGGGTATGTAACTATTAAGGAAGCTGTTTTGTCCATACTATATTCGGTGATCAGCTGTAGTATTATTGTTTGGCGTAGGTTTATGGGCAATTTTTTCTCTTTCTCAATGTGCCATTCTAATTTTTAGAGCTTAGTCCAGACTAGTCTTAAAAATTGTTTATTTGTTACATCTTAATTAACATGATTTCATGCTTGGTTTTAGGATTTACATAATTGGGATCCATATTAGGGTATGTCTCTTCTATTATGGTATAAAGAGACATACATGTAAATTCTAATTATTCTAATTTTCTTCATCATGGATTGAAGGATTTGATCTATGTTGATCTACTATTTTGGAAGTTCTAGGCCCTCCACATTTTTACGATTCAGCTAGTCTGGGTCATTGGTTACAGTATAAAAATTTGAAAAAATTTATAGTAATTGATATAATTTTTATACTTACCAATGACCCAGGTTTGGTGACTTCCTGGCGTCTGCGCATGCGCGGAGGGTAAATGTATGGAAGGCCAGATAGGACTTCTAATTTTCGGTTTTGCATGCAAATTTTGGGGATTGGGGGTCAAAATTTGTGTTTGGCCCTAGATATTTTTGAATTAGCACCAGCTAGTCTGGGTCATTGGTAAGTATAAAAATTATATAAATTACTAAAAAAAATTTCATTTTTAGGGCCAAATTTGCAAAAATATATCAAATAGTAGGCCGATTTTCACGGTAGATAGCACTTGTGTTGCATTAGATAAAAGGTTACCGTAAACGGATTTTGTCAAGTTGGGATCAAGTGATGAATAGAATCTTCACCTCGTCTCCAGTTTTTGTGAAATTTAAAAAACTTGTCCAGTAAATTATGGGTCTGGGCCTCACAAAGGCTCGTCCCAATCCCAATTTAATGAATTCATTCCGTAAATTACACTATAAACTGTGAACTCATTGAAGCTTCTTCCTCTGTCTTTGTAATCATGCCATGAGCACAGCGAATTGATCTGATTGTCAAGTGTTTATTTTATTCCTATATGTGGAACAAACTTCCATCCTGGTGAATTACTAGAATTAAGACCGAGTCCAACTCTAAGTAGCAGGAAATCTACAGCGTAATAGTGAGTGATAAATGGAGGAAGCAGCCATCCTCAAGTCGAGAAAAAACCTCTGAAAGGGTGTTCCGTCTCAATTTGGTGATGACTCCTTCACCCATTTATCACTCAAACATACAATATAATAGTGATAAATTCATTTTTCAAGAAAACACTTTTTGGGCTCAAGTCATTTCAAATGCGTACTATCTATTACTTTAGTAGATTCACCACCCGATAATTATTTTAAAAAGCATAAACACTAGCAAGTCTTCAGTTCATGGACAACTGGGTGATAACCATTGGTGGTCCATGAGCTGAAAGTTTGCTAATGATAAGTGTGCTTTCTTCCCAGAAATTGTAATTAATTGACGGGTGTTTCATTAGAAAGACGTAGTCAACTTTACTTAATATTATTAACTCTTTACCTAACATGAAAAGCAGACGACACTTGCAAACAAAATTCTTGAATAACTAATTGTTTTCATTTTTTGTCTCAAAAACTTAGGTTATGACACCTCATTGAAACGAGCTCAATGAGCTCGTTCCAAAGAGGGGTCATAGCCTATGTTTTTGAGACAAAAAAATGAAAAAGTAATAAAAATTAATTGGCGAGTTTTGTGAATAGTGCTGGCCGGTTTTGGATTTACGTTGGGAAAAGGGTTAAGAAACTCCAGTAGTTTTTCCTTTTTTCGTAACTTCGTTCTGAGTCCAATTTCAGAGAGGTTGTCTTTCAGTTTTTCCTCCAGCATTGATTCCAAACTCAATTCGTTATTGTTGTTACCTTTATTTTACATTTTTGGCATGATAGAAAAATGTTTACATGCTCTATTTTGGAATATAGCATGTTCCCAGTGCATGGTGCACTGCTTTATGTAATTTCATTTTGTTTTTCTGTGTGTTTTACACTGACGCTCTATTCTTTTTCTAACTTGTTAGGAATCAATTCTTTAATCATACTTACTTATTTTTTTGTGAAATATTATTTTAATGTCATCATTTGTTTTCTGCACTGACTGATCACTAAACTTTCTTAACCCTTTACCCAATGTAATGGCCAAAAATCACCAATTAATTTTCATTATTTTTTCATTTTTTGTCTCAAAAACATAGGTTATGACCCCTCATTGGAACGAGCTTGTTCCAATGAGGGGTCATAACCTATGTTTTTGAGACAAAAAATAGGTATTCAAGAATTTCTTTTTGCAAGTGTCATCTGCTTTTCATGTTAGATAAAGGGTTAATGATCCATGTGTTGATATAAAATATGGGATATGATAAACCAATGTATGTTTGGCACTATGTTGTAACCCTTTCTGGCTGATACCCCTTCCTCTTATCTGACAAACTGAGGGGGTGAGGTTGCGTTGCAGTAACCGGTTCTCATCAGATCACTGAAGTTAAGCAACGTCGTGCCCGGTTAGTCCTTGGATGGATGACCATCTGAGCTGAGCTATCGATTCAGACTCCCATGTTGTGTCCTTGACCGAGGCACTTAACCCTGATTGTCCACATGGGGGCATGATGACTCTGTGTACCAAGGCGTACTGCACGTCGATGGTGCACATGTCTTCAACCAATCTTACCCTGCCTGTGCTGTAGTGTGGAGTTACGACTTTGGGAAGCTGGCAGCTGCTTGTCGTTGCTCGGTGGTTCTCTCCGGGTACTCTGGCTTCCTCTACCTGTAAAACTGTCACGGTCATGACTAGCCATTGTGCATAAGTATGTGACCTTAAAACACCAATAAATAAAACAATATATAAATCTGACAAACTGAGAAACAATTCCACCCACTGTTGGCATTTTAGGAAAATATACTTGGCTGATTTTGATTCGCATGTCTTGGAGTAAAGGAAAGTGTGTAGTTCAAGAAAATCACACCATATCTTGATCGTGCTGTCAGTAGTATCATTATGAAGAGTATCATTATGGATTTCAAAACCTAAAAAATCTGGAAGGCGCTGCCAAACCTTTTTGATGTCATATCGTGATGTTCGGTTTATTTCTCCATTTGCATTTTTGCAGTTCTTATAGGCACATAGAACACATTGGAACTCGGGGCACGATAAGTGTTATGTTGAGGCAAATATTCAGCTGGTTGCACAAGGGAAATTTGATTCCGGTGTTTGTGTGGTTCACATGATTAGTTGTTTTAGGAAAGTTTATTATACCGCCACTTTTTTCAAAAAGGGGGGTATACTGGATTGCGCCTGCCAGTGCATGCGGCTATCTGTGAGTCCCTGCAATTTATCCATATGTGTGTCCCTCCGCACTCTGATGTCCCTTGGCATTATAACTTGAACATTGTAGCTCAGATTTCGATGAAATTTCATACAGATTTTCACTATCATGAGATCTTTAAGGAGCATCTGTCATTTTGCTGTTGAATATTTTTTCTGTGAGTTATGGCCCTTTGAATATACAAAATAGCCTATTTTTTGTTTATTTGCCTCGTATCTCAGGTTTGGGTTTTGGGATCTCAATGAAATCTGGAACGAAGATTGTTTATGGGAAAGGCTTTCAAATGAGTCTGATATTTCTTTCTTTTCACTTTTTAGAACTTTGAAAATTTGTTCTTTGCCTCATAAAATAGCCAATTTTTTGTCTGTTCACGTCATATTTCAGGTTTGGGGTATCAGACTTCAATGAAATTTGGAATGAAGATTGTTTATGGGAAAGGCTTTCAAATGAGTCATGTCCCTGCAGTAAAACAAAGAAAATACTTGCAAATCACCTCCCCACGTGTGTATTTTCATTGTTTTTTTATGTGGATGGTCCAATCATCACTAGACTTCAGTAACAGGTGTTTCTGTCCTTTACAATTACTTCTGGGGGTTGGATTGGTGGCTGAACTCAGTTTAAATTAATTTGTTGCTGTAAAAGTCTGTTCTATATCTCTTATGTGGATGGTCTGGTCATCTCTAGACTTCAGTAGAAGAAGTTTCTGGCCTTCACAGTTATCTTGTGGGGGGGGGGGGGGGGGTTAAATTAATTTTGGGCTCTTAACCCTTTACCCAACGAATCGCCCGCATCCGCCCGCGTAATATGCAAATTCAGCAGTTGAAAAAATATTATTTTTCAAAAAATTTCAACAAAACCATATCATGTGACCCCTCGTTGGAACGAGCTCGTCGAGCTCGTTCCAATGAGGGGTCACATGATATGGTTTTGTTGAAATTCTTTGAAAAATTTAAAAAAATGATATTTAAAATAATAAATTTTGATATCATCTGTGTTGGGTAAAGGGTTAAACAAAGACAATAATGTTGTTGTTTGCCTCATAAAATAGCAATTTTTTTGTCTGTTTGCCTCATATCTCTGGATTTGGTTATCAGATCTCAATGAAATTTAGAATGAAGATTGTTTATGTGAAGGGCTTTCACAGTGCCATGATTTATTGTAGTATGCACTGTGGGGGGTATGCACTGGGGGCCTGCCCCACCTCTTGTTGCTCTTGTTTTATGAGGGATGATTTCCTGTTTGTATGGTTCATATAAAGTGTAATATTGAGGTAGATACACAACTTGACCCATCGTATCTGTTATGTATACTTATCCTAGTATTGGCTATTAAAAAGAAATAATTTTGGGTGTTCAAGTAGGATTTCAATTGAACATGATTTTGATGATAAAATATTCTCTACAAAATTTTCATCGTCCAGCCTCTGCAGCTTTTTCTGTATGTATGTAATAAACAGGTAAAATTTATACTAAATGGCTTGGTATTTAGAATTTATTTGCAATCAACAGGGTTAAAAAGAAATATCAACTAAGTGGTCTCTGCTGTAATTTTAAAATGAAGATATATTTTAAATAATCATTTTTATGCAAGTATGCACTGAATCAGCTGAAGAAATAAATTTCCATTTGTGTCTCTTATAATCAATATAGAATTTTCATCCATTTTCAGTTGTCCGTGTTTTTTGTCCCCGAGAGTTTTTGTCTAGAGAGTTTATCTGGGGGTGGGGGTACTTTTTATTCCCCATTGTTAATATATCTATTGTTAATTATTTACAAATTCTTTTTTTTGAGGATTTATGTTTTCTATTTGTTATGAATGTTATTAATATTTTAGGAAGAATTATTCTATCTTAATTATTTTAAAATAAAAAACTAATTATTTAAAAATTTTATTATTTTTAGCTCAACTTGACAAAGTCAAGCTGAGCTATTACCATCACTTCTCATCCGTTGGCATATGCATGCATGTACGTCCACAATTTCCTTCAGCACACCCCACAGGTTGCATTTATGACCAGTTTACTCCGAAACTTGATATGCTTGTTTGGGGTGACCTCTAGATGGGAGCTATCGATTTTCTTCCATTTCGATCAAAAAATGCTGCCGCTGGCAACGTACTTCGAACTTAGTTAGACCTTAATATTTCCCTTTGGCACACCCTACAGGGCACATTTATGATCAGATTACTCGGAAACCTGGTATGCTTGTTGGGGTGACCTCTAGATGGAAGTTATCGATTTCCATCACAAAATGTTGCCGCTGGCGACGACTTTTGATGAATTTAGTGCGGTTATGCATCAGTATTTCCCTTTGGCACATCCTGCAGTGCACATTTTTGACTGGATAACTTTGAAACTTGGTATGATTGTTTTGGGGTGATCTCCAGATGGAGGCTGTTGATTTTCTTCTATTTCCGTCAAAAAAATGTTGCCGCTGGCAACATTGTTAGAACTTAGTTTAATCAGACCTCAATATTTCCCTTTGGCACACCCTACAGGGCACATTTATGATTGGATTGCTTTGAAACCTGGCATGCTTGTTTAGGGTGACCTCTAGATGGGAGCTATCAATTTACTTCTATTTCTGTTAAAAAATGTTGCCGTTGGCAATGACCTTCAAATTGCTTCAATGAACTTATTGCAGTTGTGCATCAATATTTTCCTTTGGCACACCCTGCAGTGCACATTTTTAACCAGATCGCTGCTATTTCTGTCAAAAAATGTTGCTGCTGGCAACAACTTTTGAACTCAGTTTAGTCAGTCATCAATATATTCCTTTTGGCATGCCCTGCAGGGCTCATTTATGATCAGATCGGTTTGAAACTTGTTATGCTTGTTTGGGGTTACCTCTCTGTGAGCTATCGATTTTCTTCCATTTCCATCAAAATATGTTGCTGCTGGCAATTATCTTCGAGGAACTTAGTGCAGTTATGATTGGATTGCATTGAAAACCTTGTATGCTTGTTTGGGGTGACCTCTAGATAGGTGCTATTTATTTTCTTCCTCGTTCATCAAAAAATGTTGCCATTGGTAATGACCTTTGATGAGCTTAGTGCAGTTTTGCATCAATATTTTCCTTTAACACTCCCTGCAGGGCACATTTATGATCGGATCATTTTGAAACTTGGTATGCTTGTTTGGGGTGACTTTTAGATAGGAACTATTGATTTTCTTCCTTGTTCGTCAAAAATAGTTGCAGTCAGCAACGACCTTTGATGAACTTAGTAAAAACTTAGTGCAGTTAAGCATCAATATTTCCCTTTGACACACCCTGCAGGGCACATTTATGATTGGAAACTTGGTGTGCTATTGTGGGGTGGCATCTATATGGGATCTATCGATTTTCTTCCATTTCTGTCGAAAAATGTTGCCACTGACCTTTGAACTTAGTTTAGTGAGACCTCTATATTTCCCTTTGACACACCCTTCAGGGCACATTTACGATCGGATCACTTTGAAACTTGGTATGTGTGTTTGGGGTGACCTCGAGATGTGAGCTATTGATTCATTTCCATAAAAAATTATTGTCGTTATCACCAGCCTTTGAACTTACTCCATTTATACAGCAACTTATCCCTTTTGCACTCTCTGCATGGAATATTGTGCATTAACATCTTTCTGTGGCATGCCTCAGAGGGCACATTCATTATCAGGTTGTTTTGAAACTTTGTATGCTCATGCAGGGTGTCAAAGATAGGAGCTATTGATTTTCTTTCCATTTCTATCAAAAACTGTTGCTGTTAGCAACAATCTTTGAATTTATTGCATTTGTGCATCAATATTCTTCTTTGACATGGTCTACAGGGCACATTTATTTTGGGATTCTTTTTTAACTTGGTGTGCTCATTAGGCAGGACCTCAAGATAAGAGCTATTGATTAGCATTCATTTCTGTGAAAAAAGTTGTCATTTACAATAACCTCTGAACTTACTGCATTTGTGTTTAAACATTCTTCCTTTAGTCAGCCTTACAGTTTACATTTAAAAATGCATGGATTATTCTGATGTTGTGCACACACAATGCTGTTATGTTTAAATTTCACCAAATAACATTGGTACAAATGATCTTCAAATTTGCCATTTCACTTATAACTTATCAAGTTCAAGTTTGTCAAGTTGAGTTACAGTGTCATTAACACTTTCATTTAATTCAAGCTCAAAGAGCTACACATTTCCATGTAAGGCAAATGATACCTGAAAAGAATTTGAAAGGCTTCATTCAGCAAAGAAAATTAGGTTTTCATGGAGCACTACTTCATCAACAAGGGGTGAGAGGGCAGCAAAACCACAAGTGTAGTCATATTAAATACACAGAACGACACCCGCATGTAATAATAATATAATAATAATAACACTTTGGCCAGCCGCTGATTTGTCGCAGTTCTCGGATGAGAAGGCCATGGTTACCCCTGTACTCCCAACTGCCTCCCTATTCCCACGCTTCTCCTCTCCTCCCAACACTCGGAGACGAACTGCTTGATGATATCCCTTGTCCCATTCTTCCCAATCTCTCCGATTAGCATATTAACCCTCTCCTTTGAGCCTCCCCCTATCCACATGTCCTTCGTTCTCCCATCCCACTTCCCCATTATACTCCCAGTGAATCTCATTCTTTTAGACTGATACTTTGGTCTAAAAGAATGAGATTCATTGGGAGTATGTAAATGGGTTAATTGATATGGTACGAGCGCCAGCGCGGAAGGATAAAACAAAAAGCCGAAGTGCCATATCGATTAACCCATTCACATGCGTGGGTTGTTCTGTGTTTATTACATGCCTTCACGTCTATAAAAGCAATTATTAGAAGGGCACTCAGCAATTCATTTGACAACTCGTCCACTGGGTTACAATGTGTTATGTGTGCCAGTGGGCACATGGAACACATTGGAACTCAGGGGATGAACTATCAACAAAAAGAGCACATTTTATCGCCAGCCAAATTTGCGAGAGGAACCCGTGTTACTATTTTAGGTATCGCTGGCGATTCAAATTGTAATTGTGGTGCACAATTTGTAGGAAGTTCCCATGAAATTTTGATTTTATTTAACTAGTAGAATGCTGAAAGCCCATTTTTGGGCTTTATTCTGAAGTGTGGGTGCCGCTACTCAAAGCCTTCATATTCTGTGGATGTGCTTCATATTATATTTGAAGTGAAATTATTAAGTCTGTGTGGATTTGCCTTGTCACAATTTTTGGGAGAGTGCCTCTAGGAACTCTCCCAAAAATTGTCACAAGTCGAAAGACAAGTGGGCAAATTTTGATGACTAAAAATAATTCAGCACTCTACCAGTTAAAAAATAGTCTGAACGATTTCTGTTCTGCACGGGAGCGCGGTGGCTCAGTAGGTAGAGGTGCAGGCTGCAAGCCGAGAGGTCCTCGGTTCGAATCCCACCTGCGGCAACCGCGTTGTGTCCTTAGGCAAGACGCTTCATCTCCATTGCCCGCGTGGGGGCACGATGACGCCGTGTACTAAGGCGTACTGCACGTCGATGGCACGCATGTCTTCAACCAATCTAACCCTGCCTGAGCTGCAGTGCGGAGTTACGATGTTGGGGAGCTGGCAGCTGCTCGGTGGTTCTCTCCGGGTACTCCGGCTTCCTCAACCCGTAAAACTGTCACGGTCATGATTAGCCATTGTGCATAAATATGTGACCTTAAACATCTATAAATATAAATATTCTGTTCTGCACACGTGTGGAATGGATTTTCACTTTCCGCATGGATGGTTTAGTGTTGCTGTAGATGGAGATTTCAAAGAACAGATGTGTAATAAAAGACAGGAAGCCGATCTCCTTAGAAGGTTTGGTGGGTATATAGTTGAGGTCTCCATCCTTATGTTCGTTATATTATCAGTTACATCAGGAATAAATACTGTTATAAAAACTAAATAATAAATAGGGAACGATTGGGGTCCCGAGCACGAGAGTATGTTACTGCTCTTACGAATGTCAAGATTCGTGCATTTCATACTCTCCCCCATAGTGACAAGCACACACACAGCACAATACCACGCGAGAGTATGTTACTGCTCTTACGAATGTAAAGATTCGTGCATTTCATATTCTCCCCCACACACACTGCAGATACCACAAGGACACGCAACTAAAGAGGTGCTACTTTTATCTTTACAGTTTACATATTCTAATGAAAACTAATTCTACCTTGTTTTAAGCAGGTACACAGAACTTCAAGATGTTTTTTTTACCAACACCCTAATAACCGCCACTGACAGTCTAACCGTTATGGAAACAGTCACCCCCACGGTTCCTGAACATCCTCCGCTCCATCCCTAAAAGTGGTCAACCACTTTAAGGGAGGCGAGCGTTGGTCCTGCGTCCCGCCTCTGCCCCTTTTTGTAAGCGCATTGCGCATCTTTTTGTCCCAACCCAATAGGATTACAATGCAGGCCTGCCCCGAACCAGGGAAGTTCGGGTCTTCTTCTTCTTGGTGGTCCCCGAAAGGGGTCGTTGTTGTTTTCCTTCAAAGAGTCCAACTACAACAGAGACAGCCTGAGGCAGATTATTCTTGCCAGTGATGGCCATCACTCATAATCATCCTCGAAGCGGCAGACTATACTTGCCCGAAAATCCAGATCGACTGCACCCTCGGGGAGAGGTAGTACCTTTGTGAGAGGACCCAACCTCCCACACTGGTCCTCACCCGAGGGTCCAACCGACATCAGTCAATGAGACCACAACTGGAGACACCTGCTGAGTACCGGATCCTTTTCCTCCTTCAACACGCCTAGACATGTGACAGCCATCATATACAGCCATCGAGGGTCGAAAGGGGCTTGTCCCCCATAGCGTCCCTGCGCGCCTTCGGCGCGCGATATCATTTCTTTCGTATGTTCGTGCGTACAAACATTTTGTATTATAACTCTGGCATTGGTTGTCAGATTTTCATGTCTAGAGCTGTAGGTTTTTAAATTTCTTGTTCGGTTTCGGTTTTGGTTTTTCAGGTGGAGTAAAACCTCGGTTCGGTTCGGTTTTCGGTTTGTTCATGAGGCCAAGTAAAATTCAGTAAAACTCATTCTTATGTCCGGAATCATAACTGAATGGTAGTGAAATTGAGTGAAACTCAATGAATGCCCGAAATAAGCTTTATAATACATGAAGAATCAGGAAGGCCAATATAATAATTACCTAAATATACAGAACTTTTATTGTGCTTGGCCATTTTTCGAGGTCTGACCCTACACGCAACTTGAGGAAAGCTGCAAACACAGCTAAACTAAATTGTCGGAAATTCACAGAATGTATAGCCTTCCCAGAGTAGTTAGAGTACCCAGACACTGCCATTGGCAGTGTCTGGGTACTCTCACTACTCTGGGATGGCTACAACATTCTGTGAATTTCTGCAGCAAGAGAGTTTTTAATAAAAAAAAACGAAAAACCTGAGATTACAGGATGTCGACGGTTTCGGTTTTTTAAAAAAACTAAAAATCTCGGTTCGGTTTCGGTTAACCTACAACTCTATTCATGTCTAGGTATGATGATAGACTAGTATCGGGGAAAGGACATCCATCAATCGCGGGTTTTGTCCACACATTCGTGCAAGGGTTATGGCCCCTGTTACTTTTAGGAACCTCCCGGTACGAACGTTTTACATTATAACTCATTCATTTGTGTGTGGATTTTGATGTCCTTTGGTATGGTGAGAGACAATTATGGGGGAGAAGACATCTACACATTGCAGGTTTCGTCCCTGCATGCCTGCCAGAGTTATGACCTTTATTACACTTATACCCCCGCTGGAACCCCGGGAAGTGAAGCAGTGCTTGTTTACTGTGGTAAACAAGCTCTGTTTCACTGGTAAAATAGGACCCAGTCGCAAATGCTTGGGGTGTAAGTCCCCTAAAATAGGCAACATGGGGTATAACCGTTTCACTGACCTCGACTTTATCTCCATGTTGTGGTCATGATTAGCCATTGTGCAGAAGTATGTGACATTAAACACCAATAAATAATAAATTATTACACTTATAAAACTTTCAATACTAACATTTTGTATTATAATTCCGGCATAGGTTGTTGGATTTTCATGTCCTTTGGTGTGGTGATAGACCATTCTAGGGGAAAGGATATTTGCATATTATGGCTTAGACCCATGCATACTCAACACTGTTATGCCCCTTTTTAGACTTAAAAAACTCTGTGATTCGTATTGCCCATGTTGACATTGCAGGAGGTGGCAATACCTTGCGTTGCAGTATTTTCTTGTTGACCGGGGTAAAAAAGTTCTGCTTTACTGGTAAAATAGGACCCGGAACTAACACCCGGGTGGAAGTCCTCTAAATTCTGTAGCATAGGCATAAACAATCGGCTAAACTAAAACTAGACTTCATACCTATGTTGCCTTCGTCGGAACAGCAGTGACCCCCCCCCCCCCCCCCCCTCCCCCATTCACCCAAATGTACCGTCCAGGTACTCCTCAAACGCTGACGTCTTATCACGCAGGCTGCCTCAAAAGATCTCTTTCCACTGACCGATTTTCGCCAATTTCGGTTACAATCCACGATTCTCACCCAAACGAGTCTTTCCGTAATCTGAGCTGTGTCTCCGTCTAGACCAGAGATCTCCATTGAATAGTTTCCCCATTAACTCTTTCACTTGCCCAATCCACCCGGCTTAAATATTAGAATCACAAGTATTCTGAAATCGGTTACATTACTAATCTGTCACTAATGTTTTTTTAATGGAAAAGTGTTCTCTTGACAAGCATGGTGCTGGAACAGTCCATGATGAAGCAATGCCGATAATAAGTTAATAACTGACAAAGAAATGTAACTTGCAATCTCCTGAACTGAAAAACATTGTCTGATGTCAGTAGCGAGTGTATCCACCACGTGCCCGGATGACAGCTTGAACCCTCCTCCTAATGCTACCAGTGAGCCTTCTGATACGGCCCAGAGGCAACTGCTACCGTTCCAGATATATTCTAAGGGATTCAAATCAGAGCTCATTGGAGGCCAAGTTAGTGTTGTAATAGCGTTGTTCTGAAGGAGTGCTCTCACAGCATGTGGTCTTGCATTGTCATCCATGAATACAGGCGAGTAGCCAACGGGTGGTTGTCAAAATGAGACTCGACAACTAGATTGAGAATGTCCCGAATGTACTGATGACCATTGAGATTCCCATGTACAGTCACCATATCAAGTTTACAATCATGAGAGAGGTATCCCCAGATCATTACTGATCCTCCACCATAAGGAACAGTAGGTCTGATGTTCCTGGGCACGTAAGCAGCATTTCTATGCCTCCACACTCTCATGCGGCCATCTGTGACGTGAAGCAGGAACCTACTCTCGTCTGACCAATGGACTCTCCTCCACGCCCAGTGATTCCAGTGCTGTGCCAAACACCACACTCAAAGTCGTCTATGATGCTGATCGGATAGAGCTGGACGCTTGGTGATCCTTCTGGACCCCATACCCAGTGCTTTGAGGCGGTTGGGGAGCCAAAGGCGTTTCAAAACCCCACTTGAAGAAAAGGATTCACGCCTAGCGAAGCGTACCAGACTCCGATCTTCTCGAGGAGAGGTCTTTTTGGGTTGTCCACGCCTTGGTCGGTCCTTAACACATTTGTTGATGTTTTCGGACAGGTCTGCTGATGACAGAATGACTAGCCAAGTTGCCTGCCAATAGCTTTGAATGACATGCCTGTTGCATGCATGCCAACGATTTGCCATCTTAGTACCTCTGACAGTCTCCTCCTTGCCACGTCAACATTTTTTGTGACGTTCGTGGGAAACTTGCTTCACGTGGACGACGGATGTCAGTATTTGGGGTACGCTATCAACCAGACGCATTGTGTTTCGCTAGATGAAATGTACTGCAAGACTTTGCAAGTATTAAAACATAATAATCAGTAACAGCAACTTCACTCTCATGAAACATTTCAGGGGGTGCTTAATTAAGTTCCAGATGGATATTTAATTTGACTTCATGGACTATTAGAGGTGGGGATTTCAAAGTGAACAAATTTCCCTTACTAATATAGCACCTTTATCATTATAATCTGAAACCCCTTCGGTCTAGCAAGTAAGTTGATTTTTCGTAAAAAATAGCTTATTTGGATTCAGAATCAAATCAGTGCAATAAATTTCATATTAACTGTGCAATTTGGTGCATCGTGTTCAACAAACTCTCACTGAATGAGTTGGTTTTGGAAATCGTTACCAAACCTCGAGAACAAACTGATACAGTAGAATCCTCTTAATTGAATATCCATTTTGCCACTGAAAATTATTCAATTAACAGGAGTATACAATTAACAGGGTTTTTCGTCAGTTCCCTGTGTTCTGGAGGTAAACTGAGCATTTATTCTATTATATCTTGTTTGACAGAGCTCATAGAGCTCTGTCAAACAAGATATAATACAATAAATGTCTGTATTGGATGTGGTGAGGCCAAAAAGGTTGATAAATATATAAGGGGAATTTGGTGCGTGTCACAGTAATTTTTTCGACATATTACAAAAGTTTATATACAATTAACAGGAGTTCACTCTACAACCCATATGCAATTAACAGATCAAATTTGTACTGATGGTATGGTAAATGGTTTTGTGTTTGAAAAATATATTCAATTAACAGGGATATACAATTAAGAGATATCCAATTAAGTGGGCTTCACTGTACTGTTATTACCACCACACGCACTTATAAACGAAAACACGACTGATAACGGCTGTACAATTTACTGAACCAATACAGTGTGCACGGAAGGACTCCTTGTGGTACACATGTAATACCAATCAACACAATTACGTCTTCCGAAAATTAATCAACTCCCTCAACATCTTTGATTTCCCGAAAAGATCAAAGGGTTATTAAAATTAGACCACGTTACTGAGGTAATGTAAATTCGACGAGTGTGGTTTTGTCTAAATAACATCCATTCAAAGGGCATCTCGGATCGGTTTGAATGAGTAATATATTTTGTCCTGTGACATTTTTTTCAAGAGTGCATGAGATAAAAGTGTTTTCACCTCAGCAAATTACTTTGACAACAACACATCTACGTTATATAAAGCATCTGTAAAATGTTTCTAACATATTGCAAATTAAACAAGCTGAATTCGATGTGTATATCATTAAAAACTTTTTGTAATGTAAGGCAACCTAGAAGATGAAAGCAAAACCCAAAACATCAAAGCATTGCATTGTGTCAATTTTTTTTCCCATCCCAATGGAATTGGAAGCAAATCCGTACTCTACAAAATTCATTGTATTCTCGTTATTCGCGACAAAGATATCAGATTCGAAATCCCCAGCTTCTAATTCAGAGCTACATTTATCGTATCAGTATTGAGTGCAGCAATGCGCTATCTGCAATGCTTCAGCATTGCAGATGGCGCCTTGTTGCACCTAAGAGACGGAGAGTACCCGGAGAGAACCAGCGAACAACAGCGAACAACGGCGAGCAACTGTTGGACTCCCCAGCATACTAACCACACAAGCATGGTTAGCATTGGTTGAAGACAAGTGCACCATCGACGTGCAGTACGCCTTGACAGCGCCACTGTGCCCCCGCGTGAGCAATCGGGGTTAAATGCCCTGCTCAAGGACACAACACAGTTTCCTCTGGCGGGGATCGAACCTTAGACCTTTCGGTTTGAAGAACAAATGGGATGATTGTCCGATGGAATACAATGTGAATATGCGATAAGATGAGCTGGACTTTGCCAATTATAGAAACAGATCATCGGATGTTCTGTACAGGGATTGTTCTGTACAAGTTCTGCTTATACCACAACTAAAGGGGAGCGCGGTGGTTCAGTTGTAGACTGCTGGAGTTCTATTCCAGAGGTCCCGAGGTCGATCCCCGTCCGGGACGATCAGCGTTGTGTCCCCAGGCAAAGCACTTTATCCCGGTTGTCTGCATGGGGGCACGATGACGCCGTGCACTAAAGCACTCTGCACGTCGATGGTGCACATGTCTTCAACGGCTGTAACTCTGCTTGGGCGGAGCTGACAGTTGCTCGTCGATGCTCGGTGGTTCACTCCGGCTTCCTCCACCCGTAAAACTGTCACGGTCACTATTAGCCATTGTGCATAAGTATGTGACCTTAAACACCAATACATAATAAATAAAGAACAACAACTGAAAGGCTTGATAGTTTGTAGATTATGAATATGCTTTGGATTCAGTTACAAACTTATTTCGTATTGATATGTCCTGATCATAATCATTTGCACAAAGAAAGTTTAAAGAGGACATGTACCACATCAGCAACAAAACTCCAAAATAGCTTTTCTGCCTGGCGAAAAGGGAGTGGTTGCCAACCCCTACCCTCCTCTCTTTCTATAATCCGTCTATGAATAAGTATAGTCTATCGTACACAGAACAAAAGGTTTCCTCCACAAACGGCGTCGAATTATATTTACTCCAGTGGCGGAGCTAGGGTTCTCAAATAAAGGGGGAGGGGGTGGGCAATATTCATGGACGGGGGGCACGGCATGTTTCGAGTCCCGAAGGGTCGAGCAGGTGGTGGATCTCGGCGAGGATGCCCCCAAAATTTTGAAAATTCCGTGTTCTGGGGATAAATCTGGGGTAAAATTTTGTTTCTAGCTGGAGGTAATTATCTGTTCCAGGAAGACAAGGAAATTGTAGTGTGGACAGACATGCTAATTCCTGTATCGTTCTCACGGTGAACATGTTCTCAAACAGATCTTATATAGGAAAAATGTTTGGTGTTTGTTTGGGGGCGCGGTGGCTCAGTACGTAGAGGTGCAGGATGTAAGCCGAGAGGTCCTCTGTTCGAATCCCACCTGCGGCAACCGCGTTGTGTCCTTCGGCAAGACACTTCACTCCCATTACCCGCTTGGGGGCACGGTGACGTTGTGTACTAAGGCGTACTGCACGTCGATGGTGCGCCTGTCTTCAACCAAATGCTAACCCTGCTTGTGTGAAGTTAGTATGTTGAGGAGCTGACAGTTGCTCGCCGTTGCTCGGTGTTTCTCTCCGGGTACTCCGGCTTCCTCCCCTAAATCGTGGTCATGATTAGCCATTGTGCGGAAGTATGTGATCTCAAACTCCAATAAATGAATAAATAAATAAATATGGTGATTGTTTGATGTTTCATAAATAGCTATAGAATTACAGCACAAGGCTCCAAATGACATTTATGGTGTCAGTATCTGCATGCCAGTATTCTCTCTCAAGCTTCCTCATAAATGACTTACATATCAAATGTGAAGAAGATCAGGTCATTACTCAACTTATCGTACGGTCATTACTCAACTTATCGTACGGGAACCAAAATAAATAAACGCTAGGTCAGATAGACAGGCGGACAAACCATTTACACTTGATTGGTTTTCAAACCACGACAATAGCCCATATTGACTTCAGATTCGAGATTGATTTTTATTTCCGAACGAACTATAGTGACCTTTCCCAACACCAAACACAGTATCAATGCTTTTGCCTCCATTTGGATGTAACATGTGAGGTGAAAATAGTTAAAATGAGGCTTGAATTTTTTTTTATTTTATTTTATTATTATTTTTTTTTTTTTTGGGGGGGGGGGGGGGGCATTGAGATTGGGCGGTGTGCTACCCCCCCCCCCCCATCGCTCCGCCAATGATCCACTCAAGAGCTGGATTTTTCAGAATTTTCTTTACCCTTTACCTAACGAATCGCCCGCACCCGCCCGCGTAATATGCAAACTGATAAGTTGAAAAAATTATTTTTTTCAAAAAATTTCAACAAAACCATATCATGTGACCCCTCATTGGAACGAGCTCACTGAGCTCGTTCCAATGAGGGGTCACATGATATGGTTTTGTTGAATTTTTTTGAAAAATTAAAAAAATGATATTTAAAATAATAAATTTTGATATCATCTGCGTTGGGTAAAGGGTTAACCAAAATTATATTACAATGCAGTCTTTGTCATCGAGCATTCAGATTTATCGTGTCGAAGAAAAAAATGAAGCTTCAATGAAAAACTGTTAGTATCTTGTGAAAAATTCTTCCCTGTTATTCGGGGCTATTCGTTAAATAAAATGTGTTGTGTCACAACGAAGTTTGGAATGCCTTCCAATTTAACTAATTGAATGCGAAAATTGTAACTTGTAAGGAAGGAATTATTTATGACTGGACGCGCCTTCCACCAATGCGTGTGGTATATCAATAAATTAGATGCAAGCTTAGGTTTCTTGTTTCACTCATAAAATCCAGTTGAACTTCAAATTGATAACGATCACTGCCGACCTGCATGTACGTCCTAGAAGTTGGCTGCTTCTTTGAAAAAAGGACACACACACACACACGCGTGTAGCTGCGATCAAATACACAATCACAGAGGCAGCGGAAGCTCGATAAAAGTGGAGGAACACTAATTTTCGAGCCGGTGGAAGAAAAGTTACATTCGTATATCGATGAATGTACCATGACACGCTATAGTTTTCCATTCAGATGGACACGCTGCGGTGTGGTCATTGTCCCGTCCATTTCTTCTACTTCAACCACCTTCCAACCCGAAGGCTGGCCTTCGGGTTGGAAGATGGTTGAAGTAGAAGAAACGGACCGAAGCGACCAGGGTTGAATTCTTTGGCCAAATGTTGTTTGCATTTACAAATAATATATTGCATAAATGTTTGTATATTAACACGTTTGTTAGCGCGCATTTAACTCATTGTGTAACCGCGCAGCAAGTCTTTTGAAAAAAAGTGGAGGGGCACGTGTCCCCTGTGCCCACTGCTTCCACCGCCTCTGTACAAACACGAGTGAGATATGGACTACCTGGTTTAATTTTAACAGCATTTGCATTCCAATGTCTTCTTGTTTATGCTATTTGTTTTCAGAAAGGAACGTGCCCTTTTGATATGAAGACAACAGATTATGGTCAGAAGTCTTGAGTGTGAGCAAGTTTGGTGGTGTTAAAAAAAACCTACACCCACCCACACACAAGAACATAATAATACGAAACTGAAAATACAAAACCTAATACTTGACAAAAATAAAATAGATGTGTACTAGCGGAAAATAGAAACGCAAGTTTTTTTCTGTGGTAATTATTTCATTTGTGTCATGGATGATTATTTCATTGTTTGGATTTTAATGTTATTTCTTCATCACAGATTAAATTTTGACGAGTTTTGTTGTCTTAACACAGACGACGTTTGCATGAATAACGTTCAAACGTGGGTACCCTACGCCATTTCCTGATCAAAATGAATGGAGGATGTGCCCACCTCGAGCTTCCGTCGCTGCTCTAACTCTCCTTACCATTAGCCCATCAAGTTGTTTATGGTCCTTTGTGGGATGTTATTCCGGTCCGGAAGAAGGGCCCGTGTGGGCGGAGCGACGTTTGGGACGTTCACGCGCTTCCTTACCCTCCTGTACAGCTCGTCCCACAAATGCTCGATAGAGGACAAATCTGGACTGTAGGGTGGCCAATCGAAAGCTGGGACACTGTTTTGGTTGAGGAAGTCACGACAAACCCTATAGCAACGTGAGGCCTCGTATTTATCCTGCTGCAACGAAAGGTTACGCGCATGGATAAGTGGAATGACGTGAGGCATGAGGACATGATCACGATATCTTACGGTTGTAAGATTGCCCTGCATGACCACGAGACGTGTTTTCACGCCATGAGAAATCCCACCCAAACCATAATAGACCCCCCCCCCCCCCGAATCTGTCGTTTTCCTTAACGCACGCGTCAGCAGTGGCGTAGCGGAAAATCTTGCCCCCCACCCCCCGCGAGATAAAGACGGGGGCCCTTTCATAAGGGTGGTTGCCTTTAAAACGGGAGCAAACTTAGTGTTGTTACCGTGCAGAGCATACAGGATTTCACGTAGTACATACGCTATAAATTAAATGAAGGTATAGCCTATAGGGTCGATTCTAAAAGTACGACTCTGTAGATTTTTTCATTACATGTTTTAAGTTTCACCTCCACCATCCAACGATACACACATGCACGCCCAACATATGTGACTTGAGAGGCACCATGTTTGTATATTGTTCATTTCTCACCCCTATCAATTACAATGATGTAACGTTCACTTAACCCTTTACCTAACCTGAAAACCAGACGACACTTGCAAAAATAATTCTTGAATAACTAATTTTTTTCATTTTTTGTCTCAAAAACATAGGGCATGACCCCTCGTTGGAACGAGCTCGACGAGCTCGTTCCAACGAGGGGTCATAACCTATGTTTTTGAGACAAAAAAAATGAAAAAAATAATGAAAATTAATTGGCGATTTTTGAGAATAGCGCTGGCCGGTTTTGACCGTTACGTTAGGTAAAGGGTTAAAAGAATAATACATAGACTACAAAGAGTACGTCATGTGGAAGTGAGAGTTTGAAATTATGTGTATTTGGTACACAGTCTCGCTCTCTCTCTCCCTTTCCCTCTTTCTTCTAGCGTTGGGACGTCCTTCAAGACGAGGGCCCCCCCCTTCTAGCCGCCCACCCGCAATGCGGGCCCATCCCCTACGCCACTGCGCGTCAGAATATCGCTCACCTCGACGTCGATAGCAACGTTGTGGTCCATCTGACCTGTAATTCGTGAACCGAGACTCGTCAATGAATAACACACGTCTCCAGTGAGCCAAGTGAAACCAGTTTGGTGCATGTGCACGCAGCCATTGCAATCGATGTTGACGTCGCCTGGGTGTACGCTGCGCACCAACGTATGGACGTCGTGGTTTTAGATTGAACTCCCGCAACCGATTCCTAACTGTTCTTGGACACACTCAGCGACCGTGAGTGCCTACAACCCGACTCGCAGTCTGAAATCGGTTACGGAGGTGTGAGAGATTTATGCCTATATTTTGAGGTGGCGACTTAACGCGCAGACGTCCGCCGCTGGGACGATCAGCTAATCTTACTGTGGCTCTGAGACGCCCAACTCATGGACCCTAAATTGCAGGACGACGAGACGTTGCGATTGGTCCTGCATAATTACAGCAATAGCCCTACCCTATCAACTTCGGACATTCGCGGCATTTTGCTTTTCAATAGAGTTGAAATGAAATGTTGTGCAACAGATGCGTACTTTTCAAAACTTCGATGTCGTATGGTTTTCAAGCCCATAGCACATGGGAGTGCCCCAGATGCACGCTTTGTCGCAAAATCTGTTGAAAGCATGCAGACTCGCACGTGGTCATGGCTGACTGAATTTTAACCGAAGATTTTCTTACCAAAACTGAACTTGCGTTTCTTTTTGCGTCAGTATATAATATATATTTATTTATTTATTGGCATTTAACGACACTTTCAGCAGCCAGAGTCGTCTCGGTCTCGTGTCGAACAGTTTTATGGGTGGAGCAAGCCGGTGTACCAGGAGAGAACCACCGAGTAACGGCGAGCAACTGTCGGACTCCCCAACGAACTCCACACAAGCAGGGTTAGCATTGGTTGAAGATAAATGCACCATCAACGCGTAATATGCCTTCGTACACTGTGCCTCCACGTGTACAATCGGGATTAAGTGCTTTGCCCAAGAACACAACGCAGTCAGCCCTGTCGGGGATCGAACTACTAAGCCACCGCGCCCCCATTTATTGATAAAAATGAATGCACCAACTGTTTATAGAAATATTTCTACGATAAAGCAAATTGTGGGTATCTAGACGTTTTAGACCCTTTACCGAACCACATGATAGCAACAACCAATACACAGAAATCGCAATACAATATTTTTTCGACCTTTGAATCAAAGTCATGGGGATAATGTTCAATGGTGATATTGTCCAAGGGGGTTTTGTCTGGTTATCAAAAGGGATCCGAAAATTTTTTTGTACATGCTGATCCCATGTTTTGACCTCTATCAATGACCTTGACTTCCATGGGTCTGCCGTGAATTTGTACTCGACACACCATCTAATGGTGGCCCATATATTGTGAAAGTTTCATTATTATATCTCTGTCCACTAAAAAGTTACAGTACGGCCGCTGTGTACTGGTCACTTTCCACAGGTGGGCAATATTTCCACGGACGCAATAATATAGATTAGAAACACTAATTACAGGAATAATCACCACAAATTAAATTAATGAAGCACCGGGTACAACCCGGTGCTTCATTAATTAAAATTGTGCTGATGATGATTTTTATTGCCTGGTGAACGCATGCGTGGACATCACTGTGTACGCGTGAATTACGACCAATCCGTGGCGACTGTACTGTATGCAAATAATACGTCCACTGAAATGTTTTGCATTTCACTTTCCGACAACTTTTTTGAAAATTGGGTAAAAAAACTCCAGTGAGAGAGTGGATCAACGCTTGGGGAATGGCGGGTTCTAATACTCCTCACTGCTGGGATCATTTTGCCCCGCCGAGCTGAAGAATAAATGAAAAGCCGCCGTGGAGAAATCTGGTGGAGTTTGCGCGAGGATCAATGTTAGAAAAGCAGTATTGTGCATGTTGAAGACATGTCATGTTCGTATGGCCGGTCACAAACGTTGATGTGCGTGATGATTCCATGTGTTGACCTCTGTCTATGGCCTTGACCTTGTGAGTTGGTCATGAATATTGAACATAACATATCGTCCCCTGAGTTCCAATGTGTTCTATGTGCCAGCAGGCACATTGGAACTCAGGGGGACGATATGGTCGTGTGGTGGTCCACGTGTTGTGTAAATTTCTTTATTCTTCTCCTTAAAAAGGTTATGGCTCGAACACGAAAAAGTTAAAAGGAGGTAAGACGCATGGGAAACCTCAAAACAATAATACAATCGGCGAAAACAATTAAGGGCCTGCATAAGTAATGGAATTTTGTTTATTTTGAAATTCTCACCTCTCATATTCCTCACATTCAGATTAAATATACACAAATTATACATCAAAATGAAGGCTGGGATGTATAGAACACGAAACACATATGCAATCAACTCATAGAGCCGACTGTAGGCACCACTGGTTCCTGGAAGTCTGATACCGTATTCGCACCAGAACTGATAATAAAATAATATTTCATCAGAACAACTTGTGGCCAAATGTGCTTCATATATCCAAGAACAAAGCTAGGCATTCAAAACACTTTCGAATACAGCGATAGGTTTGCATTTTGGAAAAGGACAAAACTGTCTGCATTTTTTTTTATTGAAGATGGTTTCCATGCTCGACAGACATGCGCAAATCACTCGTTACCACGAATTTCCATCAAAAAACAAAATCGTAATTATAAGAAATTTCAACAGGTATCCTGATACCTTGCTTTGAATATGGCAACCGTGCAATCTCTATCTAATAACAGTATACTGTATGAAGGCGATCTTTTTCATTATTTGCTTTTAGACGGCGTTATTTTTACATGCTTTTTCTGTCCGATGACGTCAAGCGGAAATCGAAAGTATCCTCATACGTAAACAAAAGCAAAGGCTTTGGAATTTTCCCCAATGCAGCTCTGTCGCCGTGTTTTGAAAAAAAAATTATCCCCTAGCTTTGTTCTTGGATATGTAAAGCACATTTGGCCACAAATTGTTTTCGTGAAATATTATTAAATTATCAGTTGTGGTGCGAATACGGCAGCAGACTTCCAGGAACCAGTGGTGCCTATAGTCGACTCTATGAGTTGATTACACATGTGTTTCGTGTTCTATACATACCAACCTTCATTTTGATGTACATTTTGTGTATATTTAATTTGAATTGAAGGAATATCAGAGGTGAGAATTTTCAACATAAACAAAATTTCATTACTTATATAGGCCCTTAAGTTTCAAATCAGGTTGTGCCACCCAGTGCATGCTATTAGCATTGTAAATGAAGCTACAGTATCCCAAAAGACAAAATAAAATAGAATAAACATATTTTTGATACTTTTCTCGCGCTAACAACAACAACTGTCAATTGGCACTCATAGTCCTGGAGATTACGCCTTTCTTTATTGTTTTGTTTTATGGGATCTGCACAAACAGAGTCTGCAGAGGTCGAAGGCAAGTGTATTATCGACGTATATTATATATCACGTGACCTTCTAGACTCCTGATTGGACGAATGCTGTTCTCCTATTTCGTGTAGTTTGCATCCACAGAACTGACCAGGCACTATACCCAGGCACTACACGTTTTCTATTTTTAGCACCCTGCTATATCAGTTTTCTTTTCATACTGGGCGAATAAAACTGATCAGGCTAAATTTAAATATCGATTCACAGAGGCACAACATCCACAAAACGACCTGGAAAGAAATCATTGTGGAAAAATGTATCGCTTTTCCGTTGCTGAAGTCACATTTTCCGAGGCGTTCATTTTATTCCTTGAGAAGATGATCCATATCTCGTTTCGAAGAGACTGATCCATACCTGGGTACAACATTCATGAGAACGCGTCCGGGTATGGGAAATCGTTTGTTTCTCTGCTAATATTATTTCGCTATTTAATTGTATGTTTTGGGCAGTAAACGAATAAATAATGGAATTCATTCGAATCTTCGTAAGTTTGTATCCCGTACTGACCCATTCGGTAATGTATATGTGTGACAAATGTGTGGAAGAAATTATCAAACTGCGTTGTCAAATTTCGAAAATTTTAGTTTTCATTCGCGAGTTGCGCGATTCTAGAATACACAGTTCCGTTTGGGGGAAATGTTTTGTTTACCCTTGGCGACCGATTCAAAATATGTCTTCTGCTCATATCAATAATCCAAGTTAGCCCTGTTTTGGAAGAAGAAAATGTTTTTTAAAAACTACATGGTATTTTTTTCTATATAACGCTGGTTGGTAGGGCTGCTACCTTGGTAATAGATTAACAAATCGGACAGATGTTTTACTTGATGGGTGTTCGATATAATATAAAGATTAGTGCATGTCTTGTCGTTGACTACGCCCATATAGTGCCCAGTGAGGTGGTGTAGTTCCCTCCGCTTCGCGGCGGGAACTACACCACCTCACTGGGCACTATATGGGCGTAGTCAGCTCCAAGCCATGCACTATTCCTTAAGTAGTACATGGCGCACTCGTGCCCTCACCACTGTGCCCGTATGTGGATAATCAGGATTAAATTTCTTACCCAAGGACACAACACAGTTACCGTTGTTCAGGATCGAACCGTCGACCTTTCGATTTGAAGTCCAGTGCTCTAACTACCGACCCACCTCGCTCCCGGGTAATGTAGAGACTCTATGTTGACTTTACCAAACACAAGACAGTTCTTCTAAAGAAATTTCTTAAACAACTAAAAATATTCATTTTTTGCTTAAAAACATAGCTTTTGTCCCTTCATTGAAATGAGCTCAGTGTTCTGTACGGTCGAGGTATAAAGGTCATTTACCAACCAGCCTGGTTGGTGCGGATCTCTTAGTCTCGTGGTAAATCGGTCGCTTTGTGTGCTGAAGGTCGACGGTTCGAAATCCGGCTCCCGCACTTATCTTTCCTCCTGTTATATTTAGGGGCTCGTCCGATCCTTAGCAGTTGGTGGCGTTGTGGACGCTGTGGTGAAGTATCTTGGATGTTTCGACCGCTCTGAGGTGGAATCTGGGGTGGGTAAGATTCACGGTGGGTGAATCTCAAAAAAAATAAGGGGAGAGTAGCGTAGCTAGCGGTCGAGGTTTAAAGGCCATTTACCATCCATCCTGGTTGGTCCGGGTCTCTTAGTCTCGTGGTAAATCGGTCGATGGAAACACGTGTCACTCGAACAACACTCGCTGCGCATGCGCATTTACTCCACGTATCACAACATGGTCGCGTACATGAGTAACCAAGACAACGAAACGACGTAACTGGGGAACCTGGTTATGACGTCACACCCGGGGTCCCCCTAGAAATGATTTTTACAACATCGCTTACTACTGGGCTAATTAATGTGAAGGTGGGGGTCGAAACCATAATTTTCCGACAGCAAATTAGCGGTGCACAGCATCGTCGCGTGCTACTTAGGGAACGCTGCAATACTCTGTCGCTATTTTCTTTTGGCCTCCATCCTCCACCAAAAAACTCGATGTAGACAAGATTTTATTCGGGAGTAAAGGGGTTTTTATTATCACATTTTATACAGTGAATTTGCTTGTAGGTCAACTCATTAGGAAAGCACACGTAGATAAAACATACGCATACGGTAAAAAAGAAGACCACCAGACGCATGCGAAATGATACCCCCAAACTAAATCAATTTACGAGGGATTTTCAAATTTCAATTTAAAACTTTTTTTCAAACACAAGATTAATAGCCTCATTTTTTATGAACCTAATACCGAGGAAGAAGCGTTGTTATTCGTTTAGTTTCATTATTGAGACAGTTAATAAATTCACATGGAAGTAATCGAGTCTCGTAGGTTTTGACACACTCGGAACAGAAAGTGTCGCATCGGATGACTTGGGATGATATAAGATTCTTGGTAGGTGGTTTGCATTTTCGTGCAGGCGGGCGCCAAAGAGAGAGAGGGAGAGAGAGAGAGGGGGGGGGGGCATGACTTTATCTTTACCATTATATACTGAATTATAAAGAAAGTATAATTGAAACAAATGTGAAAAATAGCATAAAGGATGAAATATAATAGTTCTAATGTTGTATGTTTGTGGACAAGAAGTCGTGCAAAGAGTTTAATGACATGTTGTTGTTGTCCACCCAACCGTATACAATTTTGCTACGGATTTCAAAATAGCACGTGCTACCCGAGAATGTCAAATTGAATGGGTGGCCGACGATTTTCTTTGTGTTATATTGTGCTAAAGAGCCTGGGTTACTGAGAAAACACGCTAGTTTTTGTCTACCGACATTTTAAAAAATGCCAGGGTTAACCGAAAATCAGAGGTTGCATGCCATTGGTATGCATGAGGCTGGGATACCTCCAGATGAGCTCGCTGTTGAGTTCGGAGTCACTGTGGCCTCTATTCACCGTCTCATTGGAAGGTATAGAACCACTGGATCTACTGCCGACCGACTGCCTTCAGGTCGACCAAGAGTTACGACCCCTGCACAAGACCGACACAGCAGGACGTCTCACTTGCGGGAGTAGTGTAATAGTTTGGGCATGAATTTCCTTGCACCATCGAATTCAGTTGATCTTCATCGATGGTAATCTGAATGGACAGCGATATAGGGACGAAATTCTTAACGCTGTTGTTGTCCCGTTGTTCAACGCTAACGTCGGATTGCAGTTACTCCAGCAAGACAATGCCCGATGTCACGTGGCGCGTATCTGTCGTGACTTTCTTGAGGAGCAGAGCATCAAACTTCTTCCCTGGCCCCACTTTCGCCAGATTTGTCGCCAGTCGAGCATCTTTGGGATCAATTGGACCGTCGGGTACGACTTCATGATCTTCACACGTTAGTCACTTTGCGTAATGTTGTGAGGCAGGAGTGGAACGCAATACCACATGGTGACATCCAGACACTTATCAGGTCCATGCGCCGTCGATGTCTTGCCATCCAAGAGGCAAACGGTGGACATACACGCTATTGACTGCATGTGAAAACTTTTCATTTCACCCCATGTCTGAATTGCGACGTTCTGACGTGACGCTGGCAACAGTAAGAACATGAAATTATGCAAATTCATACAGGTAGACTAGAAATATGAATTTACATTAATTTGTGATGCCCACGCATGCGTTTACCGGGTAATAAAAATCAATATCAACAAAATTTTAATTAATGAAGCACCGGGTTGTACCCGGTGCTTCATTAATTAAATTTATGATGATTATTCCTATAATTAGTGTTTGGAATCTAATCTTATAGCGTACGTGGAAATATTTCCCACCCGTGGAAAGTGACCAATCCACGGAGACCTTACTGTACTATAACGTTGGGTCATATGCCGTGTCAAATGCACAACAAATGAATTTTTTTAGTAATGCAAATGTTTTTGCCTTGCAAGTGTCGTCTGCTACTCGGTTCGGTTTGGGTAACGGATCAAATAACAAGGACAAACTATTCTTTGAAAGCTTATGGTAAAACGTTTGAGGAAATCGTGTGAGGTGGAGCTTCATGAATATTATTACTGTACTCTGCAGGACGAAGATGGTGAATGATTAGTGGGGTACAATTTTCCCCAAATCCATTTTGTGTAAAGATTTCAAGAAAATGATGTTAGGATGGAATCTATTGATGTTTTCAACTTGCTGCCTTTTATTTTTTACAATAATTGAATTTGTTCATACATTGTGATGGGAGATTCCTTCGTTACGTTTGTTATAATAGGTTAGTAATAGTGATTGTTGGGACAGGGATACTGTTAATTTTATCCCGTTTGTTGTAAAGAGTTAATTGATAGTGATTTTCAGTACAGGGGTACTGTTAACTTTATCCCATTTGTTATAAAAGGTGAATTTATGGTGATTTTCGGGACAGGGATAGTGTTAACTTTATCCCGTATGTTATAAAAGGTTAAGTGATGGTGATTTTCTGGAGAGGGATACTGTTAACTTTATCCTGTCTGCTATAAAGGGTTAATTGAAAGTAATTTTCTGGACAGGGATACTGTTAACCCTTTACCTAACACGAAAAGTAGACGACACTTGCAAAAATAATTCTTGAATAACTAATTTTTTTCTTTTTTTGTCTCAAAAACATAGGTTATGACCCCTCATTGGAACGAGCTCGACGAGCTCGTTCCAACGAGGGGTCATAACCTATGTTTTTGAGACAAAAAATGAAAAAATAATGAAAATTAATTGGGGATTTTTGAGAATAGCGCTGGCCGGTTTTGACGTTACGTCGGTTAAAGGGTTAACTTTACCCCGTATGCTATAAAAGGTTAATTGAAATTGATTTTCTGGACAGGGATACTGTTAACTTTATCCCATATGTTATAAAGGGTTAATTGAAAGTGATTTTCAGGACAAGGATACTGTTAACTTTATCCCATATGTTATAAAGGGTTAATTGAAAGTGATTTTCAGGACAGGGATACTGTTAACTTTATCCCATATGTTATAAAGGGTTAATTGAAAGTGATTTTCAGGACAGGGATACTGTTAACTTTATCCCATATGTTATAAAGGGTTAATTGAAAGTGATTTTCAGGACAGGGATACTGTTAACTTTATCCCATATGTTATAAAGGGTTAATTGAAAGTGATTTTCGGAACAAGGATACTGTTAACTTTATCCCATATGTTATAAAGGGTTAAGTGATAGTGATTTTCAGGACAAGGATACTGTTAACTTTATCCGATATGTTATAAAGGGTTAAGTGATAGTGATTTTCAGGACAGGGATACTGTTAACTTTATCCGATATGTTATAAAGGGTTAAGTGATAGTGATTTTCGGGACAAGGATACTGTTAACTTTATCCCATATGTTATAAAGGGTTAAGTGATAGTGATTTTCAGGACAGGGATACTGTTAACTTTATCCGATATGTTATAAAGGGTTAAGTGATAGTGATTTTCAGGACAGGGATACTGTTAACTTTATTTCGTATGTTTTAAAGGGTTAATTGAAAAATAATTGAAAGTGATTTACGGGACAGGGATACTATTAACTTTGTCCCGTATGTTATAAAGGGTTAAGGGATAGTGATTTTCAGGACAGGGATACTGTTAACTTTATCCGATATGTTATAAAGGGTTAAGTGATAGTGATTTTCGGGACAAGGATACTGTTAACTTTATCCCATATGTTATAAAGGGTTAAGTGATAGTGATTTTCAGGACAGGGATACTGTTAACTTTATCCGATATGTTATAAAGGGTTAAGTGATAGTGATTTTCGGGACAGGGATACTGTTAACTTTATCCCATATGTTATAAAGGGTTAAGTGATAGTGATTTTCAGGACAGGGATACTGTTAACTTTATTTCGTATGTTTTAAAGGGTTAATTGAAAAATAATTGAAAGTGATTTTCAGGACAGGGATACTATTAACTTTATCCCGTATGTTATAAAGGGTTAAGTGATAGTGATTTTGGGGACAGGGATACTGTTAATTTTGGTTTAAGGGTTAATTGAAAGTGACATTCTGGACAGGGGTACTGCTAACGCTATCCTGTTTTTATAAGGGTTAGTTGGTGGTGGTTTTTGGACTGGGATAGTGTTAACTTTATCCCATTTGTTATAAAGTGTTTGTTGATGGTGATTTTCGGCACAGGGATACTGTTAACTTTATCCCGTTTGCCGAAGATTTATGTGAGGACTAAATTGAATTTGTTGCGTTCAATTTAAACAAATTATATTTCATTTCACAAATATCGACATGGGTGGTATTCAGAAAGAAATGCACACGAGCTGCTTATATCTTTACCTTGTTGAAAGTCGTAGTTGTCGTGTATCAACGGCACATTCCTCAAATGTCAGTTATTACACAATCGGCTTTTTCCGAGTAGAAGGGAAAGGTATATATAGTGTAAAAAAGTTTTTAAAAAACAGATACTGCCCCGTGAGTAGAAAGAACAAGGCCCCGTCCTGAATGCAAGCTCTCGAATTCTGTTCGGAATTCCACGTTGTTATAGGCTGTTTGTTTACCCACTTTTCGTGGAAATTTGCGCGCAGACGACACTTTGGCGTAATGTGATGTGCTTTTACTTACAAACATATGCAGGTATTCTTCCCTGGACGATTTATAGATAGTATTTAATTTCCTTGAAAGCATCAAGATATACTGACATAATTTGTGGAATTACCCGGCGTGATTACAAAACTTCAGTTCTGGTGAGTCCTCGTTTCTGATTGCAATGTCATCAAAATGTCGCTCAAATCTTGTCTCGATTGAGCAACATTTCTACCATTGATTCACAGAAAATTGAATCTTTATGAAAATTTTCAAATTCAGTTGTCCCGAATATATCAGTTAATTTGAAAAGCGAACCATAGGTTCGCTTATCCAACCAACTGAAATATTCCAGACGAGTAAGTCGAAACATAGACGATGATCTATTTGAGGGTTAGACTGGTTCCTACCCAGCGTCGAATTTCTTACAGAATTAGACCGATGACCTGAGACCTTGTCTGCAATGCAATAAATCATTACAGATGGCACCTTGTCCCATTAAAGGGACGATACAGGGCTTGAATTCCCTATTATGAGACCTTGCAGAGAGCCAGGGTACCCAGCAGAAGTATAATAATATATAATGACACTTCGGCCAGCCGCTGATTTGTCGCGGTTCTCGGACGAGAAGGCCTTGCTTACCCCTGTACTCCCAATTGCCTCCCTATTCCCATGCTTCTCCTCTCCTCCCAACACTCGGAGACGAACTGCTTGATGACAACCCTTGCCCCATTCTTCCCAATCTCTCCGATTAGCATATTGACCCTCTCCTTTGAGTCTCCCCCTAATCACATGTCCTTCATTCTCCCATCCCACTTCCCCATTTTTCTCCCAGTGAATCTTATTCTTTTAGACTGGTACTTTGAGCATTCTGGGAGAAAGTGTTCCACGGTCTCTACCATGCCCAAATTACACATCTGTTACTCCCTTTCACTGTCTTTCCCAATTTTTCCCCTCAGCTCCAGGGATCGCGACCTCATCTTGAACAACAGTGATCCCCCCCCCCCCCCCTCAAAGGTGCCATCAAGGTACTCTTCAAAACCTGACATGATAAATGCGCTTTCATCCTTCCTTAATCTGAACGGTAAAAAACAAAATCATCCCATGTCTCCAGAATCGAGATTACTGTCTGACGACGAAAGTGGATATTTCTCTTTGAACATTACCAGCAGCTTAAACATCACGAACAATGATAATGTCGGAAACCGGGCTTTGTCGCTGATGGGGGAAATAGATTCACGCCGCGTATTCAATCAAAACTCAAGGAGTGTCGCCTGAAACCGTGACGTCTCACCATGACGAACCCACCCGTTTCGTTTTTGTTGGGATGGTTCTTATCCCGAAGGGGTCAGTTACTTTTCCCCATAAAGCATGAATAAACAGGGATTCACTGAAAACAATTTTAATACATATATATATATATAAAGTGATTAACATGAAATTCAATGAATAAGAAAAACAGAACGTCAATCACACCCCACCCATACAGTTTTTGAGTCACTTGCAGACCCACATTCTCTGTTGTCGCTGGTTTCCCTTCCTTATCGCCGGTGTTTGGACTTTGGTCGCCTTTTCGCTTCACGCTTTCACTGTCGTCGCACGCCACTAACGTATTGTCACTTTACCGGACGCCTTGGTCTAACATGTGACGTAATGTCACTCTACCACTGCCGTAGCACGACCACTAACGTATTGTCACTTTTCTATATCGCCTTCCCTCTTACAAATGACGGAATGTCACTCTACCCCTGTCGTCGCCACTAGCCTATTGTCACTTTACTGGACGCTTTCCACTCAAGCAGTCGCCACCAATGGGATTAAACGCTCCCCTCCATTGATCTCAGAATCATGTTCATACAGGCAAAGCCTACTCTGCCTACGTATGGTTTGCCTTCTACAACAGGTAGTACCATCTACCAAATGCAAATAGCTCCCTGAGCTCGCACTTCCCATTTCTGATCCTACACTCAGATATGGCCATCATCTTGGCCGCGACAGTTCCTATTCTAAATATGAGCTCTGTTGCTGCCCTTACGTTACAACATGCCTATACTTTCGCACCGATGCGGCACCTCCTCTAACCTATAGCAGGGGACATCCCAAGCTCCTCGTTCGCCCACGACCCACAGTCTTGCACGCCTGTTATGCTGGAATTAGGTGTTTAATAGTGGTGTGTGTTCAGAACCTGTAGGATGTACTGTTTTCACAACAATTACCTATTAACTGGACATAATTACACAGATAATGACTGCAGAAGAGCACTGGTCTTCACTCGCTTTAATCTTTTATCATACAGCTCATATGTCATTCAGTAAACGTGCACTTTATGGCCATTAAAGCCCATGGTTAATTAGCAGGGTATGAATTTTTGCTGGTCTGTTTAAGTGACAAATCGGTTTTTCAGGGTCCATCATATACCCATTTTTCGCTCCTATCCCGAGTGAAAAATCACAAAATTGTAAATTGAAGCTATCACCTTGACAGGTAGCTTTATAGAAAGAAGAAACATCACGTCGTTTTCATTCGGAAACGTCTTATAAGTGAGTTTCATCAATTGGGCGCGAATTTTCGTAATTGCATCATCGTAGAATCAGCAATATATGGATGTCTTCTCCTCCACGCTAGTCTCTCACCATACAAAGGGATACTAAAATCTGCACATAAATGACTGAGTTAAGTGGTATGTTAGGGTCACTTCTTAGCCTTTTAGCGCGTTTAGCAGGTTCTCATCTAAACTGATCAGTCACGTTACCGGAAGTGGCCTTGTAGGGTTTTCATGGTAGCGTGCCATATTGTTACGTCATTCCCTTGGTGACATATGGTGTCAAAGCGCATGCGCAGCACCTGTTTCTAGTTTGTCGCACTGTAGTACAGTACTCTAGTTCTATGGGCGACGTCATCTTGGTTGTTAGGGGTGACACGTAGTTGAGGGTGTGTTAGATTGTGCGGGTGTATGGTGAGTGTTCTGGAACACAACAAGACCAGACGTTTCTCCAGTAGAGCTGAATTCCCCATTTTGAAGGCTTGTGGGAGCTTCTAGTCCGTTTATTTGTTACCATAGAAGCACAATACCCCTAGATCACGTGACCGGGGAGTTGTTGATTCAATGGAGTACTCCGATAGAGCAGAAGAGCTTATCACTTGCGGCAGTTTATGCCCGTTTGCTGGCTTTCGACCCTTTTTCTCCCTGATCGACTCTGTTACTCTGTCGTCTGGAACTGCAGGAGGCAAGGAGCATTCCTTTGAGGAGGTACTCTCGAAAGACTATTACCTACCGAATGAGCCATCGAGGAGCTGTTCAAATGAGTGACCCTGATCACTGATCACCATGCACCTAACGATCAGTGATCGACATTGACCCCCACCGATCATCAAAGACTGATCTGTCGAACTAATCTTTGAGTTTTGGGTGGGAAGGCTTGGGTATCTGGAAGAAGGGGAAGAGCAACTGTGTCGTTCTTGGTCGAGCCGCAGGGAATAGGGTTCCCGGGTCACTGCCACAAATAGGAGGGCTAGGGTTTCTGGGGTAGGGTCGCCGGGTCATTGATGGGGTGAGTTGCTGGTCGATTGGGGCAGGTTAGGGGCTCTTGACCAAGCTCTGTGGAGCCACCATGTCACATAGCGAAGGCTTGTTTTAACTAAATAAATAAATTGTCTTAGGATATTAAATTGTTTTAACAAATCGTTTCCACAAGATAAATAATTTAATCATTTGCCCCGCCTCTGCGTTTGATTGGTTGAAAGCATACAGCGTGAAAGTCGTCAAAATCGTATAAACCAAATCACGTAATGATTTGGAATGTCTACACGGCGCACATCCGGTCCAACTTTGAAGACTCTGGAAGCCCCGCCCACTCAATCCAATTGTCACCGTGAGGGCGTGACGGCAGACTGACAGATGGTTAACAAGCTTGTAAACAAAGATCAATGATAGTATTATACAGTTAACGAGGGTCGAAAGGGAGTTCTCCCATAACGCCCCAGAGCGCCTTCGGCACGCTAAAACTATTCTTTTGGCTTTATCAATGATCGATTTTTCATCGCCTCCAGTCAGCGAGAATATAATGATAATTTCTCGGGAACAATTGAATTTAATAAAATATACCGACGTGGGAGACGAATAAAAGATCATACATCCAAACATGATTTTGGGGGAACTTAAAAAAAATGTTTTTAAGGATCTTATTACGTGACTTGCTAAATATCTGTCGCCTGCGATCGAAAATCAAAACAACAAACAATTTGACAATGATTGACGTGACCTGTTTGTGGCACACTTTCCTGAGTTCGACTGTTGTCTTTTGCGAAAAGTTTTTCGTTCACGTACACATAGTTTTTATATTTTAATATTACAGCCGGATTAAATTATAAGAAATAACTGTTATTTTCCCTCGGTTTATATCGCATAAACCGAAGGAAAACAACAGTTATTGCTTAAATAAATTGTTTAAACACGATATTAAATTGTTTTAACAAGATAATAAGTGAAGTCAGTGCGGTGGTTTTAAGCTGCCTGCCGTACTAATATCATAAAGCCATATGATATCACAGAATCGGTGTTGTTTTAATTCCCTGTAGAATATGTTGGTTCCTAACTCTGAATTGCAAGAGTGTTCTCGCCAGAGACAAGGGTAATTTTCTAAGGCTGTCCTCAAAACCGAAATCTGTTTTAATAGCTGTATAAAATTGGTATTTATGAGGATTTTCAGTTGTTGCTCTCCATTCCTGCAAGAATGTATCTTTGAGTCTTTCTTTTATTAGGAAATCGAAATATTTCCAATTTCCTACATTTTGATCAACCCAGATATAGCCCATACCCATGTTCTGCAGAAGTGAGGAAATAAACTTGACCCAGGGACTAGTATATACAGTACGTGGAGGGTGGATTGTAACTAAATCACCCGTGGAGTGGAGTAATCACCCAAAGTATCACTTTCAAATTCTGTACATATGGACAAAAAATGTAAGCAATGTTTCAGCCAATGGACCTCCGGGTTTAACCCGGAAATCCATTGGCTGGAACTTTGCTTTTGATTGTTATGATTTGCAACAAATTTGCAATTATTGCTCGGGTGGAATCTCCACTCTGCAGATGATTTAGTGATAATACACTCTCCACGTACTGTAAACCTTCAACATGATATGAGTACATCATGATTGAGTAAAGGGTGGCTGAAATTTTACTTACGTTACAGTATGTCATTTTTATCCAGTAATTTAAACAGCGTATTTTGATTTTAAAACCTATAGAAATTAATCGAAGTTCATCATAGAAAAAGCACAAATCTGACAGCTCATCAACCCCAGGCAAAATGGCAGATGTCGTAAGCTCATCAACTCCAACCCTAACAGAACACATTTTTTATTATGGTCCGTTGACTCAATAGAGTTACTGTTTGATTCTGTAACCGCCTGGAGACATCAATTTCTGTGTTTATGCGAAACGTGATAATATTCGTGACAGCTCGTTGTCTGAGAACCATAAGGTTCTACCCTTCAATAGAAGATAGAATCATGTGGCACCCAGACCACGTGCTATCAGTGGACATAATCTTTGAATGCACAAACACAATTTTTGTTTATCATGTTCCTTTGACTCGATAGAGCTGGAGTTTAATATCAGTTTAATGCAGTTATTAATCACATCAATGTAATGAATCGGGGATAATAATCATTTCGGAAATATGGTACATACCACGTGACTGTATATTCAAACGAAAAGTTAAAATCAAAGAGCTATTTTTTCAATATTAACCCTTTGAACGCTCGTGGTATCTTCCATGCCATTTCAATTGTAGCACTTAGAAGAGTCCATATTCATTATTTGGGGTAGACCAATCAATATTTTCAACGTGCAGACCCAAGGCTGCACGTTGAAAATATTGATTGGTCTACCCCACATATTTACTTAACAGCCATCCTATTTAATGAAGTTATGACGTATCATGTTCGTGGTCGGAAAAGCGGCCGCTCGGGTTCAAAGGGTTTTTGTTTCATTGAAATCGGTGTTCCAAGAAATATTCTTTACCAGTTCTTCAAAAATGTTGCTTCATTTTGATAACAAATATCAGCATTGCTTTTACTTTTGACATCATTATCTTTGGTTCAGTTTTTTCAATCGTGGTACTCTCTGCCACACTCTTGGTTTCTTAACGATTCTTACTTGTTGAAGGAAAAATTAAAAAATCATCAGTATTAGAAGTTCCTTACCCTCATGGAACATGTAAGTTGTGATCATCTATACAGCTTGCAATACAAGAAACATCTGATTTATTCAAGAATATGGTACCTTGCAAGTTCAAAGAGGGTTTTCTGGTTTTTGTTTTTAATTTATTCAAATATAATTAAACCTTTTTTTCTGTTCATGCATTTTCATGCAAAATGATTGGCTAAAGTATTTCTTTTCTTTTTTCATAACACAATGAACCGAAAAAAACGCATTTAGGCCCGCCCTAAACCACGCCCCCAATATCTGTCTTGAAAATTACGTTGCACAGTGTGAAAGGAAAAGAACCCCAGCAAACTCATATTGTTTCAACATGAAAAGTAATTAATATTTAATATTTATCTCATCATATTAAAAAGACTTTCAAAATAAAATTTAAAAAACAATAAAATCCTTATCATATGGAGCTCGGTAGGTGACAGGTTTCACTCTTATTTTATTTCGTTTTAACGAAATAATATTTCGAAATAACGAAATAATATTTCGTTTTAACGAAATAATATTTCGAAATAACGAAATATAATTTCGTATGAACGAAAAATTATTTCGTTTTAACGAAATATTATTTCGAAATAACGAAATAATATTTCGTTTTAACGAAATAATTATTTTGTTTTAACGAAATAATTATTTCGTTTTAACGAAATAAGTGTCCGTAGCGGTAAGCAGGACCAGATTACACCGCCTTGCTACTTTTTGATTGCAAATTATGCATACTTAGCTTGTAACACGGTTAAGTATTCTAGAAAAAATTAATTTTACTCATTAAAATAAACGACCTCACCTTATTGGTGAATAAATTTAGTTGTATTCACTTGAAACACTCGCCAATCAATTAACGTTATGATCTTTCTGTTTTTAGCGATATGTGTATGAAGGAATATTTCCAGTGTTTTTTCCGTCTATTCCGTATATCATAGAGTAGTTTATCGGTGCAGAAAAAACTGAAGTGGCGGAATGCCCCCCCCCCCCCCCCCCCCCCCGCCTGCCCTACATGGCTTGGCGTTGCTCCCCTCAAAAAAAAAAACTTTCTGATTGCAGGCCCGATACCGATAGACAAAAATGGCCGACAAAAGTTGAAATGAAGGAAAACAGAGGACGACATTATAAGATGCTTGCGTGAACGGCCATGGGGACCCGAGGGTGGGGGCTGCAATGTCGGGGAAAATCTTTTTTTTTTTCTGGCAGTTTTCATAATATTTTGAGTCAAGCTTCATTGACCTTCCTGTAGTTTTAAACACCCAGTCTATTGTCTTCATATAATGAGTTCCGCCCTATAAGACCAAACTTGGAACCAAAGTCCGTAATATAATTTTTTTGGTGTGGTATGTCTCATAGCACGTGCCACACCAAAAAATTATATTACAAACTTTGGGTGCTAGTTTGGACTACAGTCTTAACATAGTGAAAACGCCCCTGATGACTTTGGATGCACAGGCGTAACAGTTTATTTTAAAACATTTCCCGAGAGAAAATGCCTCCATGCTGTTTGGGGTGCGGGGGGGGGGGGGGGGGGAGGTGAACCGCCGCCTATAAACATTTCTGTCGGAAATTTTCACATTCTGTCGGAAAATAATTGCTGAATTTGTATGAATCGAAAGCAAACAGCTTCAGATTTTGAGATGTCAAACATTCTTAACGTTATTGACTAAAATCAGCAGCTGGGCAAGCCACAACTGAGGCACCCGAAAGCTCTAGAATTGTTCTCAGAGCCTCAGATTTAAAACGATCCCCACCAACGGGAGGTGACACCCCCTACCATACATTCCCCCACCTCTGGGTTTGACACATCGGGTATGCCTTCGGCACACAAAAGTCCGTCCACCCACACCCACTCCTCTGTGTTGGATTTTCAAATACGGCTGGCTTCTGGTCTGCGGTGGGAGGCCGTCAGCTCCTGCTCTCCCACTCGGTTCCACGTGCCTCAATGGAAAAAATCTTTCAGCCCCTTCTAAAAAAATTGCCCGTACGACTATGATAAAATGACGTTACCCCCCAAAAGTTTGAAAAAACAATTCAAAACGTTTGTTTAAAAGGCCTAATTTTTTCTGAATATGATTGTAAGTAATGGAAGTGAACAATTATTCATGGGGAAAATCGACGGTTAGAAGGTATTTTGATTCGATGATATTTAATACACTATATATGGGAGCGCAGTGGCTCAGGGGTAACGGTGTGGACTTCAAACCGAATGGTCCACTGTTCGACCCCCGCTAGGGGTTACTGCGTTGTGTCCTTGGACAAGGCACTTCATCCCGATTGCCATGTCGTCGCCTGAGTGCTAGAATGTTCTATGTCCCATAGGAGACATAGAACATTCTAGCACTCACTATGGGACATAGAACATTCTAGCACTCAGGCGACGATGTGGGGGTACGGCGGTGCCGTGTACGTTGATGGCGCACTTGTCTTCAACCAATGCTAACACTGCTTGTGTGGAGTTAGTACGTTGGGGAGTCTGGCAGTTGCTCGCTGTTGCTCGATGGTTCCCGACACGAGGTGACCATGGATGCCGAAAGTGTCGTTAAAATCCCAGTAAATAAAAAAGTAAATAAATACACACACTACGCCCTGAGTCAGCCGAGAAATGTTGACGCGCCTTTCAAAATATGTATCTCTGCAACTACTATTTTTTTACTAACCTGCCTGTCGCCAGTACTTTCGAATGCAGGCACATCAAGTTTTAATAACACACGCCCGACAACGCGCGAGTCATCATCGAGTTGCTTCTAGTAAATAAAAACATACCGACGTTTGACTATGATTGTCACAGAGTGTTATAAAAACGACCTGCCAGAAATCACAAATCGGGGACGACAACGGCAGCGCACAAGAAAGGAGGAGCTAGGAATATTCTTCCATACACATATCGCGAAAACTGGAAAGATTGCAACGTCAATTGATTTGCGAGTGTTTCAAGAGACTATGACTTAATTTATTGCACAATGAAGTGAAGTCATTAATTTTAATAACTAAAATTCATATTTTGTTGGCACACAAAACTTTGTTACTAAGCTAAACAAGCAATCAAGAAGTAGCGAGGCGTTCTATGTCAAGGTGATAGCTGGAAGTTTCGATTTTATTGTTTAAAAGTGTATATATTTTCGATAATCTTTCTCACTGGGCTAAATGTAAAGCATAAAGATAGGTATATGACGGACCTCGAAAACCGATTTGTCACTAAAACAGACCAGCAATACTTCAAGCGCTGCTAATTAAGCATGAAATTTAATGTACATTATGGCGCATTTATTGAACGCCACATGGGCTATCTGATAACTGATTAAAGGAGTAAGAGAGACAGTGTTCTCCTGCAGTCATTATCTGTGTAATTATGGCCAGTTAATCGGTAACTGTTGCAAAAACAGTACATCGCACGTGTTCTGGACACTCACCCATATTACGTGTCTGGTCTGCCACCAAATACCAATATGTACCAAAATGCCAGGCGTTCAAAGGAACGTTAACCCTTTACCTAACCCGAAAAGCACACGACACCTGCAAAAGAAATTCTTGAATAACTATTTCTTTTCATTTTTTGTCTCAAAAACATAGGTTATGACCCCTCATTGGAACGAGCTCGACGAGCTCGTTCCAATGAGGGGTCATAACATATGTTTTTGAGACAAAAAATGAAAAAATAATGAAAATTAATTGGCGATTTTTGAGAATAGCGCTGGCCGGTTTTGGCCGTTACGTTGGGTCAAAGGGTTAAAGCGAATATTAAATTAAGATAGATGTAAGCGGCCATTGCCGGCCAAGTTCAAAGGAAGCGATTAAACCGAGAATTCATGTCCTGGCTATCAAAATAAAAATCGGGGGATTTCTCGAAAATTTCATTTAAGTCTGAAGGTGTGCAAGACTGTGGTCTCGGCGAGGAAATTGGGATGTCCCATGCTATAGGTTAGAGGAGGTGCCGCATCGGTGCGAAAGTATAGGCACGTTGTAGTGTAGGGGGAGCACAGAGCACATATTTAGAATAGGAGCACTCGCGGGCCAAGTCGGTGGCCATATATGAGAATAGGATCAGAAACATTTGCTATTAACCAAAACCGAGATATCTCAGATTATTCCATACAAACACGTAATTTGCATGCTAACCATTCCATAGGATCAACTATATTATCGGAAAAAATACGAATCATACAGAAAGGAGGATTTTTTGAGAAGTTACTCGAGACCGTCATCAATATATTGACAGATACCCTCGGCCTATAAAAAGGGTGTAGTCGTAACAAATTTGCCATTTGTGAAATGACCTTCGAACAGAGCGGACGTCATTTTTCACCTAGAAACTATTCACCAATGGAAGATTCGGAATCAGAGAAATCAGAAACCCAAGAAGAAGATATGGAATATGAAGAAGACAATTCTACTTTTGTAATGGGAAATATCGCCAGAAGTGCTTGCGGCGAATACCAAGACGATTTTAACAACCTCATGGACAAGTATATCGAGAATGGAATGGATAAAGAACATGCGAGTTGAAGCAGCTGATAGAGCACTTCAAACGAGCTTCTGCACGAAGTATATAGATGCGCTGGTGTACATCAACTCTTTGATACTTTTGTACGTATTATGACGTACGAAATCAAACAGCACGTTGATACTTTGTGGTCATTTGTTTTGTTATTATTTTTCGATTATTTAAAGCTTTAACCTCAATTCCTATTTTCTCCCGAATAGTGCTCAGTGACAACCGTTGAGCCAAATGTTAACGCAGCTTAAAATACCAATATAATCCTGCTGTCAAGACTTCTTAACTGGTTGAGTGATAGAAGCCACTATCAGGGCTTTCAGAAAATGAGGATACTAGAGCAAAAGCCAACACTTTCTTTGCTTATATTTCATGTTCATTCAAACACAAATAATATTTTGTTTATATAAATTTGTTTATTACAAATTATTGGAGAGTGCCTCTGGGCACTCTCCAATAATTTGTAATAAAACAAGTTTTGAATAACAAATTCAGACCACCAAAAATAATCGAGCCCTCAACCAGTTAATCACTAATGTGAAAAATATCTTGTTATTTGTACTTTCCGACGTTTGACGTCACATTTTGAAAAACGTTGAAGAAACTGAATTCCCAGTGACGTTTGAACGTCAGGATAATCAAAGCCTCAAAGGGTTAAGAATTTTTGCAAGGATCCAAACACAAGAAAATTCAAGGGACTGCCAAACATCTTCGTGAAAAAGAGGAGCATGACTTTGAAGAATCCAAGAAATACTCCTTTAAAAAGAGAAAATGCCTCGTCGTCAACCTTATATCAAAGTAGAAGATGATGAAGATGAAGAAAAAGATTAGGACCCAAGAAGAAAATGGACGCGTCACAACAGAGTAAAAGTAGAAAATGACAATTCGGATGAAAATAAATCCATTTGTGTTCTGAACTCCGAAGAGTAAAGATGTCTGTGTCAACAACAGTGCTCAGATTCAAAGATGACTTACACACACAGATCTTCAAGAATGATTCCAGATTGAAGCTGAATTCCCACGAATTGGCCCAAGTGAATCATGCAGTAGACGGAGCCATGAAAAGAAACCTTGACCATCACATAGGTATCGGTGAAAAGAAACAGAGATGTGTAGAGACACCTTATGGTACGTGTCGATTGTTTACCAAAGAAGATATAGAGAACAAAAAATCAAAGCTTATTCAAAAGAAGAACGAAGTTTCCCCTCAAACTATAAGCAAGAGGACGAAAGAGATACCAAATGCAAATCTCTTCAAAAACGAACTGAAGAAGATTTAATTTCAACAAGCTACAGGCCAAAAGAAGAACGAAGTTTCCATTCAAACTACGAAGCAACTTGAAGACAAGAGAACAAAAGAGATTCTAAAGACAGGACCGACTAAGAACGATCTGAAAACGGTTGAAGTTACCACTAAGAAAAATGAAGATTCAAGGGGGGACCAACCTACAGATCAAACCTGAACAATGTTCTATTGGAGATCAACCAGACGTCTGTGATCAGATGGTCATCAAAATCCCAACGAAAAGGTAGCAAGAACTACACTCCACCCAAACATCTTTTCGTCGAGGTAAATGCCTTGGGCAGTTGAACTGTCAATGAACAAAGTGATTGTGAACTGTAAAAATATGTACCAGACAGCAGAATAAGCCTGTTCCAATGATATTCATATTTGCATGATTTCATTGAGTTTTTCCTTTGAGAATTTTTCTAAAATATTAAATTTCATTTATTTTTTAAAACTGCTGTAGGCTGAATTCCAAACGGATGCCTCGCACGCTCTCGATTCTAGCATTCGTCGAATACTCTTAAGCACTATGTTTCAGTCTGTTTAAACGCGGCGTGCCTTGTTGCAATTTGGATCCTCGACTCTTGTTTGTTGTTTGCAGCTAGCGTGTGTGTGGGGGGACGGGGGGGGGGGGGGGGGGGGCAAACATAATTTCAAAACTTCTCTGATTTAGTGCACTTGGGAATATGGGATTAAGCATACCGACCATTACACCGCAACGTTCAATACAACAAAAATTAAAATGATAGTATTTTACTATGCTTGGCGAAAAAAGTGGAGGGGGTAAGTACCCCCACATACCCATCCATGGCGCCGCCACTGCACTAGTGCCTAAATGACCACTGTCTTCAGTCCCCAAATATCAGTGTGTGCCCATGTGCTGGATGTGATGTTGTGCACTAGCACATAGACACATTCCACCAATTTCCTGTACCTGCAAAAAATATAGGTTCTCTTTAGAACCAAAACTGGTTCTAATCTTGTCCCTGAAATGGAACCAGTTCTATTTAAACAGTAAATCAAATAAATTTATAAAGATTAACATTAAATATTAACAGAATTAAACATAAATTGAGGGGATTTCAGTCGTAAGTTTAGAGCTTATACGAGGTTGTCTCAAATCATTATTAAGCAAAGGAGACACGAGCAGTTGGCATATCGAACCAGTTTTGGTTCTATACAGAACCAAAACTGGTTCGATATGCCAACTGTTTATATCTCCTTTGTTTCAAAATGTTTGGCGACTGCGTTGAATAAGTTCCAAGTTTACTGCTGAATCTACTTCAGTTCATGTAATATTCTGTTAAAATTGAATGCTAATCTTGGTAAATTTATTTGATTTAAAATAAATACTGTTTAAACAGAACTGGTTCCATCTCAGGAACAAGATTAGAACCAGTTTTGGTTCTAAAGATAACCTATATTTTTTGCAGTGTATACTTCTAGATTCCCTTTCTCGTACCCATGTGCGCATATTGTGCATTACCACGCGAGCACATATCGCGGCACATTCAGCATGTTCCCATGTGCTGCATGCAATATACACACATTCTGACTCATTGTGTTCTAGCTCACAGGCACATTCCATCAACTTCCTTTACCCCACATTCCATTGAATCCCCTTCTAGCATCCTACTATACTTCTAGAATTCACTTTTTGTTGTATGTGTCCACGTGCTGCATGTGTTGTGTGTTGCATAGCACGCGAGCACATATCAGCATATCTAGCATGTGTGCTAATGTGCTACATGCGATGTGTACACATTGTGACACATTGTGTATTGGCACACAGAAACATACCTCCAACTTCCTTTACCCCACGTCCCGTGGAATCCCCTCCTACTAACCAACTTTACTTCTAGAATCCGCTTTTCGTTATATGTATTGGGTGTGCTGTGCGCACATTGTACATAAGAACATAAACACATATGGGAATATCGTAATAAGTACACTAAAGCAGATAGAAGTCACATGTGTAACAGCACCATGAATGGCGGGATGGGAGCAGTCAGAATAACGCCTGGAGTAAGTGACCGAAAAGAGTTGGATGTAACACTGTTCCAAATAAAAGGCTATCTCATTCTACCAGGGTCCCACAGAACCATAAAATAGATGTAAAACAATGTTCAGAACAGACCAGATAACCTAAAAATGGTAACTGTAAGCAAAATTGCTCCAACTAACAGGTTCTTCTACTCTACTTGGGGCATACTACGGAACAGTCGAATAGGGTCGTACGGTCAGGTAGACAAAAACAACAACATAGATACATAAACTGAAGCACAGGATTCCGAACGAATCCAAACTAGTAAAAATAGTTGTCGGGTTGTTTGTGGTAATTATATTTACTCCCCTTGAAGCAAACACACACCCACCCTATTAGGGTATCTTGAGTCACATAGCAACTATCTTGCGACCATAGAAATATACCTTGCGGCCGCCTGCTGACAAAACGGACGACGGAAACACATCAACTGCGCATGCGCACTGAGACCACGTGTCACTATGGTGATGACGTCATAACATGGTCACTCACGCAGGCTACCGTGGCAGTCTAACATGGCATCGCTGGGTTACGCGACTATGACGTCACATGAGAATAAGATCATCCAAAAGGGTTTACAGGTTCGAACTATACTATTACCATGGTATACAGTTTTGTGTGCAATGGACTTTTCGAAAAACACATCGAGTATCATGCTAAACTTTTACAAAGGTTCTATGGTGTATCTACGACAATATGGTCACGTAGCATTAGAAGCTATTAAGACTAAAACTTTATAGTCCCTTGAGTTCAATAAGGCTAAAGCATTGTAGATGGCGCCGCGTTGTACTCAAGGGAAGAATATGATTTCTTAGTTTGCGGAGAAATAGAAGTGTACTTGATTATGACGACATGCATGCTCTTTGAGTCTAAGAATAATTTTATAGGGGACGGTCCAGTTAAAATTGGAACCGCATTAACTGGGGGCACCTCTTTTTTAAATTTCTTCAACATGAACTACCTTTTGTGGTGAACGTTTGTTGCTGGTGGAGGTTTTTATCATCAGGTCAGAAATTACTAGGAGGATCCAATCGCCATTACCTTCGTGTTTCACCACTTTCCTCTCGTTTACCGCTCCGCCGTATCTGTTGTTCCAAGTGCACTTGTAGTTTATATTACTGGGGGTGGGGGTGTTATCATTCCTTCCACGTTTATCCCATTACTCACTCATAGAATATACCCGACAACAAAGCTGATTGTCATGTCTTGAAAATGTCGCAGAAAAACGAATTGTTAGGGGGAGACAATTAATCACGACACCTAATTAACAGAAACGTATTTGTCACAACTAGTCATGTGGGAAGACAAGAACACGCTCAACTCTCGTCCATTCTGGTATGTGATTAATGGTGAGATGTTTGAATTTCATCAGCTTCTCCACAAATAGCTACAAAATGTGACACTGAGGCGAAAAAACTTTGTCTCATGTTTTGTGTACATTGGTGTGAAAGTTGTTGATCTTTTTTCTTGTTTCAGCTTGAGGTACTGTTATTGTTTGCCATTGTTTCTATGGTAATTGAAACAGACTAAAGCGGCTCTTCGTCTAAAACATTATTTAGGTATTTATTGTGATTTAACGATACCTTAAACGGCCAGCGTTATATCGTATTGGATAGTGCTAAGGGTGGAGTAAGCCAGAGCACCGGGAGAGATCCATCGAACAGCATCGAGTAGCTGTCGGACTTTCCAACTTACTAACACGGACCGGCAGGGTTATCATCGGTTGAAGCCATGTGTACCACTGACGTGCCATACACCTTGACACTCTGTGTCACCGCGTTCCCACTTGGACACTTGGGAGCAAGTCGTCCCCTGAGTTCCAATGTGTTCTATGTGCCAGAAGGCACATAGAACACGTTGGAACTCAGGGGATGAAGTGTCTTGCCCCAAGAACACAGTATAGATGAGGCGGGTCAAGGTCAACTTGTCTGCCACCAACATTTATTTTCCCATGACCAATGTTTTTATTGATGTAACAAAACTACTAGCTGTTTCACCCTTTGTACGGGGGCGCGGTGGGGTTGCGGTAACCGGTTCTCGTCAAATCACCGAAGTTAAGCGTCGTCGAACCTGTTTTGTCCTCGGATGGGTGACCGTCTGAGCGATCGATTCGAGCTCTCGCGTTGTGTCCTTGGGCAAGGCACTTAACCCCGATTGTCCACATGGGGGCACGATGACGCCGTGTACTAAGTCGTACTGCACGTCGATGGTGCACATGTCTTCAACCAATCTAACCCTGCGTCTGTTGCAGTGCTGAGTTACGATGTTGGGGAGCTGGTAGCTGCTCGTCGTTGCTCGGTGGTTCTCTCCGGGTATTCCGGCTTCCTCCACCCGTAAAACTATCACGGTCATGATTAGCTATTGTGTATAAGTATGTGACCTTAAACACCAATAAATCAATAAATAACCCTTTGGACTATGATGATATATTCCTTGCCAGTTTGGAGCGATAAACTGGCAGAGTCTAGAGTTGCTACTTGGGGATGACCAATTAATATTTTCAAATTGCAGCTCCAAGGCTGCACGTTGAAACTATTGATTAGTCTACAGCACAAATTTATCGAGCATTTATCTCGTTTATGAATTTAGATCATATCACGACCCTGGATCGGAAAACGGCCTTTTGGGTACAAAGGGTTGAACCTTACCTAATGTATCAGCGCAGGTGCATTCTTAACCATCGCCTCTAGAAATTTGGTTCTTGAAAAATAAAGGTTACGCCATCCTTTATCAAACGAATTACCTTAATCTGCTAAATCCAAATTCATCTACGGCAAGCAGCTCTATATCTGGCAATGTATATCTGTCGGTTTGGCTGTCGATCGATCTGTGATTAAAGAGTTTTTAAAGTCAATAACTTTTAAAGTACTTGGTGGAATGACATCATATTTAGTGTGCAAGTAGTGTTATTGATAACCAGCCCCATATCAATTTTATTCGAGATATTTTGGTCAGAGTTATTGCCCTTTATAGAATTCGAAGTTCTATCATCTTTATTTATTTATTTATTGTGTTTAAGGTCACTTACTTATGCACAATGGCTAATCGTGACTGTGACAGTTTTACGGGTGGAGGAAGCCAGAGTACCCGGAGAGAATCACCCGGCATCGACGAGCAGCTGTCAGCTCCACAACATCGTAACTCCGCACTGCAACACAGGCAGGGTTAGATTTGTTGAAGACATGCGTATCATCGACGTGCAGTACGCGTTAGTGCACGGCATCATCCTGTCCCCATAAGGACAGTCGGGGTTAAGTGCCTTGCCCAAGGACACAACGCGGGAGTCCGAATTGATCGCTCAGATCTATCATATTTACCATCAAACTATATTACTTTTAAAATACATGATGGAATGACATCACATTTGGTATGCTAGGGCATCTTACTGACGGTTGCTCGGTGGTTCTCTCCGGGTACTAACCCCTCCCACCCCCACCCCCCCCCCCCACCCCTCGTAAAACTGTCCGGCACGAGGTGACCTTGGCTGTCGAAAGTGTCGTTAAATCCCAATAAATAAATAAATAAATCTTATTGATGTCTAGCCCAGGTTCAATAGAAGTTATTCGGAGTATTTTTGTCAGAGTTATTGCCCTTTTTAAAGTTGGAATTTGTTTCATTTTACCACTCTTCGCAGCTAAGATGCGATCTCGCATTTCTTTTTTTAAATGACGCTTAGATGATGTAATATCCCCCCCCCCCCCACCCTTCTCCACCCTTTCCCAACAATATAGTACATGGAGAGTGAATTATCAACAAAACTTGGAATTTCTACTGAAACTGTAACCTAATACAAGAGGCGCAAGCAAAATTTCAGCCGTGGACCTTTTAATGGCCACTCAATCCACACGTACTGCGTCTAAAAACTCTTCGACGGAACACGTTACTTTGGTGAGCTCCAACGAAAGATCACAGCCTATATGATTTGAAAAAAACCTGATTTTTTAATAAGAGTAAATTATGGACATTTAGCAGCCGGTATATTATCAAGCTTTCTGGCGACCAATCTAATTCTGTAAGGAATCAGACGCCGTTATAGAAAGTTTGTTTACCCACTTTTCGTGGAGTTGTTTGCGCTCGATCGGACCAGTCGTTACCGAAGCACACACCCAGCAAACTCCAGCAGCAACGTCAACCAAACTCACCATCCGATGTACGGCTCAAACCAAGGGAGGCTCCAAGAAATTCTGCAACATCGACCGATTTTCGGGGCGTCTGACCTTTGGCACTTATGACCCTCTCATGAGCTGGATGTGTGTTTCGGTGGCAGCTGACCCAACCCAGGGACGCAACTACATATCTACAACAAGAAGCGGCAGACTATACTTGCCCGATTAACATCAAGGACTACCCCTAGAATCACCAACATCTTGAACCTCCGAAGACAGACTAAAGTTGTCAGTGAAAGAAGTGGATCTTCTCAACGAGCCATATTAGTTTAACCCTTTACCTGACATGAAAAGCAGACGACACTTGTAACAAAAATTCTTGAATAACTTTTTTTTCATTTTTTATCTCAAAAACATAGGTTATGACCCCTCATTGGAACGAGCTCGTCGAGCTCGTTCCAAAGAGGGGTCGCATTATATGGTTTTGTTGAAATTTATTTTTTAAATTTAAAAAAATGATACGTAAAATAATAAATTTTGATATCGCCTGTGTTGGGTAAAGGGTTAAAGAATATGATAATACAGTAAAGGTAATAACACCGTTGCAGCCAAATAAAAATTCTTGGTACAATGCTGCATAAAAAAGAATAAAAAGGAGTAACAAGGAATGGTATGTACAATAAATTTCTAGCATTCAGGAAAGATGGGGGAGTTTATTAATCTCTGGTTCTGTTTCTAAAATTAAATATACACTGCACTCATTAGGGTACTTCCAAGAAAGCAAATTCCAATTTAAACATTTTCATCTATGTGGGCCTATTTTTTTATTTTTAAATTTTCCAGATTGACTACCAAGACGGTTGCTGCCTTGAGTGAAAGAGCAATAGTCGAAATGAACAAATGCAGATTTTTTTCCATTCATTTAACTACTGAGGGGCTCGGGTAATTAAATGAATGGAAAAATCTGCCTTTGTTCATTCTGGCCTTAATTATTGATAATGCCGGCCAGATATTTGTTCAAACACAGAAACGGGGACGGGAATTCTGTACTGGGAACTGCACGGGTCTAGCCGCTAGCAACCGCGAGCGCATCGTTGATATCGCCTGGGAACTTTAAATTTGCTTTCAGTAGTGATAGTGACTTGTAAAACTGGAATTAGCATGGGTGGTGATATGGGTGCTGGAGGCGCGGTAGCTCAGTAGGTAGAGGTGCAGGCTGCAAGCCGAGAGGTCCTCGGTTCGAAACCCACATGCGGCAACCGCGTTGTGTCCTTGGGCAAGACACTTCACCCCACAATGCCCATGTGGGAGCACGGTGACGTCGTGTACTAAGGCGTACTACACGTCGAAGGTGCACTTGTCTTCATCCAATGCTAACCCTGCTTGTGTGGAGTTAGTATGTTGGGGAGCTGACAGTTGCTCGCCGCTCTCGGTGGTTCTCTCCGGGTCCTCCGGCTTCCTCCACCCGTAAAACTGTCATGGTCATGATTAGCAATATTGGACCTTAAACGCCACTAAATAAATAAATAAGATATGGGTGCAGATGCTTTTTTTATTTAATGCTCAGGCATCAATTCACGCTGAAAAATTAAGTCATATTCCCCTGTCGGTCGGCAAAACGAAATATCAAAATGATATTTAGAAATCGATATTTCATCGTAGGTTCGGATGACGAATCACATGTACTTTAAACGAGTCAGCACATCAGTAATGAATTCCAGAGTCCCAAATACAAACGAATTCGAATAATTGATAGTGACAGTGACTAAATCAATTCATTAAATCAGCGGTTTCAAAGTTTGACTTTCTCATTCACCTTCCAGCGAAAAGCCGAAATCACTTTCAAATTTCTTCAGTTCAACTTCACACGTCTTCAGTGCATTGAGTTCAAAAAAAATAAAATGACGTGTCTTGTTATTGAAAATAAGAAAGTGGTGTTTTTTGTTATTGTTCTATTTCTTCGAAACACATTGCGATTATTTCAATTCGCCAGCCTTGGTAAATCGTAAAGTTAGGGGAGAAATAAGACGGGACTACTTTTTGTGCGGATATTCACACATTCCAATGGTTGGAGTTTGGTTGTTGTAATTTTTGTATGGACGCCGGTTCGGCACATAAATTTTGCGCCTTAATGGCAAATAAAGGCCACAAATTGGAGAGTTTGTAGTCGTAGAGTATTAAATAAAAAGAAAATTAACGAAAATTGCGTCGCTCGTGAAGATCCTCATATTTCTTTGTAGCCACTCACGAGATATTTTCGGTATTCATCAAATTTTCGTGAATATCCTCTATATATTAATGTAGCGGAAATTACACTCAGTCTTTATTTTCAACATTATTCATCAAGTTCTATCTCAGCCATACGCTTTGTGAGACGACAAAGATGACTGATACCAAGCGAAATTCCAGTGAAAAGATTTGAAGGAAAACGAATCAGACAGCTAATTTCGAATCGAACCGAATACCAACTTAGGATTCGAAATCAAATCAAACTTGAAGCTCACATGTCCCTAAACACGCTCCACTGATTCCAGGTTAGAAAACAATCGGTGCCGGCACTCCAAGACCCACTCCCTTCCCCCATTATTTGGCAGAGGCCGCGCGGAAGGGGGAGGGGTGGGGCATGGGGGCTTCAGCCCCCCCCCCCCCACACACACACACTTTTTAGTGTACAAAAGTCAGCAAACATGCAGCTACTACGGGATTGTAATTCCGAAATTTTACGACACATATAGCGAGATACATGCAATATAGGTATTGGGTTTCATGGTTTATAAGATACATGAGTTTGACTCCATAGGCTTATCTTTTAGGGGGCAGGTTGTGATATTGGCCACATTGCATGTGGCCAATATCACAACTAGGGCTGTCACGATTATTCGAGTAATCGATTGCTGATCGATCACGCCGAAATCGATTAGTATTTTTCCTTGTCGAAGAATCGGTAAATTTTACCCCGTTTTAAACGTTTAATAATTTAAAAAAATGAAAAAACTATTGTTTCTTAAGGTAAAGGGTCAAGAACGTCGACGTTAAATCTCAAGGAGCCGTTAGAAGAAGCATTTGCCTTTTAGGAACATTCAAAGCTTTGATGTTCTGAACTTTTGAACCGTCAGTGTAATAATCAAGACCAGTCGGCAGTTGCGAACTTGCGAAGTTCGCAACTGACGACCGGTCTTGATTATTACACTGACGGTTCAAAAGCTCAGAACATCAAACCTTTGAATGCACCTAAAAGAGGATCGTCTCCGTTGTTTACTTGAGGAAGGTCAACTGACTTGAACTTCATTTTTAACAACTTAAAGAGAGGGAAATGTGGGGACGGGGTCATCTATGTACGATTAATCGATTATAATCGATTATTTGCGACGATTAATCGATTCCTAAATTCAAAAATCGTGTCATCCCTAATCAGAACCTGTCTCCTTTCATGTCAATTAATGACTTTCGGACCAGAAACTTTGAGAAGCGACCAAACATGTAATTGTCTGAATAATCTGGAACAATAATATATGATTATCAACAGTTTTTTGACTGTTTGTCTTTCGGGAAAATGCGTTAAAAAAAAAGAAATTATGGAAGTTTCTATGCCTTCTCCTTTACGTTTTGTCCGAGATAATATAGTTTTGTTTTTGTGGCAGAGCAAAATAACAAATTTCAGAATTAAATTTCAACTTTTTTCCGAGGGGAACATGCCCCCGGACCTCCCCCCCCCCAATCCTCCCGGGCACTCACGGCATTCAGCTACCCACCCCCACTTTCAAAATCACTCCGCGGCCCCCTGTTTGGCCCACTCTCAAATGCACTCAGCTCTCATTTAATATCATAAAATGAAGTTCCAGCCTGGAACTCATCTAATGAAACGGTAGCAAGGTGCTTGGAAGAATTAATGCTAGATATGACTTGTTTTATTTTATCTAATTAAGGTGACTAACACCAACCTTGCCACGTGATATTTTACTATAACTCTAGAATAAGCTTATAAAACATAGAAGATGGCATTTGTAACTTTGTGGCATTAAGATTACGTGCCTTCGTGTTTAGATTTTCATTTATTGCGCTTTTATCGTAAAGATATTTTCCAAACTTGTCAACTTAATACCACACCGTACAATAATTGGAATGACAATAACAAATAAACTTAAAACGCAATCTCCGATTTTCGATTTACATTGATTTTTCTGACGTGTTCCAAAGTCAACTGAGAAACAGTTTGTCAAAGTGAGAATGTCATCATCTGACAAATGTCAGAGTCTGTTTAGCCGTAGGCTATGTGACACTGTTAATAAATATTCAACAGAGGCGGCTAAATCTCCCACCCCTTCCATACCCATACGCTGACTCAGAAAAAAAAATCCCCAGAAGTTTAATTTTTTTTCTGTTCCAAATTTTTGAACGAGGATTTCAAAACAAACATTGGATTTCTGAAAGGGGCCACCGATTCTACTTGCATAGCACATCAAGTATTTGTTGGGAATTGAAAAATACTCCGCGATTACACATTGCGTTCAGAGATTTAAGTGTATGCAACTCATCCCCTGAGTTCCAATGTGTTCTATGTGCCCACTGGCACATAGAACACATTGGAACTCAGGGGACGAACTGTGTGAATATCCTGTGAATATCCTGTGGTATATTAACTGACGGTGTACTCTGGAGTGTCTAACAATCATACATGTCCGATTATTATTTTTATTTTATTTTATTTTTTTTTTTTTTGGAGAGGGGGGGGGGGGGGGGTACAAAATTCTCACCTGTATGATCCATATTTGGCCCTATATAAGTATCAGCAGTCAAATGTGCGGACCTCCTGCTAATCGGTTTGCTCAAAAAATTGAAATTCACAGTGACATTGTCCAAATATCTTATCACTCGCATTATAATGTACTGTGATGAATTACCGGTAACAGGGTCTCAGGTTTACGGCGGAGCTTACGTTCAATCGAGATGTGGATGCTGTTTGGGGCACTGTGGGTGTTTTGGGCCGCTCTGAGGTGGAATCTGGGGACAGATTCACGATGGGCGAATCTCAGTGAAAGTGAGAGTAGTGTAGCGGTCAAGGTATAAGGACCATCTATCAATTAACCTGGGTGGTCGCTTTGTGTGCTAGAGGTCTATGTCAGTTTTCCCTCTTATTTGTTGCATGTCCCTCTGTTTTCAGTAGAGCTGCAGGTTAGCCGAAACCGAACCGAGGTTTTTAGTTTTTTTAAAAAACCGAAACCGTCGACATCCCGTAATCTAAGGTTTTTCGTTTTTTTTTCTCATTAAATACTCTCTTGCTGCAGAAATTTACATAATGTAGCCATCCCAGAGTAGTGAGAGTACCCAGACACTGCCAATGGCAGTGTCTGGGTACTCTCACTACTCTGGGAAGGCTACATTCTGTGAATTTCCGACATTTCAGTTATTTGTGTTTGCAGCTTTCCTCAAGTTGCGTGTAGGTGTCAGACCTCGAAATATGGCCAAGCACAATAAAAGTTCTGTATATTTAGGTAATTATTATATTGGCCTTCCTGATTCTTCATGTATTATAAAGCTTATTTCGGGCATTCATTGAGTTTCACTCAATTTCACTACCATTCAGTTATGATTCCGGACATAAGAATGAGTTTTATTGAATTTTACTTGGCCTCATGAATAAACCGAAAACCGAACCGAGGTTTTACTCCACCTCAAAAACCAAAAAACCGAAACCGAACAAAAAATATAAAAACCTACAGCTCTAGTTTTCAGGTCAGAAAAAGTTGTCTGAAGAGCTATACGCGACAAAAATATTTGAATGCTAAAATTAAAGTGATGCGGTCATATCGTCGCCTGAGTGCTAGAATGTTCTATGTCCCATAGGGGACAGAGTACTCCCATAAGGGACAGAGTACTCCCATAGGGGACAGAGTACTCCCATAAGGGACAGAGTACTCCCATAGGGGACATAGAACATTCTAGCACACAAGCGACCATATATTTTTTCGCCTCAACGCTATAATGGCCGCTTATGGGAAAATATTTAGTGCTGTGATACCTTTATTATACACTGTACAGTGGACATGTAACGTAACGGCCAAAACCGACCAGCGTTATTCTCAAAAATCGCCAATTAATTTTCCTTTTTCATTTTTTGTCTCAAAAACATAGGTTATGACCCCTCGTTGGAACGAGGGGTCATAACCTATGTTTTTGAGACAAAAAATGAAAAAAATTAGTTATTCAAGAATTATTTTTGCAAGTGTCGTCTGCTTTTCAGGGTTAGATAAAGGGTTAAAAAAGAGAACCCAGTCAACATTATTTTGCAAGTTCACTGTACATGGGGAGGTACTGGTGTATATTTGGGTGGTGGTTGTATGTTACGTAGCGGTGGACTCAGTTTTTTAGCAGTAACTCGTACACCCCTTGAAATGTTTTGATGTTTATGCTCCGCACGGCCACACGTTATTGTACACCACAGCAACCATAATACGGCGGTAGTTCATGTTCAGGTGTACTTAAAGTGCTAAAAGTATAAATTTGTGTCTTTTAAGCTTGTTTCCTGTCATTAGTTATGTCTCATGCACTAGGCTTTTTTACTTTTATAGTCCGAATTGTGACTTAAAGTGTTGTCCAATGACTATAAAATGCGTGTTTGAAAGAAATAGTTTCGTTGTTTGTATATTCATGTGCTCATTTGTTTCAGAACGTTTGCCTGTCAGGTTTTTCTTGGTTCAGTTGTCTAAAAGAACAAGGTTGAGATAAACAGTTCTTTCAGATACATTGATTGAAGAAAAGCCCGAATTTTAAACTTTTCCACCTCGGTTTTAAGGTTCCTTTTTTGGGGAAGGCATACTTCAATACCAGTCTAAAAGGCTACACACAAGTTTTCATATTACGAACACTCATCCACATATTTTGTAAAATGAACACTGGATTGTCGTTGCTTTCCAAGATGTTACAGACCCTGGCCATCCTCCTATTCCCCTCCTCTCCTGCTCCCCCTTGTTCGTTCGAGTGACTCGTACATACGACTCTCAGCCTCATTTCAGGAAAAAGGGATTCTGTAGCCACAGACATATCCTAAAAAGGTATTCTATAGGGATTCCAAAAAATAAGGATTCCATAAGTATCATTCCGTCTTACCTCGAGTGACTCGCACATACACCTCTAACGACTCGAATCCCATCGAGCAAATGTGCTTTAGAGCAATTACTCGATCGAGTGACTCGCACATACGACTCTTAGCCTTATTTCAGAAAAAGGGATTCCATCGCCACAGGCGTTTCCCAAAAAGGGATTCCCAAAAAGGGTTTCCGTAAATGGGATTCCTAGCCGACTCCGTAAAATGATGTTCCGTGATTTGATACAAAATCTCGAGGATATTCCCCCTCTCCACTAGTAAGAAGGAAGAAAAACAAAAACAAGAACTTTTGTTATAGTTAAAAAAAATTATTGTCTTTTCTGTACACTGCCTGTTATATATAGTTCAATATTTGTTCTGTTTGTTCCGTTATCTTCGTTGTGTTCGATCACTTCATTCTTCGTTCACGTTCTTCTCTCTATTGTCATCATTGGTTCTGTATCTTGATCGTTGTTGGCTGCGAAGCTTTATTATAGAATTATCTATATCTTTGTAAAATCTGGTTGTAGTGAAAAATCTTCTCAGTCTCGTTCATGGTTCTAGATTCTGTGATCTCTCTCATTTCTCTATCCAGGCCCATCGTGACAAGTTCTCTGCGCACCAAATGCGGTCGATCTAGTAAGCTTGCCAGTAAACTGGGTTCGACCAATACGTAATCCTTCTCTTCTTGTCCCTTCATTGTTGCATTAGGCTCTGGTTCTGGTTTCTTCCCTGTTCCGGTCATTACTGTCCGAGACATTTCTGTTGCCTCGGACGGAATCCCACTTATGAAATCCCTTTTTGGAATCCCTATAGAATCCCTTTTTAGAGTATGTTTGTGGCTACAGAATACCTTTTTCCTGAAATGAGGCTAAGGGTCGTATGTGCGAGTCACTAGAACGAGCAAATGCCCTATAGCTCATTTGCTCGATGGAATTCGAGTCGTTCGAGCAATATGTGGAGTCACTCGATCGAGCAATTGCTCTAAAGCTCATTTGCTCGATGGGCTTCGAGTCGTTCGAGCAATTAATTGCCAATTAATTTTCATTATTTTTTAAAAAATTTTTATCTCAAAAACAAAGATTATGACGCCTCTTTGGAACGAGCTCGTCGAGCTCGTTCCAACGAGGGGTCATAACCTATGTTTTTGAGACAAAAAATGAAAAAAATTAGTTATTCAAGACTTTTTTTGCAAGTGTCGTCTGCGTTTCATGTTAGGTAAAGAGTTATACATTACCCCCACAATCCTTCGTTCTTTAGCATCCACGTATGTCTGAGATGTCGCGTCTCTGGGATCCGTGAGTTAACGCCATCGGAAACTTGATTCTGAAGGTCGTAAATCTTGAAGATAATAATGCTTTTATATTACGAATCATAATGCATACCGGTATAGAGTTTCAAAATACGCATGAAATTATGACATCATTTTGCAGAGGGTTAATGTAAACAAAAGCTTTTTATTTACGCATGGTCTTACGAAGCTTCGGCTTGGCACTTTAACTTTCGGAAGAAACCGTGTGAAAACCAAACAGTCAAACATGAATAGATGAAAAATTAGAAATCTTTGGGGAAATGACGACAAGTGATTGTACGATGCGCGAGAACATCGTTAACATCAACATGATCTGCAGTTTCCCATATAACATGTAATATATGTCAGGAAAAAGTCGTCACTGTTTTTTGCTTTCTGTCTCCGTGTATTCCTGTCCGTTGGTAAAAGATGAAATCAAACTGCTAATGTTTACAAGATAATTTCTACAAACAATCCGAAACACTGAAAAAATATAGGTTCTCTTTAGAACCAAAACTGGTTCTAATCTTGTCTCTGAGATGGAACCAGTTCTGTTTAAACAGTATTTATTTCAAATCAAAAAAATTTATAAAGATTAACATTAAAAAGTAACAGAATTAAACATAAATTGAGGGGGTTTCAGCCGTAAGTTTAGAGCTTATACGAGGTTGTCTCAAAAAGGAGATATGAACAGTTGTCATATCGAACCAGTTTTAGTTCTATACAGAACCAGAACTGGGTCGATATGCCAACTGTTCATATCTCCTTTGTTTCAAAATGTTTGGCGACTGCGTTGAATAAGCTCCAAGTTTACTGCTGAATCTGAATCTACTTCAGTTCATGTAATATTCTGTTAAAATTGAATGCTAATCTTGGTAAATTTATTTGATTTGAAATAAATACTGTTTAAACAGAGCTGGTTCCATCTCAGGGACAAGATTAGAACCAGTTTTGGTTCTAAAGAGAACCTATATTTTTTTGCAGTGCAGTTTGACGAGATTTCCTCGACACCAGCAGTTAAAACCAAGGGAGTTGATCTTCTTGTGTTGCGCAGAGGAGATAGATTCCTCTTTACAATTGTTCTGGGAAGGATAGTCTATATTTTCCCCCAGCAGTTTAGTAAAGAGGGATTTAGGGGAGTTACACCTCCCTATAATTTTTCCAGTCGGGTAATTTTCGTTTGGATTGGAATCTTACGATATCGAATCGTTCTTACTAGCAATTATGTTCCTTCTAACAAGACGAGATTGATGCGTGCACTGTCGAACACACAGACGAACATACAAATGGACTGCTGTGATGCCAGATTCGTAGAGTTAGAGCCCAGAATAACCAGTTGGAAGTAAGATACGTGTGAATTAATTCGGCAGTTGCCCCAGGACAACAAAAATACAGCCAGTTGGCAAATAGAACACACTGGAACTCAGGGGACGAAATAGTAACACGGATTCCCCTCGGAAATTTGGCTGGCGATAAAATGTGTTGTTTATGTTGATAGTTGTCAAATGAATTGCTGAGTGTCCTTCTAATAACGGTTTTTATATACATAAAGGCGTGTAATAAACACAGAACGACACACGCGCATGAATGAGTTAATCGATATGGCACTTGTGCCATCGCGGAAGGATAAAACTCGAGGCCCGTGGCCTTTTGTTTTATCCTTCCGCGCTGACACTCGTGCCATATAGATTAACCCATTCACACGCGTGTGTCGTTCTGTGTATATCCACAAATAAATTTTCATTAAGTCGACTCCTAAGTTCTAATGTGTTCTATGTGCCGGTAGGTAGCCGGTAGGCACATAGAACACTTTGGAACTCAGGGAACGAAGAGTTGAGTTTCTAAACTGTAATCGCGACATCAAGGCAGGTCTTAGCCGAAATGACGTAATTAGAAAATTTTATCAGTTGGGTCTTGAGACATTATAGTCGGTAAAAATCAGTTTTACCTCCCCCCCTCCCCCCCCCCCCCCCCCCCCCCCCCACACACACACACTCTGTTGCTCGTCCTATAGGCCGGGGTGACAAAATGACAAGGGGACATTAGGGGGGTATTAGGACTTGTTTTTGTATTCAATTATTAACACCGTCCGCCAACTACAGCCTATTTGTCGGTAGATAAAAAGGCAACTGATGTAACGCCAATTATCGAAAGGAAAATATGTGTTATTTGGTTAAGTAATATAGCCTCTGGTTAGACTCCTAGTGTGAAGGATTTTCCTTCTGTTGCTACCAATTTTCAACATTTTCTCACACCGGGCCGAACCTGACAACCACCCCCCCCCCCCCTCCCCCTTCACCACCACCAATTGTTCATTTCGCAACATCCATACCCTACTCAAACGCTACCCCAGACACACATCCTACGAGTTATGTTTCCATGTATCACTGAATACGGTTGATTGAATGATAGTCTAAATGTTTTGTGTAATATATCGTTACTTGAGTGGATAATTAAGGCAGATAATGCACTGCAGATAGCGCATTTGTGCATTCAAGGGACAATATGTAGAGTACAGTACAGAACACTACAACATGACTAGTCTACAGAACACTACAACATGACTGGTCTACAGAACACTACAACATGACTAGTCTACAGAACACTACAATATGACTAGTCTACAGAACACTACAATATGACTAGTCTACAGAACACTACAATATGACTAGTCTACAGAACACTACAACATGACTAGTCTACAGAACACTACAATATGACTAGTCTACAGAACACTACAATATGACTAGTCTACAGAACACTACAATATGACTAGTCTACAGAACACTACAACATGACTAGTCTACAGAACACTACAATATGACTAGTCTACAGAACACTACAATATGACTAGTCTACAGAACACTACAACATGACTAGTCTACAGAACACTACAACATGACTGGTCTACAGAACACTACAACATGACTAGTCTACAGAACACTACAATATGACTAGTCTACAGAACACTACAATATGACTAGTCTACAGAACACTACAATATGACTAGTCTACAGAACACTACAATATGACTAGTCTACAGAACACTACAACATGACTAGTCTACAGAACACTACAATATGACTAGTCTACAGAACACTACAACATGACTAGTCTACAGAACACTACAATATGACTAGTCTACAGAACACTACAACATGACTAGTCTACAGAACACTACAACATGACTAGTCTACAGAACACTACAACATGACTAGTCTACAGAACACTACAACATGACTAGTCTACAGAACACTACAATATGACTAGTCTACAGAACACTACAACATGACTAGTCTACAGAACACTACAATATGACTAGTTTACAGAACACTACAATATGACTAGTCTACAGAACACTACAACATGACTAGTCTACAGAACACTACAATATGACTAGTTTACAGAAAACTACAACATGACTAGTCTACAGAACATTACAATATGACTAGTCTACAGAACACTACAACATGACTAGTCTACAGAACACTACAATATGACTAGTTTACAGAACACTACAACATGACTAGTCTACAGAACACGACAATATGACTAGTCTACAGAACACTACAATATGACTAGTTTACAGAACACTACAATATGACTAGTTTACAGAACACTACAATATGATTAGTCTACAGAACACTACAATATGACTAGTCTACAGAACACTACAATATGACTAGTCTACAGAACACTACAATATGACTAGCCTACAGAACACGACAATATGACTAGTCTACATAACACTACAATATGACTAGTCAACAGAACACCACAATTAGTACTCAAACGATTAGTCGACTAGTCGATGTCGACTCTACGCAAACCAGTAGTCGACTCTCAATTGTGCAGTCGACTAGTCGGAGGAGTTCAAGCTTTTAGGTAAATAGTATCCCTTCTGTGCCACTGTCAGACAGTTTGAACAGCAATATTGGGCAATCAATGTATACATCTATTGCCATCTAATAGTAGTGACAGTAGTTTGTTTTAACTGGTACTAGTAGAGTGCTGAATTATTTTGGGCTATCAGGATACGTTATTAATTTGCCTTGTTGCAATTTATGGGAGAGTGCCTATAGGCACTCTCCCATAAATCGCAACAAGGCAAATTAAATAAGACTATATAATTTCACTCTTAGCATAATTAGAAGCACATTAGCAGAATAATGTTCCAGTAAGTTGCTGTATATGAATGCCCAAGTGAAGCCAAATTTGGACCTTCAGCACTCTACCGGAACATCAACACTGTTATAAGGAGACAGGTTATCACCAATGACTAGTCGAAGTCGACCTGACTTTTGTGCATTGACTAGTCGACTTTGGAATTCACTAGTCGTTTGAGCACTAGAGTACACAGAGAGGTTATGTCTGATATTTCCTTTGCTTGTTGGTCCTTGGATTCCAATTTAATGTACAGATGAAAACTCGACGGCTAGAGTATTTGGGGAATAATGAACTATCCATGCACTGTGGTGAAACAACATAACGCCACCCTGGTGCATCAATGTGTCATCTGCAATGCTAAAGTATTGCAGAATCTCAAGCATATAGAGCATTGGTTAAATGCGGGTATGGTTTTAGACCGTATAAGGTCGACACGCACTTCGGCTCAATTGATTAATAATGAAAAGTCGGTATTATTAATGTTTTGTGCGGTGACCTCAAAAAACGTATCCTGTGAATAGACATATAATTAATTAAATCAGTAACAAAGTATGGTCGTTAATGTCAGAGTGTCATAAAAGTCACACAAGATAACTTATTGTTTGTATCATTCCAAAGAGCAGTCAGTTAATGGATGGTGCTAATCTGAAAACCCATATCTCTATACTGTCCAGGTTTCCTGTATCTTTGTTTTTGGGATATTTAACACATAATGTTGACATTGGCCTTCAAGGCCGATTTGTCATTTTCTCTTATTAATGAAAATGGGGTGGGAGTGACTTGGGCTGCGAAACATTCAGAAAGAAGGCCACAGAGAAAAATAAAGGCAATTCATTATTTAATTCTGGAGCTTACAGGATAGAGACATGGAAAGCTTGGAAATTCTATTCTATTCCAAATCGTCCGGATTTTTCGATTCGTTTCTGTTTTGGGTATGGACTGATTCGGAAGCTTTCCAATCACTAATGCATTCTCAAAATATTATCACGTGGTTGCCTCGTTTTGAATTCATCTTATGTCATCAGATTTCACAATTCCGTTTTTGGAATACAGTAAAACCTGTCTTGTGAGACCACTGTCTTGAGAGACCACCTGTCTTGAGAGACCACATCTACCAGGCACCGATTGGTTTTACTCTATAATGGACCTGCTAGGGGAGACCACATGTCTTGAGACACCACCTGTCTTGAGAGACCACTGTGACCTGGTACCAACTTGTATTTTTATGCCATAATAGACCTGTCTTGAGAGACCGCCCCTTTGAAGACTGAAACCATGACAAGAACTTTTTACCTGTTCTGGAATTGGAAAATCCATTGTGGTTATACTAACATAATTAAAAGTATTAAAAGCTCTTAATTAGGTTTCAATTGCTAACTCATTACAGATTGGGATGATTTTTATAAGACCCCTGTGAAAAGATTAGGATTATTGCTGAATAAACAATTTTATACATACCCGAAATGTGACAGATAGGAATAAAAATAAATTTGTGTTGAAAATCTTTTCGTAACAAATTGAAATGGACTGTTATAAAAATTATAAAAATAAATTAGTGTTGAACATCTTCAATGAAGATTTTCAACACTAATTTATTTTTATAATTTTTATGACAGTCCATTTCAATTTGTTATAAAAACTTCGTAAAAAAAAGAACTACAAAGTAATTACAAGAATCCATTCTTCTCCATTTCTGAATTTTGTGGTTGGTTATTCTCTGACTTGAGAAAACCTAAAACCTGTTATGAGAGACCACCTGTCTTGAGAGACCACTTTTGTGTGGCCCAAAAGGCGGTCTCTCAAGACAGGTTCAGCTGTATTCCTTTTTTTATTGACTTTCCCAGGTGAAGCGTCGCCTTTGAATACATATATATTATCATGACCATGAACATGTCCAATAATTTGTATCAGATTCTTGGTCGTGTTTACAATCGGATCGGGCGAGTTGCGATCCGATTGTAAACACGACAGAGAATCTGATACAAATTACAGGACATGCTCATGGTCATGATAATACATTATCTAACAATCCCGTTACATAAAGCCCGTTTTCCTCATTTTTCAGTTTAAATTGGGCTGAAATTGGTGAAAAATTTGAATTTCAGTAACTATAATTTAATGCGTAATAACAATGTATAGCCTATGTGTGAATCGTCCAGATATATATATCTGAAATTGAAATTGAATCTGTCTGATACGGAACGGGTAGGAGGGGTTCTTGTACAAACGTATTTTTCCGAGTTTTGGTGTGTTAATTAAGTTGATTGTTAGATAACTAAACCTTAAATAGAGACTGACAAACGTTGCTACTTTCTAGGATTGTAAGAAGATAAAATATCTACAACTTGAATGTGGTGAGATTTGATTCTAGATTCGATTAAATTAGGAGTCCATTGCCTGATTCGATTCGAGGTTCGATTCAATTCGAAATCGAAGTTTCGCAGGGCCTTGTTACAAGACATTTTGGACGGCGAATTTATGTTATATGAACAACCAAAGAGACATGTTTGCTCCATAGGTCACGCCATGAATTTGGAATATTAGTCAATCAGAATTATAGTCCTACTAAAAAAACTCAAGGCTTCTTGAATGTCTGTTAGTTTTATGGATAAATAAAATTTACTCCACCTCTGACAAATTTGTTGATATATCCCCGAATTTTATTGGCTAAGAAGGTCACGTGCATACCGGCGGCATTCTCTGCAATTTGGCAGGGAATTTTGTCATATCTTCCTCGAAAGACGACGAACTGCATGCACTTTCATTTTTTTCTCCCCACTTAATCGATGGCAACAATTCGAAAAAAACCCAGTAGAATTGAGGTTAGTAGCTCCAATTTTTTAACTGGTTGATTGCTGGAAGCCCATATTTGGGCTTTATTTCTGCAGTGCAGGTACGCGTTATCTATACAGCTCAAATCGTGGGCTCAGTGTTCGCTTTGAAATAAAAAATCGTGTTTTTAGGCCGGCGGCCATGTTGAATAACTCCGGAAGTGGGGTGCAAGTGTTTAAAAAAAATAGCTTTTCGTATATTCTACAAATCTTTCAAAATAAAAATCATTTAAAAATAAATATAAAACATGTGTTAATTATCCATTTGTTTTTTGTTTGTTTTGTTTTTGTTTTTTGTTTTCCTTTAGAACGCAAACATTTTGTTTGCTAAAACGAGTGTTTTCGAGAAATGCAAACTGCTAACAAGTGACTCGAGTGGGAGGAGCTAATATCGAACGTTTGAGCGTGCTAAATGGGCAGAGATATTTGATATTGATGTCACGGTGACCACACCACACTGATACAGACAAGCGTTTCTGTGGGAAGATGTTCGATTCCTACAGCCATTTAGTTCTTAAAATAATAAAAACTATCCACGGTTTTAGTTGCATTCTTATGAAAAACGCTTTGCTGATTGTTGGTATAAATTTGAGAGAGAGCTCATGTACCGTGTACTTTACAGTGAACTTCAAAACTGCGTTCGCTTGTTGATTGCGCCTATTTTCATAACCTTGCAAGACAGGGCATGATAACTAGGAGGGGCGAATCGATATCTGAGAAGGAAATGCAGACAAAAATGTGTCGACTGGACAAATTATTGTCGGGGTGGCACCTTTCATAGCGACGTTCCTATCGCCAGATGGTGTTTTTGTTGTATTAATTGGTAGAGTGCTAAATTATTTTTGGTTCTCAAAATTTCTTTGTGCATCTTTGCATCGTTACAATTTATGGGAAATATTGTAACAAGGCAAATCCAAACAGACAAAATAATATCACTTCAAAGATAATATGAAACACATCCACAGTAGAGCTGTAGGTTAACCGAAACCGAATCGAGATTTTTAGTTTTTTTAAAAAACCGAAACCGAAACCGTCGACATCCCGTAATCTAGGGTTTTTCGGGTTTTTTTTTATTAAATACTCTCTTGCTGCAGAAATTTACAGAATGTAGCCATCCCAGAGTAGTGAGTGCACCCAGACACTGCCAATGGCAGTGTCTGGGTACTCTCACTACTCTGGAAGACTACATTCTGTGAATTTCCGACATTTCAGTTTAGTTGTGTTTGCAGCTTTCCTCAAGTTGCGTGTAGGTGTCAGACCTCGAAAAATGGCCAAGCACAATAACAGTTCTGTATATTTAGGTAATTATTATATTGGCCTTCCTGATTCTTCATGTATTATAAAGCTTATTTCGGGCATTCATTGAGTTTCACTCAATTTCACTACCATCCAGTTATGATTCCGGACATAAGAATGAGTTTTATTGAATTTTACTTGGCCTCATGAACAACCCGAAAACCGAACCGAACCGAGGTTTTACTCCACCTGAAAAACCAAAACCGAAACCGAACAAGAAATTTAAAAACGTACAGCTCTAATCCACAGAATATGAAGCCTTTAAACTTTCATACCGGCACTTCGGAATAAAGCCCAAATATGGGCTTCCAGCACTCTACCAGTTAAGTACAACCTGGCCAAAACATAAAATACTTCTGAGACGGAATCAATGTTCGTATATAAATCTTACGCGCACGTAACGGAAATAGGACGTGTGTAATGTCGTTAACATATAATGTCTTTAGGCTTATACTTATTCAAACCCAACAGGTTATCGATTTCTTCTTCTAAGTTATTAAAATCGCTTTAAATGGAATAACATCTGATCACACGCACATGGCTGGAAACTTGTCTGTTGTTAAATTTGTCATCTTACGAGTGTAAACTGTGTTTAGGAAGATCAGATAAGACTTTGCAAAAATGGACGATATCAGCGTGTGAAAAATCATTACACGATACCTTTGCTGATACGACTTAGTACTTTCTTCAAATCTTCTTTATTGTATAAATTGATTTTATAAGGAAACACCAAAGGAATTGATCGTGCACACGTGGATAACAACCTGTCTGGCATTATATAGTTCAAACCTTCAGACTGTAAACAATTGAAGCGTGTTTTATCATTTGGTGTATCCTTTAATAGCAAAACAGGAGAGTTTATAGAAAGCGACTTATAAAATAACTTCTTGTTCGCATGTGGTTAGTACTTTCTTGATATAATAACTGACGTCAAAATGTTGTGCCTCACATTTTTCAAAATATGTTTTACTGTATAAATTCGTTTTAAATGGAAAAACAAAGCAATTGATCGCACAGACGCACATGGGAGGACAACCTGTCTGGCATAATATTGATGTCAACCAGTTTAGCACTGCGTCAATATAGACTTTAATCCGACGGGCACGTGTTCTATCATTAGGTGTAGCATTTAATGGCAAAACGGAAGACTTTGTCAAAATCGACTGATAGAATACCAGTAACTTCAAGCATGGTTGGTAACGTGCTTGATATTAAGTCTCGCGTCATAATGTTGTTCATGGCAGTTTTGGAGAAACACAGAACACTAACAGTTTAACGCTTAAGAACAGAGCTACTTACTATGTATTCCGTATGATTAAATATTTATCCAACCTCAATGCAAATATGGGATAATTTTTGCGTCCAGAACAGACCATCACCGGGACGTTCCCAATGTAGGTTCATAAGGTATATTTTGGAGGTTAGGTTAAGGGTAAAATATGAAAATTAGTGTGACCGACAGGGTTGCAGCCAGCAATTTTTTTTAGGGGGGAGGGGGGTCGCCCACAATGCAACTCATGCATGAGAATGTCTGGCAACGAAAAAGACTAAAATCTTGGCCAGAGGTCTTGGCCAAAGGTCTAGTTGGAGGAGATTATGGGGGAGGGGGTCCCCTCTCATAATCTCCTCCAACTTGACCTTTGGCCATAGGTGGTGGTCCGCTGGGGTACTCCAGAATTGCGGACCTTTGGGATTCGGGGGGGGGGGTCGTTCGACTCCCGTGACCCTCCTTGGCTACACCCTTGTTTCTGATCTGATTTCGAACCAACTTCATCCAACCCTACGTGTAGCATGAACTTACAAAGCTGTCGATGCCGGGCTAATCATGAAATAATTTCCACAACGAAGAAAGGTTTAAAAAAACACAAAAAAATATTAGCGTTGAAATTCTGATAGTGACAGTGCTTGCGTTTCCGTTACCAACCTGGTTTAATCAGGGTTAATTTGTCATGTGCAGTGAGGCCGAATTGATAATCGAATCGTTCCCGTGAAGTAAATGTAATCTCGATTATTAATCTCTTCAGTCCAATTCGAAAGGTGAATTGGCTTTCAATCTGACATGCGTAGTTCTTCAGGAGTAATTTGTTTACTCGTTGTCACGGAAACATGAAATAAAAGAGACCTGGGCATTGAACGAAGAGTACAGACTAATTAAAAATTCACAGTTTTTATTAGTCTTATTATGTTACAAAAACATGAAACTGTGTGGGCCTATGTAAAAATTCGATATTTTGAGAGCCATACAAATGAATATGGCCTAAATAAAACTGCTATTTGATGATCACACAGCCTATTTTTCCATTATTTTCAGTTGATTTCATTTTCATTATGTGGTTTAAATTTTTCACAACAAATTATATTGAAATGATGGATGCTAATATCGGTTCTTGGAAAGCCTTTATGAAAAGGTTTCCAAAAATAAAAACAAACAACTATTAGTCTGTTACCTACGGAAGCGTATTGCTGCCACGTGGAAAAAATAATAAATTGTTTCGTTTAAACGAAAACTTCTGTTCCCGAGTATCGACCACGACTTTGTATAACTTGGTCGTCTCGCATTTCAATTCGATATTACACGATCCGCAAGTATACAGAAGAAGTCTCCTTGGTTACGAATCGAAATTAAGTATTTTTACTGTTTACTAATCATATATATTTCATTTTCAGGTTATTTTATTCAACTTTGTGGGGAGTTAGTTTAGTATAGTAACTGGGACAAAGTTAGGAGGCCTTAAATAAAACTGTGAGCGCTAAGTTGTCGAACGGTTCGTCGTGTTGCCTTTTGTCGCGTGTCAATTTTCCCTGTCCGATCGCGTAATTTTGTCTTGATGATGGCGAGCAAGTCTGTTCAGACGGAGGTAAGTATGGAGGTAAATACGTGTAATATCGCGGTCCAGGTCAACGGTGCCAACGGAGTAGGTATTGGTGTGCAGACAGAGGTCACTGGGGGTGTTGGTCAGAGCCGGGTTGGTGGGGCCACCGATGGCGATATTGGGCTTGAAGTTTGTAAACAGTGTTCTATGATGTATGGGGACTGTCGCTCGATGGGATATGGAGAGGTATGTGCAAACTGTCAGGAAATCCTCCGCCTACTTGAGACAATTGTTAAGTTTGAGGGGGAGATTGCTGAGCTGAAGGGAAAACTTGGTAGGGCGGGGCTGTCTGGAGTTACGCCTGTGAAAGTGGCTTTCCGAGAAGGATGGAAGGTTGTCGGTGGTTCCAAGAGGAAACATGGGGGTAGAACCTTTGATGTGAATGAGGTAGGTGATGAGGTGGGGACTGCTAGAAAAGTACGTAGGACAGATGAGGGGGGCCCAGGCCGGAGCAATGCTGTAAAGCGTTTGGCGTGGACTATCAAAAGTGGTAGGAAAGGGGGGCCAGAGAAGCAGGTAGATAGGGGTGTAAAGTCCAAAGGCAGTGGGGAGTGCAGCACCAGAAACAGATTTGATGTGCTCGATTCGGAAGAGACAGAGGAGGAGATGGAGGTAGTTGCAACAGATAGTAGCTTGGGGTCTAGGCCAGGAAAAAGGAGGAGGGATCCGGGGGAAGACCAGGGGAGTAGTCCAGGTAGCTCAGGGCCTGGAAAGAGACGGAGGGACAAGGATAGGAGTAATCCTAGGTCAAAGATACCGATACCGATATTGATTCCGAGTGGGGCTGTTGGAGAGGAAGAGGACGCTGTAAACAATAGGAGACTAGAGGAGATAAATAGGGCGAGGTCCAAAAGTAAGTTGGTGGTTGCGGGAAGTAGTATAGTTCGGGGGATCGACAAGGTTGTCTGTGGTCCGGACAGTAAAAACAGAACAGTTCTGTGCTTTCCGGGGGCTAAAGTGGAGGACCTGAGGGATAGAGTGGACGGTATTGTAGCTGGGTCGGGGCCTGATCCGGTAGTGGTATTACATGTGGGGTCCAATAACATCAGGGAGAGGAAATCAGTTCGTTTGGTGGACACATACAAGGACCTAATTAGTAAGCTACTTAGCAGGAATGCTCGGATCATCGTTTCAGGGGTGCTCCCCGTTATGGGTGGTGGGAATGAGAGGAACTCGCGGATTATGGCACTAAACGAGGAGCTGGGAGAGCACTGCAAAGACTTGGGAGTACATTTCATTGACCACTGGGATTCATTCTGGGGACAAGGAGAGTTGTATGGGCGAGACGGATTGCATTTAAGTAGGATGGGTACAGACCTGTTGGGCCAAAAAAAATCTTACAGGTGGCTGGGCCTTTTTTGGAGAAAAGGGGGGTAGGGGACCACAGCCGGTAACCCAGAGTGGCACAAATGCTGGGAACATAGGAAGAACAACAAACATGCACAATACAGGGACATACCAGGGTTATAATAATGTGCCAGTGATGACAAAAAAACAAAGATTCATTAAGTTTGGGTACTGCAACATCCAGGGTCTGCACAAGAAAGTAAGCGAAATATCAACAATGATGGACGAAGGAGACTTCGATATAATGGGTCTAAGTGAGACGTGGATACGACGGGATGAGCGGGTTGATCAGATGAAGGGTTGCGTGTGGATAGGAGCTGGGCGAACTGAGGGTCAGAAACGGGGTGGGGGTGTTGGCATCTACGCTAAAGAGGAATTACAGCCCTCATTGATTACAGATCTCACAGAAGCAAGGACTCAGATTCCAGTATCCAACGAAATAGTCTGGGCAAAAATCAAGTTAGGAAGCAGGAGTGTTGCCGTTGGTGTTGTATACTTAGCAGTGGAGGGAAGTAAGCCCGAGTGGAATGACTCAATATATACAACTCTTAGATCGAATATCACAGAGCTTGGGAGCAGAGGGTTCAGTATTGTCCTAATGGGGGACTTCAATGGGCACATCGGGGATAAGGAGGAGGGCATACAGGGAGGTGATAGGAAAATTAACACGAATGGGAGGAAGATGTTGGACCTATCAAAAGAGCTTGGTTTAAAGATCCTGAACAGGGATGCGAAATGTAAGGGTAAATGGACCTGGGAGAGGAACGATAAGAAAACAATAATTGATTATATACTCACTGACATTAGCGTATGGAGGGAGGTTATAGATGTAGAAATAGATGACGAGGGAAAAAATGACTTGGGTAGTGATCACAACCTGATAACAGTTAAGATTATGGGCAAAAAGACGAATAGAGACAGAAATACCTTCAAGGAAATTTGGGGACTAAAACAAGGAGCCGACTGGAAGCAGTTTCGGGAAAAACTAAAACCAAATCTTGAATGTATACCTAGGGATGCAAATGTCCAGAGTATTTCAGATGGCATAGTAAATAGCCTAACAGAGGCAGGGAAGGAGTGTATAGGAAGGGTGAGGGTCCCAACGAGAGAGCTTGGATACAGGGTTAACGAGGGACTGAAAAAGGCTATAAAAGAAAGGAAGGTAAAATGCGCTGCTTACAGAAGAAGTAGGAAGCTTAAAGGGGTGGATAACAATGACACGAGACTAATGAAAGGAGAATATGAACTGGCACGGAAAAAGGTGAATGAGATAAAGGATAATAATAGGAAGGAGCGCAATTGCAGTCTTGCCAGAACAATAAAGAAAACGGGGGGTTCGAGCTCAAACGTATTTTGGAACTGGGTAAATAAACGGGGGAAAAGTAGTGTGCAGAGTATCAAAGTGGATGGGGAAAGTACAGAAGATAAAGGCCGTATCGCTTCAGAGTTAGTCAAGCACTGGGAAAAGATAAACGATAGGCGATGGGGCAGTGGGTCCCCACCAAAAAGAAATACACTGGTGGAGGAGAACCTATCCAATCGTGTATGTAGCGAAATAACGGCAGAAGAAGTGCGGAACGTGGTCTCGAAATTAAAAAATGGTAAAGCGGGAGGGACTGATGAAATTCCGAACGAATTCCTCAAAAATGGAGGGGAGGCACTTATTGAAGTCCTGACAAACCTTTTCAACCTGGCTCTGCGAAAGCAAGAGGTCCCCAGAGAGTGGAGGGAAAGTAAGGTGTCGTTCATACACAAAAAGGGGGATAAGGAAATTCTAGATAACTATAGGGGGATATCAGTTAGTAGTAACATCGGAAAAGTATTCTGTAAGGTCATATACGGTAGACTAGAGGAAGTTATAGAAGAGAAAGGTTTTTTAGGAGAAATTCAAAATGGTTTCAGGAAAGGACGAAGAGTCACTGATCACCTATTTACACTCACCCAACTGATAGAATCAACAAAGGCTGAAAAGAAAAAGATGTTTCTGGCATTTCTAGATGTGAAAAAAGCGTACGACCGAGTGTGGAGGGAAGGTATGTGGCGAAAGCTCGAGGGCATCGGACTGGGGGGTGACTTTGTGGGAATCATGAAAGCACTGTATACAGATGTGCAAAGCCAACTCAGTCTAGGGAGTATCACTACAAAACGAGTCCCTATGGATATAGGCCTCAAGCAGGGGTGTATCTTTTCACCGATTTTGTTTGCATTGTATGTTAAAGATTTAGGGGACGAACTAATTCAGAGTGCGGAGGGGGTAAATGTTGGAGACATAAAGATACCAGGCTTATTCTTTGCGGACGACATGGTGTTAATGTCTAGAACTGAACAGGGGCTAGAGAAACTGCTGGAAATTGTTGGTAGATATGGGAACACTTGGCGGCTCGAACTAAATGAAAATAAAAGCAAGGTAATACCCGTTGGACGCAAGGTAGATATGACGAAGAGATGGAGAGTGGGGGAGTTCTCAATCCCCGAAGGGGAAAGCAAACAAATCACTGTAGGAGAAACGGGAGAGTATGAGTATCTAGGGGTAAGCATAAATATAACGGGAAGAGGGGTGTACAGAAATTACTCAGCCAAACTGATTCTGAAGGGGAAAAGAATTCTGAACCAACTAAAACTTTTAGGGAAAAATAGTTTCAACAAGGTCTTTGTGGGGAAAACGCTGTGGGAGAGGGTGGGTTTACCAAGTATAACGTATGGCACGGACGTGATTCCATTAAACCAAACCGTTACTAAGAAGTTGGAAAATACTCAAAATGATGCCGGCAGATGGATAACAGGGTCGAGTAATGCTGCAGCTTTGGAAGCAGTAAGGGGGGAGCTTGGTTGGATGAAAATCAAGGACAGGGTAGATTTGGGAAAACTGTGTTACTTTAACTACTTGAGAAACCTGCCTGACAACCGGTGGTGCAAATTGATGCTCGATACCATTTGGAATTCTAATATAGAAACGGGGTGGTCAAAACATGTGAGGGAACTAATGGACAATTACTCTATAGAGGTCACTAACATAGAAGTAGGAATGAAAGAAGGCAAAAGGTTTGTCAAAGAGAGAGTCATGGAAGATTGCAATCGAAACTGGCGAGCAGGGGTTAGCGTGAAAAGATCACTGCAGGGGTTACAATATAAAGAAAAGCCAGCTTTTGAGAAGTACCTAGATGGCACCTTTGGAGGGTCACTGCTGTTCAAACTGAGATCAAGATCACTGGAGCTTCGGGGAAAAATTGGGAGAGATGGGGAAAAGGGATGCCAAATGTGCCACTCTGGAGTAGTGGAGACCCTGGAACATTTTCTCTTGGAATGCCCACAGTATATACCTCATAGAATAAAATTTACTGGAAGAATAATGCAGAAGTGGGGTGAAGAAACAAAGGATAGATGGCTGAAGGGGGACACGAGGGAGAGGGTAGGAATGCTTATTGAAGAAATTGAAAAAGAGGAAGTGAGGGACACTATTAAGCAGTTTATATCTGAATGCTGGGAGGAGAGGAGGGGAAGAGGGGGTGGGGTGCAGGGGGAATGATGGCCTTCTCTTATGAGGACCGCGACAAATCAGCGGCTGGCCAAAGAGTTATTATTATTATTACATCTATCTCGACATATCGCTTTCTTGAATATTTGTCTGCGACACGAACAATCAGCAGATTGTCTCCTCTCTCTTCATGGGATCTTCGATTTTTAAAAATGACATTTTTTTGAAAATTTAAATTTATTTAATTAATCTAACCCCTATCTTTATGGCATGTTTTTCACCATTTTCACCATTTTTCACCACAGACAATGTTTTCTAAAATCGTCATGGGGTTTGAACTAGAAAAAAAATCGGCCTTGTAGAAAAATATGATTTTGTAATGAAATGCAACATGTTTTTGCAACGAAATGAAAGTGGTGCAGACATTCTACTACAAATCTTCCCATTTTCACCATGCAAATAGAATGGTTAGATCAGCTAAGGCATTGCTGATTGCACGGTTTTTTTTCTCTCAAGCGACAAAATGTTGAAAATTCAAGTTCATCTGAAAATACAAACACCTACAATGTCTGTCGGGAAGAGACTTGTCGTTCTCAGATTAACTACTTCGGTTTAGTATAAATTTGCGGTATTGTAAACATTAAGACTCCATTTGAAAGCACATTTTCAATTATATCCCAGGACATGCAGGGACCAACTCCACATCCACCCAGCCAGGTGGGTTGGTGCAGAGGGTCTCGACGTATTCTGCTCTAGGAAAAAATGAGCACGACAATGAAATCGTCGCCTGAGTGCTAGAATGTTCTATGCCCCCCTATGGGACATAGAACATTCTAGCACTCAGGCGACGAAATGATCAAGAAGTCAATCAATATCGGCTTGTGCATTACACATCAAACAAAGCGGCGACATGACCAATAAATCGACATGTACATCAAACAAAGTGACGACATGACTGATACATCGGCTGGTACATTGCACATCAAACAAAGTAACGACCTGACCGATACATCGACTTGTACTTGCACATCAAACAAAGTGAGATGACCGATACATCGGTTTATACATTGCACATCAAACAAAGTGGCGACATTACCGATACATCGGCTTGTACATCAAACAAAGCGACGACATTAACGATGCATCGGCTTGTACATCAAACAAAGCGACGACATGACCGATACATCGGCTTGTACATTGCACATCAAACAAAGCGACGACATGGCCGATACATAGGCTTGTACATTGCACATCAAACAAAGCGACGACATGACCGATACATCGGCTTGTACATTGCACATCAAAGAAAGCGACGACACGGCCGATACATGGGCTTGTACATTGCACATCAAACAAAGCGACGACATGATCGATACATCGGCTTGTACATTGCACATCAAAGAAAGCAACGACAAGGCCGATACATAGGCTTGTACATTGCACATCAAACAAAGCGACGACATGACCGATACATCGGCTTGTACATTGCACATCAAAGAAAGCGACGACATGACTGATACATCGGCTTGTACATTGCACATCAAAGAAAGCGACAGCATTACCGGTACACCGGCTTGTAAATTGCACATAAAAAGCAACGACATGACCGATGCATCAGCTGGGTATATTGTACATCAAACAAAGCGTCGACATGCTCGATGATATCTTTGCCCGTGTGATCAAACTATGACACTCAGTTACGCAGTAGTGGAGGTTTTCATTAGCATAATCGCAGTTTTGGCAACGCAATTCAATAGCCTCACAATGTAAACGTCCGAACGCTCTAAAATAATTCTCCAGGAAAAATTCTTGGAATCAGTTAGGGATAACCTATTCATCGATAGAGCCCATACACGCTAAAAACTAAAGTGTTAAAAACTACACTTGAAGTGCTGTATTTAACACTTACTAAGTGCTGAACTAGCACTTTGTTCAAGTGTAGATATCCCAGAACTTGACAGGTGTTACAATAATACCACTTGACAAGTGTAATGTCGCAACACTTAAAAGGAAACAACGTAGATGACGCGGATCAGGCTCGAACTCTCGAGCCTGATCCGCGTCATCTGCGTTGTGTCCTTTTAATTATGTACCCACCAAGCGCAAATCAAATTATGGACGATTCTGGAAGAACCACCAATGCTAGACACATGGGAAGTGTCATCCATTCAAGTTTCAGATGTCTGACGATTGTAATGTCTAAGTGCTTAAAGCATTGCACTTTGAGTGTTAAAATCAAACCCTAAGAGTTAGAATGGGCTTAACACCTTGAAAGTGTCAGTTTTAAAACTTTAGTTTTTAGTGTGTATAGTTCAGTCCGGACGAGTCGTGTTTGGTAGATGCTGGGTGCTGGGGTCATTCCACCACGAATCCAACAACGCTCATGTCACTGGGAATACATAAAACGCGCACTTCAGTTTATTTTGAGCTGTGATTTCTTTTCCAGTGTCAAAACTTAGCTACATTACATGGAAAATAAACACACCTAAGAACACAACAAGTGTATTTACCACCAAACAGCTGCATTATTCCTGATAAAAACATCACCAACAACTATCAGCTAATGGACTACTGGATGCTGGGTGTTTGGTTGCTTCGATGTTTTTTGATCCAAATCACAAGTATTTGTCCACTGGAAAACGGCCCTTTGGTTGTTTTTCTAATAATCTACTCTCACTGAACGGCAGATAACAGTGGTGTTGAACCCTTTATCCAACGCACACGATATGAAAAAGAAAGTATTATTTTATTTATATTTTGTCACATTTTTAAAATAAGATTTAAGAAAACCATATCCAGTGTCTCCTTACGAGCTCGTTCAATGAGGAGCCACGTGGTATGGTATTGAATTTTTGTCAACTGCTCATTTTGAAAATTACGTGGGCGGATGCGGCCGATTCGTTAGGTAAAGGGTTAAAATTGCCAATCACTCGCTAGGATTGGGATTAGTTATGGTAATAATCCATTCCAAGGGATGGTATTTATTATTCTCTCGTCATCTATGGCGAAATGATTACCAAAAAAAGTCAAATACAGCCAATCTTTTAAGCCTGTGTTGTCCACTTCAGAGAACTTCCTCCCCAGTCGTTGCTGACGTTCGTGACCGGGTCCTATTTTAACAGCCATAAACAAGCACATGGCCACTTTACGCGGCCCACACGAAGAATATAGGGCGGTTCAGTAGCGTTCCATGTCACAGTACTGTTGCCAATAGTGGAGCGTAATGACGGCGATTATTACAGAGAGGGACCTCAGGAATGTAGCGTGAGTAATGGATTTTAATTGGTGTTTTAATAGTAATGATTTCCTCTCTGTACGCAGTGACAATAGGTAAGTGTACGTACGACCTGAAGAACAAAAAACATATCATGGCCGGGCAAACATTGGTCACCCTCACTAATGTCTGAAGATAGTTGCGGCCCAGGATAGATCGTCGGCTGAGTGCTAGAATGTTCTATGTCCCCTATGGGACATAGAACATTCTAGCACTCAGCCGACGAGATATTATGAGAGTGAAGGAAGGAGACAATTGATGGAATCGAGAACCGAGCAAGGTGGGTTGTAGAATAACAGCGTACAACTTTTATTCTATCTTTCTATCGTGGAGAGCATCAACGCCTGACATTAGTTCATCGGAAGTTATTCGGGGAAGCGGTTATCCCACAACGAATCTGACAGATGTTACAGTTTGTTTCGTAACTCCGACTACCCGGGCCACACTATCCAAACACAGTGCATTTAAAATTAATATCGTTCAACTTACCTGACGAGCATCAACATATTCATCAAACTTCTGAGGAACAAACAAAAATTTTTTATACCAACGCGAGTCACAAAATGAGTAAACTGAAACTCCTTTTCGGAACAAGTCGGGGCGAAAGCAATCAAAATCTAGCTGGGACCAATCGATCTTTCATATAAATGGGAAGTCTGGGATTCCGTGATGCAGTCATGCCGTGGCCTTGTCCAGCTAAAATTCAAGCTTTGATTATCGCCCTTGACATGCAATGCAAATCAATTTTCCGTCGCCCGGGTGGGTCTACCCGTCCTGAAACGGGTCGGCGCGCTAGTTAAACATGTTTGCCTATCCGCTGTCATCACATCGTCCGTTCAGTGCAACAAGGCGCCATCTGCGATGCTTTTGAACTCAACGGACGACGTGTTCGCCTACACAACCACCGTCAAAGCCATACTTCTGGATTCTAAGAGAATTTTGTTGCAGCTCATCGAGTCGTGTACTGCCACCCACAGATGCAAATGAACCGCAGTCAGAACCCTATCTTGAACAATCGTCACTACAATACAATGTTTCAGCAAGCGTCTGCAATGTAGACGTGTAAATGGACAGCTACCAGCATCAGGAAGCCTCCAAGAATGGGATATACTGCTGAAAACGGAGTGACATAGTATCCGCAAAATGATGACTGTAATCGTTGAGAAGGCTTGCTTGGTGAGAATGCAATGCTTTTTGTAGATGCTGTGGCGGAAGGAATGAATTTTCACTACCTTACACAATATGGGTATATTCGTCCCAACTCCTGCACCACCATAGCCAATAATGTAGCCCCAATTTAGTATCAAATATATTTTCACAAAGCAGAACTGACTGTAGTTTTATTGATATATGAATTTAGTTGGGGTGACTATGTGTTACATGAAAGTGTCGGACGGAAGGTGTCAACTGTATTTTGAAATTTAATCTTCCACAAGTTTTATATATAAGCATATGTCATAGTAAATGGCGTGATGTGTTTTGGAGAACGAAACAGATGACAGGAATTTTATGGCCAAAACGCATGCATTTTTTAATTACTTCTTTGTTGATCATGACACGAAAATTCTTGAGTCATATGAAAATGTCAAACAGCATTTGATTTCTTATGTTTTTCCTTGCATTAATCAATATTGGATATCGTTTTGTAAAATGTTCCAAGCCAGCAAGAATTTGATACCAGTGTAAGAATAGTCCCCACGAAAGGGTAGATTACAAATCTCTCTTGTTTGAGACAGATGATGCAGGGACGTTGTAGAGATGACTCGGTACCATTTTGATGAGGATGATGATGATGATGATGATGATGATGATGATGATGATGATGGTGATGATGATGATGACGTTGCTGCTGTTTATGCATCGTCATCATCACCATCATCATGGATCATTTCTACAGTGTTCCTGTTCACACTATAACATTGAACGTCCATTTTGTAACTCAATTTCTGGTACAAAATGGTACAGGAAATGAAATCAAGTTGATAGAATCCATGGCAACATCTAGTATCCGTGTCGACTATCATATCTGCAAGACAGAGGCTTAAAAAGAGCATTCTGCCGTTGGTGTCAATTCTTGACACACAAACCAGAAATAATGAAAAGTTTTTTGAAAAATGGTGTATTTATAACTCAAACACAAATAAGGAACTTCCTGGTTCTGTTCTGTTCTGTTTCTAAGATTCCTAAAAACTGGCTGCAAAAGCTATTCGGAAATCAGAAAAGCCACGCTGTGTCTTTTTACTGGTTGAAAGTGGAGACTTGTGTTTTCTGTTCATTCAACTCAGGATAGACTCCAGATTCTTTTGCCGGAGTGAAATCCAAGGGGAGATCACTCTTGTTTTCTCTTTAAGGTTCCGCTCCACAGTTTCGCACTATTGCACAGTGGTGAAATTCTAAACATAGGGCATATGTTGAAACTAACATGTAAAATAGAGATATATTTTCAGTATCAGATATATGATTGCATTAGGTTTTTTGTTGGGCAAGAGAATTTGAAGTTTTGGGCCCAAAATTGGAGTCTGATACATAGGGGTATGGACTTCAGTGAGAAGTAACATCCAAGAAACAAGAAGAGCTGTTCTGAAAGTAAAGATTCTAACAGGTACCTACATCTTTCAAACAAGTCACATCTGTTCAAGAAACAATGGATTGCTTCCTAACTCAATTTGCTTGCTTTGTGAAACTACCGAAGAAACAATAGGTACAAGAAATCAGATCTTCAGCCTTAATGAAATTGAAAAATATCATCTCAAAAGAAGCTTTTGAAATCATAACTTCTAACTCTTCTCTACTAACCCAACTAATAATAGACTGTTCTTCTGATTTAGTTTCAACAATCCTTCTACCAACTCTAGCACTTTTACATAAAATTGAACATTGGAGTAGGGAATATATAGAAAAACTTCACCAGCTTAGATCAGTGTTACTGATAGTTGATCACGGCAGAAGAAATTCCATGATTAAATAAATCAATCCAATCAACAAATTAAAACTCAAATACTTTATTTCTGATTGTTTCAAATCAGAGATCCAATCAGTGTATATATTCAATTATTAGTCTGTGTGAACACACAGACTATTGTTTTTGTACGGTTTCTTTTTCTTTCTTCTTCTTCTTCTTCTTCTTCTTCTTCTATGTTCTATGCACTTCCTTGTCCTCACGATAACTCGAAAACGAATTGTCCTATCTCGCTGATTTTTGGCATACTGGTAGACATTCATAACTTCTCGGCCACCTATGTTTTTCAGGTCGCTAGAACCATTGAGTATGGCCCAGTAGGCCACAGGGTTTTCACAGCCTCCAATTTCCTGATACAGTAAATTCTCCCCCAAGCAATACGATGTTATGTTCACACTGGAGACTATGTAAATACCAGTGGAGTAAGCTGTCAAAATGAAATCTGACCTTGTCATCATAATGGGATGTAAGTTCCTGAAACTAAGTTGAGAGAAACCCTTTGCCTGGCAAGGAAATAAATTGTAAATTATTCAGTTCACTGCTTTTAACCCTCTCCAGACTTCTATGTGGATTGCACATATTTTATTTCAGGCAGAATAAAGTAAACCCTTTCCATAAAACTGCACTGAATAATTGTTGAAACCTATCTTATTCAGTTCAATGATTTTAACCCTCTCAAGACTTCAATGTGGATTGCACAGATTTTATTTCATAAAACTGCACTGAATAATTGTTGAAACCTATCACAAAACTGTCAGGGTGCCGGTAACAATGCAATACTGACATGGAATAGTCATGGAATATTTTATTTCAGGCAGAATAAAGTTATCCCTATCCATAAAACTGCGCTGAATAATTGTTGAAACCTATCAATACTGACATGGTCGACTGTACTGTTAACTGTGTTAGTGCTATGACTGTTTAAAACTCATTTTGTTAGAGGAGTTCTACAGTCTTTCACTGTGCTCGGTTCGGTCTCACCGAGAGAAACCCTTTGTCATGCAAGGAAATAAATTATAAATTATTCAGTTCAATGCTTTTAACCCTCTCAAGACTTCAGTGTGGATAGCAAATATCTTATTTCAGGCAGAATAAAGTTAACCCTTTCCATAAAACTGCACTGAATAATTGTAAAATTTGTTGAAACCTGTCTTATTCAGTTCAATGTTTTTAACCCTCTCAAGACTTCAATGTGGATTGCACATATTTTATTTCAGGCAGAATAAAGTTAACCCTTTCCATAAAACTATGAAACCTAATGAAACCTATCTCATTCAGTTCAATGCTTTTAACCCTTCCAAGACTTCAATGTGGATTGCACATATTTTATTTCAGGCAGAATAAAGTTAACCCTTTCCATAAAACTGCAGTGAATAATTGTTGAAACCTATCACAAAACTGTCAGGGTGCCGGTAACAATCCAATGCTGACATGGTCTACTGCACTGTTAACTGTGTTAGTGCTGTGACTGTTTAAAACTCATTTGTTAGAGGAGTTCTATAGTCTTTCACTGCGCTCGGCTCGGTCTCACCAAGAGTGCAGAAACCTTTGGTGCCAAAGTGCCATTAAGAGAATGTCTCTGATTTGTGCCGTTCCATCTCTCCGGAGTGCAAAAGCAGGTACTGTCAGCTGAGAAACTTAATGTTTTTCGCTTTATTTTCTTGACATTTAATTCTACGTGGAATGGGACACCTTCCGAAGTAAGGGATTCTTAACCCTTTAGCCAACATAACGGCGAAAACCGGTCAACATTATTCACAGAAATGTCTATTCAGTTTTAATTACCTTTTCATTTTTGCTTGAAAAACATAGCTTATGACCCTTTATTGGATTGAGCTCATTTTTTTTAAAGGATTATTTATTTATTGGTGTTCAATGTCACATATTTCTGAACAGTGGCTAATCATGACCATGACAGTTTTTCGGGTGGAGGAAGTCGGAGTTCCCGGGAAGAACCACCTGAAAACAACTAACAACTGTCAAATCCCCCACATACTAATTCCACACAAGCAGGGTTAGCATTGGTTGAAGATGGGAGCACCATCGATGTGCAGTACGCTTTAGTACACAGCGCCACCATGCATCCGCGTTGGCAATGGGGTGAAGTGTATTGCCCAAGGACAGAGTGAGGACCTCTCGCTTTGCATGCCTGCACCCCAGCCAACTGAGCCATTGCGCCCCCATTTAAAGGATTAAAATGGAGTATTTAAAGGGAATATTTTAACCCTCTGAAGATCTTAATATGGGGGCATTATTCAGAAAGACTGGGAAATGCATTTTATTACACCTTAATGCATTTCTAAAGTTTATGAATGTATTTCATCACTCAAATTCGTGGGCAGAGCCAAAAATGTCCATTTCTGATTCGTGTATCAAACCCTTTGAATGCTGGTTACATATATGCCATTTCTGGTTTCTTATAAAAATGTTCTGATTCCTGTATGAATATCTGTAAATACTGCTAACGAAAACCCATTTCTAATTTGTTCAAAAATATTTTACTCCCGAACAAAAATAAGCCTCCATGAATTCTCTTTCTTTATAGTTTATTCCTGATACTTTAACCTTTTTCACGCAGACTTGAATTTACTGGTGGCAGTAAATTCTGTTTCTCTCGTATCAATTTTAACTTTTTACTCAGGAATACTGAGGTGCTGCCAAAGACTATTATTACCACTTCAGAGGGCGTTCCCTGTAGGTTATCGCGAGTTTATTGATACGGTGGAATATCATAACGCACGGTAGTGAATTGCATCGGGCCGTTATGAAATTTTGTTGTGATTTTTCGGCCCGCCACTTGCTTCCGGTTTTTAAATTACAACACTGTCAGTAATGTTGACAATGGCAGTACTGAACCCACTGCTACCAATTCTATTAATAGTCGCTCCGAACCCGATGCCAGTTCTGTTGGGCGTTATGGTTCATTAACGGCCCACCATAAATGATTAACAGCCCACTGGCCTTATAACGCCCCTCGACTTCGTCTCGGGCCGTTATAACACCCTGGGGCTGTTAATCATTTATGGTGGGCCGTTAATGAACCATAACGCCCTCCTGAAGTCATGTTATTGTTATATGAACGACAAGGACAATAAACGACAGGAATCTTAGAAACAGAACAGAACAGAACCAGGAAGTTCCTTATTTGTGTTTGAGTTACAAATACACCATTTTTCAAAAAAAACTTTTCATTATTTCTGGTTTGTGTGCAATTGTTAGTAGTAGTTAACATTTATCAAGTGATATCTCAGCACAACTGGATGGAAATAAGTGGAAATTTGGAGAAATTTATTGATGTAGCCTAATTTCGCACTTGTTTTGAGTTTTTGTCAAGATTTCGAAAACATTAAGGGCCTATATAAGTAATGGAATTTTGTTTATTTTGAAATTCTCACCTCCCGTATTCCTTAAATTCAGATTAAATATACACACATTATACAGCAAAATGAAGGCTGGGATGTATAGAACACGAAACACATATGTAATCAACTCATAGAGTCAACTGTAGGCACCACTGGTTCCTGGAAGTCTGCTACCGTATTCGCACCAGAACTGATAATAAAATAATATTTCATCAGAACAACTTGTGGCCAAATGTGCTTCATATATCCAAGAAAAAAGCTAGGCATTCAAAACACTTTCGAATACAGCGATAGGTCTGCATTTTGGAAAAGGACAACACTGTCTGCATTTTTTATTGAAGATGGTTTCCATGCTCGACAGACATGCGCAAGTCACTCGTTACCACGAATTTCCATCAAAAAACAAAATCGTAATTCTAAGAAATTTCAACAGGTATCATGATACCTTGCATTGAATATGGCAACTGTGCAATCTCTATCTAATAACAGTACACTGTATGAAGGCGATCTTTTTCATTATTTGATTTTAGACGGCGTTGTTATTACATGCTTTTTCTGTCCGATGACGTCTACCGGAAATCGAAAGTATACTCATACGTAAACAAAAGCAAAGGCTTTGGAATTTTCCCCAATGCAGCTCTGTCGCCGTGTTTTGAAGAATTTTTATCCCCTAGCTTTCTTCTTGGATATGTAAAGCACATTTGGCCACAAGTTGTTTTCGTGAAATATTATTAAATTATCAGTTCTGGTGCGAATACGGCAGCAGACTTCCAGGAACCAGTGGTGCCTACAGTCGACTCTATGAGTTGATTACACATGTGTTTCGTGTTCTATACATCCCAACCTTCATTTTGATGTACATTTTGTGTATATTTAATTTGAATTGAAGGAATATCAGAGGTGAGAATTTTCAAAATAAACAAAATTTCATTACTTATATAGGCCCTTAAGGTAGATCACTGCCTTTCCTAAACACCAAGTCTTGTATTCATGGCAAATATATGCAGTTATGGACAGCCCGGTTGTTATTGTTGACCAGAGATTTGCAGTCATGGTGTCTACTTTCTCATTTTGTCATTGGTGTCATGTCTGTGTGCCATCCGTCCATCAAGTAGTGACAACACAAGTTTTTGCATTTTTTCCAGAAAACTAACCAATGTACGTATTTTAGGAAAGCTCTAGCACTGTTAAAACTACAACCAACATTTTTGGGGGGAACTGGAAAAAAGAAAAAAAAAATTCCATGTTTTTGGGTCGGGACGGCAGCTTTTTTTGTCTGTCAAAATCACTAAGTCCACACATGGAAGTCATGCAGTTACTCTTTGCTCAAAATTTCATACTTTGAGATGTGTCAAGTGTGGTAACAGTTGTTATTATCACTTTACAGGGCACTCCTTGGCGAATATTTTCATTTTCTGGGGTTGCACAAAAGTCATATTGTCCAGGATGTACTGGGCTGCGGGCCAATATTGAAAAAGTTGACTCAATATGGCCCGCGGGCCATTTCCAGCACCGGTAACATGATGCACATCTTTTATCATGTGACGTAATGTTTCAATTCAATTCAATTCCCAATTTCCTCTGCTTCCGGCTGCCGCGATTTGTTTCGAAAAATGTGCAATTTTCTTCATTCCTTTTCATCGCATAGCTACATGTTTAGGTGAAACCCCTTCCAAATGGGACACGTATGGGATCTTACTATCGATATTTGGTAAGTAATAGTTAGTCACTGTGTCTGAAATATGTTGTTAGCACATTGTTTAGCTTCGTCATTCGGTTGCCTTTCTAGATTTCGCTGTAATTTATTTGAAAGTTCGAGAGGTCAACTCACTCATCACGTGACCGCATTTGTCTATAAATATCACCGGCAACTGTTGATAAACAGACGACACATGCGATTTCTTAAAATCTGAAAACCAAAAGTATTACCGGTATAATGTCACAATCAAGTGAGTTAAGTGAAGCTGATTTGCAAAATTTGGACAGTGACTAGTATTATTGTTGAACTTCATGAGCTTCATTTTTGTTCACCTCTGATGAATCATATATAAATGATTGATGATCTGATGTTTTCTCCCTCTTATCCATATATAACCTCACGGTAGTGATAATAATAAAAATAACATGATTTCTTTTCGAGCGTTATGGTTCATTATCGGCCCTACCGGAATGATCAACAGCCCACGGGCTATTATCGGCCCGAGACTCCGTCTCGGGCCGATAATAGACCCTTGGGCTGTTGATCATTCCGGTAGGGCCGATAATGAACCATAACGCCCTCAAAAATCATGTTATTGTATAAATATTGCAATATATATTACCTGTATTAGAGAAGTATCTTCAGATCACCTGCCTGATATTCCTTCATCAGCTGGTATGTGTATATAGCGATGTCCCCTGAGTATTTTATATTGTACCAGTCTGGATATCCTGGAACCTGAAGTAAATGAGAATTATACAATAACGTGATTTTCGAGGGCGTTACGCTCCATTATCGGACCGCCATTAGTGATTAGCAGCCTGGCAGTCCCTTAGAGGCCCGAGGCGATAGCCGAGGGCCGCTAATGACTGTAGGGCTGCTAATCATTAATGGAGGTCCGATACTGGAGCGATACGCCCGAGAAAATCACGTTATTATTATTATTATCAAGTACTTATGAAAGACGACCCAAATATGTATTCCAATTTGCCAATCACTAATATCAGATTTTACCTCGGCGTAAAATTTGCGAAGAATTTCGTTGAGTTCATCCGCACTTATCGTAGAAAAGTCACAAACTTTTTCATGCCTCTCGAGCCACTTCGTAAATTTTGGAATGCCATAAGCTGTCGACCTCTTGGTGTTAATCGGCCTAGCATCCGCTTCCATTTGCTCTAAAACGCTCTCATCCATTTCTGATGATTGAGACATTTTATTTTGCTTTTAATTTACTGGATAGAAATCTATTTTTACGTCGTCTGCAATCAAAACAAATCAACCGGATGTTGAGTAAATGACGTCATGTAAGACGCTGGGCGATAATGGCCATTATCCGCCCCAGTTTTTCGTACCCACGAGCGGGTATGTTCCCTTATCGTCTATGTAAATTAATATTAATGTGTAGGTAACGCCCGGTAAATTGATAATAATATAGAGTAACATATATCTCAAAAGCATTATGCAAACTGTTTTACCATTGAAACAGGGTGGTTGTGAGGCTTGTGTCTGAAAATATACCATTATTTTCACTCACGAGGATATGGTTTATGTTCTGAATCAAATACAACACAACCATGTGTCAAAACTTTCAATGATAATGAACAAAATTTGAGATGAAAAAATGGGTTTATTAATATATTTAGCTAATAGTGTTCGAAAATGCTCTGATAACACAACAATATAAATATGAGTTCATATGGAATTGTTGTTCGGCAGGCAGATATTTGAAAGTTTGCAAAATCTATAATAGTTTGACTTCAGATAAATAACTGACAGAAAAGACACCAAACTGTACTTTTTCATCTGACATACTGAAGTTGAACCCTCACACCACACATGCACACACACAATCTGATGTGTTAACAACACAAATTATGCTACTCTTTTGTATATATATATATATATGCACCATAACTAAAGGGACTGCACTATTTTCCACAACATGAAATATATTCACAGTATTTGTTAGCAGTACATCAAGTAGGTTAAGGTATTACATCAGCATTAGTCAAAAAGCAGAGTTATTTATGTACATCAGTTGTTTTTGTACATCAAGTAGGTTAAGGTATTACATCAGCATTAGTCAATAAGCAGATTTATTTATGTACATCAGTTGTTGATGAGCATGATTAGCTGTTTTTATTGCTCAGTGGCCAAGATAAAGTTAGTCCCCCCCCCCCCCAAAAAAAAAATTTACTCACAGTGAGTTTAAACATGCCCCCCTCCCCCCCTCCGATGTTTATCTGGTTATATACCATAATAACCCTGTTTTACAGAGACAATGCCGTCTCACCTTATCCCCTACGATACCCCCTTCCATGAAAATTCTCTACAGCTGAAGGTCGGCTGCTACCACTATTTTCCATCACCCACAAATCACTGATAAAAACCTTTGAGATTCTGAAAAATCTTATTTTTTTGGTTGGTACTCATTGACTTTTAGTTGGTAATTAGCACTTTTGGACAGTTATGGACTGTTTTGGTCGGTAATCAGTATGACCCCCTTGTATTAGTTTTTTGTGTGGTGAGTTGATCCATGGCGACATGGCCCGTGGCGACCTGACCCAGTGGCGAGTTGACCGAGTGACGAGTTGACTCGGTGACAAGTCAACCCGTTCCCCTTGCAAACATGCATGATTAGTTTTTGTCACAACCTCTACCAGGGGCGTAGCTATAGGCGGACTGGGGACAAGCCCCCAAAAGTTTGTTGCCCCCCCCCCCCCCCCCCAAAAATGGTTGACTTGAACAATGAGGGAGAATTTTGGCTGATCGGCGTGCCTGTAAATGCTCTCAGGTGCTAACAAAATGCTTGAAAATCGCTCCTAGAGTGCTGAAATATGAAATATTTTCCGGGGAGGGGGGGGGGGGTGCAGACCCCCCCCCCCCCCCCCCCATCTACGGGAGGGTACACCCCCTCCCGTACCCATCCCCTCCTCAGGCCTTCAGGAGATGCCTTCGGCATCTCAACCCAGGAATCCCCATGTAAAGCTCATTTCATCCTAGCAGAATGTCTCAAACAACCAGTTGGGCCGTTCCGTCATCTCTGCGTACATCTTAACATAATGCTAAAATAGTATCATTCTTTCTTTCTTTCTTCATATAATTGCTGCCTTCAACAGGTTGATGATTATGCAATGAATTCAGGGGGCTGTGGGATGAATCTCTTCAGCTCCCCTCTAGGCTACCACAGATAGATCTTTAGCATGCACAGGGTGTGTCTCTCCCTGCACAGAGGTCAGCCATTTTACGTCCCCACTCGATAGGACGGTACACTGTGGCAGCATCAACCCCGAAATTGATGCTGACAGAGGGTGTTTGGTCAATACGGAACCTCGCCCCGACCGTGGATTAAATACACGAACATGGGTTACACACTTAAATTTGCAGGACTTATCTCCAGGTTGCGCAAATTTTTAACTCTGGTAGGCTTGTGGTAAACTGCTACCTTTCAGCTAGAAATGTGGGGCCGAATCTTCCAGGGCAGCATCGTTTTGGGGCAGATTCTACCTGGGGTCGAATCGCCATGTATCCCACTGTGGCAGGGTAGTTGCTTTTGATGAGCCATAACACCATGAAATTGAAAACCAAAATGGAAATAAATATATTCACCACGTAGGGAATGGAATTATCTATCACATCGCTCGTGTGTTATTGGGAGTTATTGAAGTTGACGTTTTCCATGCACGAAAATAGGCTATGTTTCGTTGATCAATACAAATATAAAAATCACAAACCTTGAAATATGACCCAATAAAAAATAAACGATGTTTAAAATATATTGTTAGTTATTTGTTTTCAAGGTATTCATCGTCTAAGTGTTTGCGTAATCACAATGGGAATCGATGGGATCATTTGTTTATCTCAAAATGGTGGCCCCCATGACGCGATTCCAACAAAAAATTATTCATTTATCGGCGACAGAATATCAACTTAAAGTCACTTAAATTTGTATTAAGCACTTTCTGTGAGTTTATATACATGTTATTCCTCAAACTTTTGTTTAGGTTTTCCGTACTTTGTTGAATTTTGGTCTATTTACTGCTCATAAACTTACACGTTTTGCACTATGACAGATATCGTAACCGGAAGTGGCCAACCGTTGTTGTCGCTACATCAAGCTGTTTACGCTTTCATATCTAGAGAGCACCCCCCCCCCCCCCCCCCCCCACAAGCTATGGTTATCACTCTGCTTATTGTTTTACATTTTGATTGTATTTAACAGTGCTATTGGCAGGACCTGGTTAGTCAATGTGGCTGGTGGTAATAACAAAAAATGCTCTCTGAAGTGGCTCAGAGAAATGTGTGGGCTGATATGGTGTGGTGTGGTTGTGAACATCAGACAAAAACTGGCTGCAAAAGCTATTCGGCAATCAGACAACCCATGCTGTATCTTTTTACAGATTGAAAGTAGAGACTTGTGGTTTTTGTTCATTCAACTCAGGATAGACTCCAGATTCTTTTTCCTGAGTGAAATCCAAGGGGAGATCACTCTTGTTTTCTCTTTAAGGTTCTACTCCACAGTTTCGCACTATTGCACAGTGGTGAAATTCTAAACATAGGGCATATGGATGTCGGGTCGTTTTGCCCCAAATCCCGTTCGCCCCCATACCAGTTCTCCCTGGGTCGTTTCGCCCCGGGTTGTTTTCGCCCCAATTTTGAGAGTGGGTTGTTTCGCCCCACTTTTTTCCTGGGGTATAGGGTGGGTTTGATAAAGAAAAAAAAAACAGAACTAGCGGTTGAAAAGATGATTCAGTTTATTTTTATATAAAATTTTATACAACACATCCAGTTTACAGTTGACTGATAGAAAATGCATTTGCTGTAATACAATGATCCTAAAATATAATCTGTCGAATCCACCAGATTTGCAACTTCGTTGTTTATCTGCTAATCTTCAGGCAAGTATAATCTGCCACATTGTTATTGGTCTGCTATTCTTCGGGCAAGTATAATCTGCCACTTTGTTATTTCTCTGCTATTCTTCTGCCACTGTGCTGTTACTCTGCTAATCCCCGGGCAAGTATAATCTGTAAATTTTATTAAAATGAAAGCAAAAAATGCCTTGCCTTCACACCATAGGAGAAAATGTATTGAAATCGCAAATGTTTTTCGCCAAGGGATATTTGAAGAGGAATGGGGAAACGTACTAACGTAGGTTCAGATTTTAATACATTTTATGTTGATCAGGTTCTGAATAACGAAAATACACATGAGTTCAGGAAAATGCATCACAATTAATAACATATATACATACATATTTACGCTTGTGAATAAAAAAGGCAATCAGCCACACAATCAATCTCAAATAAACACCAACTGGTATGTGATTACTGTAAAAACAAACATCTTGACTGTTAACAAAAAAAACAATTCATCAAAGATGTTTTTGAAGAACCGATATTCAGTTTGAGTAATTCGTGTCAACTCGGTCCCTGTAGATTTGTTTTTTATTTAATTATTGTATCGTCTGCCTTCAAGATGTTAGCATGTTGTGTTTATGTGCTCCCTGTTATTCCATGGGTTTTCTATGAAAGGATTTACGTTTTTGATTCTTGGACTTTTTAAAAGGATGATTAAGGCGAGTTGACCTGGAACCTAATCGGCCACCTCTCTTACTCCCCGTTTCATTTGTTTGTTATCAAGGTGGATTTACAATAAGGTAAGACTACCCTTTGGGCTGAAAAATTACCATTGAAAATAAAAAAAAAAAAAAATTTTACGCAGGGTCGTTTCGCCCCAATTCTGGGGGCGAAACAACTTGGGGCGAAACGACCTGGGGCGAACGGGAAAAGGGGCGAAACGACCCGTGACCGGCATATGTTGAAACTAAGGCCATGTAAAATAGAGATATATTTTCAGTATCAGATATATGATTGCATTAGGTTTTTTGTTGGGCAAGAGAAGTTTTGGTCCCAAAGTTGGAGTCTGATACATAGGGGTAAATTAGCAGATGAATTATGGGAAACGGAGGCTTCGAAAAATTGGCTATTTTTTAAAATGTAATTTTTACACGGGTTTGTTACCAGACAGGTAACTAAAAAATGAGACGGAAACATATAAATTTTTTTTTGCATTTTAGAAACAGGGGAAGCTCTGTCCCAGGGGTGGGTATTGGTGGGGTTGGTGGGAAAATTCTGCTTTTGAGGCTGCTAGGTGGCTGAAAATGACTGGTTTCGGCATTTTTTCATGCAATTTTTCAGGTTGAAGTCTGGCCTTTGAGAATAAATTATTCCACCCACATTCAAATTGTTTATTTCTACTTAGTCAGATAGTGTTATATGTTTTTTGTGGATTTGGGAAATGTAATACATGTTATGAGTTAGATAACTACGCTACAGAATATTTGCATTTGAAGAGAGTGTATGGCATGTCATATTTGGAAATGCCAGGAAAACTGTGGAGCGGAACCAAATTTCAGTGAAAAAATCACGTAACTTCCAGTGTTGAATTGCCCATTCAATTGCAATTGGCCTATGCCCCTCTCAAACAAAATGCCAGATTCCTTCACTTTGGCAACTCAATTCGCCTCAAAGCTTTGCGTGACATACATGTATACATATCTACACTTCAGGGGTAACCAAGGCCTTCTCATCCGAGAACCGCGACAAATCAGCCGCCTGCCAAAGTGTTATTACTCTTATTACTCGAATTCTGTCCTTCTGGAGGTTTGTCAGTATTCTTAGCTGATGATCTCGTGATTTCAGATCGATCTCTCCTGATTTTGTTGCAACTTGTCTGCCAGTGATAACCTTAATTGAAAAAAAATGCACATATATGATATAACCGATAATATAACTGATAATTGTTGTTATATTGGGGCGATTGTATACAGATATGCATTGACACTATCTTGTAAAGTATCAAAACGAATAGAAACGCAGTTTTTGAATTATTCTGAATGTTAAGGTGTTGGAAATGTTGGGTCATACTAAATACCGAGCAGTAGAAAAATAAGGCATATTAGGCAAAATAAAGGGCATAATATGGTATATACAGGTTATTTAAATGTAAAATATCAATTTGGGGCAAGTTGGGGTAAAATTGGATGATTTATAAACGTTAGAGCATAACACCCCGTCAAAACCTTAAGCTTGTTATTTAGAAGGTTGAACACAGAAATCCAATTAACACGCTATCGCAGCTCGGTATTTAGTGTCTGTGCTGCAGACAATATAAATATAAAAATGGAGTCCTAACCATTTCGTGCCACTGATTTCTGATTTGGATACTGGGCGAGGCTATGGGCAAATTGGTGTTTCTTACCCTATACTGGAGGGCAGTACGCACTATGATGGAAATCATTTAAAAGAGCAGGTTAAGAACACATCCGATCCAGGGGTAGAGGTGGATGGTACTTCTGACTCTACAGTGGTGGTGAGTGAACATGGTGTTCAAGTCGATGAAATAAGTGAACCATCTGGTGATATACCCTCTGATGCTGACTCAGAGACAAATGATACATTAAGACTCGCAAAATATCACAATTTTAACGGATGTAGTGAGCTATTCTTTATTAGGGCCGGTCTTTTTGCACTGGGATGGAAGTTTCTAGACATATCTAGGTCCAAGAAAATGAAGGTAGTGTAACCAGTGCAAAAAAGCCCCCCCCCCCCCCCCCCCCCCCAAAAAAAAAAAAAAATGAGCAAAAACAATAAATCTGCCACAAAAAAAAAATTGCAGAACAAATAAACCTACAAAAAAAAAAAACGTAATGTCCACATGATGTTACAGAGGGTAACAGCCAAATTGCGTAGCGAAAACTTGCACCGCAGCGGTAGCAAAAGATATGCACCTCATAGCAGGAGATGTTCGAAACACACTGCTGACAGTACCAAAAAGGCATTGCTATGTCAAAAAAGACAAAGAAGCCAAAATCTGTACAGCAACTGTAGCAAAAATCTGCACCGCATAGCAAAAGAGAAGCAGAATAAAACTTCCAAAAAATAAAAATGCTTGCACACCAACTAGTAAAGCAATGCATTGAAAAGAAATCAGAATAAATCTGCCAAAAAGGCAAATAGAAAAAATGAATGAAAAAAAAACAAACTCTAAATCCGCCTGACTTGATTCTGTTAAGTCTGCCGTAGGGCTGTCACGATTTTTGAATTTAGGAATCGATTAATCGTCGCAAATAATCGATTATAATCGATTAATCGTACATAGATGACCCCTCCCCACATTTCCCTCTCTTTAAGTTGTTAAAATGAAGTTCAAGTCAGTTGACCTTCCTCAAGTAAACAACGAAGACGATCCTCTTTTAGGTACATTCAAAGGTTTGATGTTCTGAACTTTTGAACCGTCAGTGTAATAATCAAGACCGGTCGTCAGTTGCGAACTTCGCAAGTTCGCAACTGCCGACCGGTCTTGATTATTACACTGGCGGTTCAAAAGTTCAGAACATCAATGCTTTGAATGTTCCTAAAAGGCAAATGCTTCTAACGGCTTCTTGAGATTTAACGTCGACGTTCTTGACCCTTTACCTTAAGAAACAATAGTTTTTTTCATTTTTTTTTAATTATTAAACGTCTAAAACGGGGTAAAATTTACCGATTCTTCGACAACGAAAAATACTAATCGATTTCGGCATGATCGATCAGCAATCGACTAATCGAATAATCGTGGCAGCCCTAGTCTGCCGGTCCCCAAGTCTGGGCAAAGGATGAGGGGAGTTTATGATTTATTTGCGAAAAAAACTCCAAAAAACCCACGCACTAATCTACTAAATACCGAGAAGCAATTGTATGTTAATTGGATTTCTGTGCTCAACGTACTAAATACCAAGCTGAACTTTTCATCTGGCGCATTATGCTGTAATGTTTATAAATCATCCAATTTTACTCCAACTTGTCCCAAATTGATATTTTACATTTAAATGGCCCCTATATACCATATTATGCCCTTTATTTTGCCTAATATGCCTTATTTTTTGACTGCTCAGTATAGCTCGGTATTTAGTACAACCAGAAATGTTTGCTTGAAAAAAAGGTACATGGACGTTTTGCCCGCAAACCGAGTCATACCCTTACAATTTTACCCATTTCATCCGCCAGCGCACCGAATCGTCCGCTAGCAATTTTGCACAATTAGGCCGCTTGAAATTTTACCCACTTCGTTCTCCAAGGGTTTAAATATCATAAAAACATGGAAAATAAAATTAATGATATTTATTCAGTATCAAGCGAAATAATGATATTTATTCAGTACACAAGATAATAACATTAACAGCATAGCATAGCAAATATTTTTCAATGAATAAATGCAAAAATTATAAGATTATGTTATGGAACTTAATATAACAAGTTTTGATGCATTTCTTAATATAATTATAACAAGTTATAATTAATTCCTGTAATACATTTGCTAATAATTTTGCAATTATTCATTGTAAAGTGCCGATGAAGCTCTTCCATGAATAATTGCAAAATTATAAGATTATGTTGCGGAAGTTAATATAACGTGAATTTTGATGCGTTTCTTAATATAATTAATTCTTATAATACATTTGCTAATAATTTTGCAGTTATTCACTGTAAAGCACTGGTGGCGCCCTTCAATGAATAATTGCAAAATTATAAGATAATGTTGCGGAACTTAATATAATGTACATGTACTTTAAGAACTTATGCTGTAATAATATAATTATTATAGGCAGTCCATTAAAAAAAGGTAATTACAGCCACGTTAAACAGTGTCAGAATTAATTAGATGGCTGAGTAGTTTATTTGTTCTGACATTTCTGTTTTCAGAATTTTTGTATAAGTATATGAAATTTTAATGCAAGGAGGTACATTAAGATATATTACAATAGATAATATACAATAAAGTATACAATAAAATTATTATATAAATAAATAAAAAATGATTCAAAGTACAATACTTTGATACTTTCCCCCAGTGGACGAGTTTCGGACAAGTTGGGTAAAATTACAGCGGACAATTTGGGTAATATTGCAGCGGACGATTTGGTTAGTGGACGAAATGTGTGTAATTAAAAAAAGTGATACTGACAGTTTGCTTTTGGTCCCGTCAGAAATCAAAACAAAGTAATAATGTGTTAATTTTTGGTGTCATCTGTATTTCTGAACAGTACTTTGCAGTTTCGAACACCAAAAAGTGGAAAATAATAACCTTTTTGGATATTTACCACCATTGAAAATAGCATGTCATCTTTATTCGGGAACTGGAAGAAGATTCGGCCTGGGGAAAACTCGGCCCAGAGAAGATTTGTCCAAAAGAAAAGCAGTACACATCTGTTAGGATATTTCAGATATGCTACGATATTCGTTTTAACTCCTAAAAAATAATTCTTAGAAACAGTATTAATATATTGTTCGATATTTATTGAAAACAAATATTAATATACATGTATATCGTCAAGCAATTATCTCTGCAGTAAATTCACATTCGCTGTGTTCTGTAATAATTAACGTCTCTCATCTGTGAGAATGGTTTCCAGTCACTTCGGCCCCAAGTCCTTTCGGCCTCCAAGTCATTTCAGACCCTTGCTTCCAACTCTTGTGGATTCAGAAGCAAATAAAATAAAATTATTCAGGTCGCAAGGGATTTCAAATCCCACATCGTCCATGTGTACCTTCGGCATGCTGAAACTTTTTATTCATTTATTCAGCATGAAAGAAAATCTACTAGGCATGAAAGAATACCATGTATCATATGTATACCTGAATATCTATTTGAGGTATAAATGTTGAAAAACAATTAAATAGAAAAATGTTAAAATTCAAACGATATTTAAAAATATTTATAGAGGCTGAAATGACTTGGTATATTGGGGCTGAATTGACTTGAGGCCGTAATGACTGGGTGGGGCGGTAATGACTTGGGGCCATTTCTCAAGTACATAGTTTCATTATTAGTTTGTGATACTTGTTTTTGCTGTACAGTGGATTTTGTCATGATTAGTAACCATAAATCCTTAAAAAAAAACTAGAGAAAAAATGCATAGAACATCTTGAAAAAAAAATTCTGTGAAGATTTGACCTCTGAGTTGTTGAGCTTTGACAATGACTTGAGAGTCAGAGACCGAATATTCTCGGAAAAAGTATGACTCTTCATGAACCTCTTTTTTCAAACTAAATTGCCCATTACATATAAAACACCATAACTAAAGCAAAAACAATACTTTGGAATTCCTAAGTCTGAAATTCTATAAATTCCAAATAAATTTACACAAATTATATAGCAAAATGAAGGATGTGGTGTATAGATCCCCAAAAGTATGTGTGCACCTCACGCACTGATACACGGTCGACATAGGACATCAGCGGTTCATGAAAGTGTGCTATCGGTACCATATTTGTACCATAACTGATAATAATAAAATAATTTCATAAGAACAACAAACACAGGAATTCAAAATGCCAGTGCTGTCCCATTGTCCTTGAAAGGGGGGAGTCTTTTACAAATAGTTTTTTTGTGATACTCTGGACACTCCCCATTTTTCGCTCAACTTTGACATAGTCAAATTTGAGGTTATGCCTTGGCCCGTCATCCGTCGGCCCATCTGTCTGGTGTCATCAATTCAATATGGCTTGGGCTAGCGGTAGTATTTAAGAACCGATCTTTACAAAACTTCTTGGGTACATTTGTTAACACTGTGGGACGAGAACAAGTGTTTTTGGGTGTGGTCTAGAATTCAAGATGGCCACCAGCATCCATTTTGTACTGAAATTAGTACAATCAGTTTTTTGTACTGAACGTCTGTATGAAAGTTCTGATTTGAATAAATTTTTGTATGAATATTTAGTAACATGGAATACATCACATATAATACAGGTTTTTTTCTCGTGCTGAAATTATGCAATTTAGATGAACTTTGATTTATTCAGTGCTACTTGTACACATTAAGTGCATGTCAATACGACTTGGGCTAGGGGCTGTATTTATGAACTGATCTCCACGGAACATCTTGGGTACCTTTGTTATCACCTTGGGATGAGAACGAGTGTTTTGGGGTGTGTCCAAAATTTAAGATGGTTGCCGGTGGCCATTTTGTACCGAAATTAGGCACAATCACTTTTTTGTACAGAACTTCTATATGGCTTGGGCTAGAGGCCATATTTATGAACTGATCTTTACAAAACTTCTTGAGTACCTTTGTTATCACTGTGGGGCAAGAATGAGTGTTTTTGTGTGGAGTCCGAAATTCAAGATGGTCACCGGCAGCTATTTTGTACAGAAATTAGTGCAATCAGATTTTGTGCAGAACTTCTGTATGAAAGTTCTGATTTGAATAAATTTTTGCATGAATGTTCAGTAACATGGAATACATTACACATAATATAGGTTTTCTTCTCGTGCAGAAATTATGCAGATTAGATGAACTTTGATTTATTCAGCGCTACTTATACACAGTATGTGTACATGTCAATATGGCTTGGGCTAGATGCTGTTTTTATGAAACAATCTTCACGAAACTTCTTGGGTACCTTTGTTATCACCTTGGGACGAGAACAAGACTTTTGGGGTGAGGTCTGAAATTCAAGATGGCTGCCAGTGGCCATTTTATACCAAAATTAGGTCCAATCAGTTTTTTTGTACAGAACTTCTAGGACTACATTTGTTATCATCATGAGATGGTAACAATTGCTTTTGGGCTCGGCTGTGTTAATATTTGGTGTTGTTTGGGGAGCGTCAACATTATTAGCACAACCCAGTTTTCTGTTTCCAATGAGAAAAATAAAACCTCACCTGTGGGAACCCTATGAGCTAAAGATAAAAAAATTCAAATACCTGTATTTTAAGAAGGACTGGACAAATATTTATTAATTAGTAGGAATCAACCATAGAAGGGTTCGAATCAAACAGACCAAAACAATTGCTAACATTTGGCTTATGATGCACCATACAAGGATCCCCATTGTAACATTAACCCCATAGAGATTTCTTTTCTAGTTTAACATCTAACTGTCACCCACCTTCACAATTCTTTACCCGTACATGTGTTACAGGCTATGGTCAGTATTTATGTAAGACCTTTACAATACTTTACATGTATCTTTGTTATCAGGTCATTACCTAGATGTGTGTCATTGCTATGTCACATACTATACATGTACATGACTTACACATGTTGAGCTACAGTGTCATTGACACTTTCATTTAATAGAAAATCAATATTGTAATGCTAGAAAAATTCAGAAAATGACTCAATACAGAGTTATAACCTTTAATTCGTTAATTTTTGCCTGTGTTCAGATTGTTTACACAATAACTTGGAACAAATAACAGTAGATTTGATTCAGTATTGGTATGTGAGACTTTCTTAATGTCTTGAATGAGTTAAAATAAACTGGTATGTTTTGGCTATACTGAGCAGAGTTATGACCCTTAATTTGTAGAATTTTTCCTGTTTTCACATTGGTAGTATGATGATGTCAAATATCAGTGGATTTTGTCAACGTTTGGTATGTGAGACTTTCTTAACAGCATCTTAGAAAACTGGTACTGCTTGGCCATACTGAACAAACTTATAGCCCTTAGTTAGTTAATGTTTTCCTGTTTTCAGCTCATTCAAACTGTGAACTGCACACTTATCAAAAGATTTGGTCAATATTTGCTATGTGAGACTTTCATAATAATGTCTTGAAGGAGTTCGAAAATTGGTACAGTTCAGACAAACTGAGTGGTGTTATGGCCCTTAATTAGTTAATTTTTGCCTGTTGTCAGCTCTTTAGCACGACATCCTGAACAAGTATCTATATATTTGGTCAGTAATTGGTATGTAAGACTGCAGCAATGTCCCGAAGGAGTTCGGAAACTGGTCAGGTACTCTGACATACTTGCCCTCAGATAGCTAATTATACCCCCAGTTTTTTTCAAAAAGTGGGGTATACTGGATTGCACCTATCCGTGAGTCAGTGTGTCTGTCCATGCATCTGTGCGTATGTTTGTCCATCCTCACTCAGATGTCGGCCTGCATTATAACTTGAACATTACTGTTCAGATTTCATTGAAATTTCATACACATGTTCACTATCATACATGTAAGATCGTTAAGGATGAACAGCCATTTTGCTGTTAAAAATATTTTTTCTGTGCATTATGGCCCTTTGAATAAACAAAAATAGCCTATTTTTGTCTGTTCGCCTCGTATATCGGGTTTGGATTATCGGATCTCAATCATATTTATTACTTTTCACTTTTCAGACTTGTCCCACTTTTTAACTTTGAAAATTTTCTGTTTGTCTCATAAAATACCAGTTTTTGTCTGTTTGCCTCGTATTTCAGGTTTGGGTTATCAGATTTCAATAAAATTTGGAATGAAGATTGTTTATGGGAAAGGCTTTCAAATAAGTCACGTCCCTGTAGTAACACCAAGAAAATTCATTCAAATTACCTCCCCACATGTGGCATTATGTCTTTGTTCTCTTTGATGGTCCAGTCATCATTGTTTCTGGCGTTTACAGTTACTACTGGGTTGGGGGGGGGGGGGGGAATTAATGTTACTGCAAAGAAAGACAATAATTTCACATCTCACATGTAGATGATCTGATTGACACAAACTATTGTTATCAAGTGCACGTTGATCTCGCAATTTTTGCCGAATTGGATTTCTGTCCGCTGTAAAACAAAGATGATAAACCCCTTGTGTATGCGTAGTGTTGAAAATATGTCCATCTTAGTATTTTGAGAGAGGTTGGGGGGGGGGGGGGAGTGGGGTGCATATGCCATGCTTAGCATGTTGTTCTTAATATTACAAACATGACCCTGTAGAGTTACTCTGGTGTTTTGAGTTCTAAAATGGGTTTGTGAACACTTCAAAGATTATACACCAAAAAAATTTTGCCCTGAGATTTGTTGCAGGGTCCATTGGGTGAGAGATTTTGTCTGTCATCTGACCCAGCCTTATCCTTGACACTGGTATTTCAGCACCTCTGGTACAATCTCTTGTATTTGAAGTCTATCCATATGTCCGTCTGTATATATGTCCATCTGCACTCTGATGTCTGTTTGTATTATAACTTGAACATTACTTCTCAGATTTCAGTGAAACTTGGGATAAAAGTTGTTTTTGGGGAAAGGCTTTCAAATGAGTCATTCTCCAGTAATAAAATGAAGAAAATACCTGCAAACCGCCTTCCCAATTGTGGCATTATAGGAACCCCAGCGGGCCGTAGGCCTGCAAAGGGTTGCACATACCCAATCAGATAAATGTGTTCCAAAACAGAATTCTCTAATAACGTCAAGCGATATTTTGAATTGGACAGTAAATTTCAAGGGAAAAACCATGTGACTTCTGGTCCACAAGTGCCGATACAATTGCAATCGGCTTATCCCCTTCTAGGAAACTTTCAAGCAATCAAACAAAATGTCAAATGCATTTGTTTTTTGTTGCAACCCAACTTGCATCTCAGCTTTGTGTGATATTTATATGTCTACACATCACTTGTATTCTGTCCTTTCAGAGGTTTTTCAATATGCTCAGCAAATAATCTTGTTATTTCAGATCGAACAGGTTTTGTTGTAACTTGTTCTATTCGCCAATTACATGATGTACTTCATCAAAAAAACACAGATATAACCGGCGATCTTGTTGATTATATTGGTGTGATTTCATAAAGATATGCATGGACACATAGCAATTTAAGTTCAAGAATCAAAACGAAATGCAGTTTTTTAATTATGCTAATTTTAAGGTGTAATAAATAATAATGAAACGTTTATTTGAAAATAGGGGATATGTTGCTGATAAGTTGCTCCTGGGCCATTTCGCCCCAATTCCCATTCTCCCCTCGAGTCGTTTCGATTAAATCCTCACTTGCCATGGGTCATTTCGCCCCACAGACAGAGGGGGTGGTTTCGCCCCTAAATTTAAATTTTATTTTGGTAATGCAATGTAATTGTTTCCTTTAGTACTTTAGTATTTTTTTCCCCAGTAGAATTTACCGAAGTTAACAATTTCCATTGAAATTTTCACAAAATTGAAAATTTTTACCGTATCTACATTGACCGATTTGGGCAAGAAACTGTGCCCGCCATTGCCCATGTGCGGGCATAGTGGCATTGTGTGCTAAGGAGTACAGTACATAGGGGGTGCACTTGTATCCAACCATTGCTAACCCTGCTTGTGTGGAGTTGGTATGTTGGGGCCTGGCATTTGCTCGGTGGTTCTCTCCTGGGACTTCAACTTCCTCCACCCATAAAACTGTCCAACATGAGGTGACCCTAACTGTTAAAAATGCTGCTAAACCCCAATAATTAAATAAATAAATTCACGTTCCATGTGTTCTATAATATACAGTAGAATCCTCTTAATTGAATATTCATTTTGCCAGTGAAAATTATTCAATTAACAGGAGTATACAGTTAACAGGGATTTGGTCAGTTTCCTATGTTCTGGAGGTAAACGGAGCATTTATTCTATTATAGCTTGTTTGACAGAGCTCATAGAGCTCTGTCAAACAAGCTATAATAGAATAAATGCCTGTATTGGATGTATGAGGCCAAAAAGGTTGATAAAGAAGAGGAATTTGGTGCGTGTCACAGCAATTTTTTCGACATATTACAAAAATTTATATACAATTAACAGGAGTTTATTCTACAACCCATATGCAATTAACAGATCAAATTTGTACTGAAAGTATGGTAAATGGTTTTGTGTTTGAAAATTATATTCAATTAACAGGGATATACAATTAAGAAATATCCAATTAAGTGGGCTCCACTGTACTGTCATCAGTGAGAATTGCATCCAAACTGTCCTCCAGCAATTTGACCCTAACTAGCTGCTAATTTAACCCAAATCATCCTATGGCAATTTGATCCAAACCAAACCACCCCCTAGAAAAGGGTCCTACTAAACACCGAGGTATACCGAGAGATACTGAGGTGAAAAGAAAAAAAGTAAGTCGGGGTTGGTTAAAAAGGTTTAAATATAATTGCAGACATTTAATTGATTCCTTCGAAGCAATCTACGTGATATTACTTGATTTATTCGAGTAAGTACAAGATATATACATGTAGACCGAGTTGTTACCAAAAACTACCCCTTGGTATATAGTAGGTAGCTTGGTTATTAATGGGCTACGTCTGTGCATGGATGAAGGACTTAAGTGGTAACTGGGTATCTTAAAACAGATCACCGTAATATTTGATAAAAATAAACCTCCCATCAGATTTTATCTGGGCCTTTGGCCAGCCAAACTTTTCAGTTCTGGCAGCTCTAAAGTTTTTTTTTTAATTTTCATTTATTTATTTTTTTTTTTGTTTATTGTTTTGCAACTTTTGCCATTGTTGGCTTTATGTTATTAGGATTTTGTGGCGTATTCTGATAAATATCGCTCGACAGTACACCCAAAGCTACAGCTTGCATTTGGTATATGTACAGTACATGGGGAGAGGATTGCAACAAAATAACTTGTGGAGTGGAATTATCACCCAAAGTATCACTATCAAATTATGTACATATGGACAAAAAACACGAGCAATGTTTCAGCCAGTGGAGTCAATGGACCTCCAGGTTTAACCCAGAGGTCCATTGGCTGTCCAGAGCTTAACTTGTGCTTGTTATGCTTTGCAACAAATTTGGAATTATTGTTTGGGTGAAATCTCCACTCTGTGTGTGATTTAGTGATAATACACTCTGCACCTGCTGTATACATACAGTGTACTTATTAGCCCTTTCGCCTGTGATAACGGGACTAATTTATGGTGATTTGTTGACACTTTTTTGTTTTCAAGGTTTTCACCTTCTTTATGTGACCATTTTTTTTTTTTTTACAATTGCTGGTGTTTTATATAATTGTAGAAAACTTAATTAAGTATCCTTTTAATCGTTGGTCCCATTGGTCAACCATGAGAGCTGACCATGTCGCTAGTCTTATGGTAATTTTTTTTATCGTTGGCGACTGAAAAATGACCACTTCCGAAAAGTACTGTTTCTCATGTCATGATTTTGGTCCATAACAATTTTTTTTTTGTCATAACGAAGAAGACAATATCCAACAGCCACAAAGAAAACTAATTAACCCTTAAGTCCCCAGATTAATTTTAAAGTATTTATGGCCTTTTTCTGCTTACATAGTTATTGATGACTTGGCAGTGGTTCTACATCACTGCTGGCTGCCTATACAGGCAGCCAGCAGTGATGTAGAACCACTGCCAGGGAAAATTCAGTCTACACACAAGAGTAATAAAAAAGATTACAAAAGGGAGCACCTGCTTCATTGCAATATAAAAGTGGCGGTTTGGGGCTATATGGGGGCTTAAGGGTTAAGAAGTCACTATGTGATTAACAATTCACACTGTTGCTTACTGAGGTGAAGTCGCTTCAAATACCATTACCAAGCTACCTACTAAATACAAAAGGGAAGAGTTTTCAGGACACTCCCATAATTCTCAAATATGACATTGAAACCATGCACATACTGCTTAAATCTATTTACATAATCAGAATACACCACCAGGGGTGCGATGGCTCAGTAGGTAGAGGTACAGGCTGCAAGCCGAGAGGTCCTAGGTTCGAATCCCACCTGCGGCAACAGCTTTGTGTCCTTGGGCAAGACACTTCACCCCGATTGCCCATGTGGGGGCATGGTGGTGCTGTGTACTAAGGCACACTGTCTTCGAACAAGGATAATCCTGCTGGTGTAGTATGTTGGGGAGCTGACAGTTGCTTGCCATTTCTATGGGTGGGTGTGTTTACAAATATTCATATTTTTTAACACCTGATAACAAAGTAATACAAGTTTATGAACAACCACACAATTGACTTTTAATTACAATACTCCTAATTCCTATTAAACATACATGAATGTTTATTCATTTTGTGGAATTTTTACACTGTGTATGAAGCTTATTTGGGCCTGTATGTTTGTTAAAATTGCCCTTCCCATTGTGTAACACAATGCATTCATTGTAATAATCTTCATGCATAGCAGCATAGGGCCCCCACAAAGTAGATCTGTTTCTCAGGCCATATTTGTAAAATTGCACACAGACAGGTGATTTTTTATTTTATTTCTGTAACTATTTCTTTGTCATTAAAAGTTCATGTTCTTGGTTTGCTTTAGACCTCGTAATCTACAGAATAGCATGGGTGGTGGTGTATTCCATCCCTTGTGTGCAAGAAGACTTCGCAATGCTATAGCATAAGCCTTGTCACACTCCTGAGGAAATTTTATCAATTTAATAACGTGTAAAATATCGGACATGATCCATTTAATTTTTTTTATTTTAGCTCACCTCGACTAAGCCATTGTGCATAAATATGTGACCTTAAACACCAATAAATAATAATATTAGCTCACCTCGACAAGTCAAGCTGGGCTTATCTAATCACTCTCTGTCCATTGTCTATCCATCTGTTGTCCATCAACACCATGTTTTGGTCTTCTAGCCCAAAACCACTGGGCAAATTCAAGTGAAAGTTTATTTGAGTGATGGTCTCAAGGGGTATTGCAACATGCCGAGCCCATAGGGAGGGTGTGGGGGAAAATGCTCCCAAAATATTTTTAAAATCTCATGAACCAGTGGGTACAGTGACTTGATATTTGTTATGGAGCTTCCTTTTGAGGTGTAGAATCAAGTGTGTTCAAACGTAGTTCGTGGAGCAATATTTGGCTTTGTAATGGGAAGGGTAAGATTTTTGGTACCATCCAAAGTTTACATTTTCTGAACCGATGGTCCGATTTGAATGAAATTCAGGTTGTGGTATTATTGGGTCATAAGTACTTCACTTATGCAAAAAAAAAAAACCTGCATCCCCATGGGAACCCCAGGAGCTAAAAATAGAAATATTTTCAAACGCTCATGTTTCCCAAACCACTTGGAACAGAGAACTGTTATACAGTATGAAGTATCCTCAGGACCAGTAGAATTGAATGGTAAAAAAAAAAATTGCCATATGTTTTGTTCTGCAGAGTGCATCAAAATAATGCTGACTCAGCATATTTGCAAACATTTTAGAAAATCTTTTCTCCAGAAGCAATGTTCAGAATCTTTTGATATTTGGTATACAGCATCCATAGAAGGGTCAGATACAAGTTTGTTAAAATGAAGCCCATTGGTTTATATTTGGACTCAATGCAGGGGCCCTCATTTTTTAATTTAGGGCAATATGGGGAATTTTCTTTAAAACTCTTCTTCAGAACCACCAGTCAGAATCATTTAATGTTTGGTATACATGTACATCATTGTTATGAGGATCAGATTCAAGATTGTTCAAACCAAGTCCCTAGGTTAATATTTGGGCTTCCTTTGGTAGTCCAAATTTTAATTTAGGGCAATATGAGGAAGTTTCTTTAAAAATCTGCTTGTTCAGATCCACCAGTCAGAATGCTTTCATATTTGGTATGCAACATCTCTAGGGGGTGAGATTCAAGTTTGTTCAAATTGGGTCGGTAGGTTAAAATTTGGGCTCGCTATGGTAGCCCAAATTTTAACTTAATGCAATATGAGGAAATTTCTTCAAACATATTCTTCTTCAGATCCACCAGTCAGAATGCTTTCATATTTGGTATACAACATCTCTCAGGAGATCAGATTCAACTTTGTTCAAATTGAGTGCCTGGGTTAATATTTGGACTTCCTATGGGAGCCGGAATTGGCCATGTAGCTGAAGAATTAGAAATTTTTTATTCAGTACCCTCTAGAGGTGTATAACTAAGAGTAATCTATATAGGTTGTATCAAGGGGCTTCAAAGGGGAGTTCCACATTTTACATTATGATCAACTGAAGAAAAGGCATGATGCTTGGACAGTTTTTGTCACTCCTGAGGGGCTCAAGAATTGGCAGTGTGTCCTATGGAGATGGATTGCTTAATGTAGATTCATTCTTGGACTCTGTTTATATCGTGTTCTGTTTATGGTGAGTGCTCCAGGCCCTTCGGGGCCTCTTGTTTATTTATCTATCTTTAACAACACTTTAGACAGCCAGCAGCTACAAGTTTTTTCTCTCCTTGAGCCAAGTCTCTCACCCAACTGCACCACTCATGGTCCACTGAATTTTTAGCTCACCTGACTTTCAGTCAGGGTGAGCTATAGTGATCACTTGCTGTCCATCATCCGTGAACATGGTGTTTGTGTCTTCTCCTTCAAAACTGGTGAACTGATTTAAGTGAACTTTGAGATGATTGTTTGTTATGACATTGCATTTTGATTTTGATCAAATCATGTTGCTCTGCCCCCCCAAAATTATGCCTAAATCTTAAAAAATCTTCTCACAGCTTCTCATGAACCAGGAGTAGCGGAGACTTGATATTTGGTGTGCAGCTTCCTTTTGAGGTGTAGACTCAGATTTGTTCAAGAGAAGTTTGTGGGAGCTATATTTGCCTTCGTTATGGGAAGGGCAGGAAAATTCGCCCTGCCCAAAATTTCTATTTTTAAAACCAAGAGGCTGATTTGAATCAAATTCAATATGCAGGCTTATTGGATTATAAAAACTTAATTTATGCTTAAAAATATTTTCCTGTCACCCATGGGAACCGCAGGTGCTAAAAATAGAACAAAATTTAAAACGCCCATATCTCCAAACTACACGGCACTGAGAATTCTTATTTGGTGTGAAGCTTCCTTGGGACCAACAGAATGGAAAGGTCCAAAAAATTGCTGTTGGGTCTTTCAGGGGTACTTTTTCGGGACTTTGAAAAGAAGATTTTTTCACATGTTTATTGAAATCAAATCCCTGGGTCCATATTTGGGCTCTCTATGGGAGTCCAAATGTTGAAACTAGTGCAGTATGAGGAATATGCTTGAAAAATTTTCTTCAGACCCACCATTCAGAATCTTTTGATATTTGGTATGCTGCATCATTAGGCGGGTGAGATTTAAGTTTGTTCAAGCCAAGTCCATATTTGGGCAAGGTCTACTGAAGCTGTACACAGTGGTTTCAAATAATATTGGCATTAATTTAACCTTTTTAACAACAGTTTTCAAACTTAGTTTCTCTAAATTTCAAATTAGGCTTCTACCATATACTTTGTTACTTTTTATCCCCTCCCACAAAAGAGGGATATAGCATAGAGCTTGCGCCGTCTGTCTGTCAGTCAATCTGTCAGTCCCTCCATCTGTCCGAACTTTCTTTATGCCATAACTTAAACAAAAGTCAACGGATTTCAATTAATTTCAGTACATGTCTCTAGGTCAAGTTTGATGACAATTATCCAATGAATTATTGCCCTGCCCTGCCCTGCCCTGCCTGCCCTGCCCTGCCCTGCCCTGCCCTGCCCAGCCCCCACCCAGTCTTAGGTATTTTTTTTTTTTTTCCTTTCCTTCAATATGAATTTTGAACGATTTACTGTCACTACATGCGGAACTTTTTTTTAGCTCATCTTGACCAAGTCAAGCTGAGCGAATCTCATCACTCTCCGTCCATTGTCCATCCGGCATCCCTCGTCCATCAACACCATGTTTTGGTCTTCTCCTTCAAAGCCACTGGGCCAATTCAAGTGAAAGTTTGTGTGTGTGATGGGCCAAAAGGGGCATTGCATTTTTGTTCAACTCAACATGCCCAACCCCATAAGGAGGGGGTGGGGAAAAATGCTCCAAAATATTTTTAAAATCTTCCTTTTGAGGGGTAGAATCAAGTTTGTTCAAACAAAGTTCATGAAGCAGTATTTGGCTTTGTAATGGGAGGGGTAAGATTTTTGGCCCTGCCCAAAATTTCTATATTCGGAAGCAATGGTCCAGTTTGAACCAAATTTGGTATGTGGTATTATTGGGTCATAAGTACTTGACTCATGCAAAAAAACAATTTCCACATCCCTATGGGAACCCTGGGAGCCAAAAATAGAAATATTTTCAAACGCCCATTGTATTGAGCCCAAACATTTCTCTTCTTCAGATCCATAGGTCAGAATGCTGTCATATTTGGTACACAACATTTCTAGGGAAGTCAGATTCAGCTGTGTTCAAATCGAGAGCCTGGGTTAATATAAATTTGGTCTCCCCATGGGAGCCGGAAGTGGTCATGTTGCTGAAGAATTAAAAAATTTGTATTCAGTACTCTCTAGAGGTGTGTAACTAAGATTAATAGGGCCGCGGTGGCTCAGTAGATAGAGGTGCAGGCTGCAAGCCGAGAAGTCCACGGTTCGAATCCCAACTGCGTTGTGTCCTTGGGCAAGACACTTAACCCCATTGCCCATCTGGGGGCATGGTGACGTCGTGGACTAAGGCGTACTGCACGTCGATGGTGCACTTGTCTTCAACCAATGCTAACTCTGCTGGTGTGGAGTTAGTATGTTGGGGAGCTGACAGTTGCTCGCCGTTGCTCGGTGGTTCTCTCCGAGTACTCCGGCTTCCTCCACCCGTAAAACTGTGATGGTCATGATTAGCCACAGTGCAGAAATATATGACCTTAAACCCCGATAAATAATAATAATAACTAACATTAATCCTCATAGGTTGTATCAAGGGGCTACATAAGGGAGCTCTACATTTTACATTATGATCAAATGGAGAAAAGGCATGATACACGAATTATTTTTGTCACTCCTGAGGGACTCAAGGATTGACAGTGGACCGTATGGAGATGGATTTCTAATTGTAGACTCATTCTTGGACTCTGTTTATATTGTGTTCTGTTCAAGATGAGCGCTTCAGGCCCAGTGGGGCCCCTTGTTTCTTGTTTGACTGCTACTTTCTTGACTGACTGCTAATTAATTGTTGACTGCTGGCATATCGAGACTGATTCACCCAAAATACTTCTCTGAACCACTTTGTCAGGTGAGCTATTAAGGCCCCTGGAAGGGGGGGGGGGGGGAGGTGCTTTTGTTTTGTATTTTTAAAATGAGTATCGGTAGTTGGTGTAATCTGGCATTATCTTCTGGAAAGCTCTCACTGAGAGCTTTCCAGAAAATGATGTCAGATTCTGATTTTATCAATGCAGAAGCAGCAGTATACTAAGATTATTGTGATTATGCTACAACTTATTTTGAGTTGTATTATACCAGTGGAACACATGTCATGTTCCAATTTAACAAACAGGCTTTTGGTGGTCTTGATGATGTAAGTTACTGTATGTTGGCAGTGGTATCTTGTGGAGTCTTGGCTGCAAGTATTGGCAGCCAAGACTTCACTAGACCCAACTGCCAAGGAAAGTGTTGCCATAGCATTACCTTATTATGATGGAGCCAAAAAGTATAAGTAGAATTCTCCAAGAATGAAAGACAAGTTTTAGAATCTATGATAAGAATGAAATGAATAACTTATAAGAACCAAAGTTCATTCTGATTGTTCTCCTTGCAAAAATCAGTTTTAGTTCTTGCATGAATTTTAACTGGTAGAATACTTGAAGCCCATATGTGGACTCTACTCTGAAGTGATTCATATTCTGTGGTTGTGCTTCATATTTTCTTTGCAGTGAAATTATTTAGTCTGTATGGATTTGACTATAGGCACTCTCCCATAAATTGTAACAAGGCACAGAGCTGTGAACAAATTTTGCTGTCACTGCATAGCCAGGGGGTTGCGGTGGGGGGATGTGTCAGGCACTCCAGGTGATGTGGCCTAATTATTGATGCATTTCACAACTTATAAATTGTGCACACAAACAGGCTCAGAGTCAAGGAAATTGAGTTTTTTGACCCAAATTTCAAAATTTTTCCTGGGGAGGCCCCCTTGCCCCCTTCAGCAATAGGGGTGTCCTCATCTCATCAGCAGTAGGGGTGTCCTCATCTCACAGTTACATGGCTCAGATGATGCTGCACATCCTATTCTGTATGTCCACCCCCTCCCCATAATAGTTAGTGATCTGAATGTTGCAGCTAACCCATTCATAGGGGGTAGCGACTACATTCAGATCACTAAACTAGCCCCCTCCCCCAACTTTAATATCCTGGCTAGATGCCTGAATTTAGCACTCTACCAGTTAAGCCCTGCTCATTTTTGTAAACAATATGGATATTACTGAATTCTCAGGTAGAAAATTAGTCCAATAATAGGTATTGTATATTTGTCTTGTCTTGTACTCGGACCTACACCTCACTGCATGACAACTTATTTAATTTTCAAGGACACATTAGTCCAAGAATATGTGAAGAAGATGTGTTGTATAGTGTGGTGATTTTTTCACTAAATCCTTGTAGTTATTGCACATTCATGGGAACAAAAATGTAAACCAGTATTTGAATGATGGAAATCAATAATTTTGCTGCAGTTTTGTTGGATAAAAACTTGAAAAATGTGTAATTTTACACTTCAGCCAAACTTTTGAAGTTTTTACACTCAGTCATCAGCGGTTCTAATATTTTGAGTAATTTGTCAAAATGGCTAATCCAGATGTCTGTCTGGAATTAGTAAATGTGTCCTCTGTAGGATATAACATTTGCTACCAGGTTCGAATCCTGGAGACATCAACCTATAGTCTGAAGACAAATTTAATATAATTATTTTTTTTTAAAGTCTGTGTTATTGATGGAGCGTATCAACAGCTTGATAGGAAAAATAACAATAAAATTGTTCATGACTGTTAGAAGATGCTTTGAAAGATTCAAAAAACAAAAAAACAAGCATTGTGTGTGGTGGGTGTGGGGGGGGGGGGGAGGAAGACTGAATGGATGAGTTGAAGGTTTGGGGTGAGAACAGTACAGAAGCAAATGTGTCCAGGTGCCAATACCATAAATGTTTACAATTGTATTTTCTAGAATTGTATTTTCTACCTATTAATTTGACTGACTAAAATAAATCATTAGCATTTTTTAAGATATGGCAATTTGCCAACTGGCAAATTGCCAAATCTTTGAAAATGCTAATGGTTCATTTCAACCCATTTAAAGTCACAACTTGAAAATACAATTCTAGAAAATGCAATTGTAAATGTTTTATAGTATTGGCCCCAGACCTTAAAATTGGCCTCTACTCATGGGAATCAGGTTTGATTCTCGTGAACGTCTGCTGTGAGAATCAGTTTTCAGTTCGTGAATTATTTAGAATTTGAGAATACATGTACTGTTTGACCCGCGACAGTGTAACTAGTGCATATTCCATAGTAAAAAAGCTCATATTTCAATATTTACTAGAACTTAACCCTAAAGTAAGTACAATGTTGGTGAGGGGTTTTTTTTACCTATATAGTGGAGCCCACTTAAATGGATATGTCTAAACTGAATAACCCTGTTAATTGAATATTCCCAACACAAACCATTTACCATACCTCCAGTACAAATTTGACCTGTTAATTGAATATAGGTTATAGAGTAAACTCCTGTTAATTGACTAAAAAATCTTGTAAACTGTTGAGAAATTATGCTTTCCTTTGTTTATAGACCTATTTGGCCTCAGTTCATCCAATACATGCCTTTAATCTATTATATCCCCGTCCGGGACAACCGCGTTGTGTCCTTGGGCATGGCACTTTATCCCAGTGGCCTACACGGGGGCATGATGATGCCGTGTACTAAGACGTACTGCACATCAATAGTGCACATGTCTTCAACTGCTGTAACCCTGTTTGAGCAAAGCTTGAATTGAGCGGAGCTTGAACAGAGTTAGAATGTTGAGGAGCTGATAGTTGCTTGTTGATGCTCGGTGGTTCTCTCTGGGTACTCCAGCTTCTTCCACCCGTATAACTGTCACGGTCACGATTAGCCATTGTGCATAAGTATGTGATCTTAAACACCAATAAATAAATAAATATAAATCTATTATATCTTGTTTGATAGAGCTCATGGAGCTCTGTCGAATAAGATATAATAGAATAAATGCTAAGTTTATCTTTAGAATACATGAAAGTGACACGATCCCTGTTAATTGAATACTTAATGAACTTAATTGAATACTCCTGTTAACTGTCAGTAGAGTATGGTGGTATTGGAATTTGGAGTTCAGCAACAGTTTCAGAATTTTTATGGGCGTATACCGCAGTATTGGTTCAGTATTCGGTATCTGACTTGACCGAGATTTAGTGATAAAGCCAAAGGGGAATTCACATCAGGAAAATGTAGAATACCTTCTTATACCATTCTACCACAAATGCTGATGCCAATGAGCTCAACATTGGCGTTCGTTTGCTAACATAAATCATATCTACAGTAATTTTGTGACTTATTCCAAACACACCTTAACCTTGAAAGGCCTATTTCAGGTTTTTCCAATCTCAGACCATGCCATCATTTGGAGTAACTACTGATTATAGACAAATCCCCTGGGCAGTGATTTCTAGTCAAGTATTGAATGCCTTAACAGGTGCTTAAGACTTGACTAGAATTCGGTGGACAGGTTGTAGTCCAATCAGATTTCATGCCAATTGCCCAGGCCCTTAAGGATTAACCAAATGGGAGTGAAAATCAGTCACTTCTTTCATGAAAATGAACCCATCAAATGCTGTCAAGCCTCAACACAGCCTTGTAAATAGTGAATGTCGGACAATTTGAAAATATTGGTTTTGGTATTCAATGATTGGTTTGGTTGTTTTTCGGTATCCCCATGTTATCAGTATCAGTTCAGTTTTTTGGGTATATTACCCATTTCTACAGTATGTTAAGAGTGGATTATCAGAAAATCGCCCATAGAGTGGAGATTCTGCCCAAGCAATAATTGTATTTTTTTTGCAAAGCACAACAAGCAGAAGCAACATTCCAGCCAATGGACCTCTGGGTTAAACCCGGAGGTCCACTGGATGAAACATTGTTTGTGTTTACAAAACATGAAAGTGATACTTTGGGTGACAACTCCACTCGACAGGCGATTTCGTTACAATCCACTCTCTCCACATACAGTACTTGTCAAAGATTTGTGTGTGCATCCTGCAGATCAACAATTTACATTTCATGCATCCCACCCTTACTCCATCCAAATACATTACTTTCAACACACAGCCCCATTTCCCCCCTTCAGCAATAGGGGTGTCCCAATTTCACAGTTACATGGCTCAGATGATGTTGCGCATCCTATTCTGTATGCCCACCCCCTCCCCCTAATAGTTAGTGATCTGAATGTTGCAGCTACCCCATTCATAGGGGGTAGCCACTACATTCAGATCACTAAACTAGCCCCCTATATATAACTCTGCCCCCCCCCCCCCTAACTTTGATATCCTGGTAACATGCCTCAATTTAGCACTCTACCAGTTAAGCCCTGCTCACTTTTGTAAACAATATAGGTAGAAAATTATCCCAATAGTAGTATTGCATATTTGTCTTGTCTTGTACTCGGACCTACACCTCACTGCATGACAACTTATTATGCCCCCGAAATTTTTTTTCGAGGGGAATACAGTGGAGGTCTCCGTCCGTCCGTCTGTATGTACGAACATTTTGTATTATAACTCGAACATCAGTTGTCGGATTTTAATGTTCTTTGGTATGGTGTAGGGCAGCTTGGTGGAGCGGATGCCCTTGTACCTAGGGTTTCATCCGTCAAATCTTACAGGAGTTATGTCCCTTATTTACTTTTTTTGTCCGTCCATACGAACATTTTGTATTATAACTCGAACATCAGTTGTCGGATTTTAATGTTCTTTGGTATGGTGATAGGGCAGCTTGGGGGAACTGATGCCCTTGTACCTAGGGTTTCGTCCGACAAATCTTGCAGGAGTTATGTCCCTTATTTACTTTTTTCGTCCGTCCATACGAACATTTTGTATTATAACTCGAACATCAGTTGTCGGATTTTAATGCTCTTTGGCATGGAGATAGGGCAGCTTGGGGGAATGGATGCCCTTGTACCTAGGGTTTCGTCCAACAAATCTTACAGGAGTTATGTCCCTTATTTACTTTTTCCATCCGTCCGTACGAACATTTTGTATTATAACTCGAACATCAGTTGTCGGATTTTAATGTTCTTTGGTATGGTGATCGGGCAGCTTGGGGGAACGGATTCCCTTGTACCTAGGGTTTCGTCCGACAAATCTTACAGGAGTTATGTCCCTTATTTACTTTGAAAATTGATGATTTTTTGGTTTCCTACCAATTAAAATTGTTTGGCTGAACCGATGAGTTTCAAATTTTATTTTTCGAGGGGTATATAGTGGAGGTCTCCGTCCGTCCATCCGTCCGTCCATCCGGGCCAACATTGGGGGTTTAGGGGATATTATTATTAGGGGTTACCTCCAAATTAAGGTAGTGTTAGGGTTAGGAGTGGGGTGGGGTGGGGTTAGGGTTAGGGGTAGCCACAGGGTAGGGCTTAAGGTTGGGGAGGGTTAGGTCCTGGGAGAGTAGGGTTGGGGTCAGGGGTGGGGTTTTAGTTTTAGTAGCCCCTAAACCGAAAAATAGCTCCTAATCCTATTGGTTTGGCTAGGGTGGGGTTGGTTGGGTGGGGTGGGGGTTAGGGTTAGGGGTAGCCCCAGAGTAGGGCTTAAGGTTGGGGGGTTAGGTCCGGGTGGGCTTTTAGAGTTTAGGGTCAGGGTGGGGTAGGGTTAGGGTTAGGGTGTGTTTTTTGGGTGGAGGGGTGGGGTTAGGGTTAAATATAAGTTCTAGGGTGGAGGGGGTGGGGTTCTGGATAAAATAAGGTTTTGGACATACAAAATGTTTTTTTGGTAGCCCATCAACCCAAAATGTTGGAGCGTCTGTCTGTCTGTCTGTCCGTCCGTACGAACATTTTGTATTATAACTCGAACATCAGTTGTCGGATTTTAATGTTCTTTGGTATGGTGATAGGGCAGCTTGGGGGAATGGATGCCCTTGTACCTAGGGTTTCGTCCATCAAATCTTACAGGAGTTATGTCCCTTATTTACTTTTTTCGTCCGTCTGTACGAACATTTTGTATTATAACTCGAACATCAGCTGTCGGATTTTAATGTTCTTTGGTATGGTGATAGGGCAGCTTGGGGGAACGGATGCCCTTGTACCTAGGGTTTCGTCTGACAAATCTTACAGGAGTTATGTCCCTTATTTACTTTTTTTGTCCGTCCGTACGAACATTTTGTATTATAACTCGAACATCAGTTGTCGGATTTTAATGTTCTTTGGTATGGTGATAGGGCAGCTTGGGGGAACGGATGCCCTTGTACCTAGGGTTTCGTCTGACAAATCTAACAGGAGTTATGTCCCTTATTTACTTTTTCCGTCCGTCCGTACGAACATTTTGTATTATAACTCGAACATCAGTTGTCGGATTTTAATGTTCTTTGGTATGGTGATAGGAGAGCTTGGGGGAATGGATGCCCTTGTACCTAGGGTTTCGTACGACAAATCTTACAGGAGTTATGTCCCTTATTTACTTTGAAAATTGATGATTTTTTGGTTTCCTACCAATTAAAATTGTTTGGCTGAACCGATGAGCTTCAAATTTTATCTGCTGATTACTCTTGTCAAAGTACAGGTCGGTTTCAATTTGAGGTTTGACTCGACAATTTTTGATGCAGTTATGCCCCCTTTTTCACTTGGAAAAGATGCAAGACCAGTTCTACTTTTTCACTGATTTGAGAATTTTTAACAAAGGTATGTACTATTCCTATTTTTGCCTCTTTCAGTTATTATTCAATATGGCACCATTCAAGTCATCTGCAATTATTTTTATAACTTTTTCTCTATTACTGACTCCTTAGTGCCGTTCTGCAATGTAGCAGCAGTGAAGCTGTTGTCTGTTGTTACAAAACATATTAACAAAATATAAGTAATAATAATTTTATTGGCACTTTGCCATTCCTTACTGTTGTTCTGCAATGTAGTTTTGTTCTGCAATGTAGCAGCAGTGAAGCTGTTGTCTGATTATCCACATGTGAGTACGACTTGGCTACCTTCGGGGGCATTAGCACACGCGTTAGCATTGCTCTTGTTTAATTTTCAAGGACACATTAGTCCAAGAATATGTGAAGAAGATGTGTTGATTTGTTCACTAAATCCTTGTAGTTATTGCGCATTCATGTGAACAAAAATGTAAACCAATATTTGAATGATGGAAATCAATAATTTTGCTGCAGTTTTGTTGGATAAAAACTTGAAAAATGTGTAATTTCACACATCAGCCAAACTTTTGAAGTTTTTACATTCAGTCATCAGCAGTTCTAATATTTTGAGTAATTTGTCAAAATGGCTAATCCAGATGTCTGTCTGGAATTAGTAAATGTGTCCTCTGTAGGATATTACATTTGCTACCAGGTTCGAATCCTGGAGACATCAACCTATAGTCTGAAGACAAATTTAATATAATTATTTTTTTTTAAAGTCAGTGTTATTGATGGAGCTTATCAACAATTTGATAGGAATAATAACCATAAAATTGTTCATGACTGTTAGAAGATGCTTTGAAAGATTCAAAAAACCAAAAAACAAGCATTGTGTGTGGTGGGTGTGGGGGGTGGGTGGAAGACTGAATGGATGAGTTGAAGGTTTAGGGTGAGAACGGTACAGAAGCAAATGGGTCCAGGTGCCAATACCATAAAATGTTTACAACTGTATTTTCTAGAATTGTATTTTCTGCCTATTAATTTGACTGACTAAAATAAATCATTAGCATTTTGAAAGATATGGCAATTTGCCAACTGGCAAATTGCCAAATCTTTGAAAATGCTAATGGTTCATTTCAACCCATTTAAAGTCACAACTTGAAAATACAATTCTAGAAAATACAATTGTAAATGTTTTATAGCATTGGCCGCAGGACTTAAAATTGGCCTCTACTCATGGGAATCAGGTTTGATTCTCGTGAACGTCTGCTGTGAGAATCAATTTTCAGTTGGTGAATTATTTAGAATTTCAGAGTACATGTACTGTTTGACCCACGAGAGTGTAACTAGTGCATATTCCATAGTAAAAAAGCTCATATTTCAATATTTACTAGAACTTAACCTTAAAGTAAGTATAATGTTGGTGAGGGGTTTTTTTTTACCTATATAGTGGAGCCCACTTAATTGGATATCTCTAAACTGAATAACCCTGTTAATTGAATATTATTTCCCAACACAAACCATTTACCATACCTCCAGTACAAATTTGACCTGTTAATTGAATATAGGTTATAGAGTAAACTCCTGTTAATTGACTAAAAAATCTTGTAAACTGTTGAGAAATTATGCTTTCCTTTGTTTATAGACCTATTTGGCCTCAGTTCATCCAATACATGCCTTTAATCTATTATATATCCGTCCGGGACAACCACGTTGTGTCCTTGGGCATGGCACTTTATCTCAGTGGCCTACACGGGGGCATGATGATGCCGTGTACTAAGGCGTACTGCACATCGATAGTGCACATGTCTTCAATTGCTGTAACCCATATGAGCGAAGCTTGAATTGAGTGGAGCTTGAACAGAGTTAGAATGTTGAGGAGCTGATAGTTGCTTGTTGATGCTCGGTGGTTCTCTCCGGGTACTCTGGCTTCCTCCACCCGTATAACTGTCACAGTCATGATTAGCCATTGTGCATAAGTATGTGACCTTAAATGCATAAGTATGTGACCTTAAACACCAATAAATAAATAAATAAATAAATAAATAAATAAATAAATAAATAAATAAATATAAATCTATTATATCTTGTTTGATAGAGCTCATGGAGCTCATGGAGCTCTGTCAAATAAGATATAATACAATAAATGCTAAGTTTATCTCTAGAATACATGAAAGTGACACAATCCTTGTTAATTGAATACTCCTGTTAACTGAATAATTTTTAATTGCAAAGTGGCCATTCAATTAACAGGGTTCCACTGTACATATAGAACATATGTTCCAACCAGACCTGTTTAGGAGATTTTGGTGAGCTGTTAGGGAGATTTCCATGCTTGTCAGTAGAGATGGGCGGTATTGGAATTTGGAGTTCCCCGGGCACTGAAAGAGAATCTAGAGATAATCTGCTTTGCCTGTATTGACTAATAAGTAGACCTACAGCGGAGTCCACTCAATTGGATATTTCTTAATTGAATGACTCCGTAAGTTCCATATAACTTCCAAACACCACACCGTTTACCATACATTCAATGTGTTCATGCAAACAAAAATCTACACCGATAAATTCTGAATAATGATCAGAGATAATTGAGTCAACAAATGCAACACAATAAAATCTCCAAAGTTTTAATCAAAGTTGGTTTGTCTGTGGAGACTCAAGTTATATTGTCTTTTTTTCTCGGAATTTTTTGTTCAGTCTTCCCTTATTGTGTTCACATGTAAACAATAGTATCATACCAAAGGAATGCATTAGGTACACAACGGCAGAGGCTGAGAACTCCCCCACCCAGGCCTGAAAATAAGCAATCTGACATTTGCAGAATGAGGTCCCCAGAGGGTGAACTTCATGATGCTATCCCATACAGTGGGCCAATTTATCCTCGGGGCACCTCTTTCTGTTTAGTTTTGAGACCCTGATTCAGACTGAGGTTCACAGAGGGTAAATTTAGTGATGGTAGCATCACTAAATTCCCCCTCTGGGGACCTCATTTTACAGATGATAGTCTGCTCATTTTCTGGCTTGCCGATTGCACAGCCTATTTACTGACCACTCTCCTTCATTACACCTGTTATTACACGCTTGTTCTATGATATCCACATCTACAGCAACTCTAAACTGCGCGGAAAAAAGAAAATCTACTCCGCACATATGTGCGGAACAGAAATCGTTGACGGACTATTTTTTACAAAGAAGAGAAATGTCACAGGAATTTTCTTCAAATCGTGCATCGCAATTACCATTTGAATCGCAAGCGATATTCCATTGCGTTCAATGTGCCAGAGGTAACACGGGTTCCCCTCCCTAATTTGTTTGGCGATAAAATGTGTTCTTTTTGGTAATAGTTGTCAAATGAATTGCTGAGTGTCCTTCTAATAATTATTTTTACAGACGTGAAGGCGTGTAATAATCATACAACGACACGCGTGTGTTCATGGGTTAATCGATATGGCACTTGTGCTATCGAGGAAGGATAAAACTCGAGGCTTGCTGCCTCTCGTTCTATTCTTCCGCACTGGCACTCCTGCCATATCGATTAACTCCTTCACGTGCGTCTGTCGTTCTATGTGTATACGCCCCCACCCCATTGGCATACTTAAAATGCGTTAGTGTATAGTGTCCACCTCACTGGTATACTTAAATACGGTAGTATATAGTGTCTACCCCACCGCCTTTGGCACACTTAGAATACGTTAGTATAGGGTGTCCACCCCACCCGATTGGTACACTTAAATATGTTAGTGTCAAAACTCTAAAGTGTTATATTATAAAGTATGATACGTTGTAAGACTCTGGTTTTAATTCATAGGGCTCCAGAGTTAATGTCCTTTTTGATACCCTTGTCTCATTTCCCTTGGATGTTTCCGGCATCCCAGAAGATGAGACAGTTCAGCAAACAAACTGAAACTGTCCAGGTCGACGCTAGTTATGATTCCATTTCTGCGCCAAGAGAGAAAGAGAGAACGAGGTGGGGGGGGGGGGGGGGGGGGCGGATAATTCCAAACAAATTAATGGGCTTCCATCTGTTCACAAGTTAACAACAGAATAAAATATTACCTATGAACTCGTGAACAGGAGAGAGAGGAAAGAGAGAGAGAATTCCAAACAAATCAAAGGTTTTCCATATGTAAACAACAGAAGAATAATGCGGTACCTTTAAACTCATGAATGGGGGATTGAAAAGGGGGAGAGACGGGAAAGAGAGAATTCAAATCAACTACGGTGACAGAGACGGGTTAAAGGGCCGATTACGCTGTGGACCTTGTCGTTAATTCAGTAGCGAAACGCTCGCTTCGTTGTATCGGTTTATCCATTTTCATCATCACCATGTTTTAAAAGCTTATTCTCACTGGGAATGTCAGCTGGATGGAAAACAACTACCGTTAAAACTAACTTTGTCAAGTTAATAATGTTTAAAGAATACAATGTCAAGTTTCATGTTTCGACACAAGTTAACTAATTATACCTTTATATCATTATTTCACTCTCACTGTTACGTATCAATCGTTGGTCTGTTGGGTAGAGCGCTCGACTTAAACAAGAAGGTCTTAGGTTCAGTTCCCGGTACCGCTCGTTAAAAAAATTTAGGCAGATAAAGTTTACGTTTTCAAAACCCTTGCTGAAAAACTGTGATTGCAGATTTGTCCACCCCATTGGGCGAGTTCACAATAAAGAACAGAAATAGAATTGAAACGTGTATTTGCAATATTCAATCTCGTCGTGTGAGGACCATAAAGTTCCATGTTCCACTGGAACACTAGCCCTAACCCTTCCACTGGAATACTAGCCCTAAACCTTCCACTGGAAGATAGAACCAAGGTTATGATTCTCAAGCGACGTAAAATGCCTTACATTACAATGAATGAGAAGGAATTCGTAAGAACTCCAAAGATGAATGATGGACAAAAACCTTCACTATTTTTGTCAGCTGAGTGAACTTTGAAAAGTATGAAGTGAAGTTTTGTGTTTGACACTAATTAATAATCTTCAGATACTTATTAGACAAAAATGTATGCGTGATTCCTTGGTCCAGGAGATAAAGCGTTTGGCTCGGAAGAAGAAGGCCCCGGGTTCAATCCCCGCTTTCGCTATTTGAAAAAAAAACAACAAAACAACGGAAATACAAATGAGGCATGAAACTTTAATTTAAAACCCGAGTCACAGGTCATTCTTCACATTTTCAATTGAATGACGTATTTAGAAAATTCAAACTCATAATATATATATATGCCCAAAAAGAGACAAAGATCGGAAAAACCTAAATGAAAATTTCTTCGTATGCGAATAGACTTTAAACACCTAAACGATATCCATTAAGCTTCGCCATTCCCTAATATCTCCCCCAAATGACAAATGTGAACTCTTTTGTGAGATTTGTGTCCATAAAATACATCTAAACTCTTGTTATTCTCAAAGTTTCAAATTAAAATCATTCTGTTGGGTCAGTCCATTCCGAAAAAGGTGTTCAGGGTATAGAGCAGTACCGGAAGCATTACATCATTTTCAGCCTCGACTTGGTAAGGGGATTGCGCAATATTTTCCCCGATTGCGCAATAATCAAATATTGTGTCTTTCTGGAAAAATATCATTTCGTTTTAAAATGGACTCGCCCAAAAGGGTGATCAGGTAAAACTGAAATTGCTGGTCTGTCCACCCTATTGGTCGAGTTCATGTCTTTTGTCTTCTCAGCTATAAACTCACCCAGTGGGGTAGAGAGGTGTGAAATCACAGAGTTAACCTGACTACCCTTTTCGGCGAGTCTATTTTAAACCGAAACGATCTTTTTCAAAATGACCACATTTTTCTAAATATTGGAAATATTGCACAATCGTGGAAAATGTTGTGCAATCGTCAACCAAATCGAGGCTGAAAATGATGTAATGCTTCCGGTATTGCTAAATACTCTGAACACCCTCTTTCAGAATGGACTGACCCAACGTAACTATTCCAATGGAAGAGTTTGATTTTAAGTGCAAAAATAAACAAATAAAATAAAATTATGAGATTATATGATATTTTAGGGCCTTAATGGACACGTTTTTTAAGACTTTGTTAGGATACGTGTAGAAGTATTTTTAACATTTTCCTTTTTTTCTGTGAGACATATTTTGATAATTTGGTTTGAATATTTGAAATCCTTGGTACAATTTGAACCATTGTAAAGTACGTTTTTTTGTTTATTTTAATTTTTTGAATGCAACAAGTATTCAAAATTTGTGGTGGTGATTTAGTCAAGTTACCCATTCCGTTTTTGTTAAATATCTCAACTTGGATTTGAACTCGGGTCCATCTTCATTGGAGCCAACCAACTAAACCTCTAGGCTACGAAAACTGTCGGTTAATTCGTGATAAATAATACTCCGATGCTTGCTTGTAAACTGTGTATTAAATTTTACAATCTACAAATCGTATTTAAAACAAACAAAGCAATATACACGTTTTGCTCCAACACTCGAGTTCTGTCAGAACTGAAAAGTCACAAAGGAATAACATTTATCATTTTGGGAAGATAATGTTGAATGTTGAAGCTTGATGGGCATTGTTCAGACTCAGAGTAGTACTGAGTACGGTTACGAGGAAGTTGCTTTTGTTTACACACTCTCCCGAATCCAATGTCGATATCGTCAGCTTGAATGTTCGAAATACATTGCTCAGGTTAATTTTTTTACGAAATACGCCTTGCAGCGTGAATTATGACAAGGGTTATAAAAGGCATACATTTCTATTTTTCCACACGCCGGTGCCTGGAACTGAACCTGTGACCTTCTGCACTCAAGTCAAAGAAAATACCAACAGACCAACGGCGTTCACTTGTGAAATAATTATCTGCTGGTAACTTAACTAGTGTCTGAACATTAACTATATACATTAAAAAACCAGATTTTCCAATAAGGATTATTATACCTCCGAATTGTATTAAGAAGGATGACTGAACAGTGATGTGTGAGGTGGACTAATGAATATTTTCAACGTGCAGCCACAAGGCTGCACGTTGAAAATATTCATTAGTCTACCCCTAGATAATGATTATGGACTCTTCCATCCGATGTCATTGAACTGAAACGTGAGATACCATTCTTAAAGGTTAAAACTTGACACACACTTTCGTAAGATCATTTACCCGACAAAATAGCATCACATATTTTCCTTCTCGTTGGAATATTTCCAAATAGCGTATAAAACACGCCGAAGAAAAAATTGGTTATTGCGGCAGACTGGTACCGAACTCCCAAACTCCAGATCGCGAAGCAAACGTGTATCCCCTTGCGCCATCGAATTAACGATGTTGTTTGTGAGGTAGTCCACTCATGGCTTACGGCATTGGCCCTCAAACCGAGAGGTTCACGGTTCGATTCCCAACAGGGGTAACTGCGTCGTGTCCCTGGGCAAGGCACTTAGTCCCAATTGTCCACGCGTGGGTACGGTGGCGCTGTGTACTAAGACGTGCTGCATACCGCTCGTGCATCTGTCTTCAACCAAAACAAACCCTGCTTGTGTGGAGTTAGTACGCCTGGGAGTCTGACAGTTGCTCGGTGGTTCTCTCTGGGTACTCCGACTACATCCACCCATAAAACCGTCCGACACGAAGTGACTCATGCTGTCGAAAGTGTCGTTGAACACCAATAAATAAAGAGTAGTCGGCTATTGTTTGTAATTCGGTCAAGTTTTTATGAGTTAACATAACCATGCGCCGACGCGTGTGAACCTGAAAGTATTATGTTTCACTCGCGCAAGCGCTCGTGAAAAATAAAACTTCCAGGTCCACACTCATGAGATAATTCCTGATATTCACTAAAATAGCGTAGATTTTCTTTTTATTAAATGCAACGTGGCATTTTACTGCGCAATATTCAGCCTAATTTGACTGCAAACAGTTTCAAGACAATAAGAAAGATCTGCCGATCGTTCCTTCAAGGCGACGTTCAAGGCGACGCCATGCGCTGAAGCGTGACGTCATTTAGGAAGCTACCGAGGAATATTTCTCGATATCTATCGAGTCGATGGATACGAGAAATATCTTTTAGATAATTTGCGATATTCACAGGCTAGTATATAATAAACCGTGTTATGTACCATTGAAGTTGTGCCAGACAGCCTGTATCGCAGCTTTATTTTTTTTAGCCAAACATTGACTACCGAATAAAAATAACATCAGTGAACGCAAAACCTGGCCTTCGTGAGCTGCATTCACAGCAAGACAAAGGAGAGAAAACATAGTAAGTTTAACACAAATCTGTCTTATAAGAGAGAAAGGTTATTTAGACAGTTAGGATCTCCGCCTTTCTAGCAGGTCCGTGCCAGTATTTTATAGTAGGGGTGTCTAGACACTTTTTAAGGTGCGGTATGGCGGTTCGAACCTCCCCAGAGAACATTCAGTGCTCAAAGAGAGAATCTGATGCCTTTGCAGCGAGTGTGAGCCAAAATTGAGACATTTTGGGGCTCTGTGGTACATGTATGTGAAACTTGCACCGGGCCAGTGTTTTGGGGGAGCAAGCAAACATTTGCCCGTTCCCCGTCTGCAACACTGTTATCTACTTATAAACTTCGTTTTGACGGAGGAAAAAGGTTTATTTCTTGACGATTTTACATATATTTTTGATTGTCGGGTTGTTAATTACTTTGTCGACTGATAATCGTGGCCTGTTTCTTGCCTTCACCAACAACATCTTTCAAAGAATATTCTTATACTAATTTCTACTACGGCTGTCACGATTAATCGATTAATCGATTGTCGATCGGTCACGCCGAAATCGATTAGTATTTTTCGTTGTCGAAGAATAGGTAAATTTTTACCCCGTTTTAGCCATTGAAAAAAAATTTGAAGAAAAAACTAATGTTTCTAAAAGTAAAAGGCCTAGAACGTCGACGTTAAATCCCAAGAAGCCTTTAGAAGCATTTGTCTGTTCGGTACATTCAAAGCTTTGATGTTCTGAACTTTTGAACCGTCAGTGTAATAATCAAGACCGGTCGGCAGTTGCGAACTTCGCAACTGCCGACCGGTCTTGATTATTACACTGACGGTTCAAAAGTTCAGAACATCAAAGCTTTGAATGTACCTAAAAAGGGATCGTCTTCGTTGTTTTACTTGAGGTAGGTCAACTGGATTGAACTTCATTTTTAACGACTTCAAAGAGAGGGAGACGGGCGGTGGGGGTGGTATGGGGGGGGGGGGGCTCATCTAGGTACGATTAATCGATTATTATCGATTATTTGCGACGATTAATCGATTCCTAAATTAAAAAATCATGACAGCCCTAATTTCTACATGCTAAAGCTCAGCTTATGGTTCCCCAAAGGAAGCAAACTTGTCAATAATTGCCAAATAAGGGTCAAGTAGATTATACACTTCAAACATAAGCTTTGTTCGCCCTAAAGTCAGGGAGAATTTTATACATTTCTGCTGTATTTTGACAGTGTAAACCCTTTGGCTTGGCAGTTGCTTCTTGGCAAGTCTTGGCTGTCTACAGAGACAACCATGGTACTTGAAATGTAATGTGCAAGCTAAAGAAATACACAGAACGACACACGCGTGTTTACGAGTTAATCGATATGGCACGAGTGCCAGCGCGCACGGATAAAACGAGAGGCCGCAGGCATCCAGTGTTATCCTTCTGCGATGGCACAAGTGCCATATAGATCAACCCATTCATACACGCATGTCGTTCTGTGTTTATTACACGCCTTCACGTCTATAAAATCAATTATTAGAAAGGCACTCAGCAATTCATTTGAGAAGTCGTCCCCTGAGTTTCAATGTGTTCTGTGTGCCAGTAAGCACATAGAACACATTGAAACTCAGTGGACGAACTTTCAACAAAAGAGTACATTTTAACGTCAACCAAATTTGCGAGGGGAACCCGTGGAACTAATTTTAGCTATCGCTAGCGATTCATATTGTAATTGCGGTGCACAATTTGTAGGAAAATGCCAGTGAAATGTCGCTTCTGGTTAAAAAAAAGTCCGTCAACGATTTCCGTTCTGCACATATGTGCGGAACAGATTTTCATTTTCCGCATGGTTTAGTGTCGCTGCAGATGAGGATTTCATCGTGTAATAATGCCTGTTATGGCCAAGGAGGGGTGGGGGGGGGGGGTGGTGGGGGGGGGGGGGGTGGCACTAAACATTTGCAAGACGTGACGTCCTATTTTTTATTCGGCTCCTTTTTACACCACCCACCCACTACGTGCAAAATTTCTACTACCGTTCTCAGACACCCACCCCCACTCGTCCCATTAAAATCCAAAATGAACTTATAAACTTAGTAGGCACAGCTGTCTTTAGGGGGGGGGGGGGGTCATAATGTTCTTAACCCTTTACCCAACGTAACGGCCAAAACCGGACAGCGCTATTCTCAAAAATCGCCAATTAATTTTTATTATTTTTTCATTTTTTGTCTCAAAAACATAGGTTATGACCCCTCATTGGAACGAGCTCGTTCCAATGAGGGGTCATAACCTATGTTTTTGAGACAAAAAAATGAAAAAAAAATAGTTATTCAATCATTTTTGGCAAGTGTCGTCTGCTTTTCATGTTAGGTATAAAGGGTTAAACTGGTACCACCATTTGAAACCTCTGTGGGCTGTTGTGGGCCCCAATCTACAAATGACAAGCTGTTCATTATCAGGCGTGGCCAGAGCAGGTGTACATATACGGGAACAAATTTTCATTTAAATTGTTCCCAAAATATTGTCTGCACATTTTCTACATTTCGAACAAGACACCCACCCCCTACTAACGTGTGACATTTTCCCAGATTAAGCCAAATATTCTCACATATAAAGCCTCCTGATGTTGTATTTATGTTAAGAGTGTGATGTACAACATCATCTTTAAGGTTTGAAACACAAATGGTGGTATACATTAGCTGATATATTGATATATTTTTAAAAAATTCGAAAAAATTGCACAAGTTGGAAATGCAGATTTTTGGCGCTCTCAAGAGACCCACCCACCCCCACGTCACGTCTTGCAAATTTTTGGTGGCCTCCCCCTGTTATGTCACCTGTTTTCTTGCAGACAAATGTGATCAAAGTCAGAATTAAGAATAAAATAGGAGCGGCGGTAATATAATGAAGAAATGTGTGGTAAAAGAGAATGTGAGGGGTTTGATTGTTAGAGAAATTGAGATGGACGGTAAGGGATAACAGTTTGTTTCTTATTGCTGGGGAGAGAAGGACGAATAGAGGGGAGTGGTCAGCTATTGTGCTCAAGTGTAATCAAACCTTGTTTTGTAACGTTCAATAAATGAGAAGCTTGCAGAATAGTTATTGCTATTTGTTTTTGAGTTTTTGCCGAGGGTCACGTGTGGATGAGATAACGTTTGGAGGAGGAGGTTGTGGGTGTCACGCAGATCATTAGAAAAGACACAGAGCACTTTAGAGATATGTATTGAATTTATTCACAATGAACACTGATGCTCACAATAAACATATAATAGCATGAGGTAACATTAGACATATTTTTAATTTTATTATTATTACCACTTTTGCGGGCGTTCCTAGCACATTATCGATGTTTTGTCGGGCGTTGAAACCTCGTAATTCTCAACAAGTCATCTGACGTGTTGGGCCGTTATTGACCATAACAGCCCAACACGTCAATAACAGCCCGACACGTCTAAATATAGACAACGACGTCACATCTCTCAGCCGATCAGCAATATTTTCCCCAGATTTCCATTTGGATCGAAATTCAATTCGGATTTTTTTAATTTGTAACCACAATTAACACATTTGTTTCAAGTGTTTCCCTTTGTGTCACGGATAGATAATGTATCAAATATAGGAAGCGATACACACAAAGTAAGTGATGACATCTTTGATGAATAAAAGTTCGCATTTCGAAGATATATTTCGTCATCTAACTTCCCAAATTTCGTCGTAGACTGATCAGACGATAGCCATGTTACCCGGTTTGTTTGTCAACAAACCATACGACAGTGTCGCTGTTTTTTTAATTCTAAAACGTCAAACTTCATTTATTTATCTCATTTCCCATATAATTTAATTGTAATGTCCCCGATGTACGAAAGTGGCAATAATAGAAATAACATGACTTTGTCGGGCATTACAGTGTATCAACGGCTCAACAGAAATGGTTAACAGCCCTTGAGCTAATTAGCGGCCCTCGACTTCGTCGCGGGCCGCTAATAAACTCTTGGGCTGTTAACCATTTCTGTTGAGCCGCTAATACACTGTAAAGCCCGACAAAGTCATGTTATTGTTATATTAGATTAATTTAAAAATGTGTCATTCAATATCGTGAAATTAATATGCATGTCATGGAAACGATATTCGACTCTACCAAACCGTTGGCACAAGCTTCCGTCAACAGGAGCAATGTGTTTAACCAAATTTATTTATTTTTTTGCCAAAGCTTCGATTGTGACACCTCAGTCGACTCCTTGTTCCACTTAGAGACTATAAGCAGATGGTTAGCCCTTTACCTAACTTTTAAGATCATATCATCATTCCAATTTAATTGTTCTTTCTGTGTTTGCCTCCAAAACATAGCGCATGATCCTTCATTGGAATGAGCTCGTAGAGCTCATTCCAATGAGGGGTCATAAGCTACGTTATTGAGACAAGTTTTCAAGAATGTTTTTTAATTGAGAGTCGCCTTCTCGTCTCCACGCAGTGTACGGTAACGAATTAAAATATTAAACACAAAAAATAAATTTTGAGACCCGTTTTTTCGTATATAACACTCGGCAGAATCGGGAGATTTGTTAGACGGAGGGTTAAAGGAGAACTAAGGAAGAGAATGCTGAAAGGATAACCGAGTACAGCGGAACATGGAAGATCGTGGCCAAAGAGTACTGCAATGGTTGAAGAGTCATTCAATGAATTATCTCCCTTAATCTCAGACACAACTTGATGTGGTGAAAACTTCATCGAAACCACCGACAAACAAATATTTGCATGATATGCGAATCCCAAATAAACAATTGAATTCGGTCAATCTGTCGGTGGTTTCGTTTTTTTTTAACTATTCGACAACAAAACTGATATCGTGAATTAGTGTCGACGAAAAGTTGTAAAACTAATGATTGCATCATTGCAAAACATACGTTTGGTTTGTTTTATTGGGGTTCATCAGCATTTGCAACAGCCCGAATTATACCGCGTCGGGCATCTTTACAGGTGGAGGAAGCCGAAGTATCCGGGTAAAACCACCGAGCAACTGTCAGATTTCCCAACTTACTAACTCTGCACAGGCAGGGTTAGCAGTGGTTGAAGTCAAGTGCACTCGACGTGCAGCGCGCCTTAGTACACAGCGTCACCATGCCCCTCACCCACTACGAGGGCAATCGTAATTAAGTGTCTTCCTGAAGGTCACACCTCGAGTGGACTTGCACCTAAGCTCAAATTTGAGGTCATTACACTTTATTTATTTATTTTTTTATTTATTTATTTATTTATGTTTCGGCACAATGGCTAATCGTGACCGCAACGTGGATATGAAGTCAAGTCCAGCCAATCGTTTACACCCATAAATAAGATTGTTTGTTAATAATGAAGACTTTGGAATTCCAATTCTTTCAACAATTTTGGGCTGTTCAGTTTAGTATTACACCAGCATTAATGCTGGTGTAATACCAAACTACACAACCCCAAAAATGTTGAAAGTATCGCGATACCTAATTCGCCAGTTATTTATATGCCCGTTTCAAAGGCCGTGTTGTCCAAACATCCGTCATCGAATTTTGGTTTGGCAGTAAATACACACGCGGACAAAATGGAACAAGTGTTTTCTTTTGTGGTGCAGAATAAGAACACAGATATAGAGAGATTCTCTTCTTGGACAAAGCTCATTGTCTGCTAGGAGAAAAGACATAACGTAATTCCCAGTGGCGGCGCCAGAGTTACAGAAGTGAGGGGGTACAGTTGGGTATTGCCCGCCGCACGTAAGTTTTAAAAAATTTTAAAACTTACGTTGTAAATGGTGTTCTCTGGAGCATTTTCAGACAATTAAATTAAAACAGTTTTATCCTTTTGAAACTTATTGGTTAGGTCTTTAAGTTATAGAAAACGTCGTACATAGGGACATTTTAACGGAAGAACGCTGTTGTAAAGTGCGAGCACAAAGCACCAACCGATACTCAGATCGAAAATGAAAGTAGGCTGCATTCCAAACGGATGCGTTGCACGCTCTCGATTCTAGCATTCCTCGAATACTCTTAAGCGGTATGTTTCAGACCGTTTGAACGCGGCACGCTTTGTTGCAATTTCGACTCTTGTTTGTTGTTTGCAGCTAGTGTGTGTGTGTGTGTCGGGGGGGGGGGGGGGGGGGGAGCACACACAAACATAATTTAAAAACTTCTCTGATTTAGTGCACTTGGGAATATGGAATTAAGCATACCCACCATTACACCGCAACGTTCAATACAAAAATTAAAATGATAGTATTTTTTTTTACTACGCTTGGCGAAAAAAGTGGAGGGGTAAGTACCCCCCCCCCCCCCTTCCATGGCGCCGCCACTGGTAATTCATGTATGGAAAAGACATAACGTAATTCCTGTAAGTTGTAAAAAACGGTATACTGTGTATAAAGCGAATCACACATTTCAGGTCGTCAGGCAAAGGATTTCGAATCGAATCGAATCGCGAATTGAATCTAAACGCTTTAACCCTTTACCCAACGCAGACGATATCAAAATTTATTATTTCAAATATAATTTTTTCAAATTTTTAAAAAAATTTAAAAAAAACCATATCATGTGAGTTTGGGAGGAGGCGTCCCTCCTCCCGGTTGAAGGGTGCATCGCCTCTCAAATTCCCCCATTTTGGGCCTTCGGCCCTCGAGACATACATGCTTCGGCATATCATGGCGGGTATGCTAGCGAGAGTAAATTCCCTTTTCCCGGAGTCAGACCTCCTGACCTGATGTGCTTCCATCGCCCCTGACCCTTGTTGTTTAAAGTATCGTTAAGGCTTGTAGGTATTGCACCTTCTTACAACCGTACAAATTGCCATTCTCCATTCAAAGTACAGTCAACGCCAACTCGTGCGTTGAGGCAAAATCAATAAAAAAAACCCCGGAATATTTCAGAACGGAATCAAAAGTGGCATCGGGAGCCAAACCTCCTTGAATTCTTCTTCCATCATCCGGTCTCCTGCACTGAGAACTTGGTGACAGAAGATTCAAGGGAGATAATTAGAAGTATTTTGAGAGTATCCAGACGAGTGGAAAAGTTCCAAAATCGATTCCACTGAAATCGATTCAAATCAACGGGACGATTTGGAATCGAATTTCGAAACTTCATGGGACCCTAACTGAGTACAAGACACCCGATCTGGTGGACATCTTCTTAATTTACTAGTCTAGAGGACATACCCAGAAAATGTTTAGTTCATGGGTTCCGAGTAGAATACCTGGTAATCCATTAACCTCAAATTTTCTTATCACTATCCTCACATTTCTTTCAATTAACCCCCTGCACCCTGCTGTCAAGATGGCAAAGTTTTTAGCAGTAGATATTTCCCATAGTGCAGTTGATGATATTTAACGAAATATACCTTGTTTGACAGAGCTCAGTAAGTTCTGTCAAACAAGATAAAATTTGTTAAAATTTATAGTTAAACAAGAGAAACAAGAGGCCCCAATGGCATGAGGGCGCTCACCTGATATGGTAGCCTAAATATGAACCCAGAGAATTGATTTCAACAAGTTGCATCTGCTCCTCCTAAGAAAAGCTTATACCAAATACCCAAAGATTCTGACCAGTGGATCTAAAAAAAAGAAGATTTTTAAAGAATATTCCTCATATTGAACTAAGTTATAATTCTGGCTCCCACAGGGGGCCCATATATGAACCCAGGGACTTGGCTTTAACAAACTTGAATCCCCCCCCCCCCCCCCCCCCACTAAGGATGCTGCACACCAAATATCAACACATTCCGACTGCTGGATCTGAAGAAGAAGATTTTAAAGAAAATTCCTCATTTTGAGCTAAGTTACAATTCAAGCTCCCACAGTGAGTCCAAATATGGACCTAGGGACATGGCTTGAACAAACTTGAATCCCCCCCCCCCCCCCTCCTATTCAAGCTCCCACAGTGAGTCCAAATATGGACCTAGGGACATGGCTTGAACAAACTTGAATCCCCCCCCCCCTCCTAAGGATGCTGCATACCACATATCAAAACATTCCGACTGCTGGATCTGAAAAAGATTTTTAAAGAAAATTCCTCATTTTGAACTAAGTTATCATTCGGGCTCCTACAGTGAGTCCAAACATGGCTTGAACAAACTTGAATCTCACCCCCCCTAAGGATACTGCATACCAAATTTCAAAACATTCGACTGCTGGATCTGAAGAAGATTTTTAAAGAAAATTCCTCATTTTGAACTAAGTTATAATTCGGGCTACCACAGTGAGCCCAAATATGAACCCAGGGACTTGGCTTGAACAAACTTGAATCTCACCCCCCTAAGCATGGTGCATACCCAATATCAAAAGATTCTCCCTGCTGGATCTTGAGAAGAAGATTTTTTAAGAAATTTGCCTGAAATGCACTAAGTTCGAATTCAAGCTTCTATAGTGAGCCCAAATATGAATCTAGGGAGCCGATTTGAACAAACTTGAATCAGATCCACCCCACAATATTGCATACCAAATATCAAAAGATTCTGCCTGCTGGATCTGGAGAAGAAGATTTTTTAAGAAATTTGCCTGAAATGCACTAAGTTCAAATTCGGGCTTCATAGTGAGCCCATATATGAATCCAGGGGGCTGATTTGAACAAACTTGAATCAGATCCACCCCACAATGTTGCATACTAAATATCAAAAGATTCTGCCTGTTGAATCTGTAGAAGAAGATTTTTGAAGAAATTTGCCTGAAATGCACTAAGTTCGAATTCGAGCTCCGATAGTATTTATTATTTATTGATGTTTAAGGTCACATATTTATGCACAAGGGCTAATCATGACCATGACAGCTTTATGGGTGGAGGAAGCCGGAGTACCCGGAGAGAACCACCGGGCAACGACGAGCAGCTGCCAGCTCCCCAACATTGTAACTCCGCACTGCAGCACAGGCAGGGTTAGATTGGTTGAAGACATGCGTACCATCGACATGCAGAATGCCTTAGTACACGGCGTCATCGTGCCCCCACATGGGCAATGGAGATGAAGTGTCTTGCCCAAGGACACAACGCGGTTGCTGCAGGTGGGATTTGAACCGAGGACCTCTCGGCTTGCAGCCTGAACCTCTACCTACTGAGCCACAGCTCCGATAGTGAGCCCAAATATGAATCTAGGCCGATATGAACAAACTTGAATCAGATCCACCCCACAATGTTACATACCAAATATCAAAAGATTCTGCCTGCTGGATCTGGAGAAGATTTTTTAAGAAATTTGCCTGAAATGCACTAAGTTCGAATTCGAGCTTCTATAGTGAGCCCAAATATGAATCTAGGGAGCCAATTTGAACAAACTTGAATCAGATCCACCCCACAATATTGCATACCAAACATCAAAAGATTCTGCCTGCTGGATCTGGAGAAGAAGATTTTTGAAGAAATTTGCCTGAAATGCACTAAGTTCGAATTCGAGCTCTGATAGTGAGCCCAAATATGAATCTAGGGAGCCGATTTGAACAAACTTGAATCAGATCCACCCCACAATGTTGCATACCAAATATCAAAAGATTCTGCCTGCTGGATCTGGAGAATATTTTTTAAGAAATTTGCCCGAAATGCACTAAGTTCGAATTCGATCTTCTATAGTGAGCCCAAATATGAATCTAGGGAGCCGATTTGAACAAACTTGAATCAGATCCACCCCACAATGTTGCATACCAAATATCAAAAGATTCTGCCTGCTGGATCTGGAGAAGATTTTTTAAGAAATTTGCCTGAAATGCACTAAGTTCGAAATCGAGCTCCTATACTGAGCCCAAATATGAACCCAGGGGGCCGATTTGAACAAACCTGAATCAGATCCACCCCACAATGTTGCATACCAAATATCGAAAGATTCTGCCTGCTGGATCTGGAGAAGAAGATTTTTGAAGAAATTTGCCTGAAATGCACTAAGTTCGAATTCGAGCTCCGATAGTGAGCCCAAATATGAATCTAGGGAGCCGATTTGAACAAACTTGAATCAGATCCACTCCACAATGTTGCATACCAAATATCAAAAGATTCTGCCTGCTGGATCTGGAGAATATTTTTTAAGAAATTTGCCTGAAATGCACTAAGTTCAAATTCGATCTTCTATAGTGAGCCCAAATATGAATCTAGGGAGCCAATTTGAACAAACTTGAATCAGATCCACTCCACAATATTGCATACCAAATATCAAAAGATTCTGCCTGCTGGATCTGGAGAAAATTTTTAAAGAAATTTGCCTGAAATGCACTAAGTTCGAAATCGGGCTCCTATACTGAGACCAAATATGAACCCAGGGGGCCGATTTGAACAAACTTGAATCAGATCCACCCCACAATGTCGATTACCAAATATCAAAAGATTCTGCCTGCTGGATCTGGAGAAGAAGATTTTTTAAGAAATTTGCATGAAATGCACTAAGTTCAAATTCGAGCTTCTATAGTGAGCCCAAATATGAATCTAGGAAGCCGATTTGAACAAACTTGAATCAGATCCACCCTACAATGTTGCATGCCAAATATCAAAAGATTCTGCCTGCTGGATCTGGAGAAGAAGATTTTTTAATAAATTTGCTTGAAATGCACTAAGTTCAAATTTGGGCTCCTATACTGAGCCCAAATATAAACCCAGGGGGCCGATTTGAACAAACTTGAATCAGATCCACCCCACAATGTTGCTTACCAAATATGAAAAGATTCTGCCTGCTGGATCTGGAGAAGAAGATTTTTTAAGAAATTTGCATGAAATGCACTAAGTTCAAATTCGAGCTTCTATAGTGAGCCCAAATATGAATCTAGGAAGCCGATTTGAACAAACTTGAATCAGATCCACCCCACAATTATGCATACCAAATATCAAAAGATTCTGCCTGCTGGATCTGGAGAAGAAGATTTTTTAAGAAATTTGCCTAAATGCACTAAGTTCGAAATCGGCCTCCTATACTGAGCCCAAATATGAACCCAGGGGGCCGATTTGAACAAACTTGAATCAGATCCACCCTACAATGTTGCATACCAAATATCAAAAGATTCTGCCTGCTGGATCTGGAGAAAAAGATTTTTTAAGAAATTTGCCTGAAATGCACTAAGTTCGAAATCGGGCTCCTATACTGAGCCCAAATATTAGCCCAGGGAGCCTATTTGAACAAACTTGAATCAGATCCACCCCACAATGTTGCTTACCAAATATGAAAAGATTCTGCCTGCTGGATCTGGAGAAGAAGATTTTTTAAGAAATTTGCCTGAAATGCACGAAGTTCGAATTCGGGCTTCTATAGTAAGCCCAAATATGAATCCAGGGGGCCGATTTGAACAAACTTGAATCAGATCTACCCCGCAACGTTGCATACCAAATATCAAAAGATTCTGCCTGCTGGATCTGGAGAAGAAGATTTTTGAAGAAATTTGCCTGAAATGCACTAAGTTCGAATTCGAGCTCCTATAGTGAGCCCAAATATGAATCTAGGGAGCCGATTTGAACAAACTTGAATCAGATCCACCCTACAATGTTGCATGCCAAATATCAAAAGATTCTGACATGGTAGCCTAAATTTATATCAACCCAGAGAATTGATTTCAACAAGTTGCATCTGCTCCTCCTAAGAAAAGCTTATACCAAATATCCAAAGATTCTGACCAGTGGATCTAAAAAAAAAGATTTTTAAAGAATATTCCTCATATTGAACTAAGTTATAATTCAGGCTCCCACAGGGAGCCCATATATGAACCCAGGGACTTGGCTTTAACAAACTTGAATCTCACCCCCCTAAGGATGCTGCACACCAAATATCAAAACATTCTGACTGCTGGATCTGAAGAAGAAGATTTTTAAAGAAAAGTCCTCATTTTGAACTATGTTACAATTCGTGCTCCCACAGTGAGTCCTAATATGGACCTAGGGACATGGCTTGAACAAACTTGAATCTCACCCCCTAAGGATGCTGCATACCAAATATCAAAACATTCCGACTGCTGGATCTGAAGAAGATTTTTAAAGAAAATTCCTCATTTTGAACTAAGTTATAATTCGGGCTACCAAAGTGAGCCCAAATATGAACCCATGGACTTGGCTTGAACAAACTTGAATCTCACTCCCCTAAGCATGGTGCATACCCATTATCAGAAGATTTTCAAAGAAATTTGCCTGAAATGCACTAAGTTCAAATTTGGGCTCCTATACTGAGCCCAAATATAAACCCAGGGGGCCGATTTGAACAAACTTGCATCAGATCCACCCCACAATGTTGCATACCAAATATCAAAAGATTCTGCCTGCTGGATCTGGAGAAGAAGATTTTTTAAGAAATATGCCTGAAAAGCACTAAGTTAAAATTTGGGCTCCTATACGGAGCCCAAATATAAACCCAGGGGGCCGATTTGAACAAACTTGAATCAGATCCACCCCACAATGTTGCTTACAAAGTATGAAAAGATTCTGAAGCTGGATCTGGAGAAGAAGATTTTCAAAGAAATTTGCCTGAAATGCAGTAAGTTCAAATTTGGGCTCCTATACTGAGCCCAAATATAAACCCAGGGGGCCGATTTGAACAAACTTGAATCAGATCCACCCCACAATGTTGCATACCAAATATCAAAAGATTCTGCCTGCTGGATCTGGAGAAGAAGATTTTTTAAGAAATTTGCCTGAAATGCACTAAGTTCGAAATCGGGCTCCTATACTGGGCCCAAATATGAACCCAGGGGGCCGATTTGAACAAACTTGAATCAGATCCACCCTACAATGTTGCATACCAAATATCAAAAAATTCTGCCTGCTGGATCTGGAGAAGAAGATTTTTTAATGTTTTTCCCATTGCCTACAGTGTTAAAAAGTGCTGACTCAGCACTTTTTCAAAGTCCCGAAACTGTACCCTATGATAAAACCGATGACAATTTTTTTTACCAATCCTTTCTGTTGGTCCTAAGGAAGCTGCACACCAAATAAAAATTCTCAGTGCCGTGCAGTTTTGGAGATATGGGCGTTTTAAATTTTTTCTATTTTTAGCTCCTGCGGTTCCCACGGGTCTGCGGGAAATTTTTTTTTGCATAAATCAAGTACTCATGACCCAATAAGCCCTCACCTAAAATTTGGTTCAAATCAGCCTCTCAGATTGGAAAATAGAAATTTTGGGCGGGGCAAAAAATTTTGCCCCTCCCATAACGACGCCAAGTATAGCCCCACAAACTTCTCTTGAACAAATCTGAGTCTACACCTCAAAAGGAAGCTGCACACCATATATCAAGTCTCTGCTACTGCTGGTTCATGAGAAGAAGATTTACAAAGATTTTGGTGCCCCTTGGGGGCGTGGCACCACCCAGGAGGAGGGGCAACTTCATTTGAACAAATCTGAATTGGCATTAGGTAATAAACATTTAGCCAACATTTGAATAAAATTGGGCTAGTGGTTTAGGAGGAGAAGTTGATAATGTAAAGTTAACGCCGGACGGACGACGACGGACGACGGACGCCTGACGACGGACGCCGGACAGAAAGTGATTAGTAAAGCTCCCCTTGAGCTTCGCTCAGGTGAGCTAATAATGCCCCACAAACTTCTCTTGAACAAACTTGATTCTAAACCTCAAAAGGACTCTGTATACCACATATCAAGTCTCTGCTACTGGTGTTTCATAAGAAGAAGATTTTCAAAAAATTTGGCCATTTTTTCCCCCACACCTCTGCTCAGTATGAGCCGAAACCTAATTTGGATAAAAATCAAAATGCCCCTTATATAGCCACTACTTACATGAAATTTAATTAAAATGTGGCTAGTGGTTTAGGAAAATACCACCTTCACGCAGGACGACGGACGAAGAGTGATAAGAAAAGCTCACCCTGACTGAAGGTCAGGGTGAGCTTTTCTTATCACTCTTCGTCCGTCGTCCTGCGTGAAGGTGCTTATTTCCAGGCTTGGTCCTGGAAACTACATCCCAATAAACAAAATGTAGAAGGCCATGTATCCCCTTCGTCTCCCACCGCTGCATTCGGGCTACCATTCAAAATGTGTGATTTGATTTTACGAAGAGGGAAAAACCAAGGGAGATAACTACTTATCTACTTTGTGAAACTCGATATGGTTGACTGCTTCACTCTTGCCTGCTTGACTGAATGGATAGTGCACTGCAGAGAAGAAGTGTGTAATATGATCATAACTACATCTCTCAACATACACTGTGTGTCATGCAGTTATAAAGGTAGTACGCTTAGCCGGGTGGCTGGAGTACTGCTTTCTCGCCGTCCCTCCCACATTTTTCCAAAGTCCATTCTCCTCAATACCTTACCTCTTTTACACAGTGGCGGCGCTACGGGGGGGGGGGGGGGGGGGGGGGGGGGGGCATGCCCCCCCCCCCCCCCAACGAAGGCTTTGCCCCCCAGTTGCCCCCCCCCCCCCCAAACATCTCGCATGCATTTCTATTCACCCTCACACACAAACACATTCAGTCACTCTCTCACACACACACACCCCTCTCTTTTTTTTATTCCCAATAATTTCCCATACACACTTAGCCCAAAGCCTCAGGTTAGCTGATGAACACATCCAGGCAGTAGAGATTTAAAGACTCGGATGCAGATACTTATAAGTTATGAACCAACAAAGGCATGTCTATCCATATCCCTTGTCTAAAAAAATTCATGGATTTCGCATTATGACAGACGGGCATTATGAGTCTCTCTCTCTCTCTCTCTCTCTCTCTCTCTCTCTCTCTCTCTCTCTCTCTCTCTCACGCACAGACCCACCAGACGCGGATCCAGGATTTTTTGAAAGGAGGACCGCTAATTACCATTACATTTAGTCGAAACTTGGACCCAGAGTCCGTAATATAATTTTTTGGTTTGGTACGTCCACAGGACGTACCAAACCAAAAAAGTATATTACGGACTTCGGGTCCAAGTTTCGACTACCTCATAACAAAGTAATGGTATGATCCTTTACGTATTTGCCCCCTTCATGGGAGTCTGCCCCCCTAGTGCCCCCCGCCCTCCCCCACAAAAACATTTCTGGCACCGCCACTGATTTTACAACCTTTTTGCCCCTGAACCTTCAAGCAGAAACCGAACCAACAATACACCCCACGTGATATATTATTATCTAACTGGGCGTTTTCCTGTCAAAGGTGGCCATTCTTGGTATTTAAAACCAATAGCCAAAGATAGCCCAAGGAAGGCAGCGTAATTTTACTGTGTATATAGTGCGCGCAATAGTTTTTATGGAAAACTATTGTACGAGTCTATTCCTTCTACCTGATATAACGGCAAAAAAACGACCAACGCGTTTCACAAAGCGTCGCCATTAATCATTGTTCTTGTACCAAATCGACTCGAGCGGATTCTCTTCACTGGTTAGGATTTACCCTGTAAAGAGCTTCTGTTGAATCTTTGCATCTTCATCTCTTACTAAATGTAACGGCCACTTGATGGCCACATCAAGCCATATATTCTAAAATATCTCCATTTCAATTTTCGTACTATTTTCAATTTTGGCCCCAAACATGGGTTATGAGCTCATTTCAATAAAGGGCCATAAGCTGCGAGTTCGAGGAAGAATGTTAACTTTTTAGTTATTCAAGAAAATCTTTTGCAAGTTTCGTTTGCTGGTCATGTTAGGTTCCATTGTATAGAGGGTGCGATTCCTCCCGTATAATACAAGAAGAGCAGTGCAAAGCGTTACATACGCCCCCTCCTGCAATATCACGGATACTCTACTTCCCCCTCCCCAAATTACACGTGTAAGTAACAACGTGTGCCAATACCATAGCTGTGGATGAACCCGCAATATGTGGATATCTTTTCCCACAAAAGTTATAAGCAACCAAACCAAAAGACACCATTAACCGTTAGCTGATACTTGATTTTAATTTAAAGATATTTTATTTAAATATTTATGCAAAGTGAACTGGAGAACAAGTGCTTAACACTTAGCACTTGATACGGAACGTTTTGTAAGTGTAACAAAATGGCACGTATTTATGAACGAAAACCGCAATGTGTGGATAATCTTTCTCCCATACTGGTCCCTCACTATACCAAGGGACTTTAAAATCGAACAACCGATCGTCGCCTGAATGCTAGAATGTTCTATGTCCCATAGGGGACATAGAACATTCTAGCACTCAGGCGACGTGATGCCTGAGTTATAATACAAAATGTTCGTATGGAACTGGGCCCAAAATCTGGTATGTATGCGTGGACGAAATCCGCAATATGTGGATATCCTCGCCCCCACTCCAGTACTGATCTCTGACCATACCAAGGGTCATGAAAACCCGACAACCAATGCTAGAATTATAATGTGAAACGTTCGTACGGAATGTTTTCTAAGTGTAGCAACGGCCAAACATAACTCCGATTTGCATGAGTGGACAAAACCAGCAATATCTGGATATCCCCCCCCCCCCCCCCTCCGCAATGGCCTCTGACTATACCAAGAGACGTGTAAACCAGACAACCAATGTTTGAGGTATAAGGTGAAATGTTCGCACAGAAAGGGCTATGGCTCTGGTCAGCAGCGCCGAAAGCACTTCAGAACAAGGGGGGTCAGACGCCGGGAAAAGGGTATTTACTCGCACTAGCATCCCCGCAATGACATGCCTTAGAATGCATGTATCAAAGGCCGAAGGTCCGAGATGGGGGAGTTTGAAAGGAGGTGCTCTCTCCCATCGGGAGGAGGAACTCCTCCCAAACTCCCCCACTGAATTTTGAAAGCTCCCACAGAACGGATTTCGGATGTATTTAGCTTTACTTCGAGAAATTCCTTGAAAAATTTGAGTGACGAACTTGGGAAGAGCATTGTCTGCCCCCTCACGCCCCCATGGTCTGAAGGCAAGGAGGGCAGCTGTCCCCTCTGTCCCTGTTCTTCCGGCGTCCCTGACACTGGTGTGTATGTGTGAACGAAATCCGCAACATGTGGATATCTTTTCCGCAAGTCAGTATTTAGATAAGAAGCGTTTACCAACAGGGTAAAGAGACGGCAAGGAAGCGCTATATCTTACAAAAAGACCATGGAAATCCCAGCAGAGTGCTGTGCCATTAGTATTCATGCGTCCCAACGCATCAGAACATGACGTCAAGTGGACACCTTGATTATTTGTCTATCTGACGTCATGGTGTGAAAGCCATTTGCAAACTCAACCGAAACCACTGGAAGGTGTGTTTTCAGAACTGATTATGAAATTGGAAAAAAGGAATCAAACTAAGTTAACGGCAAAGGGAGCGAAGAAAGAACTTTGAGGTTTGTGGGCTAGTTAGTCACGATCGTGACTACCGTTACTTATTCCCAGTTCCTTATTCGACATTCGTTATCAACCGATAAAATCGGTTGATAACGAATGTCGAATAAGGAACTGGGAATAAGTAACAGTTGCTACGTCCTTTTGTTAATCCATTAGAATTTTGACAATAAAAGGAATGACTTCATTTTCTCGAGCGCCACCTTCATTGTCGGACCCCCATCACTGTTTGGCAGAACAATAGTCATCAGCGGCCCTCTACAAATCCACGCTCGCTAATGACAAAGGGGTGGGAGTGGGGGTGGGGTTTGGGGCTACAAGTCACTGATAAATCTGACAAGGAAGTGAACCACCCTTGATAGTCGTTGGGGTGTAAACAAAACAGCGGATTTAGAACAGAACAACTCGAACAGAACACATTAATATACAATCCATTTAGACAATATATTTATATACATATACGTAAACATAGTACAAAAATCACAGCTACTATTTATTGTCTGTCACGTGACAGAATTAATGAAACACGATTGTCCGATTGAGCATGGAGATACCAACAAAATGACTTCATCCACCGGTCTCGCCGAATAAATGAACAACATTTTCCAGATTCTGAATTGATAATTTCCAGAAAAACACATAAACCGACAGGTTACAGTACAGTCACCGTGGATTGGTCGTAATCCACGCGTGGACAGTGATGTCCACGCATGCGTTTGCCTGCTAATAAAAATCATCATCGGGCAAATTTTAATTAATGAAGCACCGGGTTGTACCCGGTGCTTCATTAATTAAATTTTTGATGATTATTCCTATAATTAGTGTTTGGAATCTAATTTTTGCGTCCGTAGAAATGTAGCCCACCCCTGGAAAGTGACCAGTCCACGGCGGCCTCACTATAGCCAATATATCTTGAGTTTAACAAGGCGCCATCTGCATTGCTATAACACTCCTTGTTGCTCTCAATGGACGATATATAGAGGATGTCTAATGTTTTCTTGTGAATACCGGGATTTATCTCAGGAGTGAGTGAGAGAATTCGTAGGCCTATTTTCATGAGCAGCTTGCTGCGAGTGAAAATACAAATTTTCTCACTCACGAATGAGATTAATCCCGGTATTCACAAGAAAACATTAGATTTTCTTTTTATTATACCCCTTTCATTTGAAGCTTCAACTGAAACGATCCAAACCGACGCCCATACCCAGGGACCGACCTGGGCATGCACCAGTGCGTATTTGGTTCTGAAACATCAGGACCTGGCTCTTAAATCTCAGAAATAGGCTTCTCAGTTGATGCGTAACTTCTCAGATCATATTTTGATATTCTTTCGATGGATAATCGAGAGAGACACTCTTACATGTATTATATATATGATTATCATTTATCATTGTTGTAGAGTGCTTAAGTTAATACTTCAAGTCTTAATTACCAAGCATTAATCTTCACTGTGGTTTCTGATCAAGTCTTGGCTGCCTAAATAGGCAGCCAAGACTTGATCAGAAACCACAGTGATGAATAATGTTTGCTATAGTGTACTAAATGAAAATGATGAGAGCTATTACATACTTGCAGTGTGTGTTACAAACAGCAGTGTGACTCCGTAAATTGAAATCTGGCGCATGAATTGAAAAAATAGGCTCCGAGGCTAGAGCGTATTTTAAATAGTCCTGATCGGTCCCTGCCCATAGGCCCTACCACTCAAGAAATCTGTTTACACAATCAGCTGATCGCTGTTTCCGCTGACACAGATCACATTGGATGTTGTGTACATCCACACAAAATAGTTTTCGGAATTGTTTGCGTAATGACGTAATTATGACGTCTTCTTACACTCGCTAGTGGAGCGAGAACAACTTTTGTTTTGCACTTGTGAAAATTCATTTGTAAATTTCAAGTTCACACGAAATGTGTCTAACTATACCAAGGGACATGTAAACCAGACAACCAATGTTTGAGGTATAAGGTGAAATGTTCGCACAGAAAGGGTCATGGCGGCGCGTTCAGAGTCCGTTCTGAGCGGAGGTCCGGAAAATTGTGTATCCAAAACTATTAAAAAGAAGTGGGCATTGTTGTCTGGGTGGGGCTGTGCGAGTTACATACAGCTTAAAAAGATTTATTATGGCCAGTAAGACGAGTGAATACTCGACGTGTTTGGATATTCGTTACAATCAAGCCAGACCATGTCTTGAGAGTGTAGTGGAACAGCGACGCGCCTCAGACAAAGGTATGTGAACGACGTTCCTCCGCAAACCAACACTGGGTCCACCTCACCCCCCACCCCACACGGGACCACATGTTTACCGAAAATGTGTTAATTCATTATTGAGACAAATATCAGCATGTAGAAAGTAGAGAAAACTGTACACTGTTTTTACAAGGGGAGCATTCTCGTCAAAATTGCATTGCCTAATTCATTTTGACTGGTTCTCATGTAACATAAATGTGTTCATGTCTAAAACAATTCCCATCCTTCTAATACCACGTAGTTCTGCGAGAATCGTATCTCATGTTGGATTGAAACTAGAAGTTTCATTTTTTTTACCAGAGAACGTTGCTTGATTTGTGTCAAACTGGAAAGGTTCATGGGCGCATTACAGTTTCTAAGTGGTGCTTCGAGCCCGGATGTACTGAATTTGGATTATTCAAATTATTCAGATGTTTGAACAATGTTGTTGTTTTTTTCAGAAACAGAGGAGTATTTTCCCAAACGCTACTCCAATTATAACTGGAAAAGACAATTAACATTTGGCAATATTCAGTACTCTTTGATAATTTTTAAAGCCTCCTGACGAATTTGCTATTGTAATTTTTATGAAGATATCTGCGAGTCTTTTGAAAATATTTTTTTTTAATTTAAAAGATTTTGATAAAAAGGGTCATTAATTAAGTTGTGCTACCTTTTTTGGGTTGCCTACACTCTAAAATCAGTTGGGTTAATCAACCCAAATCAACTGGGTTGAGTAAATATGAACCCAATTGGGTTCATATTCACTGAACTCAGTTGATTTGGGTTGATTTTTAACCCAACTGCTTGTAATGTCCAAAATTACGAGCTTACGAAATATCCCTCTTGCAGTAGCAATGTGGCTAGATATTTCGTCAATAGATCACATTTCAAGGACTCGTCTCGAAAGTTCAAATAGCAATATAAATCTAATCATGAAGGTAGGGTCTTAAGAGATCCTCCCATATAACATATTCGATTAACTAAACTTAGGCTGGAAAAATAATGTTATACTCAGGCTTAAAATGGTCGCACGACACCAAAACAACTGAATAATATACACTTTAAGGTTATTTGTATACCCCACACGAGGCAAGCGACGCTGCTGGCTTGAAACGATTATTTTCAGCTTTCCATTTTCAAGTGAATACCGAAATTCTTTTTCTTTCGAGTGTGAATGATTAATAACGTATGTTCACGTGTGGTGAAGTCACGCGTGACAATACGTTATTATTCGTCCTCGTAAGTGAAATGATTTCGTCATCCTCTCGAAAAGTGTCAATTATTTTTTTTTATATTTACTGGCGTCTGACATGTCGACACTTTGGAGTGAAAACCGAAATAATTTCACCAGAGTGGACGAAAGAGAACATATTGTCACGAGTAGCAAAGCCACGCGTTAAAATATGTTATTTTTTGTCCTCACGAGTGAAATGATTTCGGAATTCTCTCAAGACATTTTGGTTTCTTTTTATCTATTATTTAATGGGGAGTGTGTGGATCAGTGATCCAGTCCAGCTAAAAATTGAAGCTTTCATTACCTCCCTTGATATGCAATGCACCTAGAAATTTTCCGTCGCGCGTTCGGTGCTATCCGACATGCGACGGATCGGCCCGCTAGTTATATATATGTGGCATTTCATTCATCTGTGAGAAGAAGTTGGACCGTGCAGTTTAAAAAGCAGTCGGCAGATAGTCGTGTATTTGCACTTACAGTGAATTCATAATGTCCATCCGATGACAAAATTTAGTTACCCTTACAGTAAATTAAAATACGTAGCAGGTTTAGAGTTAAGGCTGTTACACAGAGATGCGATTCTTGCAACGTGATAAAGTTATAATTAACGCCTTATATCACATGAAACGTCGTTAATTTCGACGTAACAACCCATGTCTTATTTCCTGATTATCAACTAGTGTCTAATCGTCGCGTGGTCCCATAGCAGCAGCATTGTATTCTTGTGCGTAGTTCACATGACGTCAATTACGACAACAGGTGCAAGTAAAGCGCATTCATGACGTCATGGTGTGAAGCGTCTGAGCCAACGAACTGATTGTCGGTTGTTTTGGGAGAATTTAGCGACAATGAATTAAATAAAAAGTGTAAAAAACATTCGAAAATTCATGTGATATACAGAATCTTAAACTCGTGATGTTTGGATGTAAGATAAGGCTCGTTGTGAATCAAATTCATCAAACACGTCTTATATCCAAACATCACTCGTTTGAGATCCTCTATTTCTTCTCAGCTCTTCATACCGCGATACCTCGGATCTGTGCCTTGCTGTCGAACGAAGACAATTACAATGAACTCTAATCCAGTGCCCAATATGAAACACAAAATCACTAATTAAAATTTTGATGGAACGAATCTTTGCATCGAAATTATAATCAATGGCTTTATATTTCCGTTCGCACATTGGTCTCAGCGAAGTCGACTTTTGTATTAATTATACAGTATAGTAGCCGTGGATTGGTTGAAATTCAGGTAATAAGAATCATCATTAGGAGAAATTTAACTGATGACGCACCGGGTTGTACCCGGTGCTTCATTAATTAAATTTTTGATGATTATTCCTATAATTAGTGTTCTGAATCTAATATTATTGCGTCCGTGGAAATATTGCCCACCCGTGGAAAGTGACCAGTCCACAGTGGCCGTACTGTACGCGCATCTGTAAATGATAGAGGAATTATTATTATTTAAGGTTTAACGACACTTTAACAGCCAAGGTCATATCGTGTCGGTGACAGTTTTACGGGTGGAGACAGCCCGAGCACTCGGAGAGAACCACCCAGTAACGACGAGCAGCTGCCAGCTCCCCAACATCGTAACTCCGCACTGCAGCACAGGCAGGGTTAGACTGGTTGAAGACATGCGCACCATCGACATGCAGTTCGCCTTAGTACACGGCGAATATAATAGTGAAAGTTATAAAATTCGATGTCCCAGACAGGAGATGCAGGGAATAGGTTTCACGGCAGCGCAACGTTTAACGTCGGAATGTTACGTCAAATTATCAGTAGCGTCGCCCATGAAAATTCGATAAAACTGAAGAACTTTTAACGACAATATTGTTCTATGGGGTTTTCTCTTTTTGCTCTTCTCATTAAATTCTTATTCTAAAACAATTTTAACCCATTTGTGAACGTTATGTGTTAAATATAAGAGAACTAAAATTTGCTCCACCTTTTCAGAATAGCTAACTGAGCACGGTAAGAGATCCACAATGGGGTTATTTATGTTCTGTGTAATATATCAATGGCTCTGTCAAATAGCACTATGGTAATTCGGGAACGCGTATAATAAAAAAAAACAGACTGTGGTATTTTGTGTGGATACCAAGGATTATCACATTTGTGAGTGAGAGAAATTAGGCCAATCCACGTTCAGTAATACATATTTCTCGTAACCACTCATGAAATAACCGTTGTATAAACGCCAAAAATAAACTGTGGTTATTTTTCAGCATGACCCAAATGAGTTGCTATACCGTGCCGAGGTGGCTAATTGGAACGTAAATATATATACTAAGGCCTAAAAAGTTAAAATCTGTTTCTCATGCCCTCCTGCATGGTCCATTCGCTGCCACACGATCTCTTTTTATAACTGATGCAAACTTTAAAAAATTAAAAAAAATTAAACGGTTTATGTCTGATATTTTACCCAAGTTAATAAAATTGATAAATTTGTCCCTTGAGTGCAACAAGGCTTTGCAATGCTTTAGCATTGCAAAGCCTTCTTGCACTCAAGAGACGAAATACACCACCACCCATGCTATTCTGTTGATTATGAGGCATAATACTTAAAACAAACCAAGAACATGAACTTTTGATGGCAAAGAAATAATGTGCCAACCATTGCGCAGAAATATGTGACCTTAAACACCAATAAAAAATTAAAATAAATAAATAAATAAATAAATAAATAAATAAATAAATAAATCAGAAATAAAAATAAAAAACCGACCGCCCAAACGCAATTTTACAAAACAAAATGGCCTGAGAAACAGATCTTCTTTGTGAGACCTAATTATAACTTTATCACTGCAATCGTACAACAAGCCTTACTGTCATTAAAAAGCTTGAAGTAACAATGGCAGATGGTCAGATGGAGTCTTATCACCCGGTTTCGTCGTAAGCAGTTCACCACTGACGAAGAGAGAAAACCCTCCTCCAATACAAACAATTAGATGGATGAGATCAGAGCGCTCTCATTTGAGCGCGAGAACATTCTGTGTCCGCTCACTTTCTCTACATTGGTGCATGTATGAAAGTTCGTTCTAGCACTGTTCCATTTTCTTGGAGCGAGGGAGCGCGTTGATATACATTAGGGAGAGCCTCGTGGCTCATACACGCCCTATGTGCAACGCTTTGTGGTCTGTCCTACAACAGTAGTCTTTTTTTCCTTTGATAAACATTTCATTCCCTCACGCATGCGCGTGTTCTAAATGCTGGTGGTGTAAAGGATCTTTATCGTCATCGTCGTCTAAAATTTCATCCTTCAGCCTAGCTTTAGCTCTCTCGTTCAACTTCTTTCGTTTCATGCGACGGTTTTGAAACCAAACTTTGACTTGTCTCTCGCTTAATTGTAACTTACATGATATTTCCCACCGTTTTTGTCTTGTTATATATGAACTGTTTAAAAATTCGTTTTCGAGAACCATTGTCTGGTATCTGGTGTACGGCTTCCTCTTTTTGCGTCCTTTAGACTCTGTAACGAAAAAAAAAGAAATACTGTTATAAGAGAAACGTAAATGGATGAACAAAATTACTTAATTAACAGCCAAATTATAGCCACATTGTTAGTGTTGCTATTGTGACTGTGGGTGTTATGTTGGCTTCTGTATGGTGAGTCCAAAAAAAATCTGTCTGAATAAGTTTAGGCAGCCAGAAAAAGAGGCACCTTACTCTTCGGGTAACCATTTTCAAGTAACCTATTTTTAATAGAAATGAATAAATGTGGATCCGAGATTAGTAATTGGTAAAGGTATACGGTTAATATTTGAATCTGCCCTCCATAGACAATGGGACCTCGAATTATTTATAATAAATCGAATAATTGTCGCTCGTAACCCACTTTCCACTGTACACTATCTTGCCCGACTAAATGTTTTTCGGCCTTTTCTGCAACTTCTCCCAGTTATCATGAGCAACCCAAGAACATCCAACGGTCGTGTAATACACCACTGTAAAGCTTATTCATTCCCCTTTCCACTGACACTGGGTACTGTTGGATACGTTGTGTGAATCAAATTTGAGTATAACGAAGATGAGAGCTATCGTTTTCGAAAAGCGAGTTGTGTACCTTGTTAATATTTATATACCATTATAGGGGCACGTCAGCATCGATTCAAAAATGCTGTCAAATATAATTTTTCTTTCGATTCCACAGCTTGTGTCGAGTACCTGTGATCCACAGCGCAGGAAGAGTTGCGCATCCAAAAATCCCATATAACAATCACGATTAAATCTAAGTTCAAGGGCGGATAAGTTGATCCGAATTGTCACAGCTTCATATGCACCTGCCCACTTACAAGTCGTCCCTTGAGTGGAACAAGGCGCCACCTGCAATGCTAAAGCATTGCAGACGGCGCCTTTTTCGACTCAAGGAACGAAGTAATCACGTGCAAAAGTATTCATCAAAATCGATTAATCGAAGTAGGATCAGTTCCATGTAGAAGAATTTATACAAAAATCTGCATTAACCCTTTACCCAACGTAACGGCCAAAACCGGCCAGCGCCATTCTCAAAAATCGCCAATTAATTTTCAAAATATTTTCATTTTTTGTCTCAAAAACATAGGTTATGACCCCTCGTTGGAACGAGCTCGTCGAGCTCGTTCCAACGAGGGGTCATAACCTATGTTTTTGAGACAAAAAATGAAAAAAATTAGTTATTCAAGAATTTTTTTTGCAAGTGTCGTCTGCTTTTCATGTTAGGTAAAGGGTTAAATCTAAATTCAAGAGAAGATAACTTAGTTATAATCATTGCCGATTAAAAATTCTGGATTATGCGCGTGCTGACTTGTTAGTCGTCATGTTGGAGAAGTTTCAGCAAAATGAAAAGGGAGGGTCATTCAGATTGTGTGGAAATTTCGTGTTGGTTTTTTGTGTAATATGTCGGTTCAAGGGTCACGGACATCATTTTATAAGTGAGCCTACTTCCACTGGAATAAAATAGGGAATCCTATTCATGTCACTGTTCGACGCATGCGCATTTGTGGAAATGGTTCAACATCCTGGTTCGATGAGTTTGGAAGAGTTACATATCTTCCGACCGTTTTACTATAAATTTTCGAATAAAAGCCAGTTCCGACTACTTAAAAGTAATTAAAACCCGCTGAACAGCTTTCGCAGTATCATGCAATATTTTCTTGTTTGACATTCCATATGCTAATTGTTTTACAGGACTGCTCTCAAGGTGGTAAGGGCACTCTAAAACACATAAACATCCAATCGGGAAGAACAATTATGAGCACTTCGTATATTTGTTTTGTCATTCAGCGGAATATATACACAATAAATTTGATTGGATCTTCAAACAATGCCCCCTCTAAGTGTGTGGTAAATTGCACATTTAAGACGCCGAGAATTAAGAGATAGACTTGAAGCACAGACATTTAATAGGCTTAACTGCAATAATGGTCAGATCTTCTCTGTTATGTTTATATCATTTGATTTACAAGCGCGCTGCTATCTGTTCGCATCGCTTACAGCCTATTGAAATGGAAATTGCCCAATGAAAGGATTACAAATGTAAAATACTTTAAGGGTTGTTAAGTCTCAATAGAAAAAATCAATTATTAGTTCTGCCTTCAGTTAACCGTAAAATTCGCAATATGGTTTACAACAGCGGGGAAGGAACCAATTCGTCATTCTTGCTCACCCACGCCGGTGACTCCAAAACATTCAGTTTTGAAAATGCGTCTTCTGAACGGGTTGCTGAACAAATGTAAATATTTCGCGCCGCATTTAAAATTTATCGCATGAAAGCGAAGCATAAACAGTAATAATACGACACATAGTACTTCATCCATTCATAATATGTTTCTGATTTTATCTCTTACATCTGTTTTCCGAATCCTATATGAATCAAAGGGGTGTTTGAACAGGGAGTGATATTTTGATCGGTGAGGAGGGGGGGGGGGGGGGGGTATGAATGCAATGTTTCGACCTCCTTCCCTGAAGATACAATTACACAATTTTTATCAACCGTCATTTTACAACCATGATTGGAATGAGATTCCAGCAGTTCGAAAGGTGTTATTTATATCTGCACAGTCCATGGGTGGGGTGAGGGTGGGGTGGGTGTTTTGGTCTTCGGAAGATGTCATGCAACACTGCACTCTAAAATTAGACGGATTAAAATCTACCTAAATCAACTGGGTTGAGTGAATATCAACCCAAATGGGTTCATATTCATTCAATCCACTTGATTTATGTAAATTTTTAACTCAACTGATTTTTGAGTGTACCAGTCCATGTCAACCCTCACATGCACTAGAAAGTTAATCAAATCTATCTCGTTTGACAGAACTCTGTCAAACAAAACATAATTGGTTTTATTACACGACTATTACTTTGCAGCCAGTGCCATATTTACAAATCCGTACGGAACACGTGTTCCATACGGATTTACGTTGACGGGACAATTTTCCCACCTGACGTCATGGATCCACCAAAAGAACTGAACTCCGCCCGCTTTCGTAATCGGCAAATCGAAACGTGGCTTTCAAGCCCAGATCAATTCGAAAGTTGCAGTCACAGCCGATAAATAGAATGTCAATGGGAAAATGTTTTTGTTCAAATCCATAAAAATTAACGAAATTAAACTTATTCTGTAAGTAGAGGGGGATTTTATAACACTCAAGTTCTGACTCTGAAGCGAATGTCTCTCAGATACCAGAAGCCAATTTCAGAAGCCAATTTCTTAAAAATACGAATAAATAACCTAGTTGGACACGATTCTCATTTATATTTGTTTTATATGTATCGATCTGTCACACATGTTTGTCAATCACATTCGAGTTTTGTATTTGTTTTTATTTCAAGCAGACAAACCATAAGTAACAAAGAGTTTTAAAGTTTGAAATTTTCTCTGTGTGTTGTTTGAATTTTTACTTTAATGGATTGTACGTCATCGAGGCGTGTAATAAACACAGAACACCACGATGTGTGAATGTGTTCGTCAATACGGCATTCATGCCATCGCGGAATGATAGAACGAGAGGCGCATATGTTGTTTTAGCACTCAGTTTATTTGTACGTCTTTTGTTTTATTAGAGTTTAACAACACTATCGACAGCCAGGGTATAGTGTCGGGCAGTTTTATGGATAGAGGATGCCAGTGTACCCGGAGAGAACCACCGAGCACGACAGCGCTAGGACAATCGTCGGTGGAGAAACGCCATGTTTTCCGATAAATCGAGGTTACCTCTCGACTTCCACGACAGGCGAAACAGGGTGTGGCGGTGGCAGAACGAACGATACCATGACGTAACCATTAGTAGCCATTAGGAAGCACGATCGTTTTGGTGGTGGATCGGTTATGGTGTGGAGAGGCATAACCATGACAAGCAGAACAGCATTACATGTCATCCAATGGCGTGTCACAGGGCAGTACTACCGTGACAACATGTTAGCAGCTGATATGGTGCCATTTGCGCGACGTCACAGCCGTCGATTCATTTTCCAAGATGACAATGCAAGAGCACAAATCTGCCCGTGTCGATACAGGTCTCCTCCAGGAGCAGAACATCACTACACTGCCTTGGCCAGCACTAAGTCCAGACTTTTCACCAATCGATCACGTCTGGGATATGCTTGACAGCCGCCTACGACAACGCCAAACGCTCACTACCAATGTCCAGGAACTCTCCGCTACACTGCAGGAAGAATGGAATAACATCAGTCAAGCTGATATTGGGCGTTTGGTGAGGAGTACAATACAATATAATACAATACTTTTATTGTCTTATACCAAACAGGAGATACAGGCAGGCCTGAAAATAAGCAGTCTGACATTTGCAGAATGAGGTCCCTAGAGGGTGAATTTGATGATGCTGTCCCATACAGTTTGCCAATTTATCCTCTGGGTACCTCTTTCTGTTTAGTTTTGAGACCCTGATTCAGATTGAGGTCCACAGAGGGTAAATTTAGTGATGCTGTCCTGCTGTGCAGGGTATATCATCACTAAATTCACCCTCTGGAGACTTCATTTTGCAGAATACTGTCTGCTTATTTTCTGGCTTGGATACATGACAAAACAGATCATAGACACACAAATATCGACCACAAAACATGGAGACAAATACAAAGGACAGACTGGTGGATTAAATAATATTCATTACATACATGTAAATATATATGATGAGCGTGCTTCCGACTCGAGTAATTTTACTTTTTGCCGAAACAGCTTTTTTTATTCTCAGCTAAACCCTGCGGTGTTGATCCGTGTACAGAGGGAATTACGCCAGCTCAACGGAGGCAGCACAACACCGCCTGGGCTTTTTCACCAGCCTCTTCAAGCTTGGAGGTGGGGTATGCCATGTCGGATCCGCGCTTGTCTCGCGAACCGAGGAGGATTTACAAGGTATTGAGGTCTTGAGCTGAATGTGGTAAATTCTCTGACTGGCCGTCCATGTCTTCTACGGCTCAGTGAGTAGAATGTGTGCTTGTCAGACACCCAACTGTCGCTGAAGTCATTCACCAGATGTCACAGTGCAATGCCTCAACTGTCTTTTTGATGAAAATAAAATTCTTCATATATCTCACTTTTATCAAATATCCCCTACTTTTTTGAATAACATAGTTTCTTTGGTGATCTAATTTTACCATGAATAAATAAGTTTAATTTGATTTTTTTAATGAGCGGAGATACCATTATTAATGTAGATACCATTGTCCTATTATATTATTATGAACTTTTTGTAAACTTTAGCACATCCACATATCCATGTTTTTACACTGGTTCAATCAAGGTGTAAATGTTCCATGCGCATGAGTGCATTATTTACATTATTCCCTTGAGCCAATCAAATCACTCGATTTTACCGGATTAGGAAATAACTAATAATTTCCATCGAGCGGATGGATAATAGTGTTCTGACCATCTCCCGATTTTGCCGGGAATAAGGAGATATTTTGGAGGGTGTTTTCGGGTTATCCTACATGAGTATATATATAATAAATAGGCATAGTACCAGTATTTTTTGTTCCACACGAATGAATAATTTATTTCGCAGAATAATAATACAATAGTATACATGTATTAAACAAAATTAACTCTATTATACAGCGGGAAGACAGCATAGTCGTCCCCACATAAAGGCTAAATTTAATCTTCACAGCAGATTCCGCCTTCATTTTGATTCACTGAAGGAGACCAATATTCACCAGCATTTAGTAAGAAAAAACAAAATAAGTCAAGTTTGTACCTATTGAGAGCCCTCCCGAAAAGGACCCACAAACCATCATGGCGCCGCCCCGCTGTACCTAGTGAAGACAGAGTGCCCGGGAACGTTAGAGTGAATTATAGCCAATGACATTTTCCGTCAGGTGTATGGATTCATTCAAGTTTCTAAGACCACCATGGTATAGTATTTGAATAGTTTACTCGAAAGTGTCCTTCAACATTATATCACCATTATAATGTCACGTCTATAATTTCCATTATCTTCAACATGACATCGACATATTGTTTTTGGTAGATGACGTCATTCAAAATAATTTATAACTCAATGGACAGCAATTGAAAATTTAACCACCAATACACTGGAAATGGCATTACCGATAGAAACTGAATCACTGACTGACTACTCAAAAATGTGGGGTAGCCTATCTTTTCGTCAACGCCTTATTACGATAGTCGTAAAGTAAACAAACACTGACAAAAGTGCCGGAGTTTAATATATGAGTTCTGAAAAGTTGTATGACGTCTGTTTTGACTGCTGATTGCATATGCAGATTAATCTGTTTATATTGAAAAGAAGTCGACAGCGTATAAATCTGCCACCTCACCTCGAGGACTCCCTATATTATAAGTCGCGTGTCTCGATGGTCTATCTCGGACTCTTCTAGCGAATGAACCACTAGAAAAGCAGTAAAATGCCAGTTTACCGCACACATTTAGTCAAAATGATTGTCTTTTTAACCGCATTAGAATTTCAAACCCTTTCATCTTTGAACTCCACAATATAGAATGAACGAATCAAATGACTACCTGCACCTGGGAGCGTAAATGATGAAATGATGTGTGGAGTTGTCTCCCCTTCATTCTTTGTCTTGTCGGGCAGGAATTGTTCTATTGCCCGGCCGCATTTTCGGTGCCTGGCAGCATGTTGAAAGACTTCCGCGTGCGCATAAAACTGTCACAGATTATTGCCAGTTTGGTTATATATAAGTCGGACAGCACTTGCAGTTAGCTGCAGTAACCGGTAAGGTCGTTGTATAAGAGGCGTGGCAAGTTGCCAACGATTTTATGACGACGTTGCCGATTGTCGTGACTAACTAATTTCGGGGTTTGTAGATTCTTTGTATAAGGCATAGATATGTGTAAATCAGTAACACGGGGCAAATTCGTGTAATACGAAGGTAGAGCTCCGCAGGGGTCGGCTGGGCAAAAAAAGTTACGAGAATCTGGACATTATTTCTGGTGCACTCGTCCACTGAGTGCAACAAGGTGCCGTCTGCATAGCAGACGGCACCTTGTTGCACTAAATGGACGATATATATTTCTGCATTGTTGGGTTCTTCTGAATGAGAACTTGGACCCGGAAAACATTTTGCCTTTTCGAACTGAATGAACGCTGGTTCCTTGGATCTGAGCGACCATTGGCAGTCCACATGGAGGGCATTTCGATGGCTTTTTTGTAGCATCTTTGTCGCTCAATTAACAAAAATGGTTGCTACAAAGCGGCGATCCCGAATCCATCGCAAATTTTATTTCACCGAGTGCTGGGTTAGGAGCGTGTACCCCCCCCCCCCCCCCAATAGGACCCTTCCCGGGGTCACAAAATTAACTTTTTATGCCGTCTGGGAGACTCTGATTATTTTTGTTAAGGTGGTGGTATCCAGAAAGTGGGGTATGACCAAAGTAAAATGACTCAGCGTGAGAATACATGAAACCGTTTTAAAGATCTCTGATATGAAAGTATACAAAGCTGATTTTACACCCCTCCAATCCGCCGATGGCTACGCCGTTGTTTGAGCCTACTTCTGCCCCAGTTCCAAAAGAATGTCTGCTAAAATAACCTCTTAACAGGGTACTTCTCGCGCCAGTTAGAGGTGGCCGATCGATCGTTCCTCGATATTCGAGCCATGCGTTATTACGAACACTGCCTCTAGTAGTACTGACCGCCCTTTTGTTTCCCTCAAAGCATACAGCACCACTTTATTGGTGTATGTATATACATTGTCTCAGGGTCGACGGAAGCACTTCAGGACAGGCGTGTCACACACCGGAACAGGTCATTTACTCGCATTAACAGCCCCATCATGATACGCCGAAGCATGCATGTCTTCAAGGCCGAAGGCCCGAGATGGGGGAGTTTGGAAGAAGGTGCCCCCCTCCAATCGGGAGAGGGGGAGCTCCTCCCAATCTCCCCATTGAACTGTGAAAGCTCCAAGAACGGATTTGGGGAGCATTTTAACTTTACTTCGAGAATAAATCATTGAAAATTAAATTGAGTGACAAACCTGGGAAGGGCATTGTCTGTCACCCTCTCGCCTCTATGGTCCGAAGGCTGAGGGTTGAGTTCCCTCTCTTCCCCCGTGCTCCGACATCCCTCATGTCGTATTTCTTTGTAGGCTATAGTACTTTTAGTCTAATATTGTTATCGTCAGACAACCGTGTTCTACAGAGCGTCAATCAACAACCGCCACTTAACAGTTCAATTCTTCATACTGGAATTCCTGTCAAATGTGTCATGGACGACTGAAAGGTACACATTTTAATGTCGCGATAGTTTCAAAGATGATTTATTGACGCTGTATATTTGCCAGAATTTATAAATTACTCGACAGAAGCGCTCGGCCAACATGTCGCCAACACGTCACAAAATCGGTGTTTCTGTGCTGTCAGTTTGGGTGTTGCGGCGAAGGCCACAACTGTGTCACTACGAAGAAACAAAATATTCAAGTCCTCATCCTGACACCTCGTCAAGTTTTAATTTATGAAGCTTTTCACCTTCGGGGACTAAAACGTACGTTATCTGTCATCCAAGTAATTCTCGAAAAATCAATTGTTTACGAATGTTTTTTTCTAAACACCCGGATGATTCCATAAATAAACTTTACTATAAAATTGAGACAAAGCCAAGCAACCTGTCATACATAATTTCCCGAAAACGAAAAGACGATTTCCAAGCGCTTTTCAACAATTCAAAATCGAAAAGTCGCTGTATTTATTTATTTATTTATTTATTTATTGGTGTTTAAGGTCACATATTTATGCACAATGGCTAATCGTGACCGTGACAGTTTTACGGGTGGAGGAAGCCGGAGTACCCGGAGGGAACCACCGAGCATCGACGAGCAACTGTCAGCTCCTCAACATTCTAACTCTGTTCAAGGTCCACTCAAGCAGGGTTACAGCGGTTGAAGACAGGTGCACCATCGATGTGCAGTTCTCATTAGTACACGGCGTCATCGTGCCCCCATTTAGGCAGCCGCGATAAAGTGCCTTGCCCCAGGACACAGCGTGGGTCGTCCCGAACGGGAATCGAACTCGGGACCTCTAGCATAGGAGTCCAACAGAATACCTCTGAGCCACCACGCACCTGAAAAGCCGCTTTCAATATACTGAATTCACAAATTCTTTATTAACACCGATGCTCCAAGCTGCGGAACAATGTACTTCAGTCTAAAGATGTCAGGCTCCACAATGACGTGACAACCATTACTTATTCACAGTTCCTTATTCGGTATTCGTTATCAACCGATTTTATCGGTTGCCTTGCTACAGTGCAGATTTACGATGTTGGGGAGCTGGCAGCTGCTCGTCGTTGCTCGGTGGTTCTCTTCGGGTACTCCCAGGGCTTATATTTCGACGAGAATCCGAGAATCGATTCGCACCAAGATTCGCGCAATAAAACCGGTGAGAATCCATGTAGATTCTCGCTGGACCTCTGCTAGGATTCGCGTGAAAAAAATTGAGTCAATTTAACCCTTAAACTAACACAGCGGCAACAAATTAACCAATAGAAGGCTAACATGACCTGAAATATCCTGACACTTTGTCAATAAAACCTTACAAATATGGCTGTCATTGGAACCGGCTCATTGAGCCGGTTCCAACGACAGCCATATTTGTAAGATTTTATTGATAAATATTGTCCATTTAATTATTTTATCATTTATTTATTATTTATTGTTTAAAAATTATCAAACTTAGCTTTAAAAATTAAAAAAGTGTGTTGGGTAAAAGGTTAACATGTGTTATCAGTATACAACAGTGGTTCAATCTTGGTGGTGTCATGGGATCCTGGGACACTCATAGTAGGTATGGATTCTCGCAACCATTTTCACGAGAATCCAAATGGATTCTCACGAATTTGGACGAAATATAAGCCCTGACTCCGGCTTCCTCCGCCCGTGAAACTGTCACCGACACGATATGACATTGGCTGTTAATGTGTCGTTAAACTCTAATAAAATAAATAAATGAATAAGCACATTTTGACAGTCGCTTCCTTCGTTATGAAAACTTAGGCCCTACTTTGAATGGTTAAATTTTCGTAATTTAGTCCGCGTTCTTTGTAAGAGACGAGTAAAAAAAAAATCAGAAGCCACGAGACACCACCAACTTCAACAGTGACTTTTCTTTCCCTGTCATTTTGTCTGACCTGTGACTAATTGTCACAATACACACTAAGTGAAGTGAAAAGGGGCTTCTTCTGTTTGTGCGTTATTTACAAACATTAAACCCCAGCAATACACCGATACCACACACAAACAAACCAATTCTTTGGGTATAATAATTTCACGCATTCTTGATTTTGATGTGCAAAGTGTCGAGTTCAATTCGTTTTCAACCTCACAAGTCGGTGCTTTGATCTTTAACGGAATACTAATTAGTAAATAGATAGTCAATTTTAACTGTATAAACGTCTAAAGAACAGCAGCGAATTGGACGATTCAACGACCAAAAAATTTACATGCAAACAGTTTACCTTTCAACGACAGCGCATAATGAATCACTATTAACGCGGCGGACGCCAAATTTATGATGCACAGTGAATGACGCACGACGAGGCGGTCCTGCCCGGAGGTTACATTTTACAACCAGCCTTAGGGAGTGGTGCGCGTGATCTCTGGACATCAAAGACCGGTTTGTCGAGGAAGCGGACGTTCCAGTCGAGCAATTATTTGATAATTTGAATCTTAATGTCTACATATTGGCCAATGTGAGCAAAGATAATACCCATTAGAACTCTTACTGATAGTCTTGACTGTTCCGTATTGCTGCGTCAATGAAAGCAATATACAGGGGAATGAATGGGAATAAAGAAAAACCGCTATCTCATTGAAACGAGCAAATTATTTCATTATACCAAAATTAAGCTTGTTTATCTACCAATTAATGATGTAACAGAACAATGTAACAATATGATATTAAATCTCCATTTGCTCTTACTGAGTCCAAGTTGCACGGACACCGTTTGTAATTACCCCAATTCAGACGCTCTAGCTGTGAAAGTTAACAATACTTGCTCCATGGGAAGTAATAATTCTAAACACACAAAATTCCATCATGAACACTAACAATTTATCCTTCAAACTATGACAAGATACCAACAAAGTGCGCGCCAGTTGACATGCATTAAGGGCCTATATAAGGAATGAAATTTTGTTTATTTTGAAAATACTCACCTCTGATATTCCTTCAATTCAAATTAAATATGCACAAAATGTACATCAAAATGAAGATTGAGATGTATAGAACACGAAACACATGTGTAATCAACTCATAGAGTCCACTGTAGGCACCACTGGTTCCTGGAAGTCTGATAATTTAATATTTCACAAAAACAACTTGTGGCAAAATGTGCTAGGGGATCAAAATTCTTCAAAACACGGCAACAGAGCTGCATGAGGGTAAATTCCAAAGCATTTGCTTTTGTTTACGTTTCAATATACTTTCGATTTCCGGTCGACGTCATCAGACGGAAAAGGCATGTAAAAACAACGCCGTCTAAAATCAGATAATGAAAAAGATCGCCTTCATACAGTATACTGTTATTAGATAGAGATTGCACAGTTGCCATATTCAATGCAAGGTATCATGATACCCGTTGAAATGGAATCATGGAATCCATCTTCAATAAAAAATGCAGACAGTGTTGTCCTTTTCCAAAATGCAGTCCTATCGATGCACTCGAAAGCATTTTGAATGCCTAGCTTTGTTATTGAACATCTGAAGCACATTCGGCCACGAGTTGTTCTTGCGAAATATTATTTTATTGTCAGTTCTGGTGCGAATACGATAGCAGACTTCCAGGAACCAGTGGTGCCTGCTGTCAACTCTATGAGTTGATTACATATGTTTTTCGTGCTCTATACATCCCACCCTTCATTTTGATATATAATTTGTGTATATTTAATCTGAATGTAAGGAACATGAGAGGTGAGAATTTCAAAATAAACAAAATTCCATTACTTATATAGCCTCCTTAAAACACTGTAGTCAGTCGTGTAACTATCTTCAGTTTCAGGTGGTGGGGAGGGTCGGTGACCCATGTTTGCCCCACCATAACATAAAACCCGATGGTTATTATGTAAACAAACGAAGCCTGCAGAATTTGCAGAAGGAAGTTCCCAGAGGGTGAATTTGGTGATGCTACCCTGCACAGCAGGGTAGCATTACTAAATTTACCCTCTGTGAACTTCAGTGTGAATCCAGGTTTCGGGCCTAAGCAGAAAGGGGAACCCAGAGGATAAACTGGGGAATTCTGGACACTGTATGAGATAGCATCAGCAAATTCACCTTCTGGGGACCTCATTCTGTAAATGATAGAATGCTTATTTCCAGGCATGAAACAAACACAAGTGCCTCTTGGTGAGCTATTGGGGCAAGGTGTCAGCAATCAGCGACGTCGCCATAGGGGTCACTGGGTGGGGGCTGGAAGAGGTAGGGCTAGTTGCCTATTTTTCCCGAGAAGTGTGAACCTTGTATACATCCATGCCTGTAATCGTTAAAACTGGTTCATGTACTTTTACCACGCTATTGCCTTGTATAACATTAGGGCTTGCACGGCTAACTCATCGCCAAACTAGCAAATACCCGTGGGAGTGTTATTCCGAAGAAGTGTCCTTGAACATGCCAACTAGCGAGCAACAGTACTTTGCCCATCGAGACGACAAAGTTTGTTTTTGTTTTTTTTTTTTTTTTTTTTGGGGGGGGGATTTAAGTCCTACATGGAGGCGTTTTTTTATGGACCGACGAGAGGCCATGAATCACTGAGTTCTTAAACCGTTTTTTCAACGGTGGGTTGGTAAAAGTGTGTGTGTGGGGGGGGGGGGGGGGATGGAGGGGGGTGCACCACAGCTAAATCTGTTGGCGCAAGAACAAAGGGATACAGACAGGTACTTGTACATATGCACTAAATCGTCGTTCTTGTCGAAACAATCCCAACTTAAGTTTCAACAAGGATTCGCAAACTTGACACATAAAACATATTTTTTTTTTACTGCGGACGTGTTTTTGAGTGAGTTAATAGTTTTTGCCCAGAGCCGTCATGCAATTTTACCTACATTCTTCAAAGACATGCAATAAAATATGAAACTATTATTCTAAGGAATGTGTTATTGCGTACTGAGATTTCCACGGGGGATAAAACACATCAATAGGTGACGTCCCAAACTGTAAAGGTGCAGTTCAAAGACACTGAGTGAGCTTCCTGAAAGGGGATTGAATTTCAGATCGATCTAAAATTATCTACACACCTTTAAATACTGTAATGTTTATTACTATATAAATTTTACTCAAAATATTCGTTGAAAGGTGACCTAAAAACAACAGAAAATGTACAATAACTTCAGCAATGTCGGTGAAACAGTTCAGTTTATTGAATAATTCTCTGGATCAATCTGCCGAGTATTTTATTGAGTTTCTCATAAAATCAAGTCATGGCTGCTGTAAAGCAGCCATGACTTGATTTTATGAAAAATTCAACAGAGTTTGGAATAAAAAATCCACGACAAGAGAACTACTCCTGTTATTTTCTTGTAAGAGGCATATTATTTGTGTAGTGGGCAGGAAAATCCGCGTACAGCAAGCAAAGAGCTAAGACACCCCCTCTCCAACCCAACCACCTTCTTCAGTTGAGTGCCCCCTTCCAGGGACGTAGTCAGGCTGAATGAAGTGAAAACAAAATTTTTTTTCTGCTGCCGTTTTTTTTTTTTTTTCTGCCAACGGCAACAGAAAAATATTCTCCCACTTCATTTCACCTCGTACTGGGTTAACTGTATGTGCCCTCATTGATGAAGGACTTGGGTCTTTAACGGGAAAAAAACTTCTCGTGGCAATTGGAACATCCTGAGTACTTTTTTTTAAAGGCTTGCGTACCCAGAAAGTGAAGATATCAGTATAGCAAAATGACCCCAAGAAATATCAGGGTGAGAGAACGTGAAACAGTTTGGGGGATTTCAGTCAAGAATGTATGCAAGGTTGCCATTTTTCCGGAAAAGGGTGGGTCGAGTTCCTCCACAATCCTATATGATCAGGGACGTGGCTAGAGGTTTCCAATTGGGGGGGGGGGGGGGGGGGTAGGGCAGTGAATGTCCAACTGAGGGAGCGACCGGACGGGGGGCAGTTGGAAATTCACTACAGAGAAAAAATTTGAAAATGAAACCATGAAAGGTGGCATAAAATTGATTTTAATAATTGAAATGCCAACATATTTATGATAGAATTATCAGGTTATTATTATTTGGTGTTCTTCTAGGAATTGAATATGTGCTAAACAAATGCTCAAGCTGGGAACTTTGGGCAATTCTCACTGTCCTAACATTAAATCAGATCTTATGCAGGAATGATCAATTGTCGATGTTTCATCATTTTTGTAAATGCATGTGAATGATGGAATTAACTCAGGATAACGATTTTACATGATATGATTTTCTTGAAGTGCATTTCGAGGATTTTTTTTTATTACGATAAGTAAACGTACTATAGTCATCTCGAACCGATATACATCATGCATACTTATGAAGCTCGATATTGCGTACACTGTGGTTGTAAATAGAAACAGTTGGATTTTTTCCGATCTGAACCCGAGTTGGGATTTTAGGAAGTAAAGGACACATCAGCATCGCCAAAGAAATTTTAAAATCCAGATAGATGGAATTTCCAACTATTCATGACTTACCGTCCGAATTTCCAACTGTAGGAAATTTTGGTCAGGATTGGAGGGCTGACACCACCTCACCCCCTCCTGTCGCGACATCCCTGCATATGACAACGCCGCTGCCCTATTCAGAATAAGAGTGTGGGCGAGTTCCTTCCCAACCCACAAGACAACGCCGCTGACCCACCACCACCACCACCGCGATAATATTTCATCATCTTTCTGTACAGGTTTTCACAGGACAGAGGGGAAGAATACGCTTGAATGAAATGCCCCAGAACGGAAACTTGTTCCGTCTGGACTGTCATAAAACATAACTGTCTCTGGGTGTCATTTAATTTTCTTACACATCAAAATCCCCATATAAATGTCTATATCCCCTTTTCAATACTGAATGCGTAGACCGTCTTTGTATCGGAAGGATTTCCGGAAATTAACCAGACAAACTCTCACAGGTTTTAATCAATTTTACGGCCTTTGCTTCGGCTAAAGTGCATGTAGATGAATAAATAAGTCAGCGAGGAACGACATGGGGTAATGTTATATAAAACATGTTTACAAACAGCAGAGAGATTGAATCAAGACATAAACGCCGTAATGGTCTCACGAGCTTTCAAATCCCCTGGGAATGTTTGGGAATGTATCACCCATTTTTGTCTCAACAATTATTAAACTTTATTCCAACGTCCGAGTAAAACAGTTACAGGCAAAATGGTAATAAAAACAACCAATCGTTGCTTGAGTGGACTGTAATTTTCTTACTTGCTTATTGATATATCCACATTCTAGGGACATGGTTCGAGGGGGGTAGTTCGAATTGCATGGAAGCAATCGAGCAAGGTGCACTTATTAGAATAGGGTATGTCGAAGGGATATGAACACCAGTGAAAATATATACCAATGCACTGGCACACATTCACAAAAATAACAAAAAATGTTTTCTGGTCCATGTTACGCCCACTTTTGAAATAACTGACGACTTTTGTCATAGCTCCGGGTTTTTTCATAGTTAACCATGATCGAACCGTTGCCGTTTCGGTTTGACTCCCTAACCACTGAACCACCCCTTAAGGGTTAAAAGAGACTTCGCAGTTTCCATTAGTTTTATTGTGTGTCCACGAATTATAACCCTTTACCCAAGCAGACGATATCAAAATTTATTATTTTAAATATCATTTTTTTAAAAAGTTTCAAAAAATTTCAACAAAACCATATCATGTGACCCCTCATTGGAACGAGCTCAATGAGCTCGTTCCAATGAGGGGGTCACGTGATATGGTTTTGTTGAAATATTTTGAAAAATTTAATTTTTTCAATTGCTCAATTTGCATATTACGCGGATGCCACGGCTTAAAACTACAATTTATTATTTATTTATTGGTGTTTAAGGTCACATATTTATGCACAATGACTAAGCATGACCGTGACAGTTTTACGGGTGGAGGAAGCCGGAGTACCCGGAGAGAACCACCGAGCAACGACGAGCAGCTGCCAGCTCCCCAACATCGTAACTCTGCACTGCAGCACAGGCAGGGTTAGATTGGTTGAAGACATGTGCACCATCGACGTGCAGTACGCCTTAGTACATGGCGTCATCGTGCCCCCACGTGGGCAATGAAGAGGAAGTGTCTTGCCCAAGGACACAACGCGGTTGCCGCAGGTGGGATTCGAACTGAGGACCTCTCGGCTTGCAGCCTGCGCCTCTACTTACTGAGCCACCGCGCTCCCCCTTAAAACTACAAGCCTGGGTTTGCAGCCATGCTGTTGGCATGCTTCTGATCTTCACTTTAAGAATGTTAGGAACAAAATTTGCATCACACTTCTACGAGTGCATTAGTAAAACAACCTGCTCGAAGTAGTATCAGTTCCGTTGTATTAAAATCACTACCCAGTTAATTGTAGTTTATAACATTATTTGTTCCACTGAACTCGGAGATTTCATTCACAATCATTCCACACAGCATAAAATCAATCACCCAATATCGTCCATTTTATCGATCTGACGTTTTACCACCATTATCACTGCATGAAGCCTTTGATCAGTGAGACAAGGTGAGACAAGGCTCGTGATGATAAAGAAATCTTAATGCAAGTATATGTGATATCACTCAATTCAGTCGATCGTTCTTTTTATGAGATAATTATAGAATTTTGAGATATTTCCATTTTCCTTCTGAATGCATTGGAAAGAACAAAGCATGCTCTAGAACCTTAAGAAATGAAAAACAACATTGTCATACAAAGTTGATCACATATGAAAAAAAAACAAACCATTAAGAAACGAAATTGTTCACAAAAGGACAACAAATCGTTCCTTAAGTGGCGCCATGTTGCACTCAATGGACGAAATTAAAAACAAGAACTTGAAAATGAAACTGATGCATCAAATGTTAATATTCACCTTTCAAGATAACGCAAAATTCTTCCAGAATATTATCTCAGCAGGTGCATTAGCTTTTGAAAAAGGTTGTCAGTGCTAATATGTGTGCCTGAAGGTTGAGCGGGACACTTTCTTTCAGAGGATGGATGATGGGTGGGGCTGTGAAGAATACGGTTGCCGTGAATCGCAGTAGAACAGTGAGCCAAGAGTATGAGAACACAACATGTACAAATCCCATTTGTGATGGACGTTACCTCCGTTACTTATTCCCAGTTCCTTGTTCGATATTCGTTATCAACCGATTTTATCGGTTGATAACGAATGTCGAACAAGGAACTGGGAATAAGTAACGATTATCACGTCCCCCATTTTAAGAAAAGTGGTCGAACTTCAAGGAAATCTTCCCGAATTTCAAACCAATCCGAGTAAGAGATAATGTTGACAATATTGTCGCAAATACCACTTTAGTGAATAAGTGCCCCTTTCCACACCCCGACCCCTCCAACCATTTTTATTTATTGGTGTTTACGGTCACTTTCAGCTTGCTTAGCTATCTCTATGGTTCGATATGCCAACTGTTCATATTTCCTTTGTTTCAAAATGTTTGGCGACTGCGTTGAATAAGCTCCAAGTTTACTGCTGAATCCACTTCAGTTCATGTAATATTCTGTTAAAATTGAATGCTGATCTTGGTAAATTCATTTGATTTGAAATAAATACTGTTTAAACAGAACTGGTTCCATCTCAGGGACAAGATTAGAACCAGTTTTGGTTCTAAAGAGAACCTAGATTTTTTGCAGTGTACTATAAACCCGATTTGTTCCGACTGTGATGGCTCAAGTCCCGACTGACAAACTAATCCAACTACATCATCAAGTCGAAGGCATGCCTTGATGATGTAGTTGGAGTATTGCCCTTTAAGGATTATGGTTCGTCGTCAACATTGCTTGGAAACCTTAAATTAGGATTTATCAGTGGTAGGGACTAGTGATATTGGAATCAGCACAGCTGGTGGAAAGATTGAAGATGTTACGTATGTTTTATCATGTGACTCGTCCGTTTTGTTCACTTTAAAACATTTGATATTTTGTTTTCATATTAATCAGTGATAAATAAAGCCTTCCGTCAATTTCACTGGTCAATTTCAAAACTAGACAATTTGATTGGCTGAACAAAATACAACTGGGCCACATTTTCATAATTTGCATAATTAGAGTTGGGAGCTTTCATTGGTCAATTTCAAAACTGGACAATTTGATTGGCTAAACAAAATACAACTGGGTCACATTTGCATAATTTCAGCAGGGAGAATTTACGTTATCGGTCCTATTTGGGGTGGGTTATATTGTATTAATCTTTTACCAACAAGAAAAACGCCATTCATTTTTTAAAATATTTTCACTTTTTGCTTCCAAAACATAGGTTATGACCCCTCATTAGAACGAGCTCGGCGAGCTCGTTCCAATGAGGGGTCATAACCAATGTTTTGGAAGCAAAAAATGAAAATTTTTAGTTATACGAGGATGTTTTTTCCGAGTGCCGTCTGCAACTCAAGTTAGTTGATGGGTTATAAAGTCATACTAAGTGGCTAATTTGTGCGTGTGTGTGTCATATAATAAATAGAATATGAAATGAGTGTTTTTCTCATATAATATTTATGAAACTCGTCCGAATTTTCCGTTTGGGCTCGCCAGAGGCTCGCCAAAACGGAAAATTCTTAGACTCGTTTTATAAATATTATATGAGAAAAACACTCTTTCCATATCCTCTATATATGTATCGAAAATTACACTCAGTCTTTATTTTAATATTATTTATGTACGATTTCCATTTGAACGACACGTTTTGTGAGGTAATGAAGATGACCGATACCAAGCTATATTCCTATGTAAAAGATTCGAGAGAAAACGAGTCGAGCAGCCGATTTCGAATCGAACCGAATATCGAAATCGAATTGAATCTCGAAGCTTCGCAGGGATCTGATCCAGGGAGTACAAGGGATTAAAAAATGAATAGACACCTATATTACGAAAAACAGAGTGAGCAAGTGCGTGTTAGTGGGTAGATAGGGGGTTTAGTTTTGTTGAGGAAGAGGCCATCGCTGGCATCAGTAGCTGCCTAAGAAAAACACTCGAGAGAAAGAGTTTTATATATACAGTTGCGTACACAGCTTAATTTATATCCCAGAAATCACAGCTGCACTAATGTATCGCGATGATTTACTCCAACATTAAGAAGAGTATAGATTTTCATGTTGTATTTGTTAGTAAGATATAATAGCGCAGCTTCTGACTTATCATATTTCCATGGTTTGACTTACGACCAAGTTTTAAATATTTGTACTCAAAGGTGTGTGTGTGTGCCTAACTTCTCGTAATGATTGTTGTACACACATTTTTACTGAAACAAGGGCGAAATAAAACTTCACTTGTGCATAAATATATGACAAGAGAAAACAGCGGATGAGAAAATTTTACTTCCTAAAAGTAACCTGGAAAGACAAATAATAAAAAAAAACGACATCATCAAATTCCAGACGCTTTTTAGAGAATCGGACTCAAAAACTTACCTTTAACCCTAACAACTCGGTGTGCATAAATTTTTACGTGAAGAAAAAAAATGGTAGTGGTCGCGCAGACGATACAAAGAACAAAAAATCTAAGGCGAGGCTCGGTAATAATTTAATCCAACAGCTCGACAGAGCTGTTGGATTAAATTATCACCGAACCTCTCAACAAACCAGGATGGTTTCGCCCATTTCACCGTTGACAGTATTGACTGAAATGGTACCTTCCAGGGCGTCAGTGTTGATAGGGTTAAAAAAATAATTCACAGTTGAACCAATTGAGTACATCATATATTAATTTTCCATTTTCAAAATGATTTACTCAAACAGTCGTAAACTCAGAAACAGTGAAGACCACACTGTTTCCCTATCGTCTCTCATCGTTACAAATGGTTTTAATCCCCACCCACCCCTGAGGTAACTGGCATATCCGAGCAGCGCTGTTCACAAAATTGCAATCCGTCAAATTTTAATATTTTTGCAATGTTTGCCCTCAAAACAATCCTATGACCCCCTCATTGGAGCGAGCTCGACGCGGACCTTCTAATGAGGGCTCATAAGCTATACTTTCGAGACAAAAAAATTGTTTTAAAAAATTAGTTATTCAAGAATTTGTGTTGCAAGTGTGGTCTCTTGTGATTTTATGTAAAGGTTTAACGAAATGTCATGGATGGTGCAGCAACAACAACCATGTTTGGTACTTCTCATCACTGTTGTTAGAAAAAAAAAAAAAAACACCAGGTTTGTAAGAAGTTAAGAGTGCACGTGAAATACTCATTTGTTCACGTGCTCTTACTTTGCAACAAAAAAGTTTAAAATCCGAAACACCAGCTCTATTTATTCAATAGAGTGAACTCGATTGCCAGTTCAGACATCACAAGTTTAATGAATAAAGTAACGATTTCAACATGTATTACTCTATGCATTTACCAGTCTGGGGGTGGGGGGGGGGGGCGGGGGGGGGGGGGGGGGTGGATACATAGAAAAAAATTTGAGTGGATTTACCACGCTCCTACCCGATAGTTAATTATATTCTCAAAAAAAGAACATTAGAAGTAATTAGTAGTAGCAACGTTCTGTCCATAACCATCGACTTACAATCGGTATCGGTGCGCCATGAGCGGATATACTGCAATAACCCCCTGTGTTGTTTTTCAGACAGTTGCAAATTAGGACAAATCCTCGTAGCAGTCTGTTTATGGTAACACCACCCCCCCCCCCCCCACACACACACACCTCTCTCTCTCTCTCTCTCTCTCCAACGCCTCGCATCACATCATATATTTTGCTCATTTCGAAAAAACAGTTTGAAAAATAACGGCAATTTGTATATATATATATATATATATATATATATATATATATATATATATATATATATATATATATATATATATATATATATATAATTCAATCAGTGACGTATGCATGGAGAAATATAAGATAAACGCACTGGAAAGATTAGGGACAGTTGTCGATACACGACATCTTAAAACTAGCAATCACTCATCAAATGTGTTTGGTCTCCAGATTGCACCCCACGAAAGGCTTTGTATTTTTATTGGATGTTTGTACGTGGGTCTCTGATGTGAAAATCATTTTCGCATGTCTTCTTCAAGGTGTTATGTGTCGATTACACCAGATATTCGAGGATTGAGTTGATCCTCTCACTGCCAAATTTTATTTCAAACAGCATAATTCTTAGACCAAACTGACGTATAAGAGTTTGATTAAATTATAGGAAACCATCGATATATCGTTCTGCATATAATGAAAAATAATCTGTGCTATCTCGGAACAAAATTATTCATAACATGTCACGTTACGAGTATTTCGAAGTATTCAGTGGCGTGGCCACGGGGGAGGGGGGGGGGGGAGTTGGGGCGCGTCCCCCTCACTTTCCCCCAAAGTTTGTCCTCGAAACACGTCAAAAATGTCACAGTATATGGTTTTGTTGAAAACATTTTGAAAAAAATGAAAAAACTAACAAATTTTGATTTTATGATTTTTGCTGGGCAAAAGGTGCCCGACACTTTCAAGAAATTTATTTATTTTTTATTTGTCTCAAAAACATATATAGAGGATATGGAATGAGTGTTTTTCTCATATAATATTTATGAAACGAGTCTAAGAATGTTCCGTTTTGGCGAGCCTCTGGCGAGCACATACGGAAAATTCGGACGAGTTTCATAAATATTATATGAGAAAAACACTCATTTCATATTCTATTTATCATATGACACACACACGCACAAATTAGCCACTTAGTATGACTTTTCAACCCATCACCTAACTTGAGTTACAGACGGCACTTGGAAAAACCATCCTCATATAACTAAAAAAATTTCATTTTTTGCTTCCAAAACATAGGTTATGACCCCTCATTGGAACGAGCTCGTCGAACTCGTTCCAATGAGGGGTCATAACATATGTTTTGAAAGCAAAAAGTGAAAATATAAAAAAAAAATGAATGGCGTTTTTCTTGTAGGTAAAATATTAATACAAAATAACCCACCCTAAATAGGACAGATAACGTAAATTCTCCCCACTGAAATTATGCAAATGTGACCCAGTTGTATTTTGTTTAGCCAATCAAATTGTCCAGTTTTGAAATTGACCAATGAAAGCTCCCAACTCTAATTATGCAAATTATGAAAATGTGGCCCAGTTGTATTTTGTTCAGCCAATCAAATTGTCTAGTTTTGAAATTGACCAATGAAATTGACGGAAGGCTTTATTTATCACTGATTAATATGAAAACAAAATATCAAATGTTTTAAAGTGAACAAAACGGACGAGTCATATGATAAATGTAGCTTATGATCCCTCACTGGAATGAGCTCAACGATTTTTCTCAATATTCACTATAGTTTACAATGTCAGACGAGATAAGTTGTGAGATATCCGTAATTAAATTCCTCTAATTATTCTTTCGATTACTACTCAGATATTGAGGATTGGTTTAACAGAAACCCCTAAGAGAACTTCGCAATAATTAATGCTAAAAGCTGGTCAGCAAATTTCGAGTGGCCTGAACAACCATAAATGAAAAAAATTAAAAATTTCTCTTGCAATACTGTGAAGGTTATTGGCGCTGTGGAGCAGGGGGTGCCAGAGGTGGGGGTGTCAAGGGGGAACTAAGCCCCTTACCCGTCGGGGAGATGAAGCACCCCCCCCCCCACACACACACACACACTTATCGGGGAAACTGCATACTTTATTGAGAGCTTGTCGGGGGCTACCCTAGCCCACCTGTCGGGGAGCACAAGCTAGGGCCCTGCGAATCACACATTTTCGATTCGAATCGAATCTCGAATCGAATCAGGTATGTTAATCGAATCTGAACCGAACCTCGAATCGAATCAGAGGTGACTAGAAGGTAACCGATTGGGAAAGGAAGAAATGATTTGTTGTAACTGTAATGGCTCAAGTACCAACTGAAAAAATATTGCAATTACATTATCAAGGCATGCCTTCGTCGAAGGTATGCCTTGATGGTGTAATTGGAATATTACCCAGTAAGGGGTACAGTTCAAAAACAGAAACGAGTGCGTGAATTACTCGTAGTATGTACTGCACAGGACTGGCCGCTAGCAACAGCTCATCGTCGAGATTGCTTGGAAACTTCAAATTTGCTTCCAACAATGGTAGTGACTACTGACTGGTGAGACTGGAATTAGCTTGGGTGGCGGCATGGGTGCTGATGCTATTTTCGTTAATAAATTACACCCAATCTTCACTTTCTAAATTATTTATGTACACTTTCCATCTGAACCATGAGACGAAGATTATATGACCGATGCCAAGCTATATTCCAGTGAAAGGATTCGAAGGGAAGGCGGCTTCGAATCGAACCGAATACCAACTTGATATCCGAAATCGAATCGAATCTCGAAGCTTCCACTCCGGTTAAGACTTCCAACAACAACACGGTGTATAAATACCACCTATCACACGAAACGTCGTTAATTTCGACGTAACAACCCATGTCTTATTTCCTGATTATCAACTAGCGTCTAATCGGCGCATGGTCCCATAGCAGCAGCAGCAGCAGCAGCAGCAGCATTGTATTCTTGACATGACGTTCGTGAACATGACGTCAATTACGACAACAGGTGCAAGTAAGGCGCATTCATGACGCCATGGTGTGAAGCGTCTGAGCCAACGAACTGATTGTCGGTTGTTTTACGAGAATTTAGCGACAATGAATTAAATAAAAAGTGTAAAAAACATTCGAAAATTCATGTGATATACAGAATCTTTAACTCGTGATGTTTGGATATAAGATTTTTTGAAACTCGTTTGATGAATTCGATTCACAACTCGCCTAAAGGCTCGTTGTGAATCAAATTCATCAAACTCGTTTCAAAAAATCTTATATCCAAACATCACTCGTTTGAGATCCTCTTTATCTCCAATTCAACCCCATGCTTATATAATCAAATTTAAAAGTATACATATACATACCTGATGGGGAACCTTCTGATTGCGTACTCCGGTATTCTAGATGGTCCTTACCGGGTATCGGAGGTATTGTAGCAGTCATATCTGGGTAAAATGCCCCATTTGAATAACCCGGTGTATGTCCCGAGTTATAAACGTCACCATACAGAGGATAATTTCTGATGGGCATAGCGTTCAGACTTCCAAGCTGCATTTGTCTACAATTTGCAATATAGTCAGATGTGCTGCTACCAAATGAGTTGTAGCTAGGTTTGCCACCCATAGACAGTGAAGCACTCAGTTGAAGGTTACTATAGGAAGACATCGAACATGGATTGTGTGGCACAATGCTGTTCTCGTTATTGTATGAACCCCATCCGTTCTGTGTTATAGCAGATCTAGTCATAGTGTCCTGAGCTGAGGGAGAGTTTGGGAGAATTCCAGAAACAGATGACGTTATTGGAGAATAAAAAGGTAAACCTGGATGAGCAAGGATATTTGTCTCCATCCTTAATCATGCACCTGAGAAAGAGAAAAAATAAAATATGAAATATATGATATACAACATGCAGAAATTAGAATTATATGCAACTAAATTCGCTTAAATTCGATAATAATTTTCAAATTTGTGGGCAAATTTGAGAAATTTATGTGTCTTCAAATAAAAGAACAAATCAACCCCTTTGTGGACAAATACTTTATTTCCATATATTTACCTCATAATAGTCTTTTTATGACTATTTTCGTGTAAATTTATTGAATTGAAATATCAGCATTTTGGGTATGAATTCTCTGGAATCAGCCAATTTGTGAAATGTCTCGTCGCCGAACAAGGAAAGTAGTGGACACGTCGCCGTGCACACACGAATGCCTCATTATAACATCAAATCACATTACATTAACGTCCATAGTTTTTCTCATGTCTACATTATCCGCTGTATATGAAGGGCGCTGCTGGCAACGCATGCTTCCCTCGTCATTAGATGACAATTATGTTCCACGTTTAGACAACTTTCATTAATTCATTTACTTAATTCAACATCCCTGGAAGTTGACGTGAAATATGCGAAGGACAGAACAATAAATTTAACAATTCTTCACGTTTGACAAGCCGAGTGTGGCAGCGTTCATTTTCATGCATTGTGTGTATAAATACCGTTCTCGGAATTTTTTGAAAAATGAGTATATCAGCACTAATTTCTAACTGCTGACTTATAACAAAAACGTTCATCCCCTTTATTTTCGTACCAAATGTTTCCATTACTTGAAAATCTCTGAGATATAGCTTACACTCTCAAACCAGATGGGTTAAAATTAACCAAAACCAGCTGGGTTGAGTGAATATGAACCCAATTGGGTTCATATTCACCCAACCCAGCTGTTTTGGGTTAATTTTTAACCCAACTTATTTTAGAGTGTATCGCTCTACAGTGGAACAAAATCGACAGGCTTATTCCAATGATGAGATATAAGCTATGTTTTGGAGGAAAATATTTTTTTAAATAAAAAAAAATAAATGTCTGTTCTTCTGAATATAGTACTGAAGTGATATGGCCGTTACGGTAACTAAATGGATTAACCCTTAAGGAATCGGCCCTATTGTTTCGCCGCATAGTTTACAACTGAGAAGTTGAAAAAAATGAGGTGAAACTACAAATCCATATTACGTGCTCTCCCCCCCCCCCCCGCCCCATTTGGAACAATCTTGTCGAGCTCGTTCCAATGAGGTATATCGCATGATACGATTTTGTTGAAATTTTTTGAAAAAGTTGGAAAATTGTTTACACAAAAACTGCGAGCGAACATTAATTCGTCCATTTACTTTTTGCACACCGATGCCAAAGTACCCTGATTTCAAGCAGAAATGTTTACCCTCAATACACCCGGCATTTGAACAATTCAGTCTTATTTGACAGAGCTCAATGATCCGAGATCCTTTCATTGAGGGAGCCTGGGCTGTGGCTCAGAAGCAAAATATGACGTCTTTTAAGTATTTATGGAAAACATATTGCAAGTGTTGTCGGTAATTCGTGGTAGGAAACGGGTTTCCTTTTTCAAGCCCCTTTTTTCGGGGTGGCAAATTCTATTTACATCCAAAAACACATACCGGACCAATGCATTTATTCATACTTTATAGGGAAATATAGAAAAGGCTGAAGTTTGAAAAATGTAACTTAAGGATCCGCTATTCAATCACGACGCCCAATGAGGTTAAAAAACACACACGAAAACCATTTTCTCTGGAAAATTTTAAGATAAAACAGATAGAAATATAAACAGAAAGACAAAAAAAATATTAATTTTTAAAAATGAAACAAATCTCAATCAATTATTTGTAAAATGTTTATCTTCCTTTTTATTTACAAAATATGGAGATTTCTGTTCAGACGAAACTTTTATTCGAGTAATTTATTTATTTATTTATTTATTTATTTATTTATTTATTTATTTATTTATTTATTTATTTATTTATTTATTTATTTATCTACACCCTCTGTGATCCTCTATTTATTTATTTATTTATTTATTTATTTATTTATTTATTTATTTATTTACACCCTCTGTGATCCTCTCTTTGGTTTGGTGTTTCATGGGTGTAGCCAGCAATTTTTTTAGGGGGGGGGGGGGTCGCCCACAATGTTACTCAAGGATGAGAAGGTCTGGCGACTAAAAAGACTAAAATCTTGGCCAAAGGTCAAGTTTGAGGAGATTAAGGGAGGGGGTGACCCCCTCCCATAATCTCCTCCAACTTGAACTTTGGCTACCGGTGGTGGTCCGTTGGGGGAGGGGAGGGGTAAAATTCTTCAATACCAGCCGTGATCAAAGGCTTCATGCTGAGTGACAGTGAGACAAATTTAATGTAGGCATTTATTAGATTGCTGCAGAGAATGTCGGCCGCGGACCTTTGGGATAGGGGGGGGGGGTCGTACAACAACCCCATGACCCTCCCTGTCGACACCCTTGTGTTTTGTAATCTGATTTCCGGACTAAATAGAGAGTTTGTAACGATAAAGCGAGAGGGGGATACAGAGAAACACAAAGAGAAGACAGGGAGTGATTAAATGTGTTCTGTGAAGAAAAATACTGGCATTTCCCTACAATGTACAGTTCATTTTCTTAATTCAACTTTACGACCTGTTCAATCATGACTCAGTAGAGGTCTAATCGGCCATTTATAAGAACAATCATTGCTTCCAATAGTGTTCTCGCAGATTTTCATCTCCATTTCTGATTAATCAATTCTAATTTAATCTCATAAATATTTCAAAATAATGAACAGAAAATTAAATTAAGCAAGAAATGACTTCCCATCAAGCACGGACAGTGGTTCTACAATAATTATCCACGGTGTCTTGTAAATTTCAACGACCAATGGCCACTTACATTTCGGGTTCGAATAATGGGAATAAAAATTGGTGAAATTTACCAGCGTCCAGAAAGACAGTTCTATTTTTCTGATTGGAAGCGCCAACACCTCCTGTCACCTAAAAATGTTTAATTACATTATTTGACATTTGCTATGCGCATGTTCCACCCTTCACAAACTCAATATTATTATTTCTTTATTCATTTATTAATTTCATTTTGGTTTAACCCTTTACCCAACAAATCGCCCGCATCCGCCCGCTTAATATGCAAATTCAGCAGCTGAAAAAATATTATTTTTCAAAAAATTTCAACAAAACCATATCATGTGACCCCCCTTTGGAACGAGCTCGTCGAGCTCGTTCCAAAGAGGGGTCACATGATATGGTTTTGTTGAAATATTTTGAAAAAATTTAAAAAATGATATTTGAAATAAGAAATTTTGAAATCGTCTGTGTTGGGTAAAGGGTTAACGATACTTTAAACAACAAGGGTCAGGGGCGATGGAAGCACATCAGGTCAGGTGGTCACACTCCGGGAAAAGGGAATTTTCTCGCACTAGCATCGCCGCCATGACATGACGAAGCAAAATGGGGGAATTTGAGAGGCGGTGCACCCTTCAACCGGGAGGAGGGACGCCTCCTCCGAAACTCCATTGTATTTTGAAAGCTCCCAGAACGGATTTTACCTTTCGTCGAAAATAAATCATTGAAAACAAATTGAGTGGCGAACCTGGGAAGAGCATTGTCTGCCCCATCTCGCCCCAAGGTCCGAAGGAAGGGATGCCCCCCGTGCTCCCTCGTATTAAAGTGCTTCCTGCAGAGAACCAACGAGCAGTGACTCTTCAACCTACTAACTGGTATGAGCGTGGTTAGCATCGTTTGACGGCAAGTGTATGAACGATGTCCATTACGTCGGAGCACACTGTGCTATCCGTGCTGAGATTGAGTGTCTTAATGACACGTGACAGGATCTAACTAACAACACTTCGATCTGAAGTCTAAATTATTATTATTTGTTAGTAGTAGTAGTAGTAGTAGTAGTAGTAACAGTAGTAGTAGTAGTAAATGTAGGTGTAGAAGTAATAGTAGTAGTAACAGTAGTAGTAGTAGTATAGTAGTAGTAGTAGTATAGTAGTAGTAGTAGTAGTAGTAGTAGTAGTAGTAGTAGGTGTAGTAGTAGTAGTAGTAGTATAGTAGTAGTAGTAGTAGTAGTAGTAGTATGTGTAGTAGTAGTAGAAGTAGTAGTAATAGTAGTAGCAGTAGTAGTAGCATAGTAGTAGTAGTAGTAGTAGTAGTAGTAGTAGTAGTAGTAGTAGTAGTAATAGTTGTAGTAGTAGTAGTAGTAGTAGTAGTAATGGGGTAGTAGTAATAGTAGTAGTAGGTGTAGAAGTAGCAAGTAGTAGTAGTAGTGGGTGTAGTAGTAGTTTAGGAGTAGTAGTAGTAGTAGTAGTAGTAGTAGTAGTAGCAGTAGTAGTAGCATAGTAGTAGTAGTAGTAGTAGTAGTAGTAGTAGTTAGTAACGTAGTAGTAGTAGTAGTAGTAGTAGTAGTAGTAGTGGTAGTAGTAGTAGGTGTAGTAGCAGTAATCTCGAGCAGTAGTAGTAGTAGTAGTAGCAGTAGTAGTAGTAGTCGTAGTGGTAGTATAGTAGTAGTATAGTAGTAGTAGTAGTAGTAGTAGTAGTAGTAGTAGTAGTAGTTAGTTGCATTCCTTTCCACGCAGGTGCAGGAGTCGAAAATAAAGTGACAGTCTGCATTGTTCACTTCCTTTAAAACACGAATTAGAATTACATAACCATTTATCGTTCTCTACTTTTTGTTTAGCTCTTAATGACTTAAACAGCCATGACTTCCAATGGTAACAAAATTGAAAATATATGTATATATACAATGATGTTAAGCGGTAGGTATATATATATACAATGATGTTAACCGGTAGGTATATATATATATATATATACAATGATGTTAAGCAGTCATGACTTGAGTTGATGGGAAATTCAAAACAAATTTAAAAATTGAGAAATTACTGAGGAAAAACTGAGCCAACTTATTTGACTCTAAATTCGTCCCCTGAGTTCCAATTGTGTTCTATGTGCCTACTGGTGTGTCTACTGGCAGCCTACTGGCGCGTAGAACACATTGGATCTCAGTGGACGTATTGTCAAAGCAGTGAGGATTTTACCTCCCCATGTCTCTAGTAAAATGTGCATGAGACAGAAATTCCGCTAGCGGCATGCATTTAGTCTCAGTTAGAAACATTTAATCTTGAACAGAAAGTAAAATGATACAGAGGAAAAAATGCTTTGTTGACAAATTTCAAGACCCTCACAAATCTCGAGTAGTTCAGTTTCTTTATCTCAGCAAGTCATGTTTTTCTTACGCTGATCTCTCCCCGCCTTCCCTCTCTCCTCTCTCTCTCAATTTTCATTTTGTCGACAAATTATCAACCATAAACATTCCAGTGTTATGTCATAAACTATCATAAAATGTATTTCTTAGCAAAGAAAGTCGTAAACTTCCAGACAAGACGGCGTGTATTACGGCAAATGAACGTTGGGTACGGGGTTACGCAATTCGACACTTTGATATGCGAAGCGAATAGCGAGTTATTATGGAAAACAACGTGATGTTACATGGGGAAAATTGATTTGGCTTTTCATCACACCAGAATGGCTGGAGCCGCTTATACATATTGTCATGGGTCCATTAGAGGGGAGAATTATCATAGGTCGAGCAAACCCTACACAAATCAAAATGTTAGTTTAGACTCCATTAGGACACACAAGGTGATTTAACGCTCAATCAACCAAAAGGTCCACGGGGACAGTGATTTGTTGAGGGTTACATTTAACAGCTAAAAATAATTTTCAACTTCAATTCAATTAGATTTATTTCCGTATCCCGAATAACTCGGGTTTAGAATGAGTACATGTTGGTTCTGTACAGTATACAATGTACATACATACACACCCGGGTGCCTGCGTTGACAGGTCTTCATACTATTTAAGCTCCCAGTGGATACATCATTCCGTAGTATACTTTTCAGTTCTCCTTTTATCCAATCATCTGTGGCACGTGAATCGAAACCCATCCAGCCCCACCCTGTCCATCGGAGCTCACAGAGCTCCGAATGACAGGGTATAACGGGATAGGTTTCGAAACCAGTGTCAACGTATACATAATTCATATTTCACGTATGCTTATATATATAGATCCCCCCACCCACACACCCACCTCATTAGTTTGTAAATTTGTAAATATATTGGATAGCCATGAGTATAATTTTGTCGGTGGTTGTTAATGGTTTCAGGTAAGTGCATCTGGAATCAGGGCATTTAACCCTCTACCCAACACGGACACATGCACAATATCTTGAATGACTATGTATTTTTCAATTCCTGCCTCAGAAGCACAGCCGATGACACATCATTGGAACGAGCTCGACGAGGTCGCTCCAATGAAAGGCCACAAGCCATGTTCCGGAGACAAAAACCGAAAACACAACAAAATTTTACAGAAGATTTTCATGAGAATGGCTTGTTGGCCCTGACAGTTACTTAGAGCAAAGGGTCAACTTATCACACCCCGCCAATGCACTATACCTCCTATACTAGTTATCTAATACCTCATCTCCAAGGTTGACCAATCGTTATAAATATTGCACTTTTCATAACAAATGTTTAGCAGGCAGTACCACACTAGTACGGTTGTCAGCGGGACCTGCTCCCAGAGCTGACTACAGATTACCAATAGATATATATTCATTTAAAAATGAGAACGAGGGGACAAATCATTGTAATAAAAAACAATTTGCTTCAACGAGGGGATTTGTTCCAACGAGGGGTCATAACCTATGTTTTTGAGACAAAAAATGAAAAAAAATAATGAAAATTAATTGGCGATTTTTGAGAATAGCGCTGGACGGTTTTGGCAGTTACATTAGGTAAAGGGTTAAAAGAATAATACATAGACTACAAAGAGTACGTCATGTGGAAGTGAGAGTTTGAAATTATGTGTATTTGGTACACAGTCTCGCTCTCTCTCTCTCTCTCTTTCCCTTTCCCTCTTTCTTCCGGCATTGGGACGTCCTTCAAGACGGGGCCCCCTTCTAGCCGGGCCCCCTCCGCAATGCGGGCCCTGCGGGCCCATCCCCTACGCCACTGCCAATAACACGGAATATACTGAACTTTGCGCATGCAATAAGCAGAAAAAAAATCGATACACTACACCGCAACAGACTTCTAGAAGAGTAACTTATATTTTATAGCTAAACCAAGATGTTTTCAATTTAAATGTTTTCTCCTATAATAATTTTATGAGCACGAGTCGGACGAAAGCTGCTTCAAATATAGCCCAACAGACATGCACATATATATATATGTTTACCGACAGTTATAAAAAAAAATGCATATTTACATTACGCCATTATATGTTATTAAAAACAATTGGGATTAAATACATTGTGTTTTCGTGAAATAGACTTGTAATAATCCAATTCTACAGTACCTCGCGCCACGTCGGTAGATAGAACAATTTACTCACTGTTTTGTAGATCACCATTCATATTGGATATTAAATTTTGTATCTGTTTCATGCAAAGCTTATACTTGTGTGTCATTTTGAAACTCCTAACACCATTATAATGATGTGTTCTCAAAACTAAGTTGTGTAAGATATATACAGTAAGTGGAGAGTGGATTGTAACTAAATCACACGGGGAGCAGAGTTATTACTCAAATTATCACTTTCAAATTCTGTTCACGTGGACAAAAAATGAAAGTAATGTTTCAGCCAATGAACCTCCGGGTGTAACCCGGAGGTCCATTGGCTGGAACTTTGCTTGTGCTTGTAATGCTTTTCAACAAATTTGCAGTTATTGCTTGGATGGAATCGCCACTCTGCGGGTGATTTAGCGATAATACACTCCCCACGTACTGTATACACGTACAAGTCATTGGTATCCATATCAATTTTCTGAAGATAATCCGAGGTCAAAATTGGGGTGCAAACAAAGATACGCTTCTCAAGCCTTACAAATCATTCAAACGTCAGTGGGAATAATCCAACAGACACCCATGGTTATTCCCCACGGTTATAGACCCTTCCCACAACATACCCGATCCCAATTAGATATAGACTATAGCCTTAAGTCTATTGTTCTCTTGTGCAAACACACCGGTACAGATTTTCATTTTTTCGGCGTTTTGAAATACAGTCATTGTAATGGCCATGGAGAATTAAAGAATACAATAGGAAAAGAATAGGGTTCGATTTTTACACAAAAAGTATGGAAAGACAAAATTATTCTTTTTCTGCGAATGTCTCAGCCATATTACTTTTTACACGTCCCAAGTGCGATGGCCACATGAAGCCAGTGCTATTCAGAAATTTACCTTCAAATTGTATGATTTTTATCAATTTGAACCTCTAAAACATAGGTTGTGATCTTCCATTGGAACGAAATCGTTCCTGTCAGAGGTTGTAAGCTACGTTCTTGTCGGCAAACAATGAAATGTTTCAGTTGCTCGGGAAAATGTTTCCGAAGTGACATGGGCGCGCTTATTATTTATTTATTTATTTATTGATGTTTAAGGTCACATATTTATGCACAATTGATAATCATGACCGTGACAGTTTTACGGGTGGAGGAAGCCGGAGTACCCGGAGAGAACCACCGAGCAACGACGAGCAGCTGCCAGCTCCTCAACATCGTAACTCCGCACTGCAGCACAGGCATGGTTAGATTGGTTGAAGACATGCGTACCATCGACGTGCAGTACGCCTTAGTACACGGCGTCATCGTACCCCCACGCGGGCAATGGAGATGAAGTGTCTTGCCCAAGGACACAACACGGTTGCCGCAGGTGGGATTCGAACCGAGGACCTCTCGGCTTTCAGCCTGCACATCTACCTACTGAGCCACCGCGCCCCCCCCCCCTCCCCCCATGGGCGCGCTTGACAAGGTCAAATGAAGTGGGGAGAACAAAATATTTTTCTGCTGCTAAAGGCAGCAGAAAAAAATATTTTCTTGCCTCCACTTCATTTCAACTCGTGCTGTGTTAAGATTATGTAACCTCCAGGGGTGCCGGTCAGGGACTTACCCGGGAAAAATGTAACTTACCACATCAACTGGGGCAGCGTGGGTACTTTTTGTACATTCACAGGTAGTGGCGGAATAACCATAGTAAAATGACCCCACAAATATCAGAGTGAGAGAAAACGAATCTCTTGTAGGGATTTCAGACATGAATGCATACATAGTTGTCGTTTTATGGGAAAAGTATGGGTGGCGAGTCCTCCCAATCCCACGTGACTATACCGCTGGATGTATCCTCTCCTAGAGGTACTAAACAAAGCCTTGATGAATAAATAACAAACCACCAATAATTTTACTATAATCAGTCAACATTGTTTTTCTTCAATTTAAGTTGTTCTTTGCAGAATACAGCTTTTGTCTCCTCCCTGAAACAAGTCTGGTCGGGAAAATAACAATTCAAAATGAAGAACACATTCGTCTATACTAACTTTAACCCTTTACCTAACATGAAAAGCAGACGACACTTGCAAAAAAAATTCTTGAATAACTAATTTTTTTCATTTTTTGTCTCAAAAACATAGGTTATGACCCCTCGTTGGAACGAGCTCGACGAGCTCGTTCCAACGAGGGGTCATAACCTATGTTTTTGAGACAAAAAATGAAAATATTTTGAAAATTAATTGGCGATTTTTGAGTATAGCGCTGGCCGGTTTTGGCCGTTACGTTGGGTAAAGGGTTAAAACTGAAGTTTTTTGAGTTAGGCCACACAAAGTAGATCTTCTGTTTTTTAGGCCATTATTTGTGAAATTGCATGCGGGCGAGCGGTTTTTTATTTTATTTTATATTTCAGTAATTACTTCTTTGCCATCAAAAGTTCATGTTCTTGGTTCAAGTTTTAGGCCTCATAATCTACAGAATAGCATGGGTGGTAGTGTATTTCATCCCTTGAGTGCAAGAAGGCTTTGCAATGCTAAAGCATTGCAAAGCCTTCTTGCACTCAAGGGACAAATTCATCAATTTTTTTAACTGGGGTAAAATATCAGACATAAACCATTTAATTTTATTTTTTTTTAAAGTTTAAATTGGTTATAAAAAGAGAGCAGCTGCCAAAAGGACCATGCGGGAGGGCCTGAGAAACAGATTTTTTTAATTTTTTTAGGCCTTACCGGATAATTTTGAAAGGAAAGTAACAGCAGTTTATCACCTTGCAGTGTAATTTTATGATAATATTGTCTTGAATGCTCAAAAATTAAATTAATATTCATGCAGGAGACTGTTTGACATGAGAAAAAGAAAATCGAGAAATAATTTACTTTTAAAGATGAAGATGTCTGATGAAACCAGAAGTACATAAATTGAATACAAAATAAATAAATAAATAAATAAATAAATAAATAAATAAATAAATAAATAAATAAATAAATAAATAAATATTTTTTTTTCTTTATTTCCTGACAGTAATCCTCTGATCTATATTTTAATTAAAAGAGCCTCTTCAATACTAAATGATAAAAAATGATAAATTATTTGAAATAAATATTTTTTAAATAAGGCATTCACAACAAATGGTTATTTACAATAATATTAATTCCACAATATTTCAATCAAGCTAAGATCGGGGGCATGTGTATTTTCATAGCAAAGGTCATATACCAAAAAATCAAACTTGAAAAATATTTATAAAGTTTCCGCGTATTCAAATTTATTGAAATCCTGTCTTTCGAATGTCTTTTAGTTTTCTGAAAAAGTGGTATGATACAAGCAAACAGACTACCATATAAACTCAATGCAGAACGGGCGATAAAGGGGGCAACATTTTCCGAAAGAATTTTTCAATTTTTTAAATATTAGATTGTCAGATGTCATATGCGAATGAAAAATATGCAGAGTTTTTCCCTCCTTCTGAAACGCATTTATCTTCAAAATTAACTTTAATAAAATTTATTTTAGTTAAATTCTGAATTGATATTTAATAATGATTTACAGATCATTCCACGCACGGCTTTCCAAACTCAATTACATGTTTAGAAATATGTGAAAATTCAAAATATTATAGTCATCTATGTCATTATACGTAATTTCGGCATATACTGAAATTCAAAGGTAAGAGATAATTATCAGCTTTGTTTTGTTGTCCATTTTTTTACCTAGAAAAAAATTAGCATGTAGTTTTATAAATATTAATATAATTTTACTTCTTTCTTGATTTACAGATTTTTCAAATTCACAAGAAAATCGTTTAATACGAATATTTCAATGAGTACTAAAGGATTCTTGCAATTTAAATGTAATCCCAGTTGCAAAAAACAAATATATATTTCAAAAAACATTACTTTGGATATGCCCATAGAAAATTAAAACTGAAAACTTAAAAATAACAATTTAGTTTTGATGCTATTGCTGATAATGAAGTAATAATTAACGTATACCTAAATTTAGCATCTTGCTAGATCGCTGAAAGACCATATTAATGGAATGAATGTAAAAATAAATAGACAATTTCAAATGAAACCCACGGCGATTGTCTCTTCTTTCAGAAGAGACAATCGCCGTGAGTTGCAATTGAAATTTTCTTTTTATTTTTACATTCATTTCCCAAACTTGTAGGACTTGTTTTATTTTCATTATCAGTCAGGGGTTGGTCTCTCCTAAAGTTTTCAGAACAGAGAATATTATGTGGTTTGTCTTCTGGGATCCACTTGAGGCCTCAGCTGCCAACCCATTTTATATTTTCAGAGTTTGAATCTCCTGCAATTTCCTGGCACTTTCGACTGTCGGTTTAACAGATTTTAAAACCAACTAAATCGTGTTATGACAGTTTACTATTTACTGGAGGGTGTCACTAAAATCAGACCCTGCAAGGCGTCGTCAAACCATACTTCACCCGTACTTATTCCCTCCGATCGAATTTAGTAAACATACAACCTCGCTGTAATTTTACCGAATACATTTATCAACTTTGTCAGAAAAAAAAACCAACTCACAACGTGAAAAATCAAAATACAAAATGATCTCGGCACGTGAAAGAGACACGATACAGTGACTGAACAATTTATTTCCGTTTGAAAGATATTTTTCAAACAATTTAGACAGCACGTGCGCTATTTTCATTAACCGCGTTTCTGATATAAGCATTAATTTTCTCGTCTGTCATCTAAACTTTTTAACACCCGAAATACCGCACATCGATTCCACATTTAAAAAAAAAATCATATCATGAACATATAATACATGTGACGATCGAGAATATTTATTTTTAGGAAAAAATATTAACGATTTCGTAAATAGAATTAAAGGTTGTTGGCAGGGTGCTGGAAGTCCATATTTGGGTTTTGTTCTCAAATGAAAGTACACCATCATCAAAAAATTCATATTGTTCAAACGTGTTTTGTACTATCTTTGAAGTGAAGTTACTTGGCCTGTGTGGATTTGCCTTGTCACAATTTATGGGAGAGTGCCCAAAAGGCACTCTCCCATAAATTGTGGCAAGTCAAAGACATGCGAATAATTTTCGTCAATCAAAAATTATTTAGGACTCCACCAGTCAAAAAAAATGTGCACGAATTCAAAAAACTATATTATTCATCTGTGAATATTTATGTTGTTCACAAATAGAAACGCTTGCAGCAGAAGTAAGTTGCAGCTGAGTAGAATGAAATTCTAATTATCCGTTATATTATTTGATAATTAAGAGGTTGAATAGAACTAACAGTATAAAAAAATAGAATCGAAATTCTCTTGAGATAAATAACATTTCATTTCCGATGGTATACCGCCCACGTCTTTAAGAAAATATCTACTTTGTTCACTACAATTTGAACGATGAAATTTTAATTGCTACCAAGTGAGATAAGAAGAATCAGTGATATATATATAAAACTCCCCCATCAATAATTTCTCCCTAATTTCGCAAATATCAACGGAATATGAATATACTACCACCCCCCCCCCCCCCCCCCCACCGTTCCACCACACCTATAAACATGCTTTGTATCGTTTCTTTTACTGACGATGTTACCTAAAGATCACTACCCACAAGCGCTTTTTACAAGTAATTCATACAGAGCTATTTCCTTAATAATGGCCTTAAAACATAGCTTATGATGAGCTCCTTCCAGTGAGATGTCATACGCTATGTTTTTGAGGGAAAGGGAATATTTCATGTTATTCAAGAAACTTTTATTTTAGAAGTGTTGTTATTGTATTTGAAGCAAATGTACTTGGACAGCATATGCTACGTTATTATATCAAATCACGGTGAGAACTCAATGGCTCTGTTGGCCTTTTTGAACCTGCTTGTATCTTCAACCTGTCACAGAAGGTTGCAGGCTGAAAAAAAATCGATTTCTATTTCTCGTAGAAGAATGAAACTGTCCGTTCAACATTTTATGTAAGCTGGGTTTGTTTATTTTTCTTTTTGCATAAAATCGACTTTTACTTTCATCATTTAAAACGTCTATGGAAAATAGCTACCATTACAAGGCTAATAAAATTATATAATGTTTACTTACAAAACGTTTATAACGATTATGTTTTAGAATATCTATAGAAATAAGTTATAGAATAAATGCATGAATATTTCTCCCTTATACTCCCTTCAAATGTTATGCTAGCCAGTGACAATTTCATTAATTCGTGGAAAGCTCTCATAGACGGCGCTCCAAGAATAATCATCGTTAGAGCCACGTATTGTCGGAAAAGGTGAACAAGTAAGAAATATTCTCACAGTTTCATCCCATCTTAATTCCACTTTTCCTCTATCTTGTCCCAGATCTTCCATGAATCTTTGAAAATTTAACAAAGTTTCCAAAATTACTCTCATGAATCTTTAAAAAGTGGCACAGTTTCTAAAATGTATTCCAATGTTTATACATCGCTAGTGGTGAAGAAACTATTAGCTTTAGTAGAAATGAGGATTCGTTGATGCACATGAACGCGGAAGCAGTTGAAAAACATTAAAGCTTGAAAGGTCATTTCTCATATAGCGAAATACCAAAACGTTACAATATTTTTTTTATCAGTGATGGATGCTGTTTACTAAAATCTTACAAATGCTGCGTCAGAGGCAGCTTACCGATTGAAATTTTTCAATGTTGGGCGGATCGGAGGGAGGGGGAGGGAGGCATCGGACAAGGCTAACTGATAAAATGACATTTTCAATTGGAGCCGGAACACCCTAGAAACAAGGCCCGTTTTCACCACTAATGCTGCCAAAGTGCATAAGTTTTCATCACGCGTTTGCTTTAAACCTTTACCTTACGTAACGGCCAAAACCGGCCAGCGCTATTCTCAAAAATCGCCAATTAATTTTCATATTTTTTTTCATTTTTTGTCTCAAAAACATAGGTTATGACCCCTCGTTGGAACGAGCTCGTCGAGCTCGTTCCAACGAGGGGTCATAACCTATGTTTTTGAGACAAAAAATGAAAAAAAAATAGTTATTCAAGAATTACTTTTGCAAGTGTCGTCTGCTTTTCAGGTTAGGTAAAAGGGCTAACATGCAGTACTAGTTGGGGCAGGTTTAGGCAAAATCACAAGAAAAGTTCCCTTTTATTTAGTTTTTCTCCTTTTGGTAATACCATAGCTGGATTTTAGAAGGCGATAATACCAGTCCGACTTCGTCCAGGCTCCACAACTGTCAGTTGAGAAGTAAAAAAATAGACAAGAATTTCGGTGCGATTTTCCTTAAATTCATTTTCATTGAAACTTTGAGAGTCCGATCAGAGAATCGTATCGAGTGAAATTTAAAGTGAAAAACTGTCACACTTTAGTTTCTTGATTTGATTAAGTTGAAAGATGTTGTATACGTTTTTTTCAGAACCTGTACTGGTCTGAACGGCGCCTTTTTTCAGTTTAGACAGTTAGATTGAATGAAAATGTCGCATGTTGTTTTGGGTGAAAAAAGACACACCCAAATGTTTTTGTGGGAGAAAAGAGAAAAAATGTCATGCGTGATTTTTTTTCAGAAGCGAGAAAAGCCGAGATGAATAATGCATTAAGATATAAGAATTAACTGGAACGTTGAAAAAAGGAAAGAAACGTGAATGTTTACATTGGCATTGTCTCACCACTGAATCAATTGAAAACAGTTTTACAAGGCCCACTAAATGAATACATCCCGATTAATGCCTGCAGTAATTGTCATGGTCCGTATGACATAAACACATAAATTTGATAGTAAAACCAAAACAATTATTACATATGGGCGAATCGTTTTATCAACAGAGTTATAAAGAAACATATTAGTCATAAAAGTAAAATTTCTTCAAGACAACTATACCACACTATATACATACCCCAACGATACAGCGGCTATAACTGGTTAAAATGGGCTCGTAAAATCGCATTAAAATACTCCGTTTTCATAGTCAGTCGCAGAAAAATGACCTGAGATTCCCCGTTCTCCGATTACTGCAGCGACCTTTAAGTTAATATCCCGTAGTAAACTTTGATGAGCGGTTTGTGTGAAGTAATTATTATTCTATCACGTGACCCGCCCCACCAATCAGACGAGAGTCATTCATTCGCTGGGCTTTACCCAACGAAGTCACTTGATAATTTATTGATTCGTTTTCGAAATAGATGTGGGCGGTTCTTACCATCCAATATTGTGAAGCGATTATATTCTGAATATCATCTCTGTACCAATTATATATATCTGAGGAATTTAATATTCGAAAAACGAGCTAAAATTCTGAATACAGGAAAAAAAATTTTTTTCTGTCTTCAGGTAATGAATATTCATTGCGTCAGTTAAGTACACCAATCGGATTTATGTATTTTTATTCCCATGGAAATTTTCTTAATTCATGAAATATTGAGAAAATGCATGTCGACTGCCAAAAATCTACAATTTATCTTTTTCAAGAAATAGCCTGACAGAAATATCAAATTGGTGCCAAAGTTGGATAGGATTTAAAAAAAATAAACAAAATCGGTAAGTCCTCAATTTAAATTAGTTTCATCGAAAAGGTATTTGCCGGCATATATCAAAGACATCATTACTTTTTGCCTTCAGAGAAAATGTTGTCATGGTTCAGTGGATTAGACGATTTTAACGGTAATGACGGTAAATAAACATGTCAAGTCTATGTGATTGGTCACAGTTCTGCGATTTAAATCCCTAATTTATATATTTGTACTTTGCATAGTAATATTTGGGTAAACATTTCTTTGTACATACCGGATTATCTACAAGCATATTTCATGGAATTGTCTTCTAGAGGAGGAGGTTAGTATTATTCATAGATTTCAGTGGCGGTTCCAGACCCCCCCCCCCCCCCCTCTAAAAAAATTCCCACAGTAATTTGTTTTTCTTCTTTTCAGTAAACTGCTTAACCACATATTGATCACATATGAACAAAAACGCAGGCAATGTTTCAGCAAATGGACCTCCGGGTTTAACCCGGAGGTCCATTGGTTGAAACTTTGTCTGTGCTTGGTATGCTTTACACCACATTTGCAATGGGTGGGTAGAATCTCCGCTCTGCGGGTGATTTAGTGATAGTGCACTCTCCACTTACTGTAGAAACATCTAGCATTCCTGGTGTTCTCCCCTTGCAGACAACAGTGCCCTGTTTTTCGTCTTGTCGAGGTACGGGTTTATTTAGCCCATTACCACTTTTTGAAAGTGCGCCTCTGCAAGGAGAGAAGCAAATCGGATGAATGCTACATGTGGTACGTTCTCGAGAGCACACACTGATCTTAACAATATAAATGTTTATATCTCACATCATGGGTACATCATGAGTATGTATAAATTGTGTTCTGCTAAAATGCACTTGGGCATTGATCCTAAAGGATGAACAAAAGTAGAGAGGGAGGGGAGGGGAGGAAGGAGAGAGGGATGGAGGGCCGAGGGAGCGATCGACTAAAGTTGATATTATCTTGTGTGTATACACCACCTCCAGCATGCTTTTTATTTTTTACATGTTCTGTATATTTATTATTACTTTACCCCATATTACATGGGAATAAATTCAAAAAATGAACTGTAAACAACATTTTGTTCAGTCCTCCCCCCCCCCCCCAAAGCTCGCCACCCATGCAAAGCTAGTAAATTCATGGACAAGGAAATAACCCCGTAATTTCCCGAGAAACTCACACCCCGTTCTACACCAAGTATTACATAAAAAACACCATGATATACCAAGCTAATACCAGGGTGTTTTTTTGACAATATATCAATCAGTTTCATTTTCTCAGCAGCCCTACATTGGTACAAGAGACACCTTAATAATCAGGGACGTGGTTACGGCATTGGACTTCAAAGCGAAAGGTGCATGGTTCGCTCCCCGCCAGGCCAGGAGTAACTGTGGGGTGCCCGTGGGTAAAGGCATCCCGATTGCCCATGTGGGGGCACGGTGGCGTTGTGTAATAAGACGTACAATACGTCGATGGTGCACTTGTCTTCAAGCAATGCTTACCATGCCTGTATGTAGTTGTACGCCGTGGAGTCTGGCAGTTGCTCGCCGTTGCTGAGTGGTTCTCTCTAGGTACTCCGGCTTCCTCCACCAGTAAAACTGTCCGAGGCGATGTGACCCTGGCTGTTGAAAGTGTCGTTAAACCACAATAAATAAATTAATAATAGTGCAGAGTTCAAGTAACAAATGTGAAGAGAATTTTGTTTTAGAAACCGTCACCCACACAAATAGAATTAAAAGTGTAGGAGCAGTGGGGTATACATGGGGTGACAGGTGGGGACTTGTACATCTCGCCCACTTTTCCTAAAAAATGTTAACCTTATTTATATTTTCATACTAGAAATCCCCAAAGACTGATCCTGATGTTGCTTGGGTGTTCTTGCTAGAGTTATGCCTCCATTTTCTGGATGTTTGAGCCCTAAAACGTCCTCAGGCAGCCCCAATTGACACGAAGTTTGTTTTTTTTTATCCCGAGAAAGACCCCGGACCGTCACCTGTGGATGATACACATTCTTAACCAATCAGAAGGTGAAATTAAATGGGGTGGGGTGAAATATTTTGTCCCCACTTCAATTTACCCGGCGATGCCCATGCGTGGAAAGACAAAAATACAAATCGACACACAACATGAAACAGCACACACATCTCTAACCCCTGCCCTTTTCTCTCTCCCACTGTGTGTTTTGGAAAACTACGCGATTGTTTATGCGTGTTGTGTGCGTGCGATTGTGCGTAGGTTCGTATGTTTATATATGCGTGCATGTCGGTGGGAGAGAGGGGATGACAACAGATAGAGAAAAAATAAAGACGTTCTCTGTAAATCCCGTCCAGCTTCCCTGTGTTTGTTATCATGAACATAGGCCTTGAATTTAATAAAATTTTCAACCACCGCCATGAAAAACTTTTAAAAACTACCAAAACAGTACTTGCCAATATTTTCTAACAATTTTGGGTTTGGGTTTTTCAATCCCCCACCCTCCATACTGAAGAAGTTAAACGAGCTCGTTTTAGTGAAAAGTCACGTGAGTTCTTTTAAAAGAAAAACATGTTATTTTGCAATTATATTTGGGAATGACGATGCATTTTTTGTGAGGAATGTGAGATACGAAAATAAAAATTATTTCTCTTCGACATTCATGCACATCTATCAATTTTATTGGGATTTTTTTTCTTGTAGGAGTGTTACTGCAAGATACTGTGTAATACATTCACACCAAAATCAGTTGGGTTAAAAATCAACCCAAATCAACTGGATTGAGTGAATATGAACCCAATTGGGTTCATATTCACTCAACCCAGTTGATTTGGGGTGATGTTTAACCCAACTGATTTTATTTAGTGTGTAAATCTGCAACTGAAATTAATTAGTATATTCAAGGTGCAATAGCGCCTGGAGAGAGAGAGGGAGAGAGAGAGAGAGAGAGAGAGAGAGAGACAGAGACAGAGACAGAGAGACAGAGACAGAGAGACAGAGAGGGGAGAGATGACAGGCCAGATATGTTCTTGATTATTTCAGCGGAGTTCACGATATCTAAAATAACAAATATCTCAAAATAATTAAACATCCGGGACTTTTTTTTAACTAAAATAGTTAACTTATTTCCTCAACAACACTTTATACTCCAAACTAGAAAATGAATTTCTGAGACTGGTTGAGTTGCCATTTTTAGCACTGGCGTTACAACGGAGGAATCGAAAAATATTCGGATTCTAATTCCACTGTGTACACTCTAAAATCAGTTGGGTTCAAAAACAACCCAAATCAACTGGGTTGAGTGAATATGAACCCAATTGGGTTCATATTCACTCAACCCAGTTGATTTGGGTTAATTTTTAACCCAACTGATTTTAGAGTGTAGGACAGAATACAATATAATACTTCTATAACACAACCACAATACAATGAAAAGGTATGGTGCCATTTAAAAAAATAATATACATACAGTATACATATAAAACAATATACATACAGTACACATATAAAAAGAAGACTTGAGTAAACTAAGTTTATACTATCGTTTCTATGAATCAGCGTCCCCTCCCCAACATCGGAAAGGCAAAGTAGCCAATATGCTTCATGATGAGAATTCAACCCTCCTCAATTTATTCATTTATTGGTGTTTAAGGTCACATATTTCTGCACAATGGCTAATTATAACCGCAACATGGAGATAAAATCAAGTGCAGCAAATTATTTATATCCATGTTACCCATGTTAGAGGACTTCCTCCTCAAACATTAGTGACCGGTTCCTATCTTACCAGTAAAACAGAGTCTGTTTACCAGAATAAACAAGCACTGCTTCACCTAACGGGGTTCCTACGGGGAATCCTCCTCCTCAATAATCTCAGCATCTCGCCGCCATTTTTATTCAGTTTTCGGTGGTCGGAAACTTTCCCAACTTCAAACGATAAATGGGTTAAATCTGTAAGAATATTATACAGCAACTCGGATCAACATGAAATAGGTTGTTTTTTTTGTATTGAATACCAGCATATTTCTCCGATTTGTTGTCCCGTCAGTCGGTCAAATCATGAAGCCTGTATCACAAACATTGATTTGTTTGGACTATACGATCTTCACACAATAACCGCAGCATCCTGTCAGAACTACTCAGAAAAATCGTCACAAAAAGTCTATTAATTTTTAAAACATGCTCCCCCCTCACCCCCATTGGAACGAGCTCGTGGGAGTTGTTCCAATCACGGGGGCATAAAAGATGGTTTGGAGATGGAAAATATGAACATTTTCTATTATTCAAGAAATTCATCTGTAAATATCGATGTTGGAAAACTCTTTACCCAACATAACGGCAAAAACTGACCAGCGCTACTCACAAAAATCACCATTCAATTTTCATCATTTTTTTTTTCATTTTTTGTCTCAAAGACATAGCTTATGACCCCTCATAGGAACGAGCTCATTGAGCTCGTTCCAATGAGGGATCATAACCTATGTTTTTGACGCAAAAAAAAAGTTATTAAATAAATTTATTTGCAAGTGTCATATCCCTTTCGTGTTAGGTAAAGGGATAATGGGCGAAATGAAATTAATCCCTCACAATTCTGGCAAAATATGAAAATTCCAAGCGGCAAATTCTTCCCATAATTCAACGAGGAATGTAACGAATTCAGTCCTGCGTCATTGAGCTTACTGAGTTCTGTCAAACAACATTGAATTGATTAAATTCTTCGTTGAATTGTGGGGAAAATTGTTGCTCGAATTTTTAATATTTTGACTTCGGAGTGCAGTGGATTAAACAAAAAACATATCATTTCATCATTGTTATGATCCTAAAAAATCAGAATATAACAGCAACAACTGTTTGTTTATTGAATCAAAACATTGGCATAAGGTGGAGTATAGAAAGGATTCCTTCAATAAAATAAGAAAATGTATTTTACCGATATATAAAAAAAATCTTTCTAGGAAGCCATTATTTTTTAACAGGCCCATTAAGTGAAAGAAATGAGTCAACTCAAAGAATAAAGTTAATCTTTGTTACATCAGAATGTCTCTGTGTTTTGTTTTTCAGGAATAACCGTTGCCGATCCTCGGGGAAAAAACATGGATATTTCTTTTTCATTTAGTGTGACGGAATGTTTTATACAAAAAGGCAACCATTGTTTCGGCATGTATAAATACCAGTGTTAATGTGACAAGGAAAATATTATTGATTCATTTATAAGAAATTTGATTTATTTAAGATTTCATTATCTAAAAGTTTATCAGTATATCCTGAAAATCTCTCTAAATCAAAAGGAACGAAATTTATATAAAGGAACGAAACTTATATAAGTTCCTCTAGGAGAGAAACTTATATAAGTTTAATAAATTGTGTTCCAATCCTTTTGTCAGTTTTCAACCTAATGACAATAAAATATGTTTAAACTAAACTGACGAAATTTTACCCAACATCTGCATCAAACAATAACAGTGAAAAAACGTTTTAAAACAAAAAAGTACAAAATTAATTTTAAGAAAAATATTACTGAAATAAAATGTTAACTGGTTGAAAGTTAGATTATTTTTTTGTGGTCACAATTTATTGTGCAAAATTTGTTTTATTATAAATTATTGGAGAGTGCCCACAGGCACTCTCCAATAATTATAATAAAACAAATTTATATAAACAATATATTATTTGCGTTTGACTTAATATGAAACATGAGCAAGAAAAATGTTGGCTTTGCTCTGGTTCCCTCATTTTTCTGAAAGTCCCGATAGAAGCGTCTAGCACCAACCTGTTAACAGAAACCCCCTATTTTGTCACGCTACATCCCCCTCCCTCTCTCATTTCTGAACTATTTATTTTCCAATTTTTCTGTTTAATCACTGACCTGTCTAGTTTTCATAGTTCATATATAATTTTGTTTACCGCCTCATTTTCTTTTAATACCTTTGCGCGGAAGGTTCCCCACCGGCCCAGCAAGCTTCCATTCCTTTTCTCCGACATATGTTTTTTTTCTATTTCTCTTTGAAAACCATAAATAAAAAAGAGATCATATCTCATTATTCATAGATTGGAGATTTCAGAATTATAAAACAAACCACAAAAATTAAAATAACGTTCCTCATCGTGATTTAATAATTTCAAACTCCAGAGTTTTGTTTCAAAATGAATTATTCAATTTTCAATTCAAGCTACGTGGAGATATTCTTATTTATTTTTTTTTTAAATTTGAAGATCATATTTATGTAAATTCATGAGAATAAAATAAAATATTTAAGTTTCTCTCAAATAAATTAAAATATTGTAATTAAATCTGAAAAAACTTCACTCTTGTTATTATTATTTGATATTAAAGTATTGCCGTCACAGAAATAAACAACCGTTGATGTTGTTATATTTGAAAACAACATTGTTCTATGAGGTCATCACAACAGCGGCGAAAGAGAGGGGCATGGGAAAAAATATTTTAATTTTTATTATTATTATTTTTAGGTTTCAGCTCCTCACCTAATAATAATGCCGCTCTGTTCGGAAGAGAGAGAGAGAGGAACCCGGCATATTATATCATTTTGGGGTATTTTTTATTACGAATAAAACACTCGTGCGTCACACCAGGCGATGTACTGCCCCACATAATAGAGCTGTAGGTTAACCGAAACCGAACCGAGGTTTTTAGGTTTTTTAAAAAACCGAAACCGTCGACATCCCGTAATCTAAGGTTTTTCGTTTTTTTTTATTAAATACTCTCTTGCTGCAGAAATTTACAGAATGTAGCCATCCCAGAGTAGTGAGAGTACCCAGACACTGCCAATGGCAGTGTCTGGGTACTCTCACTACTCTGGGAAGGCTACATTCTGGGAATTTCCGACATTTCAGTTTAGTTGTGTTTGCAGTTTTCTCCAAGTTGCGTGTAGGTGTCAGACCTCGAAAAATGGCCAAGCACAATAAAAGTTCTGTATATTTAGGTAATTATTATATTGGCCTTCCTGATTCTTCATGTATTATAAAGCTTATTTCGGGCATTTATTGAGTTTCACTCAATTTCACTACCATTCACTTATGATTCCGGACATAAGAATGAGTTTTATTGAATTTTACTTGGCCTCATGAACAAACCGAAAACCGAACCGAACCGAGGTTTTACTCCACCTGAAAAACCAAAACCGAAACCGAACAAGAAATTTAAAAACCTACAGCTCTACCACATAAACCCCCTTTATCATCACAACATTGACAATATGAGGACAATGTGCACTGTTCTCACTTCCAAAAGGGGATGGCTTTATTATTGAAAAAATCCCTACAAAATTGCACGAAATTGAATCCGAAAAAATACTAGAAAATATTACAATGCTTCAAATGCAAATAAAATTGTGCTTGTAACAAACTGTTCACGTGTTAATTATTTTGATGTTCATTTCTTTGAAAAGTCTGTAAAAGACGGAAGCATACTGTGTTTTCTTAGACTGGAATTTCCAAGAGAAGCAAAAATAGCATAGTTCTTGTGTTACGTTGTCTCTCTGTCGCGATAATATTTTCTTCAGAACGCGGAGACAAATTACGAAAAAAAAGTCTGGAGAAAATCTCAGAAAGACCTCCCGGAAGCAAGTCTGGATTTCTCATTACATGTTTTTTTAAAAGCAATTGAAGCAGATCTAAAAACAGAACCAGCTGTGAACATGGCCTTATTGCGATTGTCTTTTAAAGTAAATTTTACGCTTGAAATCGTTTCGTAATGAAATTCCATTGTCTCTAAAATACTCTCTTCGCGCAGTACATAATTTCATGCAAATTCAGTCATTCGTATGAAAAAAAATCAACAGTAAATTCTCAGGAAATATGAAGCAATGTCATGTATTCCGAGATGACAAAAAGGAAAGGATGTTTTAAGTGCAAGCTAACGGTCTTTATCACACCACACCCGGCGCATTATATCATTTTTTGGTATTTTTTATGATGAATAAAACACTCGTGCGTCACACCAGGCGACGTACTGCGCAACACAAACTCTCTTTATCATTACAATGTCGACAATATAAGGACGATGTGCACTGTTCTCATATTCTCTAAAATCCATTTTTAACCCATCACTAAATATATTTTTAGAGAGAAAACCAAAACTATAATGCCATTTCAAAGAATGAGGCTCCACAAAGTAGATCTTCTGTTTCTCAGGCCATTTTGTGGGCGGGCAGTTTTTTTATTTCAGAATTTATTTTTGCAATAATTTCTTTGCCCTCAAAAGTTCATGTTCTTGGTTTGATTTATGTTTTATGCCTCACAATCTACAGAATAGCATGGCTGGTGGTGTATTTCGTCCATTGAGTGCAAGAAAGGTTTGCAATGCCAAAGCATTGCAAACTTTTTTTGCACTCAAGGGACAAATAATCAATTTTATTAACTTGGGTAAAATATCAGATATAAACCATTTAATATTTATTTTTTTCAAGTTTGCATTAGTTATAAAAACAGAACAGGCGGCAGCCAACAGGACCACGCGGGAGGGTCTGAGAAACAGATTTTTTACTTTTTGGCCTAATTATATAATTTTATTTTTTACTATAAAACATAGCTTAAGGCTCCTCAATGGAACAAGACGTTTCCAATGAGGAGGCATTCGCTGTGGTTTGAAAAAAAAAATCAGAAGAAAAGTTGGCTGTTGTTTTCTAATAATACTTGAACAGACTTACCAATGCCTTAGAGAAGAGGTTAATGAAAGGCGGACGTTTTAAGCTAGACAAGGTTTTATATTCACAACTAATGCAGGTAGTTCAAATAGTTTTGATGAGTTGCAAGAAAAGCTGTATTTTTTTTCTCTCTCTCCCCCTCTCTCTCTCTCTCTCTCTCTCTCTCCATGAATAAATACATTTTCAAATAATTTGAGGGTCTACCCATTTTTCCAAACACATTCTTTGACTCCCAACTGGAACAAGCACCCCATTTTAACAGAAAAAGAAATAAAAATTAATAAATAATAAAAAAAATATTTAGTTAGTTATTTAACCAAACTGCAAAAATACTTTATAAAACATGCGAATATTTTTAAGCATTTTATTATTTTATTCATTTATTATTTATCTATTTATTTGTTTAAAAATATTACGTTTTGATATTAAAAAACATAGGTTAGACTGCTTATTGGAACGAGCTTGGCGTGTACATTCCAGAGAGAGGGCATCAACTTTGTTAATGTTAACAGGATAACTGCTGTCCTGAAGTGAAGAAAATGTAACTGTTCTTCAAAATTCGTATGAAAAATTCTGAAGCAAAGAGAAAGAATTATTTCCATCAATGTTACAACGACTGATTCTTTAACCCTTTACCCAACGAATCGCCGAGCTCGTTCCAACGAGGGGTCACATCATATGGTTTTGTTGAAATTTTTTGAAAAATTTTAAAAAATGATATTTAAAATAATAAATTTTGATATCGTCTGCGTTGGGTAAAGGGTTAACCAATATTGCCATAGAAATGGTCGATCTATTTTTATGAAACACAGCTGTGGATTTTTTATTGTGTAAAAACATGAAAAGCAAATAATATTCGCCATTACTCCCAATTATATATGAGGTGAATGGTTTGCAACATACGGCATGAAACTGTTTTTATTTATCTACTCCGTGGCTGTATTTGTTTTAGAGCTGTAGGTTTTTAAATTTCTTGTTCGGTTTCGGTTTTGGTTTTTCAGGTGGAGTAAAACCTCGGTTCGGTTTTCGGTTTGTTCATGAGACCAAGTAAAATTCAATAAAACTCATTCTTATGTCCGGAATCATAACTGAATGGTAGTGAAATTGAGTGAAATTCAATGAATGCCCGAAATAAGCTTTATAATACATGAAGAATCAGGAAGGCCAATATAATACCTAAATATACAGAACTTTTATTGTGCTTGGCCATTTTTCGAGGTCTGACACCTACACGCAACTTGAGGAAAGCTGCAAACACAACTAAACTGAAATGTCGGAAATTCCCAGAATGTAGCCTTCCCAGAGTAGTGAGAGTACCCAGACACTGCCATTGGCAGTGTCTGGGTACTCTCACTACTCTGGGATGACTACATTCTGTAAATTTCTGCAGCAAGAGAGTATTTAATAAAAAAACGAAAAACCTTAGATTACGGGATGTCGACGGTTTCGTTTTTTTTTAAAAAACTAAAAACCTCGGTTCGGTTTGGGTTAACCTACAGCTCTAATTTGTTTAATTACTTATAGTTCATTAACTTTTCCGCTTTGCGAAACAAATTTGTCTTTTTTTTGTTTTGTTAATAAACGTCAATAAATATATAACAGATATTAATGTATATTAGTATGAAATATTTGCTTATGTGTTGTGGAAAACATGATACTAAATGTTACCAATTATTCTTGTATCTTCATTAATCAGAGTTTTTATGAATAAAAGTTTTTTCTATTTCTTTTGAAATTTTTCTTATTTCTTTATTTCAACTATAATTATCACCCCGACACTTGCTGAGCTTTCGCCTATGGAATCCACCGGATCCGACCCACGTAATTCACGCGATTCAATTGGAATCGCGTGAATTACGTGGTTGGATGCGGCCGATTCCATAGGGTAGTTGGAAAAAACAAATTCTCTAAAAAATTTCCACAAAACCATATCATGTGCGCCCCCTCATTGGAACGGATTCGTTCCAATGAGGGGTCAAATGTTATGGTTTTGTTTACATTTAAAAAAAAAAAATTACAGTGATAAATTATGATATCGCGTGCTTTGGGTAAAGGTCTTATGGCCAACAAGGCATTGTGGCTTAAAAATTCAGTTAATCATTTAAACCCGGTATGCATAATTGTTTGCGTTATGCAAATGTTGGAAGTACGCGGGAAGATAGAACAATAACACCCCCTCGCCCCCAATGGACAGGAGGATCAGCGATAACTGAATCCTACAGCCAACATATTGATACCCCCCACCCCACCCTCACCCCCACAAGTCAAACACAGACTCGCCAATTTCGCCGTATATAGCAACGGATAAGACTATTACATTCAGGATATCAGCGTTCAAAGTACATTGAACTTAGCTTAAATTGTAATTACAATATAGCTTAAATTGTAATTACAATATAGCTTAAATTGTAATTACAACGTAGCTTAAATTGTAATTACAATATAGCTTAAATTGTAATTACAACTTATTTATACTAAGTTGTAATTACAATATAACTAAATTGTAATTACAATTTATTAAGTTGTAATTACAATATAAATAAATTGCAATTACAATTTAAGCTATATTGTAATTACAAGTTAAGCTAAGTTGTAATTACAATTTATTAAGTTGTAATTACAATTTATTAAGTTGTAATTACAATTTAAACTATATTGTAATTACAATTTAAGCTAAGTTGTAATTACAATTTATTAAGTTATAATTAAGCTAAGTTGTAATTACAATTTATTAAGTTGTAATTACAATTTATTAAGTTGTAATTACAATTTATTAAGTTGTAATTACAATTTAGCTAAATTGTAATTACAATTTAACAATTTAACATAAGTTACGCAAAAAACGAAATGGCGCTAATACGCTGTCGTAGAATCACGAGTATTTTATTTAGAAACATGAACAAATTTTCGAACAAGAGGCAACGAAAAATAAAGGAATGAAGAAACTAGTAAACGAAAGACAAGACGCGACAGGATAAATATTATTGGAAAACATGTCAACATTCAATCACTGTTCATCGTTTTTCAATAAAAGTTCAGATGGCATATGAATGTTTTCTTCATTGTATTTGAGATTCATGGCAGAATTTCATTATTCACATTCCCGACATTACAAACTTTGCTAACAGCAAAAAGATATGTTATTCTCATCTCAGTTTCAAACAATACTGAAATGATAAAACCGTTTTTGTTAACCACACCGAAGTGACGAAACTCTGTTTTTCGTAAACAGTACTGAAAAAATATTGATAATTTTTGACCTTCCGCAGAATTGTCGAGATTCTATAACGGGTAGACATATCGTCGCCTGAGTTATAGAATGTCCTATGTCCCCTAAGGGGACATAGGCCATTCTAGAACTCAGGCGACGATATTTCAAGCTCGCCCCGTCGGCGTTTATTCCTCAACCACTCTCCCTCGTACACTCGGAGGATTCAGTCAGAAACTGTTTGAGAATTCCTCCAAGTGGCGATTTCTCGATATCTCCAAACAATAATATTGACCCTTTCCCTCATGTCATTCCTCATCCACATATCCGTCATGTTTTTATTCCATTCTTCTATTAGTTTCTCAATGAGAGTTGTTGTACAAGATAAATATTTGCGGCATTCGAAAATGAAATGTTCCAGGGTCTCCATTTCTCCTTTTGCACATTTGACACGCTCTTTCCTCGCTTTTCCCGATTTCTCCCCTCAACTCTAGTGATTTGGTCGCACTTTGAACAACAATCACCCCCAGACAGTCGCACCTTTTTTATTTTACCCGTCTGAGGAGTTCTTGGTCCTAACGCCAGCTCGTCAGTTTCTCGTGCAATCCTCAGACATCCTTCCCTAAAACTTCTCCCTGCTTCAGACACGTTTCTAGACCTTCAGTCTCTGTGGGTAATTGTCCATTATCTCCCTCCCCTGTCTTATCCATCCTGCCTAGATGTTAGAGTCCCATATATATAGTTAAATGTCGTTTTATACATCTGCTGTTTGGTCGATTTACCATGTTATTCAGGTAGCATAATTTTTCCATATCTATTCTACCTTTGGCCGGCAGTTCTTTTGAGTTGTATCTGCATATGCTTCTTCTTGTAACACACAACTTCACTATAAAGTGTTCATATTCTCCCGTTTCCCGAATGTTATATCTCTGTTCAGTTCAGTTTCTCTCTCTTATAAACCACACAATGGTACAGTCTAAAATCAGTTGGGTTAAAAATCAACACAAATCGACTGGGTTGAGTGAATATGAACCCAATTGGGTTCATATTCACTCAACCCAATCGATTTGTGTTAATTTTTAACCCAACTGATTTTAGAGTGTACATAATGTTAAAAAAAGCTATACAAAAACAAAAAATGTGTTGGAATCAATTATTAAACTAAGGTTTTTGGTTTGTTTTAATTTAGGACTCCAAGTTGTAATACTGTATTATTCAGTCTAGAGCAGTGCAAGTCAATCCTGTATTCGTAGGGAGGTTCAGTGATAGCTCAATCCTACGCCCCCGTGGGGCTTTACGATTGATCTGCCACGGATAGTCTTGCTCAATTTGATATTCGTTCTGCTTTCCTCTTCACGAATAGAGAATTGACCCACCTTCCTACTTCGCGGTTCACCTACCCTACGGTCCACGGGTATTACCTTGCTTTTTGTTTTCGTTCATCTCAATTCGCGAGCTATCCCCACACTTCCCTACAATGTTTAATATTGAAGATACGAGGCGTTAATATTTATGATAAATAGTGCAAGCGGGATGTGAGCGTTACGTTAGATAAAGGGTTAAATAGATAGATACCATCGTCTTGTGATTTGTCCACTATTTCTGAGGTTTCGAAAAAACAATTCAGAGAACATTTAGCAGTCAACTGCCCGCATCGGATATTTTCATCTGCTATCACGAGATAGCGAACGACTGTTCGCAAAAATAATGATACTACAGCCATGCTCTTGTGAAGTAGTTGGACAGAAATAATTTATTTCTTTTTTCACTTCATTAAATTAATATACCACGGCGAGTCCCCGTTTAAAACGCATTTATTCAGTATCTGTCACGGAGATCTCCTGATGATTTGTTCTAACCAATAGAACCGAACCTCATTACTGACTAACACATTCACTTGTATAGTCGAGAGGGGATCATGCCTTGTTAATCTTTGCGCTTCATCTTGAGTCAATATGATTAATATTTTATCTTGCTACTGTAAACCCTTAGAGTTTAGTGTGCGAGCAACGGTTGTTTGTTTTACCGTGTTTGATGTAGCGATGGCCTCCACTCACCAGGGCATCGCCACAATCATCACTTTGGGATAGAATAGTTTATAAGTGTAATGGGGGCGCGGTGGCGTTGCGGTAACCGGTTCTCGTCAGATTACCGAAGTTAAGCAACGTTGATCCCGGTTAGTCCATGGATGGGTGGCCATCTGGGCGATCTATCCAGACTCCCACGTTGTGTCCTTGGGCAAGGTACTTAACCCCGATTGTCCACACGGGGGCACGATGACGCCGTGTCTAAGACGTACTGCACATCGATGGTGCGCATGTCTTCAACTAATCTAACCCTGCCTGTGCTGCAGTGCTGAGTTACGATGTTGGGGAGCTGGCAGCCGCTCGTCGTTGCTCGGTGGTTCTCTCCGGGTACTCCGGCTTCCTCCACCCGTAAAACTGTCACCGACACGATGTGACCTTGGCTGTTAAGGTGTTGTTAAACCTTGATAACATAAATAAAAAAATAAATAAATAAATAAATAAATAAAGTTATGAGTGTAGTATACAAAGTAAGTACTTGTAGTCAGGGACGCCCCGAAGATGACCAACTGGGGGAGGGTAAACTTGTGATTTGCCCCGACTGTGATGGTCCAAGTCCCGATTGATAAAATATTCCAACTACATCATCAAGGCATGCCTTCTTAGAAGAAGGCATGCCTTGATGATGTAGCTGGAATAATTATAGTCAGTCGGAGCTATAATTAGAAACAAGAGCACCACCTAGCGTTGCATAATATGCCCGATTGGCTTTTTTCGAATTGTACAAAACTACTGTTTTCATCCAACCATTAACATAATACTAACTCGGAAAAGTTATTGAGTCAGTATGATTTCCGTGTTAACCCATGGCCGGGCCCTTTCGCCTTTAGGTACTTCGAGACGGGGCCCCCTCCGGCTCTTCAATCTTTTATCCCACTACAGCTAACAGCCTGACCCTGGTACGGTAGGCACTATTCCGCAGTGTATAGCCCTATATCCATTTTGCGGGTCTCCTGAAGAATTCTACTCACATCTTGACATATTATTTAATAAGCATTAAGATAACGTACTGTATATAAATATATATATAGCATACTTATGAGAGTATATATATGGATAAATATATATATATCTGTACATGTATCGCTGCAACGTAGAATGCAAAGTGCCGCCTTTAACCATTGAAGTCCCAAGGCGCTGGTAGCAGTGTCTCAGTCAAAAAAAAATAAATAGTTGGCTGGCCCTCTGTCCCTGCGGGCCCCTAGGCTTCAGCCTAGTCAGCCTTATGAATAATACGACCCTGGTCAGCATTGACTTAAGTTTTGTCCCCAGCTGTAAAAACTCCATGTCAAATATGTTAACTTCTGTGCCAAGTTTGAAAAAGATTGGATAACATATGGCTGAGAAACGCTACGGACAAAAATCAATCGAGACAGACGGACTACCCATTTATATAACTCTGGTTCAGAAACTCCCATCAAACTTAAAATCATACTTGCACAGCTTCTTGTGGCGGTTAACTTCTGTGCCCAGTTTGAAAAAGATTGGACAACAAATGGATGAGAAACGCTCCGGACAAAAATGTGTCCAAAGACTATCATTTTTAAGTAAGACTGCACCAAAACTCTAGTTAAAAAATCCAATCAAACTTAAAACCACACTTGCACAGGTCCTCATGGTTGTTAACTTCTGTGTCTAGTTTGAAAAAGGTTGGACAGCAAATGGATGAGAAACGCTGCAGACAAAAATGTGCCCACAGACTGTATAATTTCAAAGTCAGACTGTACCGTAACTCTGGTTAAGAAAATCCAATCAAAGTCCAAACCACACTTGTACAGGTTCTCATGGTGGTTGACTTCGTGCCAAGTTTGAAAAAGATTGGAGAACATATGTCCGAGAAACGCTCCGGTGGGACGGACGGACGGACAACCCTTTTACATAATATGACCGTTTTTTTTTATAAACGGGCGTATAAAAGCTGAAGACTTCTTGGAAATGTATTTGAAGACGGATAAAATAAACATGCAGTATTCATGATGCAACTTTACCCAACGTAACGTCCAAAACCGGCAAGCGTTATTCACAAAAATCGCCAATTAATTTTCATTATATTTTTATTTTTTGTCTCAAAAACATAGGTTATGACCCCTCTTAGGAACGAGCTCGTCGAGCTCGTTCCAATGAGGGGTCATAACCTATGTTTTTGAGACAAAACATTTAAAAAATTAGTTATTCAAGAATTTTGTTTGCAAGTGACGTCGGCCTTTCGGGTTAGGTAAAGTGTTAATTAGTATATACCGTACCCCAAATTGGTCATGCTGAGCCCACTCCCCCGCTCCCCACGGCTCAAACTGAATACCGCAGCCGTCCATACTTGTATGACTGACTGCGTGTGTGACACAGGTTTGAGTATCAAATCTTGTCTCATAAAAGGTGTATGATTCCCAGCAAGAACGAATCGATAAACAGGACTCCAATTCATACGACACAGTCCAGACTTGAAAAATTATTTAAGGGAGGGTTTGTTACACACTCCTAACCCCCTTTCGCCACGCCCTTGCTTACAGCCACTCAGTCATTAGCGTATTTAATACAGATCTAACAATTTTGTATGAGTTTGACACGCGTTCCGCCAACAGAATTATACTATTCAGACTTGCTGTTTCTTGAATACTTAAAGAGAGACGGCACTAGTGCTGGAACATGCAATTAAATTCAGTATACGGTATTGCCCAACATCATTACCACTTGATGTTGAGTACACTCAATATATCTTCAGTGGTATTTGGTAACCAGTGGAAAGATGCACCCATACTGTCTCTTGGAAGTTAAGCGAAAGTTAAATTCCCCAAAAAGCACATGCACCATAATATTTTTTTGGAGAGACACAAGCACCACCGCGTTGCCCTTGTGGCACGCGCCGATTCTTTGCGTCGCAGGTTTCTATCAGGAAGCATATGGCCAGCACTACTATATTAAGAGGGAGGTCTCATTATTTTTAATTAAGAAAACTTTGGGGAAAATTAAAAAATGTGTCCTTCACACCCATTGCCCACGTGGGAGCACGGTTGCGTTGTGTACTGAGGCGTACTGCTCGTCGATGGTGCATTTGTCTTCAACCAATGCTAACCCTGCTTGTGTGGAGTTAGTATGTTGGGGAGCCTGACAGTTGCTCGCCGTTGCCGGGTACGCCGGCTTCCTCCACCCGTAAAACTGGCCGTCCCGGGTTGATCCTGGCTGTAGAAAGTGTCGTTAAACTCCAATAAATAAATAAGGTAAATCTCACCGATTTTAACCCTTTGAAAAGGAAGGCCTCTTTTCGGATCCAAGAATATAATACGTCATAATTTCATTAAGTAGGATGGTTAATAAGTGAATGTATTTGATAGACCAATTAATATTTTCAGCGGGCAGCCTTGGGGCTGCCCGTTGAAAATATTAATTAGTCCCCCCCCCCCCCCCCAATAATGAAAATGGCCTTTTCAAACTGCTGCCATTGAACTGAAATGGACGATACCACAAGCTTTCAAAGGGTTAAAATGGAAACTGAAAATCTTTTAGCATTAATGGCTCATCGTGTTGGTAACAAAAATCCAACCTAACATTACATTTCAGACAAAATCCTTGGTGAGGTTGGGACCACCGTTCCACATAATTTACACCATTGTTGAATGCCTACCGGGATAAGTTGTCACTGCACACGTCTACATTGAGTTGCCGATTTATTATAAGCCTAACTGTACAGACAACCTTTCTGTCTGCAGTACTCCGTGCACTTGGTGGCCAACCTAGTAAACAAAAAAAAAATGTATGTTGATATGCCGGTAAGAACCTTTTTGTTTATAACGCAAACTGATGATTTGCAGTGTTGCTTTATAGCCACCGGGTGAAATTTGCATTCGACGGTATGCACACAATTATTTCACTAGGAATCTTCGTGTCAGATATTCAAACGATTGATGATTTACGGACACAACGCTTCAATCGAATATGAAAGTTCGCCAAAGTATGTAGATCCATGTCTCGCAGCAACAACGCCAACTCATATCATGTAAGGTTCTGGGGGAACGAGTCGAACCTTTAACACTATTGCCATCAATAAATTTCAAGTGATGGGGAGTCGAACCTTTAAACGCTCTTGCTATCAGTAATCCAAAGACCTAAGAAGATAACCGAAAAAGTGCTTCCATCCAGCCCCTATCGCAAGTGCATGCACTGCAAAAAAATATAGGTTCTCTTTAGAACCAAAACTGGTTCTAATCTTGTCCCTGAGATGGAACTAGCTCTGTTTAAACAGTATTTATTTCAAATCAAATAAATTTACCAAGATTACCATTCAATTTTAACAGAATATAACATGAACTGAAGTAGATTCAGCACTAAACTTGGAGCTTATTCAACGCAGTCGCCAAACATTTTGAGACAAAGGAGATATGAACAGTTGGCATATCGAACCAGTTTTGGTTCTGTATAGAACCAAAACTGGTTCGTTATGTCAACTGTTCATATATCCTTTGCTTAATAATGATTTGAGACAACCTCGTATAAGCTCTAAATTTACGACTGAAACCCCCTCAATTTGTGTTTAATTCTGTTAATATTTAATGTTAATCTTTATAAATTTATTTGATTTGAAATAAATACTGTTTAAACAGAACTGGTTCCATCTCAGGGACAAGATTAGAAGCAGTTTTGGTTCTAAAGAGAACCTCTATTTTTTGCAGTGTAAGACAGAACACAACGAGTTTAGCGTGCGGAGGACTGCAATCAAAAATCCAAAGCAGAGGTTCTGTTGTATTTCGGCGAACGTGAAGTACAGAAAAAACTCGACCAAGGGTCTTTGATTCTTGTCTCCCGTGCTCTACCCGAGTTGTGGTCTGTATTTATGCAACCAGTAAACTTGAATGAAGCTAATATTTTTTTAAAGAAAAATATCAGTTTCGGCGATCTGATAATTTTCTTGCTTGACACTGTTTTGTGTCGACGCAAATCAATCACGTCACAGCGTAATGTTCAATCAGATGTGGTCTTACATGATATTCTTACACGTAATCCAGATTCCACGCGTGGTGTATCAAATACATTTCCCAATGTTTGTGTTGTATCGAGTAACGTTGAATACGAACAACAGTCGTGGTACCATTATTGGCATAACAAATTCACTCTGCACTGAACTCATACCGAATGTGAACATCAGACAGGAATATTCTGCAGTGACCAGCAGATATCTAAATGGACTACAGTGGTATAAGAAACTACTTTCAAAAACTAAGCTCCGATCTGATCGACCCCTTTTGAAACTCGTCTGTAAAGTGCACCTTGCCAAAAAAAGATAGAGCAATTTGGAAAAGGGTTGATGTCTTCATCACCTAAGGTATATTGTTGTGAATGTCATGTGTTCATCCAGATTGAAACAGTGAAGCATGGTGGTGTTAGATGGATTGCATATTGTCGTGACGTATACACAAGATTCCCGTTCCTTTGAGTGACCCATAACGTCCATGATATTTTACCCAAGAGTTATAGTACATTGCAATATTTTAAAATATCATAATTCCAAATCTTTATCCAGACGGTTCAGGGAACTCCATAACGCCACAATAATAATTCAATGTTGCGTTATGTGACATGATGTGACATACTGCTGAAAAAAGGTCCAGATAATTCTTCCCAACAATGCGTTACATAAGTGCATACTATCAGTAAAAGACTGACGTCACTATCGTTACTTATTCGCATTTCCTTATTCAACATTCGTTATCAACAACGTTATGACGAACAAAGAACTCGGAATAAGTAAGATTTGTCACGTCCCCCAGTAAAAGACCTCTTTACTTCCTGGTCAAAGTTCGGGACATAGCAGCCTTGCCCATCCAGTTGTTGTTCAGGGAATTTATGTTATGCTGACTGTTTTTCTTGAGGGGGGGGGGGGGGGGTGTATTGGCCCCTCAAAAGTTTTATCGACCCTAGGGGCCTATTTCCAAGTTTGATCATGTTTATACTGCAGCAGAACGGGTGCCTCAATATACCGTCGCTGAGTAACCTCGAAGATACATTATAATTACTTTGGCAGTTGTTTCCAAGCAAGGTATGGCTGCCGATATAGGAAGCTAATACTTGCTTAGAAACAACAGCAAATCCATATGACGTAGACCCCCAACGTTGGTCATATTATGGCAATAGACGACCATTGCCGGCTATCGTCACAATACGACCAGCACTCGCGATTGGAGTAATGTATCACATGCAGTAATAACAGTTTATAACCAACTATATTCATATTTTTACCTTTGAAATATAATGAGTTGAGCAAGCCGAAAGAATTTGGAGCTGCGAGTTAGGAGCAAGCGCGAGGAGAGGAGGGGGTATTCCAATCTCGTACGTTAGTGGGTACCCGTGTATTATCGCGGATAATACCGTGTTCCCTGATGTCGGTGATTGTGAAAACAAAAAATTATTCAATTACCAAAAAGAGGGTGGATCGGGTGCTCACCCTAGATCCGTCCATGCTTACGGAAAAAAAATATATGTCTATATTCTATTTATGTATACGCCAGTCAGAATCTGGAACATCCCCTGTCCCGGAAGGGGAGGGGGTAGAAGCTGTTACAGCTCTTCAAGCAAAACAGACTATTGTAAAAATGTACCAGTGTTTAGGCCTACAAAGTTAAAAATCAGTTTCTCGAACCCTCTCGCATGGTCCTGTTGGCTGCCGAATGCTCTTTTTTTATAAACAATGCAAACTTAAAGAAATAAAAATTAAATGGTTTATGTCTGACATTTTACCCAAGTTAATAAAATTGATACATTTGTCCCTTGAATGCAACAAGGCTTTGCAATGCTTTAGCATTGCAAAGCCTTCTTGCAATCAAGGGACGAAATAACCACCACCCATGCTATTCTGTAGATCAAAACAAACTAAGAACATGAACTTTTGATGGCAAAGAAATAATTACAGAAATAAAAAATAAAATAAAAAACCGCCCGTCCACATGCAATTTTACAAAAAATGACCTGAGAAACAGAAGCTCTACTTTGTGGAGCCTTATGTCTCAATTTTGTTATATACAAGAACGATATAATGTTATGTGCACAAACCATGTATCATAGCCGTCTTTGAACATATGCGACAGACATACACTGCTTGAAATCCATGTTCTCACGACTATACGGTGAGAAAGCAAAAATGTTTGAAAGACATTTATTACTACAGAATCTATGAAAATGCAATAACCATCTACAGAAGGTCGTTAAGGAGGAATAAATAAAGAATATACACACACACAACAAAATGTATGCAGTCAGTTATGAGTATTTTGAGCTTTATGTACCCAGAACTGAATGGAATAATGTATTGTTCTGTGTGCAACACAAAATTTAGACGATGTACTGAAATGAAGAATTTACTCGTCCTTTGTGAAGAGATATAATTTTTATAGCTGGTCTTTTTATGACTGTTCCATGTGAACATCTAAGTTAAAACGGTGCTGATGCAGAGACGGTAGAATTGGGTGTGTGCGTGCTGGTGGGTTCGGACTGGAAATAGAGCTGTAGGTTTTTAAATTTCTTGTTCGGTTTCGGTTTTGGTTTTTCAGGTGGAGTACAACCTCGGTTCGGTTCGGTTTTCGGTTTGTTCATGAGGCCAAATAAAATTCAATAAAACTCATTCTCATGTCCGGAGTCATAACTGAATGGCAGTGAAACTGAGTGAAACTCAATGAATGCCCGAAATAAGCTACAATACATGAAGAATCAGGAAGGCCAATATAATAATTACCTAAATATACAGAACTTTTATTGTGCTTGGCCATTTTTCGAGATATGACACCTACACGCAACTTGAGGAAAGCTGCAAACACAACTAAACTGAAATGTCGGAAATTCACAGAATGTAGCCTTCCCAGAGTAGTGAGAGTACCCAGACACTGCCATTGGCAGTGTCTGGGTACTCTCACTACTCTGGGATGGCTACATTCTGTGAATTTCTGCAGCAAGAGAGTATTTAATAAAAAACGAAAAACCTTAGATTACGGGATATCGACGGTTTCGGTTTCGGTTTTTAAAAAAACCTAAAAACCTCGGTTCGGTTTCAGTTAACCTACAGCTCTAACTGGAACTGGTTGAAACAGAAGAAGAGACAGACCAAACTTTCACCAGGCAAAAACATACACATCAAAAACGAGTGTCTTGTGGGTGTTGAACGTTTGTTTATATGAGATATTGTAATCTTTGGAGTGGTCCAAAGGGGTCTTATCAACTGTTCCAAACGTATATTAAATAAACCCCTTACCTTACACGAACGATAGACGACACTTGCAAACAAAATTCTGGGAGCACGGTGGCTCAGTGGTAGACTGTTGGACTTCTATGCTGGAGGTCCCGAGTTCGATCCCCGTTCGGGACGACCCGCGTTGTGTCCTTGGGCAAGGCACTTTATTCCGGTTGCCTACACGGGGGCACGATGACGCCGTGTAGTAAGGCGCACTGCACGTCAATGGTGCACATGTCTTCAACCGCTGTAACCCTGCTTGAGCGGAGCTTGAACAGAGTTAGAATGTTGAGGATCTGACAGCTGCTCGTCGATGCTCGGTGGTTCTCTCAGGGTACTCCGACTTCCTCCACCCGTAAACCTGTCAAGGTAACGATTGGCCATTGTGCATAAGTATGTGACCGTAAACGCCACTAAATAAACAAATAAACAAAATTCTTGAATAACTAATTTATTTCCGTTTTTGCGTCAAGAACATAGTTTATGACCCCCCTCATTTGGAACGAGATCAACGAGCTCGTTACAATGAGAGGTCATAAGCTATATTTTGAGACAAAAAATGAAAAACATGATGAAAATTGAATGGTCATTTTTATGAATAGCGCTGACCGGTTTTTGGCCGTTACGTTGGGTAAAGGTTTAACCCTTTACCCAACGAATCGGCCGCATCCGTCCGCGTAATATGCAAATTCAGCAGTTGAAAAAATATTATTTTTCAAAAAATTTCAACAAAACCATATCATGTGACCCCTCGTTGGAACGAGCTCGTGGAGCTCGTTCCAACGAGGGGTCACATGATATGGTTTTGTTGAAATTGTTTGAAAAATTTGAAAAAAATGATATTTAAAATAATAAATTTTGATATCGTCTGCGTTGGGAAAAGGGTTAAATGGTTTTATATTAGCAGCACCACCCCACCACCGTACACACAGAGGTATTTATTTATTTATTTATTTATTTATTTATTTATTTATTTATTTAATGACACAGCAGGGGCGCTGTGGCTCAGTTGGTAGAGGTGCAGGCTGCAAGCCGGAGGTCCTCGGTTCGAATCCCACCTGCGGCAACCGCGTTGTGTTCTTGGGCAAGACACTTCACCCCCATTGCTCACGTGGGGGCACGGTGACGTTGTGTACTAAGGCGTACTGCAAGTCGATGGTGCACCTGTCTTCAAACAATGCTAACCTTGCTTGTGTGGAGTTGGTATGTTGGGGAACTGACAGTTGCTCGCCGTTGCTCGGTGGTTCTCTCCGGATACTCCGGCTTCCTACATCCGTAAAACTGTCACGGTCATGGTTAGCCATTGTGCAGAAATATGTGACCTTAAACACCAATACATAATGACGCTGCACTCTAGCACAGTGAGTGTTCAAATGATTTCAAATCATGAACTTCTAAGTGGGTTGTGAGTATACATTCATAGAATCATCACTGGCCTCGAAAAATACGATTTTGTAGGCAGTATGCACTTTGAATCTCCTCCATTTGTTATCATCTTTTCAAATATTTCACATGGTGACGTCAGACGTAACCAAAGAAAAAAACAAACTAAGCGAGCTCTCGTCCAACCGGAGGGCGAGGATTTTAGGAACATGGCTTTGTGTATTGTACTCCTACCATGCCACTTAGGTATATCACTCATATTTATCAGTATGTGGTTGCCCTTCTATGACTGTGCACACCCTTCCTCATTTTGAAAAGCTTTCTACGTCCCTGCCCCTTCTCCACACCCTTCCCTGAAATTCATCATATGGAGCTTGGACATCGAGATACGTTGAAGTGATATAGATTGCACCTAATTTATTTATTTATTTATTGGGGTTTAACGGCACTTTCGACAGCTAGGATCACCTCGTGTTGAACAGTTTTACGGGTGGGGGAAGTCAGAGTATCCGGAGAGAACCATCGAGCAACTGCCACACTTCCTAACGTATTAACTCCGCACACGCAGGGTTAGCAGTTGTCAGTGAAGACAAGTGCACCATCGACGTGCAGTACGCCTCAGTACACAGTGCCACCGTGCTCCCACATAGGCAATCGGGATGAAGTGCCTTGACCAAGGATACAACGGTGTAACCATGCATCGTATTTCCCCTTCAAACGGTTTTGCAGAGTAATCTTGTAATGTCGCTTACAGTTCCGCCTCGTTCTGTTCAGTACGGTTCTTCACATAAATGATCACCTTGGGAGCGGGTCTTCCACGGACCAAATCGCACTATTTACAAGCGTTTGTTGACGTAAAATTGTCGCAATTGGATTAATCACCCTGTATTAGCGTTCAATGGAGACAATCTGTCCCGGGAGAGTACATTAATTCTATTGAATGAAAAAAAAGACGGAATGAACTTGATACGTTTGGTATCGTTTGGTACGAGAACAAGCGAGATGAAATTTAAATTGTAATTTTCGCAGCCGTCGTCTTCTTACACATGTTTTTAAGTCATAATCGACAAGCAGGACCCCTGGGGGCACGTTTCCTTTAGAGCGAACACTGTTGTATGTAGACCTACATCAAAGATGGAAAACAGCGAACGATTTACGATTTCGTATGGTGTGGTAGTAATAATCAACATACATTCGATATCGTCGATGTTCTTTTTACACAAACAACTTCACCAGTTAACGGGCAATAAAACCCTGTAATTTATGAATGGACCAAAAGGCGGAATTCTTTCTTTCCTGGATGATTTCTTTCGCATTATGACGAAATGCAAGTAGTTAGGTGATAACAGTTTTAACATTCCACTGTTTTGTTAGTATAGCATAATATTTATTTGATCTCTTTGAGAAATTCTTCATTATCCGAATTACTGCGAAAACAAATGTTTCTGGTTCAAAGGACTCCCAGCAAGTCATCCTGCCGTAACTGGAAAAATATGGAACTTGGAGGCCCATAGTTCAGTTTTATTCTGAAATGCAGGTAGCACATCGAGAAGGCTTCATATTCTGTGGGTATGCTTCACATTATCTTCGAAGGGAAGCTTTTAGTCTGTACGGGCACTCTCCCATGAATTAGAACAAGGAAAAGACACGTGATCAAATTATGATCAACGGAAGTAGTATAGCACTCCACCAAATAAGAAAATTAATGAATTCCCTATCCTCTACAAATCTGAGAATCCACAGTTGACCGCCACCCAAATTCACTCCAACACTCTAAAATCACTTGGGTTAAAAATTAACCCAAGTCGACTGGATTGAGTGAATATGAACCCAATTGGGTTCATATTCACTCAACCCAGTCGATTTGGGTTAATTTTTAACCCAACTGATTTTAGAGTGAAGATTTCCCATGCAGTTTCCCTTCATCACAATACAAATTCGCGTTGAAGGTATAACAACAGAATCGTTTTATGTTGAGCCCCAGAGGAAAGTCTGACTTCTTTTCATATACTTCCAACAAGTAGGAAAGTCTGACTTCTTTTCATATACTTCCAAGAAGTAGGAAAGTCTGACTTCTTTTCATATACTTCCAACAAGTATCAATTATACAAAAAGAAAAGAGAATTTATTTTTCTAGAACCTTCTTTTCTTTGGTGGGGACATATACACCAGAAAGTGTTTTTTTTCTAAGTGGTAACACACCGACTTTAGATGGGAATTATCAAGTATCAGATGCTGAGTCTTTATTTCTTATAAATTAACGAAGCACTGAGGGAATTCTGGTGTAAACTGAGGGAATTCCTATGTATTGTTTTTAAAGATGAGCGTGACGTCACATCGTCGTCTGAGTGCTAGAATGTTCTATGTCTCATTCTTGCACTCAAGCGAAGACATGGGTATCTGGGACATGTTTTCCATTCTTACTTTATCAGAGTCATCGACAATTTCATCTTCAAAACGATTGCCGTGTATTGAATAAAGCCAAGAAAAAAGTATAACTAGAGCTGGCAATGAGGTGCGCCAATCGCCCCCCACCCCACCCACCCCCACCTCCGAAAAAAGAACACCGTGATAATTACCCAAGCGGTACTTTAATTAACCCTTGACCCAACGAATCGCCCGCATCCGCCCGCGTAATATGCAAATTCAGCAGTTGAAAAAAATATTATTTTTCAAAAAATTTAAACAAAGCCATATCATGTGGTCCCTCGTTGGAACGAGCTCGTCGAGCTCGTTCCAACGATGGGTCACATGATATGGTTTTGTTGAAATATTTTGAAAAATTTGAAAAAATGATATTTAAAATAAATTTTGATATCATCTGCGTTGGGTAAAGGGTTAAAGAGGGGAACCAGGAATAATTGCATGTTAAAGATCACTGTGACCTTTGCCCATGTCACAATGACCCCAATATAAAGACTGAAGAGGGTTGGTTCTTCCTCTCACAATACTGATCCCACATGTCAAGTTTAGTTTCGATCGGTCTGGCATAACTTTAACTGAAGAAAAGACCTCTGGCACGATGACCCTAAAAAAACAAGGTTCTTCCTCTCATCATGCCCAACCTACAATTTAAGCTTGGTTTCGTTCGGTGCATGGGAACTTTATTTAGAAAGCAGAACATAAGAAATTCGTTAGTTTAAGACCACCGTGATCTTGACCTAAGACACAATGACCTGAAAATATATAGGGTTCTTCCACTCATCATACCTCAACCAACATGTCGAGTTTAGAGAAAGCAAAGAAGAAACATTTGTAAGTCCAAGGCCACTGTGATCTTGGCCTCTATTCAACACAAGAAACACTATTCGAAAATTATGAATTGCCCCCAAAATAGCTGCTAAACTTCTTTTCGGAGAGTTCTTTGAGGTGATATTCTATGTTTAGAAGAGAATATTGGTTTTAATATTATTTCGCAATGTATTGTTTCTGTCTGAGACTTGTTTTGACGAAGATTCATCAACCCATCACCCGACGTAATGGCCGTAACCGCCGAGCGCTAATCATAAAAAATCAGGATTCAAATTTTCTAATTTTTTCTATAGTTTATTTCCCCCGAAACATAGCTCATGACCCCTCGATGGAACGCGCTCATTGATATCGTTTCAATAAGCTATGTTTTCGAGACAAGAAGATGGGGTTTTTTGTTTTGTTTTTGAAAACAAATTGTCGATATCTTCCATTCAAGTTATGTAAATGGTTAAATTTTGATATTGCTCTTGAGAATTCGTCATTTAAATAGTACGCCATACACGCCACTGTTATCCACTCACGCAGGCCTACAGAAATTGTGTTCGGGCAGCTCGGATTTCAGCCGTGACTAAATTTTGACAAGAAACGAATATAAAATTCCCATATATGTCAGTAGGTTATAACATTTATATCAACATTCATCGTGCCTGGCTTCTGGTTATCTGAAACTAGATATTGCGCATGATCCGATTTCAAATCGACAGCGTGTGTCACGAGCAAAGCGGCTTAGCGGCATTCACGTAACTCCTGATTATGACAAATAAAGTCGTGTTGTTAACTGTATGTTTTCCAAGTTAATTCTTCTCGGCGCTAAAATTAAACAAAAATATCCCCCCAATGTCGCCAGCTTCATAGTACATGCTGTTAGTGGAGTGTGCATGTCACCAATCCCACAAGTTTAACTTATCTCTGCGAAAATATCAAATAAATCTGTAAATTCCACAAATAACCACATCTGCCCACATATAACGTTATTCAACAAGCTAACCTCGCGATCTATAGGGTTAATAAATAATGGCTGATGAATTTGGAGCATCAGCACCATCCCACATAACAACTAAGATATTTTAAGGCTCAACTCCGTTGAAACGACAACACTCTAAAATCGGTTGGGTTAAAAATTAACCCAAATCAACTGGGTTGAGTGAATATGAACCCAATCGGGTTCATATTCACTCAACCTAGCTGATTTGGGTTAATTGTTAACCCAACTGATTTTAGAGTGTAGTTCCCAAACGCAGCGATATCTGATTCGCAAAACTATGCAAGTTTTCTCAGCATCTATACTGCCGGCAATAAGTCTGATACTCGCAACGAAATACCTCCATCGTGTTTTGTGTCTACAGGTTATATCAGCTTCTAACCATTGCCATTGGGCTACGACGAAACATATATGTATGTTTAATAATTTCGAATGATTTCCACCCCGTCTAAGGCTTAATTGGGTCTGTACGTTTATTACAAATACCACCGGTGCAAGGTGAAAGCATCAAGCTGGAACAAACTGATGTACCAGAACGACAAGAGTTTACCTTCTGTTCACATTCAATTTCTACCACCAAGTACCTGTGATAATATATAATATGTCATGCTAGCATTCTATAGGTGGACAACTACCATACTGCCGTGGCATAATAAATGATCCACTGAAAGCATAATGGGTATGTTGAAGAATATGCGACACTTTAATGTAATATTCGCTGATGTCTTTGGCTTCTAAAATGTACTGTAGTCGCAGAGAGAATATCTGCATTATCTTGATTTTCCACCGTATACTTTTATCCCGCCCTATATTTGTATTTAATTTTGTCCAGTTTTCTTTCTTTCTGCTTGTATTCGGTGGTGCACTTCTATTTTGTCCCATGAGTGCACCGAGGTAACGCTAAACTTTTGACGATGGAGCATTGGTGCTCTCGAGAGACAATGTGGAACTCATGAAGTTCTTCCAACAGTTAAATTTAGTTATTTTTTTATTCCAATTGACACCTATATTTTTACGTCTCGTCCCTTGAGTTCCAATGTGTTCTATGTGCCAGTAGGCACATAGAACACATTGGAACTCAGGGAACGGTCTGTTTATTGACAAGTGAGGGACACTTTGTTAATATCCATGTATTCAACGACGTGAAAACTCCTTTTGAAACGGACTCATCGATACTGCACTCTAAAATTAGTCGGGTTAAAAATCAACCCAAATCGACTGGGTTGAGTGAATATGAACCCATTTGGGTTCATATTCACTCAACCCAGTCGATTTGGGTTGATTTTTAACCCAACTGCTTTTAGAGTGTGATATTACTAAAATAAGATATGTTTCATCCGGGTTTTAAAGCAAGAACCAAAAACGTCAATCATAATCAAACAAGCACTGAGCTTCTCAAAAATAAATCTCGTAACAATCTGGGGCCTAAAACATTAAGTGTTATGGCATTAGACTTTTACAACCGTGGTATTGTTAAATACCGCTACCAAGACCGAAAACATCGTTTCCTATATGATCCCGAGAAATGTTGATCAAAACAAATATACGGTCGGGCTTGCTACGACTAAGATCTATACTTGAAAAGACCTTAATACCCCACTGACACACAGTGCTAAGATTATATTTGTCATTTGTTCTAAAACTCAACAAAAATCCTGCGAATAATGTTACTTCATTATCCAGCCTTCAATAAATACAATCCCAAATGGATATTTCTTCAGCAGCTGAATCGACCAAAAATGCAACCGGCCGAAACGTATTGACTTGACGTCCAACTGACTAAAATTGTCAGTGGCCCAATTGGCCTTCATCCAATATGTGCGTATCCTAGAAAATCAGAAGACAAAAATACCCCCCCCCCCCCAAAAAAAAAACAAACAAACAAAAAACAACAAAACAAACAAAAAACAAAAGAAATGAGGTGCCTTCGTAATTAAAATAATCCACAAACGACTCATCAAGCCGAGTTGATGACGGCGAGCATTTAGGAAGTACCCTAGAACTTATTTCTGTTCCCGGAACACTTAGGCACCGCGGTGAATACAAATGGAACACGACCAACGGTATTCAATGTCACCTGTCAAAAAAATTGGGGCAGACTTTCTGGTCGGATTGTTTTCATGTCACTGTTGCAAAAAACACTTTAGCAGACGGCATAAAAGCATATATATGTATTACGGATTGTTTTGCGTGTACAGTTTAAAGACAACACACAGAAATGAAAATAAAGGAAAATAAAATAAAGGAGAGTTAAAAATATTCGTTTCTGATTTCGCAGATGTCCATTTTATCTTCCGTAAACTGAATTTTACTGAGCATTGAATTCCCCATGAAATGTGCCAAGAATTGCCCCAGATATTATGCGCGCTAAATAAAAGATGCCGCGACGGTTTGAAAAACAAAGAGCGCATCCTATCAGGTGTCGGAGTATGTTGTTAAAACAATCCGTTATTTGGGTGATTCGCAGATCCCTAGTCTATTGGAGTACAATTTCTACCAGTAATATGTGTATACAAAGTATGCGGAGATTACATTACCACTAAAACACCTACAAAATACAGTATATACGCTTAAGCAATAACTCTAAAATTCTACGAACAATCTAAAGGAATTTAAGCAGTGTTTCAGCCAAGAGAACCCAGGATTGAAGCCGGGGGATCACTGCCTGAACATTAGCGTGAGCAGCTTATCCTTTATGATAGAAAATGAGTTATTTGGTGGAAAGTCTGAGCAGGTATGAGATGAAGTTAAAACGACAATACGATAATAAATATTATTTTCAGGCATGAGAGCTTCATTCATCTGTAACAGGAGGAGAGATAAGAGCGGGAGCCGGGGTTCGAACCGTAGACCTCTTGCACACAAAGCGACCAATTTACCACGAGACTAAGAGATCCGGACCAACCAGGCTGGTTGGTAAATGGCCTTTGTGTGCTAGAGGTCGACGGTTCGAACCCCGGCTCCCGCACTTATCTCTCCTCCTGTTACATTTGGGGGCTCGTCCGATCCTTAGCAGTTGGTGGCGTTGTGGACGCTGTGGTGAAGCATGGTGGATGTTTCGACCGCTCTGAGATGTGAGATTCACGGTGGGTGAATCTCAAAAGAAGGGAAGAGTAGAATAGCGGTCGAGGTATTAAGGCCATTTGCCAACAAGCCTGGTTGGTCCGGATCTCTTAGTCTCATGGTAAATCGGTCGCTTTGTGTGCTAGAGGTCGACACTTCGAACCCCGGCTCCCGCACTTATCTCTCCTCCTGTTACACATCTAAGAAACATGAAATCGGGTTAAATTCCTTTATTTCTATGAACAGATTTAAGAAAAATCATATTCCAGTCAAAACCAGACTGACAATCTAAGAGTTTCATTGATTGGTTCATCTTTTATTTCTATAAAGTTTCGGGGAAATGGTCCTTCAGACCATTTCCCTGTAACTTTATTGAAAATAAAATTTTAATATTTCAGTGAAAAAATCCAAACTCTCACATCGGAGTTCATGTCCATCCGAATCATCATCCAGATAATGTAAATTCAGATTTCTTCTCTCTGTCATACTTTGGTGGAGCTTTTGGAAAACGTTCGTGAATTTTAATTTTTGGGGATGCGTGGGGCTCATAACCCCAGCAAGCTACGTCACCCTCAGCCTGTATCTGTAAAATGAAATCACAAACAGTATTGAGTGGATATTGAATTTATGTCACATCTGTGACGAAAAACACTGCATATTTGCGTGCGTGACTATGTGGCGTTTGTCAAGTCTAACAATAATTTGAAAAATACTATATGGACTCGATGCACAAATAAAGATCAATAAAAACATTTGTTTATTTAGAAGTTTGACGGAATTATTGTACTTGTGGTACATTTATGCACAAGAAAGTACAGATGCGAGTCTTATCAATACAAGCGTTTTCGAAGTATTTCATTCTGACACGTTAACGATCGAAATATTTTTCTGCAGTGTCAATATCGACCGAGAGGTTGCTACGCTTACCCTCTTGACAGAGGGAGTATGTTTTTGCACAGTCTCATTCAGAGATCATTTCACCTTCAACTGTCCAATGAAATGAGTTTAAACATTTCAACTGCTGCATATAATGGAGAGTGGCTCTTTCCATTGGGGTGTCATAGTCTATGGTTTAGGGGCAAAATGTTGAAACATAATAATATACGAATAATAATAATAACACTTTGGCCAGCCGCTGATTTGTCGCGGTTCTCGGACGAGAAGGCCACGGTTACCCCTGTACTCCCAACTGCCTCCCTATTCCCACGCTTCTCCTCTCCTCCCAACACTCGGAGACGAACTGCTTGATGATATCCCTTGTCCCATTCTTCCCAATCTCTCCGATTAGCATATTAACCCTCTCCTTTGAGTCTCCCCCTAACCACATGTCCTTCATTCTCCCATCCCACTTCCCCATTATACTCCCAGTGAATCTCATTCTTTTAGACTGATACTTTGGGCATTCTAGAAGAAAGTGTTCCAGGGTCTCCACCATGTCCAAGTTACACATCTGGCACTCCCTTTCACTGTCTTTCCCAATTTTTCCCCTCAACTCCAGGGATCGCGACCTCAGCTTGAACAACAGTGACCCCCAAAGGTGCCATCAATGTACTCTTCAAAACCTGGCTTCTCTTTATCACGCAGGCCACCCAAAGACCAATGAATGACATTTATTGTGAAGAGTGCTGGTCCAATAATACCATCATTGTGTTAAGTAGGGGGGTAATTTAAACAAAAAAACCTCTTGCTGCCGTTTCGACAACTGTATACATTCATTCACTCCTTTTCTCAGTTCCAGACGTATATCTCAGGGGTGTAGTCAGCAATTTGTTTTAGGGGGTCGCCCACAATGTAAATCAAGGATGAGAGAAGGTCCGGCAACTAAAAAGACTGAAATCTTGGCCAGAGGGCAAGCCATGGCCAAAGGTCAAGTTGAGGCGATTATGGGAGGGGGTGACCCCCTCCCATAATCTCCTCCAACTTAACCTTTGGCCATCGGTGGTGTTCCGGTGGGGGGGGGGGGCGGGGGGGGGGGGGGTGGCGCTCCCCAAGGAAAATTCTTCAATATTTGATATCAGCTGTGATCAAAGACTTCATGCTGAGTAAAATTGAATCAAATTCAATGTAGGCATGTATTAGGTTGCTGTGGAGAATATCGGACCTTTGGGATTCGGGGAGAGGGATCGTACGAACCCCATGACCCTCCCTGGCTACACCTTTTATCTCGTGGTACAGAAAGAGTGGAGGGTGGAGTTGTGTTAAAAGGGGATTTGGCGTAAAGCCGAACGTTGCAAACCGATTCAATAAAATATTAAGTTTTCCGAGCTATAAAAAAAGCAACAAACCTGGAGTGTATTACGTTCATTCCAACGACATGGAATAACGGGCACCTACCATTGAGAGAACAGAACTGTTAAGCTTTATGAACTTCCACAATGTATTAAAAACACACAGTGGCCTACAATCCTACTTACATTCGGCTGTTTGAGCACTGGATTCAAATGATTGTAGAAACATATTGTGGAAGCCATCAACAAAAACAGCGGTTTGATTGCCCATGATGCAACGTGATTCCCCAGATGTTTCGGTGTCATTTATTTATCCCGTACTCAAACACAGTTAATCTGGGCAAGCAACAACATTCATGTTACTGAAGTATTTTTCTTCAAACACATCACCCGTAAAGAGCCTCTGACAGTGGACAGTTTCTTAAAGAGTCTTTTGCCAGCGGCCATTGTTATCGGGCGATCGGGGGCGCGGGGGCGCGGTGGCGTCGCGGTAACCGGTTCTCGTCAGATCACCGAAGTTAAGCAATTTCGAGCGCGGTTTTCATGCAGTTGGATGGGTGACCATATCAGCAACTGATTCGCGATCTCGCGTTGTGTCCTTGGGCAAGGCGCTTGACCCCAATTGCCTGCACGGGGGCACGATGACGCTGTGTACTAAGGCGTACTGCACGTCGATGGTGCGCATGTCTTCAACCAATCTAACCCTGCCTGTGCCGCGGTGCAGAGTTCAGAGTTACGATGTTGGAGAGCTGACAGCTGCTCGTCGTTGCTCGATGGGTCTCTCCGGGTACTCCGGTTTCCTGCACCCGTAAAACAGTCACCGACATGATATGACCCTGGTTGTTAAAGTGCCGTTAAACCCTAGTAAATAAATAAATATCAGGCGATCACGTAAAATCGCAATATGCGCCAATACCAAACTCAATAAGTTAAAATGGTCGCTTTGCGGTAATTGATCCCGCACATATTGTGGTAAATGCAATGCATGTGACAACCGTTACTTATTCCCAGTTACTTATTCGACATTCGTTATCAACCGTTATCTCTCTCTCTCCCTCTCTTTCTCTCCCTCTCTCTCTCTCTCTCTCTCTCTTACTTTCGTTTACTCTCCCAATTTACGTGACATCGATGGTTGAAAACACATCAATATACACTCCTGATAACGAATCACTCACTTTCAAATGTAACCGCATCCCTCGGGCGTTTTCAACATAAACAGTTAATCATACTCTGAATCAGCTATAGCGTAGAAATACATCTCTCTCTCTCTCTCTCTCTCTCTCTCTCTCTCTCTCTCTCTCTCTCTCTCTCTCTCTCTTTCTCTCTTACTTTCGTTTACTCTCCCAATTTACGTGACATCGATGGTTGAAAACACATCAATATACACCCCTGATAACGAATCACACACTTTCAAATGTAACCGCATCCCTCAGGCGTTTTCAACATAAACAGTTAATCAAACTCTGAATCAGCTATAGCGCAGAAATACATCTCTCTCTCTCTCTCTCTCTCACTCTCTCTCTCTCTCTCTCTCTCTCTCTCTCTCAGAAATATTACATTTCGATACTCAAAATTTAAAATATATCTTTTCAGTTCCTTATAATAGGTCGGTAATCATTCTGTTTGGAACTTTGGAGCAAAATATCTATGTCACCATGAGTATATTAATACTTAAGCATATATATATATACATATACTACATTTTATAATTTTGCAAATTTCCGCCAGTTGTACATTTTGTAGAGACGTGAATCCAGGTTAGGTTGTAGTGTGTCATAGATGAAGGGTTTAATCCTTTCAACACGGTGTGCATAAATGTTTGCGGGAAGAAAAATTGGTAGTAGACGAGCAGATGATATGAAGAGCAAAAAATCTGAAGCGAGGCTCTTTAATAATTTAATCCAACAGCTCGATAGAGCTGCTGGATTAAATTATTACTGAACCTCCCACAAACCAGGATGGTTTCGCCCATTTCGCCGTTGACAGTATTGATTGGAATGATACCTTCCAGGGCGATAGTGTTGGGAAGGTTAAGGGGATTCTGTTTCCGAAATTACTTTGATTACATTTCGGGTTAAGGGGATTATGCATTGTTGAACAGACGATCCAACGTTCTGTGGTATTCTACGTTGCTGAACAGACGAGCCGACGTTGCTGAACATACGAGTCGATGTTTTGGGGTATTCTTCGTTGTTGAACAAACTAGCCGACGTTCTGGGGTATTCTACGTTGCTGAACAGACGAGCCGACGTTCTGGGGTATTCTACCTTGCTGAACAGACGAGTCGACGTTCTGGGGTATTCTACGTTTCTGAACAGACGAATTGACCTTCCGGGGTATTCTACGTTGTTGAACAGACGAGCCGACATTCTGGAGTATTTTTCGTTGTTGAACAGACGAGACGACGTTCTGGGGTATTCTATATTGCAGAACAGACGAGCCGACGTTCAGAGGTATTCCATGTTGTTGACTGACTGACCCAAGCCGATGCTCAGGTAAAACATTACTAAATATTTTCCCATAGGCGACCGTTATACCGTTCGTGTGAAAAGAAGATATGATCGCATCATTTTAATTTGAACATTCAAATATCTTCGTCAAGTATAACCCTTCGGGCAACTCTTTCTGTCCTCTAAACTGGGCGTCATGCAACCTGTTTGAGTGAACAGGAGGGGAACTACCGGGTCATGGGCACATTTTTTCGAGGAATTCTCATAAAAAAGACACAAATAGTCAATTGTATTTTTAGGCCCCACAATTCATCAAATCCCCACCCCTTTACAATGATGCAAGATTTCAGTCCAATGCTTCAAATCCTATATGTATTCTTTATAAACATTTATATTTTTCTTTTGCGTTGTGGAAAAATAATTTGCTGCATTTATTTCTCACACACTGACCTCACAATCTCTCACAGAAAATAAAAACCATACAAAGCAAGAGGAAACTGAAAATCAACCATAAAAATTTAGGATCAAAGAAAAGTAAAAACTTTTATTACTGTTACGTCAAATACATGATAGTTAGTCGATAATTCAACAAAAACGCTTGACCTAAAGTATGACCGGCATTTATCTACCCGTGGAAAATAAACAAATACGGGATAAATTGAAAGAACCGTTTATTGTATATCACTCGCCGCTAATGTCGCATCAGCAAGCAATTACAAACTTTGCACAACGAATAAAGAGTCTGATGTCCATTTAACGGATCTGGAGAAGTGAGACGGATTAGCGGTAACCTAACAATGGACTCGTGCTATTAGTTTTTCACTAGCCTCTAACGACATTAATTCAATGCACGTCTTTATGCACGGATCAATCGAACTGATATTCCAGGTGAAAAAAGAACATACATTAATTAGCCTTGGATAACAAGAGGATGCGGTTCATAACAGATAGTATGTGATTAGTGGTTATGCCCCACAGCATGGCTTAGTCGGCTGACGTCGTCGCAGACCACGGTAGGTCTGACGAATATCGGATTAGTAATGTTCAATTCGATAAAAACATACAAAAAGTATAAATTCGAAATCAAATGTACTGGTTGTATGCATTTCCCTTGAAAGATGATAACACACATTTTTTCATCCACTTTTGCTAACACGAGCCGAGGATGACACCTGACAATTTCAGTTTGTGTTTTCGAAATATCGTGTTATTTGTACATATAATCTGCAGTACGGCCACCGTGGACTGGTCACTTTCCCCGAGTGGGCAATATTAGATTCCAAACACTAATTACAGAAATAATCAAAAATTTAATTAATGAAGCACCGGGTAGAACCCGGTGCTTCATTAATTAAAATTTTGCTGCTGATTTTTATTACCTGGTAAACGAATGCGCGGACATAACGCGTGGGTTACGACCTGTCCACGGTGACTGTACTGTAAATGGTGTAGCCTTGTGAAGTTTCGAAATTCGACTCAATTCAAAATTGACCCAATGATTCAATTCACCTCGATTACAGTCGGATTGATTCGGAAAATCCTGAATCATTCAGATGGTCTCAAAATCCGCACCCCAGGACTAAATCAGAGAAGTTTCGGAAACGGAACCTCCTTGAAGTCTTCTTCCATCATCGGATCTCCTCTGCAGGAGAGCTGATGACAGAAGAATATAAGGAGGTACCGCTTCTGAAACTACTCTGATTCCGTCCTGGAATATTCCGCTTTTTTGATCAACTTACCCAAATAGATGCATCGCCGTTGTGTACAACACTTGAGTATACACAGACAATATTGGTGGTTGTAAGAAGGACCAATATTTGCAACTGAAAGAGCAATGAGATTCGATTTTTATCAAAGATGAAGTCACCGGGGGGCATTAAAAAACAGTGGCCAGCGAATTCGAGATGTTCGAATGAAAGAGGAGAGGAGATATTGGACCCCAGACATTATGTATAACTTAGATATCAATTTAAACCGGTTACACGTCTTCTACACCAACATTGTAACCCTTTACCCAACGTAACGGCCAAAACCGGCCACCGCTATTCACAAAAATCACCATTCAATTTTAATTATTTTTTTCTTGTTTGTCACAAAGACATAGCTTATGAGCCCTCATTGGAACACGCATGCGTTTACTAGGTAATAAGGATCATCATCATGAAAATTTCAATTAATGAAGCACCGGGTTGTCCCAGGTGCTTCATTAATTAAATTTCTGATGATTATTCCTATAATTAGTGTTTGGAATCTAATATTATTGCGTCCGTGGAAATATTGCCCACCCGTGGAAAGTGACCAGTCCACGGCGGCCGAACAGAGTTAGTAAGTTCGAGAGTCTGGTGGTTACTTGTTGTTGCTCTGTGATCCCCCTCTGGGTACTCCGGATTCCTCCACCCCGTAAAATTCCCCGAGACGATGTGACCATGACGGTTGAAAGTATCGTTAAACCCCAAATGAACAAATAACAAACTACCCATCATAGATATTAGTTGGGTCGAGACAATCAAACCCCGAAAACAAGAAGATAACAACAGCAACGTTTTTCTCGTGATGTCAGGAAAGGAGAAATGAAAAGAGATTAAATATCATCAAACATGTGAAAGGCTGGTTGTGTGCATGCGGACGTGTCCAGGGCTCATCTAAATTTGGGAGAAATCATTTAGATTCTCGCGAAAATGGTTGCGAGAATCCATACCTGATATGAGTGTCCCAGGATCCCACAAGGCCACCATGGTTGAACCCCTATTGTATACTGATAACACATGTTAGCCCTTTATCCAACACAGCTTATTAATTTTTAAAACAAACTGAATTTGACAATTTTTTAAAAAGTAAACAATATTTACCAATAGAACCTTACAGATATGGATGTCATTGAAACCAGCTCATCCATCTTTGTTCAATTTTACTGACAACGTGGCAGGATATTTCAGGTTATGTTAGTCTTGTATTGGTTAATTTGCTGTCATTATGTTAGGAAAAGGGTTAAATGGACTCAATTCTTTTCACGCCAATCCTAGAAGAATCTACATAGCGTCGCCTGAGTGCTAGAATGTTCTATGTCCCCTATGGGACATAGAACATTCTAGCACTCAGGCGACGATAGGTTCTCGATGGTATTGTTGTATGAATCGACTCTTGGATCCTCGTCGAAATATAAACCTTGCGTGCCCCTCATGCATCCACTATTCTTTCGCCTATTCAGGTTATTACTTTTCGTTTTGAAATTTCACTAGTTCAGGTATTTCGTTCTGAACAAAATTTACAGCTTATTCGGCTGGAAACTGAAACAGTCCCCAAAGCAACTCTCGCTAAAATAGTGATTACATGCCTGTAGTGATCTCTTTATCTAACGCAATGGTCATATCTTGTCACCTGTAGTCACAAAGTTTGCCATTTAATTTTTTTGTCACTTGTTGGCAACAAAGCATAGCTTATGACTCTCCATTGAAACGAGTTAGCTGAACTCGTCCCAACGTGGTATCAAAAGCTATGTTTTCGAAGCACAAAATGAAAACATTTACTTTTACAAGTATTTTTTCTTTCTTTCTTTTGAAAGTGTCGGCTTCTCGAGTAAGGTAAAGAGTGCAGGGACACCGGAAGCACGGGGGCAGAGGGGGCAGCTGCTCTTCTCGCCTTCAGACCACGGGGACCAGAGAGGCAGACAATGCCCTTCCCAGATTCGTCACTCAAATTTTCCGAAAATTTATTCTCGAAGTAAAGCTAAAATACACCCCAAATCCGTTCTGGAAGCTTTCAAAATTCAATGGGGGGGGGGGGGGGGGGGGGGGATCGGAGGATATGTCCCCATCCGGATAGGGGGGGGGCACCTCCTCTCAAACTCCCCTATCTCGAGTCTTCGACCTTCGCGACATGCATGCTTCTGCATATCACAGCAGGGCTGCAAGTGCGAGTAAATGCTCTTTTCGCAGGATCTAAGCCCCTCCCTCTTCCCCCTCCCCGCCTTGAAGTGCTTCTGGCGCCTCCTGAAAGAGTGATATGGAGATTGTAGTGGTCGATGGGTGGTAGTTTTATGTTCTCTTTATGTATCGATAATTATACTGAAAGAAAAGTCTTTAGTTTTTTTCTTCCTTTTTGTACTTTTACAAGTCGACGTTTTCTTTCTGTGAAGTTTTATTTATATTTTCTTACAGAGGAATAAAAAACATAGCAGATCGTTAAGAAATCCAAAATGGTCGATGAAACTACATGATCAAAGAGAGTACGAAAGTTTATTACCGTTACGTCACGAACACAAGATTGAATAATTCAGCCAAATAAGTTCACATGATTCTAGTACACAATGTGAACTAATGTTGTGAATTCTTTAAAGAAGCGTTCATTTTACTTCACGTGCCGCTAATCGTCCATCATTTAAGCAATTACAAAGTTTGTACAATGAACAAAAAACATGGTGTCCATTCATCTGTTCTGTAGAAGCGAGTAATTATAGGTAATTTAACAATAGGCTTTTTAGGGATGCCATGTCCTACGGGCTTTCAGCGGAAGGTTGTTCTAAAATACAAAACAGTATGTCTGAACGCTGAATCTGTGAAATTTTTATGCAAAATCAGACTGCAGAGAAGTTTACGGTTTTAATGGGGGTGGGGTAGTTACCGTTTTTTTACTTTGCAGCACCCGAATTCCTGTTTGGGAGAGACATTGCTTTGTAATGTTTGTTTTATTGTGGTATGTTAATTGGGTTTTAACGATAGTTTCAACAACCGGGATAATATCGAGTCGAAGAGTTTCAGGCGCGAAGGAAGCCGGACTACCAGGAGAGAACCTATAAGCAGCGGCGAGCAACTGTCAGACTATCCAGATTACTAAACCGACAGAGTTCGTAGTAGTTGAAGGCAAGTGACCTATCAACGTGCAGTGCGCTTTAATACACAGCGCCACCCACCGTACCCCACCCCAGCAATCGGGATTAAGTCTCTTTCCAGAGACATAATGCAAATGACGTAGGTCAGGATAGAACCGTCGACCTTTAGGATTAACGTCCAATGCGCTAACCAGCGAGACACCGCGGTGTCAGACGTACTTTGTAATGGCTGTTTTCCATAGTTGAGGCGATTGTACAACGGAAGTTAACAGGGGCAACGGAACCGGATGGGGCACAAATGGCACGTCCCTTCCTACTTTTTTTACAGAGATATGTTACAGAACGGCCGTCATGGGCTGGTCACTTTCCACGGGGTGGCCAGTATTTCCACGGACGCAAAAAAATTAGATTGCAAACACTAATTATAGGAATAATCATCAAAAATTTAATTAATGAAGCACCGGGTACAACCCGGTGCTTCATTAATTAAAATTTTGCTGATGATGACTTTTATTACCTGGTAAACGCATGCGTGGACATCACTGCCCACGCGGGGATTACGACCAGTCCACGGCGGATGTAGTGTACCGGGTTGCACAAGGAGTTAAATGGTTTGAGAGTATGAAGATGTGTCAATACACATGCGTAAACCTTTGGGCAACTTTGCGTTGACCGCGAATCTTAATGTTCGTTCGAATCGCGTCCAGAATAGAATCGAAGCAAATCGAATTTCGGCTCATTAAATTAGTAATATTGCACCTTCTTGCAACCGTAAATATTGTCAAACTCACCTCAAGTACTGCATGCAGCGGTGTGTCATCTGTTTAGACAAGTCAATCATGGCCGGGTAGCGAGGTGGATCAGTGGTTATCACATTGAATTTCAAACCGAAAGGTCCACTGTTCGATACCCATCAGGAGTAGCTGCGTTTTGTCCTTGGTCAAGGCACTTCATCGCGATTGCCCAAGTGGGGGCACGGTGCCGCTGTGTACTAAGGAGTACTGCACGTCAAAGATGCACTTGTCTTCAACCACTGCTAACCCTGCTTACACACAGTTAGTAGGTAGGGGAGTCTGTCAGTTGCTCGCCGTTGCTCGGTTGTTCTCTCCGAGTACTCCAGCTTCCTCCGCCCGTAGAACTGAGCGACACGAGGTGAAAATGGCTGTCGAAAATTAACGAACCCAAATAAATAAATAAATAAATAAATAAATAAATAAATAAATAAATAAATAAATAAATAAATAAATAAATAAATAAATAAGACGGAATTAAAAAAGTTTTTGTGCAGGGGATCTGATGATATAGAGGAAGGGTTCAAGAAGAGGGTTTTAACGATTCGAATCAGCGCGAAGATTTCGAACTGAATTAACTTTTGAAGCTTTACTGTACCGTAATACATTAATAGCAAATGTAAACAAGTTTAGTATCCTTTGGTCCGTCAACTTCCAACTGGTTCGGTCTAAAGTTTCTGTCCCAACCTTGCAACCTGAAGGCAAGCCTTCAATTTGGAAGATGGCTGAAGTAGAAGAAATATACCAATCAAGCTCAGACCATCTCACGCCCGTCTGTAAAAGCCCATCAGTAAGAGACCAACGTTATTTATTTATTTATTTATTTATTTATTTATTGGGATTTAACGACACTTTAGACAGCCAGGGTCACCTCGTGTCGGGCAGTTTTACGGGTGGAGGAAGCCGAAATACTCACCGAGCAACGGCAAGCAACTGCCAGACTCCCCAACGTACCAACTCCACACAAGCAGGGTTAGCACTGCGCCGCCTGAGTGCTAGAATGTCCTATGTCCCCTATGGGACATAGGACATTCTAGCACTCAGGCGACGATTGGCTGAAGACAGGTGCACCATCGACGTGCAGTACGCCTTAGTACACGGCGCCACCGTGCCCCCCACGCGTTCAGTCGGGACGAAGAGCCTTACCCATGGACACAACTCTGTTACTCCTGGCAGGAATCGAACCGTACACCTTTTGGTTTGAAGTTCAATGCCGTAACCACAGTTCCACCGCGCTCTCTCGTTGCTCTTTAAAAACGTGAGACCAAAAAGTAAATAAGCTTCACTGAACAATAAATGAGTGTTGGATCCGTCCATTTGACAATCGTGTAAGGGGAATTCTTCTTCGCGGGAATCGTCTAGATGGAATGGCACCATATCGGGTAACGTATGATACTAAACTCATGGCCACAAGTTAGCATTTGTATCGCTTAGGTTATTACCCAAAGCGCAATTCAGTGAAATACCACAATAATCAGTTAAATTTGCGGAGGAATAGTCGGCCATAAAAGCACCAGCATACATATTGAACACGTGAATTTATGTGTTTGGCATCTGCACTTCATTACAAAAGCTAATATTTCTCCTGGAAATATAATGAAGTCAGACAGGTCACATTGAGACGGTACCAAGTTAACATGTATACCGCGGAGACGGGTAGTTTCTGTCGCTTTAAAAACTTGGTATTATCCTGTGAATATTGAGGAAGGGTTGTTGTTTTCTTTCAACTGGTTTTCAGTATGTTTTCAATGTACACTGGTGCCACAGAACCACATAGCGAATTGTGAGTTAACAAGGGTGAAAGCGCATGACGTCGTGAAGGTGGTAGGAATGAATGGTACATAAAAGATGGTGAGTGACAACCGTTGCTTATTCCCAGTTCCTTATTCGACATTCGTTATCAACCGATCGGTTGATAACTTATGTCGAATAAGGAATAAACAGGACTTTTTCAGCACGCCTGAAATACGGAAAAATCAACCAAGGAATGTGGAATGATGATGCTCTTTGAGATACAGGTCGCATATTAGAGCTGAACCAAAAGTGCCGTGTCACACGTGCTCTATCCGAGATGTGTTCTCTATTTATACCACGATTAAACATGAATTCAATGAATGAAGCTGATATTTTTAATGAAAAATATCATCTTCGGCGGCGTAATAATTTTCTTGCTTGACACGGTTTTGTGGTGGAATATTACGTCATAACATATCACGTCATAACGTCACTCAGACGCGTAACGCCCAATCAGATGCGTTCTTACATGACGTTCACACGTTTAACCCTTTACCCAACGAATCGCCCGCATCCGCCCGCGTAATATGTAAATTCAGCAGTTGAAAAAAAAAATTTTTTCAAAAAATTTCAACAAAACCATATCATGTGACCCCTCGTTGGAACGAGCTCGTCGAGCTCGTTCCAACGAGGGGTCACATGATATGGTTTTGTTGAAATTTTTTGAAAAATTTAAAAAAATTATATTTAAAATAATAAATTTTGATATCGTCTGCGTTGGGTAAAGGGTTAACCCAGATTCCTCACTAATACATTTTTCCCAATGTGTATATTGTATCTCGTAACGTCGAATACGCCCATCAATCGTTAGGTAAACGCGATTATTTTCAAATGGAATGAAATGCTGCTTTTGATTGCCTGAGAGGCACGTTGAAACTTATTTTTTACACATTGGTTAACTACGATGTGAAAACAGGAATGCACAATAACTGGCAAAAAGGCTAAAAAAAGTCCTGTTTATTTAAGAATTGAATGCAATTTTTATAATCTTTATTTGAGTATGAAGGGATTCATACATAATTTGTACCCATTCCCACACGTTCATACTCCAATAAAAATTATAAAAATTGCATTCAATTCTTATAATTACATTTCCTAACTTTTAAACTACTTTTTACCAATCAACAAAGCAGAAAGAAAATAAAGAAATAAAACATGTACGAACAAACGAGGCGAAAAACCACCCTCACACAAAAGACAAAGCGCACAACTCTTGATTTTTAATTTTCACAACTTTAGAAATGGAAACGAGTATTTTAGTAACGGGCTTTATACCACAGTTGGGAAATGTCACCAAAGAAACAGCAGGGGAGTTGATCACTGTGAGAGGCGCTAAAAGTTAAAAACCCACCCAAACACCGCCAGAATTACATTCTGTCAACTGCGCTCTACCGTAAATGCGGGTCAAAGTTCGACCAAATGCATTCATTAGAAAATGAATTACATTTGGTAATGACGTTTTCATCCAGCTGACCAATGGTAATTGAGTATTTGGACCGAAAACGTATAACTACATTAACAATGTAATTATTTTTGCTGCTATTGTTTGGAAGGGGTGTGAAGCATTTTGTTTTGGTGTCTGCTTAATTAAAAATGACGCAAATTAATTTTAAGAAACGCATTGCAAGTCAAACTAAAACTGAAATTTTAGAAAAAGAACAAAAGTAATACCTGTGAATACAGCCAAGAGCAACAAAAAGTGTACCAGTTTACTAAGAACATATTTATTGGAAAAAGGAGAAAATGTTGATTTTGAAAGCTATATTAGCTGTACGGTTAACAGAACGAAAGGATTTGAAAATAAATCTGTTATCCTTGTATCTTCCGGGGTGTATGGGAATTTACACCGCCGCATGGTGTATGGGTCCCCCAGACACGTGTAAATTCCCGCACACCCCAGAAAACACAAGGATGACAAATACAGTACGTGGAGAGTGTATTATCACTAAGTCACCCGCAGAGTGGAGATTCACCCAAGCAATAATTGCAAATTTACTGCAAAGCATAACAAGCACAAGAAAAGTTTCAGCCAATGGACCTCCGGGTTAAACCCGGAGGTCCATTGGCTGAAACATTGCTTGTATTTGTTGTCGATGTGTACACAATTTGAAAGTTATAGCTTGGGTGATAACCCCACTCCGCGGGTGATTTAGTTACAATCCACTCTCCACGTACTGTATTATATGCTAGTTTTATTATGAGAATTAGAAAAAAAAACACATCAACAAAAAATGAAAACCCCAAAAGCCCGTGAATTATCGTTCTTAGCAATCAGGTCAGCACTACCCGGACAAAATGTAGAGTGTTGATGAAACACCCAGCAACGCGTGTACAAACACGCTGTAAATCAACAAATAAATTATTGAAATTTATCTGTGCGAACAATCTAGACATTCAGCTTAAATAAACTTATCAAGAAATCGACAGATAACCGCCCACCAAACACGTCTGAACTGTTGCCATTACATCCCCGTAAGCATTTTCAAGATGGACCCTCGAAGACACCATAAATTAATTGACAGCCGAACGACCAAGAGTTCAAAGGAACCGACTTGTTGAATGTAGCAGGTAACCCATTAGTTTGACCGGATTGCCTCGCTAATGTCCACTAGATCCGTTAGATTATTGGGTATAAGAGCAATAGCTTACATGATTTCCTATCATTTAGGTATCAAAAACATTAATCAAAATATATTACATGTTCACCTGCACTAAGATCTACGTCACGCACAACTTGCACATGATCAAAGCAACTGCACAATACAAATTGTTCTTTTGTACAGATTCATTTTGATAATAAACCGTTAGGGTTTTGATCCACTTCTAAAAGAGGCACAACAAAACGAGACATTAGATTAACATAAAAGCATCTAATGAAGTAAACGACACACTGGAAGGACCAGAGTAACAGAGTTTACCAGTTAAAACAGGGTAGGAAGAAAACTTCGTCACAACTCGACTCAAAATCACTAATTAGGCACCATATAGAAGATATTCTGTTTCTCAGGCCATTTTTTGTAAAATTGCATGTACGCGGACGGTTTTTTATTTCATTTTTTATTTTTGTAATTGTTACTTTGCCATCAAAAGTTCATGTTCTTGGTTTGTTTTACATTTTAGGCCTCATAGCCTACAGAATAGCATGGGCGGTGGTGTATTTTGTTCCTTGATTGCAAGAAGGCTTTGCAATGCTAAAGCATTGCAAAGCCTTATTGCACTCAAGGGACAAATTTATCAATTTTATCAACTTGGGTAAAATATCAGACATAAACCTTTTAATTCTTATTTTTTAAAGTTTGTATTGGTTATAAAAGGAGAGCATGCATGTGGCAGCCAAAAGGGCCATGCGGGAATGCCTGAGAAACAGATTTTTAACCCTTTTAGGCCTTACAAATACATTTCCTACACTTTTCCTTAGAATTGGATTCGGAATGGTGATGCTCACTGAAATATTGGCAGTATATTCAGAGTCAAACCAAAAGTGCCTTGCGCCCCCTCCCCCATCACAAAGGCTAATTTGGGGCACGAGAAAAACATAACGGAGAAACCCCAATAGAAAAAGCCCTAATAAAAATCTCATGAGAAGGAAAAACACACTATTTAAAAAAAAAAATAGCTCATGATTCCAAGAAAATAACTCAAATTTATGAAAATAGCAAAGCTTTAACGCAAGTATCTCAGACTCCCCCCCCCCCCCCACCACCCCCCCCCCCTCCCCACCACTACACTGCATACAATGTCGCAAAATATATTGAAATTAATGTACATGTGAATGAGCTTATTCCACTTTTTTTATTAGGGTTTAACGACAAATTAGCAGACGGGGTCATTTCGAGTCGGGGACAGTTTTACGGGTGGAGAAAGCCGGAGTACCCGGAGAGAACCACCGAGCAACGACGAGCAGCAGTCAGCTCTCTTACATCGTAACTCTGCACTTTGCACCGCGGCACAGGCAGGGTTAGATTGGTTAAAGACACGCGCACCCTCGACGTGCAGTACGCCTTAGAACACAGCGTAATCGTGCCCCCATGTAGGCAATCGGGGTTAAGTGCCTTGCCCACTGACACAACGCGGGAGCGCGAATCAGTCGCTGAAATGGTCACCCTTCCAACTACTAACCGCGCTCGACGTTGCTTAACTTCGGTGATCTGACGAGAACCGGTTACCGCGACGCCAGCGCGCCCCCCGCTTATTCCAATGACATCCACGGTTTAAACAATAATAACAATGACTTTTTTTTATTAAAGAAACGAACCAAATGTGTTAGCTATATAAAATAAAGACATATTAACACTTCCAGGGTTGCCCCAGGGAAGGAGGGATAAATTTCAAGGTTAGCCAATACTATAAAACTTCTACAAATGTATTTTCTAGAGTTGTATTTTCTAGTTATGACTTTAAAAGGGTTAAAATGAACCATTAGCATTTCCAAAGATCTGGCAATTTGCTAGTTGGCAAATTGCCATATCTTTTAAAATGTTAATGATTCATTTTCGTTAGTTATATTAGCATAGGTAGAAAATACAATTCTAGAAAATACAATTCTAGAAAATACAATTGTAAAAGTTTTGTAGTGTTGTTCCTGTTCTATCTAGGACCATCCAGTCGTTACCCCCTCTTACCACTTACCGTGATGGGAAGGGCAAAGAGGGGACAACCACTTCCCGTGATGTGAAGGGCGGAGAGGGGACAACGACCGGAATGTACTTGGTTGGACAACAACTTCACAATATGTGGCATATAAAACAAAATAGATGTGACTATGACTATGCTGTTCGTCGGTGTTTTTATTTTGTTAAGATTCAAGGCTTTTCAGTGCTTCCTGGTCCATTTTCCAGGATATCATGGCCTTGGGCAGCCGTTAGTCAAATTCAGGGCCGTTCCTTGAATTCAAGGCTCCACAGGAACCCTGACTTTACATATTGATGTTAAAACACCACAATTTCAAGCAACAAATTATTCCCCAATGCAACCAGGAAATTAACCAATTCAGTCTTGTTTCACAGAGCAAACTTGCATTGTAAGTAAAATTTTCAGGTTGGAATTTTGGTATTAACTTTGAATTGGATTTTGAATTGTAACAAAATAAAAATATATTTTAGGGATTAACAATAAAAAAAATCTTTTTTTCCTACCAATGCGATTTTTGTTAGTTTTTTTCAATCGGGTTTTTTCCTTGTTGTTTATCTCGTTAGGGTGATTTGCTATTTGGATTTCTATCCTGTGCTTGGCTATTTTGTTTGGGGTGGGGTGTGAATGGGGTAGACTTCGGGTTGAAAGAAATGGCTGAAGTACAATAAATTGACGAAGCCACAACCAGATCGTGACATACACACCAAAATTTATGTATTTGCTGATATATAAGAAATTAATATGTGACGTGAAACAAAAGGTCATCTAGCTTATAATATATATCGTCGGCTGAGTGCTAGAATGTTCTATGTCCCATAGGGGAGATAATACATAGTCCCATAGGGACATAGAACATTCTAGCACTCAGGCGACGATATGTCGCCGCTACAACACACAACCCAACAAGAAACACACCTCCCAGCACATCCGTCCCCACTCAAGAAGACCGTACAAGCAGGAGAATGCCATTTATTTTCTGGATCCATTTCTCAAATTGTTTCAAACCGGATCGAACCATAAGGGGTCCAGAGCGTCTAAGACACTTGCACCCCAACCTCACCCTCATTCGCTCCGCCGAAACTGTCTTAAACACCAATGAAGAGACTTATCCCATTAAAACACGACCTGAACAAAATTAATGCCCCTTTTTCTGGTTGCCCAAATTTCCACTTTCGAAGGACTTGCATGGAGGGATAGAATGCATGATAATCATGGTACGCGGCAAGTTACTTATTTCCAGTTCCTTATTCGACAATCGCTATCAACCGATATTCAAGTTCATCTAGTATACCCAAAAGGATATGATGGTGTCTTCCCACTAGACCAATTCCCCTTAGACCAACTACATAGCGTTTCTGATTAAGGGTTGATTAAGGATAAATTAGGAAAACAATTATTTGTAAAAATCTGCCCAACATCTATAAAATATCGACAAGCCAGAAAATAAGCAGACTATCATCTGAAAAATGAGGTCCTCAGAGGGTGAATTTGGTGATGCTACCCTGCACAGCAGGGTAGCGTCACTAAATTACCCCTCTGTGAACCTCACCCTGAATCAAGTCTCAAACATAAACAGAAAGAGGTACCCAGAGGATAAACTGGCCCACTGTATGGGATAGCATCAGCAAATTCACCCTTGGGGACCTCATTCTGCAAATGACAGACTGCTTATTTTCAGGCTTGAATATCAATAATATTAAATACATTTATAAATATTTATAAATATATCAAATTATTGATATAGAATTATTTTTAAAGTAGAACACACCAGTTGGTCTAAGAGGAATTGGTCTTTTGTGAATTGGCCTCGTGGGAGTTGGTCTACAGGGAACTGGTCTAGTGGAAATGAACCGACATGATCATCCTGTATTCTATGAAGATGACGTCATTGCCACAGATGGTGTAATGCTGAGTAGGGGCCGCAGCAGCGTTAAAATGCTACTGTGCAAAATAATGAACTCGTCTCCATCCAACGAACCACGTGTTGGCAGTTTCGATGTCGTAATTCCATTTGTGTCAACATATTGAATCACTGCGATTTTCAATAAATCGAAAAACACAGTGTGAAGAAATTTTCTGCAACAGACACAGTAAAGAGAAACAAGTACATTTTAAAAGGATATCATTTAAAACAAGTGGCGTGATTATTTTTATAAGTATATACAATGTGGTTAATGCCGTTAAAAATAATTACTGCGTAATTAACTTTGATGACAGGTATGTATGGTTATTTAATGTGGATTGTTCTGAGGATTATAAATGAGATGACGTCATCAAATGTGCAATGTATAAGACATCTAACAACGGGACTTCGTTAACCCTTTACCTAACATGAAAAAAGACGACACCTTGCAAAAAATATTCTTGAATAACTGTTTTCATATTTTGTCTCAAAAACATAGGTTATGACCTTTCTCCAACTCGAGACTTCGATGTTAGTGATATTCCCACGGTATAAAAATGGTTGTAGCCCCCACCCACCCAACATAATTATTCGGGTGCCCCCCCCCCCCCCCCCCCCCTTTAATATGGATACCTGGTTATGCGCCTGAATTACAAACTAAAAATTGTAGTTATGTACTGCGAGGGCTGATTGTGGATCTTACTGTGTTTTTGAACAGCGTTGTTGTGATTTGAGCCCAACACGAAAGATCATTTTTCGAGCGATACGCCATCATCTCAAATCTTTCTGATTAGTGTTCAACCGATGATCGGAACAGGCCACCACAATCGGCCGATTGTAGGCAATCGGATGACAACGGCAACGGCTCCTGGAACATCGGTTCAACCGATTGTTGCCAAGCATTTTGCAATGATTCATTAATCGCATTTTATTATCTTGTTCAACTGCTAATGTAAAATGATGCCAATGATACCATTCAATAAAGTTGAGAAAGAACCACAGTATGCTTAATCTCTCCAGACGCCCCTTTTACGGGATACACAAGTTAAACGACAAGTGAAGCTCACAATTGAACGTACTTGCGGCAATCGCCAGTTCCTACCAGGAAAGTGAAGATTGTACTCCATTGACTCAAGTCGCAGAAAAATTACCAGTCGCGCACACTTGGGTGGTAAACGTGGCTCTGTGAGAGCCACGTTTACCGCCCAAGTGTGCGCGACTGGTAATTTTACTACGACTCCAGTCAACAAAGAAAAATGTTTAGTTTAATGTAGTTCTTTCGAGCCTCGACTTGTCTAGTAGTGCATGGTATTACAATCGGGATCGGCATCAGAATCGGCCGATTGTGAGCTCAAATAACCGGTAATCGGTCTGCGACCATTTCTGGTGATCGGTTGAACACTATTTCTGATTAGTGTTAGAGGAGTGTTACGAAGAATTATATTCAGAAACATTCGCATGGCGACTTAACCATCTCTGAAAATGCTTTCAATAACAACGATACTGCGTCAAACATTTCGGAAATTCAATACCTTTCCAAAAGTTCACTACTGATAGCTCAGAAGAGCTATATACTGCCGAGAGGGAAAAGAGGCCTAAAAACTTAGACTAAAGTCACACAGACATTTAACTGGGATTCCAGCCAACACAAATCGTTCTCTGAGTTCCAATGTGTTCTATGTGCCAGTAGGCACATAGAACACATTGAAACTCAGGGGACGAAATGCCGAAACACAAATAAAAGCTGACGCCCATGCAACGTTGAGATTGAGACCAAACCCACGACCCAAGGATTAAACATCTCGTGCTCTATCGATACACAAACGGTTCACAGCTTCGTAATTAAATGACAAGTGACAAGTCACCCTCGCACCAACGATGCACTTTGAACGATCCTCGCAATAAAACAGATTAAGTATCCCGCGCTCAAGCCCGCCATGTTCCGCACACAATCTCGCCAATGACAAGAGACAAGACCACTCACACCAACGATGCGCTTTGAACGACCCTCGCCAGAAATTAGAATGACTAATCAAACCCAATGCACATCACAAACCACCGAGGTCGTCCTGTTCATTTAGTGAAGTGTTATGTTGCTATTAACATCCAAACGACGAAAGGTCATTAAATACCTTTCTACCGACACACATTTTCCCTGAGTCACACCTGTACAAAGTTCTGAATTGTAAAATGCCCCCACATATTTTAGGATCCGTTCAACGTTATAATGGGTCCACTCAAACACCTGCCCGCGAAACAACGATACTAATACATTGATATTGCTTACCAACACAATTATCCCACTATAATTACAGGGTTATGCTTACAAATGGGAAGGTATGTGTTTTCTGGTCCACTTTGAACTTTTTTAGAAGTTTCCGAGTAAAGTGAAGAAGTATTTTATTTACATGATTTTTGAATAGACATAATTCCAGTTACAAATTACAAAATGGTCAGGAACCCTCCAGTCCCCAACGCGATTCTATTTGCCCTCAGTGGCTAGAAACATCTCAATTTTCACTGGGAATGACAGATTTGCAGTGTTTACTGTAAGGTACAAGCTTACATCAACTGGTGAAATACAAATAATCAAACAGGGGCGGATCAAAATTTCAAAGAGAGGATGGGTTCCCCACCGTGTTCACATCCAATTCCCGTGCAATCATCAGTTTCGGGGAGGATCCTGTATGAAGTACGGCCGCCGTGGTGTGGTCACTTTCCATGGGTGGGCAATAGTCCAAAGACACAATGATATTAGATTCCAAACATTAATGACAGGAAAAGTCATCAAGAATTTAATTAATGAAGCACTGGGTGCAACCCGGCGCTTCATTAATTAAATTTTTGCTGCTGCTGATTATTATTACCTGGTGAACGCATGCGTAGACATCACTGTCCACGGCGACTGTACTTGAGAGGGAAAAGATATGATGGCAGGATCGCGGATGTCACGCATGGCGGAAAATAAGTGCCGTAGTTTCCTGCTTTTCGTTTTCATGTGTATCGCCTGGGGCATTGACGTTTGGAAGGGAGATAGTGTGAACGAGTTATTAAACCTCTTCCATACCCCAAGGGGTGGTAGCCACGCGGAGCGGTAAGGTCTCGGTTAAAAAAAGAACCTCGCAACAGGAGGCACATGAGACGGATTGTCCTATTCCGTCAAGATAACAAGACCTGATCGTCCAGATAAAACATGACGTGGAGTTGTTTTGTTTTATCTGGCTGATCTGGTCTCGTGAGCGATGGATTATGACAAACCAGTTTGGTTGACTGTTGCAATAAATTATTTATTACATTACATGAGAGTAGATATATAAAAATTGAATATGACACGTGAGGTGTACACAAAGAAGAAATTTTGGATTTGGAATGTTTGTCAATGTCAGCGTAAACGCACTCGCGAGTTTTTAATTCACGTTTGTAAATTTGTCGCTTTGAAAACGTTCACACATTAGTGACGTCATATGCGCCTCGTCTCAGACAGGAGTAATATGAATTTGAGACTCCTGTTTTCCGGCGAAGTAGATTTTATGAAATATATACTGAAAATCTGGTAAGCTTGTCGGAGTAGTCATATAATACACAGAGCTAACAACTGGACTGGAAAATAGGCCAAAACTCCCATCTCGGACCAAACGAAGGGCGACCACCAACCTATCTATATCCGCATTGGTTTGGATCAATCTTGCACCGGGATCATTTTTGTGGAAAAAGCTAATAAAGTTCAAAAAAGGCATAGGAAGTTCGGATATCAATCGAAGCTTTAGACTGAAACCAAATACACCAAAATGAACAGTACGTCCACTGAGTTCCAATGTGTTCTATGTGCCTATTGGCACACAGAACACACTGGAACTCAGGGGACGAGTTGATGTTACACGAACTGGGTATGAGAGTCCACCCATTCGTTATGATTTATATGCCTTTCAGCAGCAGGGGCCTTTCATCAATGTGAAGAAATCAGTATAACCGGTCGAAAAAAGTTGCAGAATATTCACAACACTTTGTAATGTTCTTTCTTCATCGATATTACCAGTCTCTGACACCGAATCTTGGAAAGCTGGAAGATCTCTACAAGACTCAACATGATAAGCTGAGATTGTAAGTGGACTAAGTAAAAAAACTGTCCTTTAATCACTAACACTCTTGTAGTGCAACAGAATTTTCTCTAATCACTCCATTTTTCTCTTGTTTAACCAATAATTAAACCGTTATATCTTGTTTGACAGAGCTCACCGAGTTCTGTCAAACAAGGTATATTTGGTTAAATATCAAACTGTATTATGCATGGGAAATATTTGCTGCTGAAAACTTTGCCATTTTGACTTCAGTGTGCAGTGTTAATAATCTCAAGCGGCTCTGTTCACAAACCTTTGTATGCTCATAAGATACTATCGCATGGAACAGCCTGTCTTCTTATTCTAACATGAAAGTCAAACACGCCACTAGTATGTTATGTTAGAATCTAGCAGTTATGCTAAAAGAAGCGGGAGGATAAACTATTTTTTCTGCTGCTGGTGGAGCAGAAAGATATGTTGTCCTCTCCAACTCATTTCAATGACAGCAGAAAATATTTCCATCCACATCATTTCACCTCGTGCTAGATCAAAAGTGTGTATATCCCTTGGGTGAACGTCCAGGATCTTCCGTGGGTAAAAAATAATTTTTCAGGCCAACTGAAGGCCCTAACTACCTTTTAGGCGTAAGTTTCCAGAAAGTGACGCTATAACTTGAGCAAAATTATCCCAAAAGTATCAGGGTGAGAGTACATAAATATATTCCTGGAAAATTGGGGTGGATCGGGTATGAGTCATTCCGACCAATCCCACTGGCTGCTCCACTGTATCAGGATAATACTAAGAGCGTCGCACTGACTGGGAAGAGGCTGAGAGAAAACACCGGCCTTAACGACAACAATAATCAGTAATCACACTTCGCAAGAATGATAAATGTAATTGTTCGAAATCAGTAGCATTGAGAATGCTTGAGACAGTGGAAACGATACAATGTCTTAAAGGTCCTTCATCACTACATTACACAACATCAGACGAAATAATAAATATTACCTCGGTAAATCCAACAAATAAGACAATATTTCATCAAGTGTAGTAGAAAAAATAAAAATATTGTAAAATGAAACCAAACCTCCACAAAATCGAGAATTTAAGGTTATATTTAGTCACGCAAACAGGACTAATATTATTTATATATGTTTTTAGTATTAGTTTATATCTACCTTTGATCTTTGCCGTCTGATTGCTGTAAAACACCTATAAATCTCTCAGATTCGTTCCGTAGGAAGACAGGCATAGAGCTAATGAAAATCTACCTTTATTTATTTTATATTTTTCTCACAGTTCACGGAAGATGATTTTTATTGACCAAACTGTGTATATATCACAGCGCTCAACAAATGTATAATAATGACAAATAATGACGTTTGAAGCAAGTATTTGTCGACATATAAAAAACGCCATAAAATATGTATAAAGATTCTCATTCAGGAGAGTAAGGCATGTACTAACAAAATATAAAAATAACAAGTTTCCCAGGGTCTTTTCAGACAACAACCGCAAAATCTCTCTCTATCGCTTCCTTTCCTCCCTCGCTCCCCCCCTCTCTCTCTCTCCTTCTCCCCCTCTCTCTCTCTCTCTCTTTCCAACAAATTTCCCATCGGGCCGAAACAATTTGTTAAATATGAAGCCATGCATTTTTTCTCGCCCTTGAAGGTTGAATTCGAGACACATCAAACGAGGATTATTTGGTTACATCCCAAGGGTAAAGGGTCTGAGCATCCTTTTCCTGCTAATTCCCAGCGAGATTGTACTGACGGGTTGAAGCACTCTCTCTGAGAAACTCTCTCTCTCTCTCTATCTCTCTCTCTTTCTCTCTCTCTCTGCACTCTCTCTGAGAAACTCTCTCGCTCTCTCTCTCTCTCTTCTCTCTCCCTCTCTCTCTCTCATTTATTTTTTATTTATTGGTGTATAAGGTCACTTTCAGCACCTTTAGCTATTTCACGACGTAACATAGATATGAAATCAGGTTTCGCCAATCGTTTATACCTATGCTGTTCACTTTATAGGACTTCCAACCCAGGCGTTTTTTTATCAGTAAAACAGAACTTTTTTACCGCAGCACACATGCACTGCACCACTTCTCGGTGTTTCTACGTGGATACTTCTCTCTCCCTTCCCTCTGTCTTTACCCTCCCCCTTTTCTCCATCTCTCTCTCTATCTTTCTATCCCACTTTCCTTGAAAGGTCTACCGAGTTGATGAGTTGAATTGATAATAATATCAGTAAAATATACACTGTAAAAGTTGACTGTAAAAAACAATTAAGAATTGAATGCAATGTTTATAATCTTTATTGGAGTATGAACGTGTGGGAATGGGTACAAATTATTTGTACCCATTCTCACACGTCCATACTCCAATAAAGATTATAAAAATTGCATTCAATTCTTATAATTACATTCCGTAACTGTTTAAACTACTTTTTTCCACCACGAAGCATCATTCGCCGTTGTTGAAAATCATATGGCTTTCAGTCGTTGGAATCAAGAACTAGCGCAGACCTTTGTTCCGTCTAAATGATATCCCAAAGACAAATAAGCTTTAATTTTCTCAACTTTAGAAATGGAAACGAGTATTTTAGTAACGGGTTTTATGCCACAGTTGGGAAATGTCACCAAAGAAACAGCAGCGGAGTTGATCACTACGAGAGGCGCTAAAAGTTAAAAACCCACCCGAACATCGCCCGAATTACATTCTGTCAACTGAGCTCTACCGTAAATGCGGGTCAAAGTTCGACCAAATGTATTCACTGGAAAATGAATTACATTTGGTCATGACGTGTTCACCCAGCTGACCAATGGGAATTGAGTATTTGGACCCAAAACGTATAACTACATTAACAATGTAATTATTTACTGTTAAAATACGATAACCAAACTGCCACGCAGCTGCCGGTCTTGTAAGTGTAAATTTTACGGTAACGTCCTTTTTCTGCAAAAAAAACGTAATCCATTATACTGAAAGAATAGACAGTTTTTCTTCTAGAATCTTCTTTGGTTTTGTGGGGACATATACCCACAAAGTGTTTCTACAAGTGATAGCACATCTACCAAAGATGAGAATTTGCCAGAATCAGAGGCTGGAGTTCTTTATTTTTTTGTGAGATTAACGAAAAACTGAGTAGATCCCGATGTTAACTGCAGGATTTCTTGTGTATTACTTTTAAAGATGAACGTGACGTCACGTCACATGGGTATCTGGGGCACGTGCACCGCCGTGTGAAACTGCTACTTTGTCACAGTCCATCTGCAGCTCGGACTCCCGAACAATTTCATCTTCAAAATGATTTCCATGTACTGCATAAAGCAAAAAGAGTTTAAAAAACGAACTGAGACTTTTAGGTAACTTACAATTAGTATTCATCATGCAGTTTTCTTTTTAAAATATAATACATAATGAAACCTTACTGTACCGTAACTAACATTTGTGTGTGTGGGGGGGGGGGGGGGGGTGGTGGGGGGGGGGGGGAGGTCGTCGGTGCCCACCGGCTCGGTCATATCGCCCAGATGTTTTGAACATACCTAACTGCTTTTATCAGAGACTTAAGACACTACTAACATACTTTCCACTGATAAAATACTGTATTTTAAACACTTTTATTACCTGGTACACGCATGCGTGGACGTCACTGCCCACGCGTGGATAACGATCAGTCCACGGCGACTGTACTTTAGGCAGTTAAATTTACAGTCCACCAAACCTGATTAACCTGTCTAACAAGAAGCATGTTCTAATTTGTTTGATGATTAACAACACTTTTAACACAAACTCAACAAAATTTCCCAAGAAAAAAATCATTTTCCACAAGTAATTCTTGTGAAAATTCCTAGTTCTTGACTGTACTTCACATCATGTATTTGATGATGAAATTTTGGGGGTGGACCAAATGTTCATGAACATTATTTGGTGAATGTCGAAAGGAGCATATTTTCAAAGTATATTTTCAAATTATACATTAGCATTTTAAAACAACTGCGCATCAATTTTTTTGGCCCAACATTTTACCTGGTACCATGGTAAGCATGTCATAAAACTTTCACTTGCTTAAAATACCAGAACAAAGTTACCAAAAGAAAGGTTGCATGTAAAAAATTAACATAACTCCTTTAATTTCTAATATGTAAAGACCTGCTCTTGGATGGAATAAAAAGTGTTACGAAATTACTGGTTTTTTAAAGTTCATTCCCACTAGACCAATTCCCTTTAGACCAACTCCCACGAGACCAATTCACAAAAGACCAATTCCCCTTAGACCAACTGGTGTGTTCCACTTTATAAATAATTCTATATCAATAATTTGATATATTTATAAATATTTATAAATGTATTTAATGTTATTGATATTCAAGCCTGAAAATAAGCAGTCTGGCATTTGCAGAATGAGGTCCCCAGAGGGTGAATTTTCTGATGCTATCCCATGCAGTGGGCCAGTTTATCCTCTGGGTACCTCTTTCTGTTTATGTTTGAGACCTTGATTCAGGGTGAGGTTCACAGAGGGGTAATTTAGTGACGCTACCCTGCTGTGCAGGGTAGCATCAACAAATTCTCCCTCTGAGGACCTCATTTTTCAGATGATAGTCTGCTCATTTTCTGGCTTGTCGATATTTTATAGATGTTGGGCAGATTTTTATAAATAATTGTTTTCCTAATTATCCTTAATCAACCCATAATCAGAAACACTATGTAGTTGGGCTAAGGGGAATTGGTCTAGTGGGAAGACACCTTTTTTTAACCGTCAGCATTTTAACCCTTCACCTAACGTAACGGCCAAAACCGGCCAGCGCGATTCTCAAAAATCGCCAATTAATTTTCATTATTTTTTTTCATTTTTTGTCTCAAAAACATAGGTTATGACCCCTCGTTGGAACGAGCTCGTCGAGCTCGTTCCAACGAGGGGTCATAATCTATGTTTTTGAGACAAAAAATGAAAAAAATTCGTTATTCAAGAATTATTTTTGCAAGTGTCGTCTGCTTTTCAGGTTAGGTAAAGGGTTAAAAAGACAGGTACACATACATTTTAAGGGGGCGATACCAACAGCTGATTGTCAGTCCTTTTATCATATTTTAATCGGACATTTAGTGTGGCTAAGTAAGTTAGAAGGAATAAATACCGAAAAATAAGGAACAAACATGAAAAAGCGTTAGTCCTGAGTGGTGTGGTCCGAGGTGGTTATGACAAAAACATCGGAAAATAAACGCCTCATATTTAATACATTCGGAGGCAGTGGATATCGACTGCATGAGCTTCCGCGTGGTGAAGTGACATGTTTATCATACAGGTGTTATATAGCCCCACACGATGCAATTTAGTGATTTGTCGTAAATTAGTACAAACCGGAAATATCGATATGTGTAATTAAGGTCGAAAGAGATCAAAGAGAATTTTATTTTTGAAGGTTGATGTATTGTATACTTTACCTATGTGTGTAACGGAATACCCAGCACCTAATGAGCACCAGAAGTAATAGCTTGATGTAATTCAGTAAAGCAAAGACACGCACCCCCATTAATAACGCTACTTTGTAGGTTCATAAACGAGTGAATCCTTAAGACTAAAGTATCATCTCGTCTATTTTTCCTTTTCAGTATTATACAGAAAAAAAAGGTTTCCGATAAGGCCCCCCACAAAATAGATCTTCTGTTTCTCGGGCCATTTTTTGTAAAATTGCATTTGGACGGCCGGTTTTTTATTTCATTTTTTATTTTTTGTAATTATTTAATTGCCATCAAAAGTACATCTTCTCGGTTTGTTTAATCTTATAATGTACAGAATAGCACGGGTGGTGGTGTATTTCGTCCCTTGAGTGCAAAAAGGCTTTGCAATGGTAAAGCATTGCAAAGCCTTATTGCACTGAAGGGACAAATTTATCAATTTTATTAGGTGCCCGGACATTGCCCCCCCCCCCCCGGACGATGGTGCCCCCCAAGACATTTGCCACCAGGACATGAGCCCCCCCGGACATGAGCCCCCCCCCCCCCCCCTCGTTATAGCAAAAATGGACACGAGCCCCCCCCCCCCTTTTTTCCAATCCGATCGGATGGCTGCCCCCCCCCCCCCTCCCCAGGACATTTCCCACCCGGACATTTGCCACTCGGACATGAGCCCCCACCCTCCCCCTAACATGATAAGGATAGCCATTTTAGGAAAAAACAAAAACCAGAATATATTTCATTATTTTATTACTGTTTACTGCAAAAAAGCAGGAATTTAATGGCAAAAACAAAATTAAACAAAATAGGAAAATAACACACAAAGCACATAAAATCAGCACCTTGGCACGTAGTATCATGTCAGACATTCATTCATTCGGACTCAATCGTATGAAGTTTAAAATAATGACTAAATAACTTGATAAATTAAAAAGAAGAGGGGGGGGGGGCTGTTGTCCGGGGGGGGGGGGGGGGGGTAAATACACATGTCCAAGTGGCTACTGTCCGGGGGGGGGGGCACTTATCCGGGGTGGGGTGGGGGGGGGGGGCTCATGTCCGGCATTCATTTTGTTAACTTGGGTTAATATCAGACATAAAGCATCTAATTTTGTTATTTTTTTTTAAGTTTCCATTGGTTATAAAAAGAGAACACGCGGCAGCCAAAAGGACCACGCGGGAGGGCATGAGAAACAGATTTTTAACCTTTTTTAGCCATAAAAATTTAGACATGAAGATAATATTACGGGAATATGTTGTTGTTGTTGATGTTGTGCGCATTATTCTGTGCAATGCAAATTGAGTTATTACAATATATTTTATGTATTATTGACAAAAAAAACAAAACAAGTGCTGAAACTGGAAAATTGATATCGTGTAACCAGTTTTTGTGCTAGATGAACTGTTACGCTGTGACTGACTGTATCACTGATGTCCACACAACTGGATTCCTGGAACGCTCATTGGTCACATATACTAAGTGCCCCCACTGCCGCCTTCTTTGTGAGGCGGGGTGGGGGATGTTGCTCTCAATAAACAATGCTCAACAACTACAATTTTCTTGAAGGTTTTCAGTTTTCCGACGCCTCACAATAGCCGATGTCTTTTTAAAGAATATATTTTGAGGTCTGTGAAAAATGAATCTGCTGATGGTGTAGACATATTCACAACATATTGTAACCCTTTGAACCCTAGTGGTATCTTCCATACCAGTTCAATGGCAGCAACGGGAAGAGTCCATATTCTTTATTTGGGGTAGACCAATTAATATTTTCAACGTGCAGCCTAAGGGCTGCACGTTGAAAATGTTGATTGGTCTACTCTACACCTTCACTCAAAAGTCAACCTACTTAATGAAATTATGAAGTATCATGTTATTGGGCCGGAAAAGCGCCCTCTGTGGTTCAAAGGGTTTTAATCATTATTGACAAAACAACAACTACCAACATTAGAATGCTGATACGGTCCAACGGTTTATCTTGCAAGTAGCACTATTACGTTTGATGAAGTGAAAGTTGTAACGTTGTGTCTACAGTCACAGAGCAGCAACTATCACGTCATGAAACGTCATTTGAGAGGAGTTAACGCGTTGATTGACTTGAAGCCATCTGCGAGGAGAGAGGAGGGGGATTGAATGCGATGTTTTTAATGACGTTCCAGCAATCGAGTTTATAGAGATCAGTGGAATACTGTCACAGCGTAACAGCTAGCGTCATCTGACGTCATCGATGGGAGGAGTTATCGCGTTGATTGACTTGAAGCCATCCCCGGTGAGGGAGGAGGGGGAGATTGAATGCGATGTTTTGTATGACGTTCCAGCAATCGAGTTTATAGAGATCAGTGGAATATTATCACAGCGTAACAGCTAGCGTCATCTGACGTCATCGATGGGAGGAGTTATCGCGCTGATTGACTCGACGCTATCTTAGGTGGGTAGATGGGGGTGAGGGAATCTGACTAAGTGGCGACCTTTCTTTCTTACGTTCCAGCAATTCAACTGTACAGAGATCAGTGGACACGACCGCCAGTTAACTGACCTGACCATAGATGACCATGGCTGACCATGTCCTCTCAGTACCGATAAAATCGTACCAGTCAAAAACTCCTCAGATAATAAAATGACCAACGGAATAATAAAATCCGGCGAAAATGACAAATGTGAACGCAAAAAAAAAAATAATTTTGAAACATTTTGAATTACATGGTAAAACAGATTTATTTCTATCGATATTTTTAGTACTGCTATCCAATAGGAAATAACAAAAAGCTCAAATAGCACAAAAATAGAATTCCATTACATAAGTGTTTTCTGAGAGAGAACTAGATAGTTACTGGCACCACATTAGTAGTATGTATGTATCTTATGTTTATACTCTCTGTGTGGGGGCGCGGTGGCGTCGCGATAACCGGTTCTCGTCAGATCACCGAAGTTAAGCAACGTCGAGCGAGGTTAGTAGTTGGATGGGTGACCATTTCAGCGACTGATTCGTGCTCCCGCGTTGTGTCCTTGGGCAAGGCACTTAACCCCGATTGCCTACATGGGGACACGATGACGCTGTGTACTAAGGCGAACTGCACGTCGATGGTGCGCATGTCTTCAACCAATCTAACCCTGCCTGTGCCGCGGTGCAAATTTCAGAGTTACGATGTTGGAGAGCTGACAGCAGTTGCTCGTCGTTGCTCGGTGGTTCTCTCCGGGTACTCCGGCTTCCTCCACCCGTAAAACTGTCACCGACATGATATGAACCTGGCTTTTACTGTGTCGTTAAACCCTAATAAAAAATATACTCTCTGTATATGCTTGAGAGAGAAATACAGCTAAATTAACTGAAATTTTCATATTTTAACCTTCTATCCAACGTACTCGATATCAAAATTTATTATTTTAATTATAGTTTTTGTACAATTTTTCAAAATATTTCAACGAAACCATATCACCTGACCCCTCATTGGAACGAGCTCATCGAGCTCGTTCCAATGAGGGGGTCACATGATATGGTTTTGTTGACACTTTTTGAAATTTTAAAAAAAAAATTTTCAACTGCTAAATTTGAAAATTACGCAGGCGGATGCGGCCGATTCGCTAGGTAAAGGGTTAACAGAAACATTGTTCCAATGAGGGGTGACATATGGTTTTGTTGACACTTTTTGAAATTTTGTTTTTTCAACTGCTAAATTTAAAAATTACTCAAGCGGATGCGTCCGATTCGCTACGTAAAGGGTTAACAGAAACATTGGGAGGACCTTGACGGGCCCCGTTCTTGTGTTGGGGTCATAAGCTATGTTTTGGAAGTAAACAATCAAATGTTTAGTTATTCAAATATTATTTCTCTGCAAGTGTCATCTTTCAGTCGTGTGAGTTAGAGAGTTAGGGTAGATAACTAATTCTAGATTTTCAGAGATTAGGACAATATTCCTTCCAGACAAAAGCCCTGACAGACGAAAGCCCTATGGACAGAAGCCCAATAGGGGAATTAAACTGAATTTGAGCGGAGATGTGTAGAAATAGTTGTGGCGGGTATGACAGTTACGTTAGATAAAAGACTCACCGTGTCTGTACAGGTGAGGTAGATAACTACTACTACATACCTACATGAAAACAAAGAAACTCATTTGCAACCTGCAACCGCCAATTCCCAATGAGGCTCACATGCGGTGTTCAGCACGTGCATTTCAGAGGCAGGGGGATTCAGACAGATAGAAGGGCCAGGTCTGTAATCCATTCCACGAGATGGTCAACATGAATAAAACCAATACGCAACAAAAGTAAAAAAAATGCTTAAAGAGAGAGAGAGAGAGAGAGAGAGACAGAGAGAGAGACAGAGAGACAGCGAAGAGAGAGACAGATACAGAGACAGAGAGAGACAGACAGACAGACAGAGTCGGAGACAGAGAGAGACAGAGACAGAGAGACAGAGACAGAGAGAGAGACAGAGAGAGACAGGGGAGACAGAGGGACAGAGAGACAGAGAGAGACAGGGACAGAGAGAAGGAGGAGAGACAGGGATACAGAGACAGAGTATTTATCTATTTATTGGTGTTTAAGGTCACATACTTATGCACAATGGCTAATCATGACCGTGACAGTTTTACGGTTGGAGGAAGCCGGAGTACCCGGAAAGAACCACCGAGCAACGACGAGCAACTGCCAGCTCTCCAACATCGTAACTCCGCACTGCCGCACAGGCAGGGTTAGATTGGTGGAAGACATGCGCACTATCGACGTGCAGTATGCCTTAGTACAAGGCGTCATCGCGCCCCCATGTGGACAATCGGGGTTAAGTGCCTTGCCCAATGACACAACGCGGGAGTCCGAATCGATCGCTCAGACGGTCACCCATCCGAGGACTAACCGAGCTCGACGCTGACAGAGACAGAGAGAGAGAGAGAGAGAGAGAGAGAGAGAGAGAGAGAGAGACAGACAGACAGACAGAGAGGGCGGGCGTGGGATGGGGACGGACGGACGGACAGACAGACGCAACAAAAGTGATAAAAAAAACAGTCTTGGGCCAGAGAGCCCCAGAGAGGGACAAACTAGAAGACTCTCAGCTGCTGAACCACCCTGATGGATACGATGGTTATGGTCCCAACATTTGTTGCTGTTCTTTGGGCTAAAACATTGCAGATGGCTCCTTGGTGCGTTCAAGGAGAGATATGTCCAGTTTGAAAGCCGTGTCAGTGTGTACAGGAAGTTAACCCGTACTGTACTTTGTCCACTATTAAAAACTGAAAACACTGCAAATTCAAAATTAAGGTTTTTCATTTCATAAACAAAACGGAATTTGTAAAGCATTTCATACTGTCATCGAGACCCCCAGTTGAGAGTTAGTTTGGTTCACAGGTGTTTTCCTGAAGGGTAACCTGAACAGTGATAAATAAGTAATTTCGATGTAAATCTTTCATGTATTTGATCATAGTAACTCTTAAAATACTCCATTAGTACACAAAGACTGGGTATAAAAAGCTTATGTTTATAGCATTTAGTTTTTCAAGTTATAGCCATTAATAAAGACCGTATAATGCTCTGTCACATTTTTGATTGACGGGTTATGGCAATATTTGAAATGAATACGCTAAGAAAATATAGTTCTATTGTCTGCGTATACTTGAGAGGAGGCTGATATTATACGTTGTGAGATGGCAATCGCGTTTGTTTGTTATTTGATTGGAGCAACTATTATCAGAAGACTTGTTCTCCCGGGAATAAATTTAATAACACAAAGTACTGGCGCTTATCTGATGGGGAGGGGATGAAAAGGGTATCGGCGTCGTTAAATCAATAAGTCGAAAACACTCGGGAAACGTGATGTCATCGTTGTCATGGGAGCTACGAGCTATCGTAAAAAGATTTTAAATTGCATTAGTGGTAATCTCTACTTTGAAGTAAAAAAATATTATTTGCAAACATATACCAGGGCAGATTGAAGAACAAGGGTTTGACACTCAGTAATCTCAGCCTCCCTTGGAATCTATTTGAACAATGACAGTAATAGATGTTTCGCTTGTTAGAAAATAACTGACTTTCAGTCTCATGAACCAATGGACGTGGCAGCCGTTACTTATTCCCAGTTCCTTATTCGACATTCGTTATCAACCGATTTATCGGTTGATAACGAATGTCGAATAAGGAACTGGGAATAAGTAACGGTTATCACGTACCCCATTAAGCAATCAGTTACACTCTATAAAGGTAATATTAATGGAAGAAGCAGGTGCGGATCCATTGGCTGCATTTGATGGTGTCCAAAAAGCATCAAACAGAGATGATGGTGGCAAACACCGGTGGCATACTGATCTAACTGGTTCATATTTTGTAGAAGCCAACGTTGTTACCCATCATTTATGTTTGGTCCTCGGTTCGAATTCCACCTGCGGCAACCGCGTTGTGTCCTTGAGCAAGACACTTCACCCCCACTGCCCACGTGGGGGCATGGTCACGCTGTGTACTAAGGCGTACTGCACGTCGATGGTGCACCTGTCTTCAACCAATACTAACCCTGCTTGTGTGGAGTTGGTATGTTGGGGAGCTGACAGTTGCTCGCCGTTGCTCGGTGGTTCTCTCCGGGTACTCCGGCTTCCTCCACCCGTAAAACTGTCACGGTATAGCCATTGTGCAGAAATATGTGACCTTAAACACCAATAAATAAATAAATAAATCATTTATGTTTTGATTTGAGCGTGAACAATTTATTTCATCACCTCATAGATTTCTTCAACAATCGTAATTTAATTCTTATGTTTACTTCCTTGACAAAAACAAAAACATTCTATTACCGATAATAAATCCAGTCATCTGCTCAGAATATCACAGTATCAATACCTGGAGATTGAATAGCGACGAGTCTGTTTGCGGATCATCTTCGAAAAGATTTTATTCCACCGATAATATCTTGTTCAGTGAAGAAATCTTCAGTTTTGGTGTAAACATTACCAAATAACAGTGTAGCCTGTGTTCTAAGTCTGATAGAGGACCGTGGATAAATATTTTTGTAAACTGTTAATGACCAATATTTCCCACCAACCTACATGCAGGATGTGTAGAATATACAGTGCGGCCACCGTGGACTGGTCACTTTCCACGGATGGGCAATATTTCGACAGACTCAATAATATTAGATTCCAAACACTAATTATAGGAATAATCATCGAAAATTTAATTAATGAAGCACCGGGTACAATCCGATGTTTGATTAATTAAAATTTTGCTGAAGCTAATGTATGTTACCTGGTAAACGCGCGCATGGATATTACTGATCACGTGTGGTTACGTCCAGTCCACAGCGACTGTACTGTATTAGGGACCATAAGATGAATTGTTCAGCACAGAAACCCCATATCTGAAATCTTGTGAAAGTGATGAAACCCCCAAATTTGAGCTTTAACTGTTATGGCGCTGCTGTTGTGTACAAAAGTGACCTCTACAAAATTCTCCAATATCTAAAGTAAGAACAAAAACCGTAAATCATGCGACTGGAACGTTGCTTCAGCCTCAGATTCTTTCGTGTCAGCCAATTATAATGTACCATCGTAATAGATGGCCATTAATCGTGGTGATAACCGGCATGTACTGCATCACTGCCATCGTCGATTTGAAGTGATGATCCGCCAATATCGACCTAATGGCCGACCATTGATACAAAATGACAATTCCCGCGACTGACATTTGGAGCAACGTGAACGTTCGATAATGTTGAAAAACAAATGCCACGAAAATGAGGAAATACACCAAAAACCAGGGGCGTAACTAGGGGATGTAGGAAGTGTGGCACCCCTCTTCCGAATAATTTTCCAGTCGGGACATTTTTCATCTGGATAATTGTCTTCGATATCAATTCGCTCTTGTTGGCAATGACGTACTTTTTTCACACGACTAGATTTGCTTCTTGTACGTATGTCACACACGCAGGAGGTCTCATGAAAATCGACATCTGATTAGTGATGTTGGGGGCCCCAGCATTACCAATTGTGAGTATGATATGCGTTAATTAAATAAGAATTTGGGACGCCGTGCATCACGACTACTACATGTATTTTTCTCCAACCACTAAGGTACTGAGACATATACCACTCAAAGTTTGCTAAGCACCAAGTATATCCAACTACCTGTTTTACGTTTTATTTGAAATATTGTTATGAAAAGTGTATATATTTTTTATTTAATTTATATCTTTAATGATTTAAGTACAGAAATTAAGATTTTACTTTTGTTTGACATTATTTTTTAGCTTTTGAATACGATAACCATGGAAAATGGATATTATTGGTAAAAGAGGAAATTTATCAAATTTGCCAAAAAGTTGACGGAGCGAACTGATGCGGGTTCAATGTCGAGTATGAGACCCATTATTGTTAATTACAGATTGACAACGCCTTCTCATGCTCCCAATCAGGTGATCCTTTGTGGGATCTTGTTCCATTCTTGGACCAGCATGGCACCAAGCTCCTGGACAATTCTTGGTTGGACTGGACGGACTGAAATTGCAAGATCCAACTCATTCCAGACATGTTCGATTGGATTGAGGTCAGAGGATCTTGCTGGCCAGTCCATACGCTCCATCCCCTCCCTCTGTCGGTACTCCCGGACAGCAGCATGGGCAGCACGAGGATGGGCATTATCGTCCATCAGAATGGACCTATCACCCACTGCACCTGCATACAATCTGACGTGGGCATCCTGGATCTCATTAATATACCGCTGTGCAGTCAATGTACCAAGGTCAAGGACACAGCGCTCTGTACGCCCATCCCAGCTGATGCCGCCCCAGACCATTATTGGCCGTCCACCATAGCGGTCATGCTCAGCAGTGTTGGCTGCATGGAATCGCTCTTCCGGCCTCCTAGAACGCCTATCTGTGTTGTCTAGACAGTACCTTGACTCATCTGTAAAAAGGGCAGGTCGCCAATCTCCTCTGGTGCATCCAACGTGATCCATGGCCCATTCATATCGTGTCTGGCAGTGGTTCTGGGACAGCTGAATGCGAATACATGGTCGCCTCGATCGGAGACCACCTTCCTGCAATCTTGCCCGGATAGTCTACATCGAAACATTTACCCCGGATGCATTCTGAAGGTCACTGCGAAGCTGGGTTGGTGTGTCAAAGCGGTTCCTACGGGCCTGAATGATCAAAAACCGGTCTTCAGCTGCAGATGTTGCCCTGTATCTGCCACCACTATGTCGTCTGACTGGTGTGCCATACTGCTGAAATCTTGCCCAGGCTCTGGTGATCACCGTATGGTGCACACCAAGGGCTTCACCAACCTGACGATGGGTAGTCCCTTGTTCCCCCATCCCTACAGCCCGCCACATTTCTGCTTCAGATAAATGTCTTCTTACATTTGCATTCGCCATATTCAATCATTAAATCACAAGGGTTTGTGTTGAAATGAAGACTGAATACCCTACACATGCGATGTACATGTCATGTACATGTCACCCATCCAAGGACTAACCGGGCTCGACGTTGCTTATCGTCGGTGATCTTACGAGAACCGGTTACTGCAACGCCGCCGCGCCCGCATAGCATGAAGGTAGCGTACAAAGAATTGATAATAATATAAACAATAACATGAGTTTGGAGGGCGTTACGTTTTATTAACGACCAAAAGGTTTGTTACAGGCACGAGACGAAGTTGAGGGCCGTTAATAAGCCAGAGGGCTGTTATTCAGTCCTCGAGGGTCTTTAATAAACGAGGACGGCCGACAAAATCACGTTATTACTATTATTATCATGACCGGAAGCGGGTCGGGCCGTTAATGAATTTTGTTTTCATTAACAGCCCGCCGCCCGATTCCGACCGCATGACGTTATGAACTACTGGGTTTTACCGTCCTGATAAACTCCGTCAATGTACAAGAGAACGCCCGTTAAAGTGGTAATAATCCCATTAACCCTTCACCCAACTCAGACGATATCAAAATTTATTATTTTAAAAATCATTTTTTCATTTTTTTTTTTCAGAAAATTTTAACAAAACCATATCATGTGACCCCCTCATTGGAACGAGCTCGACGAGCTCGTTCCAAAGAGGGGTCACATGATATGGTTTTGTTGAATTTTTTTGAAAAATAGTATTTTTTCAGCCGCTGAATTTGCATATTACGCGGGCGGATGTGGCCGATTCGTTGGGTAATATTCCAACTACATCATCGAAACATGACCCCTTCGAAGGCATACCTTAACAATGTAGTTGGAATATTTTTCTCTCCCACCCCTCCTAATCTGTGATCTTCGCGACGCCCGTTCCAGGAGCAAGGAAACGTGATCTCCTCAAACACCATCATCTTTCGCAACACCTCTTGCACAGCATGGATGGCTATAACAATATAGGCGCATATTTGTGGCTGACGCGTAGAAACAGAAGAATTTATTGAGAATCTCAACTATTTTTTAAGTACTGGAACCAGAATTTTCTCATTTGTGACTTCAAGGAAATCTAAGTTTTCGCGAGCTGTTGAAAGCCGCTCATGATAGCTTAAGACTCACGTCAAGTTACTGATGACATAGTTGTGGTACCTACTGAAAAAACAATATGTGTTCTTTTTATTATTGTGTTGTGGTGTTTTAATGGTAAATAAAACATTTATTAAACGTTGGAAACGCCTAGTGATATCGATCAAAGACTATTGTGTAATGCGCACCACTTCCGGGAGATATTCTCTTATACGGGAGCGCTGTAGCTCAGTGGTGGACCGTTGGGCTTCCATGCTAGAGGTCCCGAGTTCGATCCCCGTTAGGGACGACACGCGTTGTGTCCTTGGGCAAGGCACTTTATCCCGGTTGGCTACATGGGGCATGATGACGCCGTGTACTAAGGCGTACTGCACGTCGATGGTGCACCTGTCTTCAACAGCTGTAACCCTGCTTGAGCGGAGCTCGAGCAGAGTTAGAATGTTGGAGAGCTGACAGTTGCCCGTCGATGCTCGGTGGTTCTCTCCGGGTACTCCGGCTTCCTTCACGCGTAAAACTGTGACGGTCACGATTAGCCAATGTGCATAAGTATATGACCTTAAACCCCAATAAATAAATAATTCTCTTATATCTATACAACAGGTATCGAAAAATATCTGTTAGACGCCACCTTATTATACAGCATAGAATCTTGCGTTTTGTCATTGAGTAGAATATCAACTGGCGTCAGAAATGAGAAATGCGCTCAGTGATGAATACTTCTTGGCCAAAAAATAAGTTTCACCAAAAATATTTGGGCTGTTAAACGAAATGTGTCTACTGCCCCCCCCCCCCCCCCCCCCCCCAATATGAAGTGTTCCATTAAATCTCCAATATGCCGTGAGCGAACGGTAGTGACCACCATTAGTTATTCTCAGTTCCTTATTTCACATTCGTTATCAACCGATAAAATCAGTTGATAATATGTGTCGAATAAGGAACTGGAAATAAGTAACGGTTGTCACGCCTGTCGTGAGCGAACGATCTGAGTTTGGCAAAGCTCGATTTAATATATATTTTGTGGGATTTTTAGAAAAGAAGTTACTTTTGGAAAACGTCAAAGTCGGATAACTGAGTATTGGCTATTTTATCGCCAAAGATTAAAGAGAAAGCGTGACCTTTCAAATATTTATACTCAAAAATATCATCACTATATCAAAACGAAACTCTTTCAAGTTACAGGTATATGTCCTTCACACAAGATCAACGACGTGGATTTGATGCTCGACAGTTATACGCTTGTTATATGACTCGTGTACCAAGGTTACCACTTTAATCATTACCACGGCCATAAACAAAATATTATGAAGAGAAAGCTGTTTGCTGATATCACCACCGGTAATCGGCTTGCTTAAGCCTCTACCTAGCACGACTAAAATACAACCCCCTCCCCCCACCAAAAAAAAAAAAAAAATTAAAAATTAAATTGTTCATTGTATGCCTTCGTAAGGGCTCGTTCCAAATGAGGGGTCATAAACAAGTGGAAAGAGAACAAAATTTGAACTGCGATTTTTGAGTACAATGTTGGCCGGATATGTCAGTTACGTTGTGTAAAGAGCCAAGAAAAATCAGAAATACATTTTTCGTTGGGAAAAGTGAAGGATATTTTTCGTCCGGGGAGGTAATTATTTATACGACCCCTTTAGAATGGGCTTCGTTCCAGCGAAGGTTCCAGAGCTTTGGTATGGACGTTAACAGAACAAAGTTTCGTAAGAACATGCAAAACCACACAAAGCTTCTGTTCTTGTCCAAAATAAAAACTGGTTCTGAATGTTCAATGGAACATTATCCTTCTATTAAAACCACCACCACTGAGACACACTCTCATTAATATTTACTAAACAATGGTTTTATCTTGGTGTTTAAGGTCACATTTTTCTGCACAATGGCTGATCGTTACCGCAACAAGGAGATAAAGTCAGGTTTAGTCAATCGTTTATGCCCATGTTGCCCATTTTAGAGGACTTCCATCCCAAGCACTGCTGTCTGGGTTCTATTTTACCAGCAAACCAAAGCTTGTTTACTACATCAGTGATCACACTGCTTCACTTCCCGGGGTTCTCACGGGGGAAGTCTAAGAAGAAATCTTGGAACAAATATAAATTTTTGGAATCAGAAACCTGTTATAATTTTTTTTATAAATTATCTAGTATTTGAGGAAAAAATCCTTGACTTATGCAGAATAAAAGGTCTTGAACAAAATTACAGATAGAAATTCAAAAAAACATTATAGGGTTCTAGGTTTCCATTGCGCTAACCCGTCAGATGGAGACAATGTTTTGAGTTGTCTCCGATTGTCGTCCCCCGAGTTCCAATGTGTTCTATGTGCCAGTAGGCACATAGAACACATTGGAACTCAGGGAACGTTGTGCTGATGAATGACGCTGTGAATCATCGCTAAAAGGGCTCTCAATGGTCTTTCCAACAATTAGTCACATAACAGCATATCACCGGGTCTACAGAAGAAACTTCATAAATGAGGAGAAGGGATTTAATGAAATGGTCGTGAATCGGCCCATGCGATAAAACACTTAATGACGTGCAGCGGGATACATGTATAAAATGAAAGTCTAGAAAAATGGACATACTTCTACCACGCTGATATTCGTGCAAAAGTAGCAGGCTTGGCAGATATAAGTTGAGGATAAGTGGAGCTACAGGAGTTAAGCATCCCTGGATATTTTACGGTGGTAAATGTATTGCTTGGTATCAGTAAAGCTTTCGCAAAGTAAGCTTCAAGAACTGAATGTTATCTTGAAAGAACATATTCAGGCTATATCGACGCACAAAAATCATAGTCTTCATCGTCATTTCTATGACAGCATTAATGAACCAAAAAGTAACTGCTAGAGCTCAATGCGAGTAAGCGTTTTAGCATGGAGCTGGGGAGTCAACATGGCAAGATTATTTCATTATTTAGCTATAAATGGATAAAAAAAATCATTAAAAAACAGAATACTATCTTGAAAGAACATATTCAGGCTATACGAACACACAAAAATCACAGGCTTCATCGTCATTGCAATGATGGCATTAATGAACCAAAAAGTAACTGTTAGGCCTTTGTATGATACCCGTTCTAGTATGGAGGGGCAGTGTCAACAAGATGACATTATTTAGCTATAAATGGATAACAAAATCATTTGTAACCGACAGGGAACATGAGTCAGTGTTACAGTTCGATATCTGCTGTATCTTCCATGTGCTCGGATAACAGCTTCTCTCCTGCGTTGCATCCTCTAGTCAAACATCGTATCCGCTGCACAGGTAACTGTAGCCTTTCCTGATACAAAACTGCTTCCAGTTCTTATAGCGTTTGTAATGGAGGTTCGTGTGCTTGTGTTTGACGCCCTGGACTGTCCCAAATGCGCTCCAGTGGATTGACATCAGGACTCACGGTAGACCAAAGAATGGTAGTAAATGGAATGTTCTGAATGAAAAATGATAAACTCCAAGCCAAACGTATTCCGTGGTGATGATCTCTTAGTAGAGTACGTACGCTTGATGGCCCTTCTGGACCTTCACATGGCTTTTCTCGGGCAGTTCCTGACAATTCTCGTGCAAATTCGTTGATTTTGTAGCCACAGGTTCTTCAGAACAGTACTTGAGGTGAATGGCTGTCGTCGCACCCGTCTAAGAAGTACCCTGTTTTCACGTTGTGACCCCACAGTGGTCGTTCTGACCTGGACAGTCCTTAACCTATTGGTTTGCATGTGTTTTCTCGCCAAATGACTGGTGACTGTGTCATGGATGTCGAGTTGACGGCTGATACTTTAACCCGTTACCCAACGTAACGACCAAAACCGGCCAGCGCTATTCACAAACATCGCAATTTAATTTTCTTTTTTGTCTAAAAAACATAGGTTATGACCCCTCTGTGGAACGAGCTCGTCAAGCTCGTTCCAATGAGGGGTCATAACCTATGTTTTTTAGACAAAAAGTTAGTTATTCAAGAATTTTGCACAGGGTTAAAGGATATATCGGTAGAATGCATACCAATAATTTGCTATAATTTATCATGACAGTGATCGAACAATGAAAAAAATGCAATATAAATACTCAATTCTGAGTCATGAGCAAACTGTATTTTGGAAAATTCGTGGGTTGCATTGTACCCGTGATTCCCGGGTCCTATTTGTGGAACACATTCAATCATACACGTTCACAACCATTTGTTGGATCATCAACATAATCACACATATAACCAGCAACAGACTTTCAACGAACAGTGGCATGTTATTATTCATTATATTTTGCGATGCTTAATAATTTTTTTCTTTGTAGATATATATCAGTTAAGAGAGATAACGCGCTTGTTCCCATGGGGTAGCATAAACTTGAGTTTTTAGGCAAAATTTGATATTTTTAAATGTTCGACAAAACGTATTTGGAAGCCTCGCTTGTTATTTATTTATGTAAGGAGTTGGGTAAGGTGTGTTAAGATAACTCATCACATGCTTCGGACCGACGGAACTCAAGGCATTCGACTTTCGTCGGTATTTCCAAACAAAGCCTAGCCCGACCATATTTCCTTTCGCCTTGGCTCGCCTGCATAGGTGCACAACCAACTTTCCCCAACACTGCTTTGATGTCATTCACCAAACATTTCGATCTGAGTACGAATTGTTCTCGAAGTCGTAAAATCGGCGTTTTCAAGTGGTACGACAAAACTCTACTATCAAAGACGACTTAGCGTTTATGTTAGCGATTATCTTTTATTTCTGTTCACCAAATACCCGAAACAAGATTCGAACACACCATGCAAATCGTTTGACCATAGAGCACGATGTCGTGGGGGAAGAAAGAACTAGATTCTCCGTTTGAAGCATTCAAGGCAAATATTTTTATGGTATTTTCTTTTCTATAACGTTGTATACACTTTCATGAACCATGAAAACTAAATAACCAAATATATGTTTTAACACTATGTGCATAGCTAATGTGCCGACTTAATCCAACATGAAACCGTGGAGAGATCGTGTGTGGTTCTGAATAAATTTATAATACTTTTCTTCTTCGACCTCGTACATAATATTGTTAGCGACTGTGTGCAATACATTATGACGGGATGTCTATAAGTCTTTTTGTGAAGGATTTTTTTCTCCATAAAGAGTCAGACGATTTATACCGTGAACGGAAAACGAAAACGTCTACATTTCAATACAAATGCATTATTTCTGGTTTAACCATTCAAGTACGGTAAAATTCTTCCAGTATTTTACTAAAGGCTGCGAATCTCACATTCAGTGGCGGCGACAGAGTTACAAAAGTGAGGGGGTACACTTGGGAATTGTACAGCGACGAGCTGGGGTGGGTTTCGGGGGGGGTCCTCTCCCTAAGTTGAGAAATTTTTTAACTGTTTTGCAACAAAATCATGCGAATACGGATATCATTGGAACCGGCTGAACAAGCCGGTTCCAATGATATTCATATTTGCATGATTTCATTGAGTTATACCTTTGAGAATTTTTCTAAAACATTCAATTTTATTTATTTTTTAAAATTGCTGTAGGCTGAATTCCAAACGGATGCCTTGCACGCTCTCGATTCTAGCATTCGTCGAATACTCTTAAGCACTATGTTTCAGTCCGTTTAAACGCGGCATGCCTTGTCGCAATTTGGACCCTCGACTCTTGTTTGTTGTTTGCAGCTAGCGTGTGTGTGGGGGGACGGGGGCGGGGGGGGGGGGGGGCGGGGGCAAACATAATTTCAAAACTTCTCTGATTTAATGCACTTGGGAATATGGGATTAAGCATACCGACCATTTACACCGCAACGTTCAATACAACAAAAATTAAAATGATAGTATTGTTTTACTACGCTTGGCGAAAAAAAGTGGGGGGGGGGGGGGGGGGGGGGGTAAGTACCCTCACATACCCCTCCATGGCGCCGCCACTGCTCACATTTCGGTTCGAACCGAATAAGACAATGAATATCGAATCGAATCTCAATGCTTATCAAGTTGCCGTAACTACGTCTTATTACCACCGTGGAATATTGCAAATATTGCCTTTCTCCGTGCACTCAATTGTCACATTTAACCGCAACTCTCCTGTGGTAAGTCATTCAACGAAGAAGAATATTCCGGAAACGTTAGAATGGGGTGGATTATATGGTGTATATCTGAACAGCTTGTACAACCCAGACATTTTCGAAAGGGAATTGCAAATGGTTACTGTATACAGTATATGTCAAATTATGAAAATGACCAATTGATAAATGACCCAATTCGATGAAGGAACACCTCCAAACACGTCGAATATAGATGCAGCAAGTCAAGTAGTTGAAATACCCAGAACCTCGTCGTTTGCATGAAACCAAACAGTCGAAGGAACAGTGAATGTTCTGTAAGACCGATATTGCATTTAGCCCGTCACGTGTCTTATATCCAAAAATAGAAGACTCTGGTTAGTTCTGGGACCCAACCAATATACCAGAGATCTAACATGTAATAATGTAGTTCTGACACAAAACCCTTGAACCTTGTTACCAGTACCGTGAAGCCTACTTAATCGTAGATCTTTTAATTGAATAATCCCGTTAATTCAATATAACTTCCAAACACAAAACCATTTACCATACCTTCAATACAAATTTAACCTGTTAACGACAACTCTTCTATTTGGATAAGTCATTCAACTAAGAAGAATATGTCAGAAACGTTATCAAACAGGTTTCGGAAGCCGAACCTCTTGGAATTCTTTAGAGTAAACTCCTGTTCATTAAATAAAAATCTTATAAAATGGCAAGAAAGTGCCCTTATAGTCTCCAAATTCCTCTTGTTTTCAGACCTATTTGGCCTCTGTCGATCCAAAGCAGGCGTTTAATATATTATATCTGTTTGACAGAGCTACGTGAGTTAAAATAGATTAAATGCTCAGTTCATCTCTAAGAAAGCGGCTAAGAAATCCCTGGTAATGTAATACTCTTGTTAATTGATAATTTTAATTGAAAGAGGCTATTCAATTAACGGAGTTCCGCTGTAAGAACAATTCTGATTTCTCGAGTTCAAGTGTTATGTTTACGTTCTGTACTTACTTTCTCTTAACCCGTCTAAAGGGCGATACTTTTACAGTACACAGGGACCGACCTGCGCATGCGCCAGTGCGTATTTGGTTCTGAAACATCAGGACCTGGCTCTTAAATCTCAGAAATAGGCTTCTCAGTTGGCGCGTAACTTCTCAGATCACATTTTGATATTCTTTCGATGGATAATCGAGAGAGACACTCTTACATGTATTGTATATATGATTATCATTTATCATTGTTGTAGAGTGCTTAAGTTAATACTTCAAGCCTTAATTACCAAGCATTAATCTTCACTGTGGTTTCTGATCAAGTCTTGGCTGCCTAAATAGGCAGCCAAGACTTGATCAGAAACCACAGTGAAGATTAATGTTTGCTATAGTGTACTAAATGAAAAAGATGAGAGCTATTACATACTTGCAGTGTGTGTTACAAACAGCAGTGTGACTCCGTAAATTGAAATCTGGTGCATGAATTGAAAAAATAGGCTCCGAGGCTAGAGCGTATTTTAAATAGTCCTGATCGGTCCCTGAGTACAGTCGCCGTGGACAGGCCGTAATCCACGCGTGGGCAGCGATGTCCACGCATGCGTGTACCAGGTAATAAAAAATCTTCGTCTGCAAAATTTTAATTAAGGAAGCACCGAATTGTACCCGCTGCTTCATTAATTAAATTTATGATGATTATTCCTACAACTAGTGTTTGGAATCTAATATTATTGCGTCCGAGGAAATATTGCCCACCCGTGGACAGCAATCAGTCCACGGGTGCTGTACAGTAATATTACATCCTATTCTTTGTCCCAAACCTTTCCGTTTTTACACAAGCCGCAAGAGAACGGAAAATTCGAATGATTTTTCAAAACTCTTGATTCTGGAAATGCGTGTTCATTTGGTTAGTGATGTCCAATAACACTTCCAGTAAATCAAGGTTATTTCGTATTTGATATTTATTTTTATGATTTCGGTTTAGCCAGAGTATAGGGGGAAAGTCGCAGTGTAGCTACTAGCAACAGACAGGCGTTTCACCTTCCTATTAACGCGCAATTCACATAGCACACCAGGCGTGGACATAGTGGATGGACAGATGTTTGGCAAAATGGATAGTTCTAGAACTCGTTTCGTAAATACCATATGAGAGAAATGTTCTTTACACCATGATTACCTATTCTACTATATATGAAAAGCCTATGGCAAAAATTTTAGCTTTTTACACCAACCGTAGTGAACGCGCCAGCAATGGGATTTCAGTAGTTAAAATTTACACCTACAGTGGAACTTCATCCAAGCTGACCTTTGGTAAGGTCGACCTGAATGTCTAAATGTATCGCACGTCGCCTTGCGAAGAGTTAAATGGAAGTGACAATTATTTATTACGTTTTTAAATGAGTTTAGCCCACAAAACACCAAAAATTATCAAACATGCATTGTCTCATGTTAATAAAGCATCCATAACTCGAAATAGTATGTTATTATGTTATTAAAATGAAAAAAGGCCCTGCTTCTTTTTCCATTTAGTTTCGGTGATAAAATTGACAGCGGAAGTACCGACCACCGATGCTCATGTAAACAAAAACAAATTCGCACGTATGTACGGCTGTTGCTCAGTAAAATCGAGAAAAAATAATAGCGACTCTTAATAATCTGATGATCATGGTATAAATAAAATATACCCAAAGTAGCTTGGTGTACCAAATGTTCACCACTCGTGGTGAAGTGGTGTTAACCGCGCGCCGAAGGCTCGCGGTTACCATCACTTCACCACTCGTGGTGAATATTTGGTACACCAAGCTACTATGGGTATATTCTGTATGTATTACACTATAGGAATTTAGATGAATGATATTAATAAATGACTCATTTTCTAAGCAAAATATGACTTCCAAATGGTGATTGTAACTTTGACCAGTCAATATTTAATAAACTAATCATATTAATGTAGATTTTATGGCTGTTCGGTGCTTTGGGCGCAGCTGAGATCCATGACGGCTTCAGCATCGGACAAAAACATTTTCAGAAAGCGCTACATGACACATGTCAAGATTTTACGAGCACTGAAAAACTACACAAGACGCAGTATTGATTTTCTGATTTACAACATGTAAGACAGAAACAACCCCATCATTGTTGTTGCGGATTCGATAAATAGTTGGCACGTGACACAAAACCAGGGTACAACCAGAAAATCGCCGCCTGTTCTTGTGTTTATTACGTCATAATAAATAGATGCTTTTGAAATTTAAAAAAAACTCATATTTAACTCACAAAAATGTAAAATGTCAGATTAGATGTTTATTTGGTCAATGCAACATCACCATTAAGTGAACGTCCGCGATTTGGCGTCAATTTTCAGACTTGTCTTGAAGCAATATCACCAAAACTCGTTATAAAAAGGCGACTCGTCGTCCATATTGCTTCCAGATAGGATATAAATGACCAGACATGGGCCGAATGCTAAAAATGCACACATACCATAAACGACTCATTTCGAAACATCAAAATTTTCAACTTGCAATTTTTTCCCATAATACAAATAGGAATACAACCAATTCAGTCTTGTTTGACAAAGTTTACTTTTATGTTGACGGTTCGAAATACCCCTAGCAGAGTCAACACGACTTCGTAAAATTACAGGAGTCGAAATTAAGTATATGTAGATAAAACCCTTAGCAAAAAGTGGGAATATTCTCCTTAATAATGAGTTAATCTTAAAACCCCAAACCCGTGTTAGTCAGCTACCCTACACTAAAGCCAAAACTTTACTGAAAAAATGAAAGAAAAGAAGAAGAAAGATGATCGCGCTGGCGTTGTATTAGATTTCCGAGACAAGAGTAAATTTGGATACATATCAATCTAAATTCCAGTGCAAATACTCCTACACAAATCGAATACTCCCACGCAAGTCTAGCGTTAACTGGGACCCTGGCAGATTATCTACCCCTTTGTTACAAAAGGTCTTGTTTGGGCAGAAAAAACCCAGATAAGATATTTACAGCGAGGATGAACACACATCAGGGGATGCACCAATGATCTCTATACATTCGGATTGCTGGAACCTTACAAGGAGGGAGGGGAGGCGGAAGTTGTTATGAATATATAATGCTCAACCAAAGAAATTCTCAAAGGTGTTCAAGGTCTCGACGCCAAGCAATCACCGATCACTTTTAAAGTGTATACTTTGATGTGGAAAATGAATAATTGTTTTGGTGCACATTTCATTTTCGTGGGAATACCAGGGGGGGGGGGGGGGGGGGGGGGAGGTGGGCACTAAAAATTTGCAAGGCGTGACGTCCTATTTTTTATTCGGCTCCTTTTTACACCCACCCACCCACCCACCCACTACGAGCAAATTTTCTACTACCGTTCTCAGACCCCCCCCCCCCCCCCCCCACTCTCCCATTAAAATCCAAAATAAGCTTATAAACTTAGTAGGCACAGCTGTCTTTAGGGGGTTTTCATAATGTTCTTAACCCTTTACCCAACGTAACGGCCAAAACCGGCCAGCGCAATCCTAAAAAATCGCCAATTAATTTTTATTATGTTTTCATTTTTTGTCTCAAAAACATGGGTTATGACCCCTCATTGGGACGAGCTCTTCGAGCTCGTTCCAGTGAGAGGTCATAACCTATGTTTTTGAGACAAAAATGAAAAAAAATTAGTTATTCAATCATTTTTTGCGAAGTGTCGTCTGCTTTTCATGTCAGGTAAAGGGTTAAACTGGTACCACCAATTTAAACCTTTGTGGGCTGCTGTGGACCCCAATCTGCAAATGACAAGCTGTTCATTATCAGGCTTGGCCAGAGCAGGTGTACATATACGGGAACAAATTTTCATTTGAATTGTTCCCAAAATATTGTCTGCACATTTTCTACATTTAGAACAAGACACCCACCCCCTACTAACGTGTGACATTTTCCCAGATTAAGTCCAATATTCTCACATATAAAGCCTCCTGATGTTGTATTTGTGTTAAGAGTGTGATGTACAACATCATCTTTAAGATTTGAAACACAAATCATGGTATATATTAGCTGATATATTGATATATTTTTAAAAAATTCAAAAAATTGCACAAGTTGGAAATGCACATTTTTGGTGCACTCAAAGAGACCCACGTCTTGCAAATTTTTGTTGGCCTCCCCCTGGGAATGCAAATAAAATATTTACAATATATTTTAGTTATTACTGACAAAAAATCCAGCAAGAGGATCACAGATCCAGAAGTCGAGTTTTGACATTAAATTCTGAAGAAATAAGCTATTTATAGTAACAGTGACCTTGACCTTGGAGTCCCAGACTCCGAAATCAATAGGTATCTTCCCTTCCTATAAGGTAACCTCTGGTATAAGTTTGGTAAAGGTGCGTCAAACAGAACTAAAGTTATTGCCCGGAAACCAATTTGTCACAAAATATTCTATTGATAGTAACAGTGACCTTGACCCTGGGGCCCCAGACTCCGAAATCGATAGGTGTCTTCCCATCCTATAGGGTAACCTGTGGTATAAGTTTGGTGAAGATATACGGAATAGAACTAAAGTTATTGCCCGGAAACCAATTTGTCACAAAATATTCTATTTATAGTAGCAGTGACCTTGACCTTGGAGTCCCAGACTCCGAAATCAAAAGGTGTCTTCCCTTCCTATAGGGTAACCTCCGGTATAAGTGTAGTAATGGTGCGTCAAAGAGAACTAAAGTTATTGCCCGGAAACCAATTTGTCATAAAATATTCTATTTATAGTAACAGTGACCTTGACCTTGGAGTCCCAGACTCCGAAATCAATAGGTGTCTTCCCTTCCTATGGGGTAACCTCTGGTATAAGTTTGGTAAAGGTGCGTCAAATAGAACTAAAGTTATTGCCCGGAAACCAATTTGTCACAAAATATTCTATTTATAGTAACAGTGACCTTGACCTTGGGGCGCGAGACTCTGAAATCGATAGGTGCCTTCCTTTCCTACAGGGTAACTTCTGGTATAATTTTGGTAACGGTGCATCAAACAGAACTAAAGTTATTGCCCGGAAACCAATTGTTTACGCCCGCCGCCCACCGCCCGCCCGCCACTTCATCAAACTATAAGTGGAGTTTGACTTCGTCAAAACTCGACTAAAACCAACAGCTGAGATTGGAAAGTTACAGTGTTATTAGTTTCTTACTAGGCAACACCGTGACGTTTGATGAAGTGAGAGACTTATGTCACGAATTAACAGTTTCACTTCATCAAACGTAATGTGGAGCTACCGCGTTGATTTACTTCACGACATCTTGGGGAGTCGTGGGATAGTTTGAGAGGCGACATTCTTCGTTGACGTTCTAGCAACCCGTTTTGTATTGAGAATAGTGGGATGCAGCCAATCAAGTTTCGTTTGTACTAGATGCATTTCATCTATAGTCCAGTCGCCGTGGACTGGTCGAAATCCACGCGTGGACAGTGATGTCCACGCATGAGTATACCAGGTGATAAAAATCATCAGCAGCAAAATTTTAATTAATGAAGCATCGGGTTGTACCCGATGCTTCATTGATTAAATTTTTGATGATTATTGCCATGATTACTGTTTGGAATCTAATTGCTCACCTGTGGAAAGTGACAACTCCATGGCCGCAGTACTGTTTTTAAGGTCCTTCCCGATGGTTTGCACGGGAATTGGATGTAAACACGGTGGGGAGCCCATGCTTTCCTTGAAAATTTGATCCGCACCGGTTTGGACAATTGTGTTTCCGGTATCACAGAACTAAATATTTTACTACACGCCACTATCATAACGTTCAGGCGAAAACAAATATGATGGCACAACTTTAATTTTAGCATTCAAATATCTTTGTCACGTTTTGCCCTTCAGACAACTTTTTCTGACCCAAAACGGGGTGGGGGTGGGGGCGGGGGGGGGGGGGTCATGCAACAATAAGAGAGAAAAATGACATGAAGGGAAGTACCGGTCACGTGCACACACTTTTCAGGGAATTCCCTACAAAAATACACAAAAAGTAAATTGTATTTTTTAGGTCTAAAAGTCACCGAATCACCCTCTTTTTTATCAGAAATATTCAGCAATGATGCAAGATGTCAATAGAATGTTTCAAATGTTTATTGAAACAATATATTTTCCCAAGGCTGTTTATTTTTAGAGATTGCTGCATTTCCGAGTGCAACATTTCAAGGCGGGTAACTCAAATTCAATTATTTAGTTCAGCGATACCTTTCGCCATTGATGTAAGCGAGTACCTCACAGCAGATACTGCGCCATTTATTCCTATAGTTAGTGTTTGGAATCTAATATTATTGCGTCCGTGTAAATATTGCCCACCCGTGGAAAGTAACCAATCCACGGCGACCTACTGCATCACCCTCATCCCAGTCACCACCAGTGTTATACTGCTTCATACTAGCCCCGCTCTGCTGTCGGATAATCTTCAATTTATCACCTTGATGATTTCGTTTAGCGTTGTATCATTTTGTTCCATTCTGTCCAATGGGAACGTTTTCATAGACAGATATAGTATCCAGCCTTCTAGTGCGCCTAGGTTACAAAACCTTTGATGTCGAAGACATATTGAAAATAATGTGATTCCGCGACAAGAGATGAGCAAAGGATGCTAAATACAGTGTATTAGAATGCGGCAGGGTGTACTGAGGTATTGTATGTATTATAGTCCCAATTCAATCGTATATACACGATCCCCGCACCGGAACGAATCGGATTTGAAACAGAAATACTAATTAACAAAACATAAAATATACAGATGACTGCGCCTGCGCGGTGTACGGCTACCAAGACCTCACACGAATGTGTGCTGAACACTTTCAATGCTGGCAATTCTTTCAGAGAAGAATAAAGGACATATCCATATTTTGCAGAAATAAATCCTGGATGTTGTTTGGCAAGGGTGATACAGTGGCAGATTCGGGCGAATGCGAACCCGATGCACATCCATCAAATGTTTACTAATTTTTCCATGTGCACACGTGTGGGCACAAGCGAGTGTTTCTTAACCCTTTACCCAACGTAACGACCAAAGCCGGCCAGCGCTATTCACAAAGATTGCCCAAAATTGCCAATTAATTTCCATTATTTTTTTATTTTTGTCCCCAAAACACAGGTTATGACCCCTCTTTGGAACGAACTCGTTCCAATGAGGGGTCATAACCTATGATTTTGAGACAAAAAATGAAAAAATAGTGATTCAAGAATTTTGTTTGCAAGTGTCGTCTGCTCTTCATGCTAGGTAAAGGGTTAATTATTTAAGTAAACAGATATCTTAACATTTATTTTTATCCTAATACCATCTAATGCCAGTTCGTGGAAATGAAGGGTGCCCCCCCCCCCCCCACCCCCCTCAAATTGCAAAACGGTCCATTCAAAGTAAGCATTAGTCCAAAATTTGGACCCAGATATCATTTGGGGTGTGGTGCGTTCGCATGTTTTGGAAGGAAACTGTTCCAACACGGGCACTGGGACAAAAACTTATCAGATGAATCTTATGACGTCATATTAATGGGATAGACTGGTACCACTCGAAAGGTCGGGTAGACGTCCCTTAAGCGCACCAGGGCGCCAGCTGCAACGTTTTAGCATTGCAGATGGCGCCCTGAAGCGCACAAGGTACAATATGAATAGAACAGAATAGAATTCTTTATTGTACTACCGTAATACAGAGAAAAGGTATGGCATCATATAAACAACTATATAAAAAGGTATGCATGTAAAATAGATGACTAGAATAAAATAAGGTTAACACTATCATTTCTGTACACAGTCGTGGCAACGTATACTAGCGTTCCACACCTAAATTGAACCGTACACATAAAGTAACACTCTTCTAAAGCTGAGACATTATTTATTTATTTATTTATTTATTTATTGGTGTTTAGGGTCATATACTTATGCACAATGGCTAATCATGACCGTGACAGTTTTACGGGTGGAGGAAGCCGGAGTACTCGGAGAGAACCACCGAGCAACGACGAGCAGCTGTCAGCTCTCCAACATCGTAACTCTGAACTCTGCGCCGCAGCACAGGCAGGGTTAGATTGGTTGAAGACATGCGCACCATCGACGTGCAGTACGCCTTAGTACACAGCGTCATCGTGCCCCCGTGTAGGCAATCGGGGTTAAGTGCCTTGCCCAAGGACACAACGCGGGAGTGCGAATCAGTCGCTGATATGGTCACCCATCCAACTACTAACCGCGCTTGACGTTGCTTAACTTCGGTGATCTGACGAGAACCGGTTACCGCGACGCCACCGCGCACCCTATCTGAGACATACAGCGGGTCGAACTACAACTCCGATTGGGAGACCCTGCAGAACAAAACAAGCTATACTTCAACGAGTTGTATCATATGCATATACAAATAACTTAAGAGCCATGCAGAAATTGTAAAATAACTTTAGGGCCATGCAGAAATTGGAACAGTTCTATTTTTTGTCTGCGAATTAAATTGATTCGGGAGTATTCTTGCTTTCTGTATATTCGAATGGTTTGTTGTGGTTTTGACAGAGTTTTTCGAATGCTATCACACGAGGTCAAATTTGGCGCTTTAATTTCCCGGGAGTCAAGCAGAGGATCGCAACTTTGAATTGCCATGAAGAATACAATCAGCGGAAAATGAATGCACCAGTCCGTCCAAACTCACAAAGAACCGCTTGGCAATAAAACAGACATAAAATGTATCTCGGAGTTAGATGTCCGACCCGTGTGAGTTATTAAACGACGGCAAAATAAGTTAGGTCGATGGCAACACAGACCACATGGCGTGTCGTTCTGATGGTCGAATAAATCTAGAGCCAATCTAAAGTTTTCAATGTACTGTATATCAAATACTCCCCTATCAATTTCCTCTTATATCACTTTTTCATTTAATGAAGTTGAAGGAAATGGAGCGATTTGACAACTCCGAAATATTGTTTAAATTAACTTCAAACGAGACATCGTTAGGTTTTGGACATATTCTATACAATAAACAATTTTCTATGGTGCAGTACGCCTGAAACGTCCTGAAATGATTTATTATTTTCGATAAATTCCAGTATAAATAACCAATTTTTGTTTCTCAGTTAACCCTGGAACAAAATAACGAAAAAATAGTTCCCATATGATCTATGAAAAAACTAGAGCTGTAGGTTAACCGAAACCGAACAGAGATGTTTAGTTTTTTTTAAAAACCGAAACCGAAACCGTCGACATCCCGTAATCTAAGGTTTTTCGTTTTTTTTTATTAAATACTCTCTTGCTGCAGAAATTTACAGAATGAATCCATCCCAGAGTAGTGAGAGTACCCAGACACTGCCAATGGCAGTGTCTGGGTACTCTCACTACTCTGGGGAGGCTACATTCTGTGAATTTCCGACATTTCAGTTTAATTGTGTTTGCAGCTTTCCTCAAGTTGTGTGTAGGTGTCAGACCTCGAAAAATGGCCAAGCACAATAAAAGTTCTGTATATTTAGGTAATTATTATATTGGCCTTCCTGATTCTTCATGTATTATAGCTTATTTCGGGCATTCATTGAGTTTCACTCAATTTCACTACCATTCAGTTATGATTCCGGACATAAGAATGAGTTTTATTGAATTTTACTTGACCTCATGAAAAAACCGAAAACCGAACCGAACCGAGGTTTTACTCCACCTGAAAAACCAAAACCGAAACCGAACAAGAAATTTAAAAACCTACAGCTCTAGAAAAAAACATCCAATAAAACATCTCTTAGCAGGTGTTATGGTCTTCATTGGAACGAGTTGACCAAGGAGAGGTTGAGACACAAAGCATAATTGATATATACTCGTGCGGGGCTGCTCTTTTGTAGTGATAAAAGGTTCATATGCGAGGGAAAATTAAGAGTACTCCAATAAGAAGTTCAAAACAGTATCAATTGAATCGAATCAGGCATACATATGCACAGGCTTTGCAATAGGTTACGCTATGAAATACTGGGATAACCTGTAGGAAGGCACTTTAGTGATAGTTTTCGGCCATCTCTGTTTTTTACTCCGATAGCCATGCAGTGTGTGTCTTAACAGAATTTACGCAAAAATAAATAGCACCAAATAGCGCATGATACAAGTGATGTAAACCCCATGTGACGTAAACGGTTGTTCACGTGTTATGTCCATGTATGTGGAAATCTCTCCGATAATTAACCAATTACCCTACGCACATGATGATAAAATTTAAAATTTTAAATATTATTTTTTCAATATCTGCTAAAAGTTTTAACAAAACCATATCATGTGACCCCAATAGGGGTCACATGATATGGTTTTGTTAAAACTTTTAGCAGAAATTGAAAGGGGTCACATGATATGGTTTTGTTGAAAGTTTTTGAATTTTTTTTTTCAGCTGCTCAATTCGTAAATTATGTGGGTGAACATGGATGAAGTACCACGTATTTGTGAAGATTTCGGTGTGAAACGAAATATTGAGTCTGAAGTTGATCTGGATATAGGCACAAAGTAATGTTCGTGTATTTGTAAATATGCACCCGTTAGTGTGTGTGTGTGGGGGGGGGGGGGGGGGGGGGAGTGAGGGTGTGCAGTGCTTGAGGGTGGGTAGGTATTGATGTGTGTTTCTGAATCCAGCGGCTAAACAAAAGAGGAAATGAGGTACTGAGGCCTCTCCCACTGCAACCACTTTTCCTGAAAAATGTAAGATATATATACATTGATGCCTGAATGCCCTACAAGTGATTCAAGTATTATCATCCTGCTATTTTCTTGGATTACTTTGCTATATTTATACCTTTACTTTCTGAGTACTTGAGACTTCAAAAAGGTATTCCGGGTACATGACAAGGTAGTTCTTCCCTGGGAAGGGACAGGGCCTTCATCTTTATGATGAACACTCAACACATCACGAGATGAAATGTAATGGTGGAAAACATATTTTGTCTCCCCAAACTTCATTCAGCCTGGCTCTTCCCCTGTGTGGAATTCGAAATTCGCATGTGGTGGTGGGTAAGCGTTGCTCAATGAGAGTGTTTACGTGTACGTTTGGGTAAGGGTAAAAATTAAGTGTGTGTGTGTGTGTGTGGGGGGGGGGGGGGGGGTTGTCTTACCAACTTGACGAGGTAACTAGACAAAAGAGTTTGCGTGTTTTGCCTTACCGAGGTATAAAGACAAAAGAAACCCTTTACCTCGTCTGTTTTTCCAGAACTGTACCGGCAAAACGAGGTAGAAACCGTTAGTCCACAAAAAGGACAAACAATGGGGTACCTCGGTATGTGGGGTAGACAAAGATGTGCGTGCGTGCGTGCGTGCGTGCGTGCGTGCGTGCGTGCGTGCGTGCGTGCGTGCGTTTCGAAAGATACAGTCATGTTTTAGAGGAATTTAGAATGTTGGTTTCTGATCCCCTGCCGGGAGTCTAACTCTTGGCGACCCCGCCTGGCAATCAGGAATCCTTCATCTAAACCACTAAACCATTGCACACCGTCAAAATGATGGCTGGAATTTAGCTTTTTAGATGAAGTCCTTGTGATTACTCGGTTCACCTTCCTTTCGGCAGCTGCATGAAAGGTACAACGCGCTGGTTGCAATACGACAAAAATGCTGTGGTTGGCCTCAGACGAAGACTGGCACGGGCCTGTGTGTGCTTTTAGAAGGACACAATCATGTTTTAGAGGAATTTAGAATGTTGGTTTCTGAACCCCTGCCGGGAGTCTAATCCTCGGCAGCCTCGAGTCCAACGCCTAAACTACTAGACTATTGCCCGCCCGTCAAAAACTATGGCTGGAATCTAGTATTTTTGATGAAGTTCTCATGATTACTTGGTACTTCTTCCTTTCGGCAGCAGCATGAAATTGAGGACCGCACTGGTTATATCAAATTAATAGGCCATATTTCTACGCTAGGCCGTTAACGTGCTGAAACAAGGTACCAGAGGATCCTGTAATTATAGGGTGTAGCCATTTGCCGGGTAGAATGGATCGACAGCCCCAAATGAACCATCCTCTGGAGAATATAATATAGAAACTGCGGACCTCGTGGCCTAAGCATGTACATACATCGACCCTTAACGTACAAAAGGGAAGCATGCGTACCAGTTTATATAATTTATAACATTGATAATTATTGCGCACATCGGCAGGTGCCCCTGAACTACAAACAAAACAAAAAAGAATTTACAGTAGCTAATCTTTTGAGAAATTTTAATCATCCAAATGATGGCTTATCTATTGCTATAAATTATGTTTTCAAAGCGCTAAAATAACAATATATCTTCGAGCACAGTATAAGTAGATCAATGGGAGAAAATATGCCGTTTGCGTTCGCCATGGGTGTGCTTCGTTTTATGGTATACATATGTACTGATTTCACAAAATATAATCTCTGAGTTGCGTGTGTACGTACAAATGAACGGAGATTAAATTTCAATCCGAAACATGATTTGAATATGCGTGAGGGAATATTATGTATTTTAAGTTGACTATTATAAAAACTTAAATTTTCATAATTCAAATTTAATTTTTCTTAAACGACACGCGTTATAGTTCAATACAGTCGTCGTGGACAAGTCATGATGCAAGCATGGGCAGTGATGTCCACGCATGCGCGTACCAGGTAATAAAAATTATCATCAGCAAAATTTCAATTAATGAAGCACCGGGTTGAACCCGGTGCTTCATTAATTAAAATTTTTGATGATTATTCCTATAATTAGTGTTTGGAATCTTATTGCGTCCATGGAAATATTGTCCACCCGTGGAAAGTGACCAGTCCATGGAGGCCGTACTGTGCATTTACAATCAGTTGTCGTTTCATTCTCCGTGACTGGTCGAAGCTAAACCTTCACGTAACAGAAACATTAATTACGGCACGGAGAAAGGGGAATGCCGATAGCCCTCCTACCCCACAAGAAAGCCCAGTGAGGTGAATTTTCCACTCAGTTGAGATTAACAAGGTATAAAAAGAAGCAATATGAAAACTGCCAGTGTATGGACCACTATGTTGCAACAAGTTATCCATGGGGTAAATGTGTACAAACAGTTGGGTAGAATCGACTCACCCGGTTCCGTGACTGTGAAAGGACTAAATCACTTTTTGACACTCGACACAGGGGCTAAAATCCCGGCGGGGAATGGAGCGTTGGGGTCTCGTTACTGCACCACGGCCTACTAGTGCTTCAGTAAAGAATTTTTGGCTCCAAATTTAACAAACAGAAATACGTTACATTTGGAGCCAAAAACGTGTATTTTGCTCGCCCTTGAAGGGTGAATTAGAGATAAATCAAAAATGTATTCTTCGGTTACATCCCAAGGGTAAAGGGTCTGCGCACCCTCTACCTGTTAATTCACAATAAGTTGTAATGACAGACTGGTAAACTGTCCGTCCGTCCGTTCGTCCGCCCTTCCGTCCATCCGTCCGTCCGCCCGCCCGCCCGCCCGTCTCTCTCTCTCTCTCCCTCTCTCTCCGTCTCTGCCTCTGTTTCTGTTCCTCTTTGTCTCTTAACAATTTCTGGAAAGGGTGCCCGTTACCGCCCCTCGTCGTAGTTCCTACATCCCTAAGTTCGAAGACCTCCTTCCATCATCACAATCTACATTAATGGTGCAAGTTTGGTTATCCTATACCAAAAGGAGTCAAAGGTGTGTTCTTGAACAAGAGATGATGATATAAACACTCTAACACAAAGAAGGGTCACGGTGGCATAATATTGGTATGCGGCACTTTGCCTTTCCTGGATGTACTCGTGGAGAACGTTTGATAACTCAAGAGCCAACAACCGCCGTGTGCTCTCAACAAGCAGGTGTTGAAGATTTTGTCACATAAACAACCAGACTACAGTACGATCGTCGTGGACTGGTCACTTTCCACAGGTGGGCAATATTTCCACGCACGCAATAATATTAGATTCCAAACACTAATTATAGGAATAATCATCAAAAATTACAACCCGGTGCTTCATTAATTAAAATTTTGCTGATATTGATTTTTATTACCTGGTAAACGCATGCGTGGACATCACTGCGCACGCGTGGATAAACAACCAGTCCACGGCGACTGTATTTATTTATTTATTTATTTATATATTTATTGGTGTTTTAAGGTCACAATGGCTAATCGTGATCGTGACAGTTTTACTTGGGAGGAAGCCGGAGTACCCGGAGAGAACATTCTAACTCTGTTCAAGCTCCGCTGTTCAAGCAGGGTTACAGCGGTTGAAGACACGTGCTCATCGACCTGCAGAACGCCTCTCCTTAGAACACGGCGTTATCGTGACCCCATGTAGGAAACCGGGATAAAGTGCCTTGCTAAGGACACAACGCGTGTCGTCCCGGACGGGGATCGAACTCGGGACCTCTAGCATTGAAGTCTAACAGTCTACCACTGAGCCACCGCGCTCCCGTTATAGTTGGTAATAAGAGCGATGGCAAGAAGATGAAATCTAGTTCTGCGTTTGTCTTACAGGTTGTTTCAACTTGCAGTAGTAACGATATATTTATTTATTTATTGGTGTTTAAGGTCACATATTTATACACAATGGCTAATCAGGACCGTGACAGTTTTACGGGTGGAGGAAGCCGGAGTACCCGGAGGGAACCACCGAGCAACGACGAGCAGCTGCCAGCTCCCCAACATCGTAGCTCCGCACTGCAGCACAGGCAGGGTTAGATTGGTTGAAGACATGCGCACCATCAACGTGCAGTACGCCTTAGTACACGGCGTCATCGTGCCCCCATGCGGGCAAGGGAGATGAAGTGTCTTGCCCAAGGACACAACGCGGTTGCCGCAGGTGGGATTCGAACCGAGGACCTCTTGGCTTGCAGCCTGCACCTCTACCGACTGAGCCACCGCGCTCCCAGTAGTAACGATAATAATATCACAAAAACGGTGCCGTTATTTACGCAGACTGAACGAGATTTATTTCCTAATATTGTGGAAAAATATATAATCACTCCTGTTTTATAACCCGTGCCGTTATTTTAAATAGAATTATTTATTTTTTACGCAGATAACGACATTAAAATACAACAAATAACACTACTAATAATACAGTTTTGCGAAAAGTTTATGAAAGTTTAATATATATTTCCACTTGCAGATGTACTGAATGTCTTGGAATCGATTCAAATTGCTTCTGGTCTTCTCATCTCAAACACAAATAGGAAATAAAGTAGCACCGGTTTTAATATTTGCTGTATAAATCATCTGAGATGAAATATTCATCAAAGTTATAGGCAGATTAGAAAATCATGAGCATTGGTGCAATACCAGGGAGAAAAGAACACAAACTAATAGATTTTTCTGCATTTAATTCATTGGATTCAAATGTGGCTATCAAGACATTAACCCATTAGAAATAAAATGGAGTCATTTGAAATTTATTATACGACTACCATAAATAGGCCCTCAAGATTAGAAAATCATGAGCATTGGTGCAATACCAGAGAGAAAAGAACACAAACTAATAGATTTTTCTGCATTTAATTCATTGGATTCAAATGTGGCTATCAAGACATTAACCCATTAGAAATAAAATGGAGTCATTTGAAATTTATTATACGACTACCATAAATAGGCCCTCAATACAGGGAGTTAATAGAAATTCAAAACTATTCAATAGAGATCTCAGACTTAGAAGTGAGCACAAACCTGCACTCTAAAATCAGTTGGGTTAAAAATCAACCCAAATCGACTGGGTTGAGTGAATATGAACCCAATTGGGTTCATATTCACTCAACCCAGTCGATTTGGGTTAATTTTTAACCCAACTGATTTTAGAGTGTGGGTGAAAAAATCGTCAGAGAAAAGGTCATGGTTGATTGTTTTATGAACTGGCAAGAGAGGGTCAAGTGCATAGCACAAGGATACAACGCAGGCTTCTCTTTAGAGGTCTTTGGGTGGCCTGTGTGATAAAGAGAAGCCAGGTTTTGAAGAGTACACTGATGGCGCCATTGGTGAGCACTGTTGTTTGAAATGAGGTCGCTGGAGCTTAGGGCAAACACCGGGAAAGACAACGAAATGAAGCTCCAAATGTGTAATTTAGGCGTTGTGAAGACCCTGGGACATTTTCTATTACAATGTCCAAAATACCAGCCTAATAGAATAAGATTCACCAGGAATATGATGGGGAAGTGGGATGGGAGAATGAAGGACATGTGGTTAGTGCGTGACACAAAGAAGAGGGTTAGTATGTTTATCGGAGAGATTGGGAAGAATGGGGTCCAGGATGTCATTGAGTGAACAAAGTTATTTATTTATTTATTTATTTATTTATTTATTTATTTATTTATTTATTGGGATTTAATGACACTTTCGACAGCCAGGGTTACCTCGTGTCGGAGAGTTTTACAGGTGGAGGAAGCCGGAGCACCCGGAGAGAACCACCGAACAACGGTGAGCAACTGCCAGACTCCCCAACATATTAACTCCCTCAAGCAGGGTTAGCATTGGTTGAAGACAAGTTCATCATCGACGTGCAATACGCCTTAGTACACAGCGCCACCGTGCCCCCACGAGGGTAATTGGTATTAAGTGCCTAGCCCATGCACATAACGCAGTTACCCCTGGTAGAGATCGTAGACCTTTCGGATTGGATTCCAATTACGTAACCACTGAGCCACCGTGCTCCCTTTGTTCATCTGAACCACATCACTCATCTGTTGGTATTTCGTATGATTAAACGTTGACCCTCCACAAACTGATACCAAAATACCGAAATTTCATGTAGCATTTTTTACCATAATGTAACTAGGCACTAGTACTATAGCTCGCACGTTTGAGGGATGGTTGGCAGGACCCCGGTGCAGGACCCCGGAAGTTACGTCATGTCACGTGATCTAGTGGCGCCATGTTGTGTTGTCATGGTAACCCACGTGAGCGGCCATGTTGTAACGTCATCTCCATAGTGATACGTGGTGTGAGTGCGCATGCGCAGCGCGCGTGTTGTTATGGTGACACGTGTTTCCGTCGTCCATTTTGTATACTGGAGGCCGCCTCGGTGAGCTCTGTCAAACAAGACTGAATTGGTTGTTTCAAGTTGCCTCATGAAAAAAATTTGCAGGTTGAATTTTTTATATTTTATAGTAAGTGTGCGCGGGAGTGGGGGATTTATTTATTGGTGTTTAACGATATTTTCGACAACCGGGGTTACCTCGTGTCGGTGTGTGTGTGTGTGTGGGGGGGGGGGGGGGGGGGGTCAAGCATTAACAGTTGTTACGGTACATTTCACAGTGACAGAACTGCAACTGGTTGCCAATATTTTATCGTATTTTCAACGGCATTGTTAACAGGGTGGCGTAGGGGATGCGGTGGCGTTGCGGTAACCGGTTCTCAAAGTTAAGCAACGTCGAGCCCGGTCAGTCCTTGAATGGGTGACCGTCTGACCAATCGATTCGGAGTCTCGCGTTGTGTCTTTGGGCAACGCATTTAATCCCCATTGTCCACAAGGGGGCACGATGAAGTCGTGTACTAAGGCGTACTGTATGTCGATGGTGCGGATGTCTTCAACCAATCTAACCCTGCCTGTGCTGTAGTGCGGAGTTACGATGTTGGAGAGCTGGCAGCTGCTCGTAGTTGTTCGGTGGTTCTCTCCGGGTACTCCGGCTTCCTCCACCCGTAAAACTGTCACCGACGCGATATGACATTGGCTGTTAAAGTGTCGTTAAACCTTAATTAATAAATAAATAAATAAATAACAGGGTGGCGAGTAGGAGAATGGGTGTGTATTCGTTCACCAGGTGCCCGAAAACAAAATCACCTCTCATGTACAGTACCCTCTGAGGAATTAACCTCGTCCATGAACCGCATGCAGAAGTTAGTGACGTATTTCCCTTTTCTTTTATTAGTGCAATTATACCTTAACTTGATTTCGGTATAAATCAGACAGTTACACCAATCAATCAAACAAGAATCTGAATTACATAGATTGAATATAGAAAACTGAAGTATGTCAAACCGCATCGAAATAAAAGATAAAAATAAAAAAAATAAAAACTCAAATTTGAATTCATAGAACGAGGACTGAGAAGATGCATTGCATCTGACAGTAATTATGACGTGGCAGTAACAGATTGGTTATACATACAAACGAATCTCTTCTGTACACAATCTCATCAAAGGCTTGTTGTATGTTATATGAGGCGACGTGAAGTATAGTAGAGAACGATATACGATCGGAATTGTCAAATAAATCGCCCGGTTCAAAAACGTTCACTTACACGCACTCTCTTAACTTAAGCCTTCTTTAGAGTATTAAAATACTTAGCACACGCTGAAGCACAAAAACGCGATTTGTTTGTGTACTCGCAAATGCAGAAACTACGAAATCCATTCTCAACATACCAGTTAATTCCTATCACTTTCTTGGGCTACCAGTACAAAATAGGCTCGATACGATGTCACTTTGACTGTTCAACGTGTCGTTAAGTCCCAATGTGTGTTCATTTACTGGTGTTTAAGGACACACATTTCTGCACAATGGTTTATCGTGCACGCCACAAGGATATAAAGTCCAGTCTAGTCAATCGTATTTTTTCGAATTGTATTTTCTAGTTATGACTTTAAATGGGTTGAAATGAACCATTAGCATTTTCAAAGATGTGGCAGATTGCCAGTTGGCAAATTGCCATATCTTTGAAAATGCTAATGATTCATTTTATTTAGTTATATTAATAGGTAGGAAATACAATTCTAGAAAATACAATTGTAAAAGTTTTACAGTATTGATTCCTGGTCGCATTTTACCAAAGCAGAGCTTGCTTACCTCAGTGAACAAGCACTGCTTCACTTCCTGGGGTTCCCGCGGGGATCGTTAACCACCCTCCAAAGAGTGAAAACATTGGCCTGGAGTGTGTGTCTTCCATTAGCGGGGAGTCTGAGGGTCTTCCTCTGTAAATTTTGCAGAAACCGGTCATAAAGAGAGCTGTCCTGAGCTATCCTGCATGGGCAATTGTTTGTCTTAATTATGCAGAACGTTTCGTACATGCCTTGCGTTGTCGCGGTACAGAACCAAATGAACGTAGCTGTTGGGGAAATACATTATTTTCTGGTACATATTTCTTTGTTAATTCCAATCGAAACATCATTTGTTTTCAAGATCGAAAAGAGAGCGTCCCAAGAAATGATGTCAGGGTTGGAGATGGCCTCGTGTTGACAAGGACTTACGGTTTTCTTCTCAACTCAGGAAAATTTTATTAATGATGCAATGAGTTGTACCCGGTGCTTCATTAATGAAATTTTTGTGGATTATTCCTATAATTAGTGTTTGGAATTTAATATTATTACGTCCGTGGAAATATTGCCCACCCGTGGAAAATGACCAGTCCACGGCGGCTGTACTGTATCACCATTATCTCAAAATAAATAGATATCACCATCTCCTCAAACATAAAAATAAACAAACAAAAAAAAAAACAGATTCCAAAATAACGAGTTAGCATACGATCAAAAATCTTTTTCAACACTCGAAAAGCAGACGACATTTCGTCGCCCGAGTGCTAGAACGTCCTATGTCCCATAGGGGACATAGGGCGTTTTTGCACGCAGGCGACGATTTGCAAACAAACCTTGAACAACTAAAGCTTTTCTTTTTTGGCATCAAAAACATAGCTTATGGCCACTCAGTGGAATGAGCTCAACCAGTGAGGGCTCATAAGCTATGTTTTAGGCAAAATATGAAAGAAAAAATAAGAATACCACTTTTTTAAAAAATTTTATTTATTTATTTATTTATTTATTTATTTATTTATTTATTTATTTATGGTCACTTTCAGCAGGTATAGCTATATCATGACTACGTATGTCAAGTTAATACACACGCTGTCACTTTAAGGGGACTTCCACAAGGATATAAAGTCAAGTCTAGTCAATCGTATTTTCTCGAATTGTATTTTCTAGTTATGACTTTAAATGGGTTGAAATGAACCATTAGCATTTTATTTAGTTATATTAATAGGTAGAAAATACAATTCTAGAAAATACAATTGTAAAAGTTTTATAGTATTGATTCCTGTTCGCATTTTACCAAAGCAGAGCTTGCTTACCTCAGTGAACAAGCACTGCTTCACTTCCTGGGGTTCCTGCGGGGATCCTCAGCGCCAGAATGAACTTACTTTACCAGAACTTATTTATCACAATGACCGAACACTTCTTACTGGAGTTGCGACCGGTGAACGTTCTGTTAATGTCGTTTCATTACATTCATTCCAGTGTATAATAATGTTTGCTAAAATAACAACAACAACAACAACAACAACAACAACAACAGCAAATCGGGAGGATGACTGGCAATAATTAAGCCACCCAGCCTTCAAAGGTGCTGCAGAACTTTCTCTACTGCTGAATGGAGGTTCAGGTAACTCTGGTAACATTATATGGGCGACAAAAATGAATGTCAAATTACAACTCGAAATGATCGTGATAAATAATTTCGGACCGTATCACAGATGAATGTCACATATCCCCCATGCATCCCCAGACAACTCTAGCCATGCTAGCATTGAGCTACCAAATTGAGAAATGTTTCTGATCTGCTTGACCTGGAACCCTGAGAGGCCACATCGATCAAAATGAACAATCGAATGGAGTTGATTTCTGTAACCGCAACCCTATCCCCCACAGTCAACACACGCACTCCCATACACACGAAGCCTTACACACAAAAACACACTTGTTCATGAATTTTAATAACGGCCCACGGGGGGCGCGGTGGCGTTGCGGTAACCGGTTCTCGTCTGATCACTGAAGTTAAGCAACGTCGAGCCCGGTTAGTCCTTGGATGGGTGACCGTCTGAGCGATCGATTCAGACTCCCGCTTTGTGTCCTTGGGCAAGGCACTTAACCCCGATTGTCCACATGGAGGCACGATGACGCCGTGTACAAAGGCGTACTGCACGTCGATGGTGCGCATGTCTTCAACCAATCTAACCCTGCCTGTGCTGCAGTGCGGAGTTACGATGTTGGGGAGCTGGCAGCTGCTCGTCGTTGCTCGGTGGTTCTCTCCGGGTTCTCCGGCTTCCTCCACCCGTAAAACTGTCACGGTCATGATTAGCCATTGTGTGTGCGTAAGTATGTGATCTTAAACACCAATAAAAATAAATAAATAAATAAATAAATAAATAAATAAATAAATAAATAATAAATAACGGCCCACTCTTCTCGAAAATAAAACACCGCTCAGAGATATTTTAATCTTCAGACAATTTCTACTCTAACTGTAGCAGGGCAGGAAAAGAAAGTCATGTGGATGAGTTTCGCTGATCCGAAGTCCGTCCAAAATATGTTGTGGTGGAAAGATTTATCGCGGAGACTTCAACATTTATGGCGATCGATTGCAATAACCAAGGAGCACACAGGTTACAAGGAAGCAATAAAAATTACCATAACGTAATTAAATAATCTATTTGTTCATCAAAGTCACTCTTGCTTTTCCCAAAGAATGTGTGTATATTGCCCCTTTTGATTGCGGCATTTTAACGAAGAAAATGAAATGGGCCCACTATAAACTGAATTCGCGAATGCACAAGCATGCATGGGGATTGTTCTCATGTAAAGTGCCTTTAAAGTATTGGCAGCCAGCTGAAGGGACTTCTGTCGTAGTTTTCACGGTGGCAAACAGCTTCTGCTTTAATTTTAAACATGTAAAATACTAACAAAGGACTGTTCGTATGAGCAGGGGTTCACAAATTGAAAATTTAAGATAACCCAACAAAGGTCATGCCCCAAAAAGTTGCATAACCTTTTTGAGCCAAAATAACCCCTAATCTCATTTCACTATCTTGTATCGGTGTTTATCACTGGTAGAGTGCTGAAATATATTTAGTCGTCAATATTTTCTGACTTGTCTTTGACTTGTTACAATTTATGGGAGAGTGCCTAAAGGCACTCTCCCATCAATTGTAACAAGGCAAATCCACACACACTTAAAAATTTCACTTCAAAGAGTTTGAAGCATTGAAGTTGCGTCACTTGCATTTCAGAATAAAGACCAAATATGGGCTTCCATCACTCTCCCAGTTAATGAACACAAAAATAAAATGTCTATCTTTAGCAATGTTCAGTTGATCTTCCTTCTGAGAGTACATTGTGATGTCTCCACCACCTACCCTTTCGACCTTAATTGGCCAAGTATATTACTTGGATCTTCAAAACATACCACCTGTAAGGCAAGTGAAAGGGCAATCCCCAACTGCTGACAAGCAATAAAATTAATATTAAGCAACTCGAAAAAACATCAAACACAAAAATAGGAGAACAGTCGATGGTCGGAAAGGATTAATGACTAATTTGTTTGAAACTTTAATTTGAACCGGGTGATTTTAGAGAAGCGAGAAAAAGTTATCCTAAAAAACTTGGATAACATTTGGAGGAACTTTTACGTAGGGTTATCCAGTTTGTGCATCACTGCGAAAGCATTCAACTCTTTAATTTTTACTCTTTGAAAAATGACTTGTCCATGTCAAAATTTACCTTGTTTTGGAAGAGCCGACTGATAAGGACACACAAAGTAGATCCCTATTTCTCAGGCTATTTTGTTGGTAAAATTGCATGTGGGTTGGGCGTTTTTTTTATTTTATTTTTGTAATTATTTCTTTGGCATCAAACGTTCCTGTTCTTGGTTTGCTTTATGTTTTAGGCCACATAATCTACAGAATAGCAAGGGTGGTGGGGCCTTTTTGCACTCAAGGAACAAATTTACCAATTTTATTAACTTGATTAAAATTTTAGATATAAAGTTCTAGGGTCCTGCGAATATTCGAGATTCGATTCGATAACGATACCATACGTATGCTTCGAGATCGATCCCGAATCAGTCTCAGGATTCGATTTTTTTCGAATCTCTCGTAATAACTTCAATTTGTTACATTTCCAACAAAAATAGGATAAAACTGTCTTTAGAAAATTCATTCATGTAGGCTCAATTCCTATTTATTTGAGTAATTGACAATGTTTAATTGTTAAGTAAGGTGTGAATTTGGCCCAGAACATTATCCATAGTTTTGGTTTTTGAAGGCTTAACTTGTTACTATTCACGTTCTTAAGAACGTGAATAGTAACAAGTTGGGCCTTCAAAAACTAAAACTATGGACAATAGGCCTAGCTGTTTCAGCGTCGGTGCTACAAAGAATATTTTGTTACTGGTGTTTAAGGTGTTCACTCCGTCGAGTAAGGGTCATCACAGTGTTTCGTAACTTCCGTTTGATGAAATATGAAATAACTTGTCTATTAAGATTCGATTCGGGATTCGATTCGATGTCGATATCAGAGACACGATTCGATTCGAGATTCGATTCGAAAAGAAATTTGTGATTCGCAGATCCCTAATATAAACCATTTCATTTTTATTTTTTAAAGTTTGCATTGGTTATAAAAAGAGAGGATGTGGCAGCCAAAAGCACCATGCGCGGAGGGCCCGAGAACAGAATTTATTTTTAGGCCTAAAGTTGACTAATATCCTTAACACTTCAGTTGTAGGACAGTCGTGGAACAATCGCAGGACAGTCGTGGGACCGCTGTGGCATCGCAGGTTAACTCTTCACAATAATTGCACAGTCCTTTGTATAATGAAGAGAAAGCAAATATCAGTTCCTTGATGTTGCACTAAAACATCAAATAAAAGACGTTGGCGCGGCCAAAACAGTTTGAAACTGTATTTTCGCGGTACCATTTACGGCATTTTACCTCAATAAGTCTCAACAAAAAAAGATCTAAAAATGTGGTGCTGTCCTAGGAATTTTCAATCGTTATTGTCGAACTCTGGGGTGACGGCAAAGAGGGTTCTATGGTCAAAAATTAAAATGCGTCATATTTTTGGGAAATTTTAACATGTTGTAGATATAAAAAAAAATAGGAGATATCTGTTTCTTAGTTTTTAATTTATTGCCATTTTTGACGTTTTTACGTCGGTCGCTTCAAAGTTTCATCATTCTTTAGGTGTTTATTAAAACTGCTAAGCTTTTTCAGAGTTAAAAACCTTTCAGGAGTTCAAAATCAAAATGCTGTGATCGTGTTCTGCAGATTCTCTACAATAACACTGAAAAAGCCCCTACAAGCTTGGACAAGGTTCACTGTCAACGTACAGGGCTGTTATTCCGGCTGACATACGCTTGGTTTTCGGGCAACATGGAGCGACGTGGGCGCGTTATTCGGCGGCTAAGTACGTTAAAAGGCAGCATAATCTTCTCCTTATTGTTGGGCCCACTCGGTGATGGCTGTGTTGCGTTGGATGACTTCTAGAAATTAGCTTGTGATTTCAAAATAATCTTGTTTTAACGATATTATTTTGACTCTAATGGAAATTATTGGCTGGATCCGGTTTCTTTATTCTTCGGTTACTGGGTGTTAATTTCATCAACACTCTTAGTCCACAAATACACCCTGTTTTGTTTCCCACGGACATCTTTCCGTCTCATATTAGAACAAAATTCCTGGTTTCCATCTCCTGTTATATATATATAGAATATACCCCTAGTGTGCACCAAATGTTTACTACGAGTGGTGAAGTGGTGTTAACCGCGAGCCTTCGGCGCGCGGTTAACACCACTTCACCACGAATGATGAACATTTGGTACACCAAGCTACTTTGGGTATATTTTATTTATACCATTATCGTCAGATTATTAAGAGTCGCTATTATATTTTCTCGATTTTACTGAGCAGCAGACGTACATACGTGCGAATCTGTTTTTGTTTACATGAGAATCGATGGGCGGTACTTCCGCTGTCAATTTTTTCAACGAAACGAAATAGAAAAAGAAACAGGGCCTTTTTCATTTTAATAACTTAATAACATACTATTTCGAGTTATGGATGCTTTATTAATATGAGACAATGCACGTTCGTTAATTTTTGGTGTTTTATGGGGTAAACTCATTTAAAAACGTAATAAAAATAATTGCCACTTTCATTTCACTCTTCGTGAGGCGACGTGCAATAAATTTAGACAAGTTCGCATTCAGGTCGACGTCACCAAAGGTCAACATGGGTGTAATTCCACTGTAGGTGTAAATTTTAGCTATTGAAATCCCATTGCTGGCATGTTCACCACGGTTGGTGTATAAAGCTAAAATTTATGTCATAGGCTTTTCATATATAGTAGAATAGGTAATCATGGTATAAATATATGTGTACTTTGCTGGATGGAAATAGCTTATGATTTCTGTTCCTATATAACTAAAACAATTTTTTCACCCCCCCCCCCCCCCCCCCCCCCCTTGTTGTTTCTTGGCAACCTCTCACTGAGGAATTTCCAAGAAGCCCTGTGTGGGAGCTTATCAAACAACAATGTAAGGGGTGTAATTATTACGAAAGAGAAACATGCGGATCAAGCTTCTAATATGGATGTCCTGAACGCAGCCTAATCTTCGTCATCAGTCGTCGTGTGTCATTCGTTTATTGAGATAACTAACAGTATTATTTCATTTCAGCTCTTGTTCCGATTCCGACATTTTCCGATTCGACGATATGCCACCTGGCGGCCCTTAAAGTTTACTACGTACCACTCGGACATGTTGTATGTAAAATGAGAGTTAACTCCTTCCAACGAGAGGCCGCTTTTCCGGTCCAGGAACACGGTACGTCATAATTTCATTAAGTAGGATGGCTACTATTTATGTATTTATTTATTGGGGTTTAAGGTCATATATTTCTGCACTGAGGCTAATCATGACCATGACAGTTTTACGGGTGGAGGAAGCCGGAGTACCCGGAGAGAACCACCGAGCAACGGCGAGCAACTGTCAGCTCCCCAACATACTAACTCCACACCAGCAGGGTTAGCATTGGTTGAAGACAAGTGCACTATCGACGTGCAGTACTCCTTAATACACGACATCACCGTGCCCACAGATGGGCAATGGGGATGAAGTGTCTTGCCCAAGGACACAACGCGGTTGCCGCAGGTGGGATTCGAACCGAGGACCTCTCGACTTGCAGCCTGCACCTCTACCTACTGAGCAACCGCGCCCCAGGATGGCTACTAAGTGAACGTGTGTAACGAAAATGGTAGAACAATTAATATTTTCAACGTGCAGCCTTCGGGCTGCACGTTGAAAATATACTTGCTCTACCCCAAATAATGGATACGGACTCTTCCAATTTCTGCTATTTAACTGGCATGGAAGATACCAGTATTCGGGGGGGGGGGGGGGGGCGCGATGGCTCAGTTGGTAGAGGTGCAGGCTGCAAGCCGAGAGGTCCTCGGTTCGAACCCCACCTGCGGCAACCGCGTTGTGTCCTTGGGCAAGACACTTCACCCCGATTGCCTACATGGGACACGATGACGCTGTGTACTGAGGCGTACTGCACGTCGATGGCGCGCATGTCTTCAACTAATCTAACCCTGCCTGTGCTGCGGTGCAGAGTTCAGAGTTACGATGTTGGAGATCTGACAGCTGCTCGTCGTTGCTCGGTGGTTCTCTCCGGGTACTCCGGCTTCCTCCACCCGTAAAACTGTCACGGTCACGATTAGCCATTGTGCATAAGTATGTGACCTTAAACACCAATAAATACTATATAAATATACCACCAGTATTCAAAGAGTAAAAGACCATATTCTTTGACAGAGTAATCGTTCCTTGAACGTGACGAGGCGCCATCTGCATTGCAGATCACACTTTGTTCCACTGAAGGAAAATATGATTGATCAAATTTTAAAAACTCTCTTCGGCGACAGTTTCAAGTTTTTGTGTGGGGTTAGTTTCCAGGTGTGTGCATCTTAATCTCATCTAAATGAAAAATCATATATTTATCCATTAATTTAATTACGTCATTCATACGTTCCTTCGCCACATTTTTTCTTCTTTCTTTTGCGTCTATTTAGTAAATTCATTCATCGTTTGTTCGTTTTGTTACTCACTTGTCCCTCTTCCCTTCCGTTCGTCCGTTTGCTTACCCACGCGACTGACCGCTTATCCCCAACATCCACCCACCCGTCCGTCATTCATTCACGGTGATTAGGCTCATTGTTATTGTCTTCAGTGATTTGTGAATACCAAATGAAAGCAAGTGAAGCAGACGACCGGGACTCGTTTTACTCCGTTGGGTGCCTGACTGTCGTCAAGGATATGACGAACAATTCATCAAATAGTTCTTCCGCAGGGAAATATAGTGTTCGCAAACCTTTGATCTGACGTATGACCAGACGGGCCGAATAATTAGAACGTTAAATCATTGTCTTTATTTAACTTATTACCGATAGCCTGCATATGGAATAGATCAATTATTCCCGATTATGTTTATATCACAAACACAGACGCGTGACATAGATCACTGAAAGATGAGATGAGAGAGACAAAGTAAACAAAATATAGGTTCATTGGGCAAATACTTAACCCTTACAACCATGTATCGCCAAATCCGTTCCGAATTTGTGCATAACTACCGTCATTCAAATAGGCGAATCCGGAGAATTTTCCGACTGTAGCACAAGCTTGAAATGGGAGATTGAAAATCAGAGGGGTCCATGAATACGTTCCACTAGAATGAGATATGACGCTCTTAAAGATAATTACTGACTGATATACTGAAATTTGTCACTCAGATCAATTATTCATACTGTTCAACATAATTGTCGATTGAGTGCACCAAGGCGCCATCTGCAATGCTGAAGCATTGCAGATGGCGCCTTGATGGGCTCAAGAGACGATTTGTGTCGATATATCTTGCATAGAGTAATTTCTGGACGAGCGACAGTCTAAATCCACCACTGATTAACCTTTATTTTTATTTTTCCAATCTTTCAATGCTTTTAAAAAACATAGCTTATAACTCTTCATTTGGAAGAGCTCGTTCCAACAATTAATAAATTTCTAAATGTTGGAAAACAAAATGAAAATCCTCAATTCTCCAGGAGAAATTACAACAAGTGTCGATCAACTGTGTTATGTAAAGGGTTAACTCTTTCAATCAAATATGTCTAAGTATGATTGTTTGTTTATTAGGGATCGCGGAGGTTCAGTGGTTACGATATTGGACTTCAAACCAAATGGTCCACTGTTCGCCCCCCACCCTCCGACATGGATAACTGCGTTGAGTCCCAAGGCACTTCATCCCGACCACCTGCGTGGGATCACGGTCGCTGTGTGTACTAAGGCGTACTGCACGTTGATGGTGCACTTGTTTTCAACCAACGCTAGCCCTGCTTGTGTGGAGTTAGTACGCTGGGGAGTCTGACAGCTGCCGCTCGGTCGTTCTCTCCGGGTATTCCGGGTTCCTCAACCCGTAAAGCTGCCCGACACTAGGTGGCCCTGGCTGTCTAAAATGTCGTTAAACCCAATAAATAACTGGTTTGTTTATTGGGATTTTCACGACACTTTTAACAGCCAGGGTTTTATCGTTTCGGACAGGTTTACGGCTGGAGGGAGCTTGATTTCTCGGAACGAACTATCGTGCAGCAGCGAGCAACTCTCAAATTTACTAATTCCGCAAATGAAGAGTTAACAGCGGCTGAAGGCAAGTGCACAACCGATGCCTTAATAAATAGAACCACCGTGACCCCGTGTTGGCAATCGGGATTAAATATTTGATGATTATGAAAATAAATTAGACGACAACGAGCGAACTACAGCTGATATACAAAAGAGAATCACCCCTTGTCTGACGCAGTTGTCAAAACAAGCCCTTTCCATTTTTTATCAAAAGTTTCAGATCAATCAGACCCAACATCTGTAAGGAACTGTGTAATAAAAAAATTCTAAATGCCAACCGTGTTAAAAATCTTACACGGAAATAAATATCGGTAAAGGGAATATCACTAGTAAATAATTACATTGTTAATGTAGTTATACGTTTTGGGTCCAAATACTCAATTCCCATTGGTCAGCTGGATGAAAACGTCATGGCCAAATGTAATTCATTTTCCATTGAATACATTTGGTCGAACTTTGACCCGCATTTACGGTAGAGCGCAGTTGACAGAGTGTAATTCGGGCGGTGTTTGGGCGGGTTTTTAACTTTTAGCGCCTCTCGCAGTGATCAACTCCGCTGCTGGTTCTTTGGTGACTCAGAGTTGTGCGCTTTGTCTTTTGGGTGAGGGTTGTTTTTCGCCTCGTTCGTTCGTACATATTTTATTTTGTCTTTCTGCTTTGTTGTTTGGTAAAAAGTAGTTTAAACAGTTACGGAATGTAATTATAAGAATTGAATGCAATTTTTATAATCTTTATTGGAGTATGAACGTGTGGGAATGGGTACAAATTATGTATGAATCCTTCGGGATTCATACATAATTTGTACCCATTCCCACACGACGTTCATACTCCAATAAAGATTATAAAAATTGCATTCAATTCTTAAGTAAACCGACATCAAAAACGAATGAACACGCAACAAATATTAGAAAAAAACAACAAATCTGTTTAGGCCTAAAAATGTTGAAAATCTGTTTCTCAGGCCATCCCGCCTGATCCTTTTGGTTGCAGCATGCTCTCTTTTTATGACGAATGCAAATTTGAAAAAATAATAATTAAATGGTTTTTGTCTGATATTTTACTCTAGTTATATAAACTAATAAAATTGACAAATTTGTTCCTTGAGTGCAATAAGGCTTTGCAATGCTTTAGCACTGTAAAGCCTTCTTGCATTCAAGGGAGGAAATACACCACCATCCATGCTATTCTGTAGAGTATGGGGCCTAAAACATAAAACAAACCAATAGCATGAAATTTTGATGGCAAAGAAATAATTACAAAAATAAAATAAAAAACCGTCCGCCCACATGCAAATTTAAAACAGAAGATCTACTCTGTGTGGCCTAATATTAATATATGTATTTTTATAAAAAATTAAATGTGATGGTAGATTTCAAACACAAATATAACTGACGAATAACCAACCGACTCTCTGCTAATAATAACAGAACAATATAAAATAAAACCGTCAACCTTACCTATGTATTGTGTACTAACTGCAACACCGTTTCTAGAAATACAGTTCTTAGTGAACAAATATTTTCATCATTTTATAAGTTTCAAGAATATTTCTTGTGAAATAAAGTTGACCATTGCTGCCAATGTTTTATTATAAAGAACATTCCTTCATTCATTCAATGTTTTATATGTTCAGGACTTTCTCTGACTCATTTAATGTTTTATAAGTACAAAACATCCCTTCATTCATTTAATGTTTTATATGTACAGACCTTTCCTTCATTCATTTAATGTTTTATATGTATAAAACATTTCTTCATTCATTTAATGTTTTATATGTACAGACCTTTCCTTCATTCATTTAATGTTTTATATGTATAAAACATTTCTTCATTCATTTAATGTTTTATATGTACAGACCTTTCCTTCATTCATTTAATGTATATGTATAAAACATTTCTTCATTCATTTAATGTTTTATATGTACAGACCTTTCCTTCATTCATTTAATGTTTTATATGTATAAAACATTTCTTCATTCATTTAATGTTTTATATGTGCAGAACTTTCCTTCAACCATTTAATGTTTTATATGTACAGAACTTTCCTTCATTCATTTAATGTTTTATACGTGCAGAACTTTCCTTCATTTATTCAATGTTTTATACGTACAAAACATTCCTTCATTCATTTAATGTTTTATATGTGCAGAACGTGCCTTCATTCGTTCATTGTTTTATATGTACAGAACTTTCTTTCTTTCATTTAATGTTTTGTATGTACAGACCTTTCCTTCATTCATTTAATGTTTTATATGTACAGAACTTTCTCTGACTCATGTAATGTTTAAAATGTACAGAACTTCCTTTCATTCATTTAATGTTTTCTATGCACAGAACTTTCTTTTCCTTTCATTCATTTAATATTTTTTATGTACATAACTTTCCTCAATTCATTTAATGTTTTATATGTACAGAACTTTCTCTGACTCATGTAATGTTTTATATGTACAGAACTTCCTTTCATTCATTTAATGTTTTATATGTACAGAACTTCCTTTCATTTAATGTTGTTTTATATGTACAGAACTTTTTCTGACCCATTTAATGTTTTATATGTACAGAACTTTCCCTGACCCATTTAATGTTGTTTTATATGTACAGAACTTTCTCTGACCCATTTAATGTTTTATTTGTACAGAACTTCCTTTCATTCATTTAATGTTTTGTATGTACAGACCTTCCTTTCATTTAATGTTGTATGTACAGAACTTTCTCTGAACCATTTAATGTTTTATATGTACAGAACTTTCTCTGACTCATTTAATGTTTTATATGTACAGAAATTTCCCTGACTCACTTAATGTTTTATATGTACAGAACTTTCCTTCATTCATTTAATGTTTTATATGTACAGAACTTTCTCTGACTCATGTAATGTTTTATATGTACAGAACTTTCTCTGACTCATGTAATGTTTATATGTACAGAACTTCCTTTCATTCATTTAATGTTTTATATGTACAGAATTTTCTCTTCCCCATTTAATGTTTTATATGTACAGAACGTTCCCTGACACGTTTAATTTTTTATATGTACAAAACTTCCTTTCATTCATTTAATGTTTTATATGTACATAACTTTCCCTGACTCATTTAACGCGTTATATGTGCAGAACTTTCCTTTATACATTTAATGTTTTATTTGTACAGAACTTAAACTTCATCTATTTAATGTTTTATATGTAAAGAACTTTCCCTGTGTCTTTTAACATGTTATATGTGCAGAACTTTCCTTCATATATTTAATGTTTTAAATGTACAGAACATTCCTCAATCCAATTAAGTGTTTATTTGTACCGAACTTTCCTTCATCTATTTAATGTTTTATTTGTACAGAACATAACTTCATTCATTTAATGTTTTATATGAGCAGAACTTTCCTTCATTCATTTCATGTTTATTTGTATAGAACTTTCCGTCATTCATTTAATGTTTTATATGAGCAGAAATCTCCTTTATTCATTTATTATTGATTTATATAGAACTTTCCTTCATTCATTTATTATTGATTTCTATAGAACTTTTCTTCATTCATTTATTATTGATTTGTATAGAACTTTCCTTCCTTCATTCATTTATTATTGATTTATATAGAACTTTCCTTCCTTCATTCATTTATTATTGATTTATATAGAACTTTCCTTCATTCATTCATTTATTATTGATTTATATAGAACTTTCCTTCATTCATTCATTTATTATTGATTTATATAGAACTTTCCTTCCTTCATTCATTTATTATTGATTTATATTGAACTTTCCTTCATTCATTTATTATTGATTTATATAGAACTTTCCTTCATTCATTTATTATTGATTTCTATAGAACTTTCCTTCATTCATTTATTATTGAGTTGTATAGAACTTTCCTTCATTCATTTAATGTTTTATTTGTACAGAACGTGCCTTCATTCATACGTTTTATGCACAGAACTTTCCCGGATTCATTTATTGATTTTTTGGTAGAAAACATTTCTTCATTCAGTTAATGTTTTTTTCAAACAAAATGGCTTAAATCTTTACCTTTCATGGCTATTGGAAGAGGATTGAAAATATATTTGGATTAACCTAAACCTGTTAATCTTTTAATCAAAAATATAGTTTTTGACCACTTTGTAACGACTTCGTTCCAGTGAGAGGGTCATAAGCTATGTTCTGAAGGTGACAATTTAAAACAATAATATAATTTTAATGGCGATTTTTGTGAACAACATTGGCCGTATTTTTATGGTAAATTTGGTAAAATTCAATCAGATCTTCACAGTAGGTTATCTTAAAATAAATCTTCCATTGCTTTTGACAACTGAGTGGAACGAATTCCTCGAGCTCGTTCTAATGCATGGTTATAAGGTATGATTTGGAGACACGGGATTTAGGAACAAAGAAAGCAATTTTTAAAATTTTCTGGGAAATAACATTGGCTGAAAGGTTAATGATAAGCTCAATAGAGTTAGTATGGAATAACGAACGAAAAGGCGTTATCATCTGGACTGTTTTCCTTCGACGCTTGAGCCCTCGTACTCCATCATGTAATATTTTACGAATCGAGCTACATTTTGCTTGGGGGAATCGAGCTGTGCTTACGAACGGTACCATCGAAAATAATGTATGGTGAATGAGAAAACAAATTGTGATTTAGGGGAGTGGAGAATTTAAATGTATTTTAATCCACGGATTGGCAGTAATGCCCACGCATTCGTTTATCAGGTAATAAAAAAAATTATCAGCAACCTTTTAATCAATGTCCACGCATGCGTTTACCAGGCAATAAAAGAACATCATCAGCAACATTTTAATTAATGAAGCACCGGGTTGTACCCGGTGCTTCATTAATTAAATGTTTGATGATTATTCCTATAATTGGTGTTTGGAATTTAATATTATTACATTCGTGGAAATATTGCCCACACATGGAAAGTGACCAGTCCACGAAGGATGTACTGTATTTATTTATTTATTTATTTATTTATTTATTTATTTATTTATTTATTTATTTATTGTGTTTAAGGTCACATATTTCTGCACAATGGCGAACCATGACCGTGACAATTTTACAGGTGGAGGAAGCCGGAGTACCCGGAGAGAACCACCGAGCAACGGCGAGCAACTGTCAGCTCCCCAACATACCAACTCCACACGAGCAGGGTTAGCATTGGTTGAAGACAGATGCACCATCAGCATGCAGTACGTCTTAGTACACAACGTCACCGTTCCCCCACGTGGGCAATGGGGTGAAGTGTCTTGCCCAAGGACACAACGCGGTTGCCGCAGGTGGGATTCGAACCGAGGACCTCTCGGCTTGCGGCCTGCACCTCTACCAACTGAGCCACCGCGCCCCCTGGATGTACTGTATATACGGTTTACAGTAAATTTGGTATACACCCTATCCAATATATTATTGCTGGATTATTTTGTATTACTCTTTAATTATTTTTCAACTGTAACATATTGGGTTTTTTTTAAAATAAATTTTCATTCATGCATACAAACATATATAATTTCCATTTACTTACCACAGAGGTCTTCAGGATACAATATTACAAGTTTTCCACCTCTTTTGTGCCTCCCCCTTTAAAAGAAAAGAAAAACATATCAGGTGATGACAAATTGTGCGTAAATTGTCTTCGTCCTTAAAAGCTTCTTCTGGTGGTGAACGAGATCATTGGATTTACGATAGAAACTTGATGATTTTGAAATTGAAGGGCAATTATCTTTTAACGTACCAAGTCGCCCGTTAACCATAACCGCTTTCAAAATACGCGTATCTAGCATTTGAAATACACTACCGGCCATTTAGCCCTTTACCCAACGAATTATTTATTTATTTTATTTATTTTATTGATGTTTAAGGTCACATATTTATGCACAATGGCTAATCATGACCGTGACAGTTTTACGGGTGGAGGAAGCCGGAGTACCCGGAGAGAACCACCGAGCAACGACGAGCAGCTGCCAGCTCCCCAACATCGTAACTCCGCACTGCAGCACAGGCAGGGTTAGATTGGTTGAAGGCATGCGTACCATCGACGTGCAGTACGCCTTAGTACACGGCGTCATCGTGCCCCCACACGGGCAATGGAGATGAAGTGACCCAACGAATCGCCCGCATCCGCCAGCGTAATATGCAAATTCAGCAGTTGAAAAAAATATTATTTTTCAAAAAATTTCAACAAAACCACATCATGCTACCCCTCGATGGAACGAGCTCGTCGAGCATGATATGGTTTTGTTGAAATGTTTTGAAAAATTTTAAAAAAATTATATTTAGAATAATAAAGTTTGATATCGTCTGCGTTGGGTAAAGGGTTAGAGTAGATTGTAGAGTAAGTGCGCGGTGAAAAGTTGAATATTTTTTGCAATTTGGAAAAAACGTCAATACACAGAAAAAAGTATACCTAATCTGATTCTAATGACAGACTGTACAGACATTATACAATTATGGACTTCTGTGGTGGTCAGTATGGTGTGATATGAACCTAAAAAACTTATATTGGCCGAGACGTTAGCCTCGCGCAGGTGAGCTAATAAAAAAAACATGACACTATGGATATTCCAGGAATGCTAGTATTAATTGACTTTGAAAAAAGCCTCCGAGTCCCTTGAATGGAATTATATCCAGTACAGCTTTTCTTTCTTCAACTTTTGGAATTCTATTCTGCAATAGTTCAAGTCCTATTATAACAGAGTGTCCATCTGTGTAATAAACAACAGCCATTGCTCAGACAACTTCGAAATACAACGGGGCGTCCAACAGGGAGACCCAATTTTCCCTTACCTGTTTATTCGTTGTACGAAATTCTAAGTGTAGATCAAACAAAAAAAATAACTCGATAATAGATGGAATTAAGATAAATAATTCCGAATATATTGTGAATTAGTACGCGGATGCAAGACCACGAAAGGCTTTAAACGAAGATTAAATGCGCTAGAAAATTTCTCTAAAATATATACGAGGTGGTATTTAGTACAGGATATATATTCTGCTGCCTGCATAAAATCACACGTCCATACCAAGCCAGTGAGGGGGACAATTACTAGTTTACTTCATATGGATGTGTGACTATAAGGGGATAATTATTGGTTGGCTTCATACAAATATGTGGCGGCTGCAAATATCCAAACCACATCTCCTATAGTAAATACCACCTGACCATACATTTAGGATAACTGCAAGCAAATCTGCCTTGTTTCCCCTACATATAACACGAATCTCGTCTTCATACTATGCTTACCACAGCAGGCAAGTTTTGTTTCAGTGTTAAAAAAACACAGCTTGCTAGAGCTGTAGGTTAACCGAAACCGAACCGAGGTTTTTAGTTTTTTTAAAGAATCGAAACCGAAACCGTCGACATCCCGTAATCTAAGGTTATTCGGGGTTTTTTTATTAAATACTCTCTTGCTGCAGAAATTTACAGAATGTAGCCATCCCAGAGTAGTGAGAGTACCCAGACACTGCCAATGGCAGTGTCTGGATACTCTCACTACTCTGGGAAGGCCACATTCTGTGAATTTCCGACATTTCAGTTTAGTTGTGTTTGCAGCTTTCCTCAAGTTGCGTGTAGGTGTCAGACCTCGAAAAATGGCCAAGCACAATAAAAGTTCGGTATATTTAGGTAATTATTATATTGGCCTTCCTGATTCTTCATGTATTATATAGCTTATTTCGGGCATTCATTGAGTTTCACTCAATTTCACTACCATTCAGTTATGATTCCGGACATAAGAATGAGTTTTATTGAATTTTACTTGGCCTCGTGAACAAACCGAAAACCGAACCAAACCGAGGTTTTACTCCGCCTGAAAAACCGAAACCGAACAAGAAATTTAAAAACCTACAGCTCTACAGCTTGCGAACGCCCGGGGTGGAAGCCCTCTGAAGTGAGTATAACAATTATATATGACTGAATAAACTTGACTGATATTTGTGTTGTGGTCACGATTTTCGACGGGTGACATTGTACAATGTACAGGAAGAATAATGGACAGAGAATTTTGACCCAAATGCGATTCAGTAAAAATTCTCTTCCCGATTTTGTGAATAAAGTACTGTGATTGGACCTGTACTAAGCGGGTTTAAACTACACCTATAGTTCGTGCCTTACTATCAGCAGTCAGCGATTAGGTATGACTAGAATAAGGCCTTGCGAATCACCCATTTTCGCTTCGAATCTAATCTCGAATCGAATCGGGTCTATTGTTCGTATTCAAATCGAATAATCTCGAATCGAATCAGGGGCTTCTTGAAGATGACCGACTGGGGAATGGGGTGCTGTAAACCTGATTTGTTCTGACAGTGATAACTCAAGTCCCGAATGACAAAACATCCTAACTGCATCACCAAGGCATGCCTTCGTCGAAGGCATGCCTTGGTGATGTAGTTGGAATATTACCCAGTAAGAATTCTAGTGCAAAAACAGGAACGGGTTCGAGAATCATCGGTACAAGGCACTCACAGGGATAGCAGCTAGCAACAACTCATCGTTGATATTTATTTATTTATTTATTTATTTATTTATTTATTTATTTATTTATTTATTGGTGTTTAAGGTCACATACTTATGCACAATGGCTAATCATGACTGTGACAGTTTTACGGGTGGAGGAAGCCGGAGTACCCGGAGAGAACCACCGAGCAACGACGAGCAGCTGTCAGCTCCCCAACATCGTAACTCCGCACTGTAGCACGGGCAGGGTTAGATTGGCTGAAGATATGCGCACCATCGACGTGCAGTACGCCTTAGTTCACGGCGTCATCGTGCACCCATGTGGACATTCGGGGTTAAGTGTCTTGCCCAAGGACACAATGCGGGAATCCGAATCGATCGCTCAGGCGGTTATCCATCCGAGGAATAACCGGGCTCGACGTTGCTTACTATCGGTGGTCTTAAGAGAACCGGTTACCGCAACGCCACCGAGCTCCCATCGTTGATATAGCCTGGAAACTTAAATTTTTCTTTCAGCAGTGGTTGTGTCTAGTGAGACTGGAATTAGCATGGCCGGTGGCATGGTTACAGATGTTCGTGTTGTCTGGATAGCAGAAATTACACTCAATCTTTATTTTCAATCATATTTATGTACAATTTCCACCAGAACTATACATATTGTGAGACGATGATGACTGACGCAAAGCTATATTCCAGTGAAAAGATTCGAATGGAAATGAATCCTGCAGTTGATTCCGATCGAAGCCAATTACAACTTAAGATTCGAAATCGAATCGAATCTCCAAGCTTCAAGGGGTATAGTCAAGAACCGCAACTCCTACTCATCGGCTAATACTTGCTATTACATACTTAACTGGTAGAGTGCTGGAAGCCCATATTTGGGCTTTACTCCAGAGTGTATGTATTGCAACTCAAAAGCTTCAAATTAAGTGAATGTCCTTCATATTATCTTTGAATCTAAATTATTTAGCCCATATGGACTTTCCTTGTTACAATTTATGGGAGAGTGCCTATAGGCACTCTCCCATAAATTGTAACATGGCAAAGACTTGTGAACAAATTTTGATGACTAAAAATAATTCAGCACTCTACCAGTTAACTGGACAAAATTAAAGCTGCGCTCACCAAACATACACTGGTCTTATAGTTCTTGCATTCTTACATTCTGGCAGCTATGAACCGAATCACCGCCTTTATTTATTTATCTGATGTTTGTAATTTTGTCATTGTGACTAACTAAATTTGGTATTAGTCACGGAAGTCACTGCGGAACTCATGTCACATATACTAAAATGGGCGGTTAGTTTTTCAGTTTACATCAAGATGTACTCCTAAAAACGTTTCAGTTTTTATTCGGACTTACTATCTCTCACGACTAAAAATTTCTTATTATTCAAAAATAATTTTAACTGTCGGGCTTTGTGTAAGTTATTTTGTGGGTTAAGTAGGACGAATTAAGACTTTTTATATATATCTGTAACTTGTCGCTACAACCCCAATCATATAATTTACTCGTTAAACGTCTACTTTAATGAATGCATATCACGGCTGTATGTAAACAGTGTGGTGTCATCTGCAGAGGAAATTAATTTCACTGAACCGCAGTGGGTAATAAATAAGGAATAAAACAGGCCCGAGTACAGAGCCTTGCGGTACTCCACAATCAAGACTTTGCAGAGGCGATTGTTGCGACTGGAACTCCATATATGATTCATGTAGTACAGGTAGTTACGAAACCATTAGTTACAAATTCCCCGGATCTCATAAAATTCCACATTGTCCGGGAGAATTTTCAGATCGACGAGCAAAGATGATATTGAATCTGTTGGCGGCTTATCGTTACATTCGGCTACAAAAGTTGAGGTCGGGGCACTAAAGTGATTATTTAGGTATAGACTTAAATGGCTGTTATAGTTATTTTGGATACATCTGAACAGTCAATATGGCATTCTATCAGACAATTTTTGTGTATGAATGAAAGTGGAGCAACCCAAGAAAGGCACTTCATCCACAAACTCCAGTATCCCTAATAAAAAATTTTTCGAACACTGTATCATAATGAGGCGCGTGAGCGACAGGTGACACTACCCTTTCAAATCGATTCGAGAATTTTATGAACAGAATTTTGACATTCGGATTTATGCGCAATTTACAGTACATTGATTCACAATACATTGCAACATTACTTCGAGAGGCAATATTCGATAAGAACGTAGTTTTTAATCAAACGTTAACGTCTTTAGTACGATACAGTGGTAGATGCAGAAACTTTAAAAAAAAAGTAGAGGGCCAAGCTTGTAGGGAGAATATACTTCCCTCGCGTTCAAAACGAAGCCATATGTCGTCATAGACGGGAATTCCTCGTGTAACTGTGTACAAAAACGTGATCGCAGCATCGTTCCATGGAAAAGGAAGTGTTCAAGATGATGCCATTCGTGTTTGAAAGGGTTCAATTAAAATATCAGTCGCACAATAACAGGCAAATGGAATGACATACATAAGACTTACACGGCTCGGGGAACTCGATCAAAAACGTCTATCCTGGAGTACAGTCGACGTGGACAGGTCGTAATCCAGTGTACTAGGTAATAAAAATCATCATCGGCAAGATTTTATTTAATGAATAATCAGAAATTTAATTAAAAGAAGCACCGGGTATAACCCGTTGCTTCTTTTAATTAAATTTCTGATTATTATTCCTATAATTAGTGTTTGGAATCTAATATTATTGGGTTCGCTGAAATATTGCCCACTCGTGGAAAGTGACCAGTCCACGGCGGTAATACTGTAGGCTAGTGAGTATCATCGCCCCACCGGTAGCCCATGAAATACATCCTCATGTATTTTAGTACACTGGCGTGGGGAGTTTCTGGAATTTAAAATTGTGATTTTAACGACGGACGGTAAAAGGCTATAACACTCAAATCAGTGAAGTTCAGTACCACAGCACTTTACCTTATCAGGCGAATGGCCATAATAAGCCACAAAGGCAGCCACTTCTCGGGGATATTTGTTTCGATTAACACTAAGGCGCATGCGGTTTTCCTGTTCCTCGATTTAAAGTTAAGTAAAGACGAAATTCTTGTGCTTAACAAACAAGACGTAACAGGTCAAATTCCTTCTTGCAACAGTGGAAACGTTTACGGTTGAAAATTGGATGTTATTGGCATCAAGCGCGGAGAATTAATCACCTTACCATTCAGGGCCCGGGTCGTTTTCCATTACCACCACTGTACCAGAGCGTCCAAATCTAACAACAGCTTGGGTGTAACAAAAGCCTGGGGAATTTTATCATCATTTTGACGACTTTCTCGTGGTTGGGCAATGTCAGACCGTTATTAAAAACTTAAGAGTTGATTTCGTTCTTCAAGGGTTATTTTTGTAATGCAGGTGCTACTGTCACAAAGTTTACTTTACATTTTTGAAGACAATCTCCCTAATTTTTAAGTTTCCTAATTGAATATTCAGTTGACTGTAAATAAAACGCAAAAGTGACATGCAAACGACAAATAAAGACAAAATTTATTGATTCCCACTGCATGACAGTGATGAAGCTTGTCAACTCTCAGAAATTTATGACGTTGTAGAATCCACAGTTATTTTTTATGAAAGTACACCTTGACAAAAAACGAATCACTGTGCAAATTACAGCAGAGGTCGAAAAACAAGACATTAAAGATTCTCGATATGGTACCAATGACCACGATCACTCCTGGCAGAACTTTGATTCCAAATATTTAGGAAGCAATTCTTTTCAAGACAGACATTCTATCCAATGATAAAATTCTTCTCCATGGGATTTATTTTTATTGGTACACATCAGCCGCAAACATGTCTAGTACAATCGCCGAAAATTTTTAATTAATGAAGTACCGGGTTGTACCCGGTGCTTCATTAATTAAATTTTTGATGATTATTCCTATAATTAGTGTTTGGAATCTAATATTATTGCGTCCGTGTAAATATTTCCCGTGGAAAATAACAAGTCCACGGCAGCTGTATTATAGGTATACTTCACAGATCTCTGTATAACTGGATTGCTGAAAATTTCATTGCTCACATACAGAAAGTGCCTTAACCACCTTCTTGCGGTGAGGGTGGGGTGTGTGCTATAAGTAAACAGTGCTAAACAACTAAACTAAATTTCCCGAAGCTTTTCAAATTCTGGACGCCACACATTCGCCTCTCGCTTTTTAAAGAATATATATTTGATATCTGTGAAAAATGTGTTGATAATCTGCCCATTTTTCACTGTAATGGAAACTGAATATTTGCATGACATTTTTGTTAGTATTCACAAAAAAAACAAAAGCCGAGATCGGACTGTTAATGCAGTGTAACTCGTTTTTGTGTTTGGCAAACACCTTGTCGATCGATGAAGTGAAAGATGTTACGCTGTCCCAGCGTAACAGCTTTCACGTCATCAAACGTCACGGATGGGAGGAGTTACTGCATTGGTTGACTTGACACTATCCTGGGGGGAGGGGGAGGGGTTGGTTGCGTCGTCTTGGGCTGATATTCCATAGATCAGTGGTATATTTTCACGACTATGCCTGTGATTGTGATGGCGCTTAAGATATCGTGATTGAGATACAGGTTTCTCCAAGCTCAAAGTGTCGTATTTTCGTGGTGCAGCCATTTTGTTTGTTTTAAAAGTATCAAATCATAACGTTTAACAGACAGTAGCGTTCGTTGGACATTTTTTTCGTTAATTTTGTTAAGAGTCGCGTTTGTACGACAACGGTGCGAGGACAAGCTTGTGTAAGCTAGAATTAAGGCAACTTTACAAAGGCTTACCTTATTTTTTTTTAGGCAACCCCTTTTGTGATTTTTTTTTTGTGGAAGAGAAAGGTAATACAGATTGATTGATTGATTATTTATTTGACAGTATACATATATACAGCGCCAGTAAATGGACGAACTTCCCAAGGTGTATACACGAATTAACAGTTCAATTATTTATTGAAGATACAAACAAGGCTTCGATGAGATGAGAAAACTGACGAACAGAATTACAATAATAAAACAACGAGAGGACACTTGATAAGTCAGTTGGGACAACCGGAGTACTCGAGTAATGTCTGTGGGGTTGAGTGTAGGCGATAACAATACTGGCGCAGAATAAAAACAGATATAGTTAAACAGTTATAGTACAACGATAACATATAAGAATACTGTGGGGATATAAAGTAATCATAGTGGTTGTCTTCTCATTATCCTCAATTTATATCATATTGCCACATTGCAAAGTTTTTGTACACCGAAGAGCCAAGATGAGCAATCTAGAATACTTTGGCTTATTTCACGAGATTCTTTCAATGAGGCGATAAGATGCTGTGACGTAATACACTGTTCAAGAGGGCTCTCAGATACCTATCTAATATCTCACAGAGCCACGTTTACCGCCCAAGTGTGCGCGACTGGTAATTTTACTGCGACCTGATTCAAATGGAGTACAATCTTCACTTCCCTGGTAGGAACTGGCGATTGCCGCAAGTATGTTCAATTGTGAGCTTCACTTGTCGTTTAACTTGTGTATACCGTAAAGGGGCGTCTGGAGAGATTAAGCATACACATTGTGGTTCTTTCTCAACTTTATTGAATGGTACCATAGGCATCATTTTACGTTAGCAGTTGAACAAGATAATAAAATGCGATTAATGAATCATTGCAAAATGCTTGGCAACAATCAGTTGAACCGATCTTCCAGGAGCCGTTGCCGTTGTCATCCGATTGCCTACAATCGACCGATTGTGGTGGCCGGTTCCGATCATCGGTTGAACACTAAAATCTATCGGTCTGCAAAGCAATACTATAAAACTGTGATGAAACGTGAAACGCCCCATGGCCCCAACATTTACGCAGCCCAACACCTGTTGCATGCAATTTCGTGAAAATGACCAAAAGACAAAATGGATCTGATTGCATAGACAGTTTATCAAAATGCCCTCTATGTGGACTGCCATTGGCTCCATACTAGAGCTGTAGGTTAACCGAAACCGAACCGAGGTTTTTTAGCTTTTTTTAAAAACCGAAACCGTCGACATCCCGTAATCTACGGTTTTTCAGGGTTTTTTTATTAAATACTCTCTTGCTGCAGAAATTTACAGAATGTAGCCATCTAAGAGTAGTGAGAGTACCCAGACACTGCCAATGGCAGTGTCTGGGTACTCTCGCTACTCTGGGAAGGCTACATTCTGTGAATTTCCGACATTTCAGTTTAGCTGTGTTTGCAGCTTTCCTCAAGTTGCGTGTAGGTGTCAGACCTCGAAAAATGGCCAAGCACAATAAAAGTTCTGTATATTTAGGTAATTATTATATTGGCCTTCCTGATTCTTCATGTATTATAAAGCTTTTTTCGGGCATTCATTGAGTTTCACTCAATTTCACTACCATTCAGTTATGATTCCGGACATAGGAATGAGTTTTATTGAATGTTACTTGGCCTCATGAACAAACCGAAAACCGAACCGAACCGAGGTTTTACTCCACCTGAAAAACCAAAACCGAAACCGCACAAGAAATTTAAAAACCTACAGCTCTACTCCATATCACCAGTCTATGCTGCCATTGTGAGTCCATATAGAGATCATTTCGATATTCCAGCAGTCCAGTCTACCATTGATCGGTCAGATGCAAAGAAACAGCGTTGAGGATTTGGGAAACCTATTCAATATTCAATGAGGAGTTGGAATATGTTTATCGACGCTTTTAGAATATGATAAATATTCATCCGAAGCGAAATTTAAAAAAAAATAACAGGGTTTACCTAACGTAAGGCTAAGACTGATCAACGCTGTTCACAGAAAAATCGCCCATCAAATTTTTCAAAAACATTTTTGCATCGAAAACATGGCTTATAGCACTTTATTGCAACGCGCTCGTCGATTACGATCCAACGAGAGTCAAAAGCAATGCTTTCGAAACCAAAAATGAATTTATTTTAGTTATTCTGGAACTGTCTTTTGCCGTCTGCTATTCGTATTAGATAAACAATAGATGATTACACGGTTCGACGTTGGAACGATTTGATGAGTAAACAAACCGAGTTGGGTGTGTTAGGCGTAACAGAACCGGTAAGAAAACAACACAATTTGATCAGAAACCACAGTGAAGATTAATGTTTGCTATAGCGTACTAAATAAAAATGATGAGAGCTGTTACATACTTGCTGTGTGTGTTACAAACAGCAGTGTGACTCCGTAAATTGAAATCTGGCGCATGAATTGAAAAAATAGGCTCCGAGGCTAGAGCGTATTTTAAATAGTCCTGATCGGTCCCTGCTAAGCTACACAACTCATCTTACTGGTGGGTTTGTTTCGGTTTATTTTTATTTAATGCATTATTTGTGAATACTCAATGATATTGAGGTTTTTTCATATCTTATGTGTTCACAGGATCGTTGGAGAAATGACGTTGCGTTAGCATTAAAAGCATACAGTGTAATCTTGTATTCGGACCAGAGGGGAAAATGATTTACTAACATTCACTCACAACTTGCACCATTATCAGCTAGGAAACAATGTTGGACAAATCCTGACACCTGTATTTTGTATTCACACATTTCCACGAAAAGGTTTACCTGAATGTTTCAAGTAACATTTTCTGTTATGTCAGTCTATGCAGGGTGTTATATTAGTGCATACTGGAGACAATGTTCAGTAACTCGGCCTACATACGAAAGCATCATAAATAAAATATTAGCATCCCATTTGCCATGACTGAAACCTCTATTCTTTGGAATATTTTCTACAGAAACAAATGCTCGTATTTCTATAGTACGGCCGCCGTGGACTGGTCTCTTTCCACGAGTGGGCAATATTTCCACGGACGTAATAATATTAGATTCCAAACATTAATTATAGAAATAATCATCAAAATTTTAATTAATGAAGCACCGGGTGCAACCCGGTGCTTCATTGATTAAAATCTTGCAGATGATGATTTTTATTACCTGGTACATGCATGCGTGGACATCACTACACATGTGTAGATTTCGACCTGTCCAGGGCGACTGTACTGTTGGGAGTCAAATCAAAGAGGTCACTGGATGGCCAGTGTGATAAAGAAAAGCCAAATTTTGACGAGTACGTTGATGGTACCTTTGGTGGGTCACTGTTGTTCAAGATGCGGTCGCTGGAGTTTAGGAGAAAAACTGGAAAATACAATGAAAGGGAGAGCCAAATGTGCAATGAAGGTGTAGTGGATACCCTGGAATACTTTCTATTAGAATGTGCAAAATGCAAGTCTAACAGAATAAGATTCACCGGGTGTTTGATGGGGAAGTGGGATGGAAGAATGAAGGACATGTGGTTAGTGGGTGACACAAAGGAGTGTGCTTATCGGAGAGATTGGGAAGAATGGGGTGCGGGGTGACATCATGCAGTTCGTCTCAGAGTGATGGGAGGAGAGATGAGGCGAGAGGATAAAGGGGCATTTTGGAGAACAGGGTTAATCGAATCCTTCTTATCTGAGAACCGCGACAAATCAGCGGCCGGCTAAAGTATTATTATTATTATTATTATTATTATTATTATTATTATTATTATTATTATTATTATTACTATACATCCGCGGCACATTCTTAATGAGTTTTTTTGTCATAACTATTTATTATCCTTTTTTCGGGGCATGTAGGGGTTGCAACAAGGGACAACAACCTGTTTTCTGGGCTCTAAAACCCAACTGTCATCTATCAAAGGTGTTGCACACATTAATTGGGTTTACGGCAACAACCACCTGTTTGCTATGTTTCATTCGAATGACCTTTACTAAACGAAGTGCGAAGGACCATGATAGTTGCTCATAAAAAATACATTATCACACACCGAAACAACTGTTGTAATAATTAAATTAAAAGTCATTAAGAATTATCCCCAAGCTGTCACAGAAGGTAAAGAGAGGCCTTATCGTTTTATATTTTCTAGAGTCTACACATCACTAAACACAGTATTTTAAAATAATAGAACTAGGTATGTTGAAATAAAATGGACCATCAGATGCAATAGATCAATTATTAAAAATATAATCAAAAGGACATGTCACACGTGGCCATATCATATGTTACACCCAAAACAATATTGAGAAAACTTCTTACAGAATAGCGGTATTTAAAAAGTAATATCGATTTGATATCTGTTATATACCACCACTCTGGAACAAACTGCCTTACAATTCATCAAAACGCAAACCACATTGTAGTTTGGAAATTAACGTGGGAAATGAAGCAGGGCAACTTCAAAGCGCGATAAAGCCACCAACTCGATGACCTGAATTGACGCGGTGGACTAAGTATACTGACAAAAAAAACAAAAATGTCTTTTACGTTTACACAGCTACACACTAAATGGCAGAGGGTACTCGGGTTGTCCTGATATAGTATTAAATTAAATAATAAATAAAGTCTCACAAACACAGATCATTACTACTTTGAAAGCAGGAAGGTGCCAATTGCAAATGCTTTAGCATTACAGTTAGCGTCTATATGCTTTCAATGGATGAAATATACGTAAAACATCCACTTTACACGGGCCAAATAATTAGCTTCGACACATACAGAATAACAGTGTGGTGACACTTCGCCCCCTGAGTTCCAAGGTGTTCTATGTGCCGGTAGGCACATAGAACACATTGGAACTCAGTGGACGATTTGCCAATTGCCCTGCCCGGTATACACCGCGATATTCGTTCCAATTTACCTGAAATTTTGTTTACCAATTCTCTACTGCGGTGTGATATCAAAGATCCATCAATGATGCGAAAGGAGGGTCATTCTATGTATCAGCATGTATTTATTTATTTATTTATTTATTTATTTATTTATTTATTTATTGTTGGATTAAATTACGGCTGAGCCTCGTTATCGATTTGCAGTGTGCTGTGTCACCTTATCGGCGAATGCTACTATTTTCTTCACGAAAAGAATTATTTATTTATTTATTATTTATTTATTTATATATTTTTATTTTTTATATTTTTTTTTTTAATTATTTAGTTATTTATTTGGGTTTAACTACATTTCAACAGACAGAGGCATATCATGTCGGACTTTTTTACGGGTGGAGGAAGCCGCAGTAACCGGAAAGAACCACCGAGCAGTGACGAGTAGCTGTGGGACTGTCCAACTTACTAACCCCACACAAGCAGGTTTAGTATAGGCTGAAGGCGTGTGTAAACAACACGCTTTACTAACATCTCAACCGCTGAATTAAAAATATGCCTTTCACGCGAGTCCACAAATAGGAAAGTTTTAGCAAAACTCCAAGCCGGAACGGGTTATATTTCACAGAAATGCATTGACTTTGTGCCTCTATCCTATCTCTTTTGTTTGTTCTATGCTTCATATAACACTTTATTTGGCGATACTTCAGCCAATCAGGAACTTCGAATCCTTCACTGGTATCATCCAGCAGAAACAATGCAAATGAAAAAAAATTCCAATTCAACATTCAAAGGCCCAGTCTCATTTCCATTGAATATATAAGCTCCAAAGCCCTTCAACATCGAGCTGCTGAATGGTATCGTTCTAAAGTATATAATTTATAGCAAGTTGAGCAAATCCATTTTGCATTATTTTCTATTAATATCGAGGTTCGGCAACAAAATAATCCTACAGCCCAAGATGGCTCTAGATGGCTCTTTGTGGCTCTAGATAGCCCAAATGGCTCTAGATGGCGCTAGATGGCTCAAGATTACTCTAGATGGCACTAGGAGGCTCTAAGTGATGCTCTAGATGGCTTTAGATAGTCCCGATGGTTCCAGATGGCCCCAGATGGCTCTAGATGACTCTTGATGGCCCTAGGTGGCTTTATATGATGCTCTAGATGGCTCTAGATAGCCCTCGATGGCCCTAGGTGGTCTCGAATGGCTCTAGATGACTCTAGATAGCCACAGATGGCTCTAGTGACTCTAAATGGCTCTAAATGACTCTAGATGGTTCTAGATGGCTCCAGATGACTCTAGCTGGCCATATGTGGCTCTCTATGGCTCTAGATGGTTGTTGGATTAAATTACGGCTGCGCCTCGTTATCGATTTGCAGTGTGCTGTGTCACCTTATCGGCGAATGCTACTATTTTCTTCACGAAAACAATTATGTGTAACTCATTGGAAGGGTTAAACCTAGAACTACGAAATATAAGCTGGTAGGTTGGGTAGCTAATGCTGATCTTTCTATTCTTGTGTTCCAACACACACATGAAACTGTCAGTGACACTGTAGCTCCACTTGACAAACTTGAACTTGGTAAGTTATAAATGAAATGGCAAAATTGAAGATCATTGGTACCAATGTTATTTGATGAAATTTCAACATAACAGCATTGTGTGTGTACAATGTCAGAGTAATCCATGCATTTTTAAATGTAAACTGTAAGACTGGCTAAAGGCAGAATGTTGATACACAAATGCAGTATGTTCAGAGGTTATTGTAAATGGCAACTTTTTTTTCACAGAAATGAATGCTTATCAACAGCTCTTATCTAAAGTTCTTGCCTAATGAGCACACCAAGTTCAAAACAATCTTATGATAAATGTGGCCTGTAGGCCATGTCAAAGAATGCTGATGCACAAATGCGATAAATTCAAAGATTGTTGCTAACAACAACAGTTTTTGATGGAAATGAAAAGAAAATCAATAGCTCCTATCTTTGTCACACTGCATAAGCCTACAAAGTTTCAAAACAACCTGATAATGAATGTATCCTCTGAGGCATGCCAAAGGAAGATGTTAATGCACAAATGCACTGAGCAGAAGGTCATTGCCTGTGGCAATGGTTTTTTTTATGGAAATTCACAAATATACCCTGCAGAAAGTGCAAAAGGGATAAGTTGATGCACAAATGCAGTAAGGTCAAAGGTTGGTCATAACGACAATAAATTTTTATGGTAATGAAAAAAGCAATAGCTCACATCTAGAGGTCACTCGGAACACACATACCAAGTTTCAAAGTGATCCGATCATAAATGTGCCCTGAAGGCCGTGTTAAAGGGAAATATTGAGGTCTAAGTTCAAAGGTCAGCGGCAACATTTTTTGACAGAAATGGAAGAAAATCGACAGCTCCTATACAGATGTCATCCCACACAAGCTCACCAAGTGTGCAAACGATCCAATCATAAATGTGCCCTGCAGGGTATGTCAAAGGAAATATTGATGCTTAACTGCACTAAGTTTTACTAAGTTCATTGAAGGTCATTGCCAAGGGCAACATTTTTTGACGGAAATCGAAGAAAATCGATAGCTCCCATCTAGAGGTAACCCCAAACAAGCATGCCAGGTTTCAAAGCAATCCGATCATAAATGTGCCCAAAGGGAAATATTGAGGTCTGACTAAACTACGTTCTAAGAACGTTGACCGCAGAAACATTTTTAGACGGAAAAGGAAGAAAATCAATAGCTCCCATCTAGAGGTCTCCCCAAACAAGCATGCCGGATTTCAAAGCAATCCCATCATAAATGCCCCGTAGGGGGTGCCAAACAAAGAGAAATATTGAGGTCTGACTAAACTAAGTTCTAAGAACGTTGGCAGTGGCAACATTTTTGACGGAAATGCAAGAAAATCGATAGCTCCCATCTAGAGGTCACCTCAAATAAGCATGCCAGGTTTCAAAGCAATCCGATCATAAATGTGCTCTATAGGGTGTACCAAAGGGAAATATTGAAGTCTGACTAAACTAAGTTCTAAGAACGTTGGCCGTGGCAACATTTTTTGACGGAAATTGAAGAAAATCGATAGCTCCCATCAAGAGGTCACCCTAAATAAGCATACCAGGTTTCAAAGCAATCCAATCATAAATGTGCCCTGTAGGGTGTGCCAAAGGGAAATATTGTGGTCTGACTAAACTAAGTTCTAAGAACGTTGGCCTCGGCAACATTTTTCAACGGAAATTGAAGAAAACCGATAGCTCCCATCTAGAGGTCTCCCCAAATAAGCATACCAGGTTTCAAAGCAATCCAATCATAAATGTGCCCTGTAGGGTGTGGGAAAGGGAAATATTGTGGTCTGACTAAACTAAGTTCTAAGAACGTTGGCCGTGGCAACAGTTTTTGACGGAAATTGAAGAAAATCGATAGCTCCCATCCAGAGGTAACCCCAAACAAGCATACCAAGTTTCAAAGTGATCAGATAATAAATGCGACCTGTGAGGTGTGCCAAAGGAAATTGTGAACATACTAACGTACGAACGTACGTACGCCGACGGACGAGAAGTGATGGCAAGTTGAGCTAAAAATCAGTTGGGTTTCCCAAATGGGTTCATATACGACACACGCGTGTGAATGGGTTAATCGATATAGCACGAGTGTCAGCGCGGAAGGATAAAACGATAGGCTAGAGGCCTCGAGTTTTATCCTTCCGCAATGGCACACGTTCTGTGTTTATTACACGCCTTCACGTCTATAAAAAACAATTATTAGAAGGACACTTCTATCAACAAAAAAGAACACATTTTATCTCCAACCAAATTTCCGAGGGGAACCCGTGTCACTATTTCGTCCCTTGAGTTCCAATGAGTTCTATATGCCTACTTGTACATAGAATACATTGGAATTCAGGAGACGATTTTTAGCTATCGCTAGTGATTCAAATTGTAATTGCGTTGCACGATTTGAAGAAAATTCGAGTGAAATTACACTTCTTTTTAAAAATAGTCCGTCAACGATTTCAGTTCGACACATTTGTGCGGAACAGATTTCATTTTCCGCATGGTTTAGTGTTGCGTCTGTAAAAGCAATTACTCAGCAATTCATTTGACAACTCGTCCACTGCGTTCCAGTGTGTTCTATGTGCTAATAGACACATAGAACACATAGGAACACAGGAGGCGAACTATCAACAAAAAAGAACACATTTTATCGCCAACCAAATTTGCGAGGGGAGCCCTGTAACTTTGTTTAGCTATCGCTAGCGATTCAAAATGTAATTGTGGCGCACGGTTTGTAGAAAATTCCAGTAAAATTTCGCTTCTATTTAAAAAAAATTCCTTCAATGATTTCCGTTCATTTCATGATTTAGTGTTGCTGTATATGGGGATTACATAGAACAGGCGTGTAATAACAGATTGTTAAACAAAAGGTGGCGTTATTCCTGAGTTTAAAAAGTCCTTAAAGGGGCCCTCTACTGAAAGAGGGTGGGTGCAGTGGCCCATTGGTTAGAGCAATGGACTCAACCGAAAGATCGATGGTTCAATATACTCAATCTAGATTGCCCACGGAAGGACACGGTGGCGCTGTGTACTAAGGCATAGCACACTTCGATGGTAAACTTGACTTCCCCACTGCTAACTTTGCCTTTGTTTGATGGTTCTCTAATCCGATTTCCTCCACTCGTAAAAGTGTCTAACTCTATATGTTTTACTTCTATGCTACTGTCCTATAAAGCAGTAAAATAAAACTATAACTGATCCACCATGCTTAACTCGTGGACTATTTTGTTTAAGTAATTAATACATTTTGGATATTGTCGTACGGGAAATCGTGATGGGAAGGGTTGATGCAAACTTTTTTCATATTCTCAACAAATCACGGAGAAAAATGCGACTCTCAGCATAAAGTTTCCATTCTAGCATAATCAGACCATTTAGAAGTAAAAAAGTTGTCAGCTTCGTTCGGGCAGATGGATCGTTTTATCTTTAATTTTATGACGCGGACGAGACATAACACAACAAGCGAGGGAGAGAGGATGTGCCGTAAAATTAATGCTGAAACCATGTTCTCCTGCTCAATCGTAGTGTGTTTTGTAACAGCAAGTGCATGGGGCATAAATTTCTAATTTTTCAAAGGTCTCCGCAATAATAAAAAAAATAGCCCTAAGTGTAACAAATGTCAACCGAGAGTGCTGGCACATCCAGGATTTCGTTTTGGCGTGATATTATTTGCACTCGATTTTGGTTGGTAGAGAAGTGTATTCTTCTATATCCACCAAGGACCTTCAACTATGTAGAACGAACATTCTTTCACAGCTTTTCCTTCCTTTGGACATCTTGGAACACGAGCAAACCATATCACACCACAACAAGAACTATCCCATTTGTTTACACTCGAAAATTGATTGGTTTAACCCTTTACCTAAACTAAATCGCCAATTAATTTTCATTATTTTTTTCATTTTTTGTCTCAAAAACATAGGTTATGACCCCTCGTTGGAACGAGCTCGTCGAGCTCGTTCCAACGAGGGGTCATAACCTATGTTTTTGAGACAAAAAATGAAAAAAATAGTTATTCAAGAATTCTTTTTGAAAGTGTCGTCTGCTTTTCAGGTTAGGTAATGGGTTAAGAATGAACACAAATCAAGAGAGTTGAGTGAATATGAACCCAACAATTCGGTTTATACTCACTCAACCCAGTTGATTTGTGTTGATTTTTAACCCAACTGATCTTAGACTGTGAACAAATATGAATGCAAACCCGCCACTAATGCTCCCCTATATTCGCTCACTGACTGGTTGTGGCTGCTATAATTTCAACACCGAAGCACACAGAGAACTTAAATATGCACACTTAATAATTATCCCCGGAAGGTACGCACCTGCATGTTGCCGATTACTTTTGAAACAGCCAATGCGATTTGGGAGACACAAGCCATTTGCAAAGTTCACATTTTCCCGAATACGACATACATGTTTAGTGAGGTAAATAATTGCCAGAACGATACCCTGGCATAGATTTTAAGTTTATGGGCGACTGGTTTGTATACTCGGGGGTCAATAACGTTTTAGGACAACTAACAAATAGGGATGTGGGTGAATGAGTATCCAGACATTAAGAGAGGAGAAAACAAGTAAAAAGTTGGCATAGCCAACAGACGCTGCCCGAAATGCAAATTGATGGCAACAACATACTGATTTTTTTCAAATGCAGAAATGTGAAATGGTTTAAGCTATATAAAAAAATACAAAAACGCGTGGAAGGACAAGGGTAACAGTACACAGTAAACCTGCATTAAAAGCTCCTTTGAAAGGAGATTAAACTGACCTTTGAAGACAGGTCACTGCTTAATTAGGGTGACTGTATCAGCATGTTTGACTATACACGTCCTGGGCATTTAATAAGATACCAAAATAAATGCTTTATCACTTTACCATTTTGCCTTATTTCAAGGGGGATAACTCTAAAATGGTAAATTTCAAAACGGTGAAAATCAAACCTGTCCTACATTTTATGGTTGGTAGTACTGTTGCAAAATTATAAGTTCGTACATCAAAATGAACTAGAGTTATTACCCGAAAACTATTGATTTTACCACTTTGCTATATTTCAAGGGCCACAACTATGGAATGGTAAGTGCCATAACAATGACAATAGCACTTGGGCTGCATTTCATAGTACATAATAAAATTATTGCAAAATTATAACATCGTACATCAAAGTAAACTAGAGTTATCATCCGGAAACCATTGATTTTACCATTTCGACACTTTTCAAGGGGCATAACTCTGGAATAGTAAATGTCCTAACGCAGAAAATTGAACTTGGCCTGAATCACATGGTAGGTAGTAATGTTACAAAACTATCAGGTCGTGCATCAAAGCTAACTAGAGTTATCATACGGAAACAATTAATTTACCATTTTGAAACTTTTCAAGGGTCATAACTCTGAAAAATGCCGCTCAGGATCACCGATCCAATGTCAAGTTGTGACAACAGTTCCTCGCACCAAGGCCAACACACCTATGAAGTTTCATGACTCTAGGTTGAACCACTATCAAGTTCTCATCTGGAAACCAATTGTTGCGATATACTATGTTCAAGGTCACTGTGACCTTGACCTTTGACCTGGTGAGTCCAACATCAATAGGGTTCTTCCTCGCACCAAGGCCAACACGCCTGTAAAGTTTCATGACTCTAGGTTGAACCACTATCAAGTTATCATCCGGAAACCAATTGTTGCGATATACTATGTTCAAGGTCACTGTGACCTTGACCTTTGACCTGGTGAGTCCAAGATCAATAGGGTTCTTCCTCGCACCAAGGCCAACACACCTATGAAGTTTCATGACTCTAGGTTGAACCACTATCAAGTTATCATCCGGAAACCAATTGTTGTGATATACTATGTTAAAGTTCACCGTGACCTTGACCTTTGATCTGGTGAGTCCAAGATCAATAGAGTTCTTCCTCGCACCAAGGCCAACCCACCTATGAAGTTTCATGAATGTAGGTTGAACTACTATCAAGTTATCATTCGGAAAGGAATTGTTGCGATTTACTATGTTCAAGGTCACGTTGACCTTGACCTTTGACGTAGCGAGTCCAAAATCAATAGGGTTCTTCCCCTCACCAAGGCCAATCTACCTATGAAGTTTCATGAATGTGAGTTGAACCATTATCAAGTTATCATCCGGAAACCAATTGTTTAAGATTTACTACGTTCAAGGTCACTGTGACCTTGACCTTCGACGTAGCATGTCCAAAATCAATAGGGTTCTTCCTCCCACCAAGACCAACCCACGTATGAAGTTTAATGAATGTGAGTTGAACCACTATCAAGTTATCATCCGGAAACCAATTGTTTACGCCCGCCCGCCCGCCCGCCCGTCCGTCCGCCCGCCCGCCCGCCCGCCCGCCATTCACCAAACTATAAGTCGAGTTTGACTTCGTCACAACTCGACTAAAAAGTAATAGCTATAACAGTGAAAATCCACCTTGACCTTAATTTCATGGTAGGTAGTAATGTTGCAAAATTATAAGGTCGTGCATCGTAGCAAACTAGAGTTACCATCTGGAAACCATTTGTTTCGGGCGGACGGATAGGCGGACAGATGGAGAGACTGACAGGCGGACAGGCGGACAGGCGGACAAAGCGGCGACTATATGCTGCCCCGATTTTTTTCAGGGAGCATAAAAAGACAATTTCAAATTTAACGAATTCCGAATAGTGATGCACATCAGCGAGACTATTTTTGTACAGTGAACAGTGGACCGTAGGGGTAAATGCATAAATATAATTTATTACTTTTCCCACAAATTTAAATTGATTGGTGGTTTATTTTTTCAAACACATGCACATATCAAACCAGAAATACTGTTTTAGAGAAATGAGTGTCGATAAGGCTTCGTTAATATTCGTCTATTCCCGTGAACATGGTATGATAGTTTGATTACAAACGCGGATAGAAAATTATGACCAGTCTGGGACCAATATTATGAAACTTTTACAATTGTATTTTCCAGAATTGTATTTTCTAGTTCAGACTTTAAACGGGTTAAAATGAACCTTGAGCATTTTCAAAGATATGGCAATTTGCCAGTTGGCAAATTGCCATATCTTTTGAAATGCTAATGGTTTATTTTTGTTAGTTTTTTTAATAAGTAGAAAATATAATTCTTGAAAATACAATTGTAAACGTTTTATAGTATTGGCTCCTGGGTCGTGAAAGCACATGCGTAATCTGGTCGAAATTCTCTAGAGGCCCGTCCATGCACCTTCCGCCCACACAACACTGTTTGTTTATTGGATTTTTCGACACTTTCCACAGCTAAAGTAATATAGTATCGGACAGAGAACCACTAAGCAGCTGTGAGCAACTGTCAGTCTCTCCAACTTACTAACCGACACAAGCAGAGTTAGCAGGAGTTGAAGACAAGTGTACCATTGACGTGCAGTACGTCTTAGTAAAGTGTCACCGTGCCCACACGTGCCCACACGTCCCCACAACACTGTAAAATATCAACAGTGGAAAAAAAACACTGAAAATAATGTCCCTCTTATTTACATCTGTTTGTTGTGATTCAGACTTGATCTTTCAGTATTTTTAATGAAATATTTTCCGCCCTCTTAATGTATTGCCACTAGAACGCCATATTATATCGATACGATCGAGAAGGGCAACACTTTTACGATCACATGAATTCGTATATTAATTATATTTCTTTCTGTGGTGAGGTGTGTTCCGAATTTGTTCTCAATGCAACGATGGAAATAATTGTTTTTATCTTACAATCAACATGTATTTTGTCTGTATTAACTCCGCGACTGTCGTGTATCCGACCCCCTGATACAGATGTTTGTATCAGGGGGTCGGATACAAGCACGTTCCTTTCGCGTGAGTTCCATTTTTTTTTTAATTTTTGTTCATCCGCACGAATAAATAGTTCGTTATATATTCGTCTACATTCTTGACTTATCCCCAATATATTGTAAGATAAAATGATTTATTTATTTATTTATTTATTTATTTATTTATTTATTTATTTATTTATTTATTGATGTTTAAGGTCACATATTTATGCACAATGGCTAATCATGACCGTGACAGTTTTACGGGTGGAGGAAGCCGGAGTACCCGGAGAGAACCACCGAGCAACGACGAACAGCTGCCAGCTCCCCAACATCGAAACTTCACACTGCAGCACAGGCAGGGTTAGATTGGTTGAAGACATGCGTACCAGTGCAGTACGCCTTAGTACACGGCGTCATCGTGCCCCCACATGGGCAATGGGGGTGAAGTGTCTAAGATAAAATGATTATTACCATTATGTGGATGTACAAAATATGTATCCGAGTCTCGCTCCAGGTTCTTAGGGTAGATCACGACTCGTCTTCGACATAAGCTTTGTTTTTGTGACGAAAAAATAATGAAAATTGAATACAAAAATTTTGTGAATGGTCGATTTTGGTCGTTACGTTGGGTGAAAGGTTAAGAGCGCAATACAACTAAACTAAAATGTACAGAATTTCTCAACTTAATGTGTGGTAAAAATACATTTGGAGATCATACAAGAGTCTGCTGGTGACTTTTTCTCATACCGTTGTCTGTTAACCCAACTGATACCCAGTTTAACTCTCTGCACTCTGATGTCTAAATATCAAAATTTCAAAATACAAATATTTCCCATAATGCATTTCGTAATTTAACCAATTCAGTCTTGTTTGACAGAGCTCATTGAGCTCTGTCAAACAAGACTGAATTCGTTCAATTTCTAGGTGCATTATAAGAAAAATTTGCTGTCGGAAATATTGGTATTTTTTACATCAGCGTGCAGAGGGTTAAATATATTCCAGGGAGCGCGGTGGCACATTGGTTAGGGCAATGGACTTCAAACCGAAAGGTGCACGGTTCGCACCCCGCCAAGGGTAACTTCGTTGTGTCCTTGGGTAAGGCACTTAATCCTGATTACGTACGTTCGTGCACGGTTGCGTTGTGTACTAAGGCGTTCTGCACGTCAATGGTGCACTTGTCTTCAGCCAATGCTAACCCTGCTTGTGAGGAGTTAGTACGTTGAGGAGTCTGACTTAACTCGCCGCTGCTCGGTGGATACTCCGGCTTCCTCCACCCGTAAAACTGTTCTACACGAGGTGACCCTGGCTGTCGAAAGTGTCGTTAACCTCCAATAATTAATAAATAAATATTTTCCAATTAACATTTCTCACAGTAAGGATGCAACAAATTTTGGCAAGACATCAATACAAGCTTATATTTATAATACAAGACACTTAACCCTTGCGCTGCCAGTAGTAGGAGATGTGGTAAATTAACCCTATTGGGGGATCTCATGGGGACCCCGCAGGGGGGGGGGGGGGCGATGAAGGGAGTAGTAGGAGATGTGGCAAACGTGCCATATTGGGGGATCTCATGGGGGACCCCGCGGGGGGACCGATGAAGGGAGTAGCAGGAGATGTGGATATCCGGTTGTAGAAACCATGGGTTTTTACGACAATGAGTTCCCACCAGACCTAACCAGACCCCATTAGTTCCCACCAGTCCTCAAATCACCAAAATCTACCCCAAACCGAAAATTGACTTTATTTAAAACGGATTTCCCCAAGAATCCTATTTAGGACCGCCATACCTTTCACATAGCCCTCATGGCCTCATACGACAAAACAGGGATTCTCCAAAGGGGATCCTCGATAGATATCCTCAAATAATTCAATACCAGGCCATCGGTATCCTCAAATACCGAAATGAGGCTAAGAGGGATAGTAAATGAGGCCTCATTGAGGTTTTTTTTTCATGGCCTCAAAAGAAATGATGTTAAGAGGGATAGTATATTAGACCTTATTGAGGGCTTTTCTCATACCCCTCATGGCCTCATACGACTAATAAGGGGATTCTCCAGAAAATATCCTCGATAGGTATCCTCAAATAATACAAAACCAGGCCATAGGTATCCTCAAATACCGAAATGAGGTTAAGAGGGCCATGAGAAAACCCCTCATTGAGGGATTTTTTCATGACCCTCATGGCCTCAAAAGAAATGAGGTTAAGAGGGATAGTAAATTAGAAGTCATTCAGGGATTTTCTCATGGCCCTCATGGCTTCATACGAGAAAAAAGGGATTCTCCAAAAGGTATCCTCGATAGGTATTCTCAAATAATACAATACCAGGCCCTAGGTATCCTCAAATACCGAAATGAGGCTAAGAGGGATAGTAAATGAGGCTTCATTGGTGGATTTTTTCATGGCCTTCATGGCCTCAAAAGAAATGAGGTTAAGAGGGATAGTAAATTAAACCTCATTGCGGCCTCATACGACTAAAAAGGGGATTCTCCAGAAAATATCCTCGATAGGTATCCTCAAATAATTACAATACCAGGTCATGGGTATCCTCAAATACCGAAATGGGGCTAAGAGGGATCGTAAATGAGGCCTCATTGAAGGATTTTTTCATGGCCCTCATGGCCTCAAAAGAAATGAGGTTAAGAGGATAGTAAATTAGACCTCATTGAGGGCTTTTCTCATGGCCTCATACGACAAAAAAGGGATTCTCCAGAAAATATCCTCGATAGGTATCCTCAAAAAATACAATACCCGGTCATAGTTATCCTTAAATACCGAAATGAGGCTAAGAGGGATCGTAAATGAGGCCTCATTGAGGGATTTTTTCATGGCCCTCATGGCCTCAAAAGAAATGAGGTTAAGAGGGATAGTAAATTAGACCTCATTGAGGGCTTTTCTCGTGGCCCTCATGGCCTCATACGACTAAAAAGGGGATTCTCCAAAAGGTATCCTCGATGGGTATCCTCAAATAATACAATACTCCGTCATAGGTATCCTCAAATATCGAAATGAGGCTATGAGTCGTATGTGCGAGTCATTCGAACGAGCAATTGCTCGATAGCTTATTTGCTCGATGGGATTCGAGTCGTTCGAGCAATGACTTTTCAGTAACTCCTCGATAGCTTATTGGCTGCCTTCATCGGTCCCCTGCGGGGTCCGGCCAATACGGCCTGTTTCATCGCTCTCCTTGTACTCCCTTCATCGGTCCCTCTGCGGGGTCCCCCATGCGACCCCCAATAGGGCACGTTTACCACATCTCCTACTATTCCCTTCATCGGTCCCCCATGAGACCCCAATAGGGCTTGTTTACCACATCTCCTACTACTTCCTTCATCGGTCCCTCTGCAGGGTCCCCATGAGATCCCTCCAATAGGGTACGTTTACCACATCCCCTACTACTCCCTTCATCGGTTCCCCTGCGGGGTCCTCCATGAGGTCCTCCAAATAGGGCACGTTTACCACAACTCCTACTACTCCCTCCATCAGCCCCCTGCGGCGTCCCCATGAAATCCCCCAAATAGGGTACGTTTACCACATCTCCTACTACTCCCTTCATCTGTTCCCCTGCAGGGTCCCCCATGAGATCCCCCAAATAGGGCACGTTTACCACATCTTCTACTACTCCCTTCATCGGTCCGCCTGCGGGGTCCCCATGAGATCCCCCTAATAGAGCACGTTTACCACATCTCCTACTACTGCTGCCGACTATTGTCATGCATTTTCTAATGACGTTCTGCACGTTTTCGCATGCGCAGGATGTTCTGCACATTGTGGCATGCGTAGATTAGCACTATTATCCAATTAATTGTTAAAAAGTTCTAAGACAGCTCTTTCCACCAAACAACCGGTGATAGATTTACAAGTGTGTTATAAAAGTTATTAAGCTTCCCTTCGCATAAACGCATACAGGTTAACCATGTATGGTAAAAAATTGTCGTGACAGGAAAGGCGTTTATCAAATATAACGGTGGATCAATTAAATATAATATGCTTAATCTCTAGTCATACCATATGGCATCGAGCTAGAAATATTTACTGCCCCATGCTTTGAATTGAATATCGACTACTCTCATTGCCAATCGTCGTTCTGAAACAGATTATTCCGATCTGTAATATCAACAGAGGCGACGGTAAGCCCAATGAAATTAGAGAGGCATAAATATTCAAGATACACCGGGCCACCTACTGGAGCTGTAGGTTTTTAAATTTCTTGTTCGGTTTCGGTTTTGGTTTTTCATGTGGAGTAAAACCTCGGTTCGGTTCGGTTTTCGGTTTGTTCATGAGGCCAAATAAAATTCAATAAAACTCATTCTTATGTCCGGAGTCATAACTGAATGGTAGTGAAATGGAGTGAAACTCAATGAATGCCCGAAATAAGCTATAATACATGAAGAATCAGGAAGGCCAATATAATAATTACCTAAATATACAGAACTTTTATTGTGCTTGGCCATTTTTCGAGGTCTGACACCTACACGCAACTTGAGGAAATCTGCAAACACAACTAAACTGAAATGTCGGAAATTCACAGAATGTAGCCTTCCCAGAGTAGTGAGAGTTTTGGCAATGTCTGGGTACTCTCACTACTCTGGAATGGCTACATTCTGTGAATTTCTGCAGCAAGAGAGTATTTAATAGAAAACGAAAAACCTTAGATTACGGGATGTCGACGGTTTCGGTTTTTAAAAAAAAACTAAAAACCTCGGTTCGGTTTCGGTTAACCTACAGCTCTACCAGCTACGGCTCGGCATAGGGGACAATTTCAAAAAAGAGATACACAGAAATGCCATTTTATTGAATCTCACCAACACACACGTCTTAACTTCTTCCGTCAGGTATGACGGAAGAAGTTAAGACGTGTGTGTTGGGGAGCGCCCTCAAATATAATGAATGATAACATGCTACTGTTCATTGGAAGTCAGTGCTGGTTAGATGCATGATTATATTGATGATCCAACAAATGGCTGTGAACGCGCATGATTGAACGTGTCCCACAAACAGGTCCCGGGAATCACGTGCACAATGCAACCTAAGAATTTTTCAAAAATACAGTTTGTGCATGACTCAGAATTGTGTATTTATAGTGCATATTTTTCAATGTTCAATCACTATCTGTCACCATGACATGGAGAAGGATGACATATGCACAAAGATGGCAAATTATTGGTATGTATCCTTTGAAGCAATCGGTCGTCAACTCGACATCCATTACAAAGTCACCAGTCGTTTGGTGAAAAAAACACATGCAAACCAATGAGATTAAGGACCGTCCACGGACAGAACGACCCCCCTGTGACGTGAAAACAGAGTACTTCTTAGGCTGGTGTGATGACAGCCATTCACCTCAAGTACTGTTCTGAAGAGCCTGTGCCTATCACATCGACGAATCTGCAAGAGAACGGTCAAGAACGGGCCGAGAAGAGCCGCACTGAGGTCTACAAGGGCCATCAAACGTCCTATACTAAGAAATCATCACCAAGGAATACGTTTTGCTTGGTATTCAGCATTTGTCATTCAGAGCATTGCATTGACTACCATTCCTTGGTCTACCATGAGTCCTGATCTGAAACCACTTGAACACATTTGGGACATTCTGGGGCGTTGAACCCAAGCACACAAACCTCCAGTACAAACTCTACAAGTATTGGAAGCTGCTTTGCATCGGGAATGGCGACAGTTACCTCTGCAGCGGATACGACGATTAACTGGAGGATGCGACGCAGGATAGAAGCTGTTATCAGAGCACATGGAGGATACAGCAGATATCGAACTGTAATACTGGCTCATGTTCTCTAGATGTTACAAATGACATTTTATCGATTTATAACCAAATAATGTCGTCTTGTTGACTCTGTAGCTCCATACTAGAACGGGTATCATACAGAGGTCTAGCAGTTACTTTTTGGTTAATTAATGCCATCATTGAAATGACGATGAAGCCTGTAGCTCCATACTAGAACGGGTATCATACAGAGGTCTAGCAGTTACTTTTTGGTTCATTAATGCCATCATTGAAATGACGATGAAGCCTGTGATTTTTGTGTGTTCGTATAGCCTGAATATGTTCTTTCAAGATAGCATTCTGTTTTTACCATCGTAAAATACCCAGGGGGGTACTTAAGTTTTTTCGTTGTGTATATATTAAAGTCTGAAATAAATGACGACTTCCTTTTATGTAGGGTTTAATATATTCCCGGTTTTCAATAGAAACGGGAACGGAAAGGAAATTACACCAAAACCGGGAAACGGGAATGTCATTGTATAATATCAACTACATTTACGAGAGAAACAAGACGTATTTATTTTTGTGAAAAATGAACATATGTTATTGGCAATCCGTCATCTCTATACAGAAAAGTTACGTTCCTAAGAGAAGTGTGAAAACCCAAACTCGCTCCCAACTCGTCTTCATTTTAAGAATCCCTTGCTTTATCACTACTATCTCCTGGCTCCAACTCCCTCTTCACTGACGTCACCAGACTCCTCTGCTTCAAGCAGAGGAGACTGGTGATGGCAGTGAAGAAGGAGATGATGCTGAAGGAGGTAGTGAATAGTGAGTGATACTAGTGATTCTAAAAATGAAGACGAGTTTGAACTTTGAAGCGAGTGAAGGTCTTTTTTTTGAAGCGAGGAGTCCTCCGGAACTGATCGAGAACTACAGCGATTTGGTGAAAAGTGTTCTTCAGAAAGCAGGATTGTAAAATGTTCAAGAGTGGAACGGCTGACGAAATCTTCCGAAGTTACGTTGGTGCAGTTTTTCAATATACAAAACTTCAGTTCAACACGCAAATTGTTCTATGTTTGTTTCCCGGTTCCATGCTATAGATTCCCCTGGTATCGTGACCAGATTTCCGAACCGGAAACCCGGGAATTCCCGGTCCGTTAGACCCCCCCCCCCCCCCCCCCCCCTTTATGTCACACTGTATATTATAAGAATATACCAGCAAATGTTGAATACTCGCTAGTCTCTCGTTCTAGTCGTACAATCCGTTCATACCACGGTCTGGTCAGATTTCAGTCTGTGTCTTCCATTTCGACCATCTTCCAACCCAAAGGCAAGCCTTCGCGTTGGAAGATGGTTGGAGCAGAAAAAGTAGACCTGGGTGGTCAAAGGTTAAATTCATTGGCCAAATACAACTAAAGTTTACATCTGTAGATAATGCATTCAGTCAAATTTGTGAATTCAGTGTGTTATCACGGGATGTCGACGGTTTCGGTTTCGGTTTTTTAAAAAAAACTAAAAACCTCGGTTCGGTTTCGGTTAACCTACAGCTCTAATCAAGGGTGAGAGTGGAAGGAATCAGAATTATAAAAAAAAACCCTGAAAATCTCAATATTTTAACGTAAACAATTTGTGTAAATGATGCTTCTTCGAAAAACAAGAGGACGTGTAGTTAATTCTTTACCCAACGTAACGGCCAAAGCCGGACAGGGCTATTCATAAACATTGCCATTTAATTTTCATTATTCTTTTCATTTTTTGCCTCACAAACATAGCATATGAACCCCTCATTGGAACGAGCTCGTTGAGACCGTTCCAATGGGAGGGTCATGGGCTATGTTTTCGAAGAAAAATTGGAAAAAATAGTTATTCAATAATTTTGTTTGCAAGTGTCGTCTGCTTTTCATGTTTGGTAAAGTGTTAAGGTATTGCTTGGTAGATATATTATTTCTATAAATCTAGACCATTTTCTTGTAGATTTATAGAAAATTAAATTTCAACAATTTGATAATAAATTATCTGATATCAGTTAATTAACTGAACTCTTTCATCCCTGGAGAGTATATATTTCCGTATAGATAAAATTTCAGTTCTTTCCTCACTGAGCCGAACCAAGGTAGATCTTGCGCGACATAAGAGTTTGTGGACACACACCTCAATGAGCTTTCGCCGCCTCTCGCCTTACTTATTTGTAACGTCTGTAATAGTTGAGACGGTAATATAGTTTTATTTAACTGAATGAGAGATACCCGCCTTGACAAGTGGCAACAGGGAGTGATACAATCTCCGAAACTGAACAGCCTGTTTGGTGTGTGTGGGGGTGGGGGGGGGGGGGGGTGCTAAACGACACGACTGACCTTTTTTGTTGGGAAATTCCTGAAAACAAGGCACGTGGCCGGTCCTTTCGTTCGTGTAATGTTTGCTCTCTAATTTGTTGCATAGTCCTTGTTTTCAGGACAGAAAAAGCTGTCTGGAGTCCTGTACGTCACAAATATTTCAATTCCATGCAGGGCCGCCGAGAGCGAGGATGGGCACCGGGCAATGTGTAGAACGGACGTTACGAGCCCTGCGAGTGGCAAAGGTGATAAGTGATAAGCGGGGTTCCAGAAATGTTTTTAAATTAGTGCAAGAAGAAGCTTTATTCTCCTGCATTTTCTTGACAATATTTTTACTCAATTATTTCCTTACAATTTGGGTACTTTATTACCTGTATTTCTGTGTGTATGGTACATATTTTCCCAAAGATAATCGTGACCACCATTATGCAGTAATACCGGTGGAAAACCAACAAACTGGAACAAGTGGGATTTTTTATTTATATGAATGGAACCTGGTCAGTAATGCAACTACGTACCCTTGCCATGTCCGCCGGCGTCGGAAGCTCGTACCAAAAGCCTTCCCACGACTTTCAGCTCTGATGTATCGATAGGTCGACCAACACCCTTTTTAAAACACCAAAAATCCCGGAGCAGTTGTCTCCACCCCCCCCTCCCCCCCCCCCCCCCCCCCCGGCCGCTAGTGTTCAATTCTCAGATTAGAATCAATCGAGAAGGGTTTTTCACACAAAGGTTATAATGGTCAACTGTGGGAAAATATTTAGTACTATTATACCTGATGGTGTAACAGACCAGGTAAAGTAAGAACATCACCACCATCTTAGAAATATTACAGAACCTCGTGTTTTCGGAAAGATTTTAAATGTTGGCTTTTTACGTTTACGCGAAAACTTGTTTAGTACTTTACTTAACGAATGGGGGGGGGGGGGGGGGGGGGGGGGGCATCCGTCCGCGTAATTTACAAATTCGGTAGTTAAAAAAAAAATTCACAAAAGTTCCACGAAACTGTATCATGTGACCGCTCATTGGAACGAGCTCTACGAGCTCGTTCCAATGAGGGGCCACATGATATGGGTTGGTGTGGGTTTTTTAAATCTGAAAAAACAATAATTAAATAATATATTTTGATATCCTGTGCGTTGGATAAAGGGTTAACTTCCAACACCGTTATTACCCTTTTATTATAATAGTTGTAGCAATAGTATCTATTCGTATCTTTTTTGTACTCCTCGATATATGTAACCATTGTTGAATATCTGTACTCCACATCGACAAGGCACCCAAATCTTCAGCAAGCTTCTGTCAGTGTCATTCCACGGTCTGAAACCCATATTACCCCAAAATAAATTTCATCTTTTTAAAAGTTCAGTAATTAACTTTTTAACTAACGCAATGACATTACGGCCAGATCCCCCCTCCCCCACCCCCACCCCCCAAAATCGGCATCAATTATTTGTGTTTTTTCTAATTTTTTTCTACAAAACATTGCTCAGGACCCCTAATTGGAACGATCTAACGATACCGTTCCAATGGGTAGTTATACGGTATATTTTAAAGGAAAACTTTTTTAGCTGTTCAAACATTTTTCCAAGTGACGTCTACTAGAATTGTTAGTGATAGAAGTAAATTTTCACCATCCCGGTAGAAACGGTTGGAAAGCTCTCAATACTTTAAATTACAGTATAATTGTAATCTGTAAATTTTAATTCTGAAAGTCCATAAGGGATTATGCCTAACTTTCAAGAGCCATGGGAACCCACTTCAAGTAATCTCATATTTGCTCACTGTCCCATATTGGGGTCTTTTTAAAATGTACAGAATGAATAAACACAGAGATCTTGTTATAAATTATTTCGTATGTTTGACATTCATTTCTGATTACGTTTATAAATTTATAATGGTTTATTCCCGTTTAAATTCCGACTACATCGTGTTTTCTTTTATTATTACAATGAAAATATGCATTAAAGTTATCATTTTTGTATCCATTTTGTTGGTAGAGCATGAGTTTATTTATTTATTTATTTATTTATTTATTTATTTATTTTATTTTATTTATTTATTTATTCTATTTTTGTTTTTGTTGTTGTTGTTTGTTTCATTTTGCAAATGTGCATCACAGTATGATTTTATCTAACCGTTTTATTGTTAGAGCGGGGGTGGCATATTTATTTATTTATTTGTTTATTTATTTTATTTTATTTATTCCATCTTCTAATGAAGCGAGTCCTGAAGGGTGTTTCCTTTACTCAATGGCAGTTGTTTTAATATTTATTTCAATTCAACATGCGCCACAGTCTAATATATCAATTCAACAAAATATGTTTTCTTGCGAGATTGTTTTGTAAACAAAATAACCCACAAGGCATTAACACCTTTATTTAGCCTTTTACCTCACAAAGATATTGAATAACAAACTTTTAAAAAAGAATTCCTCCATAACATAGCTTTTGACCCTCGGAAGAAATACAGTACGAGCGCCGTGGATTGGTAACTTTCCACGGGTGGGCACTATTTCCACGGAAGATATAATATTAGATTCCAAACACTAATTATAGGAATAATCATCAAAAATTTAATTAATGAAGCACCGGGTAAAACCCGGTGCTTCATTAATTAAAATTTTGCTGATGATGATTTTTATTACCCGCTAAACGATAGCGTGAACATCACTGCCCACGCGTGGATTACGCCCAATCCACGGAGACTGTACTGTCGCTATTTGATGAGGATCAGAAGCTATGATTGGGAAAACTAACTAGGCAAAAGATTATCTAATGAGCTGTGAATTAGTAAACTTTCCTTTTACATGACAGCAACGAAAAAATAAGAAAATTTATGTTATTATCAGAAATAAATCCTAAAATCTTCCATTTCAAACTTTGGTGAAAGGTTGTCTATGAATAAAAATCCTTTCGTAATTAACTGGTAGAGTGCTGAATTATTTTTGGTCATCAAAATTTGTTCACATACGTTTGCCAAGTTACAATTTATGGGAGAGTGCCAATAGGCACTCTCCCATAAATTGTAACAAGGCAAATCCTAACAGACTAAATAATTTCACTTCAAAGGTGGTATGAACAACATCCACAAAATATGAAGCCTTTAAGTGCTGGTACTGACACTTCAGAGTAAAGCCCAAATATGGGCTTCCAGCACTCTACCAGTTAATAGAATGGGGAGCAAAAGGTTTAAATTAAATAAACTCTGTGCTGTCTTTGTCAAGCAGTAAAAATTGTCATAACCTCAAATTCGAAAACGCAAAGGTTATAAACTAGTGGCAGTTATCAAAGGACATCAAACTAATACTGTATTATAAACGTGTATTACAAACTGTATCCGCAAAATGACTAACGAGTTGTGAAACCAAAATAAATTAGCGATAAAATGTTAATAAATTTCGTATTAAGCTGTGGTGAACTTTTTCATGGCTTATAAATATATCGTTTATAGATTATAACCTGCAGATTTTACTTGATGGATCTCCCAAATTTATTGAAATAAAAATTATTTGATGTCTTCCGCTGTATTTTTACAGTTAGATTTTTCTAACTTTTTCCACAAAAATTAGTGCCAGCAATTACTCGATCACCTGCGCTAATCTTTCAATTTTATCCTGAGTGATTTTACAAATAAAACACTTTAAAGGAACTTATTTCTTCATATAAAAATTATTCAACTGCTCTATACAGAAGCTAAGAATACTTGTTTGCCCCTTTTCTTAAATTTATCTCGATTTTAAAACAAAGTCAATTTTCCACTCAAGTTCGTGCCATTGAATTGTGCATGTACGGTGCAGTCGCAGTGGACTGTTCGTAATCCACGCGTGGGGCAGTGATGTCCACGCATGCGTTTACCAGGTAATACAAATCATCATCAGCAAAATTTTAATTAATGAAGCACCGGGTTGTACCCGGTGCTTCATTAATTAAATTTTTGATGATTATTCCTGTAATTAGTGTTTGGAACCTAATATTATTGCGTCCGTGGAAATATTGCCCACCTGTGAAAAGCGACCAGTCCACGGCGGCCGTACTGAATATGGGAAAAACGAACTGAAAGTAATTCGAAAACGAATAGTAGGACTTTTATCGAAAAAAAATATGAATATTTTATATTATTTTTAATTTTGTAAATACATCACGGATGAATGGAAACATGATTAACAATGTCGTCAACATTTGTCTTAAAAACACACATATTTACGTGAGCATGTTACAAGTCGACCACGACCAAGCTATAAGTGGGTAGAGAGATTCTTGTAGAGGAGTTGGGGACTTGTCTTAGTTTATCCCTGCATCAGATTAACTTACTCCTGGCCTTACCCGAATACCAGACAACACTTAAAAAATAAATTCATGAATAACTAAAACAAATCATTTTTTGCCTAAAACATAGCTCATGACCCTTCATTGGAACGGTCTCGTTCCAATGAGGGTCAGAAGCTACGTTTTAGGCAAAAAATGAACAACTGAATGGCAATTTTTGTATTGCTCGCCGGTTATTGTCGCTTGGTTAGGTAAAGTTATTCCCAGTTCGGCAAGTAAAGGAATAAATCTATGGTTTTGTTTTAAATAATGCCCATACAGCTTTCCAATCACGATTTCACGAGTTCCTTGTCGCTTCCTTTTATTTGCATTTACACGAAAAAACAAACTAAAAAAATAATCTGTAGGTTTTTAAATTTCTTGTTCGGTTTCGGTTTTGGTTTTTCAGGTGGAGTAAAACCTCGGTTCGGTTTTCGGTTTGTTCATGAGGCCAAGTAAAATTCAATAAAACTCATTCTTATGTCCGGAATCATAACTGAATGGTAGTGAAATTGAGTGAAACTCAATGATTTCCCGAAATAAGCTTTATAATACATGAAGAATCAGGAAGGACAATATAATAATTACCTAAATATACAGAACTTTTATTGTACTTGGCCATTTTTCGAGGTCTGACACCTACACGCAACTTGAGGAAAGCTGCAAACACAACTAAACTGAAATGTCGGAAATTCACAGAATGTAGCCTTCCCAGAGTAGTGAGAGTACCCAGACACTGCCATTGGCAGTGTCTGGGTACTCTCACTACTCTGGGATGGCTACATTCTGTAAATTTCTGCAGCAAGAGAGTATTTAATAAAAAAACCCCGAAAAATCTTAGATTACGGGATGTCGACGGTTTCGGTTTCGGTTTTTAAAAAAAAAACTAAAAACCTCGGTTCGATTTCGGTTAACCTACAGCTCTACTATATTGTTCACATTGCAGAAAAATGTAGTCATTATTTTATTTTATTCTTTTTAATTCTTAAAATAATTTTCATTTTGGATTAATTAAATTATTACTCTCTTTTATATTATATATTTCATAAAGTTTTGTGGTCCTGATTAGCCAAGATGCAAAAATGTGACCTTAAACACCCAAAAAAATAAATAAATAAATAAATAACATAAAGTTTTATTTTTCACGTCATCGGCATTTGTGATAACAAATTACACATCGAGGGAATGAGGATTAGCAGTAAAATCCCACGAATGGCGGAATTTCAACCGAACGGATATTTACACTTTTCAAGAATAAGTACAACTAAAGTCAGAAAACTGTTTCAAGTTCAAAGGCTGCCGGAGGCAGCCCGGTGGTCCGTGAACTGAAGAGTTACTAGTGTTTTATTGTGCATACATGATACATTTGCTTTTTCTCAGAAACTCTTAAGAAAATAGAGGATAGTAACTTCACCCATTGAGTGGTTTAGTAGTAATCCACTGTTCAATACAGCATTTAGATTTTAAAAAAAATATTTCTAAAGAGTCAACAGTTGTTTTGCTTTTTTGTTGTTTTTCAGCAGTAATATTATTTTTCCACAGAACGATATCTTGGAGTGTTTTAATTGTTTTTATTTTATTTTCTTTCCTTTGTCTTCCCCCAAAATAAATCATATTCCCACTCACACAAAATGGTTTTCCACTCCAAACATCGTATTCCACTCACAGCGGCGACGGACTATATTTTTTTTTTGTTTTTTGACATGTTTTGAAAGTAACCACGGAATCAATTATGAAGAATTGTTTTGGGAAAACAAATGAGGAAATAAAATAAATACAAAGTTCACTGCTCGGATTCGAATACGATTTTGTCCTCTCGTGGGGCGCGCGGAGGATTATTTCACGAGGCTAACGCCTCGTGAAATAATCTCCCACGCCCCCACTCGAGAATAAAAAATCGTACTCCAATCCGAGCAGTGAACCATTGTCTATGTGTACTGGGATCGGCTGACCAATCGGCCATAGATTAAAAGTATTTTACCCAAAACACCGCTGATTATGCTCCAGCTGGATTACCCTGGATACTTTTCAAAGACTAAACGAATGACTTTTGCCTGAGAGCTCATAATCCGGTTTTATGCATTTCAGGCATACAAGGTTCACAATTTTTTTTAGGAAAAGTGTGGCGACTAATCCCCCCCCCCCCCCACACCCCACTTCCTCCCCCGGCTACGCCGTTGGTATGATCACTTCATCATGTAAATACACAAATTATAACTGTCGGTTTGTAACTTCACCTTTGTGAAATGAGGTAAATTGTAAGAATAAAACAAGTATTCGCGACAGATCTCGGGCGGTTGAGAAGAAGGTCTGGAAGCTCCAAAGCGTTCGCTGAGTTGTAATGAAAAAGGTTTTGTATTAGCGCGGACGAAAGTCTTAAAATGTTTTATCTTCCAATTAAAAAAAAACAGGAGCGGAGTTATTCTTACTCACATCAGAGTTCGAATAAGAACTTCTTTGAGATCGCCACATGATTAATTTTATTCTCACAGTACCGTGTAAAAATACATTGGAGTAGTTTTTATAACTGGAAATCGTGGAAGCTTTATAGGAATTTTATTCCAAGTTGAGTATCGTAATATGACCAGCTACAGCGTTTACAAAGCATATAAGCCTCGCACAAAAATCAGTTATATAGTTTCTCATTCCATTTCCGCGAAATCTTAGTCGGTTTTATAACGTAATTAAATTCTGACAAAACTCAAATAAAAGTAACATTAAGCGCTCACAGCTGTCATTTAATCGACAAAATCAGTAAAAAGAAACAAAAACGCTACGACAGTACGACAATTACCTACCTGAAAGGATGGCTGGAGTTGCGTTTTCCCCGATTTTCCCCAAATCTCTCGGAGAGAGAAGAGGCAATTCTTATTATAGAAAAGTTTTAAATCGATGATAAGTGAAATATTCTTTCCTCCTTCTGACAAAGATTTATGAACCTGGACTCGCACGTCACTCAACAAGGGGTATTTTACACTAAATAAGTGGACATGTCTTGAGTTTTACTTTCTCATGTTAACTTTTGTTGAAATGAATACCAATGAGTCATCAACATTGTAAAGACTACTAATATATTGATTAGGATCGATTTGATATAAAGAGTAATTCATCTACACAAATTCTGATGGAGTTATTTTCTGCGGCGGATGGACGAGTTGTTGTCTTGATGAAGCGCAATAGGCTTACACTAATTGTCAAGAATCACTACGCTTTATGGCACACCCTCTCAATAGAGGAAAACAGGTTATTAAAAATGTATATATACTTTTTGTAACGCATATAGTTCTCTTTCGATCTGACGATGTAATGATTTTTGTGAACCAATTCCAATTACGACTGGTATTCAAACGCAAATTGCTAGATTGAAAACACACGCACGCACGCACTCACAAGCGTTGTTCACAGAAGTGGTCTGAACATTTTGCATTTTCTTAAAACAACTTGGTGTGTGTGGGGTGGGGTGGGGTGGGGTGAGAATGAAAGAGTAATCAACTTTCGGCCAATGGACCTGCAATTCTATCCAGGAAGTCCATTGGCTGAAATACGGCCTTTCAAAGAATCTCAAAATCATTGTTGGATGGAAACTCCATAAGGTGAGAGATCCTTACCCAATTAACACCCGTGTATACGACCAGCGTTGTTCGCGAAAACTGCAATTCATGGTTTTCATCTTTTCAATTTTTTCCTCTAGAACATATCTTATGACACCTCACTGGAACAAGATCGTTCCAATGAAGTGTCATAACTTATGTTTTTAGGGAAAAAATGAAAATTAAATTAAACAATTTTAATTAAGTGATAATCAACTCCCCACGAATTATATGCACTCTGCGACAAACTGACCACTCACCAACACTACTCGTTGCAGTTGCCGGGGCCATGACTTTGACTAAGGAAATATAGTACAAGCTGGCCATCTCGGGTTGTTACATTTTATTCACATGGAGTGATTGATAGTCGGCCACCCACTGGGTGGATATACATCCTTGTTCTTAGTTGCTAGTCTAAAAGAAACTTGATGTTTCGTTTCCCATCTTTCTAACGAATCGGCCGCACCCGCCCGCGTAATTTTGAAATTAAGCAGTAGAAAGGGGCGCGGTGTCTCAGTAGGTAGAGGTGCAGGCTGCAAGCCGAGAGGTCCTCGGTTCGAATCCCATCTGCGGCAACCGCGTTGTGTCCTTGGGCAAGACACTTCACCCCCATTGCCCACGTGGGGGCACGGTGGCGCAGTGTACTAAGGCGTACTGCACGTCGATAGTGCACTTGTCTTCAACCAATGCTAACCCTGCTTGTGTGGTTAGCATGCTGGGGAGCTGACAGTTGCTCGCCGTTGCTCTGTGGTTCTCTCCGGGTACTCCGGCTTCCTCCAGCCGTAAAACTGTCATGGTCATGATTCGCCATTGTGCAGAAATATGTGACATTAAACACCAATAAATAAATAAATAAATAGAGGATATGAAATGAGTGTTTTTCTCATATGATATTTATGAAACGAGTCTAAGAATTTTCCGTTTGAGCGAGCCTCTGGCGAGCCCCAAACGGAAAATTCGGAAAATTCGGTCGAGTTTCATAAATATCATGAGAAAAACACTTATTTCATATTCTATTTATCATGTGACACACATATGCACAATTTAACGACTTAGTATGACTTTTTTAACCCTTTACCTAACGTGTGTTACAGACGACACTTGGAAAAAACATCATCATATAACTAACAATTTTCATTTTTTGCTTCCAAAACATAGGTTATGACCCCTCATTGGGACGAGCGCGATTCACTCGTTCCAATGAGGGGTCATAACCTATGTTTTGGAAGCAAAAAATGAATTTTTTTCGTATATAGCATGGCCGGTTTTGGTCGTTATGTTAGGTAAAGGGTTAATGCAATATAACCCAACCTAAATAGGACAGATAACGTAAATTCTCCCTGCTCAAATTATGCAAATGTGACCCAGTTGTATTTTGTGCAGCCAATCAAACTGTCCATATTTGAAATTGACCAATGAAATCTTTCAACCCCAATTATGCAAATTATGAAAATATGGCCCAGTTATATTTTGTTCAGCCAATCAAATTGTCTAGTTTTGAAATTGACCAATGAAATCGACGGAAGGCTTTATTTATCACTGATTAATATGAAAACAAAATATCAAATGTTTTAAAGTGAACAAAACGGACGAGTTATATGATAAATATAAATAAGCAGTAAATTTTTTTTTTTTAATTTTCAACAAAACCATATCATGAGACCCCTCATTGGAACGAGCTCGTAGAGCTCGTTCCAATAAGGGGTCTCATGGTGTGATTTTGTGGAATTTCTTTGAAAAAATTTAAAAAAAAACAATAACTAAAATAATAAATTTGGATATCCTCTCTGTTGGGTAAAGAGTTAAGGGAGTTGGCAGTTTCACTGACCACCAGGAAGTCCTCAGTATTACACATGGTGAGCAATAACTGCGTTATCAAGAGTAAAAATATAAACCCGAAAAGAAGTAATCCTGGCACGTGTTTTGTCGTGTAAAATTCTCGCGGTTCCATTGTTATCATTTACGTCTGCATTCGAAACTTGGGAGATTTGTCAACATGAATCGAATTGTTGCACATGAATAATGATTTTAGAGTTATGTTTCATTAAACTCATGGTTTCGTGTTGTGTCAACTTACACAATGCGAATTCAAATAAATTCTCAGAGAAAAAAATTAAACAGTTCAATATTGCATTCAAAAGACTGAGTGAAAATTAATTTTCACCGCCAGAATCTGTACATCGATAATTGTCTTTTAACAATTCATTTGAGGATAAAGCTACATAACCTCTATTGGCACGACAAAATGAACTGTAACAAAATACAAACATCCTGTACAAAGCATCATTTGTGAAAATCTGAAGCACAGCCAAACAGTGTAGAGGTCGAAGGCGGTCATCCACACCAAAACTACAGGTCGGGTCCCGCTTGTCGGGCCTCTGGTCGTGGACGTAACTTCAAATTCTCACTGTTTCACTTGCGTTGTGACGTTCAGCGAGAGTATAAACCAAGTTTCTCCAATGGAAGCGCGGTGGAGTGATATAAGACATGAGACACTTTGGTGGTACTACACGCGTTTGTCTTCGTCCAACGTGTATGTGCTTTAGTGGCGCCTGTGTTTGACTGGTATGTAAAGAATCGGGAAGTTACTGCTGTGTTGGTGGCTTTCTCCGGGTTTCTGGGGACCACTCAAACACAAAAAGTTAGTCATGGTTTGGATTTGGCTGTTAAAAATACCACAAATACCAAACAATGAGATCGCCAGCAGTATTTGGAAAAAAACGGTGGTGGATTTAGACACCGTCAGAGAAAATCGTATTCTGCACCTTATATATTGCAAGCCTTGTCTTCGGTTTGAGATGCCAGTTTTTCATGCTCCTTAATGTGGGGCATGTGTGTGGGATGACCGTCGCATCGGCAACTTAATGACCTAGCTCTTCTCGAATACTACGAAGAGATCTTTAGCCTGCACGGAGGGTGTGTCTCTCCGCACAGAGGGCAGCCCTTTTAAGTCCCCACCCGATAGGACGGTACACTGTTACAGCATCAGACCCACAATTGAAGCTGACAAAGAGTGTTCGGACATCTCGAGCGCTTTTCCCGACCGGGGATCGATCCCGTGACCTCTAGCATGAGAGACCAGCGGACTTATCCACCTGGCCACCTCTCTCTCCTCAATATATTACCTAAATATGTTACATAAATGGGCACGGGCATATGTAGATACCTTCAAATAGGGATCTGCGAATCCCCACAGTTTTTTTCCAATCGAATCTCTAATCGAATCGTGTCTCTGATATCGATATCGAAACGAATCTCGAATCGAATTTTAATAGACAAGTTATTAAATACTGCACTAAACGGAAGTTACGGAACACTGTGATGACCCTTACAAGACTGAGTGAACACCTTAACCACCAATAAATAAATATTCTCTGTAGCACCGTCACTGAAACAGCTAGGCCTATTATTCATAGTTTTAGTTTTTGAAGGCTTAACTTGTTACTATTCACGTTCTTATGAACGTGAATACACGTATAACAAGTTAAGCTTTCAAAAGCTAAAACTATGGATAATGTTCTGGGCAAAATTCACTACTTACCAATTAAACATTGTCAATTACTCAATAAGTTATGAATTGAGCCTACATGAATGAATTGTCTAATGTCAATTTTATCCAATTTTTGTTGGAAAGGTAACAAGTGGAAGCCCGAGAGATTCGAAAAAAATCGAATCTTGAGACTGATTCGGGGTCGATCTCCGGGTTTGCTTTCTCTTCTCCTTTCTGGCGATTGGCCCGGATCGCCTGGGTTGAGCAAATATGAACTCCAATTGGGTTCATATTTGCTCAACTCATGCGATTTGGTTTAGTTCTTGACCCCGCCGATTTTAGAATGTACATTAAAGTAACAACTTATTTGTTTCCGGTCTGTGCATTGGGAACGTTCCACTCAATTTGAATCCTTGAAGACAAAAATAAAAAGGCATTGATGTCAAGAAAAAGAAAATTGTGTGGGGTGGCAGGTAAGACAGCCTCTCCGGCTATGCCATCTCCGTGCAGTGTACACTCACTTTGTAATTTGTTTTATTTGTTTCACATTGTATATCTGTATGCTGCAAAATAAAATTTCATTCATTCATCTAGAAAGCAGATGTGTGGTATGGATATTGAATCGAATCTCGAATAGAGCTGTAGGTTTTTAAATTTCTTGTTCGGTTTCGGTTTTGGTTTTTCAGGTGGAGTAAAACCTCGGTTCGGTTCGGTTTTCGGTTTGTTCATGAGGCCAAGTAAAATTCAATAAAGCTCATTCTTATGTCCGGAATCATAACTGAATGGTAGTGAAATTGAGTGAAACTCAATGAATGCCCGAAATAAGCTTTATAATACATGAAGAATCAGGAAGGCCAATATAATAATTACCTAAATATACAGAACTTTTATTGTGCTTGGCCATTTTTCGAGGTCTGACACCTACACGCAACTTGAGGAAAGCTGCAAACACAACTAAACTGAAATGTCGGAAAATCCCAGAATGTAGCCTTCGCAGAGTAGTGAGAGTACCCAGACACTGCCATTGGCAGTGTCTGGGTACTCTCACTACTCTGGGATGGCTACATTCTGTACATTTCTGCAGCAAGAGAGTATTTAATAAAAAAACGAAAAACCTTAGATTACGGGATGTCGACGGTTTCGGTTTTTAAAAAAAACTAAACACCTCGGTTCGGTTTCGGTTAACCTACAGCTCTAATCTCGAATATTCGCAGGACCCTACCTTCAAAGACCTCAACTCCTCAAGAGTCACCAACTGTCCTATGGAATGTCACAAACATCTCGAATCACCGTTTTCCTATAAAAGTAACAAAAGGACCTAAAATTCACCACGGCGAATTGAAAAAGCATGAAATCCTCATGAAAATATAAAACATCAATGAAACTGACTGTAACACGATGCTGAATCGAGGAAAAGTTGTTATTACTTACATAAACAAATAATAACTGTATAATTAATAGATTGTTATATTACAATACGGATAAGTACATTATTCGTGCAGAAATAAACAGGAAATAACCGAGCGAGTTTAATTCATCAGTAATGACCATATTATGACCAAAATAGTGGTTACGATGACATTCTATTGGCGTTTTATTATTTTTATAGAAATAACACGTTCAGATTCTGCCAGCATACAGCATAGAGTGGTGCGATGATACAGCATGGGGAAAAGGGATTATTGCTCAAACAAATTGGGTTTATTTTCCGTCCAATTTCTGAAAACACAGAAATAAGAATCACCAATCGCCTTTGATCTCAGACGCATAAGAGTTTCTAGGGGTAGAAGTGGTACACGACATATGAACCGAAATATGCAAAGTGATGATGGCTACCTATACACTCTGAAAAGTTACAATTAAAAATATGTTATACTACAGCTCCCTGACGCACTGTCTGACGTGAATCCGTTGTCAATCGAAATTTATAATCAGCACCCCTTCTGACTAATTTTGTTTCGTCTAAAAAAGGCTGTTGCACTCAACACTGGACTCGGGCGATATCTCGGATGCAAGTCTCTCTCTCTCTCTCTCTCTCTCTCCCCCCCCCCTCTCTCTCTCTCTCTCTCTCCCTCTCTCTCAGTCCATTGGCTGAACTGAAAATCATTGTTCGATGGAAACTCCATAAGGTGAGAGATAAAAAGCCTTACCCAATTAACACCCGTGTATACGACAAGCGTTGTTCGTGAAAACTGCAATTTAGTGGGGTATCTGTGTTTCTACCAGAACACTGATGCAACGATGTTTTGCATCAGAGTCGCGGTATTTTTTTTTCTTTCTTTTTATCGGATCATGTGATGCCCCTTGGGTTGGTCTTATTTCTTGATAGTTAGCGGTTTCACATGTCACGCTTCGTTGAATTCGTTTTAGTGACGTCGCACCTGGTGTGCAAGAGTTTAGTTTCATAAGTAAGTGGATTGTTTATTTGTCTACATTCTCTATGTTTATAGAAACTGTGTTTCAATGATTTCTTCTTCTGCTGTATCTATTAGTAAATTTGTCCAAAGCGTCATATTAGATGGTTTTGAGTTACATAGCGGCCAGATGCCACCATAGAAACCAAGATGGCGACCTCCAGTACACACAAAATGGACGACAGAAACACATATCACCCTAACAACGCGCGATGTGCATAGGCCTGAGACCACTGAAACCACGTATCACTATGGAGAAAACGTCACGACATGGCCGCTCACATGGGATACCATGACAACCCAACATTGCGCCACTGGGTCACGTGACATGAGGTCACTTCCGAGGTCCTCCAGCGAGGTCCCCCAACCTAGGCATGTCCGGATACATGACATACTAGTGTTGCAGTCAAAGAGCACTAAACTTTACCATCATTATAAAGCAGACTCTGATTCGGGGTGGCTAAGCAACTCAATACAATTGTAGCTCAAATATTTGTTTTTCCAAAATCTTATGATGTAGGTGAACGATAAATCGATCGTCCTATTTTCTTTTAGGTTAACGACAATCGACCGAAACGATCATTCGCCCAATACAGTTCGGCCGCCGTGGACTGGTCACTTTCTACGGGTGGGCAATATTTCCGCGGACGTAATAATATTAGATTCCAAACAAGGAATAGGAAAAATCATCAAACCCGGTGCTTCATTAATTGAAATTTTGCTGATGATGATTTTTATTACATGGTAAACGCATGCGCGGACATCGCTGCCCAAACATGGATTACGACCAGACCACGGCGACTATACTGTATGTACTTATTTAGCACGGTGGTCATCTAATTTCATATGTAAACCACGTCACAATTCAGAGTTCTTTTATCACAGTTTCAACGAATGTATATTTCTTGAACTGTGCCTTTATCATGACGCATGCGCTTTAATGACACTTTGGAAATTTTTTCTCATGCAATTATCACTGACGGAAGAAAGGGGTAGTATACATAATGGAATTGGACTTGATAAGATCAGTTATACCACGCAAACCATCATTAACCAAACATGAGAAAATAAAACGAATATAAAACGAGATAACATCAACAGTTGTCGATCACAGAAAACAAAAGCGGGACATTCTCGAAAACTGTTCCACCACAGTACTAAAATGAAATAAAGGGAACTTTATTGCAAAATATTTTCCCTGGTAATAATTATTAATTTATCATAAAAATTGTATAATTGACTCTGGGTCTGCGGACTGATTTCACTGGCAAAATCGTGAAAATAAATTTAATAACGCAGTAATGACTTGCGAATCCAGTGAATTGGTTCACCCCATCCGATGTTGAAAAAAACCTTTTTGAGTTTTTTTTTCAATAATGACTGACCCGATTGGAATGAATTAGAAAGACGTTGACACTCTGAAGTACACAAAGTGTGCGTTTTCACTAAAAATTACGTGTTCGTACTCTGAGTGTCAAACAGTTTGTCAGAAAGCCGTCCCAGCTGTGTCCACCATTATATTTGTTATCAACTGTTAAATTAGTGATCATGTTTGGAGAAGCATAGCAAAGAGAATTTATAGCCCGGTTCGCTTTGTACTATATTTGGGCGTGTTTTCGCCTAAACAGTTCAGCAATAAAAATTTGGGTTGTTCGATTCTTGGCATGCTTTGAAGTCGTCCGACAAATAAGCGATATTTGAAAAAAAAAACAAATAAAATAAGCAATAATGGCAGAAAGTTATACGGAGAAGTCAAAATACTCCAACCGTAGAAAATTATCATCATAAAAAAAGTTAAGTAAAGCCCTGAGCCATTTGCTAGAAATTTTCAGAATTTATGAATCAGCTCCTTTACATTTGAGGGTGATTTTCACACGGTCATGTATACCCTCCAAATAAAATGTTTAATTAAATAAAAACAGAAAGATTTCATCTGTATTGCTTATGTTTGAATTTTACAAACGTGGACGCTCATACGACGCTTAAATATCCACTTGCCACCGATAAATAAATTCCAAAGCAGAATAATTTCCACTTTTCCCTAATTATTATGCTTTCTCAATAAAAAAAAAATAAAAAGAAGATGTCAGAAAAATGTACCGTACAGTCGCCGTGGATTGGTCGTAATTCATGCGTGGGTAATGATGGCCACGCATGTGTTTACTAGGTAAGAAAAATCATCAAGAAAATTTTAATTAATGAAGCACCGGGTTGTACCCGGTGCATCATTAATTAAATTTTTGATGATTATTCCTATAATTAGTGTTTGGAATCTAATATTACTGCGTCCGTGGAAACATTGCCCATCCGTGGAAAGTTACAAGTCCACGGCGGCCGTACTGTACACTGAAGATCTTAAAATAAGTATTTCCAGTAATAAAAGCCAAACATTTTTAATAAACTCTTAGGTTCCGCTCCACATTTTCCAGGCATTTCCAAAAAATGACATGCCATATACTCTCTTCAAATGCAAATATTCTGTAACTTAGTTATCTAACCCAAGCATGTATTACATTTCCCAAATCCACAAAAAACATATAACACTATCTGACTAAGTAGAAATAAACAATCTGAATGTGGGTGCAATAATTTATTGTCAAAGGGAAGACTTCAACCTGACAACATGCCAAAACCAGTCATTTTCTGCCACCCAACAGCCTCAAAAGTAGAATTTTCCCACCTACCTACCCCATGGTAACAAACCCGTGTAAAAATTACATTTTAAAAAATAGCCAATTTTTCGAAGCCACTGTTTCCCATAATTCATCTGGTAATTTACTCCTGTGTATCAGACTCCAACTTTGGGACCAAAACTTCAAATTCTCTTGTCCAACAAAAAGTCTAATGTAATCATATATCTGATACTAAAAATATATCTCTATTCTACAAGGCCTTAGTTTCAACACATGCCCTATGTTTAGAATTTCACCCGTGTGCAATAGTGCGAAACTGTAGAGCGGAACATTACGGATTCTTGCGAACATGTTGTTCGCGCAATGTTACCTCAGCTGAGTGCTGAAACAACAGAACATCTGACTGACAAAACGAGTAAATGAACACACCCGCCCTGTTCTTCTATTAACCTTATAGATCGAAAACGCCAGCCCCTTCTCCCAGCTGTGAACTGATGTAAGGTGGGGGGAATCAGTTGTAAGAAATGCCCGTTAATCCTCTAACATACCTAAATTGGTTTATTGCAATATAGACAAATAATGTTAAGTTCAACAACGCGTATTTTGTTTCTTTTATTTTTTTTTTATTAAGATGCAGTTGGGAAAAATATATACAATACACTTGGACATTCGTAGCGCAAGGTTTCTTATACAAAATTATACACGTATGATTTTATTCAATCGTGGTTTTGTAGCTAATAAACAGTGTGTAATGTGTTAACAAAGTAAAGAGTTAACCCTTTACCCAACGTATCGACCAAAACCGGCCAGCGCTATTCTCAAAAATCGCCAATTAAATTTCATTGTATTTTCATTTTTGTCTCAAAAACATAGGTTATGACCCCTCTTTGGAACGAGCTCGACGAGCTCGTTCCGAAGAGGGGTCATAACCTATGTTTTTGAGACAAAAAATAAAAAAAAATAGTTATTCAAGAATTTTGTTTGCAAGTGCCGTTTGCTTTTCATGTCAGGTAAAGGGTTAAATACTATCGGAATATCAGATGAGCGAGTGTTACAGAATCGGATGTCAACTCTCAAGGGGCAATGGTAGATTATAAACTGTCGCGCCTCATGGAGTTAAGGGTTTTATCCTTGATCACAGTGGCCTTTTCACCACTTATTTTCCACTAGCGCTCCCAGTGGTGAAAAACCCCACAAAAACGCCAAAAAGAAAAAGAAAAAAAAGTCACACTAGAACTGAAAACGAGTTAGGCCAAACTATTACCACTTATTTCATTTTTGACAATGTGGCCTACCTTGCCTTCAGCTCCGATGCCTTTTTTAGATGAGTGCGTATTTTGTTTTGCTTTTGTCATTTAACTTGAGTTCATAGAAAACACGAAATATTAATCTGAAGCAAAATACGATTAGAGACAATATTTAATTTTTCCCCTAAATAATGAAAAATATGTTATTTTTTCAAAGCTTTGTCTACGAAGCTTTCGTTTCAACGAATGGTAGTCATTTGTTTGGGAAGCAACAAGAGAAAATAAATTAAAACACAAGTGCATATTCCTCGGAATAAATATTCACAAATAAACAGTCGCATTCAGTACTCACATTCAGGCCTAGCACGACATTCGATCGATCACAAATCAAACAGGAGACAAGCTCTATACTCAGGCAATATCGGACCAGCCCAAAATTCAAGTCGATACTTCTTATGTACTGTTATCCCGGTATTTATACAATACGTGGAGAGTGGATTGTAACTAAAACACCCGCGGAGTGGAGTATCACCCAGAGTATCAGTTTCAAATTCTGTACATATGGACAAAAAAACACAAAGTTTCAGCCAATGGACCTCCGGGTTTAACCCGGAGGTCCATTGACTGAAACTTTGCTTGTGATGGTTATGCTCTGCAGCACATTTGCAATTATTGCTCGGGTGAAATCTCCACTCTGTGTGTGATTTAATGATAATACACTCTCCACGTACTGTACAGTATGGCTGCCGTGGACTGGTCGCTTGGTTGGATAATATTTCCAAGGACGCAATAATATTAGATTTCAAACACTAATTATAGGAATAATCATCAAAAATTTAATTAATGAAGCACCGGGTGCAACCTGGTGCTTCATTTATTAAAATTTTGGTGACGACGATTTTTATTAGATGGTAAAGACATGCGTGGACATCACTGCCCAAGGGTGGATTACAACGAGTCCGCGGCGCCTGTACTGTACAATACCGTGGTTACAGAAACGTTCGGACTATTTGGACCAGATTGCGACTAGGTCCCGATCTGGTCAAAATGTCCTGTTCGCTTCTCTGCCCGTGGCACTATAAAATCTCACCCGTTGAAAACAAACCCACCATCACTTATCATTTCAGATGCTATTTTCGTCTAAATTACAACGATTGTGAAATATTTTTTTATGAAATTTCAGTGCATATGTGGTAAATGAATCGCGAGAAGATCGCAACTCGATCGCAATCCAATCGATAACGAGAACGTGACTACATATACTGTGAGATAACTTATCACTTGTTGACAGCCTTCTGACATTATGTTTTGAATAAGCTGAAACGTATTTATTCATTGGACAGCCAGGGTCAACTGATGTCGGACAGTTTTACTGGTGGCTGAAGCCGGAATATCCAGAGAAAACCACCGAGTAAATGTCAGACTTCCCAACGGCCCCGCACAAACAGGGTTAGCATTGGATGAAGACAAGTGAATCGGGATTAAGTGCCTTGCCCAAGGACACAACGCAATTGCCGCTGGCGGGAATCGACCTTTCGACGAAGTTCAATGCCGTAACCATAGAGCCACCGCCCTCCCATGCTGAAACGTAACGTACCACCTAATGCACCAACAGCAAAAGTACACACGACATCTTCACCCGGGAATGGGGGGGGGGGGGGGAATACTATAAAGCTTTTACAAATGTATTTTCCAGAATTTTCTACTTATGGAAATTACCAACTGAAATGGATCAATTAGCGTTTCAAAAGACGTGTCAATTTACCGGCAGGTAAATTGTCACGTCTTTTGAAAAGCTCATGATTTCTTTCATGGATCTATATTGACGAGAAGAAAATACAATTATGAAAAATACAATTATGAACAAGCCAAGACCAATACCGGGTCTGGACCTGCGTCGCTGCATGCAATTGAATCGGCAAACAGAAAGTGGCAGCATGGCAGATCTGAAAATTGCATACACGATACAACTGATCATTATCAGGCTCCAGATGAAATATAAAATCAATCCCTTGCATAGAAACCGAGAAAAGTTTGACGAAAAATTTCAATGTTCAGTGGGTACAGTAAAATTTCAAAGTATCGGCAAACAGCAAGGGACTGCACGGCAGATCTGAAAATTGCTAACACGATACAACTCATCATTATGAAGCAGTAGACCAAATATAAAATCAATCCCTTGCATAGAAGCCGAGAAAACCTTGACGGAAAATGTCAATGTTCAGTGGGTACAGTAAAATTTCAAAGTATCGGCAAACAGGAAGTGGCTGCACGGCAGATCTGAAAATTGCTTACACGATACAACTCGTCATTATGAAGCAGCAGACCAAATATAAAATCATTCCCTTTCGTAGAAGCCAAGAGAACTTTGACGGAAAAAGTGTTTCGGACGGACTGACGGACGGACTGACGGACTGACGGAATGAGGGACTGACGGACGGAGTCGAGCGGTTACTAGACCTGCTCTGCCGCTGGCGACGCAGGTAAAAATACAATTGTAAAAGTTCTATAGTAATGGCTCCTGGAGGGCTTGTCATAACTCTGCTTGTTGAATTATCCATAATTTGAAACATCACTCAACGTTTTGAATACTAAATAAGAGTTTATGCACCTGATGCTGAGGTCTTTTGTTTGAGTCTTTTAGTACTGGAAGACACAACGTTTGTGTGATGCGTACACTTTTAATAAACATTAATACTCGTATGATTTCATGTTAATTACATTACAAATAATATCACAAACTCCATGGTTCTTTATTCTCAAATCAGTCGTGAAATACTTATTCAATCCAAACAGAGCAACCGAGTGCTTCATATTGTAAATATCTCACAATAGTGTAATAATACACGTCTTAATAAAAGAAATATCCAATGCATATCTCAGACTTTCAATGTGCCTATGCCATATCGACATAATGATACATTCTTTACCGCGCGATCAGCTTGAGTTTGATTACTTGAGCGAAAACGTTTCGACTAATAATCGGAAAACAAACAATAAAAGAAACTGAACGGGAGCCATCTATGCTGTTCACCTGTCGGACGGAAGAGATTTATTGTCAGACTTAATCAAGTTCAGGTGGGCGCACGTGTGTGAAATTCGAACTAACCGTTCGTTCGCACGCGTTCTGTCATTTTTCCAGTTTCTTTTAAGAAAAAAAAAACAAATTCATTCATTTGTATTCTACACCTAAAGGTTGATTAGTTGCACATTTTTAAAATACAATTCTCTTTTCACTTTCTTCGCGATCACCGGCCGCTGTCACGCTAGCATTACAAAACTTCACAGATAAGCGTCCACAATGTTGTGAAGACGGTTCTCTGTTGGGCCATTCCTACACTATAGTGAGAAAAGTTCGGTGTCAGGCCCTTCCTACACCACAATGAGGACAGTTCTGTGTAGAGCCCTTCCTAAACCACAGTGAGGACAGTTCTGTATAGGACCCTTACTAAACTATAGAAAGGGCAGTTCTGTATAGGGCCCTTCATAAACTATAGTGAGGACAGTTCTGTATAGGGCGCTTCCTAAACTATAGTGAAGACAGTTCTGTGTAGGGCCCTTTCTACACTATAGGGAGGGCAGTTCTGTGGAGTCCTTCCTACATCAAAGTGAGGACACTTCTGTGTAGGGCCATTCCTACACTATAGTGAGGACAGTTCTGTATAAGGCCCTTTCTACAATAAAATGAGGCCAGTTCACTGTAGGGTCCTTTCTATACTATAGTGAGGACAAAATTCTGTGAAGGGCCCTTCCAACACTATAGTGAGGACAGTTTAGTGTAGGGTCCTTCCTACTCTGTAGAGAGAGCAGTTCTGTGTAGGGTCCTTCCTACACTACAGCGAGGACAGTTCTGTGCAGGGCCCTTCCCAGAGTATACTGCGGACAGTTCTGTGTATGGTCCTTCGTACACTATAGTGAGGACAGTTCTGTGTGGGACCCTTCCCAGATTATACTGCGGACAGTTCCGTGTATGGTCCTTCGTACACTATAGTGAGGACAGTTCTGTGTGGGACCCTTCCCAGATTATACTGCGGACAGTTCTGTGTATGGTCCTTCGTACACTATAGTGAGGACAGTTCTGTGTGGGGACCCTTCTCAGATTATACTGCGGACAGTTCTGTGTATGATCCTTCGTACACTATAGTGAGGACAGTTCTGTGGCACCCTTCCCAGACTATACTGTGGACAGTTCTGTGTAAGGTCCTCCCTACACTACAGTGAGGACAGTTCTGCGTGGGGCCCTTCCCAGGCTATACTGCGGAAAGTTCTGTGTTGGGTCCTTTCAACACTATACCGAGGACAGTTCTGTGTAGGGACCTTCCTACACTATTGTAAGGACAGTTCTGTATAGGGTCCTTCCTACACTATACTGAGGACAGTTCTGTGTAGGGTCCTTCCTACACTATTGTAAGGACAGTTCTGTGTAGGGTCGGTCCTTCCTACACTATACTGAGGTCTGCTCTGTGTAGGGTCCTTCCTACACTATAGTGAGGACAGTTTGGTGTACGGTCCTTCCTAACGTCTAGTGAGAAGTGTTCTGTTGCCAGAACGTTTACCATATTTCCCCCTTTCAATACTAATAATAATGACCTGCGTCTTAGACACTACTGCGTGTATCCTTCGAAATGGACGAATCTATGTGGTATTTGTAGAGAGGTTTAGTAATAATTTAATCCTACAGTACTAAGGACTGCAAGATATGGAGATGATTCCTCCTTATGACCAATTAAGCGATTATCGAGTTGTCTACTCGTAGACTACCAACTTTTGCTTTACGCAAAAAATTATACATACCGGATTTGAAGGGTTGATGTATTTTTCACAGTGTGTTCTCCAATCCTTTCCAATATTTTTCATAAAATATATGATCAGCGTTATTTTTGTAATAATATAAGTTTTTGAGATGAATTGACAGGAATATTGTCGGAGGTTTGCGACCCGGAGCTAAGTTCAACCGAGAAGCTCCGCTTTCTCGGTTGAACATCCGCTCCGAGCCGCAAACCTCACATCCTGTTACCATCATTTCATCGCAATAACGTATATGTTACAATACGACCCTACCCTCAGCCCGAAGCCCACATTGTGAAATGAACAAGGCAACTTTTAACAATAACAAGTTTAGTAAATAACCCCCTCGTGTACCCGCCCCCCCCCCCCCCCCGGCGTCATTGGGTAAATAATCAATAAATAACAAAGGTCGAGGTAATTCCATCCTACTTGAAACTGTCAATTGATTTGTAATTAAAACATCACTACATTCGGAACATCATCTGTTGCACGTTTGAAAAATGTAGAAGAATAAAGCCCGTTAGCTAGTCACTCCATTGATGAAGCAGTTACGAAAGGGGCGACGTCATTTCAAACATTTAGCGTGATGAAGTCAGACAAATGCCACTAGAGCCGTAAACATAGAAGAAACTACGCGAGCTCTCATCCAATCAGTCGGCGAGGAGTTTAGTCTTATTGGAATAATATGCTCCATTCAGTTCCACGCAGGTCACTTTCAGTACTAAAAAGTTGAGAAAAGCTATAAATATTTTACGAGTGTGCAGAAATCATTCTCCAAAGTGGACCCTCGAAGTAATGAGCCCATATCGAGACATTTATTTTAGGTTGCAATACTTAGTTTGATAAATTAGGTCATACGATTTTGTCGAACTTATATATAAGTGACAGCTGTCTATCAGCTAACCAGGGACATTTACATATTTAAATATCTTCGGACTGCAGCCACGATGGAATCTATCAGCTATGTCAAATAAGACTGGATTGGTGAAATTCATAGTTGCATTATGGCTAAAAAATGAAGGTTGAAACTTTGACACCAGAGTGCAGACTGTTAAGATGATATTGATTTGACTTTGCTAAAAGTGTGTTATCATATTTTTGTGGCACGGACCTTTTGTTTTCTAAATTTATCGAAGTGGGACGTAATTTCGAGAGCCGGACGCGAGCACTGATGATATCGTGATGATAATGAGCAACAGTCGTGACAATCGCCACAATATGACCAACATACGTAGTCTATGGTGTCCAAGATGTAATATATACTGATTATTACCACAGGTAACCCTTTCAACCGTATCTGGAAATAAGCAATCCGTCAGTTACAGAATGAGGTCCGCAGAGGGTGAATTTGCTGATGGTATCCCACACAATGAGCAAGAATTCCGCCAATTTATTCTCTGGGCACTTTTTTCTGTTTATGCCTGAGGCTTGATTCAGATTGAGGTTCACGTTGGGTAAATCTTTTAAGGCTACCCTGCTGTACAAGGTAGCATCATTAAATTCCCTCTATGGGACCTCATTCTGCAGATGACAGTCTGCTTATTTCCAGGCATGCTTTCAAAACAGTGTGCATAATTTTTTGCTTGAGGCAAAAATTGGTAGTGGCCGAGCAAACGATATAAAGAGGAAAAAATCTGAAGCGAGGCTCGGTAGTAATTTAATTCAACAGCTCAATAGAGCTGATGTATTAGATTATTACTGAACCTCCCAACAAACCAGGATGGTTTCACCCATTTCGCCGTTGACATTGTTGACTGAAATGATACCTTCCACAGGAGCCAGTGTTGAAAGGGTTAATGGATCTGCGTCGTTATAGTCCGTCGAGTTGACGAGATCAGAGCAGATCAAACAAGACGAACTGATATGACAACCCGGATTAATTAACTGCTTTATTCTATTATTATATTAAAGTGGATATTGAAACATTTAACGCTACAGGTAGACAAAACAAGAATTATGGGGTGCTTGCAGTGGGGGGGGGGGGGGGGGGGTACTAAAAATTTGCAAGACGTGACGTCCTATTTTTTATTCGGCTCCTTTTTACACCCACCCACCCACTACGTGCAAATTTTCTACTATCGTTCTCAGACCCCCCCCCCCCCACTCTCCCATTAAAATCCAAAATAAGCTTATAAACTTAGTAGGCACAGCTATCTTTAGGGGGTTTTCATAATGTTCTTAACCCTTTACCCAATGTAACGGCCAAAACCGGTAAACGCGATTTTCAAAAATCGCCAATTAATTTTTATTATTTTTTCATTTTTTGTCTCAAAAACATAGGTTATGACCCCTCATTGGAACGAGCTCGTCGAGCTCGTTCCAATGAGGGGTCATAACCTATGTTTTTGAGACAAAAAATGAAAAAAGTAGTTATTCAATCATTTTTTGGCAAGTGTCGTCTGCTTTTCATGTTAGGTAAAGGGTTAAACTGGTACCACCAATTTAAACCACTGTGGGGTGCTGTGGGCCCCAATCTACAAATGACAAGCTGTTCATTATCAGGCTTGGCCAGAGCAGGTGTACATATACGGGAACAAATTTTCTTTTGAATTGTTCCCAAAATATTGTCTGCACATTTTCTACATTTCGAACAAGACACCCACCCCCTACTAACGTGTGACATTTTCCCAGTTTAAGCCCAATATTCTCACATATAAAGCCTCCTGATGTTGTATTTATGTTAAGAGTGTGATGTACAACATCATCTTTAAGGTTTGAAACACAAATGATGGTATATATTAGCTGATATATTGATATATTTTTTAAAAATTCAAAAAATTGGACAAGTTGGAAATGCACATTTTTGGCGCACTCAAGAGACCCACCCACCCCCACGTCACGTCTTCCAAATTTTTGGTGGCCTTCCCCTGGTGCCTGTCGCGTTTTCAGAGCAAAAGCACGGAGTTTTTATTCCGCGTTTGTCAAATATTCGTTGCCAATGAAGCTTGAGGGAGACAGGCGTGCGATTTGGTACATTCGTTTTCCAGCGAGCCAATAATGACGAGTGAACTGGAGAGGCATTGATAGGCTATTTGTAGAAATCCTATCATATATATCACCTACCACAACAATGGTCGTGTTGGCTTTTTCTACAGCAGTGCACTGCAAGAAATATAGGTTCTCTTTAGAACGAAAACTGGTTCTAATCTTGTCTCTGAGATGGAACCAGTTTAGTTTAAACAGTATTTATTTCAAATCAAATAAATTTACCAAGATTAGCATTCACTTTTAACAGAATAATACATGAATTGAAGTAGATTCAGCAGTAAACTTGAAGCTTATTCAACGCAGTCGCCAAACATTTTGAAACAAAGCGAATATAAATACCTGGTATATTGGTTCTATACAGAACCAAAACTGGTTCGATATGCCAACTGTTCATATCTCCTTTGCTTAATAATGATTTGAGACAACATCGTATAAGCTCTAAACTTACGGCTGAAACCCCCTCAATTTATGTTTAATTCTGTTAATATTTAATGTTAATCTTCATAAATTTATTTGATTTGAAATAAATACTGTTTAAACAGAACTGGTTCCATCTCAGGGACAAGATTAGAACCAGTTTTGGTTCTAAAGAGAACCTATATTTTTTGCAGTGTAGGGCCTGTCGTTGGGAGTCGTATTGAACAAAAACGGCGTCGAAATTGTTGAATATTCTGTGGTGTAACTGTTTATATGGTCATTACCTTGAAAAATTGAAACTCTAAGTAACCAAACAAGTAAGTGACAGTTTGCTGCGCTGCTGGATGATATTTTTTGTGTAAATTGGAAAATTGTAAATCTTGGTGATTTGAGAAGTGATTTTCTGCTATCGGTGCAGCTGAATATTTTAGTTGTCCCCTTTAAAATTTCTGATCCTCAGTATCATAAGAAATGATGTACTTTTACAGCTGTTGCTGCTGCAGCTGGGACAAATTTTACATCGGAATACAATGGAATGACGGACGTGACAACCGTTACGTATTCCCAGTTCCTTATTCGACATTCGTTATCAACCGATAGATCGGTTGCTAACGAATGTCGAATAAGGAACTGGGAATAAGTAACGGTTCTCATGACCCCAATGGAATGACCTTTTCCTCTCAAGAGCCGCGGAAGTGTTCGAGGATGAACCCCGATGATAATAATTTTGATGATGGATGTAGATGGCGCAACCAGAATTTGAGGTGCGTAAATATGGATGGAATGACAAGTAAAAACTTCAAGAAAACAAACCATACAAACGAATTGCCATTTTATTTATTTTGACTTTGATGTCGCATTGGGTTTTGGAGGGAAGCTGCAAGTCGCCTTTTTCAGGCATTCTGCACAAGAAACTACTGGTTGTGTTAATGGTTCGGCAGCAGGCTAGAGAGCTCGCCATGATACGATGTGTTACGAAATATGACGTCATCACAAGAGGTGCCTCCTGTAATTAATCGTGATCAATATCGCAAAGATCCTGACATACAAACACACAATTTTTAATGTCTCCCTACCGACAACGTTGGCTTTACATAACGTTAACATCTAAGTGTGCGTGTCAGCTAATCAACTGATAATTGATACCTTTGCCGTGTAATAGAACATCGATGAAAGTGTCAGTGCAGTTCTTAAACCCAGAAATATCACAACCCAATCTGTATTTCTTAGCAACTATAAAAATTTCATCAAAGTCCCATATGCTTAGATGGGGTGTAATCTCATTTCAGGTATTCCCGTACCCATTAAAGCTTCTATTTTATTATTCCAACTTCGGCCATAACTCGGACATAAAATTATTCTGACCGCTGTCTGACGCAGCCGTCTGGACTTTTGAATGACCCGCGATTGGTCAGCTGTCCGAACAATTTCTTGGCTTCTTTGATAAAGCTGGAAACAAAACAGTCGTAAAGGAAACTAATCTGTAGGCCTGTTTGGTTTTTATGATCGTGAAAATAATAAATTTCCTCCGAAATCACACCTCATACTTTGCGCATTTCGTCTTTCATTGTCGCATAATTTCGAAAATGTTGACGTTTTATTGCAACCAATTACTTTTTGTACAATGGATCAAATGATTGCCGTATCAGGTGATGGTCTTTTTGTTACTTCAATTGTTTGGGATAACTCTATATCAACCCTTTGTCTAACAAATTTCGGAAAGGACTTGGTCAATATCTATTTTCTAATAATTATAGTTAATTTCTTTCAAAGTGTAGTTCAAGATACATAATCACAACAAGCAGGATAAGCTTCTATGCTTGGGAATAAAAAAAAATGAACAAACTGAAAAAAATGGTTGAAGGTTTTACAAATAGAGATTATTACCATTATGTGGATGTACAAAATATGTATCCGAGTCGAGCTCCGGGTTCTAAGGGCAGATCACGACGAGTCGAAGACGAATCGTGATCTACCCTTAGAACCCGGAGCGAGACTCGGATACATATTTTGTACATCCACATAATGGTAATAATCATTTTATCTTACAATACATTGGGGATAAGTCAAGAATGTAGACGAATATATAACAAACTATTTATTCGTAAGGATGAACAAAAAGAAAAAAAAAACGGAACTCACGCGAAAGAAACGTGCTTGTATCCGACCCCCTGATACAAACATCTGTATCAGGGGGTCGGATACACAACAGTTGCGGAGTTAATACAGACAAAATACATGTTGATTGTAAGATAAGTAGATGTAACAGGGAATGTGGTCTTTTGAACTAATGCATAAATGGTTAGGGAATCGTGTAACTGGTTAACGTTTTCGTGGAAACAGTTCTGATACCGCTTAACCGCTCATAGTGATGCTCAGATCGTATAGTATGGCCGCCGTGGACTGGTCACTTTCCACGGGTGGGCAATATTTACGCGGACGCAATACTATTTGATTCCAAACATAAATTACCGGAATAATCATAAAAAAATCAATTAATGAAGAACCGGTACAACCTGGTGCTTTTTTGATTTAACCCTTTACCCAACGCAGACGATATCAAAATTTATTATTTTAAATATCATTTTTTCAAATTTTTCAAAAAAAATCAACAAAACCATATTATGTGACCCCTCGCTGGAACGAGCTCGTCGAGCTCGTTCCAACGAGGGGTCACATGATATAGTTTTTTTGAAATTTTTGGAAAAATAATATTTTTTCAACTGCTGAATTTGCATATTACGCGGGCGGATGCGGTCGATTCGTTGGGTAAAGGGTTAAATATTTCTGATGATGATTTTTATTACCTGATAAACGCATGCGTGGACGCAACTGTCCACTCGTGGATTACGACCAGTCCACGGCGACTATACTGAAGTATATTATGCACGATTTACATAAGTTGTATTCTGCAGATTCTTCGTTGTCTGAATTCATTTACGCATTTTCACACTTCTGTCCAAGCCCTGAAGCCACCACTCTAACTCATGTATTGCTGACACATCGATGATATCATTTTTTGTGAATCAAAGCGAGAAAGCTTGCTCAGTCGAGACTTGATTTTGCCGAATGTTTGAAGACATTACCATTTGTATTTAAGACTCACCACAGCAGTAGCTTAATGATAACGTCAAGTAATTTCACGAATTGTGTTAATATTTTTATTTTTAAGACGAGTTAAATACCAATTGATTGGAATATCCACGGAGCATGAAAGAATATCTGCATATTTCTGTGAGTAAAAGGACATCACATTACATCAATGCTAGTATGTGCGCAAATCTTCTTAAAGTGGGTAAGCAAACGGCCCATAAAAAACGTCGAAATGTTCAAGCTGAGGTCGCGGTCGCTGGGGTTCAGGAAAAAAATATTGGGAAAAGACAGTGAAAAGGAGTGCCAAATGTGTGATTTAGGGATAGTGCAGACCCTGTAACACTTCTTATTAGAATGTCAAAAATACTAAGTCGAACAGAATGAGATTCACTGGGAGTACAATGGGGAAGTTGGATGGGATAATGAAGGACATGTGGTTAGTGTGTAACACACAGGAGAGGCTTATCGGTGACACTGGGAAGAATGGTGTCATCAAGCAGTTCGTTTTCGAGTGTTGGGAGGAGAGAAGGGGGCGTTGAGATAAGGAGACAGTTGGGAGCACAGGAGTAATCAACAGCGACAACTTAGCGGTAGGCCAAAGTGATATTATTATTATAGTTGAAATTCAGCAGCAAGCCTGTGGGATTAAATTTTAATTTTTACTAAACCTTCCTTCAACTACAAAATGGATTCGCCCATTCACTATAGGTAGTATTGAGTACGGCAAGCTCATTCCGGAACTCAGTGTTGAAGAAAAACTAAAGAACAAATAGCGAAATAGTCAAGAAAACCGCTAAATGAAATCGTATCCCAGGGATGGTCAGTTGATTTTAGAGTGTGAATATCCGTTTGACATATTATCGTTGTGGAATGTTGCGACTAAGTCATGCTCTTGTACGGCATGTTGAGCAATACCGTACAGCATAACGTCATGATGTTATGCTGTACGGTATTGCTCAATATGCCGTACAAGAATGTGACTGAAAATAGGTGACACAAAGATTGTGACACCCATTTTTTGTGAAATTTTGCGCACAGACAACCGTTGATGTAGTGCGATATCCTTTTATTTACAAAGTTATACAGATATTCTTTTTGTGTCGCCTACTTTCAGTCACATTCTTGTACGGCATATTGAGCAATACTGTACAGCATAACATCATGACGTTATGCTGTACGGCACTGCTCAATATGCCGTATAAGAATGTGACTTAGTCGCAACATTCCACAGCGATAATATGTCGCGCCACATTACACAACATTTTTCAATTTTTTAACCGAAAGGTTAATTTAAATTATCAAGTCTAGCTTGCTGTGGTGAAAGAACATGTCATCCCAGGAAGGTAGTATAGTATGCTCGCTTTAACAATTTGGATAACACTGAATTAATATTTTCAACCTGCAATCAAACTTAAGCGCGTTAATCCCTTATCTAATACAGGCCTAATTATTTTATGAGCGTCATTGCCTACGCTTCCATGGTTCCCGAAAAAAACTAAATTAAGGGGAGCCATAACTGCTCTCCTGATGCAATAAAAAGAACATAGCTCCCCTTAATTTGGTTAAACATCAAATTGTCCATTACAATCAGCCAATATGGCTTCCATAGAGAGATTTAAGGACCGCTGTTGTGCCGTGATCTTCAAACGATCAGGTCTGGAATCTAACGTATGGTAAAAAACCTGATAGTGATATTCACATAAAACAACACTCTTGAAATTTTATCACTTTATTTCGTGTTTTTTAGGCAAAAATATAGGTTATAACCTGCCTTCTTGACACAATCTGGTCCAGCTCGTTCAAATGGGGGGGGGGGGGGGGGGGTCATCAACTCTGTAGGGGTGTCACAGCTTTCTGGTAATGAAATTCAAGGACATTTTGAGCAAAACATTTCTAGTCAACAAAACATAACTGTAAAGAACAATTTGTTGTGACAGTGCAACTGCGTCAACTGAAGTACCTACTCTCACTTAATCTCTGCGCAATGATGTAAAAATATCAATATTTTCAAGCTGAACTTGTTTCCCATAATACCCCTTGGAAATTGAGCAATTCAATCTTGTTTGACAGAGCCCATTGTGCTCTGTCAAACAAGATTAAATTGGTTAAATTCCTGGGACTAATACTATAAAATTTTTACAGTTGTATTTTTCAGAATTGTATTTTATATTTATGGAAATAACTAATTGAACTGAACCAATAGCATTTTCAAAGAAGTGATAATTTGCGAGTTGGTAAATTGCCATATCTTTTGGAATGCTAATGGTTAATTTCCATCATTTATATTCATTTGTAGAAAATATTTATTTATTTATTTATTTATTTATTTATTTATTTATTTATTTATTTATTTATTTATTTATTGGGGTTTAACAACATTTTCGACG